>CM057450.1:766501776-767875526 GCA_016271365.2 Neoceratodus forsteri | reverse complement strand
CCTGCCATGTCATTTGTGCTAGAGACTGTGGGGTGAGAGTGCCAGTGCAATGGCAGACCAGTGCCTTTTCCTCCTGCTTATGCTTTCCTCCCCAAGGGTACCAGCATGCAATGATGCACACACATGCATGCTTGGTGTACAGTGAATGTCCCTGTCCCCATCTCGGTGCTGTTGCTGTACTGCAACCTGGTCTACACCAAGTGACGGTTAAGTAGTGGGATAAAGCATCTTTGAGAAAGCAGAGATGCCCTTGGGGTGCTCAGTCCTCCATCCCCAGCTGGTCCTTGAGTGTCCTGAGTCCATCCCTAACTTGGATCATTGGCAAAGCAAGTGGTAGTGCTACCAAACTGATGCTTTCTTATCCTCCTGTGTCCTGCCTTTGTTCTCTCTCCCAACTATCTGCCCTCACTGTCCTATGCTCCTCTTTTCTCACTCAGTCCTGTGCTATACATGTACTTTTCTCCTCTGCTCCCCCTGCCACTCCCTTCTCCTGACCTCCCCTCCTTCTCCCTGCCCCCTTTCTCCTTCTCCTACACCTCCTTTACAGCTACCCCAAAATGGAAGAGTCCAGATGTGCTTGATCATAAACTATGGCACCTATCTGATCTCTCTCTATTGTGGCCCTTGGATCCTTTCTTCTCATTTTGTTTGTTAGCCTTGGTAGGGTGTTTGATCCTGGAAGCATTCTAAAGTCCTCCTGCTCCACAAGGGGAGGGTGACACATCCTCCTAAGGTAACTACTGTCCCATCTCCATTCTCTCTGCATTTGCTAAAGTTCAGGAAAAATGTTTTCTAGCTTAACTCCCCCCCTTTTTCAACAGCAACAATATTTGGATAATTATTAATCATGGTGGAATTTGACACTGGGCACCAATGTAAAGACATGCCCTAGTCATTCTACATAGCTGATACCTTATCTCCCCTCCCTATTCTCTTAGGTGTCCCCCAAAGCTCCAAACTGGGGTCAATGCTGTTTGCCCTCTTCCTGAACTACTCCTCCCCCTGTCATCGAGGCACAGGTCAGGAAGCGTAGGATGACCAGGAGCAGGTATAAATTTTGCAAGTAGCATTTTAGTTTTTTCCAATAACAGTAAAATAAAAAATACAATTGTTCAGTATAACTATTTACAAAAGCAGTACAAACATAGAAAACAAAGTCCCTCATCTGAGGATATCTCTAATTCCAAGTTTCAGTCTTGCTCTCTCTAGCAAAAGTGTAGCTGCTCTTTTTATAAGTCTTTGCCTGGGAACTCGTTAAGAGAAGATTTTGTTTTTCAGAAAATGTTCTTGTCAGTTTCCTTCCTTGTAGGTGCAGCAAAACAGTATGTGGTGTCCCAGAGCTGACCTCCTGTTGACAGCTCTGCAAGAAGTTTGTAAACCAGCATCTCAGGTTAACCCCTTGAGCTCCAAATAGCTGTTTGCAATTATTTCAACAATATAACCATATACATTTTAAAACTAAAGGGATCCCAGTTTCACATAAAGATTCAAACATAATTTATAACTTCAGCTACACAAGGGGGAAGAAAATATAGAAAGAGTAAGTGAAGGCAGAGAGATAGTGGGGGGAATAGCGAGACCGTCGGATTGGCCAGTTCCTAGGTCTCAGAATAAAATTTGATTGTGCAGTCAGACAAGAGACAGAACAGGAAAGGATAAAACAGATCCTTGTGTTTAACTCTTTCTACATAACAAATTGGACAGGGTCTTATTGAACCCTGTCACATACCCCCCTCTTTAAGTGGGAAACTGTTCTAAAAGAAACAGGTTTCCAAAACTTTCTTTAAATTTTCCTTTGACATTAGTTTATAATCTTTACAGTTCTCTGCATATGCAGTATCTCTTTTCTCCGTAACAAGCAGCACAGCAAACAGTGAAGCTTAAACTCACACTTTTTTTCAACCTTCAGAATTCTCAATTCCTGATCGATATATTAACAGAAAATCAGCATTGACAGTCTCTTTTCCAGATTTGTGCAACACTTTGAATTTAAATGGCTGGCATGCCAAGTACAACCTTGTGGTTCTGGAATTTTTATTCTTCATTTGGTTAAGCCAACAGAGAGGATTATGACTGGTTAGAAGTACAAAGTCAGCTCTTAGCAAATAAAACTTAAGGGACTCCGTGGCCCACTTTGTTGCAAGGCGTCCTTTTCAATGGTGGAGTACCTTTTCTCTCTGCTGTGCAACTTTCTACTGATATATAGAATGGGATGTTTCTTCCCATCTATATTTTGACTCAAAACCACACCTAGGCCTACCTCTGATGCATCTGTCTAACAAAAATGGTTTCTTAAAGTCTGGGCTTCTTAAAATAGTGGCTGAACATAATGCAGCCTTGATGTCTTGCAAAGCTTCATCACACTCTGGGGACCATTTCACATTATTCGGGAACCATTTCTTCTTGAGTTCAGTGAGGGGAATAGCTAACTGGGCAAAGCTAGGAACAAACCTCCGATAGTAACCAGCAAGCCCTAAAAATGTTAGTGAGAGAATTGGGAAAGACCTAGGAGGATGGTGAAAGACCTGGGAGAACAGTAGACTATACACTAAGGATAGACTTCACCTAAATGAAGAGGGTAAGAAGGTGCTAAAATGGAAGCTTTGGGAGCATACTGAGGTAGCTGGACATTTAAACTGGGGGGGGCAGGTGGATGGAGGGCATACAGTGGCCACAAGATGGGAAGCAGAGCAAGCTTACCCCCCAGAACAAGGGCGATGAACTAGGTAGAAGCAATAAAGGGGATGCTGAAAGTGGAGGGCAGAGGGATAGGGGAGGGATGGTAAAGGGATGTAAGATGGTCACCATGAATGCTAGAAGCCTGAAGGATAAAATGAATGGTTTACAGGCCCTCCTGGTGGAGAGGGAGGTAGACATGGCAGCCATCACAGAAGCATGGGCCACCCAATACCATGACTGGGACCTGGTGGTCCCAGAGTACAGAATATTCTGTGGGGATAGGGAAAACAGGAGGGGGAGTGGCATCATACAGGAGGGAGGGGCTAAAGTGCATTAAGGAGGAGGGGGAGGAGGGAGAAACAGAGTCATTATGGCTGCTAATCCAGGATTTCAGGAATAGGACTCTCCAGATGGGAGTGGTGTACAGGCCACCCTCCCAGACAGAGGAGTTGGACAGGGAACTTGCGAGGCAGATTAGAAGGGCATGCGGGAAGGGGAGTGTGATGGCTGTAGGGGACTTCAACCTGCCGGGGGTAGACTGGGGAATCCCAGCCACCAGCAATAAAAGGGAGCAGGTACTGGTGGATGCCATTCAGGAAAGCTTCATGACACAGGTGGTCAGCAAACCAACCGGGGGGGGGGGACGCCCACGACCTAGTGCTCACAAATGGGGAGTCTGTGAGGGATATCAAGGTGGATGAACCACTAAAAGGGAGTGACCATCACTCAGTATGGTTCAGATTGATTATGGGCAAAGAGGGGGTGGTATCCAACACAAAGGTGCTGGATTTCAGGCGGGTGGATTTTGCAAAGATGGGGGAGGTAGTGAGTGGGTACGTGGCCAGGATCCAGCCTAGTATGGACACGGACCAGAGATGGGAGCTCATTAACAAGTGGATACTAGAGGCTACCAGTTCCTGTAGCAGGACTTAGAGTAAAAAGGCCAGGGCAAAAAGGTCAAGTTGGATGAGCAGGGAAGTTGTAGAAAAGGTAAGGAGAAAAAAGGTGGCCTTTAGGAGATACAGGAAATCAGGGAGGGGGAAGATTGTGAGGAGTACCTGCAGGTAACAAGGGCAGTAAGAACAGCAAAAGCCACCAAAGAGCTCAGGCTGGCACAAGGCATTAAGGAGGGGGAGAAGAACTTCTTCAGGTACATCAGGGAGAAAAGAAGCTGTAAAGAATGGATAGTAAGGATTAAGAAGAATGGGGGATGGGTAGAGAAGCGAGGAGAAAAGGCAGAAGCACTCAATGACTACTTCTGCTCAGAATTTACAAAAGAGAGAGGGGGGAGTGCTAACCAAGGGAAGTAGGGGGCAGTAAAGGCTGGGGAGGGAGTAACGGATGGGGTGATCACAGAAGGTAGAGTGCTGAAGGGCTTGAGAATGCTGAGGGTGGACAAGACACCAGGGCCAGATGGCATTCATTCCAAGGTACTGAAGGAGCTAGCAGAGATCCTGGTGGGGCCCTTGACAGGCCTATTCAATGCCTCACTGAATTCAGGATGCGTACCCAAGGATTGGAGGTTGGCCCACATGGGTCCCCTGCATAAGAGTGGCCCCAAAGATGAACCAAGTAACTATAGACTGGTAAGCCTCACGCCCATCTTGGGGAAGCTAATGGAAATGATCCTGAAGGAGAGGCTGGTGTCCCTGCTGGAGTTCAATGGGCTGCAGGATAGTAGACAGCATGGCTCTGTCACAGGAAGATCCTGCCAAATTAACCTGGTAGATTACTATGACTGGGTAACTTGGCAGATGGACAAAGGGCCATGCAGTGAATGTCTTGTACCTGGACTTCAGCAAGCAATTCGGTGCCGCATGGGAGACTTGGAATAAAACTTGAAGGCACAGAGGGGTAGGAGCAAAAATGGTGGGATGGGTGACAAACTGGCTGCAGGGAAGGCAGCAGAGGGTGGTGGTGGAAGGGGAACTCTCATATCCAAGGGCAGGAATGAATGAGGTTCCACAGGGCTCGGTGCTGGGACCAGTGTTATTTGGGATATTTATTGCAGACATTTCCATGGGCATCAAGAGCAGGATCAGCCTGTTTGCCAACAACACCAAGATAGGGGTGGTGCTGGATGACATAGAGGGGTAGCAGAGTTTTCAGGAAGATCTGAAAAAGCTGGAGACCTGGTCAGACACTTGGCAGCTGGAGTTCAATGCCAAAAAGTGTAAGGTACTGTGTTTTGGGGCAAAACATCCAAGAAGAAACTATCAACTGGGGGGAATGCAGCTGGCAGAGACTGAGGAGGAGGAGGAGAAGGATCTGGGGGTGGTCATCATATGATCAATGAACAACTCGGCACAGTGCAAGAAGGCAGCAGCAAGGGCCAACAAAATGCTGGGTTGCAACGCAAGGGTAATAACATCAAGGAGGGGGAGGTGATTCTGCCGCTGTATAGATCATTAGTTAGACCTCATCTCAAATACTGCATGCAGTACTGGTGCCCGTACCTGAAAAGGGACATTAAATTACTAAAAGGGGTGTAGCACAGAGCAACTAAGATGATCCAGGGACTGGGGGACTGCCCGTATTGAGAGTAGGCTAAAGCTGTTGAACATGTACTTGCTGGAGAATAGAAGGGACAGAGGGGATATGATCGAGACATTCAAGTACATGAGAGGGATAAACAAGACTGATAAAGAGGGGCTATTCAGGGTAAGGGTGGGGAGGGACACTCAAGGCCATGACATGAGACTGGAGGGGGGAAGGTTCAAGAAGGAAATGAGGAGACACTTTTTTACAGAGAGGGTGGTGGCAGGGTGGACTGCATTACCAGCAGAGGTGGTAGCCTGTAAAACAGTGGGCTGCTTCAAAAGAGGCTGGGACAGGGCAAGAGGGAGGATAAAGAATGGGGTGAGGAGGGAGGGGCAGCTGCAGAATAAGGCTGCTAACTGCAAAATTGAGCAGACTTGATAGACCAAATGGCCTTTTCTGCTGGCAAATTTTGTGTTTTCATATAAAAATGACCTGACATGTTACTTTGTTTTAGTGATAGGACTGTTAGCTACAGCTTCTATCATAGAAATCTCTGGCTTTGTTGTTGTTATTTAACCAGGAGTAGCACACTAAGCTGAAAGCTTTTTTACAGGAGCGACATGGGAGCACAGGGAAGTTAAGTGACTTGCTCAGGGTCACACAGTATGCAAGTAGAAGCTGTGGGATTCAAACCCAGGTCTGGTCTGCTGGATGTCACCAGATTTGCAGCTCAGCACCTTAAACCACTACGCTATACTGCCTCGCTTTACTTCTCTATTTTCCAAAACATATCCCAGATATCTGGTTTCCTGCATGCCCATTGCACATTTGCTAGGATTAATGGTCAAACCTGCATTTTTGATAGATTGGATAACTGCTCATAGGTGTTCCAGGTGGCTTTTCCAGTCTGTACTGTACACCACAACATCATCCAGGTAAGCAGCACAATCACTAGTGTGAGGTGATAAAATTACATCCATGTACCACTGGAATGTAGCGGGTGCACCATATAAGCCAAATGGCATGGTGATGAACTGATAGAATCCAACAGGAGTGGCAAATGCAGTTTTGTCTCTGAATTCTTTAACTAGGGGAATCTGCCAGTAACTCTTGGTGAGTTCAGGGGTACTGATGTACTTGGCACTGTCCAATTTGTCCACCAAATCATCTATCCTTGGCATAGGACAACTGTCAAATTTGGATGCTTGATTACGTTTCCTAAAATCAAGGCAGATACTTACACTTCCCTCTTTTTTATTTATAATCACTATTGGTGATGACAAAGCACTTCGCAGCTCTTCTGTAATACCCAACTCTTTCATGTTTTGCATTTCCTTAACCACATCTGCTCTTAACCGCTCTTGTAAACTGTATGTCTTTTGTCTAATACGGCAAGCATTCCCTGTCACTATTACATGCTTGACCCCTTTTGCTCAGCCTGGCACTGTGGTAAAAGTACTGTTAAATGCCTTTAATAAGTTACGAATTTCTGTAGTTTGTTCGGAGGTTAAAGAGCACCTTTCCCAGTCCTTTTGACTTTCATGCATAAATTATCCCTTCTTGCATTGATTCTGGAATTGGTTTTCATTACTGTCCTCTGCAGTTAGTTTTTGCATTCTGAGCTGCTAAAAACTGCAGGGTGTAGCAGAGCTTCTATAGCAAGCCTGGTGTTGCTATGGACCCAGGGCTGTACTGCTGACATCACTATAGGGCAGAGGAGTGACTCACACTGTGCAGTACAGTGGAGTCACAGCAGTTTTGCAAGGGAAAACTACCAGTACTCAATGTACATACTGAGTTCCCCCTTCCCCAAAACACCCTGTTAGCAATCCATTATACCAAAATCCAAATGCCTTGTCAGCATGTTTTTTGTAAAATTGACTTGTGTGTGAGTCACTCCACTGCCATATAGTAATGTGAGCAGTACAGCCCTGGGTCCACAGAAACAACCGGCTTGCTATAGAAGCTCTGCTACACCCTGCAGTTTTTAGCAGCTCAGAATGCAAAAACTAACTGCAGAGGACAGTAATGAAATGCAATTCCAGAATCAATAAAAGAAGGGAATATTTATGCATAAAAGTCAAAAGGACTAGGAAACGTGCTTTTTAAATCTCAGTCTCTCTCTCTCAACAAAATATTGCTCTCTTTTATAAGATGTCTTCTCCTAGCAGTTGAAGCTCTACCCTGTTCTTGTAAGTTTCATGTCCTGTCTTTCACAAAAGGGGTAATTTATGCATGAAAGCCAAAAGGACTAAGAAAGGTGTTGACAGCAACTCTATCTTCTCTCATTCCCCATGCTTTGTTACAGAGGCAGAAGCAAGTCAGTTTTACAAAAAAATACTGACATGACATTTGGATTTTGGCATAATGCATTGCTTACGTGGTGTCTTGGTGAAGGGGGGATGCAGTATGTACATTTTAGTACTGGTAGTTTTCCCTTGCAAAACTGTTGTAACTGCACTGTACTGCACAGTGTGAGTCACTCCTCGGCCCTATAGTGATGTCATCGGGAGCAAGCAGTCCAGCAGTTAAACAGCAAAGGCAAATACAGCAGGACTAAAGCAGGGCTCAAAAACAAATCCAAATTATGGAAGGCAGAGTAAACCTTGGCCAAAAATAACAAATGCATACACCCTTTTAGGTCTAATACTTCATATAATGACTACAAAATGTAACTTTTTGGGCCACCATGAAAAGTGTTCTTTAAGGAAACATTCACCTTTACTGCATCAGCAGTTACAGTTTGTTTCAGTCTGTCATAAGCTATATTAATATCATTGGTAGAAGTTTCTGGTAAAACTAACAAAGCAGTCTTTGGTGTTTTTTCAACCTATTTCTTCAGGAGGTTAGCATGGTATATCTTGGTAGGATTTTTCCTATCAGCAGTCTCAGTCTCATAGTTAACTGTGTCAGTACGTCTAAGCACTTTATAAGGCCCTTGCCACTTCATTAACAGTCATTTTTGTAATATGTTATTGAAATTTTAAAATGAACCATATACATACTGTACACAAAAAAAACAATCAGTACATTGTGTCAGTACTAGAAAAGATAAACCCTACCCCTCATATGCAACCAAACTTGTGTTCATTAATTTATCTCAATATAATCAATATAAAGAAATATCACAGAACATTATAAAAACTAGTTGATATGTTAGTTACATCAAAAAGAATAACAAAAAATAAGTTACTGCTCAGTTCTCAATAAATATAAAAAAAAATCATGCATCTAATTATCCAAGGCCATTTCACATACATTTCACATCAACAGTTTATTTTCTGTAGTTGGTAACAGTAGCAAGACCTTTTCACCTGGCTCAAAAACTTTTTCTTTTGCCCAATGGTCATAATAAGCCTCTGCAGATTTTGGGCCTCTTCCTGATTACTATGGGCAATTTCAACATATTTTGCCAGTTTCATTCTCAAGGTACACATATGAGATGTAATAGATTGTTTTTGAGGTAGGTTATCTTCCCATGTTTCTCTTATTTATTACATCTAGTGGCCCTCTAGGTTGTCTACCACACAACATTTCAAAAGGTGAAAAACCTGTTGAGGTTTGTGGCACTTCTCTGTAAGCAAAAAGCAGGTAAGGTACATATTGGTCCCTATCTTTCCCTTCACCTTTCACAAACCTTTTTAACATGTGTTTTAAGGCTTGATTAAAACACTCAACAAGATCATCTGTCTGAGGATGATAAGGGGAGGTTCTTATGGCAGTGATACCTAATAGTCGGTACAGCTCCTTCTGTAATGCAGCACCAAAATTACTACCCTGATCAGTAATAATCTCTTTAGGTATGCCCACCCTGCTAAAAATGTTGGCAAGCTCTGCTGCCACTTTTGTGGCTGTGACAGTACACACTGGAACTGTTTCTGGGTATCCAGTAGCATAATCACATACTACCAGAATGAATCGATTACCCATTTTCCTTTTGTCTAAGGGACCAACCAGATCCATTGCAATTCTCTCAAAAGGCACATCTATCAAGGGTAGGGGCACCTTGTCTTTTTTAGTCACTGGGGCTACTTTCTGACATTCAGCACAAGAACTGCAATAGGTGGCAACATCTTCATGAATTCCACGCCAGTAAAATCCGTACAGCAATCTGGCAAGGGTGCAATCCCTCCCTGAGTGACCAGCCATAGGACTATCATATGCTATCTGTAACAACTCAGTTCTATACTTTTGTGGAATAACCAATTGTTCTATTGGTTCCTGTGTCTGAGTTTTAACACAAGCTTGGTACAGTAACCCATTACATTTTTAAAACATTGGTTCACCCTGTTTTTGTTTCACCCCCCCAGCCGCTTAAAATCACCTTGGGGGAGCGCTAATGAGCACTTAACAAGAAAGACATGTTTCTGCTTCGCTCCTGATTCCCGGAGCAAAATTAGGTTTAAAAAGTGAATTTTTGAATACATTTTCGAGTGATTTCCCTCAGCAGTCATGTAGTAACTTACCATGGATGAGTATTTGTTGTCGGGGCCTGGTTGAAGTCAGTGTCGCGACTGGTAAGTCGGCGGAAAAAAGGGAGCGCCTATGCGCCATCGAACTAACAGATTGTCTCTGTCTGCTGCTGAAGTGAGCGCTCTGGGATGCGGAAGACCGGCCAAGTGTTGGCGGCTTCGGAGCCCCATTTATGCAAGTTGGAGACCCACATAGATGACAGGCTGCAAGAAGTTCTCACCCAACAGGCAGCTCAAGGAGCGAGGATCACAGAGGTAGAAGAGCGAGTGTCATGGATGGAAGATGAGATGCAAGGGGTGCCTGAAAATATCCTGACCCTCCAAAAAGAGCTGGAAGAAATGAAGGAGGTGGCAGACTACCAAGTAAATTACCACTGCTGCCTCAACTTATGTCTGAGGGGTCTGCCAGAAGGGCTGGAGGGTGGAAATGCCCTGGATTTCTGTGTGGAGACTCTGCCTAGGCTCCTGGGAATAGAGATGAAGCATGGCAAGATAAAACTCGATCAAGCACATAGGGCCGTTATGCCTACGCCTGTGGCGAGGCAGTCACCCCGTCAAATCATCATGCGCTTCCACAATTATCAGGATCGGGGGAAAGTGCTACAGGCCTTTCGGGAGAAAAGGCAGGTACTTTTTGAAGGGCACCGAATTTTCCTGTCACAAGACTACTCTACGAGGTTACTGAATAAGTGGAAAAAATTTAATGAAACCATGGCCTTGCTTCGATCCCTGAAGGTGGAGAACTACTTAATGTACCCAGCGACTCTCAAAGTGAAAAGTGAAGGGGCTACCTACCTGTTCTGGGAGGCGGACAAGGCGGTGAAATTTGTGGCGAGTCTGCACCAGAAAATTGGATGAAGCGGGCAACTCCGGTGGCAGTGGAAGGGCTGGCAGTTTTGCTCTCAAAGGACTGGCAGGCTACCAGGCTTGTATGACTTTGGATTATCTTGAATCTTCTTTGATAGTTCTTTAATAGGAGCCCTTTTTTCTTATTGTGTTCACTCCCTGTTTTGTGGGGAAGGGGGATAAAGGAAGGGGTTTGGACTGGGTGATGAGGTGTGTTGGAGGATCTAGGTGCGACCTGGTGTGCCCCCCGCCCGCCTCTCTGGTCACAGGAGGTGCAGGGCCAAGATGGAAGTGAACAACTGCAGACAGCAAGATTTCCCAGGATCACAGTTCTATGGGTTTAAAAGATGAAGGGACAATGGACAAGGGCTGATATTGAGGGTCAAGGGAGGGAAGGAGGGGGGTAACATGTGATAGCTGGACAGACGTACAAGGTTGGGGGTCGGTACAATTGCCAAGTGGGAAATAAGGTAAGGATGATCCTCCAGAGAATTGGATGAAGTTGCTTAAAAGGGGGATTTGTTTAACTGACAAATAGTAAAGGGAGGGGACTAAAACCAAATGCAGAAGGGGGAAGGAGAAAGAAAAGCAGGAAAGTAACAGCAAAGGAAAACCTAAGGGATAAATCAAGAGAGACATTGATAATGAATGCTCCGGGAGGGGGTGGGTGGGACATGCCTACTTTGGTGGGGTTTTTATGATGTTTATGCAGGATCTGCAGATAATGTCAGTGAGGGAGGATGGCAGCAAAGTTGTCCTGTTGACATACTAGAGGGGGTCAGTCGAGTTAAAGAGACTGATGGAAGGGGGGGCGATGAGTCCGAGTGTTTGGACAGTTGGGGGGGGTATATTTGAAGGTTATATACATGTTGTTTATACTGTTGCTTTATTGTTAAAATGTTTTTATTGATACATACATATAAGTACAAAGTAAAAGGATGCCAGATGTGTTTCTCTGGGAATACCCATTGGATGGAGAGGGCTGTGCACCACCCTGAGGATTGGGGCGAGGACTGGGGGGAAAGGGTAAGGGACTGATAAGTATTATACTAATGGCTAACAAACAGGGATTAGTGGTGTGCTCCTGGAACGTTCGTGGGAATGCGACACCTGTAAAGCGAACTAAGCTTCTTACAGCAATGAGGAGACAGGACATTCAGGTGGCCCTGTTACAGGAAATGCATCTCACTGCGACAGAGCACATGAAGCTGACAAGGGGATGGGTAGGGAAGTGCTTTGCAGCTTTGTTTAAAGTGCACAAAAGAGGGGTGGCTATCTTTTTACATAGAAGTCTCCCATTTCAAGTAAAACGAGTGGTTAGAGATCAGAGTGGTGGGAGGTATGTATTTGTGGAAGGGGAGCTATGGGGAGAGCGAATCACCTTTGGGAGAATATATGCCCCTTCGGTGTTTGAAGCATCATTTTACAGCACAATTCTCTCACTACTGATAAGAGAGCAGTTCCCGGGCCTGATTTTGTGGGGGGATTTGAATTGTACCTTAGATCCATACCTAGACCATTCACAGAGCAGAGGCCGCTGTAATGAGATGATCCAGCAGTGGCGTCGGGGTATGGAGAAATTAGATTTGGTAGATGGATGGCAAGAGGCAAACCCGGGAGCCAAACAGTATACTTTTTATTCAGATCCGCATGGTACATGGTCAAGGATAGATTATCTCTTTATTCCTTAGAAGTGATACCAAAGACTTCAAACGATGCGGCACAGCCCCATACATACATTTGACCATGTTATGGTCATAATCTCAATGGGGATGAATAGGCTGAGGGAGGGCCATCCACCTTGGAAGTTCACGACTTACCTGTTGGGGGACAAGAATTTTAAGGAGTACTTAAAGGAATGCTGGGAAAGCTATACAATGAGTAATGTGTCCTCGCTTCCTAGCAAGAGGATGATATGGGATGCAGGAAAGGCATATATGCGGGGGATGATTATAAAGTACGTGTCAAGGTATAAGAAACAGAAGCAAGCCAGGCGAGTGGAGCTGGAAGGCAAAGTGAGAGAATTGGAGAAGGTGGTGGGGGGAAGCATGATGGGGACCGGAACAGCCTAAAGATAGCAAGGGAAGCCTTAAATACTATGCTTAACGATGAGGCCAGGAAAGCATGGACCTTTGGGTGGAAAAAGCTGTACGAATGGGGGAATAAACCTGGGCCCCTGCTGGTATGCTTGATATGGGGAGGAAAGGGTCAAACCTATATCTCAGCGATTAAAGATAAAGGGGTGTCCTACATAAAACAGAAAAACAAATCAGAGAATGTTTTCGTAGTTTTTATGAACAGTTATACTAGGTGGAAGGGGGTCAGGGGGCCAAAGAAGAGGGAAAAGCCTTTTTGGATAACTTGAGACTCCCCAAATTAAATGAGGAGCAGAGGAAACGTAATAATAGTCCGATAAAGAGGGAGGAGGTGTTGAGGGCGATTCAGAGGTTGCAAGTGGGAAAGGCAAGCAGGCCGGACGGCTTTCCAACGGAATATTATCGATGCTTAGCGGGGCAATTGGCAGGGCCATTATGTGAGTCATTTCACCAGGAGGAAGGGGAGGCCTGGTGATTACCAGGCATTTTTCAGATGTTGTAATATGTCTAATACCGAAGGAAGGGGAAAATATCTTGGAGTGTGCATCCTTCCGCCCAATCTCGTTGCTTAATTGTGATGCTAAGATATTTGCAAAAGTCTTGGCGGGCCGTTTGGAGGAGGTGTTACCTAATTTGATCCACCCAGACCAGACCGGGTTCATTAAGGGGCGGTTATTATAACACAATGTCAGGAGACTTAAATGTGATTTAGGGGGTGGAAAGGAGAAAAATAGATACCTATATCCTTTCTATGAACGCTGAAAAGGCATTTGACAGAGTGGAATGGGAATATTTGTTTGAAGTGATGGCCCGGTTTGGTCTGGGGGGAGCACACGGAGATTGGGTGCGTGCTCTCTATAGGTCACCAAGAGCAAGAGTCCTGGTGAATGGCCTCTCTCTCTCTCTCTCTCTCTCTCTCTCTCTCTCTCTCTCTCTCTCTCTCTCGAGAGCTTTGGTCTTGAAGGCACTGAGGTAGGGTGTGCCCGCTCTCCCCGCTGCTCTTTGCCTTAGTGGTGGAACCCCTGGCGGTAGCCATTAGGCAGGAGGAGAGCATTAAAGGGGTGAGGGGGTATCAGGGGAGCAACATAAAGTTGGTGTGTATGCGGATGACATGCTGCTGTTTATAACGGAGCCGGCAAACTCTGTGCCTGGGCTCTTACAGACAATTCAGAAGTTTGCGGTTTTCTCAGGATATAAATTGAATCTAGACAAATCTGAGATCATGAGGCTCCCTAACCAGGAACGAAGGGAACAGGGATGGGGCTTCAAAAAAGTGGGAGGTCATTTTAGATATTCGGGGATAAAAATTGGGGGTCAGTGGAGGCCCTGTATAAACTTAATTATGATCCCATCTTAAAGAAAATAGCAGCTGACCTGAAACGGTGGACCTCGCTACCAATATCATGGCTGGGGAAAATAAATTTGATCAGAATGAATATACTCCCGCAATTGTTGTATATGGTATAGATGTTGCCTATGGGAATTTCTAGGAGAGACATAAAACGGTTGGAGGGAGTGTTCTCTGGGTTCATCTGGCAGGGAAAGCGCCCGAGGATTAGTCTGTGGCATCTCAAAACAGATATAGGGAAGTGAGGAGTGAATTTCCCAGATATGAGTACATACTATCTGGCAGCACAGCAAATAAATGTGAGTGACTGGCCTCATAAGCCCCCAGTTTCCAGGTGGATTGATTTAGAACAGAGGGGTTGTCCTGCTCAACTCTCCACATATTTAGAAAAGTGGGGTAGAGGAGCATATAAACGACAGGAGCACAGGAATCCGTTGGTGGAGGTGACACTGGATAGCTGGGACAGGATGCTAAGATGCAGGGGGGTAGGAGTGCTAAATACACACTTGGTGCCATTGGTAAGGAATCCCTACTTCTTGCCGGGGTTGGAGGATCCTGGATTTAAAGTTTGGGAGAGGCGGGGGTGAGGAATGTAGGAGAACTGAGGGTGGGGGAAAGGTTGGGCTCTTTTTTAGAAATACATCAGAGATTTAATCTAGGGGGAGGGCAATTGTTCCAATATTTCCAGGCTAGAGCATACATATTGGGATTGGAAAGGGATGGTCCAGGGGTTGGGGAACTGCAGAAAATAGAAGCCCAGATACGGGCATACCGGAGGGGTACCAGAGGATTTATGGGGAAAGTAGTAAGGGACACAAGGCAGTGCCTACCAGACTTATCGGGAAATGTCTGGCGACTTTGGGAAAGAGACCTTGCTCTTCCGATAAGTGACAGAAATTGGGGGGAGCTCCTGAATATGCACATGGGGCTGCTTATCTATAACAAATTCAAAGAAGCCGCTTATAAATTTGTACACCGGATATATAATCCACAGGTGATTGTTCACAAATATCATCCGGCAGCTTCACCTTATTGTGGAAGGTGTAACAAGGAATTAGGTACCTATGTGCATTGTTTCTGGGCTTGCCCTACCCTGCAGTATTTCTGGACATCGGTGATAGGGGAGGTAGGGAGGATGTGTGGTAGGGTAATTTTGTTGGACCCACTGATTTGTCTATTTGGGATGGAAGTGGCAGAAGATGGGGACTAGGATCCTCTTCCTAGATGGGTTCGTATACTATTAATCCTAGCTAGACACTGCATCCAAAATACTTGGGTTTCCTGTGTCACCTCCACAGTGCAAGTATGGTGAATGCTTGCCCTACATACAATAGCTTTAGAAAGAATCACCCTCTTGGTTAAAGACAGGTTGGAACAGTTTACAAGGGAATGGGCACCTTTCCTGGCGGACCTCTCGCAATCTGGGAGTATCTTGTTGTGGGATGGTTTAGAGGACTAGGACCTAGGGCATATGGAATGAATAATATACTGGCACTGAATATAATGTATGTAACAATTATAAGGATTGTCTTGGTCCCATTGAGGGACGGCCCAGAGAATGTAAGTGATTGTATGTATGTATTGCAACTGTAATAAAAACTTTTTTTATGCAAAAAAAAAAAAAAACCTTGGAGAGAAGCATCATTAGTTTGCTCTGAAATAAAATCATAATCAGTTATCAGTCTAGTTTCAGCATTTTCATATTTTAACCCTTATGTCCATCAGTCTTTTGTTGACACTGTTGTTTCACGCATCTTCTTTACTGGACTTCCGGACCTTGGAGCTGTGCTCAGACATGTCTGTATCAAAATCATTGAAAGGAAAAGTGTCTCCACCATCTGAGATTTTCTTTGTCTGAGCTCTTGTTACCACTGCTGCTGAAACTTCAGGTTTCAGTTCCTCTAAGATTAACTCAGTAAATCCTGGACAGACATTTCCAATAATCGCAGGTACAGGTAACTTGAGTACTACCCCCACTTTAATTTGGTGCGACACCCTGTTAATATTCAGTGTCACTTGTGTGGTGAGATAGTATCGTGTGTCTCCGTGGATGCAGATAACACCAGTACCTGGTCCTTTTACATAGTGTTTTTCCAGCACTTCAACATGCACTAGGGTCTGTCTGCTTCCCGAATCAACAAGTCCCTTTACAGTCTTATCTCCCATATTGACATCTGTTAAATACTTGCCCCAATTTGCTAAAGCCAAATCTGCTGAAGTGGTACACTCCTTATTTTTATGGCAGTTTCTTGTGATATGGCCTGGCTTGTAACAGTTATAGCAAATAAAGTCTTTGGGTGCAGACTTGTTACCCCCACCACAGTTTTATCTGATTTGGAGTTAGACTGGGAAAAAGTGGATATTACCGGTCATTGGCTGTTACTTCACTGCTGCATGGTTTGTCTGACCATCTGATAGTCCTCAGCCAAAGAAAAAACACCTTTTCCTCACATTCTGGTCGGTGTTCTTTTACCCAAAGCTGTACGTCAGTAGGCAGGATGTTGATAAATTGCTCCATTGCAAATATGTCAATGATCTGTAGGACTGTTTTGCCCTCTGGTTGAAGCCATTCAATAAGGAGTTCTCTGAGTCGGGTGAAGGCTTCTCGAGGATTATTGTTGACTGAGTTGTACTTCAGGGGCCAGAATCTTTGCCTGTAGGTCTCTCCTAAAATGTCGTATCTTTTCAGGATTTCTCTTTTCACAAGGTCGTAGTTTTCTGACTGTGCAGTGTCCATATTGCTGTAGGTAAGTTGGGCTTTACCTGTCAGGTAAGGTACCAGACTGATTGGCCATTGCTGCTTTGGCCACTGGCAGGCCACAGCAACCCTTTCAAAAGTTGTCAGGTATGCTTCAATATCATCTGGGGGGCACAACTTTGTAAGTTTAAGGTCTTTTAAGTTGTTGGTGTTTTGTTGCTCTGCTGGACCTGTGCCAGATCCTCCAGCTTTGATAGCTTGCAAGGCATCCAGCAATCGCTGTTCCACTTGCTGCATCTCTTCTCTTCTCTGCTGCTCCTCTTCTTTTCTCTGCTTCTTTATCTCTCTTTGTTGTATAGCCCACCATTTGAAGAAGACAGACAGGCTTTCAGGTTCTGGAACTGCCTATTCCTTTTTTTTTCCATCACTGGTGCTGGCTGTACAGTCCCAGCTTGGACTTCTGTCTCTGCTAGTTTGGCTGTCATCTAAATTCTCAATTAATGCCAGAAAGACTGTCACCCTGCCCTTTGGTGGTAAACAGATACTTGCTAGGCTCCACTTATCTCTTGTCTTAATGACTCAAGATGGTTTCCCCCTTGAAAACAGCTCACACTTAAATACCTTGGTGTGTGACTGGATCACAAGTTTTACTTCTCCACCAACACTGATGCCATCTATATAGACCTCTTTCCCAAACTGGGTGCAGTATTCCATAGCAAGTTCTGGTCAGAGCTGAAACAGCTGCTAATGCATTAATATGACAATGGATCTAGAAGTAATGTGTGTATTGGATAGTAGCGAACAGTGATGTGCACACACAGACACACATTAAGCAACCTTCCTCATTCTGCTTCATATGTTTAAATCCAGATACAGTCATGTGAGTTTCCTCCACACTGACTGATTTTACAGAATGGCACTGGGGTGCATGCCCCCCCCCCTTCCTTTTTAAATGTCAGTTTGAAATTTCATGGGGATCACTACAGAGAACGGCACCATCAAGAAGGGATCCCAGGGGACAGAAAACCCAGATACCACACCAGAGTACAGGGCCCTGTCTCAGCTATACAGGACGAATATTATCAACCTCCTGGAGGAGAAGGGAGAGGAAGAGGAGGCAAAGGGAGTGGAGGGGAGAGGGACTACAGGAGGAGGAGACAACAACTATTTTTAACCTGAGCACAAGAGAACTTACCAACACAGAAATGGAGCCTGCCCCCCACACACACAAAACAACCCAGTAACGTTATCATTATGGCTGATTGTGGCTAACATCCAAAGATTCTTTAGGGCAATAAGACTAAAAGAACAGTTCAGGGTAATCATAACGAGCCAGGGATGTGAGAGACATTAGACATGCTCTAAAATACACTCCAGGGGAAGAGGAGGAGCCTCTGTGTGAGGCACACCCAGGATGGTGGACTGAAACGCCAGTGTCAACTGCTCATTCTGCTTGGCCACAAAAGATGTTTTTGTAATGCTGCTTTATTCTGCGTTTCATGCGCAATGGTGAATGAAACTCCCTATGGTTTACCTTCTGTTTGGATGCAATGGAAATAATTGGATTTTCCACACAGTATGTCCCAGCAAACCTACACATGCAATTCTGTTGCCCAAGAACCAGGGAGGAAAAAGAAGAAAAAGTGACCTGACACTGCTTGCTCTACAACTGCTCTGACAAACACCTGGTCTGCACCGTAATATAAGGAGTACTCCTTTTATTATTTCAGACATGAAAAAAAAGTAGTAAAGCAGACTCAAATACTGGAAATAATAGTATCATACAAGTCAGGATGTAAGGAAAGTGGCAATGTAAAATAGCATTAAAAAGTACAGGTCAAAATTTTCAACAGATTGTTGCACTGTTGCTTTAAAGAGATTCACCAAGTTACATTGTTATTATGGTACTGCACCCAATATGTGGGTGCCTTACCTCCAGGAGAATCTTTCTTGCTCCACATGTCCTTACTGCAATGCTTTTCTGGCAAAAACGCTCGTAATTTCGTTAAAGCGGGTCATGGAGGACTTCCTGTTCTGCCCGCCGTGCTCAGCAACGTTACGACGTGATGCCAGGGCGAGCACAAGGGCATGCTCCATTATACTGAATGGCTGGCAGCTTTCCAAAAGTTTCTTTATGTTATAATGCTCAGTTTGTAGTGAAACGTGGGCATGTTTCCACTAACAAGTCTCTTGTTCACAAACAAAATATTTATGGAGCTGCAGTAATATTTACTTTGTGTTGGGACTC
Source organism: Neoceratodus forsteri (assembly GCA_016271365.2). Lineage (NCBI taxonomy): Eukaryota > Metazoa > Chordata > Ceratodontiformes > Ceratodontidae > Neoceratodus > Neoceratodus forsteri. The sequence continues at coordinate 767,856,658 of CM057450.1, read as the reverse complement.
ATGATTTGAAGTGTTTCACAAAAAGCATGACTGAGCAGTGCAAGTATGTTGTGCTAAACTGCATGTGTGCCGTCAGTGTTCTTTACTGTGTGTGCATACATTGTCCAGCTTCGTGCAAACATATATATGGTGTGACTTGATGCAGTATCTCAAGAATAAAGATAACAAAGAATACATGACGTTATATTTTATTTGTACCATCAGCACCAGCAGAGTAAGTGATATGATATTTTTTCAGAGGTATCGGGTCACTGTGCACCTCGGTCACTCACAGTGCACACATGACTTAATGGAGATCATAGCACAAAACGCACATGCTCTCCTAAAAGTCATGTGTGAAGTATGTGACTAAGGTGTACTCTAGCCAGACACCTATGTAAAAGTATCGTATCACTCAGTCCGCCGATGATGATGGTGACAATAAAATATCTGTTATTCTGCTCGCTATTCTTTATACCATAAACACTACAACAAGTCAGCAATATATGTTTGCAAGAAGCTGCACAATGTCTGATGTCTCACACACAGGAAACAACACTGACTGCACACATGCAATTTAGCACATCATAATAATTTTTAATAATAATAACTTTATTTCATTTCAGTGCCTTTCAAAATGCCAAGGCACTTTACAAAAGATTAAAACAGCAGTAATAAAATCAGCAAAAACAATAATAAATAGAATGACGGGTCCCGCCATTATATATCACTAAAGGCCTGACGCCATAGAAAAATTTTCAACGTCTGTTTGAATCCCCCATAGTCATGCACTCCCACAGCTGACAGAGTAGAGAATTCCAGAGGGTAGGGGCCGTGAACATAAATGCACGGGCCCCAGAAGATTTCAAAGACACCCTCGGAATCTCCAGCAACCTCTCGTCAGCTGAACGGAGCTGTCGCTCAGGGCGATAGGGAGCAGGGAGCTCTTTCAATTAGTTGGGGCCAAGTCCATGTAGGGCTCTATAAGTCAGTAAACCAACTTTAAAGGTGATCCGCCACCGAATCAGCAGCCAGTGCAGATCGTGCAGCACTGGAGTAATGTGAGAAGATCGAGAAATCCCCATCAACAATTGTGCTGCAGCATTCTGCACAAGCTTGCACTGCTCACACCAGCTTTTCCACAACCAGTCCACAACAGAAAGTAAACATTACTGATGCACTGGATTATAACAACAGGGCAATAGGAGCATGTATGACTGTCTATTATTAAACATAAGAAAAAAAATCACAAAACACTACAGCAGTGGGGGGGGGGGGGGTCCAGAAAAAATAAGTTAATTGGGGATTCCATGGTGTTCCAGCAGCAGGTGGAGCATCGAGACTATCTGCAGCTGCTGTTGCTGAATCTGCTCCAGCTGTTGCTGCACAGCACCCACCCTCTCATTGCTTTCATCAAGGGCCTCCCACACCAGTGCAATGTCTGCCTGCTTTGTAGGCACTGTGGTGGGGTCCACTGCAGGGGAAAAGCCAGGTAGTGGTGGTGGTGGTGAGGGTGGTGCTGGTGGCAGTGGTGGTAGAGCAGCTGCTGCTGTTGCCCTCCTCCTGCTGTGGCGATGAGGCACAACACCCCCAGCACCCTCTGCCACTGCCACAGAAGGGCCAGCAGATGGAGGCCTGGCCCGTTCGGTGGCAGCCTGCCACTCCTCCTTGTAGTGGTTTGTCATGTGTGTGCGCTGGCCACCGGTCCCCAAATGTCTCCCCCGGGGGCCACAGTGCACCTGCACACCACATAAATGACAAACCACAATAGTGCTGTCCCCCCCAACACAGTTAAAAAACTGCCAGACTAAGGAGCTTCGGGGGGACCAGGCACAGGAGGGGCAGCTGTACTGCCGGCAGCACCATCACGCACTTGAGGCTCCACCTGCAGCTGTGGAGGTGGTGGAGGGGGTGCTGCTGGAGCCCCTGCAGCTGCTACTGGTGGTGGTGGTGGTGGTGGTGGCGGACTTGGTGGATGTGCCGCTGCTGGTGGTACTGGTGGTGCTTCTGCTTCCAGAGGGGGAGAGGCAACACCAAATAGTGGGGAGTGGTCCAATGAAACCCGACCGCCCCCACGCGAGCACACTCCCCTCTGCCCATGCCCACGGGCCACAGACTCTCCTCCTGGGCCCATCGTGAACAACCCACTAAACTAATTCCCTCTTCGACCGATGTCTCCGCAGTTAAACAAAGACTGCTTACACACACACACACACACACACACACACACACACAAAACAAAACTTATAAAACAAACAAATCAGTAGCAAAAAAAGAACTGAAAAAACACACTACAAAAAAACTAAAGATTTAGCTTTAAAAAAAGCTGTTTGTTTTTAGGCAAGGAACAAACTATACCACCAAACTCTCCTCTACACACAAAATGTTTCCTCCTTCTACCACTGCAAAGGAGAAAGTGAAACTAACTGCTTTTATGACTCACTTCCTTCCTGCCTGGTTAAAGCATGTGACTTACACTACTGTAAGCCATGTGATGTGTGGGGGGGCTGCCTATATTGTTGTCACTTCGCCTTACTTCATGTTAAGGTGGAATGGCAATGCAAAGTCATAATGACAAGGCGAAGTGAGCACTTCTCAATGCTCACTTCTCATAGCGTTGGGCTAACGCAAAGTGAAGTGGCCACTTCGCTGGCGGATTTTAAATTCGCTGCATCTCTATCTGGTACTCTGTGATAAGTAATCAATTGAGAGACCTCTTACCTCGTAACTCACTGAGACCACTGTTACTGTATGCCATCACCTCTTATTGCTGCCCCCCCCACCCCAAAGATGCCAAAACCAAAATGGGCCAAATAGGAGCCAAACATACCAAGGGCATCAGGCAGGATTCATAACAGCATGAGACACTAAGTTTTTGTTTTTGTTTGTTTGTATTATGTAGAAAGCAAATTATAGCAAATAAAGTACCTCTTTTGGTCACAGCATTTTCGGGAGCTTTCAGCGATCAGAGGTGGTGGCTTTCTATAATCATGCCAATCTTTTTTTTTAACTTTATTTCTTTATAAAAAAAATTTATAAACTCCTAATACAAACAACAATAACAACATAGAAGACAAACAATAAGGACCTATAAAATGACAACAGTATATAAAAGGAACATAGGCTGCAAAAATGATATGTGCAAATAAATATGCATTTTCGAAAAAATGGTCTAAAAACACTCAATATGAAAATAATAATACATATTCTGTAAAATAAAAAGAAGCAACAGGAGATGCGTGAGTTCATCCCTGCTTGTTATACATTGTTGTTTAAGAGCAGATCCTAAGTTCATATTTTTCAGACACATATACCCCTGTATAAAGAAAGGCATCTCAGTGATTTATACATATGTTCTCCTGACAAAATGTACCCATGAAGATTTAATCATGATTCCAAATAGTTAAAGAAATACCCCAAAAGTTATAAACCCATAGAGCACACTCCCCTTCCACATCACCCATTAAGGTACAAAGCCTTTTCTGTATTTCATAATATATAGCACCTACCTCCTCCACAATATGTCAAAGTTTTCAAGGAGATGATTAATCTGCACTGTGGTTTTCTCCATCTTACAGATTCCTATGAGAATATCTTGCCAAATGGCCAAAGTAGGAGGTTTATTTGAAATCCAGTTTTAGCTTTTTTAGCAGCCAGCAGGCAGATGTTTAGTAATGTCTCTGTAGGTGGAGAACGCAAAGAAGCAGGAAAATAAAAAAAATTTAATAAAAAAAAATTAACTGTTAGATGGGGTGGAGTATCAAAATTCTCTATTAATGCTGCCTGCAATGCTGCATAGAAAGGTACCAAAGATGGGCATTCCCAAAAGATGTGACCATGTGTCGCTAGGAAGCACCCACAGTGTCTCCAACAGGTCCCCCCCACCCGGCAGGACAATATTTATCCTGGACTGCTAGGGCTATAAAGGAGTGGATGGTCACCTTCCATGAAAACTCTTTCCAAACATATGACTTTGTAGGGAGTGCAAAAATTTAAGGTGTCTGTCCCATTCCTCTTCCTCCAGGAGGTCATCCATGTCAGCCTCCCAGGTCTGTTTGAGATGTTTTGTTGTATCCAAATTTAGGTGATGCAGGGATATTATATATATATATATATATATGAGAGTATGTGTGGTAAAGGGGTTGATCCCTGCAATGCAAATTGTAGCATGGATATCAGTGGGGGCAAAGTAAATTCTACCTCTTTCGAGGGCAGGTGATGCTTAATGAAGTCTGCTACCTGAAAATAGTGGAAACGGTCTTCCCACCTTAATGAGTATTTCTGGTGTAATTCTTTAAATGATAAAATTGTATTGTTTTTAATGAACTGAAGCATCAAATGTAGTCCAAGCCTTTCCCAAATTCTAAAGCCATTATCTAAGCAGGCAGGTGTGAAGGTAGCCAGGTATGGGAGTGAAAATAACAGGTATCTGATTTTCCTGATGGAAGAGGACTTTAACATGGTTCTCCAATGTTTTAACAAGTTACATGTATACAGACTGACAGTTATGTCTGCCAAAGGAATAGACAGGTAGGAAAGCAAGATTTTGTTTAAATTATGCAAGTCTTCCTCCCATAGCTCCAGATCCTTCCAGTAGGCACTATATGACTTATGAAGCCTTAAAAAGATTATTCTTAATAGAGTTGCTCTATGATATTGCCTTAGGTCAGGCAGAACCAACCCACCCCTTTGTTTTGGAAGCTGTAATAAGGTAAATCTGACTCGTGGGTGCTGTGTTCCCAAAATAAAATGAAAATTTGTTTTATTAAGCTCCCTAAAAAAGGTTAGGGGTGGGGTAATTGGAAGGGTCTGGGCAAGATAAAGGAACCCGGGAAGTAGGTTCATGCATATAGATTCTACCTTTTGAATCAAGGGGAAGGGGATATTTTTCCAGGATTATAGGTCTTTTGTAAACTGTTTGAGCAATGGTAGATCATAATTGTAGGGCACTGGGAGGTCTAGGCCCCTGGTTAGGTACACCCCTAAGTACTTTAATGAGGGGAGATCCCACCAAAATAGGTAATGCCCTTGTATGAATCATGGGAATCTTATTGGACTGCAAAGTTGTTCTAAGAGGTCTCTCAGTTGATCACTGTTTAAATTCTGTGGCAGGAATCAAGCATCAGGCAGGATTCAGAATTATAGGATATGGCACTAAGTTTTTAAAGAGCAGATTAAAACAGATACAGTGCCCCTTTGGGTTTTGGCATTTTCTGGGAGGTCATTATTCAGAGGTGATGGCTTTCTACAATCAGGGTGATAATCTCAGCGGGTTACAAGGTAAGAAATCTCTCAATGAATCGCTGTTTAAATTCTGTGGAAAGCAAATTATACAGTACCCCGTGTTATCATGCTGTATCATCATTATTATGCTGTACACACCCAGGACTCATTGATGTGCTGACACCACCTACCCTGTCAGAAAATGGGGGTGGTGGATAAGCAGGGAAAAGTAACACTTTCTCCATAGAGACAGCACACCAAAAGACAGCAGCGGATGGTGGACAGCAAGGGTGGTGGATAAGGGGGGAAATAACATTGTGGAAAAACAGGACAGGAGCATGCACTGGTGGTATGCGAGGATGGCAGATAAAGGGGGACAAATTAAGTAGGGAGCACTGTAATACATTCAATTGTATTGACCAAGCCTCCCAAATTGGTATCAACGGCACATTTAACTAGCCAATTATTCATAAGCAATAAGACACGACAGGGTATGTATGAAACACATTTTACTGCATGCCCAGGGGCGTGTGGCCTCGTGCCTTTCAGTCCCTGGAAGTACAGTAAAATATGTTTCATACACACCCTGGAGTGGCTTACTGCTCTTATAAAATGTAAATGTTTTACTTTTTACAGTTGGGAAAAGCATGTTTATATGTAGAAACAATAGATTTACTTGTGTGCATTTATGATAAAATAGTCCTTCTGCCCACTGTAAATGATGTCATAGATGATGTCATTGTATTACTGCTGGACAAAGTTTATCCTTTGCTGGCATCAAGATTCAAGATATGGAATGTTTATCATAGAATGTTTCCCATGGAATACAAGGATTCAAAGTTCTGCTCGGTTCCATTGGCAGAATGTTCCTCTCCTAACATACTGTACACACACACACAACAAAGGTTTCTTGTACAGCCACAGACTCAATGATCTCATTGTCAGGACAAGCAGAAGAGATTTCCCTGAAGTGCAGGTAAAGATAGAAGGGGGATTTTTCATTTTCAGCAAAGAAACAGTTGTAATGAAAACTATAAACAATACTTAATGTTTCTAATTTGTTTATGTGTGTAAGGAAAGTGTGATGATCATGGAAACAATATTTAATTTGTTTTATTTTAGGGTGCAGTTGAAGGTTTTTTTTACAGTGTAAAGGTAGCAGCCATGTTTGTGATGGAAGATCAATTCTGGTTGTAGGGGGACTGATGGAAAATAGTTCTAGTTGTAGGATGACTGATTTGCTCATTGTGTGATGTGGTTTAGGACCAGGATGACTGTGCATGAAGCAGATTTTATACACAGTGACGTGATATGTTTTGACCAATTAGATTTTTTATTCTGGATGCCCATTTTATGAACTTCTTTATTAATGTCGCTGATGTATAACACAAATAGTGCTGGACCAAGCACCGACCCCTGGGGGACCCCACTGATAGCCTCACCTCACTCTAATAATATGCCTCTCATCCTAACCCTCTGCATTCTTTTATGCAGCCAGTTGGTTATCCACCTTGTAATGTTATTATCTATACCCATGATATTGAGTTTTTCAGTCAGTGTACTACATGGCACTTTATCAAATGCCTTTTGGAAGTCAAGCTAGATTATATCCACAGGAATATTGAGAGTTTATTGCTTTACTGACCATTTCATAAAAAAAAAAAAAGAAAGAGTATTGGTGGTGCAAAACCAGTTTTTTTAGCTGTGCTGGCTTTTGTCAGTTATGTTTTTCTATTAATGTCTGAGCCCAATTTTTCCCTTATTATAGTTTTCATCAGTTTTTCCAGGACCAGTGTTGGCCTGATAGGCCTGTAGTTTGAAATATTTATCCTGTTGCCTTTCTTGAAAATAGTGACAATTATTGCTGCTCTCTAGTTGCTAGGCATGTCTCCTGTGTCAAAAGATTGATTAAACAGAGCACATTGATAGAAAGATTGTGTAAAATGTGATCAGCTGTGATCTTATTACCAAAATAAATTTTTGTTGAACCTTTTATATAGTCCCTCTTCATGTGAAGAAGCCCACAGCACTGAAATGATGGGCAAAAATTTGAGGTCATATGTTGAAAAGAAATAAATATCAACGAACCTTGAATAATTCATTTTTGAGTGTAGCAGGTTTTGTCATGGGACAGTCTTGATTTGTTACTGGTTTGTCATGCAGCCCCAATGCATATCCTACACCTGAAAGTTTGAAGGGTACCAGTCTGTTTTTTTTTTTTTATATGCTTTGTATCTTGAGAAAAATGACAAATATCTTGCTCTGGATGGATGACCCTCACTTCCTTTGAAAGACACTGTGAGGAACTATTTCCCTCTATTGAACAATGTTATAATCTTTATTTTGCATGTTACCTGCTATGTTCCTCAATCAGTGCTAACAGTAATACATGGTGTTTCTTTTAAATCTTTATCACAAAAAAATCATTTGGTTTGGAGTATATACTGGTATGGATAGTCTATACTCCAATAATTTTTAAACAGGGTGAAGGAAATATAAAAGGGAAGGTTAAAATTGTAGAGTGCTTAGAACTTTAAAATTAAAAAGTCTACAGCTCAGCTATCCTGGTCCAGGCAGCTGACTCTTTACAACTGAGAAAAGATATCCTGGACATACCCTGGTTGGTAGTAGTCACTGTCCAGACTACTTGATGCCCAGATCATTGTTGCAAGGTAACTGTTACACACTGAGAGGAATAATTTGGCTAGAAGATGCAGATTTAATGCCAGAAATAACAACGCACAAGAAAATATAGACAGAAAAAGTCTGAGACTGAAAAAATTAAGGAAGTGTTAAAGAAACCCTGTGGTATTTTCTTTATTAGTTTTCTGAAAAAGAAACCTCCTTGTGTTTTGTATTTGGTAACAGACCTGCCCCGATAAAACAGTATTGAAATAAATAATTTTTTCTTTAAATTTTGTTTGTTGTTGCATCAAATGTTCCTTGGCACTTGCCTTACTCAGCCAGCTGACAGTGTATAATAGACTGTACTTCCTCTCTTAGAGTGAAAAAAAACTTCTTCTCCTCTGCAGTTTCAGGTAAGAGAAATCAAGATACTAAAGAACATACTAAAGAGCATAAGGAGCAAAATGCAGTCAGCCCATGAGAAGCTCCTGTTGATCACTCATAATAAGTAAAGTTCTTTCTTGTGAATAAAAATTGGTCAAGTCTGTTTTTAAAAATGTTTTTATTTCCACTTATTATTACTGAGGTTGGAAGTGAGTTCCATGGTATCACTATTCTCTGTGAAAAAAATAATTTTCTCTTTTGAGTAGAGAACTTATCCCTTGCAAGCTGCAATGGGTGATCTCTCGTTTTAACCATGGCTTGTTTGAATTCTAATCCACTTTCCCGCATAATGGATGAGTCATTTATTAGATTTCATGTAAACAATAAGTCTCCTCTCATGCGGTGATGTTCAAGTGATATGGGGTTTAAGGTGCTTAATCTTATCAGGATATGACTTATTTTTGTCAGGATATATATGTTTCATGACTTTTTTCTGGAATTTTTCAATCTTTTGTATATCCTTATGTTTATAAGGACATCAGAGCTGTGGTGCAAAGTCAAAGTGAGGACTGATGTAAGCACAGTAAAGAGGTATAAGGATTTGCGGGTCTCTTGAGTTAATATTCTGTCTGACCGCCCACAATATTTTATTTACCCTACTCAGAATATTTGATATATGAAGACCAAAATCCAGATCAGAGTCTACTGTTACACCTAGGTCTTTTTCAGACGATTTCTTACTCAGAATTTCACTATTAAGAGTGTATTTAATGCTTTGATTTTTTTCTCCAAAATGTGATAAGTGTAAACAAAACAAAGACATGTATGAAGAAATTAGCCTTTTTAAATCAATGTTAGCATACATTGAAAAAAAAGCCAAAACGAGAGGGCTGTTAGGCTAAATTTCAATCTTAATTCTCAAAATAGAGATACAAGCATGCAAAGTAATAACTAAGCACTAACAAAACTGTACCTACTGGAGAAACAGAACACATTAGTGCAATGTCTGTACAACCCAAAAATGCAAATGGCAATACCAATAAAAGAAGAAATAGAGAAGAAGACGCTAGTCAGAGGACAGGTGAAGAATGGTTCAAAGTGCAAAGGCTGCTAAAAAAGGAGAAGGGCTGAAATATGTATACTCCCTGCATGCAATCACTTTCAACCACTAGAGTTAGGCATAGTACACGATACAAATTTATTTATTTATTTATTCAATTTTGGTAACCGGGTAGGCCCACTGAGCCCTGAAGGTCCCTTTTTCAGGGGCGACCCAGAATTAGTTACCTAAGTATACAAGTACAATAAAGGAAACAAGGTCACAGTGCAAAATAACACTAGAGAAAAATCAAATACATGGATAAACAGTGCTGACATTATGCCAAAAATTAGTTACAGGAGAAGACAGTTACAGGAATAGACAAGGGTAGCAGTGTAGCAATCAGGAAAGAAGGTAATACATAATACAGCAGTGCATGGATTAGTCTAGTGAGGGCCTGGCCTTTGAGTTTGGGTAAGTCCTCTCAAATAACCCATCAACATCCCAGGAGGGCTTATTAGTTATAACTGAATTAGTTAACTCACGCCAGGCTAAAGACCCTGTCCCAGAGCATAATAATATACCATCAAGAATAGACCCGAACACCAGTTTTAATAATAATGAGTCATTAGTAGGGACAACACCAATGGACATGGATACTTGTCCACCATCTAGACCTCAAATATATGTACTAGGAGACTCAATTGTCAAGCACCCTGACAGGGATATTTGTAATCCCGACAAACACAACAGAACAGTCTTTAGTTTTAGTGGAGCAAGAGTAGCAGACATAACACGAATGATTCATACAATTATTGATAAAAGTAACACAAATAAAATGGCTGTTATTCATGCATGAGCAAATAACATCTTCCATGACACAATCCCAAATATAAAGCGAGATTTTTTAGCTCTGATAAATAAGCTAGTGGATATGGGTTGCACCGTTGCAATATCTGAAATTCTACCAATTCCTAAAGCACTAAGAGTTAACACTGGAAAACTAAACAATTAAATGAATGGATAAGAAAATGGTGCCTCAGACAAAATATAAAATGTATCACACACTGGGAAGAATTTGAAGGAAATCGGGGACTGTATTGTTGGGATGGTATCCATCTGAGTAGAAGAGGAAATACGCTCCTAGGCAAGCATATAGCACACACACAATGATTATTTAAAAACATTAATATGGGGAGAGGCAGTCCATTACATCCTCTCTGAACAGGTTTCTAGGACCAGTACATACACTATCTCAATCCACTGGTTCTTATATTACGAATAAGCTTTCTAACCAAAGAAATGCACAAAAACAAGTAGAGAAGAGTAATTTCAAAATCCTACTAACAAACGCCCGTAGCTTAACCAACAAAATGGGAGAACTCAAACACATTTCAACATCTCAAAATATAAGTGCCTGTGACATCACTGAGACATGGTTCAAGGATGGTGACTGGGATACAGAAATCCAGGGTTACAACAAAATAGCAAAAAAATCTGAAAAATAAAAGAGGTGGAGGAGTTGCATTGTATATTGCTAGAGAATATAACACCCTTGAAATTACTCCTCCTAACAATTCTGACCATGATGCTCAACTTATATGGGTCCAGTTAACCACGCCACATAAAAAAATGATGTTAGAACTAGGTCACCGTTCCCCCAACTTCTCATTGGAGGATTACGAATATTTTTAAACATACTTAACAACATGGATGTAACAGAAGATTACATCCTCCTGGGGGATTTCAACCTCCCCAAAATAGACTGGATGAACCTGGAAGGGAATGGTAGTCTTGAAAATAGATTCATAGAACTAACTATGCAGCATAACTTGGAACAACTTGTCCACCAGGGAACCAGAAATGGGAATATCTTAGATCTAGTTCTAGCAAATATCACTTTTGGAATATGAGAACCAGAAGTCACCATACCTCTGGGTGACAGCGACCACAACAGTGTACTGGTTGACTTAGAAATCACTAAACCAAATATCAACGGTAAAACAACAATACAAGAGTTTTTCAAGGCTGATTATGATAATATAAAGTATTATCTTGAACAGTGGGACTAGAAACATGATCTCAAAAACAAGGGGGTAATAGAAATCAATAATATAATCATGCACAAACTACAATACTGTATTACTAAGTGGGTTCCCACGCGGAAAAAATATTAAAAAAAGGGTAGAGCACCAATCTGGTGGAGAAAGAGAATCAAAAAACAGATTAAAAAAAGAAGAAACTCTATAGCAAATACAAAAAGAACCTTACACTAGAGAATTGGAATTTATTTAAGAAGACATCTAATAAAACTAAAACAGAAATAAAGCTAAGAGAGAAATGGAAATAAAATTAGCAGCTAATACCAAATATAAAAAGAAGTTTTATAATTATATTGGATCTTTAAAAAGTGGTCAAGAAGGTACTGGACCTAAAGAAATAGCCGAAGGTGTCATCAGTAATGAAGATAATAAGTCTGAGGCCTTCAATCAATACCTCCTTAGCATCTTCACAAATCGGGTTAACAGTACAGACATTCAAATAAATCTAAAGGATGATTTTCCCCAGTTTGACAGTACAGCAGTATATGAAGTCATATGTAATCTAAAACAAAATAGCTCTGCTCGTCTAGATGGTATACATTAGAAATTTCTCAAAGAAATTATACATCAAATCGTGGGAGCACTGACAATATTGTTTAACACTTCCATAAAAGAGGGTAAAGTACTACCGGAATGGACTGAAGCTCATGTAACCCCAATTCACAAATCTGGAAATAAGAAATTAATAAGCAACTTTAGACCAATAAGTCTAACATCAGTTGTCTACAAACTATTAGAGAAGCTACTTCAGCAATATATAGTTAACCGTATCTTACATAATGGGCATAGCGATATTCATCAGCATGGTTTTATTACTGGGAGATTATGTCTCACAAATCTATAAAACATTTTTGAACCTGTCAGTGCAGCCCTGGACAGAAGATGCTCTGCTGATATCGTATTCCTTGACTTCTCCAAAGCATTTGACGGTGTGTGTCAGTATTTTGACTGAACAACTAACTAAGCTGGAAATTCATAATAGCATTATCAAATGGATCAGCTCTTGGCTGTCCAATAGAAAACAAAGGGTACTAATAAGGGACATTTGTCATCTTGGGGCTATGTAACAAGCAGAATCCTTCAGGGGTCTGTCTTGGGACCAACACTTTTCAATGTTCTCATTTCCACAATGCAAGTGGATAAAAATGCATGGGCAGCCACATACGCAGATGACTATAAATTAGGAAGCATAATTAACAACTTGCATGATGCACACTGATTTCAAGATAACTTAAGTGACAGCAGTGGGCCTTCACTAACAAATTGTACTTTAACGAAAAAAAAAGTGTAAGGTGATGCATCTTGGATGCAATAACCAGCGTTTCAGCTGCAAAAGTTGTAGGTGCAACTAACCCCCTGTTGTAACCTGTGGTACCCACCCGCCTTGCCCCCTGACTCGACAACGTCCACTGGACAGCCTCTCCCTCCCCCTATACCCACTCCTTCCCTACTAGATCCAAACAGGGATGTAACCCGCTGTCTTCTCAGAGGACCTACTATATCCATGAGTGTAACTCACAATTTTGTAACATTATGTAACCTAAGTAACATACAAACTACTACATTATGTAACCTAAGTGTATCTATGTTAAATGTTCCTTTTACTGCACCTGTAATGTTATCCTCTGTTTAATCTGCACTGTAATAACTGTCTTGATGTCTGCCCCCCCCCCCACGACGAGGTGCCTTTGTAAATGAGTCTTTGACTCAAAGGTTGTAAACCCGATTTGTAATGAATAAAATAAATAATACTTAGCTTACTGTAACAGACACTGAAAAAGATCTGGGACTAACCATAAACAATAATTTAAAATTTGATTCCCACACCAATGTCATTGTTTAAAAAATGCCATAGAATTGTTGGCTGTATCTTAAAAAATATTAAAAGCAGGGCACCAGAAGTCCTAATCCCACTGTATACCAGCTTAGTAAGGCCTCATATGGACTACTGTGCACCTTTCTGTGCACCATCCACAGTTAGAGGGAATAGATTAATAGAAGGTGTTCAGAGGAAAATCACCAAACGAGTTCAGCACATGGAATATCTTGATTATGAGAGCAGGCTAAAACAGCTTAATCTATACTCCATGGAATATAGAAGACTTAGAGGGGATCTCTGTTTCACTTATAAGGCCATTCGAGATGAATTCTTCATGGAAACCATCAGCCTAGCAGGCTATTTTGGTCTTAACGTTACAAGAACTTACCACTTGAAATTAAAGGGAGATAATAATAACACTCAAAAAGGACATACATTTTATACACAGAGAAAAGTACAATCATGGGATGCTTTACCAAGACATATAGTAGATAGTGAAAATATGAATACATTTAAAGCAATACTTGATGACTATATGGGGAGAGCTAAATATCTATACCACCTATAACAGGTGGCAAGTTCATAATAGGCCTTGGCCTCCAGAACTCGAATTACCACTATGAACCTATGAACAACATTTGGATGTATTGAAACTCATGCCCCATTTGGTTGACCAGGCATATAGTTTGTTCAGATCATTTTGAAGCTTGGAAATATCTTAAGTGCTATTACAGGTAGTACTAATTTTAATTTTACAATTTTAGTTTATGGATAGGACTGAAATGAAGATCTGAAAAATCACCAGTGCCAAAACAGATCCCTGAGGGACACCACTAGTAATTGAAAGCCATCTAGAATCACGACCATTGATAATTACTCGCTGAACTCTGTTAGCCAGTTCGTGATCCATTTTACTATGTTGGGTTGTCTTCCCAGTAGTTATAATATTTGTAGTAAGGCCCAAATGGGGACTTAGCCAAATGCCTTTTTAAAGTCAAGATATACTACATCATATGGTGTTCTGTTGTCCTGATTGTAATTTACTAGATTATAAAACCTGATCAGATTAGTGGTGGATGAGCGACATTTGATAAAACCATGTTGAGTATTATCAAAGTTTTCTAATTTTGAAACTAACAAATCCTTAATAATTCTCTCAAAAACTTTGCCTAGAATGGGTGTTAGGCTAACTGGGCTGTAGTTATCTGGATTTCCTTTAACCGCTTTTTAAAAAAGGGGTGTGTTATTAGCTTTCTTCCGGTCCGAGGGTACCTCTCCAATGTTAAAACTTGCTTCAGATAGGATTTTTAATGGAAGAAATAGGTCATCCTTCATTAGAGGAATGATATCTCCGGAAATCCCATCTGGCCCTGGCAATGTTTCCCGTTTAATTAGATTTAATTTGTCCCTTATTTCTTCAATGTGAATATTCATATCATAGGTTAGGTCACCATTTATTATGATATTTCTAGGTGTAGACTGTTGAAAAACCAAACAGAAATGAGTGTTTAAAATTTCTGTCATATCAGCTGGAGAAGAGATGATATTATCATCCTTAATGATTGGACCAACCTTACAAGTTTGTTTTTTTAGTGAATTTATATAGAGTAACTGAAGAAGATTTTACAATTTCCCTTTGCAGCTTGAGCTGCAATAGATTTTTCAATGCTAAGTTTTGCTTTTTTCATTTCTGATTTGCATTTCTTTTGAATGTGTTTAAAGGCATCCCATATTTTTGCACTTTTACTTTGTGTTTTCTGAAAAGCTTTCTTTTTTTAATAATAAATGTTCTTAATTTTTTAGAGAGCCATTTGGGTTTTAACTTTGGTTTCCCCTTGGTGATTTTAGGGATATATTTCTCAGCAGTGTCCAATAATTAAACAATAATGACCGAAGAGCCAGTAATTTCCTGGAGATTAACGACTGGCTGAGGGGAAGGGTGGCCCGAGGCGCAGCCGAGGGCCAACCCCACCCAGCCAGTCATTAATCGACAGGAAATGAATGGCTCTGAGATCATTATTGTGATTATAAGTCTAATTGTAATAATACAGAATCACACATGCCCCCACAATGCAAAGCATCATGGGCTGCACATGCAAATCACCACAGAATGTTATGCCGGTCCAACTTTAAGCAGAATTGCATGGTGCTGAAAGGCCTCCCACACAGTCCGAAAAGGGTGCCAACAGAAGACATAGACACGTGTTTCGTCCTACCAGGACCCATCAGTATGCCTCGTCTGTTTGACACCCCCAGTGGAACGGACCAGCCACCCTTAGGGCAGTGTGCCTTGGATATATTGTGGTGAACCCATTAAAATAAAAAACTATTTAAAAGACAAAGAACCTCTGAGCGCGTAATAATGATTTGTTTTTAGCCATTCATTTCTGTCATTTTGTTTGAAATTGTTATTTGTGCATCGCTGCATCTATAGCTGGCAGCGTGAACATTGCAGCACGGTGTGATTTTTCATTGATGTGTTAAATTTATAGTCCTCCACTTCAGCACCCCAGAACATGTTGAAATCTATAGCAGGTACTGCCATTTTTGGGGAATTTACTGTGGTTACTGTTTCTGATGCTGTCACTTGCCATGGTTCTGTCAGATTTAGTGTCTGAGTCAGCAGTAGACAACACAGCCTCAGTAGCGCAAACAGCTGAGTGGCTGCCGTGCCAGGCATTTCTAAGAGAGTTCAGCCAGGCACAGCAGCCAATGAATGAGCTACTTCAGCTCATTAATAATTAATTAGACTTATAATATTGTTTTCGATGTGTTCCACATTTGATCTACATGTAGTCCCTCAAATAAAGATGAGCACTTAATGTCAGATATTAATTTTTTTATTTCAGCTTTGTTAGCCTTATTATAAAGGAAATTTTCAGTAGATTTTTGTACTATATCCCAGTTAATATTTAAGTGGAATTTAATGGAATTGTGATCACTTTTAGCTAGTGGTGTAGCGATATCACAGTTGTTTATATTTAAAGACTCAGGGCCAGATATTCAAAAGGGTTGCGCCATGCGCAATAGGGTTGCGCCTGCGCAAGTCCGAACTTACTCCATTCTGCGATATTCAGCAGGAGGCAGTTGCGCCACAGAAAACATGCTGAGCAACAGCACAATGCAAATGAATGCATGCTGAACTGGAGGGGGAGGAACCAGGCATAAACTGCACAGCCCGATATTCAGCCGGGCTGTGCAGAGTTGTGCAGGCGCAACCCCCAACCTGCGCCTGCACAACTTTGAGCCAAAAAAAAAAGGCTCAAGTCGAGGGCCACCCACAGGTGAGCTGCTGCATTGCAGGGTGCAACACAGCAGCTGCCACCTGTGGCTGGCCCCCAACCCACTCCCTGTGCCCTCCCTGCAGCCCGATCGTGGGCAAAAGAGTGTAAAATCCCCGCCACCCCACTGGCCCAATCGCGGGCATAACTTAAACCCCCACCAGCCCGATCGCGGGCAGCAATGTCTCCCCCAGCATCCCTGGTCAGTGGACCGATAAGCCCGATCACGGGCTGAGTAATGAACACACACACCTCCCCTGAACATAGCCCTGGTGGTCAGTGGACCCGATAATCCCGATTGCGGATGTAATAATTAAACACACCCCACAAACATAGCCTGGTGCCTGGTGTCCCCACCCCCTTACGGCCCACCACCGCTCCCCGGCGGCATCACCCGCCTGCCGCCCGCCGACTGACTGCCGAGTGGGACTGCCGCCCATTGGTGCAGAGCAAGAGCCAATGGGCGTGCGCCCTTCCCCATACAAGACAGTCAAGTTTTGTGAATGAGTGTATTCATTCACAAATCTGAACTGTCTTGTACAGTATGGGCTGCCGCCCATTGGCTCTTGCTCACCAGGCGTGCAGCCCTACCAAGCAGTCAGTCGGCGGGCGGCAGGCGTGGGGATGCTACCGGGGGAGCGGTGGTGGGCCCGTAAGTGAAGGTGTGGGGGACACTGAGGCCCCAGGGCTATGTTCGAGAGGGTGTTTATTATTCCATTCGCGATCTGGATTACCAGTCCACTGGACCACCAGGGCTATGTCGAGAAAGTGAATTATTACATCCCGCGATCAGGATTATCGGTCCACTGGACCACCAGGGCTATGTTGAGTATTACTTCAGCCCGCGATCGGGCTTATCGGTCCACTGGACCACCAGGGATGTGTTGGGGGAAGACACTGCTGCCCGCGATCGGGCTGCAGGGGAGTCGGTCCCAGACAGCTGCTGCCTGGCGGGGCGCCAGGCGCAAGTCCTCAGGATCGGCGCACCTGCATGCTAATGGCATGCAAATGGAGCCATAATCAGATGCAAATGGCCCCCGTGCCTTACATGATTGGCCCCATTTGCAAGTCACCTTTTGCGAATATCGAGTTTTGCGCGTAGCGCCAAGGTATGCGCCACCGCCAGTTGAATGCTCCACTCTGTCCACTTGCGGTGGCTAGTTCCACTGTGCCATGCACAGTGGTTGTGGTTAGATATTTTCAAAGGAGTTGCTCAAGGCTTAAACTCCTTTGAATATCGCCTCATTATTCCTGCAACAACTATTTTGTGCAGCGCAAGGGCTTGCTCCACAAAATAGTGCAGTTTGAATATCTGGCCCTCAGATCCTAAAACAATATCTAAAATGTTTTCACCCCAGTTGGGTTTGTGACATACTGACTATGATGTATATAAAACTGTTTGCTTGTTTTATTTAAAAAAAAAAAAACTCTTAGCCTAGCTAGTTTAATCTCTAACTTTCTATCAGTATTCAGAGCAAGACTGACCTGGATTGTTAGGGTTTTGTGATGTGATTGCAGGACCTCCTGCTGATCAGCCTGAGTCAATTTTTCAGTTGGAACAGCTTGAAGGCCTTGATTAGGGGAAGGGGACTAGTCATTTGTAAATCAAGTATCTCCATAAAACCTGGCATGCAAAATCTTTACTAGAAAGCTTAGGTTTTGTCTCAGACTTTGATGGAATACCAAAAATTTCAAAGTTGGCTTTCCAGCATTTCCATTTTTATGTTAACCCTTTCGCAAAGTGAACATACTGGTATGATAGTGGATTTCGAGACACGTGTCATTGTCGGGCCAATGCAGGGGAGTCTGAAAAAGGCTCGACAGTGTCAGACCAATCATCAGCCAAGCTGCTCATGACACTGATCTGGTCTTGCTGGGCAAAAACTTTGTGTAGTTCAAAGGAAAGAGCCACTCGAATCATAGGGTGGCTCTTTTCTTTGCTCTGCATAATGCCACCCAGTAAACAGAGCTGATCGGCATCATGATCACAATGCTGTGGTCCCCCCAACCTAAAAACAGTCCCTACTGACACCAGGGTGCCCAATCCTCATTGCCGGCTAATACCCCTCACCTGCCCATTTTCACTGTTTGTCACTTAGGAGCTCACCCCTGGTGCTGCCAAACATAACACTGACACTGTGGTGCCCAATCCCCACTGTTGGTACCTGAGAAAAGAAAAACTATCCCCAAATCCCTCCCATCCCTTCCTTTTTGATTTTCTGACACCTGGGTTCCCAATCCCTGGTGCCAGCTACTACCCCCGACACAGTCTGTGACACACAGATACCCACCCCCAGTGCTGCCAAACACAAGAAAACTGTCCCTCACTCCCTCCCACCCTTTCCTTGTTAATGTTCCAACACCAGGGTGCCCAATCCGTGCTGCCAGCTACGACCTCCCACCCCACCAATTTTCACTGTGCAACACCAGGGAGCCCACTCCCAGTGCTGCCAAACACAACACCAACACTGGGGTGCCCAACCCCCAGTGTTGGTACCTGAAATAAAGAAAACCATCCCTTGTACTATTCTTTTATTTCTATACACTCTGTTAAAAAGAAAACCACCCATTGATGTCTGTTGCCACCAGGCCACCACCGCCGTTACCTTCCCACTATGCAGCCCTCCCACTCAGCCCCCACCATCCCCCAGCCTCCCACCCCTTCCTAATGTACTGGGGGTCCAACTTTCATAATCCTTTCTGGACCAGAGAAACGTCTTCACTCTTCAATGCCAGACTGGGAACTGAGGAAATCAAATATGCAGTTCGATGTATGGGTTTTGAACTTGTCCTCGAAACTTGGTCATAGAAACATAGAATTTGACAGCAGATAAGGACCGCTTGGCCCACCTAGTCTACCCATTTTCCTACCTAACAGATAAGCTGCAGATCCTAGTTAACCAACAGCTTACTTCTTCCTACCCCCAACTAGGACTGCCTTATGCCTGTCCCATACATTCTTGAAGTCCCCCACTGTTCTTGACTCCACGACCTCCTCAGGGAGGTTGTTCCATGCATCCACAACCCTCTCAGTGAAAAAATACTTCCTCACATTACCTCTGAGCCGTCCCCCCTCTATCTTCAAATTGTGCCCCCTTGTTCTTGCACATCTCTGTTTCTGGAAGATGCTACCCTCTTGGACTTTGTTAATTCCCTTGAGGTACTTGAAAGTTTCTATCATGTCCCCTCCTCTCTCCCTTCTTTCCTCAAGGGTATACATATTAAGCTCCTTTAGTCTTTCTTCATATGTCTTCTGGTGCAGACCCTGCACCATTTTGGTTGCCCTCCTCTGGACAGCCTCCACTCTGTCTATGTCTTTGCGGAGATGGGGTCTCCAGAACTGCACACAGTACTCCAGATGGGGTCTCACCAACTGTCTGTACAGAGGGATAACAACTTCCTGTTTTCTACTATTGATGCCTCTTCCTATGCATCCCAATATCCCCCCAGCCTTCCTTACTGCCTTCTCAAATTGCTTGCCCACCTTTAGGTCATCTGATATAATTACCCCCAGGTCCCGTTCTATTTTTAGTGTTGTCAGTATCTCACCCCCCATTGTGTATGCTTCCCCTGGGTTTTTGTTTCCCATGTGCATTACCTTGCAGTTCTTTGCATTGAATCTGAGCTGCCATACATTTGACCATTCCTCCAACCTTGCCAAGTCCCTTCTCATCCTTTCCACTCCATCTTGTGTATCAACCCTGTTGCAGACCTTTGTGTCATCTGCAAAGAGACATACTTTTCCTTCCAGTTCCTCTGCAATGTCACTTATAAAGACATTAAAAAGGACCGGTCCCAGTACTGAACCCTGCAGTACCCCGCTAGTAACCCTCCTTTCTTCACTGTGTACTCCATTTACTACTACCCTTTGCGTCCTGTTGTCTAGCCAATTTTTTATCCAGGCTACCACCTTGGGACCCACTCCAAGGCTGGCTATCTTGTGTATTAATCTTTTGTGTGGGACTGTATCAAATGCCTTGCTAAAATCTAGGTAGGCCATGTCCACAGCCCCTCCCTGGTCTACTACTTTGGTCACCCAGTCAAAGAAATCTATTAGATTCGTCTGACAAGACCTTCCCATTGTGAATCCATGCTGCCTTGGGTCCTGTGCCCCACTGGCCTCTAGGTACTCAACAATTCTTTCCTTCAGAAGTGATTCCATCATTTTCCCTACCACTGAGGTCAAACTAACTGGTCTGTAGTTTCCTGCCTCTGTCCTGCTCCCACTTTCGTGAAGAGGAATCACATCTGCCCTCCTCCAGTCCTCGGGTACCACCCCATCCTCCCATGATTTGTTAAAGAGAGTAGTCAGCGGTGTCACTAGTTCTACCCTTAGTTCTTTTAGAATTCTTGGGTGAATCCCATCAGGCCCCATTGCTTTGTCTACCTTCAATTTTATTAGTTCTTTCAGAACCCTTTCTTCTGTAAATGGACTGGTATCGACCCCCATCTTCAGAGTGTTCCTCTTGTTTGGTTTGAGTAACTTCCCCTCCTCTTCCTTTGTGAATACTGAGCAGAAATATTCATTCAGTATCCCTGCTTTTTCACTGTCACCCTCTACCCACATTGCCTCCCCCTTATTAAGCTTCAGTATCCCTCCTTTGGTCTTTCTTCGCTCCCTAATGTACCTATAAAAGGTCTTATCCCCCTTCTTAACAGAATTGGCTATCCTTTCCTCGGTTTGGGCCTTTGCTATTCTGACTGCCTTTCCAGCCTCTTTCTGCTTTAACTGATAAAGTTCTCTGTCCTGCTCCTTCTGTGTTTCCTTATATTTCCTGAATGCTGTCCTTTTCTCCTTAACCTTCCTGCCACCTCTTTTGAGAACCATAGCGTTTTTTTCCTTCGTTGTGTTTTATTGATTTGCTTTACATAAAGACTTGTTGCCTCTGTGATGGCTGTTTTGATCACTCCCCATTGTTCCTCCACCCCTCCTTCTTGCCTGTTTGCTAGTGCTTTTCTGAGGCACTCTCTCATTTTCCCAAAGTCAGCCCTCCTAAAGTCCAGTACTCTTGCTTTTGTATGGCTTGATTGTATGGCTGTGTTTATCGTGAACCACACTGTTTGGTGGTCGCTTGTTCCCAGATGGCTACCCACTTCTAAATCTGAGATTCTTTCTCCAACCCCATTTGAGAGTACCAGGTCTAAGATTGCTCCCTCCCGAGTGGGTTCCAATACTAGCTGTCTGAGGCATGCCCACTGTAGGGCATCAAGAATGACCCTGCTCTTGGATGTGACTGCAGCAAAGGTGCTCCAGTTAACATCTGGCATATTTGGGTCCCCCATCAACAATATCTCCCCTTTTTCTGCCATTCTAAGAAAGCCTACTATCATTTCCTTGTCCATTCCCTCCCCCTGAGATGGGGTCTGTATACAACCCCCATGCGGATTGTGGTGCCATTTCCTGTCTCCAGGGTGACCCAAAGTGCCTCATCTGCTCCCTGTTTACACTTTACTTCTGTTGCTTTGATCCCTTCCTTTACATAAAGAGCTACTCCTCCTCCTCTTTTACCCTGCCTGTCCCTCCTGTAGATTGTGTATCCTGGTATGTTGACATCCCAGTCATGGTTCTTGTGTACCATGTTTCTGTGACTGCCACAATATCCAGGCAACCCTCTTCCATCAAGGCCACTAGTTCAGGGAGCTTGTTACACAGACTATGGGCATTGGTACTCATCACCCTCCACTTTTTGATAGCTTTACCCCTTTTAGCCCCATTTCTGTCCTTACTGCCTTTTCATTTTTGAATATTATTTTCCCAAAATTGTCAACATGGCCTTTTTGTGACCAACCTCATGAACGATGGCAGTGAAATTATGCAAATCCATCCAGAAAGATGATTCCACAGTCGCTGTGCAAAATCACCATTGAGGCATGATTTAAAACATTTTTCTGCCCTTGTTCATGAGGTGTTGTCACAAAAAGGCTATGTTGAAAATCTGGGGTAGAAATGTTAAAAGCAAATAAGTTTTGAACGTACATTGAAATTTTTCAACGCACACTCATAACTTCAGTAATTTTCAATATTTTGGCTCCATATTCTCAACATAGCCATTTTTTTACACCACCTCATGAATGTGACAGCTGTCGATTTTCAAATCCTGACCCAAATGTGTGTTTCCACTTCTGGAGTGAAATCAACTTTTGGGCAGGATTTGAAAATCTTCTCCATCTTTGTTCATAAGTTATGAGCATATGTTGGAATTTTTCAACGCACACACATAACTTTGGTAATTTTCAACATTTTGACCCCAAATTTTCAGCATAGTATTTTTTCACACCACCTCAAGAATATAACTGCTGCCATTTTTCAAATCCTGGCCAAAATGTGTTTTCACACTTCTGGTACAAAATCACATTTTGGGAAGGATTTAAAAATGTTCTGTACCTTTGTTCATGAGGTGGGGATCATAAGAAGGCTATGTCAAAAATGTTAGGTAAAAATATTTAAAAAACAAAGTTATGACTGTACATTGACATTTATTTGCAATGTACACTTGTAACTTTGGTAATTTTCAATATTTTGACCCCAAATTTTCAACATGGCCATTTTTTCAAGCCACCTCATGAACGTGACAGCTGTCATTTTTCAAATCCTGGCCAAAATGTATTTTCACACTTGTAGCTTGAAATAACATTTCAGCCACTATATTATAAATGGCATATGTCATGTTCAGAAGGAGTGGTCAGCTACACCGGTGACCTGGGTTCAGGAACGGACTCAGGTCATCGGGGGTCGGCGAGGAGAGGTAGGATTGAGTGTCCCAATGGATGCTCTCTCCTCCTCCTCCTCCTCCAGGCGGCCAGGTTAAAGGGCAGTGATGCCCATAAGTGTTGCCACCTGTGGAAGCATGGACGGTAAGGCACAATGGCTCCTTAAGGGGAGTCGGGGGTGGGGAGGGTGTTGTGGACACTTGACAGTGGCATGCGTAAGCACGCCATTTGTCTGGACATAAGTCCTCTGTGTTGGTGCCCTCAGGGGGTAGGGACGAACTGGAAGAAAAACAAAGGCAAAAAATCTCCCAGTATTGTGCAGAATGACATTGGACCCAGAGTATGTCGGGGCCCAGCCGAAAAGACCAGAGGAAAGGATTCCTCTGGGCCAAGACCAGGAGGAAGTAAAAAAAAGAGTGGTCATAAAAAGACTATGTTGAAAATTTGGGTTCAAAATATGAAAAACAACTAAGTAATGAAGAAATGTGGAGTTGTTCCAACATTTTTCTCATAACTTTATTTTTGCAGATGTTGACCCCCAATGTTCAACAAACTCCTTGTGTTATTCCACCTCCTGAACATGACAGGTGTAATTTTTCAAATCCCCTCTGAAAGTTGCTTTTTGCAGTCACACTGTGAAATCCCCTTTCAGATACGATTTAAAAAATTCCACTTGTCCTGATCATAACGTCAGGTCATAACGACTGTTGGAAATTTGGGGTCAAAATGTGGGAGCCCACTGAAACCTAGATATTGCCTCTCAGCTGGCCTGTCCTAGGTAAATACAATCTAAAAAATGTGTAAAAGCAGGACACCACTCAAAATGAAATACTTCATCTTGTCTGGTCCATCCTGGATAAATATACAGTAAAAATAGATACAAGCAAGACCCAGTACAACAGCAATGCAAATGGCAAACATTCGGCATTCACAAATGCTTGTTTGTTAATGGCTTCACCTTCTTTGAACCCCGGCCCCCCACCAGCTGTAAGGGCATCCAAAGTCTCAAGTTTGGTTTCAGTTTTCCTTGATGCCACTTTATTAACAACTCATTTTAACTTTCATTTTCTCAATTTTCTCTCTCAAGTCAATTGACTTCTTAGGTTAAATTTATTTATGTTTACTAGAGCAAATTTATTCATATTTTTTAATATATCTGCCTCCAATAAATTTATAGACAGAGGGAGCAAAGTAGGATTGCTTACGCATTGTGGCAGCCATGGTAGAATATTAGCATTCAAATATTTTATCTCCTTGTGGCTCGAAGTATGAGTAGCAGCAACAATTTTGTGTGCCTCCCTGCACCCTCCACAGCCTCGCTCCTTCCAGCTTCACAGTGCTGCCTTCTGGACTCTTCCTGCTTTCTTGACTCCCATCTCCAGGATACCTTGGTTATTCTGTGCTGCCATGGTACCCAGTATATCCCTGCCGGGGGGGTGGGCTCTGCTTCTACCAGAGGAGGTATGCTACTGGGAGAAACATCTTAATCTCTGGAGCATGGCTAGGCATTGGGGAGGGACAGCATGCTGAGGGGTCTGATGGAGTAGTCAAGGAGGCCTTTCATCTGGTGTACCTGAACGAGGACAGTTTCTCTTTGTTCAGTCCCACCCATCCCCTATCCACCTCCCTGCTTTTCATGGGCACAATACAATGTCCTTGAAGGGACAGTTGGCAGCATATGGTCACCCACGTTGCCCAGTGCACCTTCTCCAAGCCATCACCAGAAGCCAGTCTGGGAGTGGTACACATGGATCTCCCCCTCCCCCAGGATGAGAGTGTCCACACAGATGCTGTGCTCCCTCCCTGATGGTTTCACTGCTGTCATTACAGGTGCTGGGTACAAACCCAGGTCACCAGAGTGTCAAGCAGATGCCTCACCGCTCGGGCCATAGAACTAGCCCACCAACAGTTTTTGACAAGAAGGTCTCTTTAGTCTCTATGCCCTCAGTCTCCCACATGATCGCTTCATGTATGGACAAAAAAGAAATGATTGTGATTGTGGCAGCCAAATGAGATACTGACACGACAAAAGCCTCTTGTCCAGGTCCCAGGCTGGAAATCTGGCATCTCACATGCTTGTTCATCAGATTAAAATGGAAAAAGGAATCTACTAAAGATGTACTATAAAATCTTTCATCTTGCTCTTCCTATTTTCCTTTTTAGACACTGCAGTCAACAAAATTAGTCTTTACTGAAGATATGTTTAAAAATGACTAAGCTGTCCCCCACGTTGTTTGCAGTGTATATACTGCCATTGGGGGACATTATAAGACAGTATGGGTTGAGCTTTCACTGCTATGCAGATGATTCTTAACTGTACATGTCTTTTGTGCCCGAACAGGAGTTAGACACTCTCGATGTTTAACAACTGCCTTTTGGAGATAAAGGACTGGATGAATGCTAGCTGGCTGAGGTTAAACCCGGGAAAAACGGAGGTACTGGTAGTGGATCCTGATCATAGGACAACTGGGACATGGGCGGGAAAACCCTTGGGTTTATACCTTGGAGGGGCCCCACTAAATGCTTCGGGCCAGGTGCATAACCTGGGCATGATATTTGACAAAGGCCTGACCTTGAAGGCTCAGGTGTCGGCGGTGCTCAAATCTTCCTTTTACCATCTGAGGAATATCGCCAGGGTTAAGCACCTTGTCTCATACAAGGATCTTCCCACCTTGGTCTACGCTTTTGTCACCACTTGTTTTGATCACTGCAAGGCCTTCCACCCAGGGCTACTGGAGGTGGATATCCGCCAATTGCAGCTAGTGCAGAACACAACAGCCAGCTTGTTAACTGGAACACATAACACCCGTGCTGCATGAACTGCACTGGCTGCCAGTACAGTGGGGGATCACCTTTAAGGTTACATTGCTGACTTATACATGACCAGGGACCCCAGTACCTGCCAGATCTCCTGTCTCCTTACTGTCTCACCCGCCCACTCTGATCTTCCGATGAGGGATTGCTAGAGATTCCCAGGGTATGCCTGAAAACTTCGGGAGGAAGATCATTTGCTTTTATGGCTCCTACCTTGTGGAATTCTTTACCTCATTGGAGACGAGATAGCCTGACCATTGAGGGTTTAAAAAACTCTCTTAAGACCTATTTGCTTCAACAGGCCTTTGAAGGGTCCTTGGAAGACTGATGTCAGAAACACTGTAAGAGCTTATACATTTATTGTTTTATTGTATTTTAAGAGGTTGTTTATGTTGTTTTATTCATGTTATTAACGTGCCTTGAGCTTTAGAAGGGCGCCTAATACAAATAAAGTTTTACTTACTTATTTACATTTTCTAAAGCCCTGGATGCAGCAATGAGCTTCAGTTTTCAAACATATGGTGGCAGCAAAAAGCTGGAACAATTAGTCCATTTTCAAACACTACAGCAAACTTTCCCAACTGAATCCATACCACATATCCTTAGCAAGCAATATTAGGAACACAAAGAACAAACACAGGACTCTGAATTATCCCCTGCAACCTTTACAGTGCTCTTATATTCCTCACAAGGTGGGTAATCCTCCATCCATCCTATTGGCTGATGCACGATCATAAATTTTGGTCTGCCAGAGGCCAATCCCCCAGCCATGACAATACTTATCCAGATAACCTCATGCATCTCTAGATGATGCGCATGATCTCTGATCGCTCCCTTAACATTCAGGTAATTATATGAATTCACATTGCCTTTTTTATTTTACTATTTTCATCTAGCATCCGTCGACACTTACAACGCGGACCTAACCTTAAGTTTTCTCCTGTCTTTTTACATGTCTTTAGAAGAAAAAAAAAAAAAAAAAGAACTTGCAGTGTAGTGACGGGGTAGTAATTAGGCAATCATCAGGCTGGACCCTCTAGTAGTGTCCTGACTGGTATCCCCTGGGCAGCTGGGGACCCTCATGTAGCGTCCCCTGCTGCGTGCTCCCTGAGGACTGGACCCTCATGTAGCATCCACTCCATGCCAGGCAGCACTCAGCACAGGAGCTTCTCCTCCCTATTTTATAAGTGCAGTAGCAATAATCAACTGGACCCTCCAGTAGCGTCCCAGCCAGTATCATCTGTGCAGCAGGGGACCCTCATGTAGCATCCCCCTCTGCTTGTTCCTCGAGGACTGGACCCTCATGTAGCACCCAGAACAAGCGCTTCTATAATGGGGATGGCTACCTCAGAACCCGGGGTAGTCAAGACAGGAGCCTAGGGGTGACTGAGTGGGTCACAATCAGCATACCTGGGGTCCCCATACTGCACTCACAGGGGCTGGCAGTTTACCCTACAGATGAGCTTGGTACTCCAGTGGACAAACCTCAGTTTGATTCCTACACCGAGCTGTCCCCTCACTCAACCTGCATATTGCGTGACTCTGTGCAAGCCCCTTAACCTCCCCAGTGCTCCCAAGTCACCCTTGAAATCAGGAAAGAAGTCAAGCATTAAGACAGCTTCAAATATGTGGCTTTAATCAGACAAATCAGCTGTACCCTCAACCTTAATACTCACAGGATCCTGAGGGTGTTCCCAGGATAATCCATAGTTGCCCATCTCCCATGCTGGATCCGTTGGCCCGCCCATTGTGCAAGCTTGCATTTATGAAGCTGAGTCAGTGAAGCTGGCGGTCGCTGGTGGCCCGAGAGGAAAGGGGAGTGAGTGCCCACTAAGTTTTCCTGACTACCAGTGCACCAGCACCATTCTGGGGACATCTCCTCCCATCTCAGCAGCACTCCCACGCAGCTTGGTATGTAGGAGCTCCAGACCAAACACATGTGCGAAATCTCACAGCCACCATATTCAACATGGCGACTCTCATGAGAGCAGCTCCTGCTTCCCTTCCCAATGCTCTGTAGCACTAAATGCACTCCCAGGGGGTGGGTTAATGATGGGCACCCACCCCAGACCCAAGTACACACCATTTTGGGACACAAACGTGGTCCAAACTAGGCCAACCAGCGCAAAACAGGCGGATTTTGCTGGGCACTAATGCACGCAAGATCACGGCCATGTTTTTTCTGCCCTACGATGCCGTTCCCATGTGTTATCATGGGAAAGTTGGCCATTTTTGTACAGTCCTGGAATGGTGGCCATATTGGAGACCCACAGCGGCAACAAATCCCGCGCGAGAGGCGGGAATCCAATGTAAACTCCACTTGTAGCTGGTGGGCAGCTATCTGAGGTGGGTCTGTTGACCTAGTCTGCATTCTAGAATGGCACTGCCATATCCCGTCCCCATAGGGAGGCTTCTACACAGAACATGCTGCTGGCTCTGAGGCAAAGGACCCGGAACACCTCTCCAGAGGGGTATGTCCCAGGGAGGAGGTGGCAGAGTTGACCACATAATGCAAGAGATTCTCCAGCTCCATGAAGGGTCAGAGAAGCCCCCAAACACCCCAGGACCCTCTCCCCATGGGTGAACCACATGAGGTGATTTCTCTCTGCAGGCTCAGCACTCAACACTTTTGGCACAATGGGAATGAGGCAGCTGAGCCATCCAAGATCAAGGAGAAGCAGGCCATGAAGAAAATGTGCCCACTCTCTTGGAAGCTCATAAGGCAGCCCAGTCCACAGCTCAAAAGGGTGACACCTCAGTTTCTGGCCTTTGCAAGGTACACAGGAGTGCTAGACAACAGCTCAGTGACCCTGAAGGACCCCATAAATACAGTCACGGCACCCGGAAAGGCTTCATGAGGTAATGGGGATGGTACTCTCAGCAGACATGGCCAGGTAGTACCCAGCAAGGCACTGTTGCGTTGGGTGGAGTCTGTAATGGAAACCATTCCAGACTTCCTCCCCCAATGGAGCAGACAGAATGCACCATACAGGACATATGTTACCTAGTGGATGCTTCCTCAGATGTCCTGCAGTTCAGCACTAGAGTCACTGTCCTGGCTAGCCATGCCAGATAAACCCTATGGCTGAAACTAGGACAAGCAGCTGTTGAATCCAGGGCCTCATTATTGACCACCCACTTAAAAGGGGTTGCTGGTTTGGGGGCACACTTGCGCCCTGTTCTCTGTGACTGGACAGGTACAAAGCAGAGGTAGCAACAGAGGCCCTATGCCTCAATTCAGGACGGCCCTTTCATCCTAAAAACACATTCACAACTTACAAAACCAAGCATAAAGGGTCTGAATGCAGATTCAGGGGCTCAACCTGGTTGATAACTGACCCTTGAAAGGCATAGGGTTACATTCCAGTGACAAGTAACATTTACAACCGAGTGCTGTGGGATGGGGAACCATATAAAACCAGGTCCCTTCCCCGCACAACATAGCTCTGAAGCGGGGGCAGTTTTAGCAAAAACAGAGGACTGGATCCACCAGTTTTCAGAATCATGTGCCTAAACCATGAGGGACTGGCGAGCCTGGGAATTTGTGGCCTACGGCTATACCACAGAGTGACACAAAAGACAATTCCATAGACCGATTACATCTCTGATGCCCCTGGAACATGACAAGGCAGAGGCAGACGGAAAGCTATGCTCAATCTCTCCAAAAGTCAAGCCATTGTGCCAGTGCCACATCACAAATGGGACACAGGGGCATGCTCTAAGGATCCCCAGAGAACAGACAGACTCTGCCCATGGTTGGATCTCATGTCCCTCAATTTCTTTGGTCTGATCTGTTCCTTATAACTTCCTAAGGGTCCATCAGCTACCTGCCATGCCCTCATGCCTAGTATGTGATGCAAAGCTGCCAGGCACCATGTGGGGGGAGGCACTGTGTGTAGTCGGCACCCTCTTGGAGATGGGAACATCCCAAGACAAGCACCTAGCCACCCCATTACACAGTTTACGCTGAATGCCTCACAAGCCAGTCTCTTGCTCCAGCTGCTGGTAAAACCTGCACACCCAGCAGAGGCAGGGGTCCATGCCAGCTTCCCCAGGCCGATGGCCAGAGGATACTTAGTCGCAACACCCACCAAAGGTCTGTGGCCAGCACTCTTACAGCGCATGTCTCCCATTCAGATTGGCCTTGGCCCCACGGGTGTTCGTAAAGCACAGGTAGACACTGCCACAGCTCTCTGCATTGTGGGGGTGCAGGTCGGAATAGCAGACCTCCAACATATCTTGGCTCATTGGGTCGGTATCAACCCACCCCAAGAGGCCCGTGTGGACACAACTGCACCTGCTAGGGCTCAGAGCATCAAGGGTAGGCAAGGTGCCATTGGCTTGGCTTCTCCAACGTTCAGTCCAGAACTATGTGCTGGATGCCTGGGATCAGCTGGCACAGAGTTTTGGCTGTGATAACCTGGGCACAGAGATCCTGTGCAGATGCAAGCGCTGGGTGACCAGATGACTCCCTGTGAGAGGCATGCCATCACCAACTGCAATGATTACAACAAATGCGAGTCTCCTCAGCGGGGGAGTCATACTGGGCCAGCACATCATTCAAATAAGCCAGTCCCTCTCGGAAGCTTGGCTTCCCATGACCAGACTGGAAATGAGAGCTGTGCATAGGGATCGCTGTCCTTGCTACTCAGCTTGCGGGTTAGGCAGCAATGAGCAGGTCTGACAACCGGGTCGCCAAGGCATACATCTACATGCAAGGAGAACCTCGAAGCAAGCCATTGATCCAGCTTGTTCTACGAACTTTGCATTGGGCAGAAAAGATACCTGGTACTGATCTTGGTAATGTACCTGCCCAGCAGGCTGACTTTTACAAGTCAAGCGGCTCAGCTGAGTGAAACTCAAACAGGTGGAGTGGAAGCTGCACCCTCCAAGGTCTGCAGTCCCTCACTGAGAAATGGGGGACCCTTTTTTCCAATGGATCAGACGGCATCCCATTACACCACTCAACTGCCTTGCTTCCACTCCCACTTTTTCCATCCATTAGGCAGTCGGGGTTGATCCAATGGTGGTGCTATGCATGTCCAACACAGCTGTATTTTCCGGTCCTTGCCAATGCCTTCAAAAAGTGCTCCTAACAGTCAGAGTCATGAAGGTCCCACCATCGATGGTAGCTCCAGATTGCCACAGAGATCATGGTATTCTCTACTCTGGGCAATGTTCATAGACACCCCACTGCCCAGATCTCCTCTCTAAGGCTCCAATTCTCAGCCATGATCCCTCAGTTTGCAACCAGATGGCATGGATACTGAAAGGCAAAGATGGCTGCAAGGGGGCACAGAGCCAGAAGAACTGTGGGTCACCCTGGAAACAGGAAATGGGACAGCCATATGAACTGGGGTTGTCTACAGGCTCCCAGATCAGGGGGAGGACATAGACACATTACTGTTAGAAGATATACAAAACTTGATAGCTAAAGGGGAGGTTCTCATAATGGGAGACTTCAACATGCCAGATACAGATTGGTCAATACCAGCAGGAACATCTGCAAGAACTGGACACATGGTGGATTCCCTGCAGGGGGAGGGCCTCAAACAACTGGTACAACAAGCCACAAGAGGACAGAGCTATCCTAGATCTAGTACTGACTAACAGGGAAAGGATCACAGATCTCCAGGTGTTAGGTCACCTGGGGGCCAGTGACCATCACATGGTATGGTTCAATTTGGCCACTAGAACCAAATCATCCCATTCCAAGGCAAAAATATGGGACTTCAGAAGAGCTGACTTTGATAAGATGGCCAACAGAGTTAAGCTAGCCCTGGCAGAAAGAAATACAGGTGAGGGGGTACAGGCAAAGTGGGCAAGCATTAAGGATGCAATACTTAAAGCAACATCCCATTGTGTTAGACAGAAAAGGAAGTGCAAAAGAAGAGGAAACCACTTTGGTTCTCAAAACAGTAGCAGAAAAGGTCAGAGCCAAAAGGCTGGCCTTCAGGAAATATAAAGGAACACAGCGGGATGAAGATAGGGAGGCATACCAAACTTCCCTAAAGGAAGCAGCGAAGGCAGTAAGGCAGGCAAAGGCCCAAACCGAGGAAATGCTAGCACAAACAGTAAAAGAAGGTGACACAACTTTCTATAGATACATTAGCGAAAGGAGAATGTTCAGTGGGGTATTGCTAAGATCAAAGGAGATAAGGGGGCGTGTGAGGAGGAGGACCATGTAAAAGCATCTATCCTAAATAGATACTTCTGCTCAGTATTTACTGAAGAGAAGGTATGGCAGGGCCCACAGCTCAGGACCATGGACACAGGGGAGGTGTGCACTAGTCCCTTCACAAAAAAAAAAAAAGGGTCTTACAAGAGCTCGATAAGCTCAGGGTGGACAAGGCAATGGGACCTGATGGCATACATCCTAGGGTACTAAAGGAGCTAAGGGTGGAACTAGCAGAGCCATTATCAGAACTGTTTAGTGAGTCTCTGAGCACAGGAGAGGTCCCAGAAGACTGGAGAAGGGCTCATGTGATCCCGCTCCACAAGCGTGGTAGCAAGGAGGAGGCGGGGAACAACAGACCAGTCAGTCTTACCTCAGTAGCGGGCACGATTATGGAGGCACTCCTTAAGGAAAGGATAGTGCAACACCTGGAATCCATAGGAGCACAGGAACCAAGACAGCATGGGTTTACAGCTGGAAGGTTCTGTCAAACTAATCTCATAGATTTCTTTGATTGGGTAACCAGAGTGGTGGACCAAGGGGGAGCCGTTGATGTTGCCTAGAAACATAGATTTTGACGGCAGATAAGGACCGCTTGGCCCACCCAGTCTGCCCATTTCCCTACCTAATGGATAAGCTGCAGATCCTAGTTAACTAGCAGCCTACTTCTTCCTACCCCCACTCCCTAGAATTGCCTTATGACTGTCCCATGCATGCTTGAATTCCACCACTGTTTTTGACTCCACAACCTCCTCCGGAAGGCCGTTCCATGCATCCACAACCCTCTCTGTGAAAAAATACTTCCTTAAGCTACTTCTGAGCCGCCCCCCTTCTATCTTCAAATTGTGCCCCCTTGTTCTTGCACACCTCTTTTTTTGAAAGATGCTACCCTCTTGGACTTTGTTGATTCCCTTGAGGTACTTGAAAGTTTCTATCATGTCCCCCCTCTCCCTTCTTTCCTCGAGGCTATACATATTTAGCTCCTTAAGTCTCTCTTCATATGTCTTCCGGTGCAGACCCTGCACCATTTTAGGTGCCCTCCTCTGGACAGTTCCATCCTGTCTATGTCTTTTGCGGAGATTGGGTCTCCAGAACTGCACGCAGTACTCCAGATGGGGTCTCACC
Source organism: Neoceratodus forsteri (assembly GCA_016271365.2). Classification (NCBI taxonomy): domain Eukaryota; kingdom Metazoa; phylum Chordata; order Ceratodontiformes; family Ceratodontidae; genus Neoceratodus; species Neoceratodus forsteri. The sequence continues at coordinate 767,823,381 of CM057450.1, read as the reverse complement.
AACTGTCTGTACAGAGGATAATAACTTCCTGTTTTCTACTGGTGATGCCTCTCCCTATGCATCCCAGTATTCCCCAACCCTCCTTGCTGCCCTCTCACATTGCTTGCCCACCTTTAGGTCATCTGATATGACTACCCCAGGTCCCTTTCCATTTTGTTGTTGTTAGTATCTCACCCCCATTGTGTACTCTTCCCTGGGTTTTGTTTCCCAGGTGCATTACCTTGCACTTCTTAGCATTGAATCTAAGCTGCCATACATTTGACCATTTCTCTAACCTTGCCAAGTCCTTCTCATCCTTTCCACCCCACCTTGTGCATCAACTCTGTTGCAGATCTTTGTGTCATCTGCAAAGAGACATACTTTTCTTCTAGTCTCTCTGCAATGTCGCTTATAAAGACATTGAAGAGGACCGATCTATACTGAACCCTCACGGTACCCACACTAGTAACCTCCATTTCTTCAGAGTGGACTCCATTTACTATTACTATCTGTGTCCTATTCTCCAGCCAATTCTTTACCCAGGCTGTCATCTTGGGACCCACTCCCAGGCTAGCTAACTTGTATATTAATATTTTGTGTGGGACTGTGTCAAATGCCTTGCTAAAGTCTAGGTAGACCATGTCCACAGCCCCTCCCTGATCTCTACTTTGGTCACCCAGTCAAAGAAATCTATCAGATTTGTCTGGCATGACCTTCCCGCTGTGAATCCATGCTGCCTTGGGTCCTGTGCCCTCTGGCCTCTAGATACTCAACAATTCTTTCCTTCAGAGTGATTCCATCATTTTCCCTACCACTGAGGTTAAACTAACAGGTCTGTAGTTTCCTGCTTCTGCCTTGCTCCCACTTTTGTGAAGGGGAATCACATCTGCCCTCCTCCAGTCCTCGGGTACCACCCCATCCTCCCATGATTTGTTAAAGAGGGTAGTTAGTAGTGTCATTAGTTCTACCCTTAGTTCTTTTAGAATTCTTGTGGGAATCCCATCAGGCCCCACTGCTTTGTCCACCTTCAGTTTTAAGAGTTCTTTCAGAACCCTTTCTTCTGTAAATGGGCTGGTATCAACTTCTGTATCCAGAGTGTTTCTGCTGTTTGTTTTAGGTACCTCCCCTCTTCCTTTGTAAATACTGAGCAAAAATATTTGTTTAGTATCTCTGCCTTTCACAGTCACCCTCTGCCCACCCTCCCTCCCTTTATTAAGCCTCACTAACCCTCCCTTGGTCTTCCTTCGCTCCCTGATGTACCTATAAAAGGTTTTATCCCCCTTCTTAACTGAGTTGGCTATCTTTTCCTCGGTTTGGGCCTTTGCTGTTCTGACTGCCTTCCCAGCATCCTTTTGCTTTAACTGATACAGTTCTCTGTCCTGCTCCTTTTGTGATTCCTTGTACTTCCTGAATGCTTTCTTTTTCTCTTGAACCGTCACTGCCACTTCCTTTGAGAAGCACAGTGGTTTCTTACATTATTTTGTTTTGTTTATTTGCTTCACACAAAGGCTCGTTACCTCTGTGATGGCAGTTTTTATTATTCCCCATTGTTCTTCTACCCTCCTTCCTGCCCATTTGCTAGTGCATTCCTTAGGCACTCACCCATTTTGGCGCAGTCAGCCCTCCTAAAGACCAGTACTTTTGCCTTTGTATGGCTTGACTCTATTGCTGTGTTTATTGTGAACCATACTGTTCGATGGTCGCTAGTTCCCAGATGGCTACCCACTTCTACATCTGTGATCCTCTTTTCATCTCCATTTGAAAGAACCAGGTCTAAGATTGCTCCCTCTCGAGTGGGCTCCAATACTAGTTGTCTAAGGCATGCCCCCTGTAGGGCATCTAGAATAACCCCACTCTTCGAAGTGGCTGCTGCAGCTGCACTCCAGTTAACATCTGGCATATTCAGATCACCCATCAGCAATATCTCTCCTTTTTCTGCCATTCTAAGTATTCTTTCTAACATTTCCTTGTCCATTTCCTCCGCCTACCTTGACTTCAGCAAAGCTTTCGATACTGTTCCACATAGAAGATTAATTAATAATCTGGGTAGGCTTGGGCTGGGTCAGAAGTTGGTCAAATGGATGGCAAACTGGTTGACGGGCAGAAAACAGAGAGTGGTGGTAAACGGTATACAGTCAGAAGAGATGCAAGTCACAAGTGGGGTACCTCAGGGATCAGTCCTGGGGCCAGTCCTCTTCAATATCTTCATCAGTGACATTGCAGATGGACTGGAGGGTAAGGTTTGTCTGTTTGCAGATGACACGAAGATCTGCAACAGAGTAGATGATCCAGATCAGGTGGGCAAAATGAGAAGAAATCTGGATAAACTGGCAAAATGGTCGGAAGATTGGCAACTGGGGTTTAATGCAAAGAAGTGCAAGATCATGCACATAGGGAAGAGAAACCCTGAAGCCACCTACAGGCTGGGAGGGGAGTTGCTGGCAGTCACAAGGGAAGAAAGAGACTCAGGCATCATCATCACCAATGACCTGAAATCATCCAAGCAGGCCACTAAAGCAGCAGGTAAGGCTAGGGGGATGTTGGGGTGTATTAGTAGGGGTATCACAAGTCAGAAGAGAGAGGTAATAATCCCTCTTTACAAGACACTGGTTAGGCCCCATCTAGAGTGCTGCATGCAGTACTGGAGGCCACACCTTCACAAGGACATTAACCAAATTGAGGCAGTCCAGAGAAGGGCAACCAAAATGGTGCGGGGACTGCATCAGAAAACATATGAGGACAGATTAACAGAGCTCAATATGTATACCCTAGAGCAAAGGAGGAAGAGAGGTGATATGATCGAAACATTCAAACACCATAAGGGCATTAACAAGGTGAAAGAGTCTAACATGTTTCAATATAAGAAAAATAGCAAGACAAGAAGACACAGCATGAGATTAGAGGGAGGCCGATTAAGGGGTAATGTGAGGAAGTTCTTTTTCACAGAAAGGGTGGTGGATGCATGGAACGGCCTACCTCAGGAAGTGATGGATATGAATACAGTGCAGGGCTTCAAACAGGCATGGGATAGGCATAAGGGAGCAATACAGATGAGTATGAATAGATAGGCCACTGCCAGAGCAAAGGCCAATGGCACATTTATAAGGTAGAAAAAGAAATGGGCAGACTGGATGGGCCTTGAGGTCCTTATCTGCCGTCAACATCTATGTTTCTATCCGCCCAGAGTGGTTGACCGACTCTGGAAATCCAAAAGACATGCAACCAAGAAATCTACTCAGAGACGTTGATACATCTGCGATACGTGATGTACAGCAAAAGACCTATTGATCTCAGTGGCAGGTCTTCCTCAAGACTTTCCTTTTCTCACCAATGGGGCAGATGGTGCCCTGGCGTACTCCTCCTTGAGTGTATAGGCTTCAGCTATCTTGGCAGGGTGTGGCTCTCTTCCTGGGACGGGGCCAATAAGTTCACAACCAGATGTCATACATATGCTAAAGGCACAGCTGATTGCATCACTCTATAATAGCCCCGCCTGCCCACTATAACAGATCACCCTGGTTCTGGATGGTCTCTTCATGCCTCCTTGCATTCCAGAATCCCTCTCAGGGTCACTGTCAGTATGGTCTTCCTTATGGTTATAGTTCAGCCAGAAGTGTGGGCAGTTGCAAGCACTGTCCTGCCATGGCCTGTTCCTTTTCATTCCATACTGGCAGGACATCGCTCAGAACTGTCCAATCCTTGGCTCCAAGGTGGTATCTCTGTTCCATATGGGACAGGACATTCATCTACATGTCCTGCTGGCGGACTGCAGCTGCCTTGAGATGGCCCTGCATCCACTCGCTATGGTCTCCCTGTTATGGTAGTCTCAGAATATGTCCAATAAGGTTACATAAGTCAAATAGGTTATCTGTTTTCTTCTTGGGCAGGATGGTGGTGTATGCTGCTTCTCAAGATGCAATTACTTGGTGGATGAGGGAGATCATAGCGGCCGCCTCCCAAGGGGGCACTTGGGCCCCCAACAAGTACTAGGGTGCCTATCACCAGGGCTATGTCAGCCTTATGAGTGGAGAGTGGGGGAGCATCAGTACAGGATATCTGCAATGACGTTGCCTGTTTTTTTGACATTACAGGCTGGACATAGTATCAGGTAGTAGAGCTATGAATGAAGGAGCTGTGCTTCAGGCTGCTTCGGGTTCTGGGAGATGTGTTGTATGTCTTCCCGCCTGGGCTTGTTCATGGTACTGCTACAAAAGTCCCACTTGTGAGGAATATAGGAGCACTGGAAAGGTTACAGGGGTTAATGGTATTTATTTACCTGGTAAAGGTGATTATCCCTGCAACCTTTCCAGTGCTCCATCCCTCCCGCTTGCAGACAAACTGGGTATCTGGGCAGCCTGCACCATGTGGACATTATCAGGTGCAAGGCTTAGTTTTCTCTTATCTTGTCTTGATTTAAATTATGCAAATGTTTGTTTCTATATGTCATCAATATTATTCATGTTGGTCAAGATGACAGATTTTACTACGAATTCTACCTCCTTTACCGTGAGGTTTTTCACATTTATTCCAGTGAGCGACCTTCATATTCTAGTTGTTTTTTCTTGCTGGTTATTCATTTGTATGCCCTTTTGTCCATGTGGTGTTTTGTTTGTTTTATCCTTTTCTCTGCTAGGGAAGTTTCTAAATGGATAAGTAGTGTCATGGCTGGGGATTGGCCTCTGGCAGACCAAAATTTATGATTGTGTATCAGTCAATAGGATGGATGGAGGATTACCCAATTGTGAGGAATACAGAAGCACTGAAAAGGTTGCAGGAGATAATCACCTTTACCAGGTGAGTAAATACCATTATCCCCTGCAACTTTTCTAGTGCTCAGACATTCCTTACAAGTGGGTTATCCTCCAGCCATCCTATTAGCTGATGCACGATCATAAATCTTTTGCTGCCAGAGGCCAAGCCTCCAGGCATGACAATCAGTCTTCAGTTTACTTTGTGCCTCCCTAGAGGCTAATCACGATTCTTGATCGATCCCAAGCTCTCAGGTAATTTCTAGCACCATTGTTGTTCTTACTTCTCTTTCCTATCACATATAGTATGTCCACAGATAATAAAGTGCATGGTAACCTTAGGACATCTTCCTCTAACTTTCTGCATGCCACTAATTTTCCAGAATGAGACTCCTAACGCACAGGCAGGGGCACAAGTTAAGCTGGACCCTCAAGCAGCGTCCTACTCTACACCCCTGCGCTGGTTTGGACTCTCATGTAGCATCCCCACTAGCAACTCCCTGCAGATTGGACCCTCATGTAGCATCCACTCCAAAAGCAGGCAGTATACCTCTCAACTGCCCATGATTTTCAGGGGTGTCCCTGATTGTGCCTCAAGAATTTCCTCTGCCCCACGTAAAATTTATATTTTTGTGACTAAACAGTAGTGATTGTAAGCACAAAATATTGTTAAATATTAAAGTTACAGACTTCTTCTTCTTCTTCAGAAAATATTTCTTACAGATTATTTTCCTTATTCTGTCATCTTTCTGACTGAATATATTTGGGGTCTTTGTCCCTGATTTATGAGGTAAGAGGTTGAGCGGTATGGCAGGCAGTGTTGGTAACTAGTCTTAAGTGTTGCAGGCACTAGGACCCAAGAGAGCATCCCATTGGACCACAGGTACAGACCTGTAGAATTCCCTGTGTGTGTGCCCACCAGGGCAAAAACAACATTGCATGGTAAAATTAATAAGTGCAGTCTGCAACCCAGGTGGGAGTGTCCCACTACAAAACTGACAGTGGCAGGTATTTGGAGTAGCTGCTCCGTTTCCAATCACCTCCGTAGCCACTCACCATTAATGCAGGCAGTTGCTGGAGGCTCTGCAGGCTCTTCTAAGTCCCCTGTGCTGGCAGCCCCTTTATCTGCATGCTTCTGCCTTCCCCAACAATCCACGGGGGTTGAGTGCCATAGTTATAACATTCCCATGCTCCCAGCGCAATCACACCATTCTGGGGTCATCTCCTGGTGCTCCCAGATATACTCCCCCACAGACTGGTCTGCCATAACTTCATACCACTGTTTGCACCTGAAGCCTTGTAGTCGCCATTGTGAAAATGGTGGCTCTTGTGAGGACAGTGCACAGTTCTCTCCGAGGCTTTCAGGGTGCCACATGGCTGTCGGGGGGACCAATCAAGAAAGGGCACCAGGGCTTTGCTGATACAGTGGTGTTCCCTGCCTTTGGGTGCTCCAGAGGACATTTTGGGACCATTCCACTTTGGGAAGTAGGGGCTTGTCGCGAGATGTTCCAGTCTCACGAAATCATGTCCATTTTGGCACTCAGTGTTCCCACGCGATCTCGCAGGAATGGCCACCATCTTGGTGCAGTTCCGGGATGCTGATGTGATTTGTTGGTAATTCATCAACATGACGACTGCATAAATGAAGTGGAGCTGCATGAATATAATGCGTACATTGATTACAACTGCAGACATTTACCTGGAACCTTAAGGACATGAATGAATCATTGGGAGCTTCCCATTGGCCGATCTATTATGGGACTGCTACTGTATTGAAAGAAGCATGTGGAGTGATTTAGTAGTCCTATTGAAATGGATAACAGACAATGGAACTTCCAACAATCACAGAAAACAACTAGTTTATGATTTATAAAGATAAGATTTACTGTGAGATGACAGTTTATTGAACAGCTGCTAGATAAAAGACATACCTTTTGATGCCTGTATAATTTAATTTATTTCAACATTGTTGTTTTTAGAATATCTTAGAATAGGTAGATTGATAATTGCATTAGATAGTTGTGTGGGCTTGATATTTAATTGTGAATGTTCACGAGGTAGATGTAAACCCTTGATGGGGTGGGGTATAAAAGATTTGTGAAAAAAAAAATATACGTAGTAGCCCTTGATACAGCTCTGAGTAGGGATTGAAATGCTGTTGGGCATTTTTACTGGGGTGGCACTTTATTTATACGTATTTTTGTAGCGTGTGTGCTTGTAATTTAATAAAATGTCATTTTATAGACAAGACACACTATTGTTTGGTTTCTAAATAGATAATTACTTTGGGAGGGATGCGAGGTTTTTTCATTGCACAGTATTCACTTTTACCTAGTGCAGCCGCAACCGGTGGGCGATCCTTTCTGCTTCACTTGGCATCTTTTGTTTTGGGATACTGCCTGGGTCACTTAGTAAATTAGAAAAAGAGCCAAACTTATCCTATTGCATCAGAGAACACTGAGGGAAGAGGTGCTACTAATATGGGTGCCACCCCTGACAGGATTTTTCAGAATATTTTCTCCCATTAGGGGGGAAGAAATCTACTTTTACACACAGACCCCACATTGGAGGTGACTGCTAAAGAACAAAGTGATATTGGGATGGCTTTCCAAGATGTAGAGAGAGTAGCCCTACAGACACAGAGGATTTACTGGCAGCAGACAACTCTTCAAGTATACCTAACCATGGACAGAGTACCAAGAGGTTTGCGGATTCTGAAGAAACCAGCCTTTGGAACGGAACATGAAAGCCTCAAGAAGGTATGAAATGCTGGTTTACTACAAGGCAGTGCAATATTATTGGAAGTTGTTCTGCAGGATTCTAAGTTACTGGAGGAAGAGGTAGAGCAAGATTTAAAAGAAAAGGCGAGGTTGGTCTCGGCATGGTCCGAATCAACAGAATATCAGGGTAGAATGGAAAATCTAAATAAAGCAATTGCGAATGGGATGCCCCAGGGGTCAGTGCTGGGATCCCTCCTTTTCAACATCTACATCAGCGATATAGTGGAGGGGCTGAAGGTAGGGGTGTGCCTGTTTGCAGATAATACAAAAATCTGCAATACTGGGGGTGGAGGACATGAGGCAGGACCTGAGGACTCTGGAGGGATGGGCGGAGACTTGGCAACTAAAATTCAACGTCAAAAAGTGTGCTGTGATGCTCCTGGGGCATAGGAACCCAAAAGCAAGGTACACGCTTTGGGGGGGGATATCAGGGATACAGAGCAAGAGAGGGATCTGGGGATATCAGTATCTAGTAGCCTCAAGATGGGAAACCAATGCAGCAGGGCAGTAGGGAAAGTAAATGGGATGCTGGCATGTATTAGCAGGGGCATCACTAGCAGAAGGTGGGAGGTACGGATACCCCTCTACCAAGCCATGGCGAGACCGCACCTGGAGTACACAGTCCAATTCTGGAGGCCACATCTGCATAAGGACATAGGCAGGACTGAGAGGGTTCAGAGAAGGGCGACCAAGATGGTGCATGTTATGAAGGGCAAGGCTTTCAAGCAGAGATGTGAGGAACTGGGGCTGTACACATTGGAGACAAGAAGGGAGATAGGGTACATGACAGAAACTTTTAAATATGTCAAGGGGTTCAACAAAGCGAAGGCAGAGGGTTTACTAAAAAGGAAGGAAGGTGCAATAACTTAGGGGGCATGAGACTGCAGGGGAGATACAGAGGCAATGTGTGAGGATGGTTTTTCATGGAGAGGGTGGTGGAAGCATGGAACAGGCTTCCAGAAGATGTGGTAGGGGCTAAAACAGTGTTGGGTTTCAAGAACGCATGGAACAGACATATGGGACTGCGTGGCAGTGGGAAGGGGGCTTCCAGAGGGGGGAAGGAAGAATAATGGGGAGAAAGGGGCACACTGGATGGGCCAAAGGGTCTTTTTCCGACAACAAGTTTCTATGATTCTATGAAGAGACAAGACACCAGAGTGCAAGCACAGAAACAGAAAAAGTTTGACAGGGACTAGAGAGACTACGAACAGGGCAGAATATATGATTGGAACAAGAAGCCACAGACTACTTCTACCCCAAAGTCTATTCTAAAATGGAATGCCTTGTCTTCTATTTCTGCCACTAATGATTATGATATAAACAGTACAGGTTTGACAGTTTTTTTAGGGGTGGGAATATCCATGGAAGAGGAACAGAAGAATACCAGCAGGATCAGATTCAATGGACCACTAGCTAGATAATTTGCATCTTGTTCACGTAGTTTCTTCAATCCCCCCACCCCCCCTCTAGAAATTAAACAGACTAAATGTTAGACACAAGAACTGCTACATATATCTCGATTTTGCAGCCAGTTCTATGGTCATTTACTCCTATTTAATAGGTCCATAGGGATGTATATGAATGGAGCTTCTGAGTTAGCAATAGGCACTGATATATGAATTTATGGAATATGAACAAAATATGGACCCCGGATATCTACTGGTTGTTGTTTCTCTCTGTTCCTTTTTAAGCACACATGTGTATGGTATAGGAAACACGATCAAAGAGCAATGAATTGGTTGCTGAACTACGTGGTTGAGCAGCGTCAACAATATGAATTAATTTGGACTTTGGTGGACTTTTTATTGTATTGATTTTTGTCCACTTCATGTTTTAATAATTGGGATCTTAGTTTAATTCAGACACTTGGTTCAGCCAATCCATGTTAAGCATGTGTGAATATGCAAATTTGGTGCATTTAAATGAAAGGGTATGATTGACTGACCTCACCTCTGATAAAGTCCTTGAGTGGCTTTGGTGAAACATTAAGTCAGTGGACGCCCTGGCATCTGTTGGCTCCATACTACCGGTTCTTTGCCTTTATCTGCTCAATTTGTGGCACAATGAAATGAATTAAGAGGATTTTTTGCCTAGTGTCTTCTTGTGTTACGGAGATGAGTGGCAAGTGCCATCCTTCATTGTGTTTACTGGAATCCCATTCTAGACTAGGTACCACTGTCCTTGTGCTAATCCACCTTTGCCTCAATGGTAAATAGCAGTTCATGCTCCCAAGTAGAAAGTGTGCCACTGCAAAATGCCTGGGCTGCATTAAAACTGCACAACAGCTTGCCATCTGAGGCAAGCCTGACCCCGCCTAAGTGGTATTAGTGTGATATCAGTAGGCAAAAGCAGCCCAAACATGGGCTCCCCTGTTTTGTTAATACCCACATTCCCCTGCAAAATCTGCAGGCCCGAACACCTCAACCCACTTAGAGGGGACCCACCCCTTCGGGTCCTCCCTACTGCAACATCCAATGCCCCCCAGAAATGGGAGTAGCATACCTTCCAAGACAGCATATTGCTTTTAATCACATTCCCCACTCAGCAGTCCACAGATATACTCTGAGGGTCCCCACCAAAAAAGTAGAGGACTCTTCTGCAGTAGCCACTTCCTGTTTATGACCCACAACCAAGTGCACTACTGTTGAAAGAGTGCATGCCCAGCTATAGCTGTACCCCAAGGCAACAAGGACACCAGTACTGGGTAACTCCTTGGCAAATCCGAGGTGGTCCTGCAAGGTCAGTGCCCTAACACACCTCCTTGCAGGAGCAACCTGAGACAGCCAATAAAGCCTAGACATCCTAGGGTCTAAGCTGGCCCTTGACCGGACCCACACCAGGTCTGAACTGGGCCGCATCCCAATAATATCACTTCCAGAGTAGACCATGACTAAGCACTCTTGTAATTAGGAGTGCACAGAAGGGAACCCTCCCATCCCCACATCAATCACATTCATTCTGATATTATTTGCATTCTAAAAGAAGCATCTCCGTATTTCTCCACCTGGTCTACTAGCCCCAGAGCTGTGGCAAGGCCATGCTGAGGCTGAGTCCCCCCAACCCCACCCCAATGCAGATGCAACATCACATATAGTCCCTGCTTAAAGCACATTACCCCACTTTCCAGAAACCCCGTTGTATATGGAAGGAAAGGGAAATGTTAGTGAAGAAAAATGTTCTAACCACAATCAGCAGTACAGTGTATCTGCCAATCTGTGAATGTAGAAGCAGTGGAGAGTTATAAAGTCGCAATGCTCTGAACCATCACGAACTGTCAAGTTCTGTCTGTCGGCAAGACAGTGAGGCGATGCCCCATGCAGGAAAGAAGAAAAAAGCAGTGTGTAAATATGTCCTGACTTACTGTATGTTGTCAAGTGTTTGTTTTCCCAAAGGCCAAGCTGGAAGCTGCTTGATATCCCATTATGAGGGTGACTGAGGTAGGGCATCATCTTGGGAGCGACTGAAGCAGAGTGACCTGTGTTATGCAGAACTGGGTATGTGAGTAATGGCTACTCCAGCTATGTGTTTGCTGTGCTGCACAGGTGTGTTCGCACTGTGAGGGATTACCTGTTTGGTACTGCTTTGAACTTTAGATCATGTGATGGAGTGGGTGGTATGCATATTTCATGTGTTGTGCCACTGGGTTGACTGTGGTGGTGCACTGGATGTGTTCTTGGGGAAGGAGGGTTTCGTGCATGAACTGTACACTGTGTCTGTGTGATATGGTACAGTAATACAAAGCCTGCACTGACATACTGTGCCTCTTCACTTACCCAGCTCACAGTGACAATATGTGCCACAAAATGTGGTTCTTACCATTTCTCCACATATTGTGCACCACAGAATTTGTTATATTAATTTATGGGAGGGGTGCAGGGTGCAGAGCCCCCTGCAACACTTAGTAGTGGTGATGGATAGTTTGTTGAATGCTTTCCTTCCTCTTAGTTACACTGCTGTGTTTCTTGCTATTGCCGCCGTATGCTCTATTGGTTGTTGGGTGCATTGTGGTGCAACAGTGACACTCCAGTGTTTGCTGCCCTAATGGTTGCACTGTGGAGGTCATCGTTCTTGTGTTTGTCGCACCATCATGGGTAAACTAAGTTGTTTCATGTCTCTGGCTGTTCAGCGCATTGGTTACCTTTTTGATGATCTCCCTGCAGTATCTTTTGGACATCTTTCTTGAGCTAACCCAGGAATGAAGACAAAGACGGAATTCAACCTAGAATTCTAAAATAATTAAGGGGAGAACAAGTGACACCACTGACTACCCTTTTTAACAAATCATGGGAGGACAGTGTGGTACCTGAGGACTGGAGGAAGGCGGCTGTGATTCCCCTTCACAAGAGTGGGAGCAAGACAGAGGCAGGAAACTACAGACCTGTCAGTTTGACCTCAGTTTTAGGGAAAATGATGGAATCACTTCTGAAGGAAAGAATTGTTGAGTACCTAGAGGCCAGTGGGGCACAGGACCCAAGGCAGCATGGATTCACAGCAGGAAGATCATGTCAGACACATCTAATTGATTTCTTTGTCTGGGTGACCAAAGTAGTAGATCAGGAAGGGGCTGTGGACATGGCCTACCTAGACTTTAGCAAGGCATTTGACACAGTAACACACAAAAGATTAATAAACATGCTAGCCAGCCTTGGAGTGGACCCCAGGGTGGTAGCCTAGGTAAAACATTGGCTGGACAACAGGACGCAGTGGGTAATAGTAAATGAGAGTACACTCTGAAGAAAGGGGTGTTACTAGTTGGGTACCACAGGGTTCAGTACTAGGACCAGTCCTCTTTAATGTCTTTATAGGTGACACTGCAGCGGGACTGGAAAGGAAAGTATGCCTCTTTGCAGATGACACAAAGATCTGCAACAGGGTTGATATACAAGAGGGGGTGGAAAGGATAAAAAGGGACTTGGTAAGGTTGGAGGAATGGTCAAAAGTATGGCAGCATAGATTCAATGCAGAGAAGTGCAAAGTAATGCACCTGGGAAGCAAAAACCCAGGAGAAGAGTACACAATGTGGAGGGAGGTACCAACAACAACAAAAATGGAAAGGGACCAGGGGGTAGTCATATCAGATGACGTAAAAGTAGGCAAGCAATGTGAGAAGGCAGTGAAGAGGGCTGGGGGATACTGGGATGCATAGGCAGAGGCATCACTAGTAGAAAACGGGAAGTTGTTATCCCTCTTTAAAGACAGTTGGTGAGACCCCATCTGGAATACTGCATGCAGTTCTGTAGACCTCATCTCCACAAGGACATAGACAGGACGGAGGCAGACCAGAGGAGGGCAACTAAAATGGTGCAGGGTCTGCACCAGAAGCCATACGAAGACAGACTAAAGAAGCTTAATATGTATACCCTTGAGGAAAGGAGGGAGAGGGGGGACATGATAGAAACATTTAAGTACCTCAAGGGAATCAATAATGTCCAAGAGTGTGGCATCTTTCAGAAAAAGAGATGTGTAAGAACAAGGGGGCACAATTTGAAGATAATGGGGGGACAGCTCAGGGGCAATGTAAGGAAGTATTTTTTTCACAGAGAGGGTAGTAGATGCATGGAACAGCCTTCCTGTGGAGGTTGTGGGGTCAAAAACAGTGGGGGAATTCAAGAATGCATGTGACAAATGTAAAGCAATTCTTGTGGGGAGTAGGAGGAAGTAGGCTGTTGGTTAACTAGGATCTGCAGCTTATCCAATAGGTAGGGAAATGCGTAGACTGGGTGGGCCAAGCAGTCCTTATCTGCCATCAAAGTCTATGTTATGCACTGTTAGGGAAGGCGCCTCCATGCATAGCTGGCATCTTCACCCTGTCAGGCTCAGAGTACAGCACCAGAGGGAGGACACAGGGTGCACTAGTGGTTCCATTTTGGCATAAAGTACTCAGGCAGCGCACATTTTCCTACAGAGCCCCACTATGGCTAAATGAGGTTCCTGAAGACACTCTTAATTCCATCAGCCTCTTCAGCTTCAAATCCGACCTCAAGCACTACCTTCCCTCCTGCACGGCATGCAACTGTTTCCCTAAAGACTGACACGTCACCCACTGGTTGCTCCTGGCCTAGCGCTGCTGTCCGCTCCTATGAAATAACCCAGGGCTTTACCACAGTCCCCACTACTCAGCCTTGACTTCCTCCCCGACATATCTGCCTTCCTCTGCACCTCCTCCCTCCAGTTCACCTGCCCCTCTGCCACCTCTCCCTTCCTCTGCTCTCCTTCACCCTCCCAGCTTACCTGTCCTTCTCCCTCAGCTCCCCACCTCCTGTAGACCACCCAACCCAGTTTGTACTGCCTACCCTCCTCCTCCTCCTGCCCTACAGTACTATGACAAAGCCTCTAGCTGGAGCCTACTCGCTGCCCTACCTCTCCTCATCCCCCACCCCTGGGAAGTGATACCCCAGCCCACTACCACTCCCACCCCCATGCACTACCGTCCCCTCAGCCCCCCGCCCCCCTAAAACAAACCAGGCACCATGACAAAGCCTCTGGTTCAAGGCCGGGGCCTGATTCCTGCTCCACCCCCTCCCTAGGAGGGGGATATCACCGTCGTCTGACCACTGCTATTGCCCTTGTCCTAGTAGTCCTCATGGAGCCTTTTCTGCGCCTCTTTAAACCTTGGTGTTCCTGGCCATTCTGTTAGGTCTCTACAACTAATTTATTAACTATTAGTATGTAGAAGATTCTTTTTTTTTTTTTTTTTTAAACAGAAGAGACACACTAAGCTGAAGCTTGTTTCCAGGTGCGACCTGGTAGTACAAAGAAGTTAAGTGACTTGCTCAGGATCACACAGTATTCAAGTGGGGGCTGTGGGATTCAAACCCAGGTCTCCAGGTTTGCAGCTCAGAACCTTAAGCCACTGTTATACTGCCTCCTCTGGATTGTAACTGTCTATTGTACACCCATGCCCATTTGTTCTGTGCCATTACTGTATGTCTGTCTGTGATATGTCCCTGACGTGGAACCTTTGTAAAAGAGCCATGGCTCAAAGCTAATTTCCGAAACATAAAATGTTTCTATGTTTGTATGGTTTTGTACACAGAAGTGTTACCTGCCTAAATTACACACACAAAAAAAAACTTTGCTTTGTTCTGTTTTATGATTGAAATTAAATTTATAGACTTTTACAAGTTAAAGGGTACAAATATTGGCACTGGGTGGTTAGTAATCAGCTCGGTGCTAATGAATGAAGAATTTAAAATTGGAACTGTACGGAATAACTGCTCGGAAAACGCACGACAGTTTATAATGTGCACAACAAGGTTTTTAGCAGACTGATTTTTACACAGAACGATGGCCAATCACATACTATAGTCTTTTTAGGGCCCACTGAATGGTCGGACATACTTCCCCCCCAGACTCCACTGCAACTTTCCTGTAAATTACATTATTTCCTACTGAAGCAGAACCACTCTGTCACAGTACAGCCGGTGCAAGTATACGGAAACAATCCCACTGTAGATAGCACCATTTCCCTGTATATAAAACACAGAAATCCTTGTCAATTTTGGAGCCCTGCTTTTTCTCTGCATTATTCTACCTCCTCCATGGCTTGCTGCTCCGGAAATTCAGACAGACGCTGCTACTTGCAGTCACGTTACCATGGAAGACTTAAAGTATGATGTCATCCAAAGGTAGGCCAGCATAAAATAGACTTTCTATGCTGCACAAGCGCACCGCTACGCTAAACTCCACCCTTCTCCACGCCCCCGTTGGTAATCTCGTGCTACGGCACGCCCGCTGACTGGCCACAATTGCTGTCTCTCCTCGGTGGGCGGGCTTTGTGAGGTCAGTCTCCAGGAAGTAGGAGGGGTCTATCTCAGTAAGGTAATAGTATACAACTCTCTTCAATAAATAATAATAACAGTGTAGCTAAGTCTTTCGGCTGGGGATTCAGGTTCAAACTCCAGCGAGGCGAGCTACTGCAGAGACAAAAATAAGTGGCACAGTATAGCGACCCCCTTCCCAGTTCCCAAGAGGGCACTTCCCTTTCTGTAATCAGGTGGGTTATAACACTGATTTGAACCTTTATCCCTATTGAACGAGAATCTCCCTCTTGTTCCTGGTTTTTCTTCCAGGCTTGTGTGGTTGTTTGTTATTTTCTGTGCTCCTTAGAGGCCAGAAGTACGAGGGAGTCGCGGAACCTGACAAAAAGGCTTTCCTTTCCAACGAGCAGGTTGGTGTCGACGTGTGGATTGTCTCATGTTTGTCAAGTTATGTAATTTTATTGCAAGCCACACGCAGGCTAAAATTCACAGGCACAGAATATGAAATGGGGTAGGGATATTAGCAAAACAGAGGCAATCTCATCTGCAAGGTGTTGGTCATTAATACAATATTTTGGTGTGATTGCCTTGCGATGTGAAACAAATCTGTCTGCTTAGTGAGCGAAGCAGTATAGCAAATGGAACCAACCACATTGTTAAAACAGTCTTTAATTTGCTTGTATGTAAACTTCCTGTTGGTTGTACATTTAGGTTCAGAATAACATTCATTTTTCTTAATTAACTGAAGGTAAATGGACATGATCACTTATACTGTGTGTTCTTACGGTAGAACATTGTGCCACTGTTACTACAGTAGATGAGGTGTGCTGGAAAACAAGTAAGGGGATTCTTTGATTTGACGATATAGATGGAGGCACCTAAAGCTTTTGATGGGGGAGGGGAACACAGTAGTAAATTGATTAAGTGTGCTTATGCTTCTTTATCTCCTGTGTCCACTTGATACTCCAGATGACAGAGCAGATACAATATATGGGACGGGTACTGGGTACTCCAGGAGAGACTAAGGAATCAGTTTAAGCTGCTACTGAGTAACCCTGCTAGCACAGTGATGAAGGTCATGGAGGGGCCTATGTAATGCTGGTGAACACCCAGAATTCTGCATGGTGCCCTGGTGAGGGAGTGGTTAGCATGGAAGTAACATCTAGGAGGCCGTTGCATGTAGGCAAGACTGTAAAATTCCTCTGTGACCCCAGGTAACTGTTTCTGATTAGTTAAAGAAGGAAGTTTTCTAGGTCAGTATGTTCTCATAGCACTTTATAACCCCCCATTCTCTGCCGCCAGTGGTAGGGTAGTTATGATGGAGGTCTTGTAGGCAAGACTGTAAAATTCCTCAGTGACCTCAGGTAACTGTTGCTGATTAGTTAAAGAAGGAAGTTCTCTAGGTCAGTATGTTCTTATAGAACTTTATAGCCCCCCTTTCCCTGCCGCCAGTGGTAGGGTAGTTATGATGAGGGTCTTGGCTCTAAATGTATCAGTGTAAGTACATGCTGGCCTATCCACAGTTTATTTTACTGCTGTTCTGTTTCTTTTTTTTTTCTGTCCTTCCGGATGGTCCCCCCAAAGGCACTGATCTTCCAGTCCCGACACCCCAGCATCTCATGGCTGTACTGTCTAACTCTCGGCTTCCACCTCCCCCATGGTGGGGGTGGCCCAGAGGTTACTAAATGGATCCTCAGCGAGAAGCGTGTCATGTCACCGAGTGTGGGGCTTGCAGAGGGTTGGGTACTTCATTCTTCCCCTTTGGCATTTTTCCCGTCTTGTACATTCCCCTAGGGGGACGGACATGCAGTGCCCCCCAGAAGGCCCTGCACATGCTCCCACATGCAGTACATTGGCAGCTGCTGTTCCTCCCACCGCCCCCCCCCCAGTGGTGCGGTCCCTGGGCTACCTACCTCCAGCCACTACTAGGGGCCAGGTATGCACCAGGCACCACATCCGTCCCTCCCTGGAGGAAGAGAGCAATCCATCAGTTGATTAATCCTCCTTCTCTCCGCCTGACCCTCTGACGTCCCCTGTTCTCTTTTGAACATGGGTCGTCAGTGCTGCAAGCCATAGCACTACCACAATGCAGGCGGGTCGGCAACCTACTCATAATTTATTGTTTAAAGTTTTGTTGCCCATAATAAAGTCCCTTGGTATACAGCATCTTGTTACAAGAGTTCTCAAGGGATGGTAGTAGTTCTGTGGGTAACATTATGGCCTATTAAACAAGGATATCTTACAATTTACAGTGTGTAGACTACTGCAAGCTTTGAGTACTACAACATGCTGTGTAAGGACCTTCCTGCAAATCGGCTTCACTGCCTGCAGTTAGCGCAGGACATACTGTAGCAGCCAAGCATCTGACATTCATTAGGATGTCATACCACACAGCTGTCTGGCATGATCTGCATTGGCTGTCTGGGTGGGGGTGAATTGATTTTAAGGATTTAGCACTGACATACAAAGTCAGGAAAAACTGGGCCCACCAAGCTTTCTGTTCTGACCCCTATGCAATGCTTCATGCACTCTATTCGGGGAATCTGGGGCATTTGACTGTCTTTCCTTCTGAGCTACAATAGACAGGTGAGCAGGTGTTTTCAGGTGTGTAGCTCCCATTCTGTGGAATGCCTTGCCTGATTCTGTGAGAACAGCACCCATGTTGCAGAATTGTAAATGCCTTTTTAAAGTATTTTATTTCAAACTGTTTTTTAGTGAGAATTAATTGGAATAAATGCTGTCTTGTTTTATGTATATTGTGTTTTTGTGACACAGTTTAATGTTGCACGGTGCTCTGGTCCTACAGGCAAGGTGCAGTACTGTATAATAAAATAAATGAAATAGTTATGAGTAAGTACAGTTACGTGCTTTAATAACCACATGTGCACAATGTGTAATATTCTGGTCTCCTGATGTATAAGCAAGTTATTTGCTGAAATACAGTAGTTGGTGAACAAGTAGCGGATACTTGGAATAGCCTGCTGGTGCAGGTGGTATTTGTTGATGCTGTAATGACCTTTAACCTCAGACTCAATGAATAAAGGGATGACAGGGTATTTCTGCTGAGCTGGTGGAAGGAGGAACCGGATAGACCCCTGGTCTCCTTTCCTTCCTAAAGCGGTGTGTGTGTGTTTGTATGTAAGTATCCTTAGCTGCCAGTGTGAAGCATTTCTTTTCTTTTTCTTAACTTGTATTTTATTACATTTTCAGACAAGTCAAATACAACCTTATCCACCTCAGATCATTTCATACTATAAGCAGTACATTTAGAAACATAGAAACATGGAAATTGATGGCAGACAAGGACCGCCAGGCCCATCCAGTCTGCCCGTATTCCCTACCTTTATTAGCGGCTGCTGACCCTTCTTGGTCATCAGCTTTAGTCTCTCTTTCTAGTGCAATCACAACTTATCACAGTAGGAAGTCCCCTTAACCTTGGATTAAGTTACAACAGCTGGGGGATATCCACTACATTAAGATACAGTACCCAAAACATTAATAAGAATTGTCATTGTTGCCAAGAACAGGAACATAAATAGAATAGTATTTTAGGCGAAAATACAACTTTCCCAACAGCGTGGTATTAAATGTTCTCTTACCTATGTCCCATAAGGAGGTAGGGATGCTGGGAAAAATTAACTTTTTAAACTGTCAGCATAGTTAATGAAAAAACCCAATTATAAGTACATTTAAGCAGACACCATCCTCTCTAAAGTGTAACTGCTTCTGGAATATAAGACATTAGAAACAATAACAGTGGTGCATATTGATGCTACTTGCACACAAAAGCCCATCAAACTAAATGTGGCTGCTACTGCAGAAAGTCCAACAGTACGCAAGAACCAAAGGGTTTACAGAATGTATATGATTACGACTGTTCAGATAGAAACATAGATACAGACATAGATACTGAATGGCAGATAGGCTTCAATTTACGCACCAGCCTGCCCATTTGAGCTCACAAAATCACTAAGTTCTTCTAGAAGTCTGTTGTCCCTTACCCCTGACCTCCAGGATTCCCTTATGTCTATCCCATACATTCTTAAATTCTGTGATTATTTCAGCCCCCACCATTTCCTCAGGCAGGGTGTTCCACTTGTCCACCACCCTTTATGTGAAGAAATTCTTCTTCACATTTCCTCTGAATCACTTTCCCTCCAACTTCATCCCATGCCATCTAGTCCTGGAATATCTTTGTCACTGGAAAATAGTGTATTCCTGCACCATATTCCTCCCTGTAAGTTACTTGTATGTCTTTATCATAGCCCCCTTCTCCTTTATCTCCTCCAGGGAGTACATATTCAAGTCCTTCAGCCTGTCCTCATAGGACTTGTGATGCAATTCCTGTACCATCTTTGTTGCCCTCCTCTGAACTTTCTCCACCCTGTCCATGTCCTTACGCAGGTAAGGTCTCCAGAACTGGACACTGTACTCCAGGTGGGGCCTCACTAGTGTCTTGTATAGTGGAATTATGACCTCCCTTTTCCTGCTGGTGATGCCTCTGCCTATGCATCCCAGCATCCTATTTGCTTTACCTCCCGTCTTGTCGCACTGTTTCCCTATCTTGAGGTCATCAGAGATGATAATGGCAAGGTCCATTTCCTGCTTGGTGCATGCTATATCCTCATCCCCCAACTAATATGTTGTTCCAGGGTTTTTGTGCCCCATATGCATTATTTTGCACTTTTTTTGCGTTAAATTTCAACCGACAAACCCTTGACCATTCTTCAAGCTTCTGCAGGTCCCTCTGCATTCTGTCTACACCTTCTGATGTGTCCACTCTGTTACAGAGCTTCGTGTCATCAGCTAACAGGGAAATTCTGCCTTCTAGGTCCTGCGCAATGTCACCAATGAAGATGTTGAATAGGACTGGTCCCAGCATCGATCCCTGTGGCACCCCACTGCTCACTCTTCCCTCTGCGGAGTGACAGCCATTTACCACCTCCCTCTGTGTCCTGCCACCCAGCCAATTACCCACCCACCGCACTACTGCCCTGCCCACTCCCATATTCCCCAGTTTAACAGCCTTCTATGCGGCACAGTGTCAAAGGCCTTGCTGAAGTCCAGATAGGCCACGTCCACTGCCCTCCCCTGATCCACCTCCCTTGTCACCCAGTCAAAAAGTTCAATGAGGTTGGTCTGGCATGACTGCCTCCCAGTAAAATCATGCTGCCTTGGGTCCTGTAGTCCATTGGCAACCAGATGTTCCACCAGTCTCTCCTTCAGTAGTGCTTCCATGATCTTCCCCACTAACAAGGTTAGGCTGACTGGTCTGTAGTTCCCTGCTTCCTCTTTGTTCCCGCTTTTGTATAAGGGGACTACATCTGCTGTCCTTCAGTCTTTGGGTACCTCCCCTGTTTCCAATGATTGGCTAAACAGGATTGCCAGAGGTTCAGCCACCTGGACCCTGGGGTGCACTCCATCTGGTCCCATTGCTTTATTGACTCTTATTGCTTCCAATTCCTTTAGGACCTTTTCCTGTGTAAAGGGACTTGTGTCCATTTCTGTGCCCTTCCCACCCCTTGCACCCCCTTCAGGCCCGTTACCTTCCCCTTCCTCAGTAAAGACTGAGCAGAAATACCTGTTCAGTATGTTGACCTTACTGTTGCCATCCTCCACACTGCTCCCATCCTCCCCTTCAGTCTCACTATCCCTCCCTTCACCCTTCTTTTTTCACTTATGTACCTGTAAAAGGTTTTGTTCCCTCTAACCACTGATTTTGTGTTGCGCTCTTCTGTCTGTCCCAGCGCACTGGCTTGCGCAGCCTCAGTATCATTGCAGGAAAAATGGATAGTAGAGAAGTTTGTGGTGAATGAAAGCTTCACAAGGGTCTGATATACAGAGGTGCCATTTGCTGTTCATTCATGAGCTACGCACATATATAAGCCTGAACCCAAAATAGAAATTAGCCAGATACTCCCCAAGACAGCTAGAGTCGGGGTTCTTCTGAGAACCGAACCCAAACCGAACCACAACTATTTGACTTTTTTGACCGATTCGAACCAAACTAGAATCCTAAAAACAAAAAACAGACGAACCCAAACCGAACCTGAACCCAGACCATGTGAGATGAGGAGAACCCACATGAAGGCAATAGTGTATTCATGCTATTCTACACTTCTCCAGCTGCGTGAAGTATTACCTACAGGGCTGATGAGCCACCAGCAAAAAGGCCAAAAACTGATGTCAAGGACATGCTATCCAGTCTAGGTGGTCCTTCTTCAACAGCAACCAGATCAATGCCATCCAGTGAACTAAAAACATATTTAGAACATGACAGTTATACTGACAAATTGCCTTGAATTCTGGAATAAGACAGGAAGGCACCTGTTCCCAAAACTAGCAAAGCTTTTATTTATTTATTTTTATTTATTTATCAAGTTTTAGGATTACAAATACCTTTGAGCCATGGCTCTTTTACAAAGGTTCCACGTCAGAGAAATACAAATTATGGGGAACATCAAGACAGGCATTATAACAATGTGGACATTGCAAACAGAATACAGATTAATACAGTTCAAGGGTAGCATTGTAACAAGGCAGCCAGCAGCATTTGTCAGAGAAGATGGACAACAGATAAGTGCCAGAGTCATTGGGAGAGGGAAGAGGGTGGGGGAGAGAAGGAATGTAGGAAGGGTGGCAAGAGGGTGAAAAATGCAGCATTGGGTATACCAAGATGTGAGGGTAGAATCCAGTTTGGGGGACAACTAGAGCAGACAGGGAAGTGGAGAACAAGGTTAAGTTGGGCAGTCACAGGAGCTGTTGGTAGTGAGATAGTCCCGGAGCCTAGTTTTAAACATACCAATAGTTGGGGCAGAGGAGATGGTTGGGCTGAGGCCATTGAACCAGAGTGGTGCTCGATAAGCAAAAGAGCGTTGTCCCTGTGAAGTGTGACAGTGGGGGACTTTCAGTACCTGTAGCGTGGATCTCCTAAGGTGCCATTTGTTAATTTGGTGTTGTAACAGAGTTGAGACCCCAGAAAGTGCAAGGCCAAGGTAGATTTTTTTTCACCATGGAGCAGGTGAGAAACTTTATGCGGTTTGATAGTTGGAGCCAGCGGTCTGAGTGTACAGGTCACATATGTGGGTGAGACGAGTGAGCACCAGTGATGAGCCGATATCTTTATTTAAAGGTAGTTGAGAGGCATCTAAGGGTTGTGGTTGTGGCGAGCCATAAATGATGAGACCATAGTCTATTAGAGAGATCAGAGCTCAGGACTGCAACCTTCAAAGCTTCTGGCGTGAGGTGTGGTCTGTGTTTGTAGAGGAGACCAAGCCGTGTATTAGCAGCTCTAGCTACATTATCTACATGAAGTCCATAGGAGAGATTAGGGTCAAGCTGTATCCTAAAGTATTTGAAGGACCCCACCTGATCTAGAGTGTTCCCTGGGTGGTGGAGATAGCCCAATGGTGTAGCTTGTGTGGGTTATGAGAGCTGCAGAAGAGCATAGATTTGGTTTTCTTGTCATTGAGGACCAGTTTATGATTAAGAAACCATGTCTCTACAGAACTGAAACCAAGTTGAAGGTTGTGTTGAAGAGTTGCAGGATCTTTGTGAGTGGAGAATACAACAGCATCATCGGCATATAGTATGATCTGCTCAGAGCAATGGTAAGGGAGGGAGTTTAAGAAAAGGCTAAAAAGGAGGGGTCCCAGTATGGATCCCTGTGGGACACCCGAGCGAACAGGCAGGGTGGTAGAAAGAGCGTCCGCAATTTTTACTCTCTGTGTACCGGTTTTCTAGGTAGCTTTTAAACCAGAGAGAAGAGTCAGGTGATAGCCCGGCATTCAGTAGTTGGTGTATTAATAATCCATGGTGTACTGTATCGATGGCCTTGGAGAGGTCAACGAAAACAGCCCTGTGAGAAGCCGTTGTCAAGGATTGTGCAAAGCTCCAGTGAACTCAAGAAGGGCTGTGGTGGTGCTGTGACCTTTCCGAAGCCGTGTTGTTGTGGACAAGGTATATTGTATTTATCCAAGTGGTCGGTAAGTTGATCAGCACGATGCGCTCAAGTGCCTTAGAGAGTGGGGCAGTATGGAGATGAGGCGATAATTTGAGTGAATCGTCTTGTCCCCACTTTTATGGATGGGTGTCACGGTGGCTATTTTCCATAGGTCCGGGAATTTTCCACAGCTGAGAGAGAGAGGTTTAGGATTTTTGTTAATGGATGAGTTACCTCATTGAGGGTGAGCAACAGAAGCTTAAGGTCCAGGGTGTCGCTACTAGATCTAGATTTAGAGATAGCTGCAGTAATATAGCGGCAAGCTTCATTCAGCCTTACCTTCCTGAAGTAGAAGAGGGGATGGTTAGACTGAGGGGCTGAGGTATTTGGGGAGTAGGCCCTGTTTTCGAAAAAGTCATGGGGTAGAACAGCACTAAAGTCTGAAAAAGCCGTGTTAAAGATGTTTCGATCACCTTGGGGTCAGGGTTGAGGATCCATCAACCATTAACATGGCGAGAGAGGTTTTGGCTGCTTCCTGTGACATCCTTGATATTGTCCCAGAAAACCGACCATTTCCCCATGTATTGGTGAGAACATCTTTGTAATAGGTGGATTTCATTAGCCATTGTGGCTTTTGTGCGAGGCATTCGTGCTTGTTTGTAATTTTGGATGTTCAGTTGTTTACCAGTGGCCTGGCAACTGCCCAGAGGTGATCCCTTAGTTTCAGCTGTGAGAGAAGAGCCGCGGTGACCCATGCGTTAGAGAGTTTTGTTTTGCGCCTTTTAGCAGGGCAAAGAGGTCGCAGGCTTTGTTGAAATTGAGATGAAGTGATCAAGAGCCAAGTTAACATCTGTTGCTTCATAGATGAGTAGCCAGTCTTGTAGAAGCAGGTGTTGTTTGAGATGTGAAGTTTTCCACGAGGAAGGACTCTGCTAGCGATAATTTTGGGAGGGGCCTAGGAATTTGTTTGACCATGCACACATGACTGGGAGTGGTCACTGAGTGAGTCTGGGAGAATGGTTGTCGAGAAATCCTTGTGGGGTGAGTGGTGAGGACCCAATCCAAGAGGGTACTGGTGCCAGTCTTGTAGTTAATCCTAGTAGGGAGTTTACCATTTGCGTGAGGTTAGCAGCTGAGATGGAGTCTTTATAGGCGCTGGCACTGATGCTAACCAGTTTATGTTGAAATCCCCTAGTAGAATAAGTTCAGTTTTGGGAGGATGTGAGTTGATAAAGTTTAGAACATCGTTGAATCCATGTTTAGGGTCCCTGGGTGGGATGTATCTGGAGACAATAGTCAGAGCTTTATGGTTGGGACCTAGGATGATTTTATTGGCAGAATCTGGGCTGAGGCAGAAAGTGATGGAGTTGCTACAGGGGTGCCAAGACAGGAGTCTTTTGATATAGATTGCGCAACCACCGCCTTTTTGGATATCCGGTCCAGCCTGTGAACATTGTAGCCCTGTATTGTTACTGCTGAGTCAGGAACTTTAGGTGTCAGCCAAGTTTCCACCACTGCAAGGATGTCAGGGTCGTGTTGGCATATGAAGGCTTGGAGTGCATCCAGCTTTCGTAGTAGGCTGCAGATATTAATGGTTGCAAGGATAAGGGCACCTGGAGTTTGTGTGTGGCCTGACTTTCTAGGGCCAGGATTGGGATGGACGCTGCCTGAGATGAGAAGGAGGAGGAGCAGGAGTTTTAAGGAGCAGAGTCGCAGCTCTTTGAGGGATAGTTTTGATTGTTGTTTCCTGGAGTAGAAGTTGCAAGGTTCCAGGTGGTGTCCCATATGGACTGCATGGTGGTACAGTGTAGAGAGGTGGCCACACTTGTTGAGAGTAGTGGTCATGTTAAGTAACCAGGAATATCCAAACGGTGCACCAAGCACAAGCTTGCGCAGAAGTACCTATGCATGCCAGCTGGCAGCAGTAGCAGTGAGAGAGTGTTCTCATTCTGCAAGCAAGTTCTAGATGACCAAAGATCTCACCTATCAGTTAACACGCTTGTTCTGTATTTGTTAAATTCTTGAACTATTATACTTTACAATTGAACTTGTACTTGCCTGTATTTTAGTTTCTTTTACTCAAAGCAATGTTGATTTGAATAAAGTTAACAATGTGAAATCAGCTGTCTTGTCTCCATGTTTTTTGTTATATACATAAATGTAATCGGGCAATATATAGTGAATTTAGTAACACTTAACTTGATCCAGAACCAGAACCGAACCAGAACTAGAAAATAAACCAAAAGCCTAGAACCGAACTGAACCAGAACCCAAACATGTAATTTCTAAGCAGAACCAAACCGAGCCAGAACCCCACACTGTAGAACCAGAACTGAACTAGAACCAACAAAAATCTAGAGAACCCTGGCTCTAAAGACAGCAATAACATGGGGTAAGAAAACATAAACACTAAATAATTAAACTTGGTAAAACGCCCCAGAAAAAGTCACTATGCTGTACTCTCCTCGCCACCATGATCTGTAGATCTGCTCACTCAATCCGGTTCTGTGTGATATTAGCGACTCCAGAATGTCGAGTCCGGAATGGCGAAGCCATGTCGGTGACAAACCAAACGGCAACTGTTTTTTTTTTTTCCCGGGGTCTGCGAAGCACACCCTTTACTTAAATAACCAACTCCGAGTTGTAGCCCCTAAGGGAGGGAGTAAAACGTATGTCGTCATTCCCTCGCCAACAGTGGTACTTGACATTCTGGAGTCACTAACATTCTTACCTCAGGAGTCCTTTAGCATCAGTAACTTTTTTGCACTTAGCTGGCGAGGTGCAGCTGCCCTGGAGATGTGCTTTTAAGAGATATCTAAATGAGCTTAAGGCCAAGCCAATCAAAAGACAGGATGGGGTGTGAGCTGAGTGGGAGCTGTTGAAGGCTTCAGAATTTTTTCTCCGCTGGACTGAGCAATATTGCCTCTGAGGTGTCTCCCAACTTTCCTTGTTGACAGCTTCTTATCTGGGTAAAGTTTTCCTCATAAATTATTTCCTATAGTGTGCTGAATGGAAGTTTTACTTTTTCATTGGCGCTGCGCACATTATTTATTTTTAGCATGACCGTGCTATTTTGACTGTTTTTACCACAACTATTTAGTTTTAAGCCTAATTTTATCGCAGGTGCTTATTTTCGATGGTTTCCTTCATTTTGGGGCAAATTTTTGTGGGAACCGTTGAATTAGGAACAGTTGCCTTGTTTTTTGCCTCAGACCTCACGGGGTTTAATGTGAGGCACCTGCAGTGGATTTCAAATTTAAACAGTGCCTGGGGGTTTTCTCACAAGATTGGCAATTATGAAGAAACCTTTTTTGTTATATTACTGGACCTTGGTATCATCTGTGTCAGGACTGTCCGTAAGGGTCCAGCAGCCACCTGTGCGCAATTGAGTATTACTGGGTTTCTATTAAGATTGGCACTGGTATAGATTCCAGTTCTACAACCAAAAAGAAAAAAAGGCACTAGTAATGGACATAATTTATTAACTGGGACAGGACTGGCCAGTGGCATTTTCACAGAAACCTGCAGTCAGTTTGTAGGTCCAGGACTGGTTTGCTTTGTTTAAATTGGCAAATATAGCAGACAAACCTTTGATTATTATGGGTGAGGATAAATCAAAGGCTTCCGACGAGGGGCCATTCAAAAGTAGTTATACCAAAAGCAGAGGTGCTGAGGAACCCTCCAGATCCCAGCCAAAAAATAAAGCTTCCAAAGATGAAGTTCCTCACAAATTGAAAAATAAAAAGAGTGACGAAAAAAGGAAGCTTGATCAAGCCTTTGATGAAGTGGCTAAAAAGAAACTGTCAAGACAAATATGCTCCTGTTGCTCCTGGGAAAGCCAATAGCGAGACAACAGGCAGTTTAAAGCATACAGAAAAAACAAAACACTTACAAACTGCGCAGGTTCTTCCATCAGTGCAAAATATGGAAAAAGCATGGCAGCTGCTTCAGACCCTTCAAAAGATGGGTCCTCGATTTACTGAGGCTGGCCAGCACTTGTCCACAGTTCTCTTTTCTGTAGACTGTAAGGGTGACGCAGATGATCAATTTTATGATGCCCCTGACATGGATTTTGAGGGCCTTGAGCCCCAGGAGTCCCCGGACCCTCATCTTGGGGATCCCCCGCTTGACCACGGGGATCTTTCCTTTATGTTTACATTTATACAAAATATGCTGGACACCCTGGATCTCCTTATACAGGAGCCCAACCAGGATGTCGATGAAGACGAAGATTATAGGGAGATGAAGGGTCTTTCATCCTCAAAGACCCTGGTCGTCCCTGTCTATAATGCATTTAGAAAAAATACCATGAAGGTGCTTCAACATCCCCCTTCAGTATCGGGGGTTCATAAGCGGCTTGAGAGAAAATATAAATTGTCTAAAAATGGTACCGAGTTCCTGTCTGCACACCCAAAGCCATGAGAGTATAGTGCAGCAGGCAACTTATGAGAAAGCTGGAGTCTCCTTGTCCCCCTCTCCCCTTGACAAGGATTTCAAGAAAATTGACTGTAGCAAAGAAAATATATGCCACAGCTTCCCTGCTTCTCGGACTTTCTTCTTACATGGCATTCACAGCCAAATATCAGAAAGCCCTTTGGAAATCTGTCCAGGCTATCGCCTGCAGCGGATCAGATTCTATGGTGCAGGAGCTGGTGGATACATCAAAAACTGCCCTGGAAGCTACTGTGTACCAATTCCACATGGCAGACGACAACAGTGATGCAGCATCTAAGGCGATGGCCCATGCCATCTCGCTGAGACGCTTCGCCTGGCTCAGAACAACCAGTCTGACCACAGACACTCGGAACAAGGCCATGGATTTTCCCTGTGATCAAAAATATGTTGTTTGATTACAGAACCGCTGACTACATGAAAAAAGTTGATGAGTACAAGGCCTCCTGGCAGAGCCACTCATATAAGCCTAAGCCTGCCACCCCTCTGAGATCCCATCCCAGGGGGTGGTAGGGGCAGAAGTTTTGTTCCCAGCCCTTACAATTCCTATCTCCAATCTGACTTCAGCCAGTACAGAGGATCATTCAGAGGCAGGGGCAGAAGGGGCCAAAGAAGAGCCACCTCTACCCAGCCATCTGCCTCTGTCTAAGTCCTGATGTGAGTGTCCAGGTCACCTCCCCTCTTCCGGTTGGAGGCATACTCTCCCACTATCTTCAGCACTGGTCCCTCATCACGTCGGACAAGTGGGTGCTGGAGATGGTAGAGAAGGGTCTGTCATTACAGTTCAAGCAGCTGCCAGACCTCAAGCATACCCAGGTGTCAAGACCTCTGTCCCCAATATGGATACCGCTGTTGGAAATGGAGGTACAAAATCTTCTGGCTTTACGAATAGTGGAGAGGGTCCCCACCCACGAGAAGGGCAAGGGCCTCTACTCCAGGTATTTTCTGACACAAAAGAAAATTGGGGAGTGGCTACCTATCTTAGATCTCAGATATTTAAACAAACATCTGAAAAAAAAAAAATTCAAAATGGTCACTCTGTCACTGGTCATACAGTCCTTACTACAGGGAGACTGGCTAGCCTCCCTAGACTTAAAGGACGCCTACTTCCACATACCCATAAGCAGATCTCACAGGAAGTTTCTCAGGTTCAGATTTCCTTCGGGTCACTATCAGTTCACCGCAATGGCCTTTGGTCTGTCTTCTGCCCCAAGAGTCTTTACCAAGTGTCTTGCAGTGGTAGCAGCACATTGCAGAAGACTGGGTGTCGCTCTCTACCCATGTCTGGATGACTGGCTCATAATAGCAAAGTCTCCTTGCTAGGTCAAGGAATCTCTTTCCTTCACAGAACGCACTCTGGAGTCTCTGGGTTTCCTGGTAAATCTAAAGAAATCTCACCCAGAACCCACTCAGCTGCTCACCTGCATGGGGCCCAGCTGGACACTCAGAAGGGATATGCTTTCCTCCCACAGGAAAGAATTCAGAGTTTCCTTTCAGTGGCAGATTCTTTCGCCTGGGGACAGCCAAGACCAGCCAGACATTTTCTCAAACTTCTGGGACTTATGGCCTCTATGACTGCAGTAGTCCCAGGGGTCAGGTATAGGATGAGACTCCTGCAAGCCTACCTCAGAGCTTGCTGGTCTTAGAGCAACAAATTTTCAAAGTTGATACCTGTGTCGGAGCACTTACTCCAAAACTTGCTGTGGTGGAAGAACCCTGCAAATTTGCAGGCAGGGGTTCCCTTTCATGCTCCTCTTCCCACAAAGGTGATCACCACAGATGCCTCCCTTTTGGGCTGGGGAGCTCATTTGGACAGTGCCTCAGTAAGTGGCAACTGGACTCCTGAAGAGTCACAGTTGCACATAAATCTTTTGGAACTCAGAGCAGCCTTACTAGCTGTCAGAGCTTTCGCTCTCAGCATAGAAGGGCAGGTGGTTCAAATTCGAATGGACAACACCACTGCAATGTTCTACATAAACAAGCAGGTGGTACCAGGTCAGGAATACTCTGTTTGGAAGCTCTGAAGCTCTGGTCTCTAGCATTCTCCCTGGGAGTCAGCCTCTTGGCTATTCACCTCCCAGGCAAACTCAGTACTCTGGCGGATGCTCTAAGCCGCATCAGTTAAGGCCAGACTGAGCAAATGGACACTGAACAAGCAAGTACTAGCCACAGTGTTCAGGCGGTGGGGCACACCAGACGTGGATCTGTTTGCCTCTCCTCTCAATTTTCAGCTTCCTCAGTACTGTTGCAGGCACCCATTTCTGGGAACACTTCCTCTGAATGCTCTGATCCTGGACTGGTCAGGGGGGGTTCCTCTACGCATTTTCTCCTTTTCCCCTGAAATTCAGGGTTTTGCTGAAACTCGGGCAGCAGCCTGCATTGATGATCCTAGTGGCTCCGGACTGGCCCAGGCAAGCCTGGTACCCTCTCCTTCTCTCAATGTCCTACAACAAGCCCATTCACCTGCCTCCAGCTCACTCGCTGCCGACCCTTCCTCAGACTGGAGTGCAGTACCCAGACATACATTCTCTTCACCTCAAGGTCTGGTTCTTGAAGAATTAGTTTCCATCCTCACAGTACTCTGAGCAGGTCCTTAAGATACTGAAGATGGTTAAATAAATGAACACTAAGAAGACTTATGTAGCCAAATGGAAAAGGTTTTCCCTCTGGTGCAAGAGTGAAAAGGTCGAACCCCTATCAGCTCCAGACCCTCAGCTGCTAGACTACCTGGTACACCTATAGGTGTCGGGCTTGAAACCATCTTCACTCAAGCTACACCTGGCGGCAATTTTGGCCTACCTTTCGGTGGAAAGGAAGAAATCATTTTTTTTCCCCACAGCATTTTTAAACAGTTTTTCAAAGGCCTCTTGTACCTCCAGCCTCCAACCAGGGAGCCCGTTCCTCCTTGGAGCCTGAACCTTTGCATAGATGGGCTCATGAATCCACCCTTCGAGCCTATGTCCACGGCCCACATCAAGTTTGTAACTTGGAAGACCATCTTCCTGGTAGCCATTACATCTGCTAGGAGGATTTCAGAGCTACAGGCCCTGTGCACTGAGCCGAATTACGTCATCCTTCAGAACGAT
Source organism: Neoceratodus forsteri (assembly GCA_016271365.2). Taxonomy (NCBI): domain Eukaryota; kingdom Metazoa; phylum Chordata; order Ceratodontiformes; family Ceratodontidae; genus Neoceratodus; species Neoceratodus forsteri. The sequence continues at coordinate 767,792,634 of CM057450.1, read as the reverse complement.
AAAGTTGAGCTCAGGACAAATAGGAAATTTCTGCCAAAGGTGGTTTCAGAGTTTCACTTGAACCAGTCCATTACTCTGCCTGTCTTCTTTACTGAGCCATCCACTCCTGGCAAGCAAAAGCTCCACAGCTTGGATGTCAAAAGAGCCATCTTTCACTACCTAGAGCATACTAGACAGTCCAGAGGCTTTTTCCACTCAGTTGTTCCTCACCTACGGGGATGTAGGCAGAAGATCAGCTACCAAGAGAACTATTTCTCATTGGTTGGTCTCTTATATTAGATTATGCTATGAGAAAGCTAGTCAAGTGGGGCTCGGGATCCACTCCACCAGGGGCACTGCAGCCTCACTTGCAGCAGCAAGGGATATTCCCCTACTGGATGTCCTGCAAAGCAGCTACCTGGAAATCTGTGCACACCTTTGTGAAACACTACAGTTTGGATGTGCAGACCAGATCTGATGCAAAATTTGGCAGGGCAGTTCTGCAGAGCCTCTTTCCTAAGGTTCTCTGCCCACCTCCCACTTGGTACTGCTCGGTAGTCTGCAAAACAGTTACTGATGCTAAAGGACTCCTGGGTAAGAAGAAAGTTACTCACCACAGTAATCTTCCTTCTTCCAAGAGGTCCTTTAGCATCAGTAAGCTCCCACCCTTCCTTCCCGGTTCACCTGTCGGAGAAGGGCTCTTTATGTCACCTTTTACCAAATTTGGAGCTTCTTATTGATGAGTTTTTAGCTTGCTTTGTTGTTGTTGTTGTTGTTGTTTCTTTTTCCACTTTTGTGGACATTTGCATGTCTTTTGAATTCTGTTGATTCTTTTTCGGGGCATTTGCCCTCATTTTTCCTCAAAAAAATTCTGAAGCCTTCAACAGCTCTCACTCCGCTCACACCCCCTCCTATCTTTTGATTGGCTTGGCCCTAAGCTCATTTAAATATCTCTTAAAGGCACACCTCTGGGGCAGTTTCCCCTAGCCAGCTAAGTGCAAAAAAGTTACTGATGCTAAAGAACCCAATGGAAGAAAGAAGATTACTACGGTGAGTAATTTTTTTTTACGTGCCACTCTCCGTCCTCACCAGAGGTGGTGTTGGAGTCATTGCATCGCTTGTCAAACTCAGCTAGCCAATTTTCAGCCTGGGTGGCATCATAATGGTATGCTGAATCCCAAGGGCTCTGAGCTGCGTTCTAACTCCATCAAAGGTCTTACGTCTAGACCTGGTGGAGTAGCTTTGATCGGGGAACATTTGCACCGAGTGTCCCATATGCCCAAGTGTTTCTGCTCTACGGGTGGTTTGCAAGAGGTCATCTCCTTTCCCTCTAGTCTGTTAAGACCATCATTATTGTCCGAAGAGGAGGGTCACGTTCCAAGTTTCAGTGAGGGGTGACTGTATAGGCTTTCTTTACTGTAATGTCTGTAATCTGCAGCTGGCCTGCGAATACATTCTGCATGAAAGATTTAAGGTCCCTTTCCTCCTCTGCTCCCTCTAGCACGCCCACTACTTGAAGATTCATTGCCCTCACTTGATTTTCAAGATGCTGTAGACTGTATCTGAGGACTAAATTTTCTTTGACTAATCCTGAAGCAGTCATAAATGCTTTGTTGGCTTTTTCTGTGGCTGCTTTTGTCTCTGCTTGTACACCAGTGACTTTGGCTTCCATCACCATGAATTTAGAGACCAGTGATTAAGGTTTTAAGTCCATGGCCTGAATAACTTTAAAAAAATGGCCACATTGGTAGGCTGTGTGGTGTCCGCTATTGAAGCTGAGGTTGACGGCTCTCCATTTCCTGCCTGTGGCAGCAGCTTAGACTGATTTTCTTTTTGGCTGCCACCTTGAGTATTTCGGCCCATTTCTGCAAATATTTGATAATGATTTACTCAGCAACTCTTGTTCTGTTGAATAAAGTCTGAATAAGCACAATTGTAGCAGCCAAAAATTAAGTTTCCGGGCTTTAAAATTAAGAAGCATACAGAGCTCTGTTCCACACATCATTTCAGTTTGGCAGCTTACTCCACCCCCCACTGTGAAGCATTTCTGATATACTGATGTATGAAGGGCACTATTTAGAATAAAAAAAAAGCAAGCTGCTGTATCAGTGTGTGGTCTGAAAATGAAACAAAATGATAATAGTAAATACATGCTGAAAATAGAGTGAGAATCAACGTTTTTGCCATAGGTCTTCTTTGTTATGAACCCACTCCTGAGAGTCAGGTCCACTGAGCTCACAGTGCCCACCCCTAAGTGCAATCCATGAAGGGGGTGGGGGTGGGAGTGGTGGGGACAGGGATATCCTCCTTGTATCTTTTTAGAATGCTCACTGAGTTCACGACTGAACACCTGCCAGGAGGACCCAAGGTGTCCCTCTAAACTCTGGTAAGGACACAATACCAATCTCGAGTCTTGTAGCCAGATATGAACCCTTCTTGGTTGTTACACAAATGGGGAAGATCCAGGCATCACACTCTCTTCAGGGTAGCAGTGTGATCCTGATTTTGTCTTCTCCAACAGGACATGTAACAACCTGGTTCAAAATCCCTACAGACTCTTCTTTGAGACTTTGGTATTCTCCCTATCTCTACCCAGATATCCCTTACAGACCCTTGCTCGATTGGTTGCTTACGGAGTCACCCCTTAGCAATAACAGTTTGTCACAGATTATTTATAACTATCACACAATTCACACACAATTTAGAAATCTCGCTCAGGCAGTTTTCTTAAAAACAAATGTTTTTACTAAAATACTTAAATAATAATCATACAGTTGGAACTAAAAGATGCACTAATTTGGTCACAGAATAACAGAAATAAAAGTGGAAAATAAACACTGTAGCTGTTATCTAAAGTCTACCTTAAGTCTGTAGTGAATTGAAGTCCAAAGAAAGTAAATGAAAGATTCAGTTTCGTTTGTACTGGCAGTCTTGCTTCTTGTATTGTCAGGAGAAGAGTGTCCCTTGTAGATGCTCAGCAAAGATGAGAGCGAATGACCCTTGTTCAATTCCTTATATAGCTGGAGGAAACCTGAAGAAGAATAACTGTCTAATCCCAATAGGGTTTTCTCTTTTGGGCCAGTAGATGTCACTCTTGCGCTTTCTCCACAGCACAATTTTCTAGCTACCTTGTGATGTCCTACTTCCCTGACAAGCATGACACCTGTAAGAGAATTCACACAGGTCTGACAGAAAGGATGTTCCCGGGCCTCTCGCCTCATAAGATGCAACATACCATAGTAGTTTCCTGGAATCTGAGCATCCTGCCTCTGAAGTGCATTGTTTATGATAGGTAAATGGATTTTTGGCATCTCTCTGTTAAGGGACCTTGAAATGCAACCTTAGCTTCCTGGCAAGCAGCTGCCCCTCAGGTCAGTGGAAGGTCAAATATTTTTAAAAGCAATCCAGTCTCTCTCTCCATGTGCCCCTTGCGTTAACACTGGCATTCTTGTGGCATGTACGCATACACAAAATCCTATAAAAAAAAAAAAAAATGTATATGAATTATATCTGCAGATAATGACTGGCAGTTGGCTAGGTCGCCACATTTTTCTGGAATTATCATAAAGAAAAAAAAGCAAAGTTACTGGAGTGGTAAGGGAAATAAGGGATATATATGTGAAGAAGAAAATAAGTGAGGATCTAGGAGAAAAAGTGCGACTAGGCAAGGTAAGAATAGAAGATTGAAAGCAAAAAGGTGATGATGGGTATGAAAAGGAATAATGGGAGTGAATGAGCAGAGGAGTCCTCAAGTGGGGACCAATTAACAGGACCTAGTAAGAAGACTGAAGGGCGACAAGTGTTGGAGAAGGAGACTAGACATATATAGAAAATGAAAATGGATGTGCACACATAGCTGGAATGCCCACGTGAGCATGCCCCCCCCACACACACACACATTTGATGGAAGTGTATGCAGGCATGCCATGCTCACACATGCAAATGTACCATGCACACATGCAAGCGAAGATATGACAGAGGTGGGGGTAAAAAGGACAGACTACAGAGATAAACCATAAGGTGGCTAAAATATTTTGGTAGAAAATAAGTTTGTCATTTAAACCTGAGGAGTACTGGGAGCCCAGGTAGATGATCAGCTGTGTTTCTATGTTTTTTTTTTTCTCTTTGGTTAGCATCCTTGAAACCGTGCTGAATGACACAGCCAGAAAGATCATTGCCATTATGGTCCCTGGAGGTCAAATGGGATGCAGTGGGTTTATTGGTGTCTCCATTCCTGCTGCCCTGTGATGTTCCCTGAATCGGTCACTCTAGGCATCTGCCAGTTTCTCCATTGTAGATAACTGCACACTTCATGCAAAGAATACAATATATCATTACTGCATTACTGGAAGTGCATGAGAACTCCTTGGTGATGTGAAAAACACATGCGAGACCCTGAATTTCAGTGACGGTAGAAATAAATTTGCAGGTATAACAGCAAGTTCTGTTGCAAACTTTGGCATCTGGTAGTGAGGAATTGTTAGAAGTATGTAGGCTTTTTCAGTCCTGCTTCTGCAGGTTGGGTGGTCTGTGGTAGGAGACAAAGGGTGGCTTTGTAAAGGAAGCTTCAATATTTGGGTCAGTTTGCAGAACAAGGAAGTTCTTAATGATGGTACTTTGAAGAGAAGGAGTATCAGAATGGAAAGGAAGAACCAGTGGAATGCATCGTCGTTGTTGCATGTGAATATTTCTCCCAAGAGGGTCATGGTTACGGGGCATATTACTGATCCAGGAGAGTGCGCTGTCTACTGTGCTTTCAGAGTATCCCGTTTAAAAAAAAAAAAAAAAAGTTTCGTTATTGGAGCCTGCTTGGCAAATTCATCATCTTCACTGCATAACCTGCGAAGTCTAAGAAAGTACGAATATGGCAAACCATTCTTAACATGTCTGGGAAGGAAGGAGCTGTGGAGGAGAAGACTGTGTGAGTCGGTGGATTTGTAATATATTGATGTCTTCAGTCCAGTGTTCTGCGCCGACATTTATTTGACAGGTTCAGAGTATGGCTTCCATCAGCACACGTTTACCATGGATATCAAATCTCTTTACACAGTGATTCCCCCCACATAATGTCCTCACAGCTCTGCAGCATTTTTTGAGTAAGTGGGATGTTCGACAGCCACCCCCCCTCCCCCCACACACACACACACACACGTTAACCCAACTGGCTAAACTTGTTCTTAAACTTAATGCTTTTTCTTTTGACAACAGTTTTTTTTTTTTTTTTTCTTCAGCAGATCAGTGGAATTGCCATGGGTACTGTACCAGGATGGGTCCCTGCTTTGCAAATCTATTTGTTGGTTGGGATGAGGAACAGTTCTTTCTCTCCTTCACAGAGATCTTGCCTGACCTGTACAAATGCTACAAAGATGATTGTGTGGGGACCACCTCCTGCTCCAAGGAAACCCTCTATATTTTCTTGGACAAGTTTACAACGGCTCATCCTTCCCTTCAGTACAATGTCGAGGCATCCTTCTCCACCTTACCTTTTCTGGACACTGATCTGAAAACATTGGTTTATTACAAACCCACTGACTCGCACAGTGTTCTCTTCCATAGTTCCTTCCATCCCAAACATGTTAAGAATGGTGCCACATTCACAGTTTGTTAGATTTTGCAGGTTAGGCAGTGAAGACGAGGATTTTGCTGAGCAGGTTCAAATAATGTAGAGTTTTTTTTTTTTTATGTATTTAATGGAGGATACACAGAACATACAGTGGACAGAGCACTCTCCCAAGTCCATTATACGCCCCATAACCTTGACCCTCTCAGGAGGGATACTGCCGCACAGCAACAACAACGCATTCAACTGCTGCTTCACTTCCATTCTAATACCTCTTCTTCTTCTTCACAGGACCATCACTAGGAACCCCTGTGTTCTGTAAACTGACCCTAGCATCAAAACTTCCTTTACAGAGCCACCAATTCCCTCCTGCCACAGACCACCCAACCTGTTAAATCTCCTGGTACCAGTCTACATACTCCTATCAGGTACCAATGCTTGCAACAGAACTCACTGTTACACCTGCAAATTTATGTCTAGGGTCACTGAAATTCAAGGCTCCACAGGTCCTTTTTTTTTTTTTTTTAATATATACAGTATATGCATTTTTACTTTTTCCATGTTTTCTCCCGCCTGGGGCCACGGCATACACATGCATGCACACTACCACGGCAGGATCCGGTGGCCCCTTCCGCCCCACCCCAGACTTGCGTTACCGCTCCTGCCGCCTGCACGTCCCACTGGACCTCCACCCGATGGGAGCAGGATTACCGAGGAGTGGGCGTCCACCCCTGGAAGGGAGAGCCGAGGCTCAATCCCGCTCCAATCCCCCGAGCCGGTTCCCGCCGACCCGAGGTCATTCCCGAACCCGAGTCGCTGGTGCGAGGTAAGGCGCCAGCGCCTTGGCACTACTGGGCCGGCTCCCACAGATGTTTTTTACATTACAAAGGAGTTCTCATGCACTTCCAGTAATATGATGTATTGTATTTTTTGCAGGAAATGTGCAGCTATTTACAATGGAGAAACTGGCATGCCTGGCTGACCGATTCAGGGAACATTACAGTGCAGTCAGGAATGGAGACACTGATAAACCCATTATATCTGATTTTACCTCCAGGGACCATAATGTCAATGATCTTTCTTTTTGTGTCATTCAGCTGGGTTTCCGGGATGCTGACTAAAGAAAAAACACAGAAACCAAGCTGATCATTTACCTAGGCTTCTAGTAGCCCTGTGTTCTTGTGTGCATGGTTAGTTTGTATGCCTGCACACACTTCCATCCAGTGTGTGTGTGTGTGTTGGGGGGGGGCATGCTCACATGGGCATTCCAGCCATGTGTGCATGCACAATTGCTACAAATGCTTCTGTCTCTTTCCCCCACATTTGTCACCTTTCAGTCTTCTTACTAGGCCCTGTTAATTAGTTCCCACTTGAGGACTCCTCGGCTCATTCATTCCTAGTGTGCCTTTTCATACCCATCACCACCTTTTTGTTTTCCAGCTTCTATTCTTACCTTGTGTGGTATAACTTTTTCTCCTAGATCTTCCACCTGTTTTCTTGCCGCCCATTTATGTATCTTTTATTTCCCTTTACCTCTCCACTAATGTCGATTCTAACTATATTTTCAGCATGCATTTAATATTACAATTTCAAATAGCGTTGTATGGGCCAGCGTGGTGGCACTGAGGGCTGACGCATCTTATCTTGCCTTTCTTGCACTATGCGGTGACCCAGGTTAGGGAATGACCTCGGGGTGCAGGCACAGGTGGGGAGGGTGGGAGCAGGATTGAGCTTGGCTTTCCTCTCCCAGGAAGGGTGGGCCCGTCCGTAGTCCCACTGCCACTGGATGGAGGTCTGGTGGCTGGCAAAGATAGTAATGGAGCGACTGGTAGGGTGGGGCATCCCGCAAGGCGTGATGTATGCGTGCGTCGCATCAGAGATGTGCGGGTCGGGACCAGGGAAAAGGCAAAAACTGAATAAAGTACTATATAGAAAAAAATAAAACGGTGTTGTATTTCAATTGTACTGTGTTGAAAATTAAGGAGGTGTAGGCCTGTACCGTAGTTGATCTGAAGAGTGAAGACTTCAAATGTAAGATTAGTAGCTAGCCAGGCTTGTGTTTCTTTCATGTGAGCTGCTTCAGGGGTCGTGGATGATAGGCCCATCTGGAGAGGCCAGAAGTATTGGAATCTGTGGGTGCCAGTATGAAATGATGCTCGTTGTCGATGATAAAAGACAGTCTATGAAAAGTGGGGCCTTCTATTAATGAAAGCTGTGAATATCAGTCAAAAGCAGAGCAGCCATCCAGAGGTGGTTTGTGGGTTAGCAGGCATTACAGTTAATGCAGCATTCTAAGCTCCCACCTAGGAGTAATAACCTTTTAGCTGAATGGTTGTGGAGTTGCTGCCTTCAGGACTCACTGTCCCTGGTTTGATTCCCAGCAAGGGTTGGAGGTGCATAGGCCCACTCAGGGGTGGGGACAGGCATAAGAAAGCTTATGAGTGTTTCTGTTGTGTTCCCCACCACTGAATGGAGGTGGTGGGGGGTGAAGCCTCTAGTTTTTATCTTCATTGATGTGACTGGGAGTGGTATCTGTCTGAAGCTGAGGTTTTTTGTTTGGGTGGATAATCCTAAAAGAGCATTCGTGATAATGTTTTTTGTTTTGTTTTCCTGGAGAAGGTTTTCCTTTCCTCGGCAGATTCTTTATACAGTACCTTGATTTCTGCCTCTTGGAGGGATTGAAAGTTGACTCTTCAGAGCTATCACTAGCCTCCTCTACATTCTCGGAGAGTGGCTCTTCCTAATTGAGTGAGTGACTTCTCTCTTCAACCATTACTGAGAGCTGCACGTTCGGCTCCCCACCGCCCCCACCACCACCCTTGGTCCGCTCTCAAATTTATAGCTAGGTTTGGTCAGGTAACTGGCTGAAAATAACCTATCAGCCCACTTTTCCAGCTGCAGGTTTTTTTTTTGTATTTTTTTCTTTGTATGCCCCCTCTCTCACCACTGAACTCCTGCTCCTTCTGGAGACTCCATCGGCCTGATTCGTCCCGCTCCTGCCAGCCGGCGACCAGTGCAGTCCATCCCCCACGGGCCTTGGCAACCCCCAGGCGGAGTGCAGGGGTGGGGCCATACACCCGGCGTGACTTAGTTTTTGTCGGGGATGCTGGTACTGGCGTCGGTAGGGGCATTGGGGATCGTGGCCAGGAACTCCGTCTACCAGGAGTCAGTGGGTATTCCTGGTTTCTTCCCTCCCCACCAGGGGCGTGCCTGGAGGGCCTGGGGCGGGCACGTCGTGCGTGCCTGGCCGCTCGGCTCCCGGCAGGCGTCGCTTCCCTCCCTGCGACATGCAGTGGCTGCACCTCACCTGTGGTCACCCAGGTGGCGGTGTTGCAGCAGGTTTGCATCCCACCCTCCCCTGGAGGAGAGGCAGCCGTTGGGCGTTCAATCCTCCTCCCCCAGCCGGCCCTCCAGCTACCCGAGTCCGTTCCCGAACCCGGGTCGCTGGCGTCGCAAGCGGAAATCCAACCGCTGCACCGGCGGGCCGGCCATTCCAGCTGCAGGTTATACAAAATCAACACTAGAGGCCGCTGATATGTACCACAGATTCTCTACATTCATAATGCTAGCCATGCTTATAACAGCCCTCCTGACTTCCAGGATCACACTGCAGGCTCAGCAACCCCCCCACAGAGGCACCAAAACTATTTTTCAATAACTTTCATGTACAACAAATCCTTACCTACGATTAGAGAAGTCGTGTCCCCCCAACCTCTCCCTCATCAGCCTCGGTGAGCAAGCTGGCTTTTACACTCTCACACTCAACTTAACACACACCCCCACACAGGACACTCACTGTACCTCTGCTCTCCCCCCACCCAGACCCCAACCCCCACTCCCTTGTAAGCTGCACATCAGACCCCCCTCTCTTCCCACCATGTTAGCTTGTATCACTTCCTATCTCCCTGTCCCCATCCCCAATGCAAAAAGTCCTACACCCTACCAAACCCAGCGTCACTCGTCCAAACTCTGTAGGTTAGCCCTCCTACGGCACGTCCTACTACTTCTTTTATTGTCTGGCAATATCCACCCCAACCCTGGCCCACCATGCACTGTAGCCCCACCTAGCAGACCAAGCGGGAACCTCCTGCTGGCTACTCTTAATATATGTAGCCTACCAAAAAAACACACATCCCTCCAAGGCTGGATTGCCCAGCATGCCCCTGACATCCTAGCCCTATCTGAGACCTGGCTCTCTGAAAGAATACCAAATGAGTCAGTCTCTCTCAGTAATTATTCCATCTTCCGGGCTGACAAGTCCAGCAAGAGAGGCGGTGGGTGTGCAATCTATGTTAAATCTTCTCTTCATGCCACTGAAGTACAAACCCCTATACCACAATACGGTGCCCAGACACTAACAGTTAAACTTAGTCTGGGTACTAAGACCCTCCACATCACTGCAGCTTATATCCCCCCGAGCAACCAAAACTCGCATTTGACTCTATCCTCCACAGTATCTCACACATACCAAACACTAGTGAAGTTATCATGATGGGAGATTTTAATGTCAACTAGTTATCCCTGCCTCATCCAACTTCAAAGACACTGCCCTGTCTTCACGAATCTAACTCGTCACCTCCCCACCAGAAGGGACAATAGAACAGGGACAGCCACCCTTTTAGACCTCATCTTCACCAACAGGCCACGGAACATCTCCAAAACCACTGTCCTCCCAGACACTATCAGTGACCACTCCCCAGTGACCTGCTGGTGGTCAGGAAACTACCCCATGTCCCCCCCAATCACCTGGCAGAGGTGACTGATAAGAGGAGGCTTAGAGAAGCTAAAATCCCACCTATCTACCAGCAATTGGCTCCCCATCTACACCCGCGAGTCTGTAGATCTGGCTCTCTTCCACTTTATAAACACTTTCAACCGACCTCACGACATTTCTCCCCCTCCAAGCAAGTAGTGAAAAGCAGAACCACACCCTGGATCACCACATCACTACTTAACCAGCTCCGACATAGGGATAACCTATGGCTTAAAGTCACTTGACTCCCCAAGCGTCCAGGATGAACAACTCTACCCGAGAGGCCCGCAACAATGTACCTGGGCCCTAAGGCAGGCGAAAGCCTCTTACTACCAACATACCCTCACCTCCTCCTGGGGAGACGGTAAAAAATTCTGGGACAATATAAAGGAACTCAATGGTAAATCCTGCTCACCCGCTCCCACCCAGCTTACAATAAATGGGGAGATCACCCAGGATCCCTCCTCTATCTCCGAAGCCCTCAACTTTGCCTTCTCCAACCTCTCCCATATTTACCCCCCTAACTACTTCCAAACAATCCCACCTCCCCCTCCCATGGATACCTTGAGTAAAAACAATACTATACCCTTTCAGCTGAGAGTCATTTCCAGCCTCGAGGCGAAACAATACATCTCTAAAGCTATTGCCAACACCCAGCACAACAATGATTCCCTAGATCTAAAACTCATTAGGCTGACTCTGGATGTCACACTACCCCATCTCACTAAAATTCTCAACCTCTCTTTATGCCTAGGTCAGTTCCCCACAACCTGGAAGAGAGCCATAATCACTCCCATACTGAAGAGCCGTGATCCCACCAACACAACCAACTATAGACCAATTTCATTACTTCCTCCTCTCTCCAAGGCCCTGGAGAAAATAGTGTCAGACCAACTATCAGAACATCTGTATAAACACAACCTTCTCTGCCCGGAACAGCACGGATTCCGGTCCGGCCATAGTACCGTCACAGCTCTTACTGAGCACACCTCATTCATCCATGAGGCCCTCGACCAAGGCTCTATAGCAGGGCAGTCTATGTGGATCTGACCAAGGCATTTGACACGGCCAGTCATGAGCTATTGCTTAATGTCCTTCCACAACTAAATGTGGTCCCAGAGGCTACTGCCTGGTTCAAGGACTACCTAACAGGCGGTCACAGCAAGTAAGGATAAATACCACCATCTCCTCCCGTAAAACAGTTTCCTCAGGTGTCCCACAGGGGTCTATTCTTGGCCCTCTACTGTTCACCCTCTTTTTAAACTCTCTCCCCAAGTCATGTAGCGGTAACCTGCTACTGTACGCTGATGACGCGGTAGTGTTTTGGAAACACCCACAGCCGAGCACACTCCAGAGAGCTCTTCAGGGTTTCTTCAGGGAGCTAGAAACCTGGTTCACAGAACACCGCCTGATCATCAACTATCAAAAAACAAAGTCCGTGATCTTTGCACATCGACAAAGTACACACAGCCAGTCAGCTCTCCTAATCAAAAACAAACAAGGCGCCCCACTTGAACATGTTACGTGTTTTAAATACCTGGGAATTACATTAGACACCTCCCTCTCCTACCATCATCACAATACAACTTCTCTCCTCAGCTGTTAACACTAGAGTGGGTATCCTCCACAGACTTAAACACTGCTTACCCTCACAGGCCATGCAGCTCGCGGTCGCCTCCTCTATCCTCTCCCTAATAGACTACGGGATAGTGATATATGGCTCTGCGGACCCTACCGCCCTTCGTAGCATCAACACCGCTTTGAATAAAGCTTGCTGCCTAGTCACCGGGTGTGACAGATTAACACATACCTGTGAGCTCTATGCACTAGCTGGTTGGCTAAACTCCCAAGAAAGACTTAAGTACCACTCCTGCGTGCTAGCGAAAAAGATCCATCTCCAGCTAGTGCCCGCAGGCCTTCTCTCAATAGTCTTGTTGCCCCCGGCGTAACACTAGACTACTAGCATCCTCCTCATTCCTGGTCCCCATTGTAGAACATCCTTGGGCAAAGATCTTTCCGCTACCATGCCCTCTTTGGCTAAACACTCTACCCCATCATCTCTCAGACCCTTAGCCTTTCCCAATTTAAAACAGCCCTCAGAGCTCAACTCCGGGAGTCAGAAAAATGCGACCGTGGCTAACTCTCTGCCCTCCTCTGGTTTTTCCATACCCCCATTACACACGACACAGGGTCTCAATTGATCCCAAGAGTCAGCATCATTAACCTCTCTGACAAGGGTTATCTTGTATCTCTGCCTACTACTGTCACCAGTTAACAAAGCTAATGCCTGGACTGCACCCGGCAGTACTGTGTTACGAATTTCTACCTGTTCATTGTGTGTTCTCTGTATTTGTGTACCCTCCACCCTATGTAACCGACGTGGAGCCTTTGCAAAAGAGTCTGTGACTCAAAGGTTTGTAATTCCGATTATATCCAATAAAAAAATATGACGAGTGGAGGAGGCTGGGCCATATGAGATTGGTGTATTCAAACTTTGGGGGGAGAGAAAGTCTGTATCATCCACCTAGACCAGTCCTCCTCCCCCCCCCATGTGATTGAATAGGAGTGCCTGAGGAGTGCACCCTTGCTATTTTAATGCCTCTTCCAATACTTATCTCACTTTGCATCCAGTTCCAGGCCCCTGAGGCTACCAGGGGACAGTTAGGTGGCAGGATCAGAAACAATCCCTCTTCCCATAAGCAGGAGATAAGCCTCCAGGGCAGGTGCTCAGTACTCTTCCCCCTGTCAGCCTGCTTCTGTCATTGCAGGCTAGAGCATGAGCCAGAGTCACAGTGTACCAGATAGCCCCCTGCTGCTTGGTGCTATGAAGCCGGCCAAATGACAGTTCTTGTGATATGTGTTTTTAGCCTAAGTAGTGGCTAGCTAGTCAACAGCCAGAAAGAGGTTACGGCAAGAAATAAAACTAAATGTTTGCTGAGAGCAAGACATTTCAAAACTTGATGATGTAAGACATTCCCACACTGGCAGATATTTTCCTACATGCACAGCTCTAATTATAACTTAGTTTGTAACCAAGATTTTTGGGGGGTCGTGGGGATGAGGGGATATATCTTTTATGGATATGCTGCTTAAGTGTTTTTTGGTTTTTCTTTGTTTAGAAAGGAGAATTAACTTCGCCCATGTAAAATATGAGCATTTAATTCTGCAGAATGAAAAAGCACTGAACATGTCTTATTAATGGTGGGGGTGTTACTGAACTTTATTTATGTGTTCAAGTAGCCCCCATCCACATCGGAACAGAGGTGTGTTGTAAAGGTTCTCTACGATTTTAAAATATTTCACAGACCCCAGCTGCATGTACCCTTCTACAACAATACAACCTGACCCCTCCCCACCAAGCTCATTCACCACCCACAGACTGAGTAGACTACCTACCCCTGCATGGCGCAAGGAAGTACAAAAAGGTAAACCTACACACACACACACACACACCTGGAAGATCACCAAATTCTAGTGTGCAGGATGGGGAAAGTTAAAAGTAAGCCATATAGTGAATGATGCATTATGGGTGCCTCATGACACTTATGTTCTCCTTTAACTACATATGTAAGCAATAACCCATGACTTGTCATAATGACATTTAATGTGACCTGCTGGTTTACAGGGAGGAGAAGTCACTGTACTTGTTATGACTTTACCTGAGCCCTGAAGCATGCCTCAACCTTTCATTGCCTAAATATGTGGCAAAATGTGAGACAAATGGGGAAATGTGACATGTCAATCATCAGACACTACGTTGCAAGCTCAGAACACTGTGGCTATCGGTGGATTACTGTTTATAATGTTTGCTGATAACTAGGAATGTTGTGTGGCAGTTAAGTGGTGTACCCTGAAGTGCTTGAAGATGAGGACTCTTCCAGTTGATGAGTTGCCAAGCCAGGTGGTATCCATGGGATGGCAGTCTCAAGTAGATGGGTAGTGAATGAGCTGGGTGGGGGAAGATGGGGTTTGGGATTATTTATTATACAGGTGTGGTTCTGCTGTTCGGAGCTGCCAAGGGTTTGGAGACCAGCAACTGGATGGCAGTAAGTGTATGACCGGACCTGCCTGCTGAACGTTTTGTCCAGTCCAGCTAGACTGAAATGGACAGAAAGGTTGGTAATACTTATTCCACCAGCTGAGTGGTAGTAGTGTTGGTCGAAATGGAAAAATTCACTTCTGCAGAATTTCTGTGACAGAATGGATTGGTCTTGGCCTATTCCCACTGGGGTGTTGCTTATAAGATATTTTTTCATCTTTTTTTTGTGTGTGTAAATTTCTTTTTATTAAGGGTTTTCATCTTGTGACAATGCAGACAACCACAGTACTAAATAGCAGGCATTCACAGTACTACAGTTCAGTAGGCTAGTGATCGCTGTGCTGATAATGGGCGTAAGGCCCCTGTCTTTTAGCTAACAGTACATTATGGTATATAGTCAGATCTCTTTTCGAACATATACAGTGACCATTACTCTGTGTGGTTTCAAATTAAATTTTGCTGTTAATTTTCCATATTATAGACATCAGATGTCACAGCTTGCCATTGTCGGATCGTACTGTAGGAATACGGCTAGCAAGTCACTTTTCTTGTAATTGCCTTCTTTGCAGCTACTAGGCAAACAGAAAGTAATCTTCATGTGTTAGGGTCACAAAACCCTGTGGTAAATCTAGAAAAAGGGCCGTTCTATTTGAAAGTTGGAAATTGTCCCCAAAAATTACTCAAATGGACACTAATTGGTGGTCCCAAAAAGGGTGAAAAAGTGGGCATTGCCAAAAAAAAGTCCATGTGTTGCACAGGATTCCCAACAACCTCTCTTCACTTGCACACGTGGAGTGTGGAAAAAACGCATTACCACCATCCATGAGAACTCTCTCCAGATATAGGAGGAGGTCACATGGTGTGCATCAGCCAAGTATCCGTCCCACTGTGGTATGTCAGTTTGTTTGCCTAAATCTGTCTCCCACCTCTGGTGCACCAGGTCCATATTCCAATTTGTCAGTGGCAGTAGAACTGTATAGAGTTTGGAGATGAGGGACGTGGATTGGTCTCCTTTTAAGACTCTAATTAGTAGTTGGTGAAATAAGAGGATGTCATGCTTTTTTTGGCCATGTCTGAAGACTTTTTTTTTTGTCCGTAAAAAAACTTTATTGGAGCAATCTGCATTTTAGACATAACGTATTCCGTATCATATTTGCCCCAAAGGTTTTAACATGTAAAAACCCCTTATCATGCAACTACATACATTAAGACAACACAAACAAACCAGACATCCTACATTTTATATACAAACAGTCAGTGTTGATATCCGTTTCGTGGCGTAGGGCCTTGGGCCCACTGATCACTCGCAAACATAAATGAAGCATGGGCCTCTCTACTTTTATATATCATTGGTACAGTTATTTAGAACCCCTCTTGGAGGATCTGCACCTCTCCCAGGGAAGGAGAGCCCACGAATAGCCCCCATTCCCGACAAAACCTCTCTTCCTTGTTTTTAAGTACAAAAGTCAAGTCTCTCTAGGGCCAGGGCATGGACTGCCAGGGTTTTCCACTGTTTCACATTTGGGGTGGTAGCTGATACCCATATATTTAAAACACACTGCCTTGCCAGAGTCTGCCGGACCCTCACCCATCTGGGCAGGGGATCCCATTCAGCAGATCTGTCTCCCCTCATCCCAAATAGTAATGTCAGAGGGTCCACCCCTATATTTTCGCCCATCATTCTGCCTGTTTCCATGCTATTTCCCTCCAAAACTGTCTCAGTTTAGGGCAGCTCCAGAAATAGTGAATGTATTTGCCTAGACCCCTATTGCATCTGCCACATATCGGGGAAACCTCTGTGTTGAATTTGTGGACCAAGACCGGGGGCAGTATAGTCTATGCAAAAATTTATATGTAGATTCTTGATATTTATTGCAAATGAAAATTCTCCTGTGCAGTTTTAACATCTGTCTCCAGTTCTCCTCCAAAATTTCTTTTCACAAGTCAGCCTCCCAATGCCCTCTTACCTTATGTGTGTAGTCTGGCAGGAATGTTCTCCCTAGCCGAACCACCTTACCTATCAAGCCTGTCGTCTCCTTTCTTGCTTGTGCAACCACATATTCCACCTGAGATAAAGGCGATTCCGAAGCTTTTTCTCTACCTAGTCTCCTTTTAATATAAAACCTCACCTGGAGCAGTCTATGATACCTCCCCATAGGCATTGCTTCCCTGCTACCCAGCTCTGTCATGGAGGCCAGCTGGTCTCCAGAATAAAAATCCCTAATGCACTTAACCCCGTTCTCCTCCCATTTCCTAAACTCCGGGTCTTCCAGTCCTGTCAGGAAGGCCGGGTTCCCAGCAACCGGCAGCAGCAGTGTTTCATCTTGAGGGACGCCCATCAATTTTTTTAGATTTTTCCAGACAATAAGAGCTGATTCTACCAGTGGGTTTCCATCAGATTTCTTCCTGTATTTCTTTAACCCGTTCCTGCATAGGTAAGCTGCCAGCCTACCCTTCGAGTCCGTCTCCTCCAGCTCCATCCATCCATCCTGTGACTTCTGGCCTATGGACCCAGTCGCTGATATATCTAACTTGGGTTGCAAGGTAGTAAAGTCTCAAGTCAGGGAAATTCATATCCCTGGTATCCTTGTCCCCCCTGCAGTCTTCTTAGGCTTGCCCTGGGATTTTTGGCCTTCCACAGGAACTCTGAGAACGCCCTCTCTAGACATCTGTGATCCCTTTTGTTGGGCCCAAGATGCAACATCTGCATCAAGTACAAAATCCTCGGGAGGATATTCATTTTAATAACATTAATTCGACCTAGCCAAGATATGCGCTATTCCCTCCACCTACGTAGGTCCTCCTCAGTTTTCTTAATCAAAGGGGTATAGTTCAACCCATAGATAGTTTAAATCCTTGCCTATATGAACTCCCAAATATTGAAAGGATGTCCCCACCTTCTTCAGGCCCCAGCTCTCGCCCCTGGTATCACCTTCGGATCTGCCCCATATACTCGCCTCCAATTTCATAATATTAATTCTGTAACCAGAAAATACTGCAAATTGGGCAATCAGGTCCAGTATAGGTGGCACAGATCTCCTTGGCTCCCTGACATACAGTAGCACATCATCTGCATATAAGGTTATTTTACACTGCTGCCCGCTCTTACCAGCAACCCGCAGAATTCTGCAGTCATTTCTTATACTGATTGCTAGAGGCTCGATTGCTAGGGCAAACAGCAATGGTGAGACAGGACACCCCTGTCGTGTCCCTCTCCGCAAAGATACTTGCCCCGTCCCTGAGCCGTTCACCAAGACCCTGGCCATGGGAGTAGCATAAAGGGTGTGCACCCATCTAAGGAACTCGTCCCCCAACCCATATTCCTTAAATACCAAGAAGAGGTACCCCCATTCGATCCTATCAAAGGCCTTCTTGGTATCCATCGACGGCACCGTCGTTTTCCCTTTTGTCCTGGAAGCCAACCACACCACATTCAACAGTTTCCTAATGTTATGATATGACTGCCTACCACAGACAAACCCTGTCTGGTCCAGGTGAATCAAATTCGGCAAGGGCTAGTCTAATCTACCAGCGAGCACCTTAGCCAGGATCTTGGCATCACAGTTCAGGAGGGAGATTGGTCAGTACGAGGCACAATCCAGTAAGTCTTTACCCTGTTTGGGTATTAGACAGATTACTGCCTCGGAGAAAGAGCTGGGCAGGGACCCCCTCTCCCGAGTCTCCTATAACACTTTCAGCAGAGGTTCAACCACCTGATCCTGCAATGCTCTATAAAACTCCACAGGGTAACCGTCAGGACCACTTGCCTTCCCTATTTTTAGCCGCTGAATTGCCTCCCTTATTTCTTTGCATGTAATTTCCTTACTCAATATCTTACATTGATCCTGAGAAACCCTGGGCAAATCAAGGTTGTCTAGAAAGGCCCTGGCCTGCTCCTCTGTGCCTTCACACTGCGAGGTGTATAGCTCCTGATAAAAGTACTCGAACCTCTTTTCTGTATCACTTTTCCCCCTTACTGTTGCTCCAGTTTTGGTTCTGATGCCAGGAATTCTCATCTGTGTTCGACCCCCTTTTATAAGCCTGACCAACAGAGGGCCCAGCTTATTTCCCCATTCAAAAAATTTATTTTTGGCAAAGAAGCAGGAGATCCGTGCCTCAGTCAGAGTATGAGCATTTAATACCTCCCTTGCTGCTATAAGTTGTTTGAGAACTTCTTCCCCAGTGTCTACAGCTGAAAGCTGTTCCAGCTTTTTGTCTTTCTCCAGTAAGTCTTCTCTTTTCTGCTTCTGATCTTTTTTTATGCTTAGCCACATACCCTATGATAGCCCCTCGGAGCACCGCCTTCCCAGCCTCCCAATAAACCCCTGCCGATTCCATCGATCCGTCATTATGTAATTTGTGTTCTCCCTATTTGTCTTTTAGAAACTCCGGAAACTCCTTATTGTTCAGGAGGTATCGGGGGAGATTCCATGGCGGAGAGGCAGGCCTTTCAGCCGAAAAACTGCACTCCAATGAGACCATGGCGTGATCTGAAACATATATTGGGCTATGCTGTACTTTCAAACCCCGGGCCCCCATCCCCCGGGAACATAGAGGTAATCCAAATAGAACCATGATTTGTGCGGTTTGGAATAAAAAGTATATTCCTTAGCTCCGGGATTCGCTGTTCTCCAGCTGTTGACCATGTCCAACTGCACGATTCCCTCATTCCACCTCCTTACCCAGGCCGAATCCCATCCCCGCGAGTTATCCAAAACCGGGTGCATTGTAATATTAAAATCCCCCCCTCCCCCAATTATTAACCCCTCAAATTGTTCTCTAACCAGTAGGTCTATTATTTGTTGATAGAAATGCGGGTCAAACTGGACTGGGGCATAGACACTTCCCACTGTAATTTTTTTCTCCAAAGAGGGTGCTCTCAATGAATACGTACCTGCCCTCCTTAGGGTCAGCAACCACTCTAGAGATTTTGTAAGGGGAGTTGTCGCTGGGTCAAAGCCGCTACCCCTTGCTTATGAGAATTATATGAGGCTGCAAAGCAATCCCCTACCCAACCAGTCACTAATTTCTGATGTTCTCTTTGTGTGAGGTGAGTTTCTTACAGCAAGGCAATCTGGGTCCCTTGCTTCCTTAAGGTGGTTAATACCCTCTTCCGTTTAACTGGTGTGGAGAAGCCCCTGATATTCCAGGAGACTATTTTCATTGTGGCTTGACTACTCATTTGTGATCAACAGTAGTGTCCCTTTAATCCTCCATGTTGTCCCTCCACATGACAAACTCCTTTTCATTCTAAGGCCCGCGCCCCTCCCGCCCCAGTATATCCACGTCACCCTCAGTATGTCATAAGAACACATTAACATAGAAACACATTCAGCCCATGTAAACATATTTGCCCCTCCCCAATAACGTACTCCTATTATTTCTCCCCTCTGAATATACTCCTTAAGGAAGGTTATGGCCAAGATATGAACAATAGAAAGAACTCCCCCCCAAAGGAACACAAATTCCCCCACACCATGCTGCCCCTTGAAACTTGTTGCAAACCTGTTGCACCCCCTAGCATATCGTGGACTTGAGTTCGAGCCCCGAGTCCCAACTGCTATGCTTATTTGAAATAGCACAATCCTCTCCCTTGAAGCAACCCCAAACATCCAACAACCCTCTAAATCTGCAGATTTATAACCTTACAACAATTATTGGCGGCCAGACCTCCAGATGGCACCCGAACTCCTCCCACAGTCAAAACCTCCCGCCGCCCATATATCATGAAAGGCCTCATCTTGTATTATTCCCAGCCTGGCACAGAGCATCACAAGCTCAGACCACCCTACATATCCTCCACATAATGAGAGGCAAGCAGCGTAATAGTCCATTACGATGTTCTCCAGCCCGACCCAGGATATGGGAAGCGGGACCGGGGCCCGCGAGGAGAATTAAAACACAGGTCCATGGACCCCCCCAGGCCTACTTGTCCACGCTCCTCCTGTTCTCTGCCTTCCAAAGACAGTCTATTGCACCACGTCATGTGGAAGGCAGGGCCATCTCCATTCCCCAAATCCAAGTGCTGCTCTGTGCCAGGAATCAGACGGATACCAAAGAAAACGTCCGTGAGAGAGGCGGGAAATATCTCTATATCATCGCCATCCCAAAACTTAGTTTCCTTGTGTCCTTAAAAACACAGTAACCACAAGTCCCCTGCACATCCTGGTACAGCTTCCAGCTAGCAGCCTGCTTAACCCGCCTTCTTCTTTAACTCTGTCATGAACTTCTCGACTTTCTCCACGTCCCAGAAGGAGTAGGTGGCTTCCTCTGACTTTATCTTCAGTGTAGCTGGGTGTATTAGAAAATGTTAAATTTTCATGTCCCTAAGCTGAGCCATAACCTACCCAAAGGCCCTACGACGTCTTAGTACTCGAGTAGAGTAGTCCTGTAGCAGGAACAGTCGTGCTCCCTTGTACTTTAAGTCAGGGAGTTTACTGTAGGCAGCCAAAACTCTCTCCCGGTCTTGATAGTTGTGGAAGTGGAAAACAGTCTGCCAGGGCGGTTGCCGTGCTGGAGATCTAGGCCTGCCTCCCTTCACTTGTAGGCCCAGAAGCTTTGGCAATGCTACCGCACAAAACTCCATCACCGAGGGTCCATCACTTCCCTTCGGGAGCCCGCTGATTCGCAGATTGAGCCTCCTATGATAGTTCTCCTGGTAATCCAGGAGGTCTTTAGTTTCCTCGAGCTCCTTCTCAAGAGTCGCGATCCACTGCGGGAGAGGGTCGGCTATGTCCTCCAGTCGAGACACCTGTTCCTCGGTCTCAGTGATGCAGGCTGCTTGTGCTTTTGTCTGCTCCACCAGCGATTTGCAGCCAGGAATCTAGCGTGGTATCCAGTTTAGTAAGCCAGGCATCTAAAGCTGTCATAAGTTGCTCTGTAATCTCCCGGCATAGGGATGTCATCTCAGCTGTAGAGAGAGAAATCTTGTCCCCTACCAGGGCCTGGGCACTGTCCCTTTGCCTCCGGCCACTTTTCCCAGCTCCTTTGTTGGTTTTACTCATGCTGCCAGTCAGGTACTCATCCATCCTTGCAGATTTATCCCTTTTCTCAGGTAAAACGTTGGTTATATCGTTATGTCTAGGATTGCAAGGGGTTTTATTACTGGGACCCGGGAGCTCCAAAAAAAACGCGTCCTCATGCCAGCTTGTTCATTAGTGCCCCCGAAGACTGGCTTTGATAAAATCTGTAACCTGGAGGTAGCAGTAATGGTCCAATTGTGTAAGACCAAATTTAGTTTGAAGTTCTATGAAAGGGTGTATATCTCTTCCACTTATGAATTGGTATGGCATTGACAGACCCATCTCTTCCCATTTGTGATAAGTATGGTCCAGGTGGGTTGGGAGAAAGTTGGAGTTGTAGGGCATTGCGGTTAGTATAAATCTGGTGTGCCATAAGTGTTTGTGATCAAGCACTTTGGTCCGGTTGGTGTCACTCTTGTAAGGGGGTTTGTCCTGGTGGTCTGTAAGTAGGGAGATGGTTGTCCAAACAGAAGTTTGGGGACATTTAGGATGTCTTTTTCTTGAAGTTACAGGGATTTTCAGTGTGCTTTATTTCCTTGCAGGAGTCGTCGATATATAGCCATTCTAAGCTGAGCTGCACAATATTTTGGAGGCTTGGGACTGCCATGCCTCCCTGGGACTTAAGAAGATGTAAAATAGAAAATTTAATTTGGGGTCGATAGCCGCTCCACATATAACGGGATATAGCTCTGTCCCATTTTCAAAAGAATGCCACTGGTATTGAGGCTGGAAGCATCTGTACGAGGTATAGTAATCTGGACAGAGATGATCTTTCTAATAGGGTCTATTTTCTGTAATAGAGAAAGTCATGTGGATTGTCAAGTTTTGAGGTCCCTTGTGAACATGGGTGTAGGCAGGCATACTCCAAGCACTCCATGGTGTGCAATTTTATTTAAGGGGGTAGCAAATAGGCTGTGAACTGCTTCCTTTTCCATGAAAATTAACAAAGAAAATACTGAACCTTTCAGTAATTTCATTCATAGTAGTCAAAACTATGATTGGTCACTAATACTCTCTTTGCATCCCAAGGACAATACAACTTTACTGGCTCTGGGCTGGTATGTGGGTGTCTTGGGGAACAATGCATAGCATTTGTATTTACCCATGCATGGCAACAACCACTGTCATGAGATACAAAAGTTGCATTTATTGTGTCAAATGAGGCAGCAAACACGGTCCTGGTGTACATTTGTGTATTGTCTGGCTGCACCCTGTGGGGTATCTCACCCTAACAAGGGGGGTGGGGTAGCAGTGAGTCCACTTGGTGTGCATATCTGAAATCCCTAGCTACACCCCTGCTTGTGAATATCTGGGTTAGAGATCATAATTGATATGTACCGACTGTTTGTGATGGAAAGGGATTGTGACCCCCAGATATTTAAGTACCGTATTTAAGTACTGTTAAATACCATTTAAATTTGTATTTTTGTTTGATTACACGTATAGGATTATAGCCTACTTGTAGTACCTCGGTTTTATTGGTGTCAAGTTTTAGCCAGCGTAGTTAACAAATTCAGTAAGTGTGGCCAGAGAAGGGGAATAGAGGAATTTGAGTCCATTAGAATAAGTCACAGCACAATCATTTGATGCCTGCTTCCAAGGGTCATAGCCTGGATGTTTTGATCTTGCTGAATGGCTTGTGCCAAAGGTTCCAGGTGTAGTGCAGACGGGGAGCTGGAAAGCCTGTTTGGTTCCTCTGTGCATTTTGAAATGGGGGAAATCTGTGTGTTTACTTTCACATATGCCTTAGGTGAGTGGTATATGATCCTTGGTATATATCTATGAAGGGATGAGGGAATTGCATTCGGGACATTACTTCAAAAAGAAAGTTCCACGTCATCCAGTCGAATGCTTTCTCTGCATTTAGACTCTCGATTTAACATCAAAAAGGGGGTGTTCGACCGGGTGGTATGGTGTTAGACATGCAGGGTTTGTTTTATTTGGTCTGGTCTTTCTTTATTTCTCTCTCTCTCTCCCTCCCTCCCTCTCTCTCTCTCTTGCAAAGCATGTCTGGTCTCTGTGAACTAAAATAGGTAGGAGCTTATCCAGACGGTGGGCTAATATGGCCGTAAAGATTTTGTAATCTGTGTTCAGTATGGATATTGGACAGTAAGAGACACAGCTTGTTTTGCCTTTACTTGGTTTTAGGGTTGCCAAGATAGTAGTCTGACACCAGGATAGGGGCATTGGACTGCCCGCATATACAGTGCGGCATCCCTTCAGGAGTAGTAGAAAAAAAAAAGCTCTTTAAAAGTTTTATAGAATTCATGGGTATAGCTGTTTGGTCCCAGGCTTTTTCCGTTTTTTAGGTTTGTAAGGACTACACTGAGTTCTGCTATCATATTGGGGCTGTTAGAAGTTGGGCCATGTCAGGTGGTAGCTGTGGAAACTGAAGTTGCTGTAGATGTGCAATTATGTCTACTTTTTTGAATTACTATAGTTGGAGTAGTGTGTCTTATAATAATGTTTAAAGACACCTAAGATCTGGGTTTAGTCTGTCACCATCCTGTTGGTTCTTGGTTGGAGGGGGCTACGGTGATGTCACCCTCTGTGTGTATGTCACCGATGTGTGGTTGCCAATTGGTCCTGCAGTTTGCAGGACTCGAATTTAGTGGTATTTCTGGTACATTTTGAATACCAAATTTCATGCCGGAATACTAAAATTTGAGCTTTGGTATTCCGCTGAAAATACCATTTTTATTTTCATTAGCTGCATACAGTATCAGCTCCTGACCGTGTGGTGGCGCTGTTCATACTGCAAAATGTGCACAATTTTCATGAAAAACTATGCTTCTGTTTTTGTGAATGCAGCCATGTGAGCTGCATTATGTGCACTTCACCAGATGGTAGAATGTTTTGATGACATTCCAGCCAGTTGCCAACTGGTTTACAATGGGATTTCCCTCCCACTGTTGCAAGCTAGCTGGCATGTTCTTTTTGGCGGCAGTTGTACATCTCTGGATTCACAGATTCAGGAAGACGGCAGATCAGTGATTGGCAGGAAACAGCAGGACAGCATAGATCAAGACCCTCACCTGAAGGACGGGTAATTTGACCCACAGTCGGATAAACCAGTATTGCATTGCCGCCAGCCCCAGTCCCAAATCCCACACATCACTTGCAGGCTTGCAGAAAATGTTTTCTTTTGTACCTGACGCTATTCATGTAGGTAATGTAGCAAAAGCTTGGTTAGCAGTGAAGCAGTGTTTAGTTACAGTTGGAGTCTCTGTGTAGAGACTGTAACGAGGACGACTAGAGAATCCTCAGGAGAGGTCAGTCAGGGGAGCTGTTGGATTACTAGGCAAGGGTCAGTGACTGCTCTTTTAAATCAGTGTTTTGTTTTGTTTTCTATTTGAAAAACTATTGGGTCCTGATGCTCAGCGTTCCTTGTCAGCAGAGCATTCTTGTTGGCAAACAGGTCGCCCCTCATGCTGCTGTAGTACGAGATGGGGGTTGCCTAGTTTGTGCCACAGAAATGACAGAACCGATTTAGTGCTCAAGTGCATATATTGAATCAGATCACTGATTGTGTCCATTTGTTTTGACAGGGCCCACTGCATCTCCCACCCGGTGGTGGCACTCCCTGAAAAAGTTGTACCCATGCTCGTCTGCACACTTTTGAAATGACCCCTTTCCTTGTTTTTGTTGGCCAAAAAATGGACCCCTTAAATGCAAAAATAAGGAGCTGGCTGTGGCCTCCACGCCCCCTTTTTTGTTTGAAGTGAGGAACATGATTATCGGTTCTTCCCCAGTGGTGTGTGTGTCAGGAAAACAGTGACTCGCACCCCAGGACTCGCACTCTCTCTCGCTCCCACTCAAGCAGTAAGGTAATCAACCATACGCATTTAACTCATTGCTTCTCTCGTTCATCGTGAGGTTCCCAAACTACTATTACCATGCCTTTTCTTCAAGTCATCTTGCCCTTTTTATTACATGCAGCTGTCATGGGAACACTTGACAACCAGTGATGCCTCAATGGTGTACAACCAAATGCTAGCTCCATCTCCTTTTACAGTGACCCCTTTGCCATATTCCCCAGGCAAGATGACCATATTAGGGTCAGTACTAACTTTTTGTCTTTTTGCAAAGACATTCTGTCGACATGCAAATAACACATCACAGAATTATACCATTGCCTCCCACCCCACCCCCAACTCCCTCTCTTTGCTGCATTTATTGTTCCCTGGATCAAAGCATCTTAATCCTCCTTTCCCTTCCCATTTACACCACCTCTCCTTCCTGTACCAAAATCCTTTTGCCACCCTACATCCCCCTCATACCAGTTTGACACCCCGTATATCCCTCTACCTCTCTCCCTATTTGCTAGCCTCTTTCTCTGTCTCATTTGCTATCACGTCTGTATTGCTCTCTCTTTGGCTATCCTGTGTGTATCTCCTGGGTATCTCCCATTTGACAGCCTGTAGCTGTAGTTCTCACATTTGCTAGCCTGTGTGTATCTCCTGGGTATCTCCCATTTGACAGCCTGTAGCTGTAGTTCTCCCATTTGCTAGCCTATATGTATCTATCAACCATCGCAATTCTGTAATGTATTGCTCTCCCACTTACAGTCCTGTAAGTATCCATCTCCCGTTAGCTAGCCTGTATTATTTCTCCCATCTACTATCCTGCATTCAATCCTCTACCATTTGTATCCTAAATGTATTTTCTCCCACTTCCTTCCCCCCCCCCCCCCGACTCTCAGCACTCTTGATATCAGCAAGATTTCAAGTCACATAAATAATGCACTGTTAAAAGCACTTTCCTTAATGGTGGAAATCCTCTCCTCATCCCCAAGTCCTAAATAACTCAGCAACTTTTTTTACAGAGAACTTTCAGGACAGATCTTAAGTTTAAACCTCCCCCCACCACCACCACAGCTGCAGCCAAATTTGTTGCCAGCTGCAGTCACATGATTCTTGCCTTGCCAAATGGTTGTCAGATGTGGTGTCCATTGTCCGTCTCCAAGTCCACCCTCACAGTCTCCTGCCCACTACCCCCTTTCCAAATCCCCGTCCCCAGAGTAACCCTGGAAACATCACAAAATTTCAGCCAAAATTAGTGACATGCACTACTCCCTTTGTAGACTATGTATGCTGGTGCTCCTGCCCCCGTTATTATGTGGGTTGTACAAGGGCGGGCACATAAATGAAGCAGATTTTAAAGTAGAACAAAGCACTTCCCCACCAACTGGCAATCCTCTCTTGTGTCTCCTAGTCCCAAACAGCTGAGCGGCTCTTTTTTTTTTTTTTTTTGGAGATTGATTAATTTATTCAGAATTTCTTTTTGGAAGATAACCTAGCTGAAATGTTTTATCTCATCTCATTTTCAATGGGATTCTGCTTTTACCCAACTGTGAAGCTAAGTGGACTGAAGCAAAGAAAGAGAAAACCGAACACAAATTCTTCGTAGCCAACAGTCCATTTTCTAGTCATAGAAAACCATGCCTCAAGACAGTATGTGTTGCCAAATAATGAACATAAACTGCACACCGTAGAAAAGTGAGCATGCTGGGGTACAACATACTATGGTGCACATATAAAACAACGTTTACAATCCTCCACAATCTTTGCATTTTAAGAATGCCACTCGCTCTTTAATTAAAGATGATGTATAAATAGTGCATTTGACCGCAGGAACTGTTAAAAAGAAACTGTTCCGATAAAGCCATGGAAGCAGTAGAGATGTTAGCATACTGCCTTCCCTCGCTCAGGATCCATAAAAGGAAGTCTAGATTTTTTTTGTTTGTAGTTGTTGCCTTAGTAGCGAGAAGCCAGGGCTTTTCACAGGTGACTGATATTATTGAACAGTTCTAACCCCTTACGTGCTCTTGTCTTCACCCACTAAAAACTTGTAGTCTATGTGAACTGTGCACGTTTTAAATACGTGGCAATTTTGAGGCCGGATGAATTTTTTCAATCTCGCCTATTCAGAGTTATGCAGATATTCTTCATTTTTATGTTTGCTTGCACGCATGTGCAAGAAACATAATGCTGTCATCGGAGATTTCGGAGTTGTGTCACCTCCTCCTCCTCCAATTCAGTCAGTGTGTTGGCAGGCGCGGCCCCTGTAAGCCAATGCATTCTGGAGCTGTCAATGACAAGCTCCAAAATGCAGTGGCATACAGTTCAAAGGGGAGAATGCGGCTTGAGTGAGCAGCGATAAGATATCGCCTGCTCATCGCGCGTCCCCACACACACACACACGCCACGCGGGCGTCGCGGCGCCCCGCCGCACACACTGAATAGCCGAGGTGCCCAATCCCGTCCGGCTGTGCTGCGTTCCCCTGCCTGTCTCCCCAAAGCCTTTGGAAATGCCACGCTGGGTGCCCACTCGCGTGGCAAAGATGATCTAGCCGACGGGTACCCAATCCCCATCGGCTCCACTGTCCTACCCCCGAGATCTAAATGCCACGCTGGGAGCCCACCCCAGCGTGGCAATCCCATACTTTGGCCGACGGGGTGCCCAATCCTGCCGGCTGAACGGCCCCCCAATCGTTTGTGCACACGCTGGGAGCCCACCCAGCGCGGGCAAATGTCCCTCGTCGCTTTTTGTTGTTGTTTTAACCTGTAAGAAAAAACGGTCCCACGGCGTCTCCCAGCCCCCCACAACATGCACCCACCCACTGCACACCCAGCATCTCACACCCCTCACCCCATACTTACCTCCTCGGACCTCAGCGCAACCGTCTTCGTGGACCGGGAACACGCTGCACTCTTCAAAGCCGACCGAACTGAGGAAATGCCGGTAAGCTGTATAATGGGCTAGATAGGGGTTTCAACTTTGTTGCATATCTCAGGCATTTTTGGGAATTTTTGCACTAGATTTTCAACATGGGGTTTTTGGGACCCCTTCTCATGAATGATGTCACTGTCATGGTGTTATTCGGGTCTCAAGGGTGATTACGCAGTCACTGCGCCAAACCACCCTCTCGGCCCTAATAACACCATGACAGTGACATCATTCATGAGAAGGGGTCCCAAAACCCCATGTTGAAAATTTGGTGCCAAAATTCCAAAAAATGACTGTTTTACGAGTGTGCGTTGCACAGTTCCTACGCAGGCTCGTAAGTTCGCGAATTTTCAATATTTTCACTCCAAATTTTCAACTTTGACATTTTACCATACCTTCTTATGAGCAGTACAGCTGTCATTTTTCACATCTGACCCAAAATGTGTTTCCGCCCATGTAGCGCACAATGGCTCAGTCGGTGTACGAAATCAATGTACGGGATAAATTAAGAAAATCACAGTGACACTGTTCATGAGCAGAGGTCTTAAAATGGCTATGTTGAAAATTTGGTGAAAAAATTCCTAAAAATGACTGTTTTACGAGCGTGCGTTGTGCAGTTCCTACGCACCCTCCTAAGTTCGCGAATTTTCAATATTTTCACTCCAGATTTTCAACATTGCCATTTTAACGCACCTTCTTATGAGTAGTATAGCTGTCATTTTTCACATCTCACCCAAAACGTGTTTCTCACTTATGTAGCTATTAGAAAAGAGCTCTGTGTGCGAATCAATGTATGACAAATTAAGGAAAATCACAGTGACACTGTTCATGAGCAGAGGTCTAAAATGCTATGTTGGAAAATTTGGTGAAAAATTCCTGGGGTCGACTGTTACGAAGTATGTGTTGCACAGTTCCTGTGCATGCTCGTAAGTTTGCAAATTTAATATTTTCACTCCAGATTTTCAACATTGCCATTTTATTACACTTCCTTATGAACAGTACAGCTGCAATTTTTCATATGTCGCCCAAAATGTGTTTTCGCACATGTAGCGCACAATGGTGCTGTTGGTGTGCGAAAGCAATGTTTAGGACAGATTAAGAAAATCACAGTTACACTGTTCATGAGCAGAGGTCTTAAAATGGCTATGTTGAAAATTTGGTGACAAAAGTCCATAAAATGACTGTGTTACGAGTGAGCATTGCGCAGTTTCCACGCACCCTCGCTAGTTCATGACTTTGTAATATTTTCAGTCCAGATTTTCACCAGTGCCATTTTTCCACACTTCCTTACGAACAGTACAGCTGTCATTTTTCACAACATGACTGAAGTGTGTTTCCACACTTTCAGTGCAGAGATGCGTGGTCGCTGTGGGAAATCATTGTTCGACACAGATAAAGAAAATCACAGTGACACTGTTCATGATCGGAGGCACCAAAATGCCTGAGTTGACAATCTGCTGTAAAAATCCCGACCTCAATATATTACGGTGTGTGCTGTACAGTTTCTATGTACGTCAGGATTTCACTCATTTTTTAATATTTTTACTACAGATTTGCAACATTGCCATTTTTTTTACACCTTCCCCATGAACAGTACAGCTGTCATTTTTTACATCCTGTTCGGAATGTTTTTGCACCTGTGGTGCTAAATGCCGTAGTCACTGTGCATAAGCAGCTTTCAGCTAACAAACTGATATTCCCCCTGTTTCATGAGATGGGGTCACAAAAAATGTTGAAAATTTGGAGTGAAAATACCAAACGAATGCCTGAGGTATTAGGGTTTCCAACCATAACGCCCAACCCTGTAGAGAATGACGGGCATCAGGGGTGTGACTTGGGATTCTTGCCTGTGATGCTCATACCATTCCACACCCTGCAGTCAGTGAAAGGCATCAAGGTATGCCTTGGACTCTTCGGCCCCAAACTTCACCCCATTCTCCTATATCGCACCCATCTCACCATATTTCCTAATGAAATGGGGTGCACATAAGGGCCAGAGACCCCAAGGAACACTGTGACACTTGTCAGTGTCTGCAGGGTGGGGTGTGGTGAAATGGCGTCGCCGTTATGCTTGACAACCCAAACGCACACCCCAATGCCTGTCACTCTCTGCAGGGTGGTGGTGGGGTTGGCTTCAGTTCAATACTTCACTGCCATTCTTATTACGCAGCTCTGTAACTTCTGCACTACCACTGCCAATGCCAGCAAGCAAACATTCAGCATTGACAAATGCTTGTTATAGGCTGAAATGTGTCAATTTGTGCTGAATTCCGAGGTCTGTTTGCAAAATGTGAAATTTGCGGGTGAGCATGACACAAAGTAACAGGTTTACAATTTTAAAAAAAAAGTTTATTATCTGCATCGTGCCATCTACTTTTCCATTTAGTGGATCAAAGAACAGCATCAGTCCCAGGGTTTGGGAGTTTCAGTAATGAAATATATTGCTGTTAGTTTTGTGCAGAATAGGAGAAACGGTAAGATCGAACACACCCCTTTCTGTTTATTAAATTCGAAATAGTTGTGTGTAGATTACCATTTCCAAATTTGACTTGCTTGCTCTCTGGGCTCATGCAGCTCCTGTCAGGCTGTAATCCAGTTGTGTGTTTCAGTCCAGTTTAACTTCACTAACTTCCGTGGGATTTTATTCGACAAAATAAATTCAACAAAATACTGGGCTTTCAGTTTAACTGTTAGTGGAGAATAACCCTCAGTGAGAAATTTCTTGACATCCCCTAGTATACTTCTCTAGTGTCTCACATAATGAGGAATGTCCCTCATTTTACCTTTCAGAATTCTCTCTCACATCTGTTCAACGTGGAGAAGGCACAGTGATCAAACTTTAAAGCAGAAATTCATAATGTTCTATGATAATGTAAAATTAAACTTAGTACAAATAAATGCATTCCTTTCCACTGTGTTTTCTGCCTGGCATCAGTACAAATCACGGATGTTATTTCATGCCATGTATAGATATACTTTAACACCAGGGATTAGCATTATCTTACTAAACACAGCTAAAACTTTACAGCGCTATTAATTATACCTACATTTACTTTGAGCCTGCATGAACTCTGTATGGCTAGCTCAAACATCGATGTCATATAGAATTCAAAAATTGTCAAGCAGATCTCGAGTGCAAAAAATAATTCTCACTATCGGGGAGTCAACAAGATCACGGGTCACCCAATAAACGTAAAAAAAAATAACAGGAAACATAGACTTTGACGGCAGACAAGGACCGCCTGGCCCACCCAGTCTGCCCATTTCCCTACCTACAGGATAAGCTGCAGATCCTAGTTAGCCAACAGCCTATTTCTTCCTACCCCCCCACCAAAAATTGCCTTATGTCTGTCCCATGCATTTTTGAATTCTCCCACAGGAGTCAGATTTGGATGTAAAAAGCACTGTTTAATCATTAAGTAGCTTTCATTAAAAGAAACACAACATAGGCACTTCATGGCCCCTTTAAGTGGTGCCGGCACCCTGCGGTGAATATCAAAGGGATGAGCCGGGGAGAGAAGGAGAACGGCAAACGCAACATATCCAGAATTATCACTTGTCCTCCTCTCCTCCCAGTCCACCCAAATAATTAGAAATTGCGGAGCCACATTGCAGGAGAATGTTAAAAAAAAAAAAAAAAAAAAAGACCCTATTAAAGAAATACTCTGAGGCAAGCATCTGCGTTTGCAATTTTAAAAACACCCCTTTTCCGCGATTTTTGCGACACGGATGCGTACATCAGTGCCAAGAGAGTGCCACCACCAGGATCTCCCACAATTCTGTTTTGTTTTTAGAGTCCGTGTCTTGCCTGAGAGTTTAGAGGGAGCCTGCCACTTCTGTTCTGAATGCTTTTAATTTCTCAAGTTTCTATGTATTTTGTTATGCCTGAGGGAGAGCGGTAATCTAGTGCATGCGTCAACTGAGAATATAATGAATAAAATAGACTGACATACAACTCATTTTGTTTTGTCAAATGTGTTTATTTTTGTGTTTTCATAAAGAACTCCAATGTATTTAAATGTTCTAGCTTTAAAATATGAAAATCTGTGGACACTGGGCAGAATACCAAAATTCTGACTCCGGTCATCCACCAAGAATACCACTTTTTTCCCTTTAAAGTCTACCCCTGTTTTGGATAGCTTTTCTTCTCTGAGCTTTTTATTTATGCGGGAGGCATAGACAATTAGTTTGCCTTTTAAGGATCGCATTCAGTGTGGCCCATACCATGTTATCTGACACATCAGGCGTAGTCTTAGTTTTTTAAGATCTGTGTAATCTTATCAGAGATTAAGGAACAGCATTCCGGAAATTCAAGAGCGAACTGTTAAATCTCCAGAGAGAATGTCTATGTGGATGCCCCAGTCTAATTTTAAAATCACCAAAACATGATCTAACAGCTGGTTGAGTCAACTCAGTTGACCCCCCCACAGGAAGTTCGACACAAACAGGAAGTGACAGCCCAGTAACTTGGAGCAACAGAGGAGCTAAAAGGGTGTGGCGAGGAGCATGGGTGCCAGCTATATCGGTGGCTACAAGATATGAGTGTACAACTCAAAAGTGGGAAGATGTGACTTGGCATTTGGCAAAGCAAATTTTTCCACTAAAAGTGTGTGTCCGCTATATGTGAGTCAGATTGTACTAGTGGTACTGGGCAGTGACATGTTTTAAATAGCTGGGGACACACACACATTTGGCAACATGTACATTACGACTTGCAGTGCTTTGCACCAGAGCGGCTTTATGGATGTTGCAGTAAGCAGTGGTGTCTCCTACTCCGTTATGTCGCCACACTGACTAGAAAACAGTGAAGACCATCACAGCGACATTTTCAACAGTTCGCTGTGATGGTCCGCTGGGTTCCCGAGACTGCTGCCTGTGGGGTGTGCGCCCCCTTCCTGAACCAATGCCAACTCTGAGTTGGTTATCTAAGGTGTGGGGGTAGCGGGGGCCAGAGCCTCCCACATGGGGATATGGGGGGCAAAGCCTTCTAAAAAACACACTTTTCCCCAAGCGATGGCATAATTCCTAGTTGGCGTGTTGGGCAGAGTAACTCTTACTAATGTGCCATTGCAATTCATTTGCTGTGGCATGGTGGAACCGTTCTCTGCTCCTAGAGGGCTGCAATGGTTCCTGCCAGAGAGGACTTTATCAGTGCTGCCACCAGCTGTGATAACTCCCTGTCTGACAGCTACCCCCAAAAAAGCAAAACAAATATGTGGCCTTCTTCCGTAGTTGGTACATTATCCTGGTTAGTTTATTAAAAAAAAAAAAAAAAAAATCGGAAAGTTACACTGGCTGAAGGAGTGATAGAGGAAAATTATGCAAGCACCATGGTAAGCCACTGCTAGAGAGATGAAGACTTTCCTGTCAGGGACTTCTGGGTGCGTGCTGAACATGCATGCTAGTGATCTGCTGTGCAACTGTATAGGAAAAAGTTAGAACTGGTGCTGCAGTCCACTAATGCGCAACCACTCAGACCGCACAACTCATTCATGCCCGACTGACCCAAAAGGTAACATTAATCTCGACAAAAGTAAATCTGAATTATCAAAGGTACTGACAGACACCAAAGGTCAAATGGAAGTGATGTGTGTTATAGAAATAAAATATATTTTATTTGCTTTATAAGTAGATAGAGCTCCAGGGATATTGCTTAGCTAATGAACAGTGACTCCTCAGGTCTTCTTAGCGTTCAAGAACTGAGAAGCAAAGCTGAGTGGTTCTGGAACCCTAAGAAGTTACAGTGGGATGCTGTTAATGAACGAAGAGACCTCTCCAGAGCCCCATTTACTTTTTAAGTAGTTTTTTTTTTTTTTTTTTGTAACTCAAAATTGATTACAAAGGGCAATGTGATCGCCTTGGAGTAAACAGTGAAAAAAGAATGCTACGTTAGATAAGTGATGCTACTGAAGGGCAGGATCAAGTTTTCTAATCACCTTGGTGCCTGTTTTTTTTTTTTTTTCCCTTGTGTCAGTGTAACCCCTAGGTGGCGCTATCCCAAGGGCTACTACCCCTGCCTCCATGACTAGGTGCAGGTTAAGGGGCCTGGGTACTGAAAATGGGTGCCTCCACCCAGAGGACAGGGTTAGTGGCAGCGTAGCTGACGTGGGTACAGCCCTCCGGGATACTGTGACCCCCTCCCCTCCAGTGGCCTAAACAATGAACAAAATACACAGGTACAATAGCCCCCAAACAGCAGATATATCCCCACTCTGATTGCATTAACCACCAGGGCTGGTTCCACTAGTTCTGCCCTGGAGACCCCCTGTAAAGTAAGGTTAAACACAGCAAACGGTAGTACCACAGAGCTGGCTGTGCAGACGTGCACTACAGGCAGGTTAAGAGCAAAAAGATTCAGATCTGATTTATTCAGGGGAAATGAACAAGGAAGGGGCATAATCAGGTTGATTGAATCAGTATCTAAACCAATCAGGCTACAAGGCATGCACTTTAGAGTCTCTCGACACAGTCGCACGTGCTCTGGGCACCCAGTGGCGATGTAGGCTAGCCTGACATGTTGCCCGGGGTAGGCCGGCATTGCAGCTTCGTCTGGACCCTATGATGGAAAGACTAGTCATGCACAGTAACCCACAATTTGTAATCCGGAGCCAGGAGGCTCAGTTTGTGATGATTAGACAAAACAATTAAATCAGATGACACACTTTGATTGAGCTGTTGTTTCAGGGGGCTACCTTGGTGTTTACTCATGCTGCCCAGTACAGGACACAGGATGGATGAACTGGAGACTGCAGGATGACTTGCTGGTTTGCCAGGAGAAGCAGGGCCCACATGATTCACTGTGGTGTCATTCCTTTTCGTGATGTTGAGCAGGGGGCTGATCCCCAGGCAGGTCTGTTGTCGATGGTCTTCTTCTCTGTGGCGTTAGTAGCTGGCTGGGCCAAGGTGGCAGGGCCCAGGCCAGGTGAACAAGTCGGATGGCAGTCCGGTAGTGCTGGATTCAGCTTCCAGCAAGCGTGACACAAGCAGGCAGTGGGGAATCAAATCGCAACCCACTAACACCATTCAGCACACTTATAGTAAGGCAAGGTAAATACCACAGTTCAGATAACTGTCCGGTCGCAATCACAGTGTATCTGCGTAAACCGTACACTCTGTGGTGGTTTCAGACTTCCTGACAGGCTGATTGCATGGAGCAAATATCCGGTCCTCTTCAGGCAATAAGGCAATCAACATTCGGTAATTCAGGTCACACTCTTGTTCGGATTTAGTCCGGTTTAAATTCAGGCTAAAGATTCCCTCACGAGGGACAAGCAGGCAGGCCAAACACAGCCTTTCCACCAGTTTCCCCGCAACTACGCAGGAGCAGTTGCTCTAATATCTCGATCTGTTCACTCTCTGAACTCCAATCTCAGACTAACTCTCTGCTGCAGGCAGCTCGGGACTTTCGATCTGATCCAAAAGGTTCGATTCGTTGATGCATCTGTCTGTCACAGCAAGGGCTCTCCCTCCAGGTCCATTTAGGTGCCAAAGTGGAAAAACTACAATTTCTACAGAAATTCACTCCCACAAGGCCCCTGGGGCAGGCTCCATTTTAGGTCCCCCAAAGGTACTGATTGGTCCACAGTGTCAGTCCAGAACCAAGATGGTGGTGATTTACAGAAATGTCCATGCTGCAGAGAAGGCAGGTTAGACAAACTTCAATATCATTACTATTAGAATAGCTAATCAGCAAATAAGTACAGCTTCTAACAGAGCTCCCTCTGCGCAACTAGCGATGGCAGAATGGAGCAATTGTCTGGCAGCCCAGGCGGAACTCGAGTTTAGAAACATTCAGCCCCCACCCAGATTAATTATACACTGCGATATAGGCAGCTGTTAAAGAGACAGGACACAGAGGCTATAAAGGCACTCGCATGCAATAGCTTTTAAACGGTTAAGACACAGGACACCAGCCTGGTAGCGGGCATTTAGGCACACCCAAGGAAAACTTTCAGGAACACCCATTTGTAGGGAGGTTGCACCCTTCTCTGCCTGGAAAAACTTAGTGTCCACATTAAGTCTACACCGCAAGCATATTGAACAGACAATATACTACACAAGATATACATGACATTAGCATACTATCCAAATAATATCTGATGCATCAGTAAATGTAAATCTATGACATTAGTATACATTTTCACTACACTTCTCAATACTATAGTTATAATGGCAATAGTTATGCATGTTTCATACATGTTATACAGATTCCACTATGATTAACATACTATCATATCACTAACATACAGTACTACACACTAAACTTTTGTGAAGATGGCGGCCAAGCTGGGCTGCTGCTTGTGGAGGCTCTAATTGAGCTTAGTGTTTTCTCTCTTAGAGCTGTTTTTACTTGAATTTTTTATGGGTGCGAACTAGATTGACTTGTAATAAGGCTAGGCATTAGGAGTAGGGGTTCCTGCTGGTTGAATTCAAGCATGCATGGGACAGCCATAAGGCAATTCTAGGGGGTGGGGGTAGAAAGAAGTAGGCTGCTGGTTAACTAGGATCTGCAGCTTATCCATTAGGTAGGGAAATGGGCAGACTGAGTGGGCCAAGGGGTCCTTATCTGCCGTCAAATTCTATGTTTCTATGTAATTAGTTTTAGAAAGGGACTTTTTAGTGAGTTAGAGTGAGGAGGTAGTTTTCTTATTTTTTAAATTTGGAGCCGGAGAGTTGAATTCCCTGCCCCTGTTGATTTTAAGGCTGTTTTTGGGGCATCAGGGGAATCCTCTTGAAAAAGCCCTGTGAAGATAATAAATTGTAAGAAGTTGCTTACCTCTGTTGTGGCCTGAGGAGTTCCAGGGTACCAGTGTGTGATTGGGAGCCCCGAGAAGACCGGGGAATAGTGTGGAGGACGACAGACGGAGTGGCGGGTTCTGGCTGGGGTGAGAGCCCAGTCAGACCGATTTGCAGGAAGTTTGTCGATCATTGTGTAGGAAGGGACCAGCCCGAAGGAGGTCCCGAGAAGAGATCCATATTGGCTGTGATGGAGGCCACCTTGTGGGCTCAGGGGATCTGTGGTGCTGGGGCAGTGGTTGAGTGGTCTGGGTAACCGGTGGGCAGGAGGAGGGAGCTCCACTGCCTCTCAGGAGAACCTAGCCTGTCACCCGTTGCCAAGAGCATAAGAAATCCTGCGGCGGACCCTGGACTGGAGAAGGTGTTCCTCTGTGCTGGAGGGCTGAGCTCTTTTCGTTGAACTGTTATGATGGATTAACTGTATGGAGGAGCTAAGTCGGGAATGTGAGGTCTGGAACTGTTCTTTGATTTCTTGTTTATGGTGAATATCTGCTCCTTGAAGAACTGGTGAGAATGGAATTGCCTTATCAGAACTGTGGATAATAGCTGATATGAAGATACTGTTACCAGTTTTTTTGCTAGGACTGGATTGACTGCTGCAGAACTGTAGAATTGCTCTTGGGCTAAAAGCCTTGGTGGATTGGACTGATTTAGATAGTTTTATATTGTATTAAGTCTTTCTTATTTGTTGTTTATATTATATACTGGGGTGGGGGTGATAGATTTTGTTTTTTTTTTTTTTTCTGTTGAGGGTTTTTTTCTGGTTGTGGTTAATTGGGTTGTAGAGGAGGGGTTGGATGTTATTAGGGGTATATGTTTTAGGGAGGAATTGGTGTATGAGTGGCTGAGTAAGGGGGGAATATTTTTGTGTTTAGGATAGATAATATGTGTCGGGGGTCTGGTAAATTGGGGCGGGCTAGAATCGTGTACAGGGTGTCCCAGCTTCATGACCTGCGTCCCTTTATCACCCTCGTGGTATCGGGTACTACAGCTCATCGCTGCCGGGAAGTAGGAATTGGAAGAGACGTGTGGGAGAAGCTGGCAGGGAACCCCACGCACTGGTTAGGGGAACAGGATAGAGGTAGTTGGGTGCAGAAGGCACCCTGGGATGCGACAGGGCTTGGAGAGATGCCAGACAGGTTAGTACCTGTCCCCAGGGTTCCCGTGAGACCAAGTGGGCAGGTTGCAAAAAGGGATGCACTGTCCACCAATCCCTTGAGGGTGGTGCTATGCAGTGCCAGGTCGATCAATAATAAGAATGCAATTATTGCAGATCTGATTTCATTGGTCGATCTGGCTTGCATTACGGAAACCTGGTTGAGGGATGATGCTGGCCCGGTGTTAGAGCCACTGCCCTCCGGTTATTCCATTGTGCACTGCCCAGAGTGGAACGCAGGGGCGGAGGAGTGGCTATCTGTTTTAGAGCTGAGCTAGGCTTCACCGTGCACCCAGTGAGAACACTGGGTTCGTTTGAATGTGTGGCCATTCGTGGGGGTCCGGGCGCAGGCTGCAGGATTCTCTTGATATAATGCCCTCCTGGGACAGTTGGAGAGCTCCTGCTGGAAGTGGGTGACCTTGTGGTCGGTGAAATATTGGGGTCCTCCAGATGTTTGGTTCTGGGGTTCTTCAATGTATGGGCTGACGAGTCATCTAGGGAGGGTTATCACTTCCTTCAGTTGATGACATCACTGGGCCTGTTGCAAGCAGTTTATTACTTTGACCCACCAGGGTGGCCACATGTTGGACCTGGTCTTCTCACTGGGTCTTGAGATTGAGAATCTCAGGACTGATCGGGTCGTTTGGTCTGATCATTGCATGGTGGAGTTTTTGCTCAGGGCCCCCTCTGAGATCCTTCCCCCTGCAGAAATGGTGAGCTACCGCCCATTGAGGGGTTTGACCCTGGAGTTTTTTTTTTGGCGGTGGCAAACCTATCTAGTGTGTACAGTGCATGCAGGGGAGGTGTGGGTGAGGCAGTTGCTGCCTATAATAGGGCAATGACTGAGGCACTCGACTCCCTTGCACCGGTCCGTGTACGACCCAGATCTTCTCACTTGAGGTCCCATGGTTTGATGGGGAGCTCAAGGCATTGAAAATCAAGGGTTGGAGGCTGGAGCACTGCTGGCGGAGGTCTGGGTTGGAGGCGGAGAAACTGGCCCTGCGTGCACACTATAGTGTGTACCAGGGGGCAATCAACTGTAAGAAGGCAGTGTTCCTGTCCAGGGAGATTGCTGCTGGGAGAAACCAGCCAGCGATGCTTTTTTGGACTTTGGACAGGCTATTACATCCAGCCTGTCTACAGCCAAAAACAGCAGTTTCTGAAGCCTTGTGCAGTGAGTTTGCTCGGTTTTTCTCAGACAGGGTGTCCGCCATCAGGCAGGGAGTTCCGCCAGTGAGCCGTGTTATGGCCAACAGTGGTTGCCTGGATTGTCGACAAAACAGTCCACCCAGTTGGGGGGAGTTTAAACCAGTGGAGGTGGCTGATGTCATTGAGGTGATCTCAAAACTGAAGCACACATTCTGTGAGCTGGACTGGGTGCCGACGCGTTTCTTAGTGGGATGAGTCGACACTGTTGGTCCAGTGTTCGCCTTGATTGTCCGGTGTTCCTTGTCGGAGGGGATTGTCTCAGATGCCTTGAAGGAGGTGCTGGTGAGACCCCTTCTGAAGAAATGATCATTGGACCCTGACATCAAGGCGAATTATCAGCCGGTCTCCAACCTTCCATTTTTAGAAAAGGCTGTGGAGAAAATTGTGGCGTGACAGTTGGGAGATCACCTCCTGGCATTTAATATTTATGAGCCACTCCAGTCGGGTTTTCGTGCAGGACATTCAACAGAAATCACATTAGTTCAGGTGCATAATGATCTCCTCAGGGCGAGGGATCGAGGTGAAGGGACAATTCTCATTCTATTCGATCTCTCTTCAGCTTTTGACACGGTGGACCATCGGGTGTTACTTGACCGCCTGAGGGACTTCTGTGGACTCACCGGCACTGTCGTCTGCTGGTTTGAGTCCTTTTTGACAAACAGAAGACGGGGGTGGTGATGGGGAATTTTTCCTCCTCTTCGAGTCTTCTGTCTTGTGGGGTACCTCAGGGTTCGGTGTTGTCACGGATGTTGTTCGCCGTGTATATGCTGCCCCTGGGAGAGATCATTAGGAAGTACAGCTTGGGGTTTCATTGTTATGCCGATGATACCCAGCTGTATTTATCCTTTGCTCCTGGAATATCCAATGCGGTGGAAGTATTAAACAACTGTCTGGCAGAGATCAACGACTGGATGGCCTCTAGCTGGTTGCGACTGAACCCCGATAAGACGGAGGTACTGGTGGTGGAATCGAACAGGAGGCGTGAGGGGTTGACCTCTGGGGCAGATACTGGACTAGTCCTAGGATCTGTCCCATTGATGGCCTCCTCTAAGGTGCGTAATCTTGACGTAATGTTTGACAGTGGTTTGACGATGGAATATCAGGTGTCTGCCATTGTCAAGGTGAGTTTTTTCCATCTGAGAAACATTGTCAGGATTAAGCACCTGATTCTGCCCGTGGACCTCCCCACCTTGGTACATGCATGTGTAACATCTAAGCTAGACTACTGTAATGTACTCTACCTCGGAGTCTCTGGAGGCACCCTCCATCGACTGCAGCTAGTGCAGAATGCAGCTGCCAGGTTGTTGACTGGTCAGTGGAAATACTGTCCTGTCACCCTGGTGCTGTGGGAATTGCACTGGCTGCCGGTTTAATGGAAGGTGCTTTTTAAGGTGGGCTTGCTCACCCATAAGGCCCTTCATGGACTGGGCCCTTGCTACCTGGCTGACCTTCTTACACCCGCTGCTTCGGTTCGTCCCCTCCGGTCCTCCTCGAGGGGCCTCCTGGCGATTTCCAGGACAAGATTGAGAACAGCCGGCGATCGAGCTTTTAGTATCGCTGGCCCTGCCATGTGGAATTCGCTCCCGCCATTGGCGAGGGAGGCCCCGTCGATGGAGGTATTTAAGGCCGCCGAAAGTCTTATCTGTTTAGACAGGCCATCTCAGATACTGTATGATAACATGGTAATCAGTCCTTTTTAACTAAAGAGTAGATTATTTATATATAGTAACTGGGTTGTTTTGTATGGTGGATTATTTTTTTATATATGTATTTTTAAATTTAAATTTTCGAGTTTTTGTACAGCGCCCAGAGCCTCTGGGATTGGGCACCAGAAAAATAAAATTTGCCTTGCCTTGCCTATCAGTATTATACATTGATTCAGGTTACAACTTCTTGCATACTGAACAGTGTAATAGGGGTCCCTTCTCTATCAGCTAACTTGGGGCTAGATGGGGCAGGGGTACCATATTCTGAGGGAAGAACAGTTAACCTAGAGTTAGCAGACAGGCTCAGTTTGGGTAGTGAGTTCTGGGAAATGTAGAGACCTTTGTGAACCACATTGAGAGGCAAATCCACTGGCCTCCCAGGTGAGTCATAACTAAGGCGTAGCACTGGCTTGATAGCACGTCCAAACTTTCTGGGGGGTACAGACACAGGCTCTGGGCAATCAACACTGGCACTGGACTTTTCTTGTGTTGTGAGGGGTGCTTCTGCACGGGTTGAAATATCCAGATTGAGAACACTGTCGGCTTCTTGCTGTGTAGGTTCTGTGCCCACAATACTTGGCTTTTTATTATCTTCGGAACAGGGCTCAGGTGACTCATCTGGAGGGAACTCTGGGCTTATTGAACTTGGTGGCACAAGAGAGTTGCTGTCAACATTGTCATCTCGTTCTGCAGGTTCTGGTATGTCACTAGGGAGATTTACTATATCGGATCCTTCCTTGGGTAACTCCAACAGTTCCACTAGACACAAGGAATCTGCTACTTCAGACATAATACTCTGCACCTCACTTTCAGGGGGCATTGCTACCAAAGAAGAAGCTGGGGTTTTGCACAATCTGGAAGGCCCAGCCTCGTCCCCATAATTATGTATAGGGTTTCCTCGGAACAACTGACTCAGTTCATAAGGATAATAAGCATTGTCACATTCACTTTCATCAGAGGTAGCCTGATGGTCACTATCATTCTGGGCCTGCCGGGGGGGAAGGCCTTGGGTCTGGAACAACTGGGGCAGGTTGACTCTGTCTCTTTTTTAACAGCAGCACGAGTCACCAGCCCAGGTGAGGCGTCACTTGTCGGTTCAGCATCAATGATCACTTGGCCGATGGGCAGTAGGTGGTTCCTGTGCATGTTCTTGACACCTTTGGAGTCATTTTCAGGGTGCACTTTGTACACCGGCAGATCGTCCAATTTGTCAACTACTACATGGGGAGATGGTGCCACCTATCGGCGATTTTATGCTTGCCATGCAGTCCCAAGTTACGTAATAGCACTCGATCCCCAGGCAACTGCTCCTGAGCCTTTACCCGTCGATCATGTCTCTCTTTGTTAGCAAGGTTTCGCTTGGCAGCCATTGTTTGAGCCAGTTGGTACACATGGTTCAATTGAGCTTTCAGTTTCTGTACATATTGTAAATAGTTCTCAGCTCGGACCCCATCTGGGAGACCCCAAAGCAAACATCTACGGGCAACCGGGCTTCCCTCCTGAACATGAGATAATAGGAAGAGAATCTAGTAGCATCACTTTTAGTGCAGTTGTAAGCGTGTACCAAGGTACTAATTTGCTGACTCCACTTAGACTTGTCTTTAGGATGGAGGGTGCCCAACATGTCCAGAAGAGTTTGGTTAAAGCCTTCTGGCTGGGGGTTCCCCTGAGGGTGATAGGGAGTGGTTCTGTACTTCTGCACCCCCCCCCCGACAGGGAGAGCATTTCTTTGATTTGTCTACTTTCAAAGTCTCTTCCTTGTTCAGAATGGATACGTTGGGGTGTACCATAGTGGACAAAGAACTTTTCTACTTGCACCTTGGCCACAGTAGAGGCCTTTTGATCCTTGGTCGGGAAAGCTTGTGCGTATCGGGTGAAGTGATCGGTTATTACCAGTACATTGCCAATGTTCTTTTGATCGGGCTCCAGACACAGGAAGTCTATGCAAACCAGTTCCATAGGGGCACTGGTAGCGATGTTGACAAGTGGGGCAGCTTTCTGGGGAAAAGCTTTCTTTTGAAGGCAGCGACTGCAGGTTTTGACATGATGCTCGATATCTGCCCAATTTTCCGCCAACAGAATCGGGAATGTTCTAAGTTGAGAGTCCGGTCAATACCGAGGTGTCCCATGTGATTATGGAGGGACCTCCGTACTAGCTGTTTGAAAGCCGTGGGTAGGACCAGCTGCTGCTTGTCCACTTTACCTCGACAATCTACTGTCTCTCTATAATAACTGATCACGTAACTTTAATCTGGGGCCTTCCTTGAATAACAATGCAGTTCATATGTCAGTAGAATGTAATTTAGACACATCCTTCCCAGCATGCAGGGTGTCAAGTGTGGGCTGAATCATGAGGTCTTGGGATTGAGCCCACTGAATGCTAATCCTATCAAAATGTGCAAAGCACGGATATCTAATGCAGAGAAATGACAACAGGTGGCAGCTATGCAAGTATCTGGGGCCCCAAGCAGTCCACCAGACAGTCCACAGTGTCTGCAGACAATTGCTCATCTTTGTCAAACTTGTGGCACAACGCTTTAATAGAAGATTCAGACAGCCTCACCCAGTTGTCTTTGGAACTTGGCTGCCGTGAAAGGACGTCAGCATCAATATGGTTCAGTCCAGGCTGGT
The DNA here is from genome assembly GCA_016271365.2 of Neoceratodus forsteri. Taxonomy (NCBI): domain Eukaryota; kingdom Metazoa; phylum Chordata; order Ceratodontiformes; family Ceratodontidae; genus Neoceratodus; species Neoceratodus forsteri. The sequence continues at coordinate 767,749,054 of CM057450.1, read as the reverse complement.
ATTCAACCACATAATCGTAAGTTGATAGGGAAGAAAGCCACCGGTGCCCAGTGGCATCCAACTTAGCTGAAGTCTGTACATATGTCAGAGGGTTGTTATCAATCTTTACTAATATTATCAGTATTTACTAATATTTTGGCCCCACAGAGGTACTCATGAAACTGACCGACTATAGCCCACTTTAGAGCAAGGAACTCCAACTTGTGAACCAGATAATTTCGCTCAGATGGTGTCAGGCTGCGACTGGCGAAAGTCACAGGTCTTAGGCCATCTTCATACTCTTGATACAACACAGTCCCAAGCCCCTTCGGACTGGCATCCGTGTGCAGGATGTATGGCTTGGTGAGATCAGCATATGCAGGACTGGGGCATGGGTAAGCTGATAGATGACTTCAGAGAATGCTACCTAGCGCCGGGGGAGTCCAACGGTCGAAAGGGTTCACCTGTTAAATCACCTTTTCTTCTTCCTTGAAGGACTCCTCTTGTATCTGCGGTTGGTAGGAGGATAGCCTTGGGTAAGGTTAAGGAGTGGTTGGATTACCTTCGAATAGTCCTTAATGAATCAGCGATAGTAGCCGCAGAACCCCAGGAAACACTGTAGCTCTTTTAAGTTGCTAGGCTGGGGCCAGGTGGTCAGACTCCACTTTACTGGGGTCCATCTGTATCCCCTCTGCTGACACTATGTGTCCCACATATTGAACAGACGGTTGAAAAAAAATGGCACTTGTCTATGGATAACTTGAGGCCAAATTCTTCCAAACAATCAAGGACTTAACAGTCTAGTCTCATGTTCGTCTAGCGTGCGTCCAAAAACGATGACATTATCCAAGTACACTAAACGTTCCAGCAGGTTCATGTCTCCTACCGCTCATTCAATCAATCTCTGGAAGGTGGCAGGGGCACCCGAAATCCCCTGTGGCATCCTCAGGAATTCGTAGAACCCCAAAGGACAGATGAAGGCTGTTTTCTCACAGTCTTCCGGGGCCATCGGAATCTGATAATATCCACTGCAGAGATCCAGTACTGAGAACCACCGACTCCTGTTCAGGCAGTCCAGGGCATCCTGTTTGTGTGGCGTGTTGTATTGATCTGGGATGGTCCACCAGTTTAGGGTCCAATAATCCACACACATCCTCATGGACCCATTCTTCTTGCGCACAACTACGATGGGGGATGCATAGGGACTCCTTGACTCTTGAATAATACCGGCAGCTAGCATTTCCTGTAGGTGCCTCCGAACATCATCTGTATCCGCTGGGGCAAGGCGTCGGGACCGCTCCCGGAAAGGTCTGTCATCATGCAGCCGAATATCATGTTCAGCACCACGACTCATCCCGCATCCCATTCTTTCAGTGAACACCTGGTGCCTCTGGGCAAGCTTCCTGCTAATTCAAGTCTTCCACTCAGCAGACAAGGGGGAATCACTGAAGTCATATAGGTCTGGGGTCACTTCCTCCCTTCCACCAGAATGCTTGTAGCTGGGTAATACTGCAGTGTCTGTGCAGTGTACTGTAGCCAGTGTACACCCTGTTCACCCGTACTTTTTGATCCGACATGTTTTGAACCTGGACCATCACTCATTGTGCATAGGCTTGGGCACGGGGAGGTAGAATACTGGGTTTAACCAACGACCCCTATGGCAATTTCCCTTCACCAGGATCATCTAGCATCAATATTTTATTTTTCACATCCTTCCGAAGACAGACTTCTCTGTGAATGGTGTATTGAGCATTGGGTGCTAGCACTAGAGAGTCGGGATCTTTCTTCCACACTATCCCCACTGGCTCGTCTCTGTCCACCTCAGTAGTCTGCTTCTACAAGTCATAGGCTCTCTGGATCAAGGCTGGAATTCTTGGGGCTCGCCCAGTCTGTTGCCCTTGTTTCTCTTGGCACAGCTGCGCTAGCCTTCTAAACATGTGGGCATTTGTTCTTATGAGCAGCAGAACCCCATCATATAATCCGGTAGGGGGACACACCAGAGCTAGCATCTCAACCTGTTCATCCACTCTGGCCACGGCAGTAGGGAAAGACAACCAGATCTGAATATGTCCGAAGTAGGGGTAGGACTTCTCCTTTAACCCCCACACGTGCAGGCATTCCAGCGGTAGTAGGGGCACATCAGACAGGTGCTTTCAATACCAATCTTGAAACACTATGGTCACTTGGGATCCACTATCAAGCATGGCCCGAGTAGATACACCATATACTGTTACAGTGGTCTCCATGGATGGGCCTGCCACTTCGGACCAGTCAGGGGACGAGGACTTGGACATCTGCCTTATAGCTGTCTTAGATGAGTAACTCTGGTAGGCCCAGCCTGAGGCCATATATTGCTTTGACGAATTAATGCCAGCAGCCATATAGTAACCTTTCTCAAATTCTCAGGTGAGCTGCAGTTAAACCTGGTATGCCCGTCTTTTCCACAGTGATAGCAAAAAATGGGTTCCTTGGAGTCTCTAGTGGAAGGCAGCCATTCACCTACTTGGGCATGGTAGACGAGTCTTGGGGTCCCTCACTGATCCGCGACTTGCTTTCCTTGCTTTCTGGGCTTCCCGAGGGGTCAGCGGCAGGTCTTCCACCAGGACTCTTGGTTCTCGTACCTCTTCCACGAGGTTACCCTCAGCCCGGGTTTCAGAGGAGATGACGTGCACCCCCACCCTTCCAGGCGGGACCTTGCTCTTTGACTCAGGAGGTGCCTGACAGGGGTTAGCATCTTTTGCCACCTTGGCAGTTTGTTGACTGACTCTCAACTCTGTCAATTCTTTAATCAGTTCCCTCATGTGCTGCAATTCAGTCTCATCACTTCTTTCAGCGGCCTGGCAGTTACGGGCAACCCTGACATAGGGCTCCCATCCCTCTTCATCATTCTCTGCTTTACGAATCTCTTTCATGAGGTAACAATATTCAGGAGGATTAGTCTTCCTGTCTTGCAATTTAAGTGTCAGCATCATCATGCTAGAGTACCTGACTGATTTTAGGATATGGTCTAACCTGATCCGATTCAGTTCACTAGCAGGCACCCCTCCTTTCCTGTGGGCCCTCTGCAGAGCCCTCTTGATTCTGGTAACAAACCTAGACAACTTCTCATTCTTCCATTGTTTTGCAGATTTAAATTTCTACATCAAATCATCTCCTGACTCGGTGTTGCTAAACATCCCCTCCAAAGCAGAGAGGTATTTGGCACCAGTGGCCTCTGGGCTGGTAGAGCAGAGAAAACAAATGGCCTCCAATGCAGGGCCCCTCGAGCTCTCCATGAGCCTCTTCCTTTTCTCCCCATCTGAGCACTGCCACACCTGGACCAGGGGGGTGACATAGTCTATCCACATTTCCAGGTCGTCCTCCCCTATGGGCACTGGAACCATGCCCAAGAAGAGTCTAAGTCTACAGTAAGAATCCAGGTGTTCAGATGGTATCACTATGGGGGAGGTGACCATAGGGGAGACCCTAGAGGTGGCAGGAGATGCTATGGGAGACTGCAAGGGAGTGGTATCTTCAGAAAGATCTAGCATCTTTACTAACTCTTTGGCAGATCGACCCTCAGAGGCTAACAATTTGAGCAGCTTATCTTTGAACCCCTCTTTGCTGGGGGACCCTCCAGGAGTAGCCGGATCACTGTTCAGATGAATGACCCTCTACCCTTTCTGGGACCCTTAAGGCAAAATAACAGGGACACTTTCTCTGGGTCGATGGGAAGACTGCAGGAGAGGAGGGCCACAATAGTTTAATCAAATAGGTCTGTATCCCTCCCTTTCACCTCACCCTTCCCCAAGCACTTAACTTGTTCAGCGGTGTCTACAATAACTGCATTAGTAGTCCCTAATGGGACAACCATTAACAGAAGAGCTTGATGGGGGTTCACCCTCTCAGCCTCAATCCACCCTATCATACGATGCACTAACATTTGTTAAAACTTAGGCGTAGTAAGCACCTCCATTTTGTTACAATTTTTTGAATGTGGGGTTGTAGTACCCACTTCTGAGCACTAGAAGGCGCACATCCCAGCAGTGCCTTCAAGATGTAACCCCAAGGTGGTGCTATCCCAAGGGCTACTACCCCTGCCTGCGTGACTAGGTGCAGGTTAAGGGGCCTGGGTACTGAAATCGGGTGCCTCCACTCGGAGGACAGGGTTAGTGGTAGCATAGCTGACCTGGGTACAGCCCTCTGGGACACTGTGACCCCCTCTTTCCCCTCTAGTGGCCTAAACAATGAACAGAATACACAGTTAACAGTAGCCCCCAAACAGCAGATACATCCCCACTCTGATTGCACTTACCACCAGGGCTGGTTCCACCTGATCTGCCCTGGAGACCCCCTGTAAAATAAGGTTAAACACAGCAAACAATAGTACCACGGTGCTAGTTGTACAGATGTGCACCATGGCAGGTTAAGAGCAAAAAGATTCAGATCTGATTTATTCAGGGAAATGAACAAGGAAGGGGCGTAGTCAGGTTGATTTGTTTAGATACTGATTCAGTCAGGCTACAAGGCATGCACTTTAGAGTCCCTCGACACAGTCACAGACACTCTGGGTGCCCAGTGGCGAGTTAGGCTAGCCTGACAAGTTGCCCCGGGTAGGCCGGTGTTGCAGCTGATCGGGGGCCCTATGATGGAAAGACAAGTCATGCACAATAACCCACAATTTGTAATCTGGAGCCAGGAGGCTCAGTTAGTGATGATTAGACAAAACAATTAAATCAGATGACACACTTTTTGATTGAGCTGTTGTTGCAGGGAGCTACCCTGGTGTTTACTCACGCTACCCAGTACAGGACACAGGATGGACGAACTGGAGACTGCAGGATGACTTGCTGGTTTGCCAGGAGAAGCAGGGCCCAAACGATTCACTGTGGTGTCGTTCCTGTTCATGATGTTGAGCAGGGTGCTGATCCCCAGGCAGGTCTCTCGTCGATGGTCTTCTCTGTGGCATGAGTAGCTGGCTGGGCCAAGGTGGCAGGGCCCAGGCCAGGTGAACAATTCGGATGGCAGTCCAGTAGTGCTGGATTCAGCTTCCAGCAGGCGTGACACAAGCAGGCAGTGGGGAACCAAATTGCGACCCACTAACACCATTCAGCACACTTATAGAAAGCAAGGTAAATACCACAGTTCGGATAACAGTCCGGTTGCAATCACAGTGTCTCTGCGCAAACCGTACACTCTGTGGTGGTTTCAGACTTCCTAACAGGCCGATAGAGTGGAGCAAATCTTCGGTCCTCTTCAGGCAATAAGGCAGTCACAATTCGCTAATTCAGGTCACACTCTTGTTCGGATTTAGTCCAGTTTAAATTCAGGCTAAAGGATTCCCTCACAAGGGACAAGTAAGTAGGTAGGTAGGTAGATAGGCAGGCAGGCAGGCAGGCAGGCCAAACACAGCCTTTGCACCAGTTTCCCGCGCGACTACCCAGGAGCAGCTGCTCAAATATCTCTAGCTGTTTACTCTCTCAACTCCAATCTCAGACTAACTCTGTGCTGCAGGCAGCTTGGGACTTTCCCTCTGATCCAAAAGGTTTGATTCATTGATTCATCTGTCTGTCACAGCAAGGGCTCCCCTTCCAGGTTCATTTAGGTGCCAAAATGGAAAAACTAGGGCCGGCCCGGTGGTGCTGAGGGTTGAGGCGCTGGACGCCACACCTCACTCCATGCCGGCGACCCAGGTTCAGAAACGGACTCGGGTCGGCAGTGGGTCAGCTGGTGGGAGAAGGATTGAGTGCCCAATGGCTTGCTCTCCTTCTCCGGGGAGGGATGTGCAGCTTACTTTGCTGCAAGACCGCCACCTCCTGGGTAACCAGGGGAGGTCATTGCATAAGGGAGCACAGGCAGCAACACAAGGGGGGTTGACACTGGCAGGGAACTGGGACGGATGCACGTGTCAATGTGCTCCTGATCCCTTGTTCCCATTGCACGCTGGCGTCAGGGGTGGATAAGAAACTTGAAGGAAAATACCCTTCAGCCCCCTAGATGAAGTCCTCTGGAGCCAGTCTCACCATCAGCCAACCAAGGGCAGATCCCGCTGTGCAAGCTCGCTGCAGAGGATGAGAGAAGAGGTAAGGCGGAGATATCTCCTCACTTCGCCCGGGGGATAATCCGGGACATCTAATAGGTCCCAGTAGCAGTGAGCATGTGGCACTCTAGGGGCAGACCCAGGTGGCTGGAATGGATGTGGAGGGTGTCACTCCCAGAGCACGGAAGGAGAGGGGGTTGAGGAGATGTAAGGCATGGAAAAATAATAAGTAAAAAAAAAAAAAAGTGGAAAAACGACAATTCCTAAAGAAATTCACTCCCACAAGACCCCTGGGGGCAGGCTCCATTTTAGGGCCCCCAAAGGTACTGATTGGTCCACAGTGTCAGTCCAGAACCAAGATGGTGGTGATTTACAGAAATGTCCATGCTGCAGAGAAGGCAGGTTAGACAAACTTTGATATCATTACTATTAGAATGGATAATCAGCAAATAAGTACAGCTTCTAACAGAGCTCCCTCTGCACAACTACCGATGGCAGAATTGAGCAATTATGCGGCAGCCCAGGCGGGACTCGAGCTTAGAAACACTCCGCTCCCACCCAGATTAGTTGTACACTGCGATATAGGCAGCTCTTAAAGAGACATGACACAGAGGCTATAAAGGCACTCGCATGCAATAGCTTTTAAACGGTTGACACAGGACACCAGCCTGGTAGCGAGCATTTAGGCACACCTAAGGAAGACTTTCGGGAACCCCCATTTGTAGGGGGGTTACATTAGTGTTTTAGCCATTTTTTTTTTAAGTTCGTTGTCTATTGTTTTTGAAAAACAAAACATTTAAAATGTCCAGTCATGCTAACTGAACAGCTAGAGTCACAGTAAACATGCTTTAGAGAGCGAGTTCAAGACCACCATATTCAGACATGGCCATTAGAGTCACACAAAATAGCACATCAGTTTCAGGGAAACATACTCATAAGGCAGCAAGTATGAATATCGAGCTGTGGTAGCACTGTTCAGAGTACATAAGCACGAAATGCCACTGCTTCCTTCAGACAGCAGACAACCAGTAGCAAAGAGTGACAGCCCATCACAAATGGAGTAGCACTTTTGCTACTACTGTAGATGCTGCATTCTGAGGCCTGCATTCTAGTGACCACATATGGCATGCAAGGGGCTATTTGTGTGCCATTATGTGGCTATTAGTAGCTCTGCACGTGAATGGCAGATGACTAGGCTGGGCAGACGGAGGGGCTGAAGGGGCCGCCAGTTAAAAAAAAAAAAAAAAAAAGAGAGACATGTCGACATTAGTGTATTGGCCGAAATCCAGTATTTTAAGGGACACTGTCAGATTTTGGGACCAGTTTGAAAGTCTGCATCTGAAGGTGCCTGGAGTAAGCTTCCCTGATGTCAAATACATATTTAACAACGTGTGCACAGACGTGATTGGTATTTATTATTTTTGCAAAAATTCAGTTTTGTCTGGTCAGCCTGAAATCTTGGATCTGCGTGTCCACGAGCTAGAATGGTGCAAGGAGAATCTTGTTCATGAATGAGTTACTTACTTTTGGTGCTACGTGCAGAAAATGTATTATCTGTAACTGTTTACAAGACAAAGTAGTACAAAGTTTGTCCCATTTGCAATTGAGAGATGTAACCTTTTTATTTGGATGCAAAATTTGAAGCTGTGATTCTGGGTATACTGACGCCGCAGTGACTCCCTGATGGCAAAGACCATCACAGCGACAGGATTTGGCCAAAATCCACATGTCGCTGTGATGGTGTCTGCATGGCCAGGGGATTGCCTCTGGGGTGTCTCTCCCCCCACCGGTCCAACTCCGACTGGAATTAGAATCCTAGAGACCAGGGTCCACCCCCCAAATGGGGGGGTTCAGGGGCACATCCCCCCAGTGGAAACACGGAGGCATCCCCGACCCTGCATTGCCGACACACAGTAATGTGGCCGTCGCTGTCGGGGATGTCTCCGTTACCGATGTTGCTGCGGTATGGTAGAACCATTCTGGGCATACCATGGAGACTTGAGGGGAGGGATGTAAGGAAGTTCTTCTTCACTGAAAGGGTGGTAGATGCTTGGAACACCCTCCCAGCAGAAGTGGTGGGGCCAAAGATGGTAATGGGATTCAAGAATGCAGGACAGGCATAAGGGGATCTTAGAGGCAAGGCAAGCATGGGGGAAATCAGAGGACTGCGTAGGGTCTGAGGTGGCACTATAGACAGGGAAAAATAGGGCAACTGGGTGGGCCAAGAGGTCCTCATATGCTGTCAACTTTTATGTTTCTGTGGATTAGAGTAGTTCCGCGTCCTTGGTCATGAGGTGGGGTCCTAAAAAGTTTGGAATGAAAAAAAAAAAAAAAAGTGGTGAATAAAAGTTCAAACCCTACTGGAATACATTAAATCAGACTTACTTTATTTTCTCATATTGTCACCTTATTCCAACAGCAAGACATGTCTTCTGTCGGAGATTGAACCGAGTCGTGGGACATGTTCAGGTGAGTGAGGTGTGTGTGCGAGGGTGGTGGTGTTTACTGAGTGGGTGGTTGGAGAGAGGAGAGGAGAGGGAGGGGAGGGGAGAGGGAGAGGGAGGGAGAGAGAGAGAGAGTTGGGTGAGTCAGATCACCGGTCGTTTTCTTGTTAATAGGTTTAAAAAAATATATATCAACAAGGGATGGTTTTCTTTATTGCAAGGGTCTTTCTGAAACTGGGGATTGGGCACCCCGTTGTCGGCTACTGTTGGGTGGCACTGAGGATGGGCACCATGGTGCTACAGTGTAAATAATGGGAAAGGGGGGCAGGCAGCCTGGATGGGAGGGGGATGAAGAGAAGCAGTACTGGGGGTGGCACCCTGGTCCACTCATTTAGTATTAAGTAAAACACAGAAGGGGGTGATGGGTGACCTGCAGGGAGAAATAAGCAGTACCGGGGGTGGGCAACCCGGTCCACTACTAATTTGCTATAGATAGATGGAGAGATAAAGAGACCATGACGGAGATGGGAGAGCCGGGGATTGCTGACTCACTGCTTCACCTGAAGCTGGCAGCACGACTCTAACTGTGGCTTCAGATTTCAAGAAAGTCCCGCTGTTCTCATACTGAGAATGTGGGTAAATACATTGTGGGACATGTTCAGATGAGTGAGGGTGTGTGTGTGTGTGTGTGTGTGTGTGTGTGTGTGTGTGTGTGCTGAGTGGGAGGTCGGGGTGACGTGTGTGTAGGTGTCAGATTGGCGAGGGACCATTTTCTTTTTTACAGGTTTAAAGAAATTTGCCAGCCTCGACGTTTGCACCGGATATATCGGTGCCTTACCTTACGGGATGTAAGTTGCTGAGCAGATGTTCCACAATAGTGCCACAGTTTAAAAGTAAAAATGCTCTTAATTTTACTTTCACTGGGTCCTGAGGACTTCCTGGTATTAAGAGCCACCCACGCTGTGCCCCCATGCCCAGCAAAGTTGTGACGTAATGCTAAGGAGAGCACGGGGGGGCGCGCTTCATTATAGTCAATGGGGGGCACCTTTCAGATCGTTTTTTTTTTTTTATATTGTAATGGGTTCATCACACACTGACCATTACAATATAAAACAAGCTGTAGCCAGAGCCGATACAGTTGTGGCAAGCTTCCAAAGCTCCAGAGAGCTAGTGTCACCAGCACTGCCGTGTGCCATCTGCAAGATGGCAGCGGTGATGCAACTGCGCATGCGTGGCATTCACGCATGTGTAGTTGCAGTGAATGGCAATATGCCATTCGCAAGATGGTAGTGACAATGGAACTGCACATGCAAGTGAGGCGTGCATGCACAGTTCTTGTCATGGAATGCGGAAGTAACAGCCGAAATAGTGCGGCTGTTATTCCGTAGCGACCGACCATGGTGGAGTGTTACAAGCTCTGTTGGACTTTCAGAAGGATACTTCCAAAAGTCCAATGGAAGGTGCCATGATCATCTGTTTTAAGCCACAGAAAGCAGAATGGTTGTAGGCTGCACCCACAGCCGTAAAAACGATCCAAATGGTGCCCCCCCATAGACTATAATGGAGCGCACCCCTGCACTTTCCTTAGCATCTCGTCACAACTTTGCTGAGTGCGGGGGTGGAGCATGGGTGGCTCCTAACACCGTGAAGTTCTCTGGTCCTGGTTAAAGTAAAATTACATGTGTTTTTACTTTGAAACTATGCCACTATTGTGGGACATCCGCCCAGTAACTTACATATCTCCGGTGCAAACGCAGATGCAGTGAACTTAGTGGATCTCTTTAAATAAAAAAATCAATGAGGAACAGTTTTCTTTATTTCAGCGAGTTTTCGACACACCGGTGTTTGGGCATCCCAGTGTTGGGCTGTTTGGTTGCACTGGGAATGGGCACTCCAGTGCCGCGATGTATGTAATGGGGAAAGGGGGCTGGGTAACCCAGAGGTGAGGGGGGAGAATAGAAGCAGTACCAGGAGTTAGCACCCCAGTCCACTTATTCAATATTAAATAAAACATGGGGGTTCGGGGAGGGCAGGCAACCTGGAGGGGAGACGGGAGAAAGAAGCTTTACCGGGGGTAAGCACCCCAGTCCAGTACCAGTTTACTGTAGACAGAGAGTTAGAGAGAGAGAGAGAGAGAGAGAGATAGCTACCTAGCTAGATAGATAGAGAGATGACTAGAAAATGGACAGAGACAGGGAGAGCAGGGGATAGCCGGCTCACTGCTTCAGCTGAAGCAGGCAGCATGACTCCAGCTGTGGCTTCACATTTCAATAAAGTCCAGCTGTTCTCATTGGGGCTCTCACCGTGTTGTGAATAAACTGACAATTCAGTTGGACTATTTGGCTTTCTGTGTTTTTTCCGGAGCGCTGCTGTGTGGATTTCTGTTATGTATTGGGCTGGCCGCCCATTGCAGTGAACTGACTCACAATTGCATGCAGGAACTTTCTTTTTGTAAATTTTGTTCTCATCCTTTGAATGCAGGTGAACACAATGCAGGACATGTTCGGGTGAGTGAGGGTGGGTGGGTGTGGGTGGGGTGGTTGGTGCTGAGTGGGAGGTCAGGGTGGCATGTTTGGGGGTGTGCATAGGGATCAGATTGGCAAGGAACTATTTATTTTTTACAGGTTTAAAAAAATCAATGAGGACAGTTTTCTTTATTTAAGGGACTTTACAACACTGGCGATTGGTGCTTCCCAGTCGAGCTACTTTTCTGTGGCACGGGGTGGGCACTCTGGTGGCGTCATGTATATAAGGAGAAGGGGGTGGGTGACCCGGAGAGGAGGAGTAAAGAGAAAGTGGTACCAGGTGTGTACCTGGTCACTTATCAAAGCTAAAATTAAACATGGGAAGGGGGGGTGACCTCAAGGGGAGTGGGGAGAAAGTAGCGGTACCTGGGGTGGGCACCCCAGTTCACTACTTATTTTAAATGGCTAGATACATAGAGAGACAGGCAGAGAGACAGATATATGTACAGAGAGAGAGTAGGGGATCGCCAGATCACTGCTGTAACTGTAGCCGGCAGCAGGACTCTAGCTGCAGCTTCACATTTACAGAATGTTCTGCTGTTCTCATACTGAGGATGTGGGTGAATGGCTCCTCTCATTAAGCTGACACTCAGGATTTTCAATTACCCAGAAACTTTATTTCCCAGGGCAGTTTTCAAAAAAGCAAACACCAGAATCTAGATATAAGGATGAGTTGCAAAATGATGGCTACGTATGTACAAAAGAGCTGCGATTACTTCAATAGGAAACCTCAGCAGCAAATAAGTCATGGGAAAATGGCATAACTGGGAAATGTGGAAACCTTTCACACTAACCATTCAAACAGGTGAAAAACACGCGACTGGAGCACTTGAGCCGTGGCAACCAGACAACATCAGCTAGAAAGTACAGTCTTATGAGTAGTCTTACAAAGTCGAGCGACAAGTAGAACAAGATGAAACTAGTAAAAGTCAGTGCAAATATATTTAAAATGAAAGAAAAAATGCACGTAAATCACCATTATTTTTGTCTGCTCCGATTGTATATATGAAATATAAGAAATATATCAGAAATATCTTTGTTTGTTGGCTTTGACCCCAGTGAAACCTCACTTGTGGCTACGTCACTTGTGAAGTCACTGGGGTTAAAGTCAACTCATGAAGATATTTTTGATATGTTACAGCAGCACAACACACATCCCTTATTTATACAACATATATTTTGAGTTAACTGGTTAGATATAACGTGATATCTCTGTAAACATGAAAAGATAATGATTTATGCAATGGAAAAAAAAAAAAATGGAAAGAAATGTGTATTTGCAGTCATGACATGCCTGGAGTGTAAATAAATCATTTATTTACACTCAAGGTGTGTCATCTGCATTTATGTACACTGCAGGCGTGTCATCCAGAATAGACTGTAGCAGGAGTAAGACAAACCTCGTGCATAGCCAGACCTACTTTAGAATATTTGTTTTGTATGCAGGAGGTTTCAGTTCACTGAAAAAAGTCAAGTGTGCCTACAGCTGCTGTTTCAGTGCTGCTTTCATTAAAAACTGTAAAAGTACATTTTTTAAAATCAAAAACCCTCATCCACTGCAGTTGTGCACGGTCCCGTGGTTGATAGCGATAGCTGCTGTTGCACTGACTAACTGTAACTGCCACAGTGACATTTTCTTATCCTCACAGCAGTCTAATAATGTTACATTGCTGACAAAAAAAATGATGTTTGCAGTTTCAGTTATCCAGGAACATAAAGAAATAAATCGGGGTCATTACCCATTGAATCTGCAGTATATTGCATCTAAAGAATTATCCAAGAAATCCCGAGCAGGTTATTTTTTCATGTTCATAATAGAACTATTAGAGCCTGGTGCCACAACATTATTATGTCGCTTTTAATGGCTAAATTGATGACATTTAACAATATTAATTTCTGCCATACCATGGAAAGGTATCTGATCTATGGTTTGCCCCCAAAAAACAGAGAGCATCCAGTATGCGCAGTTCACTGAGCAAGGCTGCAGGCCGCCGCTAGTCATCAATGTGGCAGTTTCCAGCTGCAGGGACGTGCAACCACCGAAGGCGATACTGAATGCATCTTGGCTTTCTATGAGAAACAATGTTTACTTGAAGATGTGCTTACGTGAAATGACTATGCACATGCACTCCTTTTTGTGCATCACTGTGATGTATCCCAGCAGGAGAAAGCTGGTAATGTCGCAACATTTTCGGGCGAAGTGAAAAGAAATCCCATTAATATGGGTAAAAACAGTGTTTTCTAAAGTATCAAGTTTATTATTGAACCGTAAGTGCCTCAAAAATGTTGTTTCAAGCCCCAGAGTACCTCACTGTGCTTAACAACTGCCATCATTCCCCTGGAATGAGCTGTCCCAGAGTCTATAATGTTATGCTAATTATGGAATCTTAGATAACTCTGCTGTGTGGTCACGTTCACCTCTGCCCACTAATGTCAGATTTATTTCCCCACTTGAGGAAAAAGTCACCCCAAAGTCGTCTCCAGTACTTCAGTGCTGTTTTTTTCCTATTCTTTTAGTATTTTAGTTTTAGTTTGTGATAACTCTGTGTTGGGGTGTATTTTTGACTGTTTGGTCGTTTAATTTACTTTTTCTCTGGTTCCTCATTGGTTCCTAGGAATCGGAGAAAGGCTTTTGCGGTGTGGTTCCTGCTTTCAGGGAACTGCATTATTTTTCTATTATATAAAAAAAAAAAAATAATTAGAAACTGCTTTACGGTTCTTATTCTTCTTGTTCCCTTTTGGGGTGGAACTGAGATGTTATTTGGCCTTTTTTCATTTTAAGTAATTTTCCTACAGTTTCCTTTTTTTAAAAGGAAGTGAAGTGCAATTCTCTTTTGTTTTGGGGAACCAAACTATTTGGTCGTCAGAGATTGTAATTACTGACAGACCCCAAAATGAGGACAGGACCTATAGGCTTTAAAAATTGCAAAATGTGTTTCCAGCTCTTGGCCAAGGCAGACTGCCACGAGTTGTGTTTGAGGTGCCTGGGTCCAGATCACAGTTTTTACTACTTGTGATCTTTGTATCACGTTTTGTCCTAAACAGTAAAGAAAAGGGCTAAAGAAATTAGAAGACCATATGGCTTTTCAGTCTGCTTGTATGCTACTTAAAGGCTCAGAAGAGGGTCCAGCCCTCAAGGTAAGCAAAAGGATAAGGCTGCTAAAGATGATTCAGAGGTCAGGGTGTCTGAACAGGTGAACCTCGATTCCAGTAAAAATAAGAGACCCTCTGAGCAGACACCAGAAATGGTGCCTGCTAAGAAAAAGCAAAAAATGAAACGGGTTGTTGTCCCTCCTCCTAAAGAAAGAAAGGAGACACCAGTGGACAAGAATAAGATGCCCTCAGTAGAGGACATGGCTAAGGCATGGCAGTTCTTCCAGGCTATGGGGTCCTTCATGGGTATGTCTACCCCCCGTCCCCAGGCTCTAGTACCTATTCCACTGCATGTGGAGGAGGAGGAGGCTGAGTTTTTTTTTTATAAGGAGGAGGAGGAAGAAAAACCTTTAGAGCCTGATGGTTTTCTTGAATAAGAGTTTGGTTCCTTTTCTCGAGCACCAGATGATCTTGCCTTACTGTTCCTTTGTGAGGCAAATGATCTATGCCCTCATCCTGTCACTGCAGGAAACTGATGAGGATAAGGTGGAGTTTTTGGACATGATTGGCTTAACCCCCACTAAGAGGTTGCTTTTGCCCATCCACAGATCCCTCCAAAAGGCCACTTGTAAAGTTCTGGCAGCACCCACTTCGGCTGCAGGCATTGACAAGAATATAGAAAAGGAATACCAGTCATAATTGGCGACTCTTATCATTAGAGGGACTGATTCAGCCCTTTGTAAAGGGAGAAACGAGCATACCTGTCCGCATGCTCCCCGGGGCAAACATCAGCGATGTGAGGTTGCTTCTAGGACGCTTAATGGAAAACAGTATGAATCCACTGGTCATATTACCGCCAGGTGTCAACAATATAGGGAAAAGGAGACTGCATGATATCTACTTGGACTTTGAAGAGGTTTTATCTGAAATAAAAAAATGAAAGGGGGATGTCATCATGTCAGGTATCCTGCCAGTATATGGTTACCATGAAAAAAAATGCAAAGAAATAAATATATTAAATGGATGGTTAAGAGACCTTTGTAAAAAGGAACACTATAAATTCATAGATAATACTCATATGCATTAAGAGATGCAAGGCTGTTCAAACTGGATGGATTACACTTAAATAAAATGGACTCCAGATACTTAGCTAGAAGGTTCGAAAATGAAATAAAGATGCATTTAAACTATTAAATGGAGGGCAAAAGGGCCAAAAAATACGACTAAATTGAAGTCTACAACCACTCGGGAAAGTGGTTCATTTTCTGAGGGATGGAACTGTATACTATTAAACGCTAGAAGCTTAACGAATACATTTGCTGAATTATAACATATCATAACTACACAAGATATCTACATATGTGCAGTAACGGAGACCTGGTGGAATACACATGATTCTTGGGACCAGAACAAAGAAGGATACACCTTGTACATGAGGTCTAGGGAGTATTGAAAAGGCTATGTAGTGGCAATTTAAATATCAGAAAATTTACGGTCAGAGGAGGTAGACATAATTTCAAATGAGTCAGATCAGATTTGGGTAAAATTAATTCCTCACAAATCACCCAAGATCATATTAAGTACAATATACAGGCCCCCATCTGCAAGAAGGGAGGATGACTTCTCACTCCTAAACAAAATCCAATCCCTAAACCTGGCTGATAGAGTTATAGTTATAGGTGACTTTAACCTACCGGGGATAGACTGGGGGAAGTTGAAAGGTTCAAATAAAACTGAATCTGACTTCCTGGAGGCATTCGACCATACTGGACTCGAGCAGAAAGTGGTGGAAGCAACTAGAGGAAACAATATTCTAGACTTGCTTCTAACAAACATGGGGGATACTGTCACAAATTGTAGAGCAACTATGCCCCTGAGCACAAGTGATCTCCTCAAAATAGAATTTGGGATAAATGAACCACTCTCTAAACAGACTGGGGTTACTACAGTTCTTAATTTTGGGAGACCAAACTTTGAACAAATGAAACTAAACTTAAGAAATTGGGATTAGAAACAAATTTTATGGCAAACCTCTAAACATAATATGGGAAATATTTTGCAAAAAGATAAACCAGGAAACTCAAAAGAATATACCTAAAAAACAGAAAAATAGTAATAAGGTAAAGTTACCACACTGGATGACGGCAAAAATTAAAAAGCTTATAAACAAAAAGAATAAGCTATACAAAAAATGTAGACATAGCAAACAGGAAGGAAAGTGGTCAGAGTATAAAGACATAGCAAAGAAACTAAAAAGTACAATGAAAATAGCAGAAGCGAGTCATGAACCACAACTAGCAACTGAAGTAAAGGAAAACTATAAATCATTTTATTCACACATAAATAAAAAAGGGACCTTAAATTGTGTGAGCCCACTAAAAAAAACAATACGAAGAACTGATTTCAGATGATAAAAACATGGCCAATGTACAAAATTCATATTTTACAACAGTATTCAATAGTTAAAATAACTCAGGATTATATATCCCCAAATCAACTGCTATATCCCCATGATTCATCATAGATATTAAGGAAGTCGAGGCTAGATTATAAAAAGTAAACTCCAATAAATCCCCAGGACCTGATGGCCTTCACCCCAGAGTTGTTCAAGAACTAAGCGAAAAAATTGCTTCCCCTTTGATACATATATTTCAAACCTCCATGGGTAGGGGTGAAGTGGTAGATCACTGGAGGGTGGCAACAGTGATACCCCTATTCAAAAAAGGATCCAAGTCAGACCCATTTAACTACCGCTGGGTAAACCTTACATCAGTTCCATCTAAAATTCTGGCTGGTATCCTGAAAGATAGTATAACCACCTTTTTAGATCAGAAACAGTTAATAGAGAAGACCCAGCATAGGTTCATCAAAGGCAGGTCATGCCAGAGAAACATGCTTGGTTTTTATGACAAAGTGGGAAAGCAGCTTGATGAGGGAGAATTGGTGGACGTACTGTTTTTGGATTTTTTGAAAGCTTTTGATAAATTGCCTCACAATGAAATGTTGTCAGTATTATATGACGTGGGGATACAGTCTTCCATAATAAATTGGATGTAGGACTGGCTGACAAATAGGAGACAAAGGTTTGCATTAGAGGAGTTTTTCTGACTGGGTAGATGTGATGAGCCCAGGGTTCGGTGCTGGGACCATGCCTATTCAATTTATATGTAACATCACCACAGTATGAAAATCAAAAGTATGGTTGTCCAAATTTGCTTGACGACTGCAGGCGGGTAGTTGTGGAAAATAATAAAGAGATAGCCCACTCCAAACTGCACTGTATTTTGTACAGGATTGGACAAAAAAGTCCAAATTACATCTCAGTCAAGATAAATGCACAGTAATGCATTTAGGTAAAAAAAAAAAAACTTGGTCATATTTATACACTAAATGATAACCCATTAAGAGTGACAACTGAAGAAAGGGACTTGGGGATACTAGTATCACAGGACATGAAATTTTCATCACACTGCATGAACATTGCTCAAAAAGGGAACAGGGTATTAAATTGCATTTTTAGGCATATAGCTGCAAGACACAGGGAGGTGATATTGCCCTTGTATACTTCATTGGTGAGACCCATTTTGGAGTATAGGGCACAGGTCTGGTCCCCCCCACAAAAGAAGCGATATAGCAATGATTGAGAGAGTGCAGAAAAGGGCAACTAGAGGGATCAAAAATATGATGGGAAAGAATTACGATACAAGGCTCAGGGAGCTAGATCTCTTTCCATTGGAATACAGAAGGAAAAGAGGCGATATGTGCCTTGTACATAAGGCGTAGACTGATGACCTGTGGGAGAGCTTAGGGTTGAAAGCTAGAGAGCAGGTGTACAATACCTGTGCACATCCCTACAACTAAGAGCTAGGAAAACAAGATTAGTAAGGACCCAAAATTGGTTTAATCAAAGAGTGGTACATGACTGGAACAGGTTGCAACTAAAATGGTGCAGGGTCTGCAAGAGAAGCCGTATGAGGAGAGACTAAAGGAGCTTAATATGTATACCCTTGAGGAAGGGGGACATGATGGAAACTTTTAAGTACCTCAGTGGAATCAACAAAATCTAAGAGGGTAGCATCGTTCAGAAAAAGAGATGTGCAAGAACAAGGGGACACAATTTGAAGATAGAGGGGGCGGTTCAGGGGCAATGTGAGGAAGTATTTTTTTCACAGAGAGGGTGGTGGATGCATGGAACAGCCTTCCTGAAGAGATTGTGGGGTTTAAAACTGTGGGAAAATTTAAGAATGCATGGGACAGACATAAGGCAATTTTTGTGGGGGTAGGAAGAAATAGGCTATTGGTTAACTAGGATCTGCAGCTTATCCTTTAGGTAGGGAAATGGGCAGACTAGGTGGGCCAAGCGGTCCTCATCTGCCATCAAAGTCTACGTTTCTGTGTTGCCACTGCAGGTGGTGGGCAGTGAAACCATGCATGTTCAAGGAAAAAACTGGATAAATTCTACAGGGATGGGAAATGAGGATTATACTCTCTAGTAATAAGCAAGCATAATGGATGCAAGTCTACCTAGCTGTGTGAAATTCCTGTGATTACTATGAGGTGGACAAGCAGGGCCTGAATACCTTTACTCCCACCCTGACCATGAGGGAGTGGTCCAGACTGCCGCCTTTGACAAGGCCAGAGTCCCCCTTCCCTCCCAGCCTCCAGAAAGGGGCTCTGGGAAGCTGGAAAGCATGGGCAGAAAAGTGTATACCTTAGCATACCTGCTCTTAAAACAGGCAGCATACATGGCTTACGCAGCTCAGTACCAAAAGGCCCTTTGGAGCTCTGTTTTGGCTATGAGTGAAAAAGCTACTGGTAACTTGACACAGGATCTGGTAGATACAGCAAAAATTGTCATGGATGCCATCAAGTATCAGTTCCACATGACAGTGGATGCTAGTGTCACTGCTCCTAGGGTCATGGATTATTATTATAGGAGGCGATATCCGGAGGGTAGCTGTTTTTAAATATTTGAAGAGGAAAAGAGATTTTACTAGAGGGTTAGTGGAGAAGGGAAATTAGGGGTGTTTAAATATCTTAAGGAAATAGTGAGTTTTCTTTTATGGAAAGAGTGTGGCTTGCTAAAATTGAGACATCTGTTACATAGGATTACTGGAGTAATCTGCACTAATCTCAAAAATAAGATGCGGGAGTCAGGAGGCAGGCACTAGCAGAGGGGGATGTGGTGGGATAGGGACAGACAGGTAGAGAGAGGCAGAAAAGAAGGGGAAGAGTGGTTGACTGCAATGAGTATAGGGTAGCAGTGTTCCTAAACACGTTGTGGAACATTGGTTTGTGCCCAGTATGCAGGCAGTTAGGTCTGCTCAGGGAAGAAATAAACTGACTGAGGTGGGAGCTGGGGGAGAGAGGTGCAATGAAGGGGTAAGGATCAGTTGGCAGGGGGGAGAGGAGGCACTAGTGCAGGCTGGGGTACAGACTGTAGCAGGATGGAAGATGAGGAAAAGTCAAGGGGAGGGGAGGACAGGACTAACTGACACAGGAGAAATGGCTGGCGGGTAGTGAAGGGCACACGGAGTGTGTTACAGGCACAAAACAAGGGAAGAACTGGGGAGAGCTCATGGGTAAGTGCTGCAGTGGGGGGTAGAGGGTCAAACAGGTTCTTACCATTAGCAGTTATGGAAGTGGAGGAACAAAGGGGGCAGGGGGATCTCTGGGCTCAAGCAAAAGATGGGGGTGTGGCAGGAGCACACGAGAGGAGGGGGAATAAAAAGCCAAACCAGTCTGAGAGCCAGAGTGGTCAGGGTAGGGTAGAGAGATCAGGCAGTAATGGTATCTGGTGAAGAGAACGTGGATTTTACCATGGGGTACAAAACCGCGCAATCAAAATAGCGCCTGTGAAAACAGTCACAGGGAACGTACAGCACGGACACAACAATGCTATCCCTGTGGCTGTTTTAAGCATCCAGATCACAGCTTGGAAGCATGCTTTCACTGTGACTGTGTGGATACAGCAATGGGCTACTTGTCCCAGGTTTGGCTCCAACCTCGCCTGACCTGATTTATTTTTTGTTTTGTTTTTGGGTGTTTTTTTGTTCCTGAATTGCCGTGCAGCCACCCCCTCTTGCCTTCCCTCCCATGTGTGGTGGGCTATATCCCCCATTCCCCAAGCTGTTCTGCTTCCCCTACTTACCCCCGTCCTCTTCTCCCTCCACCCAAGTGGAGTGCATCCCGGAGTTCCTCCCGTGACTCTGCCCACCCACTGGGATTATCCCCATTCCCCAACATGTGCCCCACCGGAGGAGATTATATTATAGGAGGGGGGGTGTTGCAGGCAAAGCCCCCCAGAAAGGGGTGGTGCAGGTGGCACAGTCCCCCCTCACAGAAAATTACTTTTTCCTGTACAGACTGTCTGTGCACAGTTTTGTCCCCCACTATTCCGTCGCTGCGCTTATCATAGTATTCCGTCAGCAATGAGAATGGGAGACTGGGTAGCCCTGTGGCAGGGGTGTTGGGAGGCCAAAGGGGGGATGGGCATGAGGGAGGTCAGAGGCCAAATAAAGATATGATGGTCAATGAAGGGGACAGACCAGTGGATATTAGTATCAATCAATCAGTCAAAACTTTAGTAGAGCACATTTCTCGATTTTTGACTCAAATGTGCTGTACAATAAGTTCAGCAAAATAAAACAATATAAAGATAAAATCACACTAATACAAATATTATATCAATAAAACTATTAAAAGCCCATAAAAGCTTGATTTGAATAAAAAGGTCTTTAGTTCCCGTTTAAAGATCTCAACAGATGGGCTATCAGATAGCAAGTAGGGAGAAAGGACTTGAACCATGAGGAGAAGAAAAAGTGTTGCTCTTTGGGGACTCTTTAATAAAGGGCATACATTGGACCAAACGATGGGACCCCAGCAAAAGAAGGGTGGTGGGATGTGTTCCTGGGATGGAGGCAGGCAGGGCGGGGTCAAAGCTCATGCACAAGGCAGGAAGGGTTGGGGAAACTGCATGTAATAATACACCTAGGGACAAATGATCTGGTGGGGAATGAGGTAAATGAGGTTCAGAAAAGGTTTAGGGAGCTGGGGGAATGCTGCAAATTTGGTAGCCAGCTCCATAACCTTCTCGGCGGTTCTACCGGTCCGCTGCGCCAGCATGGAGAGGAAGGATAAGATTAGGGAGTTTAATCTATGGTTAAGGGATTGGTGTAAGGAAAAGGGGTTTACATGTCTAGGGGAATGGCGGAACATGTGGCTGGATGAAGGCCTGTAAGCCAAGGATAGACTGCACCTGAGCGAGGAGGGTTCCAAGGTCCATAGGGGAAAAATAAAGGGGTACATGATAGAGGTCCTGCTGTTAAACCTCTTAGGGTGGCGTGTGTAGCTGGGAAGACTTGGGGGAGGGATAAGGGGAATGAAGTCCTAGCTGACCTTCCCTCTCAGAAAGTAAAAAGTAATATGGCAGGGTAACATTTTGTTTTTATTTGTTTGTTTATTTATTAAGGCTGAAACCACTGAGCAAACTCATTTACAATGGCGACCTTAGCATTACAAATACTATGTTGCAAACAAATAAATACAAAAATTCCAAAGCATACAAACATCATACAAATAACATATAGACTTTACAACACAAACGTATAATCATAAAAACATATTTTAAGAACAATTACAAGCTCTGGGGAGGGAGAGGAGGTATATTTTCAAGACATACGTGGAAGGGGGCTTTAATGTTTTTATCTGAACTCATCTGGACGGTTATTCCAATATCTCAGAATAATT
Organism: Neoceratodus forsteri; assembly: GCA_016271365.2. Taxonomy (NCBI): domain Eukaryota; kingdom Metazoa; phylum Chordata; order Ceratodontiformes; family Ceratodontidae; genus Neoceratodus; species Neoceratodus forsteri. The sequence continues at coordinate 767,727,245 of CM057450.1, read as the reverse complement.
TGACTAAATAATTTTTCTGCCGGCCTGGTGGCATAGAGGGTTGTGGCATGGGCGCCTTATCTGGACCCACACCGGCGACCCGGGTTCGAGAACAGACTCGGGTTGCTGGGGGCTGGCAGAGGCGGGAGAGGATTGAAAATCTGTAGGGACTGCTCTTCTCTCCCGGGGGTGGGTTGGGGAGTCATCGGTCGGCAGTGGCCCCTAGTGGAGACCAGGAGCACTTCGCGATGGCGAAGAGGGGTGTACATAGAAAAGCGTGAAAATGCTCCTTGTCACGCTGGATGATGGCTGCCTGGCTCTCCGAGCCTGTCAATGCCTCCGCAGCCTTCCACCTCAGCAGCATCTCCCAGGGCCAAGATGATGTGCTGGTCTGCGTCCCCCTAGCTGGTGCTTTCCCCCTCGGAGGAGGGTGACCTTTCCGGCAAAGGGATACGCCGGGTTACCCGAGGAGATAGCTGTTATGTGAGAGCAGAGGCTCGGGGGACAGGACGGGTTGGTAGAAGCCTTGGCTCACCAGAAGGAAAGGCTGGCATGGATGCAAGTAGGGGAGAAAATAAATAATACAAAAAAAAAAAAAAAAAGAATTTTTCTGATCATTTCATTTTTGCATAGGGCAACAGCATCTCCCTAAGGTGACTTTTCCTTAGGCATGAATCAAGGTCCCTAAATTTTAATTTATCCCTTAAGTACCCAGGGACCATACCCAGCCCACATTTCTAAGAAAAAATACTTTTATGGATGGGGTGGGGGGATGTCGCACCGATGGAGAGCCATGTGTGCAAATACACGAAGCTTGGGTAATAAAATCCCTGATTTGGAGGCGGCCTTTACGGAGGGAGGGTTGGACTTTGGTGGCCATCATGGAAACCTGGTGCAAGGAATGCCAGGACTGGGACTTGATCATCCCAGGGTTTACCGTGTTCAGGCAGGACAGAGTTGGCAAAAGAGGGAGTGGGGGTGGCACTCTGTGTAAAGGACTCAAGGCTACGAGGATACTGGCAGGAGGGGGCAAGAGGGTACTGTGGGTTAATTTAGAAAAGGGGAAGGGAATAGTTCTAAGATTGGGGGTGATATACAGGCCTCCAACGCAGAGCAAGGAAATGGACATGGACCTGCTACAGGATATTCTGTACATAAGATGGCAAGCAAGAGCGAGTTGCTGCTAGTGTGGGATTTCAACCTACCGGACGTGGACTGGGATTTCCCTGCAGCGGCAACCCCTAGGAGCAGGGATGTCCTGGACTCGCTTCTGGGAGTGGGCATCAGTCAACAGGCAAAGGAACCAACTAGGGGGCAGCTGTACTAGATCTACTTCTCACAAATGGGGACAGTATTGATAGGGTGGAAGTGACGGAATCACTGGGAACTAGTGATACTAGAGCAGTGGTTTTTAGAAATAATAACCAAATTGGGGAACAGCCATACAAGAACAATAGTCCTGGATTTCTGGGGGGTTGACTTCAGAAAGATGAGGCCGATCCAGAGGGTCGCCCTAGCTAGGATGGGGGAACACAGGGGGGTGGAAGAGAAATGGAGAGGGATATGGGAGGTTGTTGAAATGGCTACTAGGCAGGGAGTCTGGCAAGTAAAGAAAAGTAGGAGGAGAAAGAGGCCTATGTGGTTTACGAAGGGAGTAGCAGAAAAGGTGAGGGCAAAGAAAAGGGCATTCTTGAAATTCAAAAAACCCAGAGGAAGGAGGACAGGTGTCATTACCAGGCTTCCCAGAAGGAGGTGGGGAAAGCAGTGAGAAAGTCAGATGCTCTGACGGAATTAAATATTACAAGTAAAATCAAGGATGGGAACCAGGCATTCTATCGATACACAGGAAAGTGAAAAAAACTAAAGCTGGGATAATAAGATGGGGGTGGGGGTGGGTGCATGTGTAGAGAAGGATGATCAGAAGGCTAATATGCTAAATACATACTTCAGCTCAGTTTTTGCCAAAGAGGAAGAGCCTAGGATAGGGGGCCGAAACTGGAGGCCCAGCAGTTTGGGGGGGGGGAGGTGGGTAGACACCACCCTCTTAATGGAAGATGGGCTCATGAAGGAGCTACTGAGGCTTAGGGCAGACAAGGCAATTATACCAGATGCAGTGCACCCTAGAGTACTGAAGGAACTTGGAGGAACTGGTGGCACCTCTGGTGGAGCTGTTTACTCTATCACTGGAAACAGGGGAGGTCCCTGAGGATTGGAAAAGGGCAAACATGGTCCCGCTACACAAGGGGGGGAAAGGGAAGTGGCGGGTAACTATAGGCTTATCAGCCTGACATCGGTGGTTGGGAAGATAATGGAGTCACTCTGGAAGGAACGTATAATAAACTACTGTACCTTGAAGGGAGTGGGCAGACAGGCCACAGGCAGCATGGATTTACCAGAAGGCAATCCTGCCAAACAAATCTAACAGAGTTTTTTGACTGGGTGATGGAGGACCGAGGAGGAGCAGTGGGTGCAACCTGTCTGGGCTTCAGGAAGGCTTTCAACACTGTTTCTCATAAAAGGGTGTTGAACAAACTAGGCAATATTGGGGTGGGACGAATCATAGTTAGGTTGTCAAAAACCGGTTCTCCGGCAGGACCCAGAAGGTGATGGTTAATGGGGTACTCTCTGACGAGGAGAGGGTGACAGGGTACCACAGGGGTTGGTCTTGTGCCCAGTCCTATTCATTGTCTTCATTGGAGACATTGCAGTAGGGCTAGCGGGGAAGGTGTGCTTGTTCGTGGACAATATGAAGATATGTAACAGGGTGGATATGCTGGAGGGTGTTGGCAGGATGAGGGAGGACCTTAAAAAGCTGGAGCAGGTGCACTAGAGAGCCATCTTCCAGGTTGGAAGCACTTCCATGAGCTGTCCTACATGAGGTGGTGAATTTTGGAAAAAAGTGGACTTTAAAATGATTTTACGAAAGAACAGACTTTAGTACTTGTTTCACTGAGCTGTCCCGTATCGAAGAATACCAAATTCATCATGGGCAGAACGAAGGCGCAACAACAGGGAATGCAGAAACCACTGTCGCTCCCAACCCAACAAGGCCGCGGGCTCCTTGAGCATTAATGGAGCAGGTGCCTCTGAACAATCAGTGGAACCGCCTTGGCACACTGTGCTAGAGTCCGTGCAGGCCATGGACTCGAAAATTGAAAAAAACTCTGCAAAAGTTAGAGCAACATGGTACTGCCATCCAGAACTTGGCGGGCACTGTTGTGGAGTCGGAGAAGCAGGTGGTGACTACTATGACTGCCGTGGCAACTCTAACTAAAGAAAATGGCCAACTTCGAGGGCGTGTGGAGGCCCTTGAAAATGAGATTCGGGTAGGCAGTGTTCAAATTGTGGGGCTCCCTGAGGGAATTGAGGGGATATCTTTGCTCACCTATTTACTGGACTGGCCAAAGCAAAATCTCCAGCTGGAAGAAGGATTCCCGTGGGATGCCATCACAAAGGCCGATAGAGTTTCCCCTCTTGTTCACCCAGCAGATACCACCCAGCCACACACATTATTCTGAAATCAAGAGGCTTGGAGATTAGGGATGCATTAATTGCAGCTGCCAGGGTGGCGTATCCCTTGGAAATAAATGGGGCTGACATCAAGCTCTGTCCGAACCTTTTTTATCAGACCCGAGCCAAGTGCTAAAGCTTTGATGCAGTGCGCTGACAACTGAGGGGCCTCAGAATTCATTCTTTTTTGCTACCCGCCCGACTGAGGATAGTCTATGGTGGGAAATCATGGCAGTTTACCAATCCACAGGATGCCAGCCGCTGGATGGAGAAGGTGGAGCAGACGTTTGCGGCCTGGCGAGAGCCATCTGAACCTGAATTCCGACTCGGAGGACAACTGAGCAGTGAGTTGGGGACTATAACAAATTGCTTGGACTGCATAGCTTAAATCCCTAATGTTGTATCGTTTTTATTGTTGGGATGGGTGCAAGAAGGGGAATAGCTCCTTGCACACTAGTTATTTATTTGGTAAGGTATTTAAGGGCATAATTAAAAGAACTATGTAATTAAATTGTGGGTATACTGGTGGCATATATGCCATGTGGATTCTTGCAGGTTTTCCTGCTCGTATGTGATTGTTGTTCATATTGTGCTCTGTAGTGGGGAATAATGCTTAATGGAGTACTTGAATCACTTGTGTAGAACCTACATATGGTTAAATGGGATTTTGCCTAACAGTTTAGTGATGTTGTAAAATTATTTTAAAATATTTCTAATTCTTGCCACATGTGTAAGAAGGGGGTCAAATGGAGGTGTGCTATCTTACTTATGTTTTCTCCCTAGTCAAGCAACAGGTTTTAATAGTCTTTGTACTTTGTACTCATATTTTGAAGTTCTCCCTACTGGACACATCTTTAACCGCTGAAGAGGCTAGCAATTTTCGGAAGCTGTGAGGATTTTTATTAAATTGGACTTAAGTCCAGAACTTCCCCCACCTCCTACTATACAAGAGTACATGGACTCAAATATGCTAATGTATTATTTTATTTGGAATGTATTTGCAAAATGTCTATGCCGTGTATGAGAAAGTACGGATGTTAATTGTCTGCTTATCCAGAAAATTTAATAAACATAAAGTACAAAAAGAAAGCTGGAGCAGTGGTCCAAGGAGTGGAGACTGGAATTCAATGAGGGGAGGTGTAAAGTTAAGCACTTAGGGCGTAGGAACCTAGGGCAAAATATGTGCTCGAGGCGGGAAAATGGCAGTCACCGAGCAGGAGAGGAGCTCAGTGTCATCTTGGCTGACCTCAAGGTGGCAAGTCAGTGCCAAAGGTGGTAGGGAAGGCTTACAGAATGCTGGGATGCATAGGGCAGAGTATTACTAGCAGAAGGAAGGAAGGAGGTCATTATGGCCCTGTACAAGACAATGGTCAGACCCCACCTTGGGTACAATGTCCAACTCTGGAGACTACATCAAAAAAAAAGTACAATTAGAGAGTGGAGGCTGTCCAAAGGAGGGCCACCAGAATGATTCATGGGCTGCAAGGGAAGGTATATGAGGACAGACTGAGGGATCTAAACATGTACTCCCTGGAGGAAAGGGGGGGGGACATGATTGAGACCTTCGGATATCTAAAGAGGTTTAACGGTATGGGAGGGAAGCTTATTTCAGAGGAAAATGGGCTCATCAACTAAGGGTCATGGCATGAAGCTGGAGGGAGGAAAATTTAGGGAAATATAAGAAGGTACTTTTTCGCGGGTAGGGTGGTGATGCCTAGAATGAGCTGCTGGATGAGGTAGTATGGGCTGAAACTGCCTCTGGTTTCAAGCATGCATGGGGCAGACACAAGGGGATCCTGAGGGTGTGGGGGTGTGTGGACTTAAATGGAGGGAGTCGGGGGAAACAAGGCATCACCCAGAGCGGGGCATGGGGATACTCAATTGTTAGGAGTATCATGGGGCAGACTAGGTGGGCAGTATTGGTCCTTATCTGCCAGCAGATGTATGTATAGCACGTGCAATGTCCCTGAGGAGGTTTGCATGGCTCAGAACCACGAACATCTCCCAGGACACCTAGACAAAAGCAGTGGATTTCCCATGTGAGGGGAAACTCCCTATTTGGTAACAAGACAGAGGCTTATATGAAGAAGGTGGATGAATACAAGGTGACCTGCAAGAGCAGCACTGAGAAGTAAAAGGCCTCCACTTCCAGCAGGCCTCCTGGAAGGTTTGGGGGGGGGGTGTGAGATACTTTCCCCATATTTTCTTTACCTTTGACTACTCCCAACAGAGGGGATTCTTCAGAGGTAGAGGCAGAAGGGGTACCAGGCATGAGAACACTGCTCCAGCATCCAAGGGCCAGGGGAAATGGAACCCCTGACAAGTTAGCACAGCTTGCCCAACCATTGCCAGTGTGGGGAATCCGGATTAATTATTCAAACAACATGAAGTCTTGCTGTATTCTGACATATTGCAGTTAGCCCCAGCACTTGAACTGCTCCCCGGAGAGGAAAAAGTTAAATTCTGTGCAGATCATAGAACGTTGAGCTCGAGCTCGGTTCAAACCTCTGTCTGCTGTACTTTGAAGTGTAACCGTCAGATTCTTTACTCTGCCTAACTGAACAGTCACTCCGGAGATTTCTCCTCTGCTCATGGTTCTCGGTCGGTTAAAGTCGTCGGTTTTACCAATAATTCTTTGTTTTTTTTTCAGTTCAGATCCCTGTCTGCGGTACAGTAAGTACTGTATGTAGGTAGTGGACTAGATTGGAAAAACTTGTGGAAATTGTAAACTCTGTAATTTCAACCAGTTCGGCTGAACCGGTTGCTGTTTAGAGTGTCTTCTTGTAAATTTAGTGTGTAGCCGGTCCTTATCGTGGCTTCACAAAAAAAAAACGTGGTTTTAAGTGTTTTTTCAAATACCCGTGACATGGTTAGAAACTGATAAGGGTGTCTTGCCTGGCTGAAGCCAAGTAAAGGGTAAGTTTTTCTGTTTAAGTATGGCTACATTTGAGAAACCCAAAAGAAAAAACAGTCCCACTGGGTTTCAACACTGCAGTGTCTGTGGGGAGGCCTTTGCTAAGGCTGATCTCCACACCACTTGTGTTTATTGTCTGCGGTTTGACCACCTCGATTCGGACTGCCAAATCTGCAAGAATTTCCCTAAAGTCACCCTGAATAAAAGATTGGTCAGGCTTAGGGAAAAGGAGGCCGAGAAGTCCGCTGACCCGGATGGCCAGCCCGGTTCGGTTCCGACTGAACCAGAAGGAGTGCCCTCTGACCAGGGCAAGACTCCTTCGGGCAAAAGGAGAGCAGATTCCGAGGGATCGGGTCTGTCAAAAAGGAAGAGAAAAGACAAATCGGCCGGTTTGGATCCAGAACTGCAACATCTGATCGCTGAAGAAATTGCCCGAGCGATTCGCATAGTGGAATCGCTTTGTTCGGTTCTGACTGATCTGGTGTCTTCTGGCAGGCGCTCGGTTCGGTTGGTTCCTCCGGTTCAAGATTATACCCTTAAAGATTTTTATGAACCGGACCTGGAGGGGGATAATGATTATGATGATGATGAAGGTGATGATGGTGATGATGGAATGGAAGGTCTGGATGAGCCCATAGAACCGGACATCTCCCCAGACAGGTCTTCTGGTGTTCCCCCTCCTAGGGTTTCTGAGTCCCCTTCCCACTTTATGTTCTACAGGAAAGTGGCAGAAACCCTCCAGCTCCCCATGGAAAAAGCTGTTGAGGAACAAGAGGAGCCTGACTTTGTGGAGATGATGGACATTCCAGAGTCCAAAAGGCTGTCTATTCCCCTTCACAAGTCTTTTGGGAAACGGACACAAAAGTTGTTAAAAACTCCAAATTCCTTACCTCCTGTGGACAGACGGATGGACAAGAGGTACATGCTGTCAGGCTCAAGTACGGAGTACTTGTACCAGCAGTGCAGCCATGTTTGGGTCGTGCAGGCTGCAGCCTGTGATAAGGCTACTATTCCCTTGGCTTCACACCCCCTATATAAAGACTCCAGGAAGTTGGATGCCATGGCAAAGAAGCAGTACATGGCATCTTCTTTGGGACTCAGACAGGTTAATTACATGGCCTATACAGCCAGGTACCGGAAGTCCAGGTGGGACACGGTACTGGCACTAAGCAGGCCTCCCTCCAGCTTGCCAAGGAGGAGGTGGCTGCTGATGGGATTGAGGCATCAAAGATCCAGTTTCATGCTGCTGTGGACTCCAATGATGTGTCGTCTAGAGTCATGGCTACATCTGTGGCTCTTCGGAGACTAGCTTGGCTCAGACGTACTAGCCTATCTCAGGATACCCAGGCTAAGACTATGGATTTCCCTGTAGTTAATAATTCTTTGTTTAGGGAGCAGACAGAGAATTATATGGATGGATGAATACAGGACCACCTATAGGAGTGCACAGGCCAAGGAAAGGCAGGCAGCTCCTCAAAGGCAGCAAGCTAGCGGCAGGGGCAGGCATTTTCATAGGCCATTCTACCAAGCACGGGCCTTCTCTTCTTTTTCCTAGGGGGGTTCTTCAGAGGAAGAGGCAGAAGGGGGGATGAGCAGGGCTGCATCCACCTCTCAGCCTAAGGCTCCTGCCAAGCAGACACCTTGATGTGTCAGCCTGGGTCGAGTCCCCCATTCCAGTAGGAGGCAGGCTAGCTTACTACTTCCAGGGCTGGAAGTCTGTTACCTCAGACAAGTGGGTCTTGTAGGTAGTAAGCCAGGGACTGGCTCTCAGCTTCAAAAAGTTTCCAAAGCTGAGAGCCAGATCTTTTCCACCTGCAAACATCTCCGAAACCATTGCCCTAGAGGCAGAGGTTTCATCGCTTCTGGCCTTAAGGGCCATAGAGAGAGTTCCTACAATCCACAGAGGCAAAGGTCTATACTCCAGGTACTTCCTTACCCCAAAGAAAACAGGGGAATGGCGGCCCATCCTAGACTTAAGATACCTGTACAAACACCTATTAAAAACAAAGTTCAAAATGGTGACTCTGGGAATGATTCTTCCCTCTCTAAGGCCGGAGGACTGGCTAGCCTCCCTGGGCCTAAAGGATGCCCTACTTTCACATTCCCATCAGGTGCTCCCACAGAAAGTACCTCGGGTTTGAACTGCCTTCAGGCCATTACCAGTTCGAAGCAATGCCCTTCGCCCTAACATCAGCTCCAAGGGTGTTTTCAAATGCCTAGCAGTAGTAGTGGCATTCCTTAGGAGAAAAAATATCTCCATAGTCCCATACCTGGATGACTGGCTAATAGTGGGTCAGTCTCCAGACCAAGTCAAGTCGGATTTGAAAGTGACCCAGCAAGTGCTCACTTCTCTAGGTTTCCTTCTCAATCTTCCCAAGTCAATTCTTGAGCCAGTGCAGCTTTTGACCTTCATAAAGGTAGAACTGGACACTGTCAAAGCAAGAGCATTTCTCCCCTTGGTAAGGGCAAAGGCCATCATAGAGCTGGCTTCATTCTTCCGCCTTCTGGTTTCTTGACCAGCAAGGCACTTCCTTCAGCTTCCGGGCCACGTGGCAGGTTCCATTGCAGTGGTCCAGGGGCCAGATTTCAGATGACGGACATTCAGTTTCACCTGAGGTCCTTCTGGTCTCAGAAAAAAGATCTTGTAACCAAACTTATTCCAGTGTCTCAGACCCTGATCCAGGCTCTTCAGTGGTGGCAGGATCAGGACAGTCTCAGGCAAGGGGTCCCATTCGTCACTCAGCCTCATTTGGTGGTTCTTACCACAGATGCTTCTCTCCTGGGGTGGGGAGCTCACCTGGGGACTCTGACAGCCCAGGGAGTGTGGTCCACTCGGGAGTCTCTTCTCCACATCAGTCTTCTGGAACTCGGAGCAGTTTACCTGGCCCTGCAAGCCTTCTCACAGTCAGTACAGAACAAGGTGGTTCAGGTCAGGACAGACAACACCACCACCATGTGGTATATCAACAAGCAGGGAGGCACTCAGTCTACGGCCTTGTGCACGGAAGCCATGAAATTATGGTCTCTGACTTATTCTTTACAGACTTCTCTGGTAACAGTCCACCTCCCGGGAAAGGACAATGTGCTAGCAGATGCATTGAGCAGGATCTCCCAGGACCATCACAAATGATCCCTGGATCCCCTGGTGTTTAAAAGAAATTTTTTCCAGGTGGGGCACTCCAGAGATAGATCTCTTTGCAGCCCCAGACAATCACCAACTTCCTCTCTTCTGTTGCAGACCCCCAGTCTTGGACTCAGTCCCTCTGGATGCTCTGATTCTGAATTGGGAAGAGAAGTTTCTGTATGCCTTTCCTCCTTTTCCTCTACTGTTCAAGTTCCTGGTCAGGATGAGGTTGCAATCTTGCAAAGTTATTCTGATTGCTCCAGATTGGGCCAGGCAGCCTTGGTATCCCCTGATGTTGTCCTTAGCAGTCCATCTTCCCCTATCTCTCCCCAGGAATCACAATCTGTTAACCTCCTCTCAGGGGAGAATCTGGTATCCCAACCTTTGGTCTCTCAATCTCAAAGCATGGCTTTTGAAGAGTTAGCGTATGCAAGTTTGCATCTCTCTCAAGGGGTTCTGGACATTCTCAAAGCCTCATGAAAACATGCCACCAGAAAAACCTATAACTCTAAATGGAAGAGATTCAGCATCTGGTGTTCCAAAAAGCATATATCCCCAGACACTGCTGAATTGTCTACAGTTCTGGATTATATGGTTCACCTCAATGGCCTAGGCCTCAGACCAGCTACTCTCAGAGTACATTTGTCAACTGTTTCTGCTTTTCTGTCAATAGGAAAGCCTTCTTCACTGTCATCTCACCGTGTTTTCTGTAAATTTTTCAAGGGATTGCTTCATACCAATCCTCCCTTTAGGGATCCTACCCTCTTGGGATCTTAACGTTTTCATTGCCCAGCTTATGCAACCTCCTTTTGAACCTTTGTCTTCAGCAGAGCTTAAGTACTTGACTTGGAAGACTGTGTTCCTGGTAGCTATTATCTCTGCCAGACATATCAGTGAGTTGCAAGCTCTGTCAGTGGAGCCTGATTTTTATCTCATTCCATAGAGATAAGGTGGTCCTTAGAACCAATAGGAGGTTCTTACCGAAAGTGGTTTCAGATTTTCATATGAACTAGTCCATGTGTCTCCCTGTATTCTTCACTGATCATTCTTCTTCAGGAGAAAGAAGATTACACAGTTTGGATATCAAAAGGGCCCTTAGTTACTACATTGAGCGTACATAGGTTTTATTCCCTCCAGTTGTTCCTCACTTATGGGGAAGTGGGTAAGGGCAAACCTGCCACTAAGAGAACTATTGCCAGGTGGATTGTCTCTTGTATACAATTCTGCTATGAGAAGCTAGGCAAAATACCTCCTTCAGGCCTGAGGGCTCATTCGACTAGAGGTACAGCTGCTTCCCTGGCTGCTGCGAGGGACATTCCTTTACTAGAGATATGCAAAGCAGCCACCTGGAAAACAGTCCATACATTCACCAAGCATTACTCTCTGGATATCCAGGCTAGGAGTGATGCTCGGTTTGGTACAGCAGTATTGCAGAGCCTATTCCCCTAAGTAGGTTCGATTCCCTCCTCCAGGGAGGTACTGTTTGGTAGTCTGCAATATGTCAGAATACAGCAAAGCTTTATGTTGTTTGAAGAAAAAATGACTCACCTTAGTAATTGTATTTCTTCTAATGGAGTCTTGTTGTATTCTGACCTCCCTCCCTCCCCTCTCAGAACCTGTTTTTGGGAAGTGGGCTGGCAGGTGCAGTGTTGCATCCCAGAGATGCATTTGGACACTCCCTCTCTTTAGAGAGGGGAAGTGGGTTATGTTTCTTTATTTTAATAGTCATAAGTTGTTCACTGCCTGGTTTCTGATTTTGGATTTCTCGACTTGTCTTTTGGGGGATCCAAAATATTTGGTTGCCATTTGGCTAGTAAAAGTCTACAATTTCCACGTAGTGCATTATTTAGTTAGTATTAGCTCATAAGAATCTGACGGTTACACTTCAGAGTACAGCAGACAGAGGTTTGAACTGAGCTCGAGTTCAACGTTCTATGCTCTGCATAGAATTTAACTTTTTCCTCTCCGGGGAGCAGTTCAAGTGCTGGGGCTAACTGCAATATGTCAGAATACAGCAAGACTCCATTAGAAGAAATACAGTTACTAAGGTGAGTAATTATTTCTTTCCGGGCATGGGAAAGAATGACCACAGACAGCTGGGTCCTGGAAATAGTGAGCCAGGGTCTGACACTGCAGGTTGACAAACACTTCACACCCCCTACTCCAACAAAAAAATTTCCTGTAAGAGTTAGAGGTAAAGAAGTTGATACAAGCAAATGAAGTGGAGAAAGTCCCCCTCACAGTGGGGAAGGGACTTTATTCAAGATACTTCCTGACCCACAAGAAAAATGGAGTGGCAACTCATTTTAGACCTGTTACACCTGAACAAACGCCTAAAAAAGTTCAAGATGGTAACACTGGGATCAGTAATCCCATCTCTGCAACAAGGAGACTGATTGGGGTCATCGGATCTGAACGATGCCTACTTTCGCATCCCAGTCAGGCCCTCTCACAGAAAATATTTCAGATTTAGGGTAGGGTGCTGCCACTACCAGTTCACAGCCCTACCCTTTTGCCTATCCTCGGCTCCCAGAGTGTTCACTAAGTGCCTAGCCACAGTAGCAGCACATTTGAAGAGGCAGGGTGGTGGTCTTTCCCTACCTAGACAACTGGTTAGTCTCAGGAAAGTCACACCAGGAAGCCAAGTCCTCCCTCATTCTCACCCAGCACACCTTGGAGGACCTTGGATCCCTAATAAAGCCCCCAAAGTCCTAGACAGAACCTGTGCTGTTCCTGGACTTTATAGGTGCAGAATTGGATGGCCATCAAGGGAAGGCAGTCCTTCCTCGAGAAAGAGGAAAAACCTGATAGTGCTTGCAAGGGCTTTCAAGGCAGGGCAACCCAGACCTGCAAGAGACTTTCTCCAGCTGCTGGGGCACATGGCCTTATCTATAGCAGTAGTTCCAGATGCCAGACTCCTCCAAATGAGGGATATCCAGTACCACTGGGAATCCCATGGATCCCAAAGTCTAGACCCACTGTCAAAGCTAGTACTTGTGTCAAAGTACTTATTAAGAGAACTGGAGTGGTGGAAGGAAGAAGACAACCTCGGGGGAGGGGGGTGCCTTCCCTCAACAATCAGCCACAGTTGTGCTCACAACAGATGCCTCCCTCCTGGGCTGGGGTGCCCATGTGGAGGATTTAACCATAAGCGAGGTGTGGAGCCACAGGAACACACAAACCTTCTGGAGCTCTGAGCAGTATATCTGACAATGCAGGCTTTCTCCTCCCACATCAGAGGTCAGTCCATCCAGGTCAGGACAGACAACACCACTACCATGCATTATATCAACAAACAGAAATGAACAAGATCTTCAAAGCTATGCACAGAAGCAGTGAAGATTGGAATCTAGTCTGTTCCTTATAGGTGCCGACATCAGCGGTACATTTGCCAGGAAAAGACAGTGTCTTGGCAGATTCCCTGAATATCAGCCAGGAACATCATGAATCACCATACATGTGATCGCCAGGTGGCAGATCCTGGGAAAATGAAATGCAAAGAAATATAAGGGAAATTTGATACATACAGTGCATTTGTGCCTCCAGTATTTAAAATACTGAAAGTAGTAACATTATAGAATGTGCAAAAACTCTGTTTTATATACAAATAATGGAATTGTTCCTTGTAGAGTTAATTTGTTATAGTAATAATGCCTTTTTGAACTGTATTGTGTGGCATTACACTGTGATTTTAAAGTGATGTTCTGACCTAGCGCTATAAGGTATTGGGCTTCATAGCCTAATACTTTATAGCAGCGTGAGCGGACATGCGCAAACATTTCAGTTTTAGAGAGCTTACTTTTTGCTGTGGAAGGGATCGTAACTGGCGCCGAAACCTTAGCCAGCCAATCCCTTCCAGCTTCTTGGTGCCCCCACTCTGCTGCCGTGCTTTCGGAATTTGACGTGAGGCCAGAGAGCGCAGGGGCGAGCCCCATACAAGTCTATGGGGGCTATTTTTAAAGCCGGTTTTTTAGTAGTTTTAAACAGTCCTAGAGAAAAACTAAAGCAGTTGCTTAACTAGTAGGGTCCCTCTTGGTTAAGTGACTCCTTTGGTTTTTATGATCACGACCACGATGGAGGACAAGTCCTCGCCTGTGTTCCGCCAGTGCCCTTGTGGGCAGAAGATGTCTCACACCGACCTGCATGCCTCGTGCGTCTACTGCCTGGGCCATGCCCAGGACACCCAGGCCTGTGACTTGTGTCGTGCATTCCAACCTAATGTTCTGGACGATTGTCTTGCTCAACTACAGCTCAGCAGACCAGAGAAATGGAACCCGCCAGTCAAATCAAAAGAGGCCCATTGGGCAGTCTCCATGGCTGGGAGGTACACTGAGCAACTAGAGCAGATGAAGGCTTTTGAGAAGAAGGTGGCTTGGGCCTCTGATCTGTCCTCTTCCATGTCGGTCTTCGTCCCGCTCAATTTGGGCTCCACCTTTTCAAGTTCCTTCAAGGAGATGTGCCAGTGTCTCCCAACCAAGGGGGAGGGCCCTTCGGGCACGCATCTCCTGCCCCGTAAAAAGGACAAGGAGTTGAGAGAAGGTTCGTCTCGTCGAGGACGTTCTTGAAATCAAGAGAGGTCTCGGTTCCAGGAATCTGCTGTTTGACTTTGGTTGAGATTGTGTCCTCAGCAGCTGTCTTCACGGTACCCCTGTCACGCCAGCCAGCTGAGACACGGGATGACAACCCGGTTGAGATTGTTCTCGACCCCTGTCAACCTGTTGTCGCTCGATGAAGCCAACAATTCCTTATTCAGAACCCCAGTCCTGACTGAACCCACTGACATGGAGATCCAGCTTACTGAGAACCTCTTTGTGGTTCCTGTCCCTGGCCTGGAGGAGCCGCAGTTCTCCCCAGCTCCTTCTGAGCAACCCTGTTGGTCCCCCCAGTGGTCAAAATCAAGGTCTCAGATCATACCATCTCTCGAGCAGAATGTGTGGTTTTGCTCACTGGATCTACAGAACACGTTCTTTCATGTCCTGATCCGTCCGTCACACCAAAGGTTCCTCCACTTCTGAGAAGAGGGAGCCCTCTTCAAGTTCCAAGCCATTCTGATTGGCCTGCCATCAGCCCCCAGGGTCTTCAACAAATGCATTGCAGTGGTGGCGGCCCATCTTCATTGTCGGGGGGTCAGAGTGTACCCCTAGCTCTACAATTGTTTCTTAGCGGGTCCCTCCAGACTGGTCCAGGGATCTAGCACTTCAGACTTGCATCGAACTTGGTCTCCTCATCAACGGGACCAAGTCAGAACTCGTGCCTTCGCAGGTGATCTACTTCATCGAGGCAGAGCTCGACTCTTGCCAAGCCTGAGCCAGGCTCCCAGCAGTCAGGGCGGATGTTCTCTCCTCCTTTGCCCAATCATTTCTGGTTGGGCACTTGTGTCCTGCCTCGGACTTCCTGTGCCTTCTGGGTTGCATGGCGGCCTGCACCTCCATGGTCCGTTGGGCCAAGTGGCATATGCTCCCCCTTCAATGGAAGATGGCCAGCCAGTGGACTCAACGTCATGGTCATTTCGATCAGCTGGTCACTGTGACCCAGAAGATGTGGGACACTCTCCAATGGTGGACCATACTAGAACATCTGCAGGAGGGGATCCTGTGTGTCTGGTCCAAGCCGATGGTCATTCTTACGACTGACGCCTCTCTCATGGGCTGGGGTGCCCACATGGGGAATCTTAAGTCCACGAGCTCTAGACCCCTGAGGAATCCCGATGCCATATAAACCTGCTGGAGCTCTGAGCAGTTCAGCCGGCACTCGCTGCATTCGCTCCATTGCTTCGGGGTCAAGTGGTGCAGGTCCAGACAAACAATACTATGACCATGTTCTGTCTCAACAAGCAAGGCGGCACGCGCTCCCGGCCTCTGTGCAGGGAAGTGCTCCACATCTGGACCCTCGTGAGCCAACTGGAGACAGCTCTCCTAGCCATCCATGTGGCAGGAGCCTCAAATCAACTGGCGGATGCCCTCAGCAATGTGGGCGAGGTGTCCCACGAGTGGTCTCTCCATCCGTAGGTAGGACACAGCCTGTTCTCCCAATGGGGCACACCTCAAGTGGACCTGTTTGCCTCCTAGGAGAACACCTAGCTGAGCCAGTTTCATGCCCGTCATCCCTCTCAGCAGGTCCTACTGCAGGGGGATGCCTTCTCAAGGCCGTGGACCCAGGCCTCTTCTATGCTTTTCCTCCACTTCCCTTGATCCACAAGATGCTCCTCAAGGTCAGGAGGGATGAGACACAGGTGATGCTGGTAGCACCGGACTGCTCCGCCAGTTTTGGTACCCCAATCTCCTCAGCCTCAGCAGCAGGCTCCCAAGGTGTCTTCCAGCACGCCCAGACCTGATCTCAGTCAGTCAGGGGAAGGTCCTCCACCCAGACCTTCAATCCCTGCACCTGACAGCTTGGTTCCTGAGTGGCTAGAGTTCCTGGCTTTGGGTTTCTCTGAGGATGTTCTCACCGTGGTTGAGGCATCCAGCAAGGAATCAGTCAGGAGGTGCTATGCCTTCAAATGGAAGAGATTCTCCATTTGGTGTCGGGGCAAGGGCTTGGACACTCTGTCCTGTCTGGTGGCTAGCATTCTCGACTACCTTTGGTCTCTCTCCAAAGGGGGTCTTCGGTTTTCGATCCTTAAGGTACACCAGGCAACCATCTCTACTTACTGGGTGCGGGCCGGTCAGCAGACGGTGGCACAGGAGAAGGTGGTCCGGCGCTTTTTTAAAGGCCTTGACCATATTTCCCCTCCGGTGCCTGAACCACCACCGTGGGATCTACTGCTGGTACTGGCAAAGCTCATGGGCAAGCCATTCGAAGTGATGCACAGGTGTGATATGTCACATCTGTCATGGAAAACCACCTTCTTGGTGGCTATCACGTCAGCCAGAAGGACTGGGGAGCTACAGGCACTCTCTGTCGAGTCTCCCTATGTGGTCTTCCACAGGGACAAGGTTGTTCTGCGCCCCAACTTGAAGTTCCTTTCAAAGGTTGTGTCGGAGTTTCACCTGAACCAGGTGATGACTCTGCCAGGGTACTACCCCAATTACACCTCGGAGGCCTAGTACAGGCTCCATACTCTGAATCTGAGATGAGCGCTCTCTTATTACAAGGAGCGTACGGCTGAAGTTCAGGGAGAGGTTCGCCAGCTGTTTGTCACCTGCGCTGAAGCCGCACCTGGCAGACCTGCAGCCAAGCGGATGACTGGCAGATGGATTACGTCTTGCATTGATCTTTACCATCAGTTGGCGGGCAAGGAGCCTCCTGTAGGGATAAGAGCTCATTCCACCCACCATACTGCTGCGTCGGTGGCTGCTTCTAGGGACGTTGCTATCCAGGATATCTGCAGGGCTGCTACCTGGAAGTCAACAGACACCTTCATTTCCCATTACCACATTGACCTAGAGTCATGCTGGGATGCTGGTTCTGGGGCCTCAGTTCTCCAGTCTCTGTTCCCTAAGTAGGGGGTGTGCACCTTGCCTCCCTCCTCCTGGAGAACTGCTAGGAATCTGTCAAACAGTGTGGATAGAACAATGTAGCCACGATCCTAGAAAAACAGGTTACTCACCTATAACAGTAGTTGTAGGAGTGGTATATGTTCATCCACACAAACCCACCCGACCTCCCCGGCTTCGACGCACAACCCTCTGCTTCCAGTGGGCAAGATCTGGCATCAAGGGGCAGAGCCGAGGCATATACCACCCGGGTGGGTGGGAGGAGCCTGCTTTTAGACCTTCTGGCAAGATTCTTAAAGGAAAACTACACCCAAAACTTGAAAAAATATATGCTGTGCAGAGTGTTTTAATTTGTATGTGAAGTTCTAGTGTTTCCTTCCCTCTGACTAGTATTAGGAGTTTTTCCCAAATTAGCCTGCTA
The DNA here is from genome assembly GCA_016271365.2 of Neoceratodus forsteri. Taxonomy (NCBI): domain Eukaryota; kingdom Metazoa; phylum Chordata; order Ceratodontiformes; family Ceratodontidae; genus Neoceratodus; species Neoceratodus forsteri. The sequence continues at coordinate 767,709,861 of CM057450.1, read as the reverse complement.
GCTTTATGCTAGTTTTACAACCCCTGGGGATCTTCATACCTGATAGTGTAATTGTATTTCTTGTTCCCACAGTGCATTTTGTCTCACGTGACTGTGATGTAAGAGAGACCCAACATTCAGCTCACACATGCCAAACAAACTAAATATCTTGGAAGCTTTACAAGCTGCACAAAAATTACCAGCAGCAAAGTTTTTCAGGACAGTAAAACCTTTAGGATGAGGGTGGTCACCAAGCTGAATTCTACAGCTTTTAAAATATAGCCATCTCTGTTGTGAACTGATTGTAATGCAATGCTTTCTGCTGGATTTATGGGCTCTGCTACATCACCATCACATAAAACAAGGTGCATTGTAGGACAAAGAAATGCAATAAAGCTAATTGATATGGAGATCTCCAGGGGTCGTAAAACTACCCTAAAGCTAGCAGGCTAATTTAGGAAAAACTCCTAATACCAGTCAGAGGGAAGGAAACACGAGAACTTCACTTACAAATTAAAACACTCTGCACAGCATATATTTTTTTCAAGTTTCGGGTGTAGTTTTCCTTTAAAGGGAAAAGACATGCCAAACAGTGTGGATGAACAACATATACCACTCCTAGAATTACTGTTACAGGTGAGTAACCTGTTTTTATTATCAGCTATGCCAAAAATATACGAAAGTAACATTACAGGTACCTGTCCTTTGAGCAGAGGACAGCCTCCTGTTCTGCAGTTGGGCTGTGACTCAACAGAGACCCCTAATAGACCCTCTATTTATAGTTTTTTCATGAGTAGGGCTATCGTTTCAACTTCCCCTGTCTACTCACATAATAAGGACATTACCTTATATGGTGAACTCTCCTTAGTACAACTTCAGCAGTTTCTGCTAGATGAAACTGTTGCACATCACCCTACGTAATATTGAGCATTCCCCAGTACTAGCAAGAAAACAGCTGTATTTTGCATGTACATATTTTGACCCTGACACTCAACATATGGAGAAACATGTCTTCTTCCTGCATTCAGCATTTTCTATTATGAAGCAAAACTAGCAGACCTAAAGCTAGTAAATTTCAATCAGTGAAACTTCACTAAACTGAACTGTAGCAGCCAGTACATTTTATTCAGTGAAACTGACAGGTCCCCAAAGCCTAATGCTTACACCAGCAACAAGGAAAACCTAGTGGAAAAGATTTTCACTGTGATGCTCCTCTAAACAGCTCAGCCCTCTTCAAGAAGACCTTCCAACAGTTCTGGACTACTTGTTCCACCTTTAACCCTTGGGTCTGAAGCCTACAACTCTGAAGGTGCATTTGGCAACAGTGTTGGACTATGCCTTGGCTGGCAAGGACAGGTCAGTGGCCTCACAGCCTATTTTCAAAAAGTTCTTTAAAGGCCTTATCCACCTGTGCCCTTCAGTCAGGGATCCAGTTTCACCATGGGACCTGACTATGTGCATTGCTCAGCTCATGGAGCCTCCTTTCAAGCCCATGGCAAGTGCTGATTTGAAGTATGTCACCTGGAAGACAGTTTTCCTGATGGCTGTGAACTACAAGTCCTCTGCACAGACCCTAACTATGTCATTTTCCACAGGGACATGGTAGTCTTAAGAACCAATAGAAAATCTCTCACTAAAGTGTGAATTTCATCTGAACCAGTCAATTTCACTTTGTGTTCTTTACAGCAAAATCCAGTTTAGAAGAGCAAAAGCTCCACAGTTTGGATGTTGAGAGCCCTGAGCTACTATTTGTGTTTTTTTTTTTTTGTTTTGTTTTTTGTACACTTCGTTTATGCACCCTATTCACACTGGAGACTCTCAAGCTAGGTCATGGGGCTTACCGGCTTATCCCGTCCGCCTGAAGCTCCGGTGCTGTCCCAGTTCGGGCATTCCTCATGCCACATCCCAACTCCCCCCAACCCGGATCTGAATCCCCCAGGAGCAAGGACCGCCAACTCCAACTGGCGCTATGTCTAAGTGTCTGGTGGACGCACGAGGGAAGACCAGGGGACCACCTCGGCCCGGCGTTGGATGTGCTGCCAGCGCCGCTAGACCCTGCCTTCGCCTACCACTGGGAAGGGGGATTTTCTTTGTTACTGACCCCCCGTTGGTCCGGCAGTGCAGTGCGTTCCAGCGCTGTGTGTGAACACTTCCATTCACACCCACAGAAGCGCCACCACAGCCATCCCCTGCATTTTGCCAGGACTCGACTGCTGTATACCCCCAGTCACCACTAAGGGTCGCTAGACAGTGAGACCAACGTCCCCCTTCCCTCCCAGGAAAGGAGAGCTGTCCTCTGAACGCTTGATCCTTTCTTTCTCTGCCAACCCCCGGCGGCCCGAGTCTGCTTCCAAACCCGGGTCACCAGCGTGGTACTAGATGTGGCGTCCAGTGCCTCAACCCTCAGTGCCACTGGGCCAGCCTGAGCTACTATTTGGATCACACAAAGGAGGTAAGGTCCACTAAAACTCAGTTGTTTGTCATCTATGGTTAAGTGGGTAAAGGTAAGCCAGCATCCGAGAGAAGAGTTTCTCATTGGATAGTCTCCTGCATACAGTTCTGTTACACTAAAACTGGCAAGCTGCCACATCAGGGCCTCAGGGCACACGTCACATGTGGCACCTCTGCTTTGTGGCAATATCAAGAGGTATTTCCTTACAGGAAATCTGTGGAGTAGCTACCTGGAAAACAGTATACACTTTCACAAAGCACTGTTGTCTGGGCATACAGTCCAGAAGGGATGCCAGCTTTGGCACTGCTGTCTTGCAGAACCTTTTGCCTAAATAGGTTCTGTACCCAGCCTCCCAAGGTACTGCTTTATAGTCTGCAGTTGTTGACCATAGTGGGGGATTCCTGGAGCTTGAAGAAAAAATTACTCATGGTAGTAGATGTTTCTTCCAAGGAATCCCTCACTATGCTTAGCAATCCCATCCCTGCTTCCCTTTCCAGAACCTGGAAAAGGTTCCCACAAGAATCGGTTCTTTTCAGTTTGCTTGAGAGTTACTTGTTACAGTGCCTTACAATTGATTCATACCCCAGGAAATCGTACTGTATTCTGACATATGCAGTATGGTCTCACCATAGGACTGCTCCTGAGCCAAAATGGTTGATAGAACCTGTGCTAATGATGAAATGCTAGGCTCAAGCTCGGTTTTCAAACCACTGTCCCTGGAATACATCCTGCAACCATCAGATTCTTTACTCCGCTTGCCTAAGTAAGACACCTCGGAGAGCGCTCCTTCATCTTTCTTGAAGATTTTATTTTCTCAGTATTTTAAAGTACCAATTATTTATTTTCATTTTTAAAGCACTGTCCTTGGTATTACAGGTAGATTAGTCTAGATTTAGTGTTGTTTCGGTAAGTTGTTTGGTTCCTCACAACCGGGAAGAAACCAAACTTTTATTTTATACCTTTAAGATAAAACTAATTTAAAAATTGACTTCTCTGGTGACCGGTTTCTTATTTACATTTAATTTGGGCTGTTAACCAGGGTCACTCTCGGCTCTTACTTTGGTCTCTGAACCGACTGTAAAAAATAGAAATAGAAGAACCAAAGAAGTCTTATTTTATACGTGTGTATCTCACAAAGAGAAACCCAGTTTTTGTATCATAACCCAAGAAAAGAACCGGCCCTACAGGTTTCCAGCATTGTACAGAATGTGGTGAACCAATTGCTAAAGCTGACCTGCACTTAATTTGTGTTTTCTGCCTAGGGTTTGACTACCTGAACGCAGATTGTGAAATTTGTAAAAAATTTCCCCCAGTCGATGCTTGATAGGCATTTAACTGTCTGAGGGAAAATATGCTCAATAAGGCCGTTGACCTGGACTCTGATAAACCGGCTCCTTCTCACTCTAAAGAAAAACCCAAGGAACTGGATGAACAGCCCTCTGACGAGGGTGAAGGTTCCTTGGGAAGAAAGCGAACCGCAGAGACTGTCGCTGAACTGACAACTGCTGCTAAGAAGAAGAAGAAGGAAAAGCACTTGGGAAGGAACCACAACTGACAAACCCATCAGTTCCTACCACTGAGGAGATTGCTAATTCCATTAGAATAATTCAGTTGCTAGCCGGCCCGTCGGTGCAGTGGTTGGATTTCCGCTTGCAACGCCAGCGGCCTGGGTTCGGGAATGGACCTGGGTCATTGGAGGGCTGACCGGGGGAGAAGGATCGAGTGTCACACGGACTGCTGTCCTTCTTCAGGGGGAGGGTTCAGTGCATGACCGGTGCTCGAGGGACCCCTGGTGGAGGCTGTGGGCACCGCAGCGACTGGCACCAACAAGGATCCGAGGGTTGGGATGGACGCTGGCATCATTGCATGTTCCCGCCCCTGCCTACAGGGGGGAAAAAAGTCTGCCTACCCACCGCCTTAATGACACCTGCCCCCCGGCTGTAGTTGGCTCCTAGGCTGACTCCCGCCCTATCCTGTAGTTCATGGCACCCTTCAGAGGGGCAGAGTGCCGCCACTCCACCCTGGGGGGCAAGCCAGGAGGTACCAGGAAGGCAGCTAATGTGGGAAGCTGCAGCCAAGGGATCCATGACCGGGCCGATAGTGCCAGCAGTGGGAGGTGCCAAAAAGAAGTAAAATAAAAAAATAAATAATTCAGTCACTGCAAACTGGTACCTCTGTTCTGGTTCTGCGACTCTGTTCACATCATCCATCGGTTCAACCTTCAGGTTCCTTCTTGGTCTCTGATTCCTTTGAACATTACTCTGAAATTTATGGCAATGATGATGATGAGGAGGGGGATGATGATGACTTTGGGGAGCCCCCTGATCCTCAACACCCTGATTCCCTTAATATGGGACCTGAGGATTTTACCTCACATTTTGCTTTCATGAAGCAAGTGACACAGACTCTGGATCTCTCCACTCAGGAATCTGCGGAGGAGGGAGAGGAATTAGATTACATGGAAATGATGGATGTACCAGCAACTAAGAGGTTGCTACTACCCGTCCATAAGTCCCTAAAGAGACAAGCCACTAGGATTTTGCAACCCCCCACTTCTATTCCCCCAGTGGACAAGATGGGTAGGAAATACTGGGTGGCCAAGGCAGGAGCTGAATTACTTTTTGGGCATCCCAGTCATGGAGGGGTGATGCAGACTGCTGTATGTGATAAGGCAGGCATTCCTCTGGCATCACATCTGCCTGAGAAAGATTCTAGGTAAATGGACTCGATGGCCAAGAAATCTTATTTGGGTTCTTCTCTGGCCATCAGGCAGGCCACTTACATGACCTATGTTTCCAGATATCAGAAAAGTCTCTGGAATACAGTTTTGGAGATTGCTAAGGCCTGCTCTGCTCCGCTCCCATGGCATCTAACCTAGCTGAGGCTGCGAAAAGGGGCATAGAAGCCTCCACATACCAATTTTGGATGGCAGTGGATGCCAGTGACATTGCAGCCAGACTGATGGCAACTTCAGTGTCCCTGCGGAGGTTTGCTTGGCTAAGGGCCACTAATCTATCCCAGGACACCCAGGCGAAGGCCTTGGATTTTCCTTGTGAGCCAACATCTCTCTTTGGTGGGCAGACAGAGGCCTATATGAAAAAGATGGATGAATACAAGGTGACTTACAAGAGTGCTGCTGCTAAGGAATAGGCAGCAGCAACACCTCAGAAGTATCCGAGTAAGGGGGGGTAAGGGTAGAACCCACTACAGACCTTTATTTCAGACTCTGGCTGTCCCAGCCTGTCAGCCACAGAGAGGGTACTGCAGATGCAGAGGGGGCAGCAGTCACGCTGGTTCCAGTCCCCAGCCAAGTGCACAAGCAAAGCAGATCCCCTGAGGGGTCTGCCAGGGTCACCTCCCCACTCTCAGTAGGGGGCAGGCTGGCTCATTATCTCCAGGCTTGGAGTTCCATTACCATGGACAAGTGAGTCCTGGAAGTAGTGAGCCAAGGCCTTGCTTTCAGTTTCAAGGTCTTACCCAGGCTGAGGGAAAGAGTTTTCAGACCTGCCACCCCATCAAAAGCAGTTCTATTGGAGGTGGAAGTAGAAAAAACTCCTTCAGGAGAAGGCAGTGGAGCCCGTCCCCTTGGCCCAAAAGGGAGGGACTGTACTCAAGATACTTTCTCACTCTAAAGAAAACAGGAGAGTGGTGACCCATACTGGATCTCAGGCATTTAAACAAACATTTGACAAAACCATAGTTCAAAATGGTCTCTTTGGCTATCATTCTCCATACACTCAGGCAGGGAGATTGGCTGGTATCCCCAGACCTAAAGGATGCCTACCTCTACATTCCAATCAGGCAGTCCCACAGAAAGTACCTCAGGTTCAGATTGCCAGCAGACCATTACCAGTTTAGAGCCATGCCTTTCAGCTTGACTTCTGCCCCTAGAGTGTTTACAACGTGCCTAGCATTCATGGTAGCACACTTAAGGAGTCAGGGAGTTGCAGTCTTCCCATACTTGGATGACTGGCTAGTGGTAGTCCAGTCACCCCAGCAGGTCAGAGATGCACTGACCACCACTCAGAATACCCTGCAGTCCTTAGACTTCCTGGTAAACAAAAAAAAGTCAGGGCTCAGGCCAGTTCAGCTCCTGGAATTTATAGGAGCAGAATTGGACACACTAAGGGGAAAGGCATTCCTCCCTCAGGATAGGGTGGACAGGCTGGTACAGTTGGCCAGCTTCTTCCAGCTGCATATTCCCAGACCAGCAAGGCACTTTCTTCAGCTGTTAGGACACATGACTGCGTCAACAGCAACAATTCCAGTTTCCAGATGAGACATCTAGTTTCATCTCAGATCTCACTGGTCACAGAAAAGGGATTCCCTGTCAAAAATGGTACCAGTCACAGGAACTCTTCTTCAAGCACTCCAGTGGTGGCAGAAAAAGAAAAGGTCAACCTCAGAGAAGGTGTGCCTTTCCTTCTGCAGTCACCATCAGTAGTGCTAACAGATGCCTCCCTCCTAGAATGGGGTGCCCACCTGGGGGAGCACACTGCACATGGTACTTGGCTTCAGCAGGAGTCTCTGCTTCACATAAACCTCTTAGAACTCAGGGCAGTTTACCTAGGCATTCAGTCCTTTGCCTCATTGCTGCAGGGTAAGGTGGTTCAAGTCAAAACAGATGATACAACCACAATGCACTGCATCAGCAAGCAAGGGGCACACGGTCATCCCCCTGTGCATAGAGGCCATGAAAGTATGGAATTTGGCCTGCTCTCTGGGGATCTCCCTCTCAGCAGTTCATCTCCCAGGGAAGGACAATGTCCTCGCAGATGGCCTCAGCAGGATCAACCAGAATCACCATGAGTGGCCACTAAACAGGCAGATCCTGCAAGTTGTGTGCAGAAGGTGGGGCACCCCAGAGGTGGACCTCTTTGCAGCCCCAGACAAGCACCAGCTGCCACAATTCTGCTGCAGGCCTCCTGCAGTGGGCACAGTGCCTCTGAATGCACTGCTGTTGGATTGGACAGGGAAGTTTCTGTATGCCTTCCCTCCATTTCCCCTGTTGCTCAAAGTACTGAACAAGCTCAGGGTTCAGCCAGCGACAGTGATCCTCGTTGCTCCAGACTGGGCCAGACAGCCCTGGTATTCACTACTCCTGACCCTGTCAGTATCCAGACCAATCTCCCTCCCCAGGAGGCACAACCTACTGACCTCCTCAGAAGGCAGGATCCTTTACCCCGATCTCCAGTCCCTCAGGCTCAAGGTGTGGCTTTTGAGGATTTAGAGTATGCTGACCTACACCTCTCTGAAGGGGTTCTAGAGGTCCTCAATTTCTAGAAAACCCTCTACTAGGAAAAGTTAAATCTCTAAATGGAAGAGGTTTTCTATTTGGTGCCAGCAAAAAAACATATAGACTGTAGTCAGGCTGGTTTGCCAGTCATTTTGGATTGTCTGGCACACCTTCATTCCCTCGGCCTCAGGCCATCTGCCCTTAAGGTACATCTGGCAGCTGTCTCTTCTTACCTCTCAGTGGGTAATGGTTCATCCCTGGTACGAACCAGGAATTCAGAAAGTTTTTCACAGGTCTGTTACACTTTCACCCCCCACAGAAGGAACCATCTCCTGCATGGGACCTCAGTATATGCATTGGCCAGCTAATGCAGCCACCCTTCTAGCCCATGTCTTTAGCAGAGCTTAACTATGTGACATGGAAAACAGTGTTCCTGATAGCTATCACCTCGGCCAGCAGAATCCGTGAGCTCCAGGCCTTGTCCACAGAGCCAAATTACATTTCAGTCCGTAGGGACAAGGTAGTCCTCAGGACTAGCAGGAAGTTTCTCCCCAAGGTGGTGTCGGACTTTCACATGAATCAGTCCATCACTTTGCCAGTCTTTTTCACTGACCATTCCAGTTCAGGGGGAACGTAGGCTGCATAGCCTAGATGTCAAGAGGGCTATCAGCTACTACTTGGATCACACTAAGAATCATGGGCAGGATAGTATTCATCTTTTCCTGACTTATGGAAAGGTGGGCAAGGGCAAGCCTGCCTCATAGAGGACCATTGCACTCTGGATTGTTGCCTGTATTCAATTCTGCTACAGCAAAGTAGGCAAAGAACCCCCTGTGGGCCTTAGGGCCCACTCTACAAGGGGTACAGCTGCTTCTATAGCAGCTGCAAGACATATTTATTTGTTGGAAATTTGTAAAGCAGCTACCTGGAAAAATGTTCACACATTTACCAAACACTATAGCCTGAATACTCAGGCCAGAAGTGATCCCAGATTTGGTAGACAGCAGTACTGCAGAGCCTGTTTCCTAAATAGGTTCTCTGCCCTCCTCCAAAGATGCTGCTTGGTTAGTCTGCATATGTCAGAATACAATAAGATTTCCTGGGGTTTGAAGAAAAAATTACTTACCATAGTAATCTTGTTTCTTCCAAGGGGAATCTTACTGTATTCTGAGCTCCAAACCTACATGCCATACTAGAACCTACGGGCACTGCACTACAGCTGTCCATGCTGTTTGAAATTTGAGTTCTTGTTGGGGCATCTGTGACTGAGTCTTAGTGATGCCCTCACTTATAAATGGAAGGGGTTTGTTTTATTTTTAAGAGGTGGTTAGTTGTTTATTAGGATAGTTTTGATAGCTTGTAGTTGTTTATTAGGATATTCTCGATAGCTTGTTCTTATGCATGCTCTGTAAGAATCTGACGGTGCATGATGTATACCAGGGACAGTGGTTTGAAAACTGAGCTTGAGCCTAGCATTTCATCATTAGCATAGGTTCTATTAACCATTTTGGCTCTGGGGCAGTCCTATGGTGAGACCATACCGCATACTGTATGTCAGAATACAGTACGATTCCCCTTGGAAGAAACAAGATTACTATGGTAAGTAATTTTTTCTACTGGGTGATCTAATCTTTTTAAAGTTGTTCTGCCATATTTTAGTGTCTCCTAAGACTCATTTCTGAATCATTTTTCGGTAGTCATTTAGTGACCACTTCTCACTCTAGCTTCAGAAATTAAATCTGATGTTAGTGTGCAGAGGTGAATGTGACCATACAGCAGAGTTTTTAATTTTCTTTTTAAGGTTCCGTAATTACCATAAAATTCTAGGCTCTTGGACATCTCGTTCCAGTAGAATAACTGCAGTTTTTAAGCATAGTGAGGGATCCCTTGGAAGAAACAGTATTACTACAGTAAGTAATTTTTTCATAGTAAACCCTGATGGTTTTCATTTGGAGTCTGACACTAACTTTAAGTAATGAAAGTCACGGCACACCACTAGCCACCGATTAAAAAGTCCTTTGACAAAACCCATGCTTGGGTGAAACGTGAGGAGTTGTCTGTGTCCTGCACTTAGTACTTTTTTGACTGCTGCAAAGTTAAGTAAAATATTTTTTATCAGCATTTCTTTGGCCGTGGACTTTTTATTGGTGGCTGGTGGTGTGCCATGACTTTCATTGCTCTATATCTGTGCGAGTCTCAGAGCACCCACTCCTCTGTGTGGCTCAGTCTATATGCTAACTTTAAGTGCCTGGCTTGTCACACTGGGCTAGTCACTTGATTTTGAGACCCAAATATCATGTCTGTAAATCTGTGAACTCTACCCTTGTCTTGGCCTGTTGATTATAAGCAGCATCTCACTATATATGCTCCCCTGGCTGAAGCACAATGAATACTTATGCCTTCCTTTGATTATTGCCTTCCCTAGATTATAGTCTTTTGGTTTATACTAATACCGTTCATTCAGTATTAAGTAGGCTTAATGTCTTGTGCAACAACATTTGCTGTTTTGTAGGGTTGGCAGGCTGCAGACCCCAGGTTGCTAGTAATTTCGAACCCTGCCATCATATCATGAATCTTTTGAAATAAGTGAGTAGTGCACAGCAGGAAAGCCCATACTCCAGTATTTAAGGCTTTTCTGAAGCAGAAAGTGGATATACAGTTCTTCTTCGCGGTTGGTCAGAGTACCTGTATGTACTGTATAGTAGAATGCCATGCCCCTTGGCTGTTATTGAAGTTCTTAATTTTGACAATAAGGAGAAAGGCTGTTTATTTCTGTATTTATTCAAAAACTTGAGTGGTACTATAGACAGTAAGTAAGTTCCGTCTGGTGGGAGCAGACCCTAGATGTGACCATTAATCAAAAAAATAAGAGCTGGGGGGCTGCTCACTCAGCTTCCGAGAAAGCACCCACAAGGTGCATTTCAGCAAATATATTCTCTTTATTGAAATTTAATCCCAAATCCTGATATTTCATAGTTAAGGCTTCTTCACAGGATTGCTTCTAAAAATAATAAATATACAAAAAGTAAATTGACCTATAAACATTGAGTCCTTAGAGGGGAACTGTCAGCAATAAGAGCCTCACACCCAGGCGTGAGGCTGTTAGCCCTTTGTGTGCAAAAACACTTTTTCTTTACCTACTGATTACTGCAGTGTGGCAGACTGTATCAGGCTGATTTCATTAACTTGTAAACTGACAGTTCCTGTAACCAGAAATGTCAGACTCCCCTTCTGCTGACATCAGAGGAGGACTGCAGCACTGGGATGTTCAATAGCCTACAGTGACTGCCCATTTTTTTTAATAAGCTGTAATCTTCTGTTTCCCTGATCTTCTGTTCTCCTGGGGCTAGATATAGTCACAGAGGACTGTACTAAGCCCTACGAACATAGCAGGACCAGCAAACATCTGATTTTAGCTTACAAAATCTTTAACATGTATACTGTGGGCTATTGAATGTCCCAGCTCTGCAGTCCTCCTATGATGTCAGTTGCAGGAGATTCTGGGATTTCTGGTTACAGGAAATGGAATATTAGAAGTCAGCATAATTAGTTTAATACATTCTACTATATTGTAGTAAATAGTAAGTAAAAAAAAAATATATATATATATATTTTTTTTTACACAGGTAAATTGGAATCAGCCTTACACTTGAGTGTGAGGATCTTATTGCTGACAGTTTCCCTTTAAGTATTTGTTGCAAATTAATAACAATAGCGTGATTTTGACGTATTATTCACATAAGAGATGCAGGAACTGTAGATATTAACATTTTATAAATTGTGTAAAAGACCTTTGTTTAAAAAATGGAATTTGAATTTAAAATCAAAGTGTTTTTCTTTGCAGAATATTAGAGAATCCCTATTGTGGTAAATGGACAATGCCAACTGAAATTAGAACTTCAGAATTTTAGACATATGTGCATAAGACACCCTCTTATGATTGTAGGAGTACCAGAAATGTTTAGAAATAAACAGTTCTGACTGGTTTCAGCTTTATTTGATTAAAGTACAGTATGTATAGCCAATTATGATTGGACACACCATAATAAAAACCTAGATTCATGAATACAATACAAGAAGAAAACATTGAGTACAGTAATATTGTTTCATGTGATAATCTAAAAGAATTCCCTGAGTAATTCATAGTGTTGGGCACAGTTATACATCTAAAAAATCATTATTTAGCAACATACAGGAGATTTTTTTTTTTGTAGCCGCTAGCCGCCTGGACCCTCGCTCCCACCTCCACATTAGATGCGCCCCTTCAGTAGCCCCTGGTTTAACTCCCAGGGTGGGGTTGCTGCAGACGCACAGGATAGGTCGAAAGTGGCTGTCCTGGAGGCTGATTGAAGCCGAGGGCTGGCTTCATCTAGGGCGGCCGGCAGCTTGGTTACCCCACTGTAGGCGGAGGTGGGGACGTGCAATGATGCCAGCATCTGCCCTGCCCCTCGAGTGTCATTTTGGTGCCAGTCGCTGTGGTACCCCCGGCCTCCACCAGGGGTCCATCAAGCACTGGTCACACCCCTCCCTCCCCGGAGAAGGACTGCAGTCCTTGGGACGCTCGAGCCTTCTCCCCTAGCCGTCCCGTGTCCCGGGACATACAGGAGATTTAAAACACTTCTTGAAATATGAAGCGCATTTGCAGCTAAATATAATATAGATAAATCAGTAGAATTTAAAAGAAACCTTAGCTTATCGTGTAATGGACCATTATTAAAATCAGTTATATAGTGACCCAGCCATTTTTTTCCTATAAATTAGACAGAAAGGAGTCTTAAGTCAGTATATGCATTGTGGACCATTGATTGTTACATCCATATCTGCAACTCTGCCCATTCATGTTTGAAATCCATGAAATGTATTTTTTTTTTTTAAATACTTTTTGGTAACTTGGTAAGGCCCACTATGCACAAGTGCCTGTTTTCAGGGGTGAGCTGGGAGCACTGGGCGATTAAGTGACTTGCTCATAGTCACACAGTAAGCAAGTGGAGGTAGTGAGAATCAAACCAAGGTCTGGTCTGCTGGATGTACCAAGCTCATTACTCTAACCTCTAGGCTGTACTGCTAGTGTTGTGCATACCATCCATAGTTCAGATCAAGTCTAAATCTTGCTAATGTTTGTAAATGTATTTTATATTCATTTACTCGTTTTTGTTGACCGGGTGAGGTACACTAAGCACGCATGTGCCTATTTTCAGGTACGACCCAGGAGGAATGCAGGATTTGTCGTCCAATAATGTACTGTAATTTTCAACAGTATATAGTTAACAGGGAACACGCAAACTATAGAGGTAATGAATGACAAGTAAAAGAGCAGTTACATCAATGTAGAGTACCTAAATTAACAGAATTGTGCAACTAAAGTGATAATACAAAGCATCTATAGTATTCACAGTGCAATAAATAATATTAAAAGGAATGTGTATTTTTGATCATTTTATATACATAGATACACAGATACATAGACAGTGTCAGCAGATAAGGGCCCACCCAGTCTGCCCATTTGAGCTTGTAATAATATATATGTAGTAAAAGCTTCTGTTGTTGAATCTTTTCTGTGTCCCTCTGAAAATTAACATCATTAATGTGTCATATTCCAGTCAGTTTATAAGGATTAAGGTTACTTAGTACATCATGATTAAATTATGACAAAAAACATGTTTCCTAAGTCTAGTGAAGTATTCCAAAATGGCAGACTGGATGGGCCTAGCAATCCTTATCTGCTGAAGTCTTCTATGTTTCTAAGATGTTCCCCCATGTGGCTTTAGGAATGGTATTGGGAGTTAGTGCTACAGGTTTGTAACAGTAAAAGAGAATTCTGCCCTTAAAAACTCTCCAATGACAAACTGAGGTAGCCCTAAGATTAATTTGAAGATAGAGATTTTTTTCTCTCTCGTTAAGCAGTGATTTTGTTTTCCTCCTAAACTTTTACGCCATATAATAAATATGAATTAAAAGAGAACTGTGCTGAACCTGAAACTCATTTTTGCTAGTAGAAGCAGTTTTTTAAATACTTCTAATTATGTTACTGTTCCACCTTTACAGGCCTATTTGTGATTTTAGTTGGTAGTTTTTGATTTACACTTTGGTATTAAGTATCATTTTTGAACTATTTGATGTAGTTTATGTACCTCTCAACCACAGAGTTCTGCAGTAGAATATGGATGCATTGCGTTAATAATGGAAGAGCTGAGAAGAAAAAAATTACTCACCTTAGTAATTATGTTTCTTCTAATGGAGTCTTGCTGTATTCTGACTATTGCAGTTAGCCCCAGCACTCAAACTGCCCCGGAGAGTAGAGGGTTAATTTCTATGCAGAGCATGGAACGTTGAGCTCGAGCTTGGTTCAAACCTTTGTCTGTTGCACTTTGAATCACAACCGTCAGATTCTTACCAGCTAATACTAACTAACTACTATGTGGAAATTGTAAAATATTTACTAGCCGAATGGCAACCAAATATTTTGGATCCCCAAAAGACTCAAGTCAAGAAATCCAAAATCAAAAACCAGGTAGTGAACAACTTAAGACTGTTACATTAATAATATAACCCACTCCCCCTCTCTAAAAGGAGGGAGTTCCCAAATGCACCCCTTGGGTGCAACACTGCACCTGCCAGCTCACTTCCCAAAAACAGGTTCTGAGAGGGGACGGAGGTCAGAATACAGCACGACTCCATTAGAAGAAGTATGATTACTAAGGTGAGTAATGTTTTCTTCAAACAACATGAAGTCTTGCTGTATTCTGACTGTTGCAGACTACGAAGCAGTACCTCCATGGAGGAGGGAATCGAACCTACCTTGGGAATAGGCTCTGCAGTACTGCTGTACCAAACCGAGCATCACCCCTAGCCTGGATGTCCAGGGAGTAATGCTTGGTAAATGTATGGACTGTTTTCCAGGTGGCTGCTTTATACATATCTCTTGCAAAGGAATATCCCTGGCCGCAGCCAGGGAAGCAGCTGTACCTCTAGTTGAATGAGCCCTCAGGCCTGAGGGATGTATTTTGCGTAGCTTCTCATAGCAGAATTAAATGCAAGAGACAATCCACCTGGCAATAGTTCTCTTAGTGACAGGTCTGCCCTTCTCCACTTCCCCATAAGTGAGAAACAACTGGAAGGAGTAAAACCTGTGAGCCTTAGTATGCTCAATGTATAAACTAAGGGCTCTTTTAACATCCAAACTGTGTAAACTTCTTTCTCCTGAAGAAGAATGATCAGTGAAGAACACAGGGAGAGACATAGATTGGTTCAGATGAAAATCTGAAACCACCTTAGGTAAAAACCTCCTATTAGTTCTAAGGACCACCTTATCTCTATGAAATGAGATAAAATCAGGCTCTACTGACAGCTTGCAATTCACTGATACACCTGGCAGAGGTAATAGCTGCCAGGGACACTGTTTTCCAAGTCAAGTACTTAAGCTCTGCTGAAGACAAAGGCTCAAAAGGGGGTTGCATGAGCTGAGCAATGCAAACATTAAGATCCCAAGCAGGGGTAGGATCCCTAAAGGGGGGGGATTGGTATGAAGCAATCCTTCGAAAAATTTACAGAATACAGGGTGAGATGAAAGTGAGGAAGGCTTTCCCAATGACAGAAAAGCAGAAACAGCTGACAAATGTACTTTGAGAGTAGCTGGTCTGAGGCCTAGGCCATTGAGATGAACCATATAATCCAGAACTGTAGACAATTCAGCAGTGTCTGGGGCTATATGCTTATTGGAACACCAAATGCTGAATCTTTTCCATTTAGAGTTATAAGTTTTTCTGGTGGCAGGCTTTCGAGAGGCTTTGAGAATATCCAGAACCCCTTGGGACAGATGCAAATCTGCATACTCTAACTTTTCAAGAGCCATGCCTTGAGATTGAGAGACCAAAGATTGGGGTACCAAATGCTCCCCTGAGAGGAGGTTAACAGGTTGTAATTCCTGGGAAGAGACAGGGGAAGATGGACTGCTAGGGACAGCAACAGGGGGTACCAAAGCTGCCTGGCCCAGTCTGGAGCAATCAGAATCACTTTGCAAGGTTGTGACCTTACCTTGACCAGAACCTTGAACAGTAGAGGAAAGGGAAGGAAGACGCATAGAAATTTCCCATCCCAGTTCAGAATCAGAGCATCCAGAGGGACTGAGCCCAAGACTCGGGGTCTGCAACAAAACAGAGGAAGTTGGTGATTGTCTGGGGCTGCAAAGAGATCTATCTCTGGAGTGCACCCCCTTGAAAAAATCACTTTCAACACCAGAGGGTCCAGGGACCATTCATGATGGCCCTGGGAGATCCTGCTCAGTGCATCTGCTAGCACATTGTCCTTCCCTGGAAGGTGGACTGTTATCAGAGAGGTCTTCAGAGAATAAGCTAGGGACCACAATTTCATGGCTTCCGTGCACAAGGCCGTGGACAGAGTGCCTCCCTGCTTGTTGATGTAACACATGGTGGTGTTGTCTGTCCTAACCTGAACCATCTTGTTCTGCACTGACTGAGAGAACGCTTGCAGGGCCAGAAAGACTGCCTTGAGTTTCGAGAGATTGATGTAAAGAAGGGATTCCTGAGGGGACCACAATCCCTGGGCTGTGAGAGCCCCCAGATGGGCTCCCCACCCAAATAGAGAAGCATCTGTGGTTAGGACCACAGAGTAAGACTGAGTGACGATTGGGACTCCTTGCCTGAGGCTGCCCTGATCCTGCCACCATTGGAGAGCCTGGATCAGAGTCTGAGTCATTGGTTAGAGAATCTTTCTTCTGAGACCAAAAGGCCCTCAGGTGAAACTGAATGTTCCTCATCTGAAATCTGGCCCTTTGGACCACTGTTGTAGAAGCTGCCATGTGGCCCAGAAGCTGAAGGAAGTGCCTTGCTGACCGAGAGACCAGAAGGTGGAATGAAGAAGCCAGCTCTACAATAGCCCTTGCCCTTTCCAGGGGAAGAAAAGCTCTTGCTTTTACTGTATCCAACTCTGCCCCTATGAAGGTGAGGAGCTGTACAGGCTTGAGAATTGACTTGGGAAGATTGAGAAAGAATCCTAGGGAAGGGAGCACTTGCTGAGTCACTTGAAGGTCTGACTTGACTTGGTCTGGGGACTGACCCACAATGAGCCAGTCGTCCAGGTATGGAAATATGGAAATATTTGTCCTTCTTAAAAAGGCGACTTCTACTGCTAGGCATTTTGTGAATCCCCTTTGAGCTGATGTCAGCCCGAAGGGCATAGCTTTGAACTGATAATGGCCTGAAGGCAATTCGAACCTGAGATACTTTCTGTGGGAGCACCTGATGGAAATGTGAAAGTTGGCATCTTTTAAGTCCAGGGAGGCTAGCCAGTCCCCTGGCCTTAGAGAGAGAAGGATTATTCCCAGAGTCACCATTTTGAACTTTGCTTTTAAAAGATGTTTGTTCAGGTATCTTAAGTCTACGATGGGTCATCACTGCCCTGTCTTTTTTGGGGTAAGGAAGTACCTGGAGTACAGACCTTTGCCCCTGTGCAATGTAGGAACTCTCTCTGCAGCATTTAGAGCCAGTAGAGATGAAACTTCTGCCTCTAGGGCAGTGGTTTCGGAGATGCTTGCGGGTGGAAAAGATCTGGCCCTCGGCTTTGGAAATTTCTTGAAGCTGAGAACCAGCCCCTGACTTACCTCAGACAAGTGGGTCCTGGAGGTGGTAACAGACATCCAGTCCTGGATGAAGTAAGCCAGCCTGCTTCCTACAGGAATGGGGGAGTTGACCCAGGCTGATGCATCAGGGTGTCTGCTTGGCAGGAGCCTTAGGTTGAGGGATGGATGCAGCCCTGCTCATCCCCCTTCTGCCTCTCCCTCTGAAGAACCCCCCTCTGAGGAAAGGGAGAAGAGGCCTGTGCTTGGTAGAAGGCCTATGAAAAGGCCTGCCCCTGTCCCTAGCTTGCTGCCTTTGAGGACTTGCCTGCCTTTCCTTGGCCTGTGCACTCTTATAGATGGTCCTATACTCATCCATCTTTTTCATGTAATTCTCTTTCTGCTCCCCAAACAGAGAATTACCCACCACAGGGAAATCCATGGCCTTAGCCTAGGTGTCCTGTGAGAGGCTAGTACATGTGAGCCAAGCCATTCTCCGAAGAGCCACAGATGTAGCCATGACTCTAGATAACACATAATTGGAGTCCACAGCAGCATGGAACTGTACCTTAGATGCCTCAATCCCATCAGCAGCCACCCCCTCCAGCTCCGAGGCTAGCTGGGGGGAGGCCTGCTTAGCCAGTGCCAGTACAGTGTCCCACCTGGACTTCTGGTACCTGGCTGCATAGGCCATATAATTAGCCTGCCTGAGTCCCAGGGCGGATGCCATGTACTGTTTCTTTGCCATGACATCCAGCTTCCTAGAGTCTTTATCTGGGGGGGGTGAAGCCAAGGGTATATTAGCCTTATCACAGGCTGCAGGCTGCACAACTCAACATGGCTGCATTGTTGATACAAGTACTGTGTACCCAAACCTGATGAGGTGTACCTTTTGTCCATCCTTCTGTCGACAAGAGGTACAGAATTTGGAGTTTTTAAAATCTTTTATGTCTGTTTCCCAAAACACTTATGAAGTGGAATAGACAGTCTCATGGACTCTGGGATGTCAATCATCTCCACATAATCAGGTTCCTCTTGTTCCTCTACAGCTTCTTCCACAGGGAGCTGGAGGGTTTCTGCCAGTTTCCTGTAAAATATGTAGTGGGAAGGGGACTCGGAAAGCCTAGGAGGGGAAACACCAGAAGGCCTGTCTGAGGAGATGTCCGGTTCAGTGGGCTCAACCAGACCTTCCACACCATCATCATAATCATCATAATCTTCATCCCCCTCCAAATCCAGTTCATATAAATCTTCAGGGGCATAATCTTGAACTGGAGGAACCGACCAAACCGAGTACCTGCCAGAAGGCACCAGATCAGACGGAACCGGGCTAAGCGATTCTACAATCATTATCTCTTTGGCAATCTCGGCGGTTGGAAAATGGGTCTCTGGATCCGAACTGGCTGATTTTTGGTTTCTTTTCCTTTTCGTAGGAACCGATCCCTCAGGATCGGCTCTCCTCTTACCCGAAGAAGTATCACCCTGGTCAGAGGGCACTCCTTCAGGTTTGGTCGGAACCGAACCGGGCTGGCCGTCCGGGTCAGCGGCCTTCTCGGCCTCCTTATCCCTAAACCTACCTAATCTTTTTTTCCAGGGTAGACTTAGGGAAATTTTTACAGATTTGGCAGTCTGAATCGAGGTGGTCAAACCCCAGACAATAAACACAGGTGGTATGGGGATCAGCCTTAGCAAAGACCTCCCCCACACACATTGCAGTGTTGAAACCCAGTGGGCCCGGTTTTTCTTTTGGGTTTCTCAGACGTAGCCATCCTAACCACAAACTTACCCTTTTTATGGCAAACAACCAGGCAAGACACCCTTATCGGTTTCTAACCGTGTCACGGGTATTGGAAAAAAACACAAGAAAATGCAGTTTTTTTTGGTTTTTTTAAACCGATAAGGACCAGTAACCACACTCTAAGTTTAGAAACAAAGACAGAGTATATAATTCACTAAACGCCGGTTCAGCCGAACCGGTCGAAAAATCAATCTTTACAATTTCCATAAGTTTACTATGTCTAGTTCACTACCTAGTACTTACTGTACCACAGACAGAGATCTGAACCCAAACTTGCGAAAAATAATCGGTAAAACCGAGGACTTTAACCGATTTCGAACCGCGAACAAAAGAGAAATCTCCGGAGCGACCGTTCAGTTAGGCGGAGTAAAGAATCTGACGGTTGTGCTTCAAAGTGCAGCAGACAGAGGTTTGAACCGAGCTCGAGCTCAGCGTTCTATGCTCTGCATACAAATTAATCCTCTGCTCTCCGGGGCAGTTTGAGTGCTGGGACTAACTGCAATAGTCAGAATACAGCAATACTTCATGTTGTTTGAAAGGGACATCAGCTACATCACACAGTTCTAAAATGGTATTTGCCAGCTGTCTGTAAATCAGAAACACCGACTCGGATAACTATAAAGCCTATAGAGATGAAAGAGTAACAGAATTGGCACCAATATTTAAAAGTCAGCTTCTACTAGGGAAAATGAAGCACAATTTCAGCACAGTTCTCCTTCAGACTTAATTGATGAATAGGAGTCATTAGCAAATGACTTAGAATAATCTATACCCAGTGTAGAGGCTCTTGCTGTTTTTTTTTTTTTTTTTTAACTTTCTCAATGCATGTACTCCAGTTCCCCTTTGCCAAGATGGTTATACCCAGGTATAAAAGCTTTGCAGTTCTTCCAAACCCACATTATTTATTTTATAAGTATAATTCCAATTCTTAGGTTTTACCAGAACCATTATCCTACATTTTTGTGCATTTCATTTTAGTTTTAGCTTGTCTTTAGTATCCACAATGGTATTCAAAGTGTTTTTTTTTTTTTTTAGTTGTTTTTAACCAGGTATAGCACACTAAGCTGAAAACTTTTTTACAGGAGCAACCTGGGAGCACAAGGAGGTTAAGTGACTTGCTTAGGGTCCCACAGTATGCAAGTGGAAGCTGTGGGATTCAAACCCAGGTCTAGCCTGCTGGATGTCACCAGATTTGCAGCTCAGAGCCTTAGACCACTGCACTATACTGGCGTATATTCCTGAAGCATATCTTGATATAATCAGTGCATCATCTGCATAGAGCACTATGTTTATTCTGTTACAAGCTTAGTTGCATCAGTACCTATCAGACCCAGACTGATACCATTGCGTTTATGCATAAGTTGAAGAGCAGGGAGCAAGCATGCATCCTTGCTTAACTCGGAAGAAAGAGTCCTAAAGGGACAGGTGAGGGGGTACAGGCAAAGTGGGAAAGCATTAAGGATACAATACTTGAAACAACATCCCTTTGTGTTAGAGAGAAAAGGAAGTGCAAAAGAAGAAGGAAACCACTTTGGTTCTCAAGAACAGTAGCAGAAAAGGTCAGAGCCAAAAGGCTGGCCTTCAGGAAATATAAGGGAACACAGCGGGATGAAGATGGGGAGGCATACCAAACTTCCCTAAGGGAAGCAGGGAAGGCAGTAAGGGAGGCAAATGCCCAAACCGAGGAAACACTAGCACAGACAGTAAATAGAAGGTGACAAGACTTTCGATAGATACATTAGTGAAAGGAGAAAGTCCAGAGGGGGTATTGCTAAGATCAAAGGAGATAAGGGGGCGTGTGAGGAGGAGGCCATGTAAAAGTATCTGTCCTAAATAGATACTTCTGCTCATTATTTACTGAAGAGAAGGTAGGGCAGGGCCCAGTGCTCAGCACCAAAGACACGGGGGGGAGGGAGGTGAGCATTAGTCCCTTCACAAAAGAAAGGGTCCTACAAGAGCTCGATAAGCTCAGGGTGGACAAGGCAATGGGACCTGATGGCATACATCCCGGGGTACTAAAGGAGATAAGGGTGTAACTAGTAGAGCCATTATCAGAACTGTTTAGTGAGTCTCTGAGCACAGGAGAGGTCCCAGAAGACTGGAGAAGGCCTCACGTGATCCCGCTCCACAAGAGTGGTAGCAGGGAGGAGACAGGGAACTACATACCAGTCTTACCTCAATAGTGGGCAGGATTATGCAGGCACTCCTTAAGGATAGTGCAACACCTGGAATCCACATGAGCACAGGATCCAAGACAGCATGGGTTTACAAAAGGAAGGTCCTGTCAAACTAATCTCATAGATTTCTTTGGCTGGGTAACCAGAGTGGTAGACCAAAGGGGAGCAGTTGATGTCGCCTACCTTGACTTCAGCAAAGCTTTCGATACTGTTCCACATAGAAGATTGATTAATAAGCTGGGTAATCTCGGGGTGGGTCAGAAGTTGGTCAGCTAGGTGGCAAACTGGTTGATGGGCAGAAAACAGAGAGTGGTGGTAAACGGTATACAGTCAGAAGAGATGCAAGTCACAAGTGGGGTACCTCAGGGATCAGTCCTGGGGCCAGTCCTCTTCAATATCTTCATTAGTGACATTGCCAGATGGACTGGAGGGTAAGGTTTGTCTGTTTGCAGATGACGCCAAGATCTGCAACAGAGTAGATGATCCAGATGGGGCGGGCAGAATGAGAAGAGATCTGGATAAACTTGCAAAATGGTCGGAAGAGTGGCAACTGGGGTTTAATGCAAAGAAGTGCAAGATCATGCACACAGGGAAGAGAAACCCTGAAGCCACCTGTAGGCTGGGAGGGAGTCCTGGCAGTCAGGGAAGAAAGAGACTTGGGCATCATCATCACTGATGACCTGAAATCATCAAGCAGACCACTAAAGCAGTAGGTAAGGCTAGGGGATGTTGGGAATTGTATTAGTAGGGGTATCACAAGTGGAAGAGGGAGTAATAATCCTTCTTTACAAGACACTGGTTAGGCCCCATCTGGCGTACTGCGTGCAGTACTGGAGGCCACACCTTCACAAGGACATTAACCAAATTGAGGCAGTCCAGAGAAGGGCAACCAAAATGGTGCAGGGACTGCATCAGAAAACATATGAGGACAGATTAACGGAGCTCAATATGTATACCCTAGAGCAAAGGAGGGAGAGAGGTGATATGATCGAAACATTCAAACACCTTAAGGGCATTAACAAGGTGAAAGAGTCTAACATGTTTCAATATAAGAAAAATAGCAGGACAAGAGGACACAGCATGAGATTAGAGGAAGGCTGATTAAGGGGTAATGTGAGGAAGTTCTTTTTCACAGAAAGGGTGGTGGATGCATGAAATGGCCTACCTCAGGAAGTAGTGGATATGAATACAGTGTAGAGCTTCAAACAGGCATGGGATAGGCATAAGGGAGCAATACAGATGAGTATGAATAGATAGGCCATTGACAGGGCAAAGGCCGATGGCACATTTATAAGGTAGACAAAGAAATAGGCAGACTGGATGGGCCCTTGTGGTCCTTATCTGCCGTCAACTTCTATGTTTCTATGACTTGCAGCTCTGAAAGTGCACAAGGCTATGAGAATGGGTGGGATATACCTAATGATTCTGTGTAACCCTCATTAAAGGGACTCTAGGAGGTGCTAGCTGCCCCATCAGTGGCCTTATTCAACAGCTGTCTGGAAACGGTTGTCATTCCGGAGGACTGGAGGAGAGCAGACATGGTCCCTCTACATGAGAGCAGCAGCAGGGAGGAGGCTAGCAACAAAAGGCCTGTCAGTCTCACCTCAGTGGTGGGGAAATTTATGGAAACCCTGTTAAAGGAAAGGCTGGTAGAGTATCTTGAATCCAGTGGACTGCAAGACCACAGAGGCATGGATTCATGGGTGATGGGGAGGTCATGCCAGACATATCTGCTTGGGAGGGGACCATGGTGTTCGACCCTGGCAAGAACCCCTTTCTTTCCCACATTCATCTATGGGGACACTGTTTGGACGATATCCTGATCATTTGGAGGGGCAGCATTGATTTGGCCTCCTCCTCCTTTGTTGATTTTCTGAATCGGAATGACTGGGGTCTTCAGTTTACTTCTGATGTGGATCCCTATTCACTTTCTTATTTGGATTTAAAACTAATAAGAATAGATGGACAACCAGTAAAAACAGACAGCTTTAGAAAAGCAACATCAGGTAATATGTTGCTGCATGCAAAAAGTGCATCTTAAAAATGCTATACCATATGGTCAGTTTGTTGGGCTAAGATGAAATTTTTCATCAGATGATGATTTTGAGAGACGGGCACTTGACCTAAGGGAACGGTTTCTCCAGAGAGGATATAAGAATAACATTTTGTCTAGTGCTCTTAATAAAGCTAGACATTTGAAACGTAAGAGTATATTGAAACCCAAAACCAGAGAATCAGATAATGATCAACCTGTTGCTTTTATAACTGAATGTAATTCTTTGACTCCAGAGATACAGTATCAAAAATAGTGAAGAACTGTTGGCCAGTCCTACAAAGTGACCCACATTTATATGCAACCCTGGGAAGTAATCCCAGGATTGTACATAGGAAAGGTAAAAATGTTGGAGAAATTCTGACCCATAGCTTATACACAAAATCCATTAAAACCAGTCGTCCAACATGGCTCCCTCCCTTACCAACTAGTAATTTCCGCTGTGGCAGATGCAGTGTTTGTTGCCATTGCATCCAGGATGGTTTCTTTGTGCACCCCACCTCTAATAAGAACATTTTGATAAAACAATTAATTTCTTGCACAACATGTTATGTTGTACAATGTACTTGCCCTATGCTGTACGTGGGATGCACAAAAAGACCCCTAGAAGAGAGAATGCAGGAGCACAGTTGGGCAGTCTCAAAAACTGAACCAGATACACCCAAAGGGATGCACTTTACATCCTGTCACAGTGGAAACCCAATGGATTTTTCTTTTTCAGGCCTTGAGTTTGTACGAGCCCCTATCAGAGGTGGAGACAGACTTAATTTATTACTTCAGAAAGAATCCAGATGGATATACACCCTCAAAACTATGTCACCTATAGGTCTGAATGACTGACTGGACATTTTGCCATTTTTATGTTTGCTTGCACGCATGTGCAAGAAACATAGTGCTAGCATACGAGTTTTCCAGAGATGTGTCAGCCTCTTCCAGTTCAGTCAGTGTATTTGCAGGCGCGGTCGCAGAGCGCAAATCACTGCTCCAGCTGTCTACGACAGCTGAAAAATGCAGTGGCATACAGTTGAAGGAGAGCTCCACTTGGTGAGCAGGCTCTCCCTCCCACACACACCTGCGTGCCGCGCACACTGCGATGCTCATGCTCCTTCCCCTCCCCTCCACACTGTCTGGCCGGCGGGTGCCCAATCCCCGTCGGCTCCACCCAAGCATCCAGGTGCCACACTGGGCCCACCCCAGCGTGGCAAAATGATGTTATATGAGCGAGGGTGCAATCCCAATCGGCTCCACTATCTTCCCCCATGCCGCCGGTCGGGCGCCCAACTTCGCCGGCTTCACTGTCTGCCCTCTGTACAGGTGCCACCCTGGGAGCCCACCCAGCGTGGCAACAGATGCCATAACCGGCGGGGTGCCCAATCACGTTGGCTCCATGCCCCCAGCGTCCTTACCATGCTGGGCTCCCACTAGCGTAGCAAGCGTCCCAACGTCATCTTTTACACAAAAAAAACCCTGAAAATCAAAATGGTCCCTCGCAGTCTCTGCCCCCACCCGCACCCACCCACTGCGCACCTGCCTCCCCACCCCGACCCCATACTTACCTCCGGACCTCGGCGCGACAATCTTCAGTGGACGGGAACACGTCTGCACTCTTCAGAGCCGATCGCGAACTGAGGAAATGCCGGTAAGCTGTATAATGGGATAGATACGGGTTTTTCAACTTTGTTGCATATCTCAGGCATTTTTTGGAATTTTTGCACCAAATTTTCAACATGGGGTTTTTGGGACCCCTCCTCATGGATTCTTGCACTGTCATGGCGTTACCCAGGCCCCAAGGGTGATTTCGAAGCCACTGTGTGAAATCACCTTTCTGGAATGATTAACGAAACGACACTGCCAGTGTTCATAAGGTGGGCTCTCAAAAAGCCTATTCTGAAAATGTGGTGGAAAAATTCCTTAAAATGACTGTTTTACGAGCTGCGTTGCGCAGTTCCTACGCACGCTCATAAGTTCGCGAATTTTCAATATTTTCACTCCAGATTTTCAACATTGCCATTTTACCACACCTTCTTATGAGCAGTACAACTGTCATTTTTCACATCTCACCCAAAATGTGTTTCCGCCCATGTAGCGCACAATGGTGCACTCGGTGTGCGAAATCAGTGTACGGGACACATTAAGAAAATCACAGTGACACTGTTCATGAGCAGAGGTCTTAAAATAGCTACAGTATGTTGAAAATTTGGTGAAAAAATTCCTAAAAATGACTGTTTTACGAGCGTGTGTTGCAGAGTTCCTATGCACGCTCGTAAGTTCGCAAATTTTCAGTATTTTCACTCCAGATTTTCAACATTGCCATTTTACCACACCTCCTTATGAGCAGTATAGTTGTCATTTTTCACATCTTGCCCACAATGTGTTTCTGCCCATGTAGTGCACAATGGCGCGGTCTGTGCAAAATCAATGTATGGGACACATTAAAAAAATCATGATGACACTGGTCATGCGCAGAGGAATGTTAAAATGGCTATGTTGAAACTAATGATGAAAAAATTCCCAAAAATGACTCTCTTAGGAGCGCACGTTGTGCAGTTCCTACGCACGCTGGCAAGTTTGTGAATTTGTAATATTTGCACACCAGATTTTCAACAGTGCCATTTTACTGCACTTCCTTATGAGCAGTGCAGCTACCATTTTTCACATCTCGCCCAAAACGTGTTTCTGCACATGTAGCACACAATAGTACAGTCGGTTTGCGAAAACAATGTTTGGGACGGATTAAGAAAATCACAGTGACTCTGGTCATGAGCAGAGGTCTTAAAATGGCTATGTTGAAAATTTGGTGAAAAAACTCCATAAAATGACTGTGTTACGAGTGAGCAATGTGCAGTTTCCACGCACCCTCGTAGGTTCATGAATTTGTAATATTTTCAGTCCAGATTTTCACCAGTGGCATTTTTCCACACCTCCTTATGAACAGTACAGCTGTCATTTTCCACAACATGGCCGAAATGTGTTTTCACACTTTCAGTGCAGAGATGCGTGGTCGCTGTGGGAAATCATTGTTCGGGACAGATAAAGAAATCACACTGACACTGTTCATGATCGGAGGTCCCAAAATGCCTGTCTTAACAATCTACTGTAAAAAAAAAAAAAAAAAAAAAATCCCCAAACTAGTTACATTACGGGTGTGCGTTGCACAGTTTCTACGCACGCTCGTGACTTCACCAGTTTTTTTAAGATTTTCACAGCAGATTTTCAACATTGCCATTTTTTACACCTCCCCATGAACAGTACCGCTGTCATTTTTCACATCCTGTTCGGAATGTGTTTTTGCACCTGTGGTGCCAAATGCCGTAGTCGCTGTGCAAAAGCAGTTTCGGCTAACAGACTGATACTGCCACTGTTCACGCAGGTGGGGGTCACAAAAACCATGTTGAAAATTTGGGTGAAAATACCAACGAATGCCTGAGGCGTTAGGGTTTCCGACCATAGCCCACTCTATAGTATGACAGGCATCAGGGGTGTGACTTGGGATTCTTGCCTGCCATGCTCATACCATTCCACCCCACCCACACCCACCCTGCAGCCAGTGAGAGGCATCAAGGTGTGCCTCGGACCTCTTGGGCCCAAACTTCACCCCATTCTCTATACGCACCCATCTCACGTATTTCCTGATGGAGATGAAGGTGCGCATAAGCCAAAGACCCCAAGGCACACCGTGACACTTGTCAGTGTCTGCAGGGTAGGGTGGTGAAATGCTGGGTCGATATGCCTGACGACCCAAAGGCACACCCCAATGCCTGCTACCCTCTGCAGGGTGGTGGTGGGGTTGGCTTCAGTTCAATACTTCGCTGCCATTCCTATTATGCAGCTCTGTAACTTCTACACTACCAATGCCAGTGCCAGCAAGCAAACATTCGGCATTGACAAATGCTTGTTATAGAATCTTTTTTTCTTCAGTATTTTTTGTTTATTTTGCATTCGTGCTTTTGATAGTATATTTAGTCAGCAAATCCTGAGGAATATTTTGGAATGAGCAAATCCCTCTAAAATAAGAGGCTGCACCAATGTATATGATATTAAGTAGTTTAAAAAAATAATAAACTAAAATGAAATAACTCTGGTTTTTACTTTCTGAAATTTCAGTAACGTGGAATGGTGGTAGTTTTGCATCATTTGAAGATCTTCTTTATCAAGTGTTGTACTGGTGAATTTGATTTTTGTTTTGTGCAGGGCAGGGAGAAGGGATGGTGCCAGAGACCAGTTGGGGTCTGCAGAGACAGACTAGGTAGGAATCATCTGGGTAGACTGGGTGTGCCAAGCAGTCCTTTTCTGCTGACAGTTTCTAGTTTCTGTGCAACACGCCTAATGACCTTGACTTCCTCCATTCAAGCAGAAATGCAGTGGAAAATGTTTTTCCAAAAAGCTTGTTTCAGTTACAATTAATATAGCACATCTGTCAAATCTACTTTTCTAGGTACCTCATATTCTGAGCACCATGAGTTGTTTTTTTCCTTTTGTTTTGTTTTTTTATTTTCTCGATCTTAACACTTGACAGATCTACAATGCTATTTCTAAGCCACATGTATTGGCCATCCTTCTTCTTCAGAAAAGAAACTAAATGAACATATTTATAAATACTCATATTTTGGTGGAACTAGAACATTTAACCATCACATAAAATGTAATGATGCCTGGAAACTTGTATTGTGAAAAAAGATAGGTCACATTTTTTGCTCAATTTTGTTGCACTGGTGCTTTAATTTCCCCTGTGTAGTGTATCTGATTTTAATTTTAGTGTTTAAAGTACATAGCTTGAATAGCTTGTAACAAATTACTTAAGGTTCCCAAATCCTGTAACTTTTTGCAAAGAATTGTTCTGCCTATATTAGCAGATGTGCCCGGTATATGCAGGAACGCACACAATGGATTACTTTGTTTATTTTTAACATATTTTGACTTTAAGAATTGTATAAATGAAGATATCTATGGTGAAACACTTTCCCCTAAAACAAAATGGTTTGTCACTAACAGGTTATTTTCTTTCGCCCGTAACTCTAGTTGCTGTAAAAGATATATGGAGTATAGCTTTGCTGTGATGCACAATCAGGAAATAGGTTGATGAGAGGCTGGTTCCTTGGAGCCCCCTTGATGGGTGTCTCGTACTATATCTCATACAATGTCTTGAGGAGCTAAGCAAGGCAGGAAGCCCATATACGCTCCCTGACCTAATTGTAATATGACAGTGAGTTACTATTTAAAATAAATTAGTCTAACATTTTTTTAAAGTGTTCTTTATTGTTACTGTTAATTATTTCCTCAGGTAGGCTATTCCAAGGGTTAACAATATGTTGTGTAAAAAAGGCCCTTCATCTCTCTGAATGGAACTTACCGATGGCTAGCTGCAGCTTATGTCCTCTAGTACCTTTATGATGATTTTTTCCTTTTAGGATCATTTCTTCAAAGAGATGGTTATCTTGACATACGGTGTAACATACTAATAAATCTCCCTAATTCTTCTAGTATGCAGAGTCATTAGATTTAATTTTGTTACACGGTCTTCATATGACATATCTCTGCATTCATAGATCGACGTAGTGGCTTGCCTCTGCACCCTTTCCACCCCGTCCTTTATTACCTCCACTTAATCGGTCCCCATAACTGTGAACCTTGATCTAACACTGGCCTCACCTCACGTAAGTGCTGTACAGTGGCATTATTACTTTTGCATCTCTGCTTTTAAAATTTCTTTCAATTGAATGTAGGATGCCTTTTGCTTTTGCAACTTGAGTGTCAGCATGTGCTTTAAATATTAATTTGTTACAAATTAATATACCAAGATCTTTTCAAGTTCCGTTTTCTTTAATAACTTTAATAAATTGCTGTTATCACCTATTGTGCTTTTATGCATACTCTTTTTAGTGCATTTACTCAAGTTTAAGGTTCGGTGTTAGTAATTCAGCTGCATGATGTCATTGATAGGGCTTTTAGGTTTTGCCGTAGGGTTTCAGACCTACACAAGCCTGGGTTTGAGCCCCTGTATTGTACAATTTTTTTTCTTTCTCACTACAGTTTGTGTTGTACAGTATGAGAGAAATTGTTAGATGGTATTACAGATGTAGTAACAGGTTTCAAAAGAGCTAAATTGCAGACTGTCAGATAATTGACCTTAATTCTATAGTACTGTACGTTTTTAATTAGTCCTGGATGAAGCTTGTCTAGGTTTGAATTCAGTTCGAGTCACCTGTTTTGCAGGTTGTGACTTTACATATCCTCTCCAGCATAGGAACTGCAACACATACTTGTGTAGCTCAGTGGCACACTGAATATGTGTTTGCTTAGCAGGCAAAGGATCAGTGGTTCAAAACTTGGTATGGACTTGAAGGACATTTCTAAGATTCTGTACTGGGCTTCATAGCCTATTACCCCAGTGTGGCGATAGTTTAATTGTGGTAAAATAAAAATTTGTCATACTGTCCTGTAAGGGGCAGAAGGGATTGTAAATCTGGCTGAACTGCCAGTCAGCCAATCCCTTCCACTTTCCGGTCCACTGCCCCTACTCCTGCGCTCAGACATTTTTGTGACATCTTACCAGAGAGGGCACGTGGATGCACTCCATTGAAGCCTGTGTTTGGGGGGGGGGGGGGTTCAAATGTTGTTATGCATGTTTAAAGAGCTCCTGACTCAGCTGAGACAACTTTGAGAAAATGTAATAATATTCAGCTTATATTTTGTATTTTATTCTGTAATTGTCACCCTTATTTCCTTATTACAAAGGGCATGAATACAGTATCTCTGCCCTTTTAGCTCTGGCTGCCTGCCTACACCTGACATCATAATTCTGTTTATGATATCAAAATATAGTGCTGTGGAGATAATTATGTCATAAACGGGATTGTGATGCCATGTATAGAGAAGCAGCCAGAGTAGACACAGTCTAGGGGACAGGGATCTTTTTTTCATGCAACTGTTTTCAGTAATAAAGAAAATGGGGTATTAATTACTGAAAATATATGGAGTAATGAAGAAAATCGGAAGGAGTTGAATATAAATCTTACTTTTTTCAAAGTTTTCCTAATGCCGTCAGGGGCTCTTTAAGTTACCTTTGATAATAGTGAAAGCCATTGCTCAATAGGGGCCATATTAGCTGAGCCAGAGATCTCTTAGACATTCATATTAACGTTTTGAAAACCTCCCCTATGAGTTCAGTGGGGCATGCTCTCACGCTCTACCTGGTAAGATGTCACAAAATGTCTGCATGTGTGGCAGAGTTGGTGGACTGGGAAATCGAAAGGATCATTTGGCTTGCGGTTCGGCAGTTCGGCTAGATTTACAATCCCTTCCCTCCCTTACAGGACAGTGTGAAAAATTTATATTTTCCCACAAACAGACTTTTGCCGCATTGGGGCAAGGGGCTGTGAAGCCAAAAATATACATAAAAATCTTTGCAATTTACTTTAAACTTTTTTTATGTAAGCTTAGATTATATGAGAAGTAATTTTTAATTTATTTTCCCCGGACCCCGATCGGAGCTCATCCCGTTCCTTGACCGCCCCATGCTTAGGCTTGCCTTCCTCGCAGGAGCCGCGGGCGGGCACCCCTCCCGATGGACACTGGGGTAGGTGAGACCTCATTTACCGGAGCAGGACCCCCGACCGACACTGGTGGGCAGCAGGGGATGGCGGCGGAGTTGGCGTGCTACGGGGAGCCTACTTTCTAATGCTAAAGCTTGGTGAGGATGTGCAGTGGCGTGCAGCATCTGCCCCACCCCATATGTGATTCGCTGGTCGCTGTGGAGCCCCTGGCTTCCGCCGAGATCTGTAGTGCACTGGACTGTCAGCCCTCCTCCCACGGAGAAAAGCAGTCAGCGGTTCTAAATCCTTCTACCCCCGGCCGGCCCTCCGAATCCCGAGTCCATTCCTGAACTCGGGATGTCAGCACCGCAGACGGATGCCTTGCCTCTGTGCTAGCGGACTGGCATGAAAAGTAAATTTAGGTAAGAACAACAATTTATGAAGGTAAATTGCCTGCTGGGATTAGATCCCTAGCAGAAGTGGAGCCAGATGGGGAGGCAGGGGGGAGTAGGCCCCCCCCCCGTGCCATTATCTGTAAAGCACTGACCCTCCAAGCAGCGTTGCAGCTAGAATCGACTGCTCATCATCATGAGCATGGCTTGTACTTTGAGCTCCCTAAAGAAGAGAGAGAGAGTCGTGTCCATTCATGTGCAGTTGCTCCCCCCACCCCCAACTGATTAAACTTCTCCAAGCTGTTTTCTTTTCCCCTTTATCTTTGTTTCAGCAGCAGACTGGGAGATGTGATGTCTGATTATGCCTGTTCACACCCCCATCACTGATGAGTCTTCTGAGAGTCTGTGTGGCTACAGGCTCTATTGTGCTGGGTCTTTTGCAGGTACTTCGGGACTGGAGTGACTGAGGGTATCAACTTTTATGAGGCAGGCAAAGCAATTGCTGTAATGCTTAGCCAGGCATTAATTCAGTGCCTGTATTGTTTGCAGCGGCTCTGACTTTTATCTTCTAATTCGTCCTCACAACAGGTGTAGCCATTCAAGCAGATAATTATTCAGTGAGGCAGCCGCAGCCCTTTTGTTGAAAAGCTGATCTTATATGTATTGGGCTTCACACATCTTCATCCTGGAGCAGTTAGTATTTGCAGCAGTTACAGCTACTGTATCTCCTCCTCTCCATGCTGCTTGACCAATCAACTCCCCCGTCACCCCACAAGTCCACGCCATTACAAAACCTTAAACTCCTGACTGACTGGGTGGGTACTGTCCAGTGCTGACTGTACAGTGAGTGATAAAATGGCATTGCTTAATATAATACATGAACCATGCATAATGTTCAATTCCAGTATATGCATTATTACTCACTGTCTCTTACTTACTGTAAGTCAATAACAATGAAAGCCACCACTCAATAGGGGCAATATTACTCAATGAAAATTCAAGAACTCTAGTTTTATATATTTTTTTTTTTCACTTGAGCTGTATCTCCATAGATACATAGATATATAGACACTGTCAGCAGATAAGGACCTATGGCCCACCCAGTCTGCCCATTTAAGCTTGTAAGTTCACTTTTGTTTTTCTAATAGATACAGTAGCAGCCACAGACACTGCCAGCTATTTTCCGAAATTTCTGTGATATTTTCAGATATATCTAATGCTTTCTCCATTTCTACAGTAGGGGCATCAGAGAGAAACTCTTTAGAAATTTCGCGAAATATCTGGAGATAGCTGGCAATGTATGTGGAGGAGGGCCTAGGGCATCATGCTTGGCTTCCTTTTCTACATGATTTGAGTGTTAGATTGGCAGCAGACTGTCCCATTTTTATGTGACAATAGAGACTAAGTGGTATATCCAGCCACCCACCCCAAATGCTCCCCATTGCCTCCCTGTGGTGCTGGACCTGCTTCACAGACTGAATCCTTCGTCCTTCCCTGGATCTCACAGTGTGGTTCCCATCCCCATGCCTGATGGACATCCCTCCCCGGACCACTCTTATTGGTGCCTAGTAATTCCCAGAACTCGGCCACAGATGGCAACTGGCAAAGTTCACCTCACCTCCTTGGTCGGACTCCATCTGAACTAATTTACACAAAAAGCATTATTTACTTAGTTTGCATGAATTTGACGGAGGTTGGACAAGGAGTTGAAGGGGGCAGTGCTGGCTGCCACGTGGGGGTGGGGATTCTGACAGGTGGTGGGGGAGCACTGTAGTGAACACCACCAATATTGTGTAGCACGTTACACTGCCATGCTAGAAAACCTGGTTTCTTACTTAGCATGAACAAAACTACCACTGCCAGGCCAGTGGAGCAAATGATGAGCTGTGTGGACAGCACCTAAGAGGTGGGGGACAGTATCATCCTTCAGCAGTACCTTAGTGATTTATGTGGTGGACTTGGGGTGACTACCCATTTAACTGCCCCCAACTCCAGGCAGTGCAAGTGAATATGCTCCACAGTGTGTCCAGACTCTGGAGGGGAGGTGGGGGCCAACCTGGGACTAGAAGGTTCATTATGGGTCTCAGTCAAACCCATTATGCCCCTATGTCAAAGCCCCTGACAGACAGCTCCCTCCCTGACTTTTTTTTTTTTTAGCGCTAGGATTTTGTTAGAAGTGTCTTTGTCTGTATAATTTTTTTTTTTTAAGTTGGAACAATGTTTTGTAAAGTCACATACAATATCTTTGGAACAAATGTACTTACTAAATAATCATAACATGTCTGCTCTTTTAATGAAATATGTAGTCTTACCGACAGCTTTGTCAAATTGGGCTCTTCTAGTTCTGAAGTTATGTCCAGTTAAAAAAAATATCTTTATCAGGATGACCTAGAGTCCAGTCCAGGGAGTGACATTGCAGGGCCCTTAAGGGATACCCAGTCCCAGAACCTGTATTTTTGGGTTGGCAGTGTTGGCATCATTCAGATAGCCTCCTTGCTGTAGCATGTGGATTGCAGGATGTTGATAGTTGTCTGTGGGTCTGACAGGCAGGCTTAAGAAAATGGAGTACTGTACTAACTGGGAGTTGAGCAGCTGACCGGATGGAAGGAATTAGGAAATTAAAAGAAACAGAGAGGTCACTATATGGAAAGCATGGTGCTGATTTAGCTCGGTTTATGCTACAGTACGTAACGTGCTACTGGTTAACACTGAAAATGTAGTCTTAATAAATCTCCCAGACCCATAAATTGTATAGAATACAGCAGCATACTATGTAATAATGATGTATTATAGCAACATCACTTTTGCTTAGACCATCAATTCTGAGATCAGCTGCCCAAGTGGTCTTTGGCTCAGCACTCCTTTATCGTTTTTGTGCTGTACAATTCCAGGGGCTGGCTAATGATTTCAATATTTATTTGTTTATTTAGAAGTTTGGGTTGGATGGAAAACATGCTAAAGACAACTCATTTTTAGGTGTGACCAGCCACCAGGTGGGTGAATTTTAAATATGACTTTAAGTTCAGAGTTCCAAGCTGTAAACCGTGAAACACAGCTGACCTATGTTTGAATCCCACATGCACAATGTGTGACCTTCAGCAAGTTACTTAACCGCCCTGTGCTCTCAGATCATGCTTGAAAACAAATGAGCTTAGTCTTAGTATGCCTTTCCTGGCTAGAAATTCTGAATAAAAAAATGATCAGTCATTCTAGAAAATTAAAAATTGAAAAAAAACTAAACATCTTGTTGAGGTGGTACAGCTGATTACCATCAGGAAACATGTGCAGTTTGTTGCATATATAAATCTACAGTGTGGGTGGGATATTCAGAAATGCGCCAGGCAGGGGCACAAGCCGGGCGCAGCGCAACTGGGATGTGCCAGGGAGTGTGCTAAGCGATATTCAGCTGCGCTGCGCCATGGCTCAGCACTGTTGAATATGGGAAAGTGGCCTCCCGCATTGCGCATGGCGCAGTGGCACTGCACCAGCGCAAGTGGCAAGAGAGGAGCAGGGGGATGCGCCAGTGCAAGTGCAGTTGCGCTAGGTGCAGGAACCGCGATATTCAGCGGTGGATATGCAAATGGGGCCATAATGCATGCAAGGTGCAACTGGGGCCATTAGCATGTCATTATGGCTCCATTTGCATGCAGGTGCGCCGATCCCCGGGGACCTGCACCTGGCGTCCTGCCAGGCAGCAGCCGTCGGGGACCGACGCCCCCTACACATCATGGCAAAGTGCCCCAATGCTCGATCACAGGCATCGGTATAAAATAATTCACGTCCAGTATCCCTGGTGGTCCAGCGGACTGCTTCCAACCCAATCGCGGGCATAAGTATACTAATAACAGTCTAGATCAACCCTGGTGGTCCAGCGGTACCCCCCCTCCCCACCTGCCCACTGAGCCCTGCCACCTCTCTCCCCGTCAGTGGCGGGTGACAGCTCCCCAGCTGCAAGCCGCCCCGACTACCCGCCGACTGACTGCGTACAGTGACTGTATGTCCATTGGTCCACAACTTGGGCCAATGGGCGTGCAACCGTACTATCACATGATCGTCGGCAGCGGCGACTTGCTGGGAGCTTCCTACCGCCGCTGATAGGGGAGGCGGAGATATTGGACCTGAATTACTTTATACATTTGCCCACGATCGGGCTGGTAGTGGTCCACTGGACCACCAGAGATGTCGGACTTGATTTACTGTAGTACATATGCCCGCGATCGGCTTGGGGCGACTCCGCAGGCCCTGGCTCGGGAGCTGGGTGGCCACCCACAGCTGGCGGCTGCTGTGTTGCACCCTGCAATACAGCAGCTCACCTGTGGGTGGCCAGCCCTTGCTCCTATTTCTTTGTGGCTCAACTTTGAGCACCAGTGTCTGCGGCGCAGGTAGGGTTGCACCAGCATATCGCTGTACATCCCTGGCTGAATATCAGGATGTGCAGAATATGCATGAGCACGCACTGGCGGGCGCATACATTACTGGTGCGCTCGCCAAGACGGGATCCATGCCGGCGCAATATCCCTTTGAATATCATGCCGGGCGATCAGGGTTTCCCGATGGCGCAACACTGTTGCACCATGCGCAACCCTTTGAATATCCCACCCTGTGACTTTAGTATAAACAGTTGAGGTAACCTCAACAGAAGCGTTTTCTGTTTTTAATAGTGGTCACCCGCCATCTTTATTGACATAAGTCAGTAATTGTAAACTTAGTTATAAAATCTGTTTTAAAAAAAAATCTTGGGGAATAAAAATACATTGATTAATCTGAGGATCTCAAAATTTTACATTACTGCCGACAAACGTTTTCATAACATTTTTTGCTGCTTTAATAGACAAAAACAAAAGGCTAATATATTTGGGCACTACTATACTTGATTTCATTAGGTTCTTATTTTATTTATGTTGCTTATACAGTATATTAAAAGTTGATTTAGATCATTAAAGTAAGTTTAGGCCTATATTGTGCTACTCGTCCCTTTGCTGATCTCTGACTGTTCTGGTTGTCTAATGCTTAAGCTGTTGTGTACTGTGTTTCCTATGCAGCGGTAATGTTTGTTGCCTGTACACTTGTAAATTGCTCTGAGCTTCCTCCTCCCCCAAAAAGTTGTCTTTCAGTGTTCTGCTTGCATTATAGGTTTTTAAAAACTTTCAGTCCAAGCTGGCTGTTTAGGCGCGTACTGTGTATGTTTCAGTGAGCCTTATGGGTGTTTCCATTATTGTTCTACACGTGAAAGATATTAATGTATTCAGGCCCAGATATTCAGAAATGCACCAAAGGCTGGCGCAAGTCCGGCACAGCGCAAATCCGATGGACCGTGGCACAACAGAAGCCATATTCAGAGGTTGCACTGGCCGCACTGCACCAGTGCAACCTGGCTGAATATGGCACAGTTGTGCCATGGCGCAACCAGAGATGTGCCATGTCGCAAACACATTTGCACCATGGCACAGAAAGAGATGCCGCAGCGCAATTGTGGGAGCAGAGCAGCAGAGCAACAGAGGTGGTGGGGCACAGCACAGAGAGGAGACCCAGGGACAGAGCCAGGTAAGCACAATGACAGGCCACAGGAGGCCACCACCAGCAGGGCACACAGAGGCACCCAGACCCCCCAAACACAACAGTGGCACAGACAGTAGGCAACAGGAGGTGCCAATGGAGGGCCACCAAGCAAGTCCTCACTCCAGGCTGCAGGCCATGCCCCCACACACACCCAGACCAGAGCAGGCCACACCCAGGACCACGCAACCAAGCACACACACGTGCCACACAGGCACCCCACAGAGGAGGCACAGAACATGCTGGGAGCCACGTAGCGCAGCAGATCACATGGGACAGGCTGCACAACACCAAGCAGGGGTCCCAACACAGCGTGCGGCCAGTACCCAACCAAAGACCATGGCTGTGTGCCATCACTACACACACACCCGCCACACACCCCTGACAGCCGCCCCATGGGCACCCCAAGACACAGCCAATGACCGCGGGGAGGGACACCACCACAGTAGGACACACCACAGCACACCGCAGTAAACCACAGAAGCACAACACGTGCCCCGACACACGCACACCACACGGACAGGCACTGGGCCACTGCAGCATGGCTCCTCATGCCACCTGCAAAGCAGACACTGACACAGGCGGGTAAGTTAAAATAGAAATATATTCAAAAAACTATGTACAGTAACAAGGAGGTGGGAAAGGGTAGGATAGCGAGGGAAGGGGACAGGGAACAGGGACTGTACAGTGGGATGAGGGACTATAGGGGGAGGTACAGCAGGGAATGCTGGGGTCCATCCATCAGCGGCCACGGCCTGCCACCCCTTGGCGCCATTTCTGCCTCCAATCACTGAAGAGCATGCAACGCACCTGTAGCACATCCTCCATGGTGGTGGAACATATCAGAATCAGCTGCCGGTACAGTGCACCAGCAGCACCACAGCAACGGGCGCACACCCACCCCACCCCACCAACAGCTGGCACACGTGTCCAATGGATATGCCACAGTGACAAGCACCACGCACAGTGCAACACACACAGCTGCAACGGCACAGGCGGTCATGCCCGCACCCACGCCACTGCCACCCCCCATGTACAGTGTAAAGGACCATGACAGTGCCTACCTGCCCTCTGTGGCCCTGCTGGTGCCAGAGCTGCTGCTGCCTGCTGCTGCCGCCGCCACTCTTCTGCGATTTTCAGGCCCTGGGAATGGAATATAAACAGGTACACATCAGTAAACATCCACAGCAGCTGCCCACCACCCCCAACCCTGTGCACAGGGTGAGCCCCTGATCAACACGTCCCGCACAGCTGCATCGGAACGCAAGCATCGGCTGGCAATGCCACCCCGCGATGTGCATGATGGCAGTGCACCGCTTTGCAGGGCATGCCAGGCAGCCTAGCCAACACCACAGTACAGCACCAGGGCACACATGCAATATGGGCCTACTCACCTGACTGTGGCACAGCCCCACGCTTGACTTGCACCTCCAGCCACCTCAGGCGCTCTGGGTCTCTCCGGACATGGTCACCATATCTGTGGTGGCACTGCTCTGCCGTCCTGGCCACCCCAGTACGCCACTGCAGTGTGGCAACAATCCCCTGCCACACTGGGCTGCTGCAGGGGCAACTGGCCAAACAGTTGTGGTGCGTGGGGCTGGGCACAGGCATCCAGGTTCACCAACTCCACCTGTGTCCAGTTCTGTGCACAGGGTGCTCTCCACTGCACCATGCTACGCTATGAAGCAGGTGATCAAAATAGCGGCAGTAGGCGCACGTGGCCACAGCATGCGCCAGATGCATGATCCTAGGGAACATGCGCTGTGTCCGCCCATCGCCCAGTCTTGGAGATGCACGGCATGGGTGTGGCTAGGCGGGGTCACGGGTGCATGGGTCACCCAGGGGCAGAGGTCACAGCAGGGGTCACGGGTCGCCTGCCTCCGTGCAGTGCGCATGTGCGCGATAGCAGGCCTGGCGCATCATGCACCATGGCCCCCATCACGCAGTTGGTGCACAGTGTGCAACTGACAACATGATACCGTTTGGCACATGTGCACTGCGCGTGCGCATTGAGCTGCGACTTGCTCCAGAGCAGTCTCATTGCGCATGGAGCAAAATCGCGATATTCAGACGCCACATGCAAATTAGCTCATCAGCCAGTGCATGGCACACTGGGGGAATTAGCATGTCATTACCGTTGCGCCAAAGCTCATTTGCATGCAATGAACTATATAAGCGCTACGGAACAGCACAGGCCAGGTATTGCATCCTTTCGGGGGGAAGTTGAGCATGCTGCTGCAGCTCACTGGGAGCAGCCAGCACAGCAGGGGGGATGGAACAGGGTGATGCTGCCACTGACACACTGTGCTGCCCATGTCCACAGGAAGCAACATGTCGGAACGTGAGGAGCGTGGGCCTGCTCGTGAGCGCAGGCCCAATTTCACAAAGGCGGAGACAAAGACCCTGTTCAACACCTACCTTGACAGGGAGCCCCTGTTTAGTGGTGCCATGGGCACACCACAGGCCAAGGATGGGGCCTGAGTGGAGGTGGCGGCATGTGTCAACCAGCAAGGCAGCCACCAGTGCTCAGCGCAGGAGTGCAGGAAGAAGGTGGGCACAGACAAGAGGCGCATCAAAGAGAAGGTGGTGGCC
The DNA here is from genome assembly GCA_016271365.2 of Neoceratodus forsteri. Lineage (NCBI taxonomy): Eukaryota > Metazoa > Chordata > Ceratodontiformes > Ceratodontidae > Neoceratodus > Neoceratodus forsteri. The sequence continues at coordinate 767,670,520 of CM057450.1, read as the reverse complement.
ATCCATGCCTCCCGGAATCCCACCTGAGGGGGGCCTGCAGCTGTGCCACCGCTCACGGTGCAGGAGGAGTTGTGGCAGCCATCATGCACCGCAGCACGGTGGGGGGTGGAGGGTGCGTACACGGCCATGCTGGCGTGCATGCAGCTGACATGCTTATTATGTGCAAGTGTGTGCACCCACACGCATGCCATGCTGTAGGACACAGGCAGTGGGGGGGCCACATGTGGGCAATGCATCATTAACACGCCTCTCTTTCTCTTGCAGCACCAGCACACCTCCGTGCAGATGATGGGGGGGGGCGGCGGCGGCAGCAGCCGTGGCAACTGGACTGGACCCGGAGGACCAACCTTCCACCTCCATGGGCATCCGGGGACCTGACAGGCTGCAGCTCACCACCGCTGTGCAGATGGATGTCCTGGACCTGGGGTCAGACGAGGCCCTGGATTGTTCCTGCAAGATGCCAGCCTTGGGGTCCTGTACACAGACACACAGATCGGGGCGGGGTCTGACACCGATGATGACGTAATGCTCATCCTGGACAGCATGGCCACCATTGTTGGGGGAGATGCCCCTGCTGGCCACTGATATAGGCAGCATGACCAGCGCTTTGCCAGCAGCAGAACAGCTGTCTGCCACCACTGCATGCGCAGCGGTGTGTGCTGCCCAGGCTATGCCCTGCGGGGGAGGTGGTGCGGCCGTGCAGGCGCTGGGTGGCGTGCAGCGGCCGGACAGGCAACAGCAGCAGGCTGTGGGTGCCACCGGGCAGCCGGACACAGGGTCCACCACCAGTGCACCTGCCGTACCCAGTCCCCCTGCAGACCCCACTGTGCAGCGTCTACCAGAGAGGGGGGCTGAGCAGCATGGCAGGTCACCACATGGGGATCGGCGTCCAGCCCGGGAGCCCCAAGACGCCGACCCACTGGCTGAGCACACCCGTTTGCTGCGGGAGTCTGTTCAGCAACAGGTGCTGCTCACCACTGGGGTGCACGCACTGCACGTGGAGGTTCGCCATTTAGCCGAGCAGCAGGAGAGGGGCACTGCGCAGAGCCTGGCGGGGATGCAGCGCATGCAGGAGGCCACGACTGCATTCCCTGGATCGCATTGCCACTGCGATCTCAGATGGGTTTGCGATGCTGGCTGCCACAGGGCATGGCCGGGCACAGATGACCCCCTGCAGTGTGCTGTCCAAACCGCGTACCTGGCGTCGGGCGACCCCATGCGCAGTTGACACCGGGCTCAGATGTTTGCATCCCAGGCATGCCCCGGGGCTGGGCTATTTGAGCCCCTTGACACCCCTGCACAGACACGGTCACAGTCCCGCGGTTCCACCCCGGGGGGCTGTTGCACCCCACCATGGCTGATGTGCAGCCTGTGGCTGCCGATTGGCCCAGGTGCGGCCACCCTTGTGGCCGTGGTGGCGATGGTTCCGCGCAGCGGACCTGATGTGTGGCCCACCCCGCCTGCGGTCTGCAGCTGCTGCCCAGTGTGCACATGGGTGGTGTTTATGTGTGCCTACCGCAGGTGTTTCGCCTGTGTGTCGCACTACACGCTGCCTGTATGTGTGCCTGCCTGGCGGCAGGGCCATGTGGTGTGGGCATGATGACAGCAGTCCTGCACCGGTTGTGCCTATGCACTGGTGCGATGCATCTGATCCACGCCACATACCCACGCCTGTGTGTGTGGCGCGCGGGGCTGTGAGGGGTGCTGTGTGTGCTTGTGTGTGGGTGTGTGCCCCGTCACCCATACCCCTGCTTCCCACCTCAGTGTGTGCATGCCCAGTGCCATACATGCCCCTGCATGTGTGCTGTACCTGTTTGTGTGGCCTGTGCATGTGTATCGCACCACCTACCTGTGTGCACCATAGCGTCCCTGTGCTATCTTGCCTGCTGGATCAGCCGGGGATCACTCCACCCAGGGGGTGGCTGTCCACCTCCCTCCAGCCCATTGCCTCCATCGTTCCCACTACTGTCACCCTCATCAGCCTCGACAACTATCCCACGGTTAAGGACCATGTTGTGCAGTATGGAGCAGGCCAGGAATAGGCCACAGGCTTTCAAGGGGCTGTACTGTAGGGCACCGCCTGACCTGTCTAGGCAATGGAACCTTGCTTTCAGCATGCCAAAGACTCACTCGATGATGTTGCACATGCTAGCATGTGCCTCGTTGTAGCGTTCCTCTGCTGGGGACGACTGGCGCCGGTAGGGGGTGAGCAGCCAGGGCCGCAGTGGATAGGCACTGTCCCCTGTGTGGATAATGACATGGTTAACCCTCTGCTATGCTGCACCTCTTGCCTGTCCCTGGCACCCACGCCAACATGCACACCCTGCCCTCCCCATCCCACGGTATGCTCTGTCCATCGCCCCTTGCCCGTGCCATACTCACCCACTAGGTGGGCCCGTTGGGATATCCCCACATTCAAACCTGTGGCACAGCGCAGAGCTGTGCCAGCTGAACACATCATGTGCACTCCCAGGGTGTGTGGCGCAGACATTGGTTATGTGCCCCATGGCATCGCACACCACCTGGCAGTTGACACTCGGGCTCTTCTTCCTGTTGATGTATGCCACACCCTCGGGGCCAGATGGCATGCGGATGCCCACGGTGCAGTCAATGGCCCCAACCACGCCAGGCATACATGCTACCCCATGGAAGTTCTGCATGGTTGCTGTACGCGCTGCCTGTGTGCTGGGGAAACAGATGTATTCCGACGCACATGGCAGCAGAGCGTTGAACTGTGTGAGGAGGTGGGACATGGCTGATTGGGTTATGCCTGTGGTGTCCCTGTTGGTCTCTGGAAGGTGCCCGTGGCGAGCAGGTACATGACGGCTGTCACCGTAGTCTCCATGGACATGCCGTGGCTCTGCCTGGTGGGTGCCTGCATCTCCTCACTGCACAGCTCACAGAGCTGCCTCAGAATGGCCCTGTTCAGGTGGTACTGGCCCACGATCTCTGTGTCACTGTACTGCTCGAAGGTGATGCGGACGCGGTACCACCTGCATCGGGCATACCGCCGATGGGCCCTTCCACGGCCACATCACTGTTCCTGCTGCCCCCTTGCACCCCTCATTACGGCCTCCATCATGAAGGGCACACTATCCATGGCTCTTGCTGTCCTGTATCCCCCTTGGCGGTTGGCTGCTGCGGCTGTGTGCCACCCTGGTGCACTGCCTGGCAGTGTGTCTGCCTGTCTGTCACACTCTCTCTGCCCCTGTCTCCCTCTCCACTGTCACCTCTGTCCCTCTCCCTCTGTGTCTGCCTTGGTCTGTCTGTCACTGTCTGTTTTTCTGTCTCTTTCTCTCTCTCTCCCTCTCTCTTGTCTCTCTCACTCCCTCCCTCCCTCTCGCCTGGCGCAAGTGCTTTCTGTGTGCTTGCACCCTGTATTTATAGGAACAAGTCTGCTCAATGCACCTCTGATTTGTTCCGCACTTGCACCATGGTTTCACGGTTGAATATCGCACTGCGCTGGATATTCATGGGCACGCCTCCTGCACTTACGCCTGCATTCATTATAGCCACGCAATGGCACAATGGGATTTGCGTTGTGCACTGGCTTCTGCTGAATATTGCTCCTTGGCGCAAGTCCACACTTGAGCCAGTGCAACTGCTTTGAATATCCGAACCTCAGTGTTTTGCATTGTTTTATTTCTGAAACTTGCATTTTCCCTTACTATATAAATAGTTTGCTTATGACCTAATTTTGCATTAATTGTTAGTTGCTTGCCTAGCTGTGTTCTTGAATTTCACAATTTTTTTATGTTTGCTTGCATACATGAGCAAGAAACATCTTGCAGAAGTGCCACATTTCAGAGGTGTGTCAGTGTTGTGGCCAGGGTAGCGGACACTTTACGGTGCGCGTCCCTCAGCCACCAATCAAGGGGGAAGCTTCTGATGACAGTCACTTCAAAGAGAGCCAAGGAGTTGAAACAAATCTGCCGCTGCAGTCACGGACAGTTTTGTCACTGCAGCAGCACCTCCTTCCCTCAAACAACCTTGTCGGCTCCTGCCGCCCAACACTCTGTCCCTGGCTCTTGGTCCGCCAACAACTTGTTTGCTCTGTGTGCCTTTCCTGGTGAAACAAGTAATGAGCCATGGCTCCTGTCGCCCGCCACACACTCCAAGGAAAGCCAGCATCAGGGTGCCCAATCCCCATGTCGACATGTATCCACCCTCCCTCCATTAATGTGGCACACTGGGAGCCCACCCCAGTGGGCCAAATTGTTTCCGACTCCGGGATGCCCACTGCTGGTGTCGGATGTGAGCCCCCAAAACCATCTGTAATCGGCGGCATAGGGGTGCCCAATCCCTGTATTGGCATGCCCTCCACCACCACCACTGTTGTGGCACACTGGGAGCCCACCCCAGTGTGTCGAAATTTTTTTTTTTTAAACCTGTAAAAGAAAGAAAACCATCTCCCTGGCGTCCTTTTTTTTTTTTTTTTTTTTTTAACACCTGTAAAAAAGAAAACGGTTCACCGTCATCTCCCCAGTCCCACCTCACCCACACTTACCCTCCGGAGGTCGGGAGCAGCGATCTTCTCTGGACTGGGACACGTCTGCACTCTTGAAAGCCGAACTGCGAACTGAGGAATCTGATAAGAGCTGTATAATGGGAGTCAATGGTGAGTTTCAACTTAGGTTGCTATCTCAGCTATTTTTAGGAATTGTGGCTCCAGATTTTCAACATGGGGTTCTTGGGCCCCCTCCTCTGAACATGATATTGTCATTTCGTTATTTGTCCCGAAGGTGATTTTGTGGTCACTGCATGGAATCACCTTTGGGACTAAGTAACGAAATGACAGTGCCACTGTTCATGAGATGGGCTCCCAAAACCCATGTTGCAAGTTTGGTGAAAAAATTCCAAGAAATGACTGGCACGAAAGGCAGCATTGCGCAGTTTCACGATGTTTGTAACTTTGCTAATTTTAATATTTTCACTAGATTTTCAACATTGCCATTTTTCACACCTCCTTATGAACAGTACAGCTGTTATTTTTCACATCCTGCCCAAAATTATTTGTTGCACCTGTGGCGCAGAATGGCACAGTCGGTGTGGGAAATCGATGTTTGGGACAGATTAACAAAATCACAGTGCCACTGTTCATAAGGGGAGATCTAAAAGTGCCCATGTTGAGAATTTGGTCAAAAAATTCTAACAAAATGATTGCGTTATGGGCATGGATTGTGCAGTTTCTATGCACGCTTGTAATTTCTCCAGTTTTTCATATTTTCACTCCAGATTTTCAACATTGCCATTTTTTTCACACCTCCTCATGAACAGTACAGCTGTCCTTTTTCACGTCCAGCCTGAAATGTGTTTTCCCACTTGTGACGTATAATGGCGTAGTCACTTTGCAAACTCACCTTTTGGGATTGAGTAACGAAGTGTAGTGCCACTGTTCATGAGGTGGGGTCCCAAAAAGCCCATGCTGAAATTTGGAGTGAAAATACCAACAAACACCCAGGGCGTTAGGGTTTCCAATTTAGATTTATTAGATCATCAGTCCATCTCTATACTGTGTCCTTGATTGGCTAATGTCATGACTTATTTAAAAACAAATTTACAGATTTAATCTCTTGGCAATAAAAAGCATTATTTTACTGACTTTTGCCCAGTAATGCATAATATGCATGGTATGTTTGCCATGTTATCCTAGATGCTCAAACCATTTACTGACCAATCGAGTCCCTCCTGCATAATTCACAGTCTGTACTCTACTCAAGAGATTTTTTTGTGTGTGCTTGATAAGTAAGTAATAACCCATGACAGGGTATGGTGTTATTGGGGATTAATCAACACCCCAGGTGCGTGTGGCCTCGTGTCCTCTTAGCACCCAGGGTGTTGATTAATCTCCAATAACACCATATCCTAGAGTGCGTTATTGCACTTATAACATGGGTTGTACAAGAACAGTAATATAATTGATCGAAACACTTTTATTAATGTTCAGATACATGAAATGCTACTTTATCCTGCCACCTTAAAAAATAGCCCCCTGCAAATAGTGCACAGCAAAGTGATGTTCTGGCCACACAAATAGTAGAATTGTACTATCAGGTTCATTTCTGCCATTTGTTATTCACAACATAACTGTGAGTATCAGTGGTATGCACTCTCTCGATGTGGAGCTACTGTGTTTGCCTGTCTGCTCTCTCTGTGGTTCCCTGTGCGCTCTCTCTCTCTCTCTCTCCACAGGGTGCAACAAAGCTGCTCGCAGTCGTACACACAGAGACAGAAGATATGGCAACAAGTTTCAATTACATGTCCGATTCCCAGTCTCTCCCCATGTACCTTCTCATCCCATTGTCGCACTCTCTCTCACTCGCTGTCACACAGTACACTGCACCACACACAGGGAACAGTGCTTTTCAGTGACTGTATAGAGAGAGAGAGAGAGAGACACAGACAGCAGATTGCAGCAACTGTGAATTCCTTGTCCCAGTCCTGCTGTCTCTCTCTCTCTCTCTCTCACACTGTCTGCTGCCAAACAGTATGTGGGGAGCTGTAGATTTAGGGAATAGCAGCACAAGAAAAAAAAAAATACAGTTCCACAAAATGGAGTTATAAGCAGAGCTTTCCTTTTACTCGCCTGTGCATGATTACTTTCCAATTCTGAACAGCAAAGCCTGCTTCTTCCAGCAGAATCACGTATTCCACCCCTCAGTCCCTGTTTGGCTATTATTAGGTACTGAGTAAATGGAATTTGCATTGCCATTTCATGTATAATAATTTATAAGGACGGCAACCAGTCAGTTACTTGAAGACTAAGATGAGAGAGTTGCATGTCCTTGGAAGCCGTACACCTTACTAATACTAACGCTTACCCCAGCACCTGTGGCAGAGAGCAACCGCAGACACAATGATTACTGTGCAACCATTGTCATTGGCTACCTAGCACAGAAGGAAGGTACAGACAAGGACACACGACAGAAACCCAGGGGTCCCGCTCTTGTTGACCGGAGGACGGGGACCGGACATCGTGGGGGGCTGTCCCCCCTCTCTCTTTTTCGCTCTCAAGTATACTTCCAGTAACCGAGAGACACAGAGACATTGACAGACATTGTGCGCAGTGGGGATTACAGTGTTCCTCATTCAGTTTTACTGCTGTCACACTAGCTAGAGTTGCATTCTTTAGGTTTGCAGGTCACTTTTGCCTCTGTGTTGTTATTCCTGTTCTATGGTCAGGGATTCCCTATTCCCTTAGAATGTGCCTGTGTTTAGCATTACGTGTATGTAGTTACAGTCTGTACTCAGCTAGGAGGATGAAGTTTCTGTGGTGGTATCTGTAGCGCTCTCATTCAGGCTGGGCTCAGATTTGCTGCTCTGAGCCGGCCTGCTGGCAGAGTAGTTAGAATTCTGCGTGCGACGCTGACGACCCAGTTTAGGGAATGGACCCAGGAGTCTGAGGGCCTTCCGCGGGGAGAAGGATTGAGCGCCCTGGGGACTGCTCTCCGGGTGGAGGGAGGGGAAGAGTGCCCGGTGCTTGACGGATCCCTGGTGGAGGCCGGAGGCACTGCTGTGACCGGTACCAGTACGTCAGGGGAGGATGCTGGACATCATTGCACATCCCCACCCCCGGGGCAGCAAAAAAAAAAAAGCCACAAAAAATGCCAGCCCTCCAGCATGATGGCCCATTCCGCTCTGCCGTCCACTGCCTACTATGCCCGCCGGTGGGGGGTCACGCTGTTGTGGTCCCAACCTGGGGGGTAATCCGGGCTTGCCCACGATGTCCATCAGGAGTGGGAAGCCCCCTCGGTGGCCCCACCAAGGTGGGTAAACCTGGGCACGGGGGCGGCGGGCGGACGGGGTCTGATGATCCAAGAGAGTGTTGGACCAAAAAAAAAAAAGATTTGTTGCTCTGGTATTAAGCATATTGCTTTTGCAGGGCACTTCTACTGTTCTCTGACTGTGTTCCTTCTTCTGTAGGGCAAGTTACAGTATGTCACAGACTTTAATGTCAGCATTGCTGGGACATATTTTACATGTCATACATGTGATATCTCCCTCTTTGCGCAGGAGACTCCTGTTTTTTTGACTGAACTCCCTCTCTCCCTCCCAGAAACAAAATCTCCTGCTTAAGTAAAATTATGTCCAAAATATCCATTCATTTTGTTTTTGGTAGATAAAGACACATAAAAAGTAAATTAGTGATGAACAGTGTAAGTAATAACATTGTACAACTAGTTGTTGATTCATTTTAGTGCTTATTCTTGACAAAATGAAATATATTAAATGCTTTTATTCTTATTTTTTGATGCCATATAAGGACAAACTCATGACATTATGGTATCTCTGTACTAGTAGGCCAATCTCCCTACTAATTTGACCCAAATCTCCCTCTTAAGCAAGTTGGATATATCACATGTATGACATGTTAACAATACATCATCAGCCTGTTTCTTCACTGCTGTCTCGCTTCCCCTCATTTTTCATGGCTGCTGTTCTTATTTTGCTTTCTGAAGCAGGGAACGCATGCTGACGGTACTTTCCTTGAGTCGCTCCACACAACCGTGCATTAAAAGGGCTCTTTAATGCATGGCTACGCTGGGGCTCTACACCAATCGGCTGCCACGTTCCTCACAACCCATGTTATAGCCTCACTACAGGAATGAAAAACAGAATGTCTGTGTCTCTCACTTTTTCAAACTGCACGCTATATATGCTTATATCTGTAGTTTCTAGGGACGTGGATATGTTGTTCTATCCACACAATCTGGCAGTGTCCTTTCCCCTTTAAGCTGGCTCCTCCCACCGACCTGGGTGATAACTCCCCCAGCACTGCCCCGTGACACCAGTTCTTCCTTTCTGCTTGGAAGAATAGGTTCCCTCCTTACTGCTCTGCATTACTGAGGCCCTAAAACCTTCTAAAAACCTTCCAAGAGTTTTTTCAGTAAATATTTGTCCTCTCTAATTCTCACCACTCCAATGGACAACGCGAAGTCCGCTCTAGGTTTCCAGTTTAGTGGTTGTGGGCAGAAGATATCTCAATCCGACATGCACTCCTCGTGCGTATACTGCCTGGGCCGTGGGCATGATGTCTAGGCCTGTGATTTTTGTTGTGCCTTTTTGCTTTAGACTCTGGAGGATCACCTTTCCTGCTTGCTCCTTGGATGACCCACCCGTCTGCTCAAAGGAGGCATGGAAGGCGGTTTCCACATCTGCAGGTTCCACTGAGCAGTTAGTGGCCATGGAGAAGGATGCGGCTTGGGCCGTGGCGCAGTCCACCTCAGCTTCGGTCTTCATGCTGCTTTGGCTGGGCGCGTCTTTCTCTGGCGCATTCCAGGAACTGTGCCAGTCTCTCCCTACTTTTTGGAGAGGGTCCCTTGGGCTCTAAGAAGTCCAAAAAATCGAAGGATTCCAAGGAGAAGCAGATCAAGAAACAATCTTGTCGATGCCCATGGGATCAGAAGCACTCTTGGGCCTCCAATTCCCACGTCTCTTCGGAGCTCCCAGCTTTGGCTGAGACTTTGATTTTGACCGCTGGCTCCACGGTACCCCCATAGAGCCTATTGGCTGAGGATGGGAGAGTGCCTTAGAAAAGCACTAGCAAACAGGCTAGAAGGAGGGGTGGAGCAAACGAAAGAAAAAGCCACTATGGTTCTCAAAAGAAGTGGTGGTGAAGGTTAGGGAGAAAAAGATGGCATTTAGGAAGTATAAGGAAACACAGAAGGAGCAGGACAGAGAACTGTACCAGTGAAGGCAGAAGGAAGCAGGGAGGGTAGTCAGAATAGCAGAGGCACAAACTGAGGAAAAGATAGCCAACTCGGTTAAGAAGGGGGATAAAACCTTTTATAGGTATATCAGGGAGCGTAGAAAGACAAAGTGGGGATAGTGAGGCTGAATAGAATGGATGGTGGGTGGGCAGAGAGTCACAGTGAAAAAGCAAGGATACTGAATGAATACTTCTGTTCAGTATTCACAAAAGAGGAAGTGGGAGGTGCCTAATCCAATTAACAGAAGCACTCTGGAGGGGGTCGATCCCAGTCCTTTCACAGAAGAAAGGGTTCTGAAAGAACTCCTAAAACTGAAGGTGGACAAAGCAATGGGGCCAGATGGAATTCACCCCAGAATTCTAAAAGAATTAAGCGGAGAACTAGTGACACCACTGACTACCCTTTTTAACAAATCATGGGAGGATGGTGTGGTACCTGAGGACTGGAAGAAGGCTGATGTGATTCCCCTTCACAAAAGTGGGAGCAAGACAGAGGCAGAAAACTACAGACCTGTCAGTTTGACCTCTGTGGTATGTAAAGTGATGAAATCACTTCTGAAGGAAAGAATTATTGAGTACCTAGAGGCCAGTGGGGCACAGGACCCAAGGCAGCATGGGTTCACAGCGGGAAGGTCATGTCAGACGAATCTAATTGATTTCTTTGACTGGGTGACCAAAGTAGTAGACCAGGGAGGGGCTGTGGACATGGCCTACCTAGACTTTAGCAAGGCATTTGACACAGTCCCACACAAAAGATTAGTAGTCAGATTAACCAGCCTTGGAGTGGGTCCCAGGGTGGTAGCCTGGGTAAAACATTGGCTGAACAGGACACAGAAGGTAATTGTAAATGGAGTCCACTCTGAAGAAAGAGGGGTTACTAGTGGGGTACCGCAGGGTTCAGTACTGGGTCCAGTCCTTTTTAATGTCTTTATAAGTGACATCGCAGAGGGACTGGAAGGAAAAGTATGCCTCTTTGCAGATGACACAAAGATCTGCAACAGGGTTGATACACAAGGAGGCGTGGAAAGGATGAGAAGGGACTTGGCAAGGTTGGAGGAATGGTCAGAAGTATGGCAGCTTGGATTCAGTGCAAAGATGTGCAGAGTAATGCACCTGGGAAACAAAAACCCAGGGGAAGATTACACAATGGGGAGGCAGTAACAACAACAAAAATGGAAAGGACCTGCGGGTAATCATATCAGATGACCTTAAGGTTGGCAAGCAATGTGAGAAGGCGGTAGGGAGGGCTGCGGGGATGCTGGGATGTATAGGGAGAGACATCACCAGCAGAAAACAGGAAGTTGTTATCCCCCTGTACAGACAGTTGGTGAGACCCCATCTGGAGTACTGCGTCCAGTTCTGGAGACCCCATCTCCGCAAGGACATAGACAGGATGGAGGGAGTTCAGAGGAGGGCAACTAAAATGGTACAGGGTCTGCAAGGGAAGCCATATGAGGAGAGGCTAAAGGAGCTTAATATGCATACCCTTGAGGAAAGGAGGGAGAGGGAGGACATGATAGAAATGTTTAAGTACCTCAGTGGAATCAACAAAGTCCAAGAGGGTAGCATCTTTCAGAAAAAGAGATGTGCAAGAACAAGGGGACACAATTTGAAGATAGAGGGGGGACGGCTGAGGGGCAATGGGAGGAAGTATTTTTTCACATAGAGGGTGGTGGACGCATGGAACAGCCTTCCTGAGGAGGTTGTGGGGTCTAAAACTGTGGGAGTATTCAAGAATGCTTGTGACAGACATCAATCAATCAATCAGCTTTTATTTATAAAAAGGCACTTTTCTCAAATCCAAAGCGCCTGCACAATATCATAAAACAATAAATAGACAGAATTTAAAACTGTTATAAATCATTAAAAGCTATACTAAAAAGGTGGGTCTTCAAGGCTCCTTTAAAGTTCAGGACAGTCGGACTATTTCGCACCTGACGAGGTAGAGAACTCCACAGGGTCGGGGCCATAAAGCTAAATGACCTAGCCCCTGAAGATTTCAAACGGACCCTGGGAATCTCCAGCAATCCCTCATCAGTGGATCGGAGGGGGTGGGAGGGACAGTAGGGGCAAAGGAGCTCTTTCAGGTAAGCTGGTCCCTGGTCATGTAGAGCTTTATAGGTCAGCAAACTGACCTTGAAGGTGATTCGCCAAAATACTGGCAGCCAGTGCAGTCCGCGGAGCACAGGCATTATATGACTGGATCTAGAAGAACCAGTCAACAACCTGGCTGCCGCATTCTGCACTAGCTGCAGACGGCGAAGCTCAACCCCCAATAGCCCTAGGTACAGGGAGTTGCAATAGTCAAGGCGGGAGGTAACAAAGGCGTGGATCAATGTTGGAAGATCTTCTGGAGCAACCAGGTGCTTCACCCTGGCGATATTCCTCAGATGGAAAAAGGAAGTTTTGACCACCGCTGACACCTGAGCTTTAAGCGTCAAGTGGTCGTCAATTATTACACCAAGATTCCGCACCTGATCCGAGGTCGTCAGCGGAACGCCTGCAAGCCATAAGCCAGAGTGCGATCCAGCTGGCAGACCCGCCTCGCAGCGACCTTTATCCACAACCACAACACCTCAGTTTTCTCGGGGTTTAACCTCAACCAACTCCCATTCATCCAGTCTTGGATTTCTGCAAGGCAGTTATTAAATACCGACAAGGCAGCATCCTGGCCGGGCACAAAAGACATATACAGCTGGGTATCATCGGCATAGCAATGAAAACCCAGACCGTATCGTCTTATAATCTCTCCCAATGGCAGCATATACACTGCGAATAACATAGGCGCTAGAATAGAGCCCTGCAGTACCCCACAAGGCAGGGAGACTGATGCAGAGGAAAAAATTCCTGACACCACCCTCTGAGTCCTACCTTCGAGGTAAGATCTAAACCACCTGAGGACCATACCAGATAATCCACAGATGGACCGCAGACGCTCTAACAGCACCTCATGATCAACAGTGTCAAATGTTGCAGAGAGATCAAGAAGTACCAGATAGAACGGGTCCTACGATCTCTCGCTATTAGGAGGTCATTTAGTACCCGAACAGGTGCTGTCTCGGTACTATGCCTTTTCCTAAATCCAGATTGGAGAGCATCGGAGATATTGTTGTTGGTCAGATGATCCTCCAATTGCAGTGCGACCACCTTCTCAATAACCTTACCCACAAAGGGTAGGTTAGAGACTGGTCTGTAATTTGCTAGACAATCTGGGTCTAAGGAGGACTTCTTTAAAGGAGGCCTAACTATAGCCTCTTTAAGGGGATCTGGAAAGATCCCCCTCTCCAAAGACTTCCAGACTATCAAAGCCAGGACTAGGCCGATTTTATCCACACAATCCACTAAGAGGCGTGTGGGGCCAGGGTCCAAATCACAGCTGGTTGGTCGTAGTTGGATGACCATCACAATATCATCGATTTTGTGGAGGCTGAAGTCAGACCATGCAAACTGGGTGTTTGACATCTCCGGCCGACCATCACTGCCCCCATTGGAGAAGGAAGAGCGGACGTCCGATCTGATTTTGGCAACCTTATCTGCAAAGAAAAGAGCAAACTCCTCACACCATTCTGTGGAAAAGGCCCTCCCGGGCTGAAGACAGACTGGATTGCACTGTCTGTCCACAGTCCGAAAGAGCTGGGCTGGTCTATTCTGTGCAGCCGCTATCTCCCTGGACAGGAACTCTGCCTTCTTATGAGAGATTGCGGATTGATAGGCCATATAATGGTCCATCAAACTAAGTCTGGCATCATCCAGACCGGACTTCCGACAACGCCTCTCCAGCCTTCGTCCTACCCTCCTCAACTCCCTCATGGTCTCATCAAACCATGGAAACCTGGGGCGAAGAGTGAGCGGATGAACACGAACAGGTGCAATGGAATCCAGGGCCCCCGTAACCGCCCTATTATAGGCCTGTACTAGGTCACCTGGATCCAAGCAATCTATCGGAAGGTCCGATAGGTCCAGCACCGCCATCAGGTCATCTGACATAAGGCAATTTTTGTGGGGGGTAGGAAGAAATAAGCTGTTGGTTAAATAGGATCTGCAGCTTATCCTCTAGGTAGGGAAATGGGCAGACTAGGTGGGCCAAGCGGTCCTTATCTGCCGTCAAAGTCTATGTTTCTGTGTTCTATGTAACTCTCTGGCCAAGATCTTTCTTGAGCCGGTCAAGCCGATCCTTTCTTCAGAGGAGGTTGACACCTCTCTCTCCCTCTCCCTCCTCTCTCTCTCTCTCTCTCTCTCTGACTCCTGTTCTCTTTGGGGGGAGACCGGGCAGGCCATTGTCCCATCACCTCCCACTCCAGAGCTTCCTGACCAAGGGGTGGATCGGCAGTCGCCAACTCCCTCTGATTGACCCTGCTGGTGCTCCCGGTGTCGGCTGAGGTCCCGCTATGGTAGCCTGGACTCAGGCAGCCCGTGCCATTCTCGGCATTCAGGCTCTTAAGTGCTCGGGCAAGCGGCACCGCCGCTGTTCCTCCTTGTCCTCCTCAGACGAAGAGGCACTGGCGCAAGCTTTGTCGGTGCTACGAGGAGTTCATGTGGCAGCAGCTTCTGCTTTCCCAGGTGAAGCCGCTCCTGGCGCCCAACCCAGCCATAACTGCGCTGCCATCAATGGAGCCGCAGCAGACCCGCCCCAGCAGATGCCGGTACAGATGGTCCCGGTGCGGCCCACTCCGGCTTCTCCACTGATAGTGGTGGAGCTGCTACCCTCTGTGCCGAAGGATGGCATCCTGACCAAGGATACTCTGCCTGAGAAAGGGCTTCCCCATCAGCTCAAGGTTTTTCTCAACCCAATCTGCCCCCAGCAGGTGAGAAGTGACACAGGCGGTAGGCCTCTGTTTCATGAATCCTCGAAATCGGAGGGTTCCTCTCTTCACTCCTGCCCAGTGGATGTGGAGTTCGCTGAGGATCTCTCTACTGAGCAGGGCCCCGCTTCGTTCATGGGCCTTCTCCGCTTGATCTCTGAGTCCATGTGCCTCCATCTGGAGCCTGTTCAGAAGAGGGAAAGGTACCCCTTGACCGAGATCTTGGACCGGGGTGAGACACTGATGGAGGTCTTCCCAGTCCAGGATGTGATCCTTGGTCCTGCTCTGGATCAGTGGCAACACTGGCATCTTGTCTGGCACCCTCTGCCCAGATGGCCTTCAAGTATGCGGTCCCTATCTGTTCCCGCTTGGGATTTACTGAGCATTCCTCAGTCAAGGGGCCAGTGGCCGACTGTCTTTCGGCACACGGGCAATGTGGGGGATGTGGACAAGCCCCCTGACAAGGAGTCCAAAAAATTGGACCACTCAGCCAAGACGGTGTATGCCGCCTCTTCGCTCGGCCTCAGGCAAGCCAGTTCGGCTCTTCTGATGGCTAATTTTACGCACGCCCTTCTGGGGTCCTTGGACAAGGTGCTTTCCCACCTCCCTGCAGACTTGCAGAGTACTGTCAAGCAAGTAGTCGGAGACCAAGGCTTTGCCATAGTGAAGCAACAGTTCCAGACGGCCATGGACATTAACGATTCCTGCGCCCGGTCCATGGCTGCGGCAGTTGCCATGCGCTGCAGGGCTTGGCTGCACAACTCCACTTTCACCGCTGGCATGCAGCACAAGTTGGCAGACATGCCCTTCTTGGGGATAGACTTGTTCAGTCCTGGAGTGGAGGGGCATCTCACCAGGACTGAAAAGTCCAGTGCCACCCTGGACTTGGTGATGTCTGCTCAAAAGAACCAGAAAGTCTCCCAAGTCCACTGGGAAAAAGCCCTTTTGGCCCGCCCCTGCGGCCAAATCTGCCCAGCCCCAAGTTGGTCAGCAGCAGGCCTGGTGTCCGAGACCCAAGTCTGTAGCATCGGTCGTCCGGAAGCCAGTGGGTCGGGGATCCAGTGGTCCCTCGACCGGACTCTCCTCTGCTTCTAAGCCTGCCCATAGACAGAATGGGGGGTGCCCTCCCCTCTCCCATCCTGAACCCCCTGGGTCTTCCTGTGGGGGGCTGGCTCCACCACTGTGTTTCTGCCTGCTCTGCTGTCACAATGGACAGGTGGGTTCTCGAGGTGGTCTGCCAGGGTCTGCCTCTGGAATTGGAGTAGTACCCTCCCAGCTGAACCTGCGCCCCATGGGAAGACATGCTGTCAGTCGATGTCCAGTTGGCCCTTCAGGATGACATTGCCCAGCTCCTGCTCAAGAAGGTGGTAGCTCCAGTCCTGGACACTCCACAACATCTAGGGTTCATCTCCAGGTACTTCTTGGTCTCCAAACGGATGGGGGGCTGGCACCCCATTCTAGATCTGCACGACCTGAACAAATTCCTCAGGTCCTGCACCTTCAGGATGGTCACTCTGTCTCAGATCATATCATCTCTGGAGCAGGGCATGTGGTTCTGCTCTCTGGATCTTCATGACATGTTTTTCCATGTCCCGATCCATCCATCCCACCGATGGTTCCTGTGCATTCGAGCGGAAGGCACCCTCTACAAGTTTCAGGCCATGCCATTCGGCCTGTCCTCAGCACCCAGGGTCTTCACCAAGTGCATCACAGTGGTGGCTGCCCATCTGAGGCACTGGTGAGTCCTGGTATACCCTTACCTCAATGACTGGCTCATCGCAGGACCCTCCAGGCAGGAGGTGGAGTGGTCCAGCAACCTGGCCCTCCAGATCTACATCTCTCTGGGCCTCTTGGTCAGTGAGACCAAATTGGAACTTGTGCCTTCGAAGGCGATTCTCTTCATCGGGGCAGAGCTTGACTCTTGCAGAGCCAGGGTTCAGCTTCCGGTGGACAGGGCGGAGGCACTTGCCTCCTTTGCCTGATCATTTCCAGTTAGGCATTCGTGCCCTGCTTGTGACCTCCTGCGCCTCTTGGGCTACATGGCAGCCTGCACCAGCAGGGTCCGTTGGGCCTGCTGAAGAATGCACCCCCTGGAATGGGAGCTGGCTGGCCAGTGGTTTCAGCATAAGGGTCACTTCAACCAGCTGGTCATGGTAATCCAGCGGATATGGGATGTGCTCCAGTGGTGGCTAATCCCATAACATCTGTCTGAGGGTATCCTGTTTGTCTGCCTGGAGCCAATGGTCATCCTGACGACTGACGCCTCTCTCATAGGCTGGGGAGCCCACCTGGGGGATCGCAGAGTCCACAGGCTCTGGCCCCCCAAGGAGTCACAATATCACATCAACCTGCTGGAGCTCAGGGCAGTTTCTGCTGGTGCTGACTGCTTTCACTACACATCAAAGGGGTCAAGTGGTGCAGGTCCAAACAGACAACACCACGACTATGTACTACCTCAACAAATAGGGTGATATGCACTCCCTTCCACTGTGCAGGGAAGCCCTCTGCATCTGGACACTTGTGTGCAGTCTGGAGGCAGACCTTCTGGCCATCCATGTGGCCAGTGCCTCCAACCAGCTTGCGGATGCCCACAGCTGGGTGGGTGAGGCATCACATGAGTGGTCTCTTCATCCCGAGGTAGTGCAGAACCTGTTCTCCCACTGGAGCAAACCTCTGGTGGACCTATTTGCCTCCAGGGAGAACGCCAAGCTGAGGCTGTATTGTGCCCGCCCCCCTCAGCAGGGAATGCTGCAGGGAGATGCCTTCTCGGGGCCCTGGACCCTGGGCCTTTTCTGTGCCTTCCTTCTCTTTTCCCTGATCCACAAAGTTCTACTGAAGGTCAGGAGGGACAAGGCACAGGTGATCCTTGTGGCTCCGGACTGGCCACACCAGTTCTGGTAGCCAGATCGTCTCTGTCTCAACAACAGGCTCCCGTGGTGTCTTCCACTACATCCTGCTGTCAGTCAGAGGAAGGTACTACACTCGGACCTTCTATCCCTGCACCTGACAGCCTGGTACCTGAGAGGCTAGAGTTCCAGGCTTTGGGTCTCTCCGACGATGTACTCAATGTTGTTGAGGCATCTCAGAAGGAGCCAACCCAAAAATGTTATGCCTTCAAATGGAAGTGATTCTCCATTTTTTGTCAGGGCAAAGGGCTGGACCCTTTGGCTTGTCCGGTGGCTGACATTCTTGACTACCTTTGGTCATTCTCTAAGGGAGGCCTCCAGTTGACGACCCTCAGGGTGCACCTGGCAGCCATCTCTGCTTACCGGGTGCAGGCCGATCAGCAGTGGTGGCACAGGAGAAGGTGATCTGACACTTCTTCAAGGGCCTGGACCACATTTCCCCTCCAGTATGTGAACCACCACCACCTTGGGATCTACTGCTGGTTTTGGCAAAAGTTATGGGCAAGCCATTCGAACCAGTGCACAGGTGTGAGATATCACGTCAGTCAGAAGGATCAGTGAGCTCCAGGCGCTCTCGGTGGAATCTCCTTATTTGGTCCCCAACCTGTAGTTGCTCCCGAAGGTTGTGTCAAATTTCCCCCTTAACCAGATGATTAATCTCCTGCTGTATTTCACTAACCACACCTTGGAGGCCGAGCACAGGCTCCATACTCTGGACCTGAGGTTAGCGCTCGGATACTACAAACAGCGCATGGCTGGAGTTCGGGGAGAAGTTTGCCAGCTGTCTGTCACCTATGCCACGTGACCTACAGAGTTTTTACCGTACACTGCATTTAAGAACTATGTTTGGTAATCTGGCCCCCCACCCCTCCCCATCTATATAAACATGAGTTCAAACAAGCTTTAAAGACATATATCTGGATTCACAAAGCGATTTGGGACTAAGTCCCATTCTGCAACTCCAGTTGCGGACCAAAATCTCCGCAGCTGCAGAGGTTAGTGTTAACAGTCCCCCTCAGCTGCAGAGATGTTATGACAGGTCCCACTTTTTCCACAGCTGCGGGGAATTCCATGGTAACACAACCTGCATGCTGCCATAAATTGTGGTGGTTGTCATAAACCGCTTCATCTTTGTGAATACCGCAGCTGTGATAAAAACTGTGGATTCGCGAGTGGCAACCCATTTGCACCGGGTTTTTCCTGCAGCTGCGGGAATTTCTTTAGCTTTGTGCAGTGGAGGCCTTTATAGATCTGGCTGAAAATGATCTACAAACAAAGCTTAAGGACATTCCCCGGTGTTTCAGCAACCCTATGTCCAAAATCTAGAGCACTTTGTTTTTGTTTCATCTATGTTGGTCCATTAAAAGGTATCAAATCATTTGCTTCTGGATAAACAAAAGAAATAAATTTGTGTTTATTTGTAAAAACTGCTATCTTTATTTCTGTTTAGTTCTCAATGTTTGCATTAGATGGGGTATTGTTATCTAACTTTCTTAGCTTAGTGGTATTCTCTGGTTCCTAATTGGTTCCCTGGAACTGGAGAATAGTAAATTTAAAGGTTTTCGTCCTTAAACACAATCTGCTACCAAGTCACATAGCAGCTCTCCTATAAAAAGAAAATGTAGCAGAGTACCTCAGATGGAGAAAGCAGGCATATTCAAGTACTTCTCCTCAAACAAACTCTAAGGTAACAGAAAATAAGCAGTCCCTAATCAAAAAGACAGAAAAAGTTGTCAAGCCATTATCCAGCTCAGAGAAAGAGCACAGGGTGTGTGACAGGGGGGAATCCTGATGCTAAGGATGGCAAAAAAAAGTGGGTGCTCTGGCGCCATCAACACCAACTAAGTAAAAATCTAAAAGAAAAGCATCTGACTGCACCTCCCCCCAAAAGAGACCAGGAGCCAGCAGTAGAACAGAGATATTTGCTCTTAGCAGAGGACATAACAAAAATGTGATCTTATTTTTTTTTCCCCCAGACCTTTCGGCCATGGTGCATCTTGCCATTATTCCTGCCCCCACCCTCTCCAGCTTAGGAAGTTTTTGAAGTTGAGCTGGAGGAGGAGGAAGAGGATGTAGAGGAACTGATAGAACCAGAAGCAACTCCTGAACATGACTTGGGTTCACAACCCAGAGTCAATGAGAATTTTTCCTCATATTGCTCTAGATTTTTTTTTATTTATTTATTGGATATAATCGGAATTACAAACCTTTGAGTCACAGATTCTTTTGCAAAGGCTCCACGTCTGTTACATAGGGTGGAGGGTAAACAAATACAGAGAACACACAATAAACATGTAGAAATTCGTAACACACAGTACTGCCAGTGCAGTCCAGGCATAAGCTTTGTTAACTGGTGACGGTAGTAGGCAGCGATACAAGATAATGATGCTGACTCTTGGGATCAATTGGGACCCTGTGTCGTGTGTATTGGGGGTATGGATGCCCCCTCCACTGAGACTGAGGAGGATATAGAACAGGCAGAATGTGTGAGTATGCTGGGACTGACTGCCTCTAAAAGGCTCACAGTACCCATTCACAAATCCCTCAAAAAAACACCTAGCAAGATCTTGTAGCATGCAACTTCAGCTCATGACATTGACAAAAAATGAAATATCATGTAGCAAAGCAGAGTGGAGAATTTTGTATTCCTACCCTGATCATGAGGGAGTTGTGCAGGCAGCTGCTTGTGAAAAATCTAGTCACTAGCTTCCATGCCTCCAGGAAAGGATTCCAGAAAGCTGGATTACATGGCAAGGAAAGTGTACACTTCAGCCACCCCGCAGTTAAGGTAGGCTGCTTACATGGCATACAGTGCACAGTACCAAAAAGCCCTTTAGAGTGCAGTGCAAGTCCTACGTGAGAAGGTGGAAGATGAGCTTGGCAGTGATTTAGCAGAAACTGATAAAGATGCACTGGAAACCACCAAATATCAGTTCTGCATGGCTGTGGATGCAAATGACACAGCCTCAAGGGTGCTAGCATATGCAGTAGCTCTGAGGAGGTTTGTCTGGCTCATGACAACCATCCTGTCACAGGACACAGAGACAAAGACTATGGGTTTCCCATTCAAGGGACCCGACCCTTCCTCTGTGGGGATAAAACGGAAGCCTACGTGAAAGTGGTTGATGAACAAAAAACAACCTATAAGAATTTGACCCAGAGGAGAGAGCTTCTACTTCCTTCAGGCCTTATGGAAGGGGAAACAGAGGCAGGGCCTATTAAGGCCTTACTCCAACTATGACTATCCTCCTTTGAGGGGTGCCCCAAGAGGCAGAGGTAGGAGAGGTACAAAATAGAAGCAATCACCATCTCCTAAGCCACAAGAAAAACAAAATCCCTGACACTCTGCAGACCGCCATGGAACCCCTACCAGTTGGAGGCCATCTGTCTTATTACTGTCAGATGTGGAAAATCATCACAATAGACAAGTGAGTACTGGGAGTGGTGAGTAAGGATGTAGCCCCTAAGTTTGCAGGCTTCCCAAAACTCAAGAGCCCAAAGGCTTTTCCTCCACTCCAACATCAGGAAAAAATCCTTTTAGAGCTGGAGGTAAAGACATTGCTAAGGTTAAAGGCCATAGAAAAGGTCCCTCCTTCCCAATGGGGAAAAGGCCTTTTCTCAAGGTACTTTTTCACAACAAGGAAAAATAGGGATTGGTGGCCCCTTCTGGATTTAGGATTCCTGAACAGGCACATAAAAAAGAAAAATTCAAAACGTTAACACTGGGAGAAATTATACCTTCCCTAAAGAAAGGGGAGTGGCTGGGATCACTGGATCTGAAAGATGCTTACTTCCATATTCCTATGAGACATCCTACAGAAAATATCTAAGATTCAGATTATGAAAAGAGCAGTATCAGTTTTCCACACTGCCTTTTGGCTTAACCTGATCTCCAAGAGTATTCACAGAGTGCCTAGCAGCAGTGGCTGCATCCCTGATAAGAAAGGCAACAACAGTGTGTCCTTACCTGGATGATGAGCTGGTCACAGAAAGGACAGAACAGGAGGCACGGTGCTCCACTGCAGTGGTGAGAAACATACTGGAAAGTCTAGACTTTCTATTAAGTATACCCGAATTAGGGAGGGTTCAAATAAAATATCTGTCATATTTAACAAAATTACGGTACTGGTTCAGGTGCTCAAATCTGAATTCAGATAGATTAGCGTATAAATGTTTAGGTGAAAAAGCAAAATGGCTAAGGAAAGGGTCGTCTTCTCGATGGTTAAAACAAGTAGTTTCCATCCTGAATCAACTAGGGCTTAAACATTTATGGACTGATCAACAGAAAGGAATATAAATTTCACCCAAATTTAATTCACTAATCAAAAATGGACT
The DNA here is from genome assembly GCA_016271365.2 of Neoceratodus forsteri. Classification (NCBI taxonomy): domain Eukaryota; kingdom Metazoa; phylum Chordata; order Ceratodontiformes; family Ceratodontidae; genus Neoceratodus; species Neoceratodus forsteri. The sequence continues at coordinate 767,648,768 of CM057450.1, read as the reverse complement.
ATTTAGTATTTCATTTAAAGAAGATATGGGAAAAATTAGGTTATTGAAGGCTCATGATTGGTATGCGAAAAACAAAATTAATCACACCCTGGAAACTTATTTCTTTTTTGAAAGCTAGAAACCTGAGATTTTTATTTACAAAATTTAGATTAGAATTGTACCCTTCAAAAACAAGGCAGTATCTGTATGCTAAGGATAAGACTGAAATTCAGGATATAAATTGTGAGTGTGGCTTAAAACAGTTGGAAACATTAGAGCATATCATGTTGCAATGCCCAAAATACGCAGACTTACGTAATAAGACTGTATCCCCTTATTTCTTAACAAATTCATTATCAGAAAATGAGGTTTTGATAATTCTGATCACCCACTTGAGTTTATCGCTACAGACATGGCAAATTATATAAATTGGATATTCCAAAAAATGTGCAAGAATTCAGATTTGTGTAAAGTGTCTGACTAGTATGAAATGAAGTTAGGGCAAAGTGCAATAATTAACTAAATGTTTTGGAAAATAATTTCCTTTTTAAAGATATAATCATTTTGTGATTAGATGTTTTTGTATTGTCCTATTTGTAATGACTAAACAGTCGAACAATAAATATGTACTGAACTGAACTGAACTATTAAGTATAGAAAAGTCCAAGCTGAAACCCAGCCAAGAGCTGGTTTTCATAGAAGTAATGTTGGACACTACTTGGTGAAAGCATTCTTGCCACCGGCAGGAGTGCAGAGCCTGTTGCCCTGTGCAAGATCTAACAAGCCAGGTGTTCCAAGGCCAGCAAGGGACTTCTTGCAGCTGATAGGGCACATGTCAGCAGCAACAACTGTGGTGCCCTGTGCCCGCGTACAGATGAAAGATGTTCAGTACCACTTAAGAAAGTACTGGCATCAAAGGTCAAGCCCACTGAGCCAGCTAGCACCAGTCACAACAGGTCTGTCGGGTTCTAGAGTGGCAGAAGGAAGTGGACAATGACAGGGAAGGAATACTATTCCAAAAACTGTTCACAATTCTAATGCTGACGAAGGATGCCCCCTCACTAGGATAGGGAGGGTATCAGGATGATAACACAGTAGTAAGTGGAATATGGTCTCAAGAAGAGCAGCAGGATCACATAAACTTGCAAAAACTCGGGCCAGTACTTCTGTCTCTAGAGCACCCCTGGTCAGAACAAGTACCGCAACCATGTCCTACATAAACAAGCAAGATGGCACCGGATCCACAAAACTATGACAGAAGCAATGAGGATCTGGAATCTGGCATAGTCCCTAAACAAAGAAATCACTGCTGTAAATCTGCCAGAGATGGACAGTGTTGTGGCAGATTCACTAAGCAGAACAACTCGGGGAAACCGCGAGTGGTCACTAGACCACCAGGTGTCGTACGCTTTATGTCGTATGACAGAAACGCATAATGGGAACAGTGCAGTAGTGAAGAGCGAGAGGGTGCAAAACGGTGTATATACGGTAGCGCACCTTCTCACTCTCTCAGGCAGAGGATAAGACCGCTGCTGGGGCAGGGGGCCGGCGAGCAGCTACCGTGGCTTGATGGGATGAGCCACTGGCAGCAAGGGAGGCAGACAATGCATTTGGGACCGGGTTTCGATTCCCGGTCCCAGACGCATGGATTTTTTTATATTTTCTGCACCTTGTGCAATTTCAACTGTTAACCCCCCCCTTCCTGGAGTTTGTTAATTTAGTTAGGGTGGGTTGAGCCAGCCCCTTGAACGGGAGTCCCTCAAAACAAAGACTTCTGCCGCTGGCAATATAGTGCACTGTACTGGCAGCGCGGTATATTATGGTGGCATAATGTCTTTCGACATTATGACCCCGTGACGGTCAGACTATATTCAGGAGACCGGGCATATCAGAGGTGGACTTGTCTGCTTCATGGGACTGTCACAAGTTACCACTGTTCTGCTGCAGGCCGCTCCACAGAAGGAACCTACCCTAGAATGCTCTGACTCTCAGTTGGGAATGTTCCTCCATTCCTTCTAATTCACGGAGTACTCTGGAAATTGAAGACGGAGTCTGCAACAGTGAATCTTCTTCGAGGATATCTCCCTACATTGAGCCACTTCATAGAACTGTAAGCCATCAATGTGAAGACCATCTGGAAGATTTTGCTAGCTGGGGCCTCCCACATCGATATGCATCGTCACCGCCTATATAACATGGGTGGCCTCATTGTGCCTAATGTTTTTTCTCCTGCTGTCCACCACTGGTAAAGAATGCCATCAAACTTTACAAGTATCGCTAATGCTTCTACTTCTTTGTTATTTTAATGCTTAATTATGTATGCTGCTGTTGAAAGAAAAGGAACCATTGTTCTGATATTGTTGATGCTGTAAAGTAAAGATCTACAAAGGCAGCCACTCTCTGGGTATCCGGTTCTTGGGACTAGCTCACAGCAGGAAGGCCTGCAGCATCTACCAGGGCTTTAGCCAAGCTATTTAGAGACATTACAGGAATGTCTTGGAACTTTATTTAAAACAGTGCACATCATCTTCCCTTCCATCTCTCCCAAGCTCACCATCAACGTGCCATCACTGCCCTCTGCTGCTTACTCTACAGAGGACGACAAATGTGTGAAATCAGAAGATAAACACCGCCACACAGACAAGAAGAGGCAAAAGGAAAAGGATGCCTGTCCAGAAAGGTACCGCTGTCCTCTTCAGAGAGGTAAAGCAATTGACAGTGACAGATACCAGCTGAGGCACTTACTTCTTTCTGACCTCTGTCTGTATGTGTCTCATAAATATGCACACCGCACTCCTGTGTGATAATAACAGATACCAGGCCGAGGCACCAGATTCTCCTGCCCCCCCCCCCGGGGACTGGCACAGGCTGTAATTCTCTGATGGGGGATTTGCTGCCAATTCTGATGCCAGGCACTGTCCCGTCAACAGTTCAGTCATTAACAACCCCGTTAGGAACCATCAACACACAGATGCTTTATCATACAATATCTAAGCTATTTCAAAAGCTTCTGCCAATAACTCGGTCTCTGATCCTGACACCATTGACGGCATGTGAGTTTCCGCCATCGACTTTATCGATGATGCAGGGGTTCCCTCTGCCAGTCACAGAGTTGGGCAAGGATCATGCTCTGTGGATGGTAAGGCCATCAGCGATCTCTCCTTCACAGTCTCCTCTGGCCATCGACCTGCTGCCTCCGTGGACGGTAAGTCTGATAATGGTCTCTCATTCACAGTCTCCTCTGACCTTCGATCTGCTGCCAATGACTGTAGACATTAAGAATGAGCTTGCTTAGAATCCAGAATATATGGAGGAGTATGAAAAGATGGAGAAGATCTGAACTCCCTGGCTTTGGCGGGCTTCAGGTCTATTTTGCCCTCCTGTTGTGAGAAGAGTGTACTCAACACCGTGTGGTCTCCTGAGGATGCTTCTTTCCAGGCTTTCCTCAGGCATTTCCAGTCACAGCTGGGGTCTGTGGAGGGTGAGGAGGATTTCTCTAAAGAGAAATCTTTACAAGTGCGTGGAGGTGTCTACCACCCGGACGGTGCTTATCCCTCCAGTCAGCTCTGGAGGATGTCACTCTAGCAGTTTGACACAGGTCTTGTGCTCTGACTGCCGTAGCTAGAAGGTGGATAAACAATATCCTGCACCTTCTGGTAAACCATATTACTCCTGTCAACCAGAGATGGATTCAGTGGTTATTATGGTTGCTCATGACAGGTCTAAGACTCCAAAACATATGAGCTCTCTTCTCCTGATGAGGAGTCCAGGAGGCTTAATGTCCTGGAAAAAAGATATATGCTTCTGCATCCTTGGACTTCGTGTTGCCAGTAGTCAAGCTTATATGATTAAATTTCAGAATTGCCTATATTTATATCTACAATGACTGACAAGCTGCCAGATGGCCCTGACACACTAACGGTCCAGCAGACTGTTGGCAATAGCCTGGAGGCTGACAAACACCTGCTACGGTCTGCTTTTGATGCCTCGGATGTGGCTGTAACTGCGGCTGCTTCCGGCATTTGCCTGCACCACCACTCCTGTTTGCACGTTGCTGGCTTTGCCTCTGATATCCGGCAATCGTTTCATTTTTTTTTTTTTTTGAGGGGGAGATTTAGTATACTTTACTAAAATTTATGATAAAGTAACAAACAACACAAAACTCAACAAACTACTACAATACACTAAACAAAACATTACAACAGTAACAAACATGACCCCCACCCTGGAGTGACCATCGTGTTTTGCAGAACCTAACCCCTAGGAGAGACGACCATTGTATCAGACATCAACTTGGGGACAAGCAATACATGGTACTACCAGTAAAGAACTCCTTTAGTTAAATGGTTTTACTTCCCAAATGTCTTCGGATACCCTGCACCCCAACTCTTAATTTTCCACAATGATAGGGTCACCTTGTGTACCAATCCTTGTTTGCTGCCAAAGGTAGTTTCTGAGTAAACACTAAATCAGACTACTGACCCTCCTTTTTATTTCTCGACTCCCACAGATAGTGGGGGATGTCATCTGCATATGCTGGACATCCGTCGGATGTTGTGTTGGTACCTGGATAGTACTAAGGATTGTAGAAAATCCTCTCAACTGTTTGTGGCTTTTACCCTCAGGATGGTGGGCTCCCCTTATTTTGAAGCAGGGCATTTCCAAATGGTCGGCTTGCTACATATCTTCCTGTTACTGGAAGCACGGTAAGCATCTTTCTGCTCCAATCTATGCTCACTCCACGCATGGGTTGGCTACTTCTGTGGCATATTTCTACAGTGTGTCTGATGCTGCTTCCTGCAGTACTGTTCATACATTTACTAAACATTACAGTCTGGTCATCATCTCTCGTCGTAGATGTGCCAGATTTGGCGTTACTGTCCTGCAAGGCCTTGTAACTCTAGATCCTTTAATCCTTCCTCCCTCTGTGCTTTGGTACTGCTTGGAAGTTATTCCGTGATGTGGCTCAATGGAGGTAGATATCCTCGAAGAAGATAGAAGAGTTGCATACCGTAACAGTAGATCGAGAGAATCTCCTCCATTGAACTACAGCTCTCCCTCACTCCCTCCTTCCTCCCTTTTTGGGTGACAGGTGGTTATCCTGCCTGCTCTCGGTTGTCGGTTCTCCTCTTAGATCTTAATTTGGCATATTTACTCAGGTTTCCATATCCTCTCCTGTGTGCCTGGTTTGGTCCCTACCAGTCCGGTGACCCTCCGAGCTTGTCTTCAGTGGGGGACTGTGGCATGATTGGGCCACCCAAATGATATCGGTGGCAACAATGCACATCGACATTGGCAGCCCCAGCTAGAAAACTTTCCAGGTGGTCCTGCCGCTGATAGCTTACAGTTCCCTGATGTGGCTCAATAAAGATTCTCTCATAGACCTACTGTTAAGGTACATATTCTTTCTGGTGACACCAGAGTGGACAGGACAACCATGGTTCTTTCTAACACTGTTTGTGTCAGACAGGAATCCCATCAACCCCCCCAATTGAAAAACAAACTTCTGACACTGTCTCAGGGCAGGGTAAAATTTCCAAACCTCAGAACACTGAAGCTGAAAGCTTGGTTCTTGAAGACCTGGAATATGCTAGCATGAATCTGTCAAGCAGAGTATGGAACATAATTAAAGTTTATTTGAAACAGTCCACAAGAAAATCCTGTTCCTCAAAATAGAAAACATTTTCTACTGGGTGCTCAGATGAGGGAGTTTCTTGCCTGCACAAAAGTGGTTTGTGGACTTCATCACTGAAAGTCCACCTGGCAGCAGTATTAGCCTGTCTGCAGGGAAGCCAAAATCTCTAGCTCGACACCTTCGGTTCAGACGATTCCTTTAAAGGTCTCCTTCACCTGCAACCCTCAGTTAGGAAACCTGTTCTGTGCTGGGACCCAAGTATAGCAAAGCTAGTTATGATGCAATGCAGTAACCTGAAGTAAGTAACATGTCACAAAATACTGCATGACAAAAGGGTTTAATTGCCATTGAATTACATTATTTCCTGCAGTACACTGCAACATTTTGTGATGTACTGCAGGATTACTGTGTTGCATCCTGGTTGGCACTGCCATATGTGCTTGGCAAAACTAGTAACTACAAAACAAAAAAAGTTTGCATAGGGATGGTGGGTGGTGCTCACAATAACTGGCATACATCACAAAAACTAAAAAACCGGGCACTCACCACCTTTACCACAGAAGATGCAACTCCTTAGGAATATCAGGTGCAAAAGTGCTATTTTTATTAACGTCCCAAGGACAGACCACAAACAAAAACTCGACTGATGCATTTCAGATCTAAAATGAAATGCCTTTGATAATGGATTGTTTTAGATATTCCTAAGGAGTGGCATCTTCTGTGATAAAGGGGATGAGTGCCCGATTTTGTAGTTTCTGTGTTTGACACAACTAGTGCATGCCATCTTCGAACCCATGGCCTCTGGCCTGATGTTTGTGACATGGAAGACACTATTCCTCATAGCTATGGTCTCTGCCAGAAGAGTTAGTAAGCTCCAAGTCCTGTGCACGGAGCCTAACTACATTATCATGCACATAGACAAAGTTGTCCTAGGGGCAAACAAGAAATTCCTCCCTAAAGTGGTTTCAGAATTTCAGTTTTAACTAGTTACTTTACCTATACTTTTCCAATCCCAGTCAAGTCCAGGTGAACAAAAAAATCACTGTTTGGATGTCAAGAGAGCACTCTGCTACTATCTTGACAGCACAAAGTATATCAGATCTGATGCCAGTCGGCTGTTTGTTGCATATAGGGAGGTTGGCAAAAGCAAACTTGCTGCAAGAAAGGCCATGAACAAGAAGAAAAAATTACTTGCATAGTAATGATGTTTCTTCTAGTGGGTCCAGTAGTGAGCCAATCCAATCCCATCCCTACTTCCCCATCTAGAACTGAATCAGAAAAAGATTCCAGGGGAACTGGATGGCTCAGTGGATTGGTAGCAGGTTTTGGAGCCTTTCACCTCTAAGTCACAGATTCAAATCCAGCACAGATCGGTGGTTGTCGAAAGTCATTATCACTCGAGGGCTGTTCAGTGGCCTGTGTAAAATGAGTTGTAGAGGTTTTAGTCCAGTTCCCAGTGGGCAGGTGTCCATATCACAAGACCACCAACATAGTTGGCACTAATTGGCACCTTTGTTGGCAGTCTCACATGAGAGGCCAAGGATTGAATGGGCATGGAGTCTAAACTACCCACTCACTTATGTGGAGCTCCCTTCATGGCAGGGTTAAGACACATTGGTGGAACAATGTAGGGAAGCTTGCACTGTGATTGCGTGTGTTGTACCTGTCATGTGGAGGACTTCATGTTCCAATGTTGTCAATCCAGCACCATTCACGAGCACTAAATTCACACACAGAAAAAAAAAGAGAGAAAGAAAAAAGATTCCTAAATGTAATATGGGCTTAAATACTCTTTTCTGCAAGAGCATTTAGATATGTTCACACGCTTTATGTTTTAAATATGTCTTTTAAAATATTTATGAACTATTTACTTAAAAATCTAGAAATTTTAAGTCTGCTTATTTTAATATATATATATATATATACACATACACACTACTGGACAAAAGTTTTAGAACACCCCCATTTTTCCAGTTTTTATTGAAATATGCGCAGTTTAATGTCTCAATGTACTCTGAAATTAAAGCATAGGACAAATAAATAATTGGAGATAAAAAAATCATAGAATCATTTTGTTTAACAAAATTTAATCTAAATTTTTGACTCATCAAGGTAGCCACCTTTTGCAGATATAACCGCGCCTTGAACACACTCTTGGCATTCTTCCTACAATGGACATCAAATATTGTTGGGAAGTTCTTCCCAACACTGTTGCAGAAGTTCCCACAAATGTGTTGCACTTGTAGGTTGCTTTGCTTTCACCCTTCTGTCCAGTTCATCCCAAACCAGCTCGATGGGGTTTAAGTCTGGAGACTGTGCTGGCCATTCCATGATTTGAAGCCTACCGTCTTGTTCTTTTTCCTCGAAGGTAGTTCTGACATAGCCTGGAGGTATGTTTTGGGTCATTATCTTGCTGTAGGATGAACCCCTGACCAACTAGGCGAGACCAGAGGGTATTGCACGGTGCTGCAAATGCTGTAGTAGCCCTTTGGTTCAGGGTGCCAGTCACTCTGTGCAAGTCGCGACTCTGGATCCAGCAAAGAGGTCCAGACCATCATGCTTCCTCCTCCATGTTTGACAGTTGGTGTCACACACTGAGGAACCATCCTTTCGCCTACTGACGGCGCACAAAACTCTGGCGGATGAACCAAGATTTCAAATTTTGATTCATCGGTCCAGTCTTCAGTAGTCCATCACGGTGCTTCATGGCCCAGGCAAGCCTCTTTTCTTATTTTGCCATCTTAGCAATGGCTTTCTTACTGCCACTCGACCTGTCAAACCTGCAGCTTGAAGTCTTCTCTTCACAGTTGAAACTGAGACTTGCTTACTTCGACCAGTGTTAAGCTGTGCTTGAAGCTGTTGTCCTGTGAGCCGCCTATCACGCAAGCTGTTGACTCTCAGAAACTTGTCTTCTGATTCTGTTGTGGCTTTGGGTCTGCCAGACCTCTTCCTGTCAGTTTCCTCCAGTTTCCAAGTGCCTTTTGATGGTGTAGGAAACTGTACTCACTGACACCTTGGCTTTCTTTGCAATTTCTCTAAAGGAAATACCTACACTTTTAAGGGTTATAATCAAGGCCACTGTTTTTCGGTTTTTACCGGAAAATCCGGTAAAATTCCGGAATTAGGGCTGCCTGAAAACCGGTTAAAATGAAGATTTCATGGAATCTGGCATTTTCAATCAGATCAGTAAATCTACAAAAACGTCTGTTTTTCTCTTAGTTCCTTCCTGTACTGTTTTTAGTTTGCTTTATTTAATGCTCTGTATATTAAGCCTTCTTTAATTCTGATTATTTATGTACATACTAAAAGAATGATAACAGAATCCCGGTAAAATCCGGAAATTAGAGTAACAATCACCGGTGAAATTCCGGAATCTAAAGTCTTGAAAACGGAATTTAATTGTTTTAATCACCGTAAATCAGTGGCCTTGGTTATAATGGTCTGTCTGTCTTCCTTTAATTGCCTTTTTCTCGCCATTATGATAGCAATATACTACTTCCTGCAGTGCAATATTGTCCAAATAATGCTTCAGAGGGTGTAATAACAGTCTGTTCCAACACTGCTTTTATACATACAGGGGGTTTGTAATCAACAAAAGTTGGGACACCTGCAGGAATTGTTTGCATCAACTTTCAAGGCTTAATTTACTTCCATTGCTGCAGAACAGCTGTAAGTTATTAACCCATTACTTGTTCCCTGAAGAAGGCCTTCTTTTATAACTCTGAAATTTACATTATTTTTCAGTTTTTGCTAACCTAAACTTTTTTTTTTTAACCTCTAGCAGTTTACCGCTTACCTTTGTACCATTTCAGGTTATTCACTGGACTTGAATTGCTTAAATTTCAATAAAAACTGGAAAAATGGAGGTGTTCTAAAACTTTTGTCCGGGTGTATATATATATATATTTACTTACTACACATGCTTACTATAAGCATTGCAGTTTAGCCAATTAGTACTATTCCCTTCTGCTCTTCAGCACAAATCTGACATTAGAACATTAGAGGGAGTACCAGCACACATCAACATTTGAATGCAGTTCTTATTCCACAGCACCGTTCTAAGCTCCGAGGCAACATCTTGAGTGGAGATGATGCTTTTTTTTATTCTCTATTGTGCCCATTAATAGAAATATGATTACTACGGTGAGTAATCTTTTCATTTTGGCACTTCATTAGGGTAGGGAGAAATTGTAGTCAAGATTCAGACTACACAAAGGAACTGCATGATACAGCAGAAGTATTCCATAGTAGGTGTTATCTCAGTGGTGTTCTGAGAAAATTGTTGGAAAAATAGAGCTATAGGTAGGAGCAGCACTTTGACACCCAAGCACAGAGATCTGGTCTGTCAGACTAGAACAGTTTCTTCCCTTAGCTATACAAATCAGATGGGAAACATTAAATGGGTTGTCAACAAGCACCGTGATGTCCTTCAAGGGCAACAGGCACATGGCCCATTGTTTTCAGAAAGGCCGATAATATCAGTAAAAAAACACCCAACATAAAGGATGCAATAGTTCACACACCTAATAAACTACAATACAAATATTACTGGGACCACTTAAATCTGGTATGTTCCCTTGTGGATGATCTGTGGCGTGGACACACGCACCAAAAACATTTTGATTTTAAAATCCACATACAAATGAAAAATTTAAAACCCACCAATATATAGAGTGTAATTCAACAGGGGTCATTTATGCAGTTTGGTACCGTAGTGTCAGCTTATACATGGGGAAAAATTGGATGCACAATCAAAACACGTGTACAGTTACTGAGCACAAGAGCTCAGTTGGGAGCCAGGATCCAACTTCATCAGTAAGTAGCCTTGCATTTTAAGGAGGAAGGACACATGGGAGCCTCCCTGAGAGTCTGGTGGTTAGAGAGGATCACCTTGTCACCTAGAGTAGACTGTTCTAGTATTATGGGAAAAAGTGAAATGAAGTGGATTCTAGGCTTGGGACTTTAATATATGGGACTTGAATGAGGAGAGTAACTGGCATGCCTGCTGGTAAGCCTTAAACTTGGCACATATTAGAGCCAACTCTTAGATGTGGGAAATTATTAAAACTGGGCTAGCAGAGGCTACAGAATCTTGCACCAGGACTAGGAGCAAGAAGTGCAGAGCCAGGAAACCATGCTGACTGAACAGAGAAGTGTTGATGGGGGCGAGAGCGAAGAAAGTTGCGTACCAGAAGTTCAGGAGAACGAGGAAGGAAGAGCACAGGGAGGTTTATGTGAGTTGGTCCAAGGAGGTGGCCAAGTGAGTGAGAGTAGCCAAGGCCTCCAGGGAGCTAAGGTTAGTGCAGGGCATGAGGGGAGAAGGACTGTTTCAGATATATCAGGGAAAAGAGGAAGTGCAGAGACCATATAGTGAAGATAAAGTGGGGAGGGGAGCGGGTGGAAAAGGGAGAGGAGCAAGTGGAAGTACTAAATGAACACCTTTGCTCTGTTTTTACAAAGGAGAAGGATGGTCCACTACCACCATGGACTGGGAGGGTGGGGGGGAGGAGATGATGGATGGAATGATTGAGGGGAGTAGAGTACTAGAGAGTCTGAGGGCATTAAGTGTGGACAAGGCACCAGGTCCTGCTGGCATCCACCCCAGAGTGCTGAGGGAGGTGGCAGAGGTGTTGGCCGAGCCGCTGGCAGACCTGTTCAGCACCTCCCTGGACACAGGATGGGTGCCTCAGGACTGGAGTGTGGCCCATGTGGTGCCCATATACAAGAGTGGCCCTAGGGATGAGCTAGGAAATTATTGGCCTGTCAGTCTCATTTCCATAGTGGGTAAACTTATGGAGACGATACTGAAGGAGAGGCTGGTGTCGTTCCTTGAGGGTAATGACCTCCAGGATGGGCAGCTGCACGGGTTTATCTGGGAGAGGTCTTGTCAGACCAATCTAATAGAATATTATGACTGGGTAACAAGAGAGCTAGATATGGGTCATGCTGTAGATGTCCTGTACTTGGACTTCAGCAAGGCCTTCGATTCAGTGCCTCATGGGAGGCTGGTCGGGGGAAGCTGACTGCTGTGTGGGTGGGGATGAAGCTGACAAACTGGATAAGGAACTGGCTGCAGAGGAGGCTACAATGGGTGGTAGTGGGGGGGGAGCTCTCGACACCTAGATCAGGGCGGGGGAGCGATGTGCCACAGGGCCCGGTGCTATTTGGGCTCTTTATCTCAGATTTTGCACATGGAGTTGGGAGCAGGGTTAGTCTGTTCGCAGATGATATCAAAATGGGGGCAGTGGTGGATGAAGAAGATGGATGAGAACAACTACAAGGGGACCTAACCAAACCGGAGGTATGGCCAGAGAAGTGGTAGCTGGGATTCAATGCAAAAAAGTGCAAGATTATGCACTTTGGGGCAAAGAACCCAAGGAGGGACTATTGGTTGGGAGGGGTGAGGTTGGGAATCACTGAGGAAGAGAAGGACCTAGTGGTTTTGGTAACAGGGAGCATGAAAAATTCTGCCCAATGCATGAAAGCAGCAGCTAAGGCGAACAGGATGCTGGGCTGTATTGCAAGGGGTTTCTCGTCCAGACATAGGGAGGTGATCCTGCCCCTCTACAGATATTTGGTCAGGCCGCACTTGGAGTACTGTGTACAGTACTGGTAGCCATATCTGAAGAGGAATATTAATTTACTGGAAGGTGTGCAACGGCGGGCAACAAAAATGTTACAGGGGATGGAGGGCAAGGCCTAAGAAGACAGGCTGCATGAGCTGAATAAGTACACACTGGAGAAGAGGAGGGATGGGGGGATATGATTGAAACGTTAAAGTATTTGAGGGGGATAAACAAAGCTAGCACTGAAGGGGTGTTTAAACTGAGGAGGGGTAGGGACACGAGGGTTGAGGGGGCACGGACTAAGATTGGAGGGCGGAAGATTTAGGAGGGAGATGAGGCACTACTTCTCGGAGAGGGTGGTGTCTAAATGGAACGCTCTACCAGAGGGGGTGGTGTCATGCAAGACAGTATGAAGTTTTAAGAGGGAGTGGGAGAAAGCAAGAGGGAGGGTCTGAGTGGAGTGGGCTAAGGCCGTCATGGGAATGACAGATGGGGAGGGGATTGGGGCAGCTGCAATCTTGGGTGCTAGCTGCACACTCAGGCAGACATTGATAGACCAGGTGGTCTGTTTTTGCTGGCAGATTCGTATGTAACAAATAAAAAATATTACAATTTTCAATAATTGTCTGCCCACAGATTTATTGATTTTATCAGAATCATCCCAGAAATTATAAGGATGGAGCATAGTTTCACCCAGTGCAAATGCTGCTCCTATCCAGGCATACTTCATCTTCTTTTTAACAACCCCCCACCCCATGCAGCTCATCTTGGCCTTTATCCTCTTCAAATAATGTACAGGGCTAAAGAATGAAGAAATACATGTTCAGTACATTTTTAATTAAAAACACTGAAATCTGTTTTATGGGATGATCATTAATTTACAGTATAAATTTGTGCATGCAGGAGGTTAAACACAAATGAACACACACCGTTAGAAAAAATGTACATTCAGCATGGTGAGTACCTATGGCAGAAACCAGGAACTGGACTACACAATCTGCTGAGTTATCTTCTGTTTAGAGCGTGGACGTCTGCCCTACACTGGTAGGTTACATTTGGCAACACAGTATGTTCTCGCTAATGGTATGGACTTGAACTCTCTGACATCACCCACTGATATCAGAGCATCTGGTGGGATACAAGTGGGCAAGACTAATACAGGCCACCTGCTGCCAGAAAACCTCTATGCATGGAAGCTGAAAAGTACTTTTCTTTTTTCTTTTTATTTTAAGAGACAGAATGCAGAGGACAGTAAATACATACCATCAGATTATTGCAAAAGCCAAGTGTCTTGTACAGGTAACTACTTCCCCATATGATTGCATTATTATAAAATATTTATCGCACAGCATTAAAGAGTTGACAGTTTCTCATTTGATTCAGACTAGTCTTTGTCAGCTCTAGGCAGGCGGCTGAGTAACTCCTTGGTTATTTCCATCAAAACCCCCATTCCCCCCATCACGGGACAAACTCTGGGTCTTGAGAGGACATATGCAGCACGCATCTGCACCATTTTAATTCAAAGGGGGGCAGTTTATTTTGGAATTTTGCAATTAAATATTCTGATCTATTAGTCTCCTGAATAATACATCGCCAGTGCCCTACTGAAGGAGTCAGCGAGTTATCGCTTTTCAGGCCGCAAGCCCATAGACTGGGAGTAAAGTGCGGTCCCATCGTGGACTGTGGCGGGGGGGGGATAAATTGAGAGGACCACTATTTCTGCTGTCAATTCAATGTTTTCTCCCAAATAGTCTCCCCACTCTAGCTGTAGTGAACACCAAAATGGGGTCAGTCTGGGACAAAACCAAAAAACATGACCCAAGTCAGCTAACGTACAATTACAACCCCACCAGCAGGCACCATATGCTGCCGGGAGATATTTTGTTAATATTGCTAGGGATCAGAAGTATCGCGACCGGGATTTCCATGTAAACTCCCTCCAAATATTGGAAGAAATGATCTTAATAGCTTTCAAAGTCGCTTGCTGCCAGATTGAGAAAGGAACCTGCAAATCCAGGTCCCTATTCCAGGTCTCCAGGACTGATAATGAAAAGTTCCCCCCATGAAGCCCTTAGCATTTTGTGTAGATGGCCAATTAATTTCTCCCATAAGTTGCCCTCCAGGGTTTCTTTTAATAGAATCCAAAGAGGTGGAGGAGGGGGGCATACCAAAATGTCCCTCTGTCTTAAAATATAGTTTCTCACCTAAGTGTATCGAAATAGGTCTCTATCGGGGGGGAGAGAGAAAGCATTTTGAAAGTCTAAAAAGGAACAAATACCAGTGGCGTCAAGAAACTGGTAAAAATAATTAAGGCCCAATCTCCTCAAAGAGTGAAAAGTAGTGTCAAAACTAGCAGGGAGGAAGTTTTCGTTGGCCGATATCAGGGTGAAAAAAAAAAAAAGATATTTGTTTTAATGCCTTATGTTGTTTGACCATGTACGATATCTTCAAGATCTGTACAGTAAATACTGTATAACTCTCAAAGGAGGAGAGCGCCCCCTATAGGCGAAGACCACTTTCTCAATATCATATAGGTCATTAATCACAAATTTAATGTTCTTCCAGATACGAGAAGTCGTAGATGAAAGCTAGATTATTATAATTTTAAGGAAGGCTGCTGTTGCGCATAAACTTAAGTTTGGGAGGTTTTCTCTTCCCTGGTCCACTGAGGAGCAAAGCAGTGAGAATTGTACCCTCGGTCTCTGACCCTCCCAAACAAAGGCAGAGATAATTTTGTTCCAAGATTTAAAGCAGTAATTAGCTAGGAAGATTGGGACATTCTGAAAAAGGTACAATAACCTGGGAGAATATTTAGGCGGATCGTCTCTATACGCTGGAAGAAGGTTAGTCTAAGCCTTCCCCATTTTTTATTTTTTTTTTTAGGTCTTCCTGAATCTGAACTGAAATCGGCTCATAGTTCACCAATTCCATATGGAGCAAGTTAATTGGGATATATATATTCCAAGATATTTTATTTTAGTGCATCTCCATTTCAAGGGGGAGAGCATTTCCCAGACTACTAAGGGGTTAGAAATAAAACATTAAAGCTGCAGTTTTGGAGATATTTAATTTAAAATTGGTAATCTTTCATATTCCTGAAGAAGGGCCCATGCTGCTGCTGGTATAGCGAGGGGGGAGAGAAGAGGGAGAAGAACGTCGTCGGCAAACAGCGCTACCTTATAACTTTTTTGGCCGAGGGGAATTCCCTCAATTTGAGGGTCAAACCGTAAGGCTATTGCTAGGGGTTCAATATAAAGGGCAAATAGGGCTGGGGGAAGTTGAAGAGTCCTCATCAGGTAAGAGCATATTGAATGCTCAGTAAACGCACTATAAAAAAAAAAAGTTAATAAAAGCACAGGAGGTGCACAGGCTGAGAAAGTTAATGATGGGGAAATTCGTTTTTATTTCCTGTACTGAATAAAGTGGCTTATCAAGCACAAAAAAATCTTTGTGAGTGGAGCACAGTTTTCAAATTAAGCATGATGGACCTGATTAGTCAGTAAATGATGTAAGCACCTAGCGTGACATGGCACATATGGTATGGTTCTATTCTGTTCGTGAAAAAGGGATACCAAAGTGTGACATGAGGGTCACATTTTCAAATCACCTGTAGATTAATTTTGTGATGCATTTCAAGATACTGTGACCCAACTGTTAAAAAAGAACCTTGTTGAGAGATGAATACCTCATAGGTGCCCAAGATAAAAAAAAAAAAAACAACACCTTCAAGCTTTTAAGTGTAACCAGTGACACTAGACACCGTGGTGAATGTAACAAAGGACACCACACATTTGTTTCGGTTATAAAAAGTTTACTAGTCGTGTCTATTGAGTAACATAATGCTACACAACATTTAAAACAGTATTTACATTCCTGGCAATTGTGATATTTTACCTCTGTGCAATTAACAAAGACAGTCCAAATTGGTTTAGTGTCATGCTGTAATGTGACACTTTGATTATGCAAGAGAAATAAGGTCTTATCGAAACTGATGCAATTTGTTTGCAGCATCCATACTGTATGAGTCAACTTGTAGTCTGCTGTGTAAAAAAACAAAACCACTGAGTGGTTTCATTGTGTTGAATGTAACACGGACACCACTGTCTGTTAATTCCAGTGTTGTTTTAGATTTTCATATTTACTGTTTGTAGTTCATTGGGTTGAAGTTTAAATGTACCCCGACCAACAATGGTTATTGACCCATAAAATATGCCCCTTGTCTTCCTTACTGCATCATTGTCCTGGTGCCGCAGCCATATAAAGCTGGCATCCCCACACTGATAAAGAAACTTAAAATGGAATTTTTTCCTCTCATCCACTGTGGTTAGCTGTCCAATATAGAAGATCTTCAAGTAGTGCACGACATAAAAGTTGTTGACCTGTACGTGTTTTAGTTTCCTTGCGGACTTCACAGTGGTTGAACACGCAGATGGAGGAGTGGCTGTGTCAGGACTCTGGTTGGTGGTAGTGTTGCACAGTAGTGCAGCAGGAGTATCAGGAACTGTCGACATGTCTTTGTCAGGATGAGCAGGCATTATCTCCCGTATCCGTAGGAACAAGAGCAGGCATTATCTATTATATCTGTAGGAACAACAGGTTGTATGGAAGGAGATGCAGAGGTCACATGAGTGTCTGGCATGTCTTGGCTGGAATCCAGACATTAGAAGAAGAGGGAGAAGATGCCAGTGTGGCAGGAACATGGGTTTCTAGGGACATGGACATGTTGTTCATCCACACTGTCTGGCAGGTATCCTTGCCGCTTTAAATCTTGCTGGAAGGTCTTCAAGCTGGCTCCTCCCACCCACCCGGGTGGTAAAACTCGCTCCGCCCCATGGCGCCAGATCTTCCTTACCACTTGAAGCTCAGGTTCCCTCCTTAACGCTCTGCGTATAAGACTGGTTCCTAATTCTTCGGTTTGTAATTTAAAAGTTTTGCATTTCTAGACTTGGTCTTCTATTTCCTGCAGCTGCGATGGACGAATCGACTCGGTTTTCAGAGATGCCCTTGCGGAGTGAAAGATGTCTCGTCACGGATCCGCACTCACGTGTGTCTACTGTTTAGGCCTTGAGCACGACCGCGGGCTTGCGACCTGTGCTCTTCCTTCTCGGCCACATCCTCGAAGACCGTGCTGCCGGTTTACAACTGGGGCGTCCCGAAGCGTTCCTCGGTGAAGTCAAAAGAGGCCCGGTCGGGCGGTTTCCGCGGGCGGGCGGGCTTAGCGGTGGATCAGCTAGAGCAGATGATCGCCTCAAGAGGAGGGGCGCGCGGGCCGCATCTTCCTCGGCCGCGGCATTTATCCTGCTCTCCCTGGGTTCCTCTTATACAGCTTCCTTTAAGGAGCTTTGTCTGTCCCTCTCCACTAAGGGAGAGGGACCAACGTCTGCTCGACTTTCTTCTCGGTCCAAAAAGAAAGACAAGGGTAAGTCCCTCCATCGACGCTCTTGGGAGCCGGAAAGGTCCCTCTCCCCGAGTCATCGGCCATCGACTTCGGTCGATCGTTCGGCTTCAGCCACTGGTCTCACGGTGTCCCTGTCAGGTCAGTTGACCGAGACTCCCGTCGACGCAGTCGAGATTTTTCTCGACCCGTTGGACGGGTTGTCGCCAGGCGAAGCCAAGAATCCTCTCTCCCCGGTTCCCCCGGTGGGAGTTGAGGATCCCATCGGCTTGCCAGTGCCTCCAGTTCCGGAGCCCTCGGGTGAACCCTTCGAGCCGAGGAGAGAGCCGGTTCCACCCGTCCCCTCCCCGCACCGTCCTCGGAAAAGCCGAGGTTCTCGGTCCGGACTTCGCCATGGTCCAGCCGATCCCGCGTCATAGGCGGTGTGGCCGGTCTGCACACGGTAAGCGGCACCGCCGCTCATCCTCATCATCCTCCTCCTCGGACGGGAGGCCTCAGTAAGTTCGTCGATGATCGAGACCTCATGTGGCAACAGCTCCTTCTGACCGGGAATAAGCGTGCGTCGCCTTTGCCGGCCATGAAGTGGCTGTCACCGAGCGGCCGAAACAACCCCTCGACTTACCCGAGGAGCCTGTTCCCAGGCCGGTTGTTCGGCCAAAACCAGCTGCTCCACCGATTCCGGTGGAATCTCCGCCTCCACAGCTGTTATTTGGGGCTCCGACCAAGAATTCTCGGTCGGCTCAGGGCCTGCCCCATAGGCTGTCTGTTACTCTCACTCCCGATCGACCTCGGCAGGTGGAGGGTGGCTCAGGCCCGAGGCAGCTCTTTGTGGACTCTTCCGAGTCCAACGACGATTCCTCCCTCTTCTCCAGGCGAGTAGACTTGGAGTCCTCTGGAGGTCAGTTGATGGACGATAGCCCTTCGTCCTATCTGGGATTGCTTCGGCTCATCTGGGAGTCCACCGGGATGAAGCTTGAACCTGTGTCTAAGCGGGCCAGGTATCCCCTCACGGAGATACTGGACCAAGGGGATTCCCCTACGGAGGCCTTTCCGGTGGCCGAGACCATAGTGGGCCCGGCCTTGGAGCTCTGGCAGCGCCCTGCTTCCTGTCCTGCGCCCTCGGCCAGGATGGCCAGGAAGTATGCGGTCCCTACTGGTTCATTGTCCGGTTTTTCGGAACACCCCTCAGCCGAGGGGCTAGTTACCGACAGCGTTTTCCGGCGCGCCGGGAATGCTAGGGACGTGGACAAACCTCCCGACAAGGAGTCCAAGAAATTTGACTATGCCGGGCGCAAAGTCTACGCTGCATCCTCCCTCGACCTTCATCAGGCCAGTTCGGTTGTACTCATGGCACATTTCTCTCATGCCCTGTTGGGCTCCCTGGACGAGGTAGTTCCTCATCTTCCGGCGGACCTGCAGACCACGGTTAGGCAGGTGCGGGACCAGGGCAGGGCAGTGGCCAAACAGCAGCTTCAGATTGCTCTGGACATCGGAGACTCATGTGCCAGGTCAGTAGCGGCCGCAGTGGCTATGCGCCATCGGGCATGGCTGAGGATATCCACCTTCACTTCGGATACCCAGCACAAGTTGGCGGATATCCCCTTCCTGGGGACCGACCTCTTCGGCCCTGGGGTGAAAGGTCACCTGCAGAGGATAGAGAAATCCAATGCTACCTTGGACTCGGTCTCATCCGCACAGAAGGACAAAGGCCGCAGACCACAGCCTAAGCCCTTTGTCCCCTCTGCGCCCGCGGCACGTCCGGCCCAGCAACATCAGGGCCAGCAGGCACGAGCTTGGCATCCCAAACCCAAGCCCTCGGCTTCCTTCTCCAGGAAGCAGGGAGGTAAAGGCCCTGGAGGTCCCTCGGCCGGTCCCTCCTCCAAGCCTGCCCAGTGATGGGTTGAGGGGTGTCACCCCCAAACCCATCACCTCACCCCAGGTTCCCCGTGGGCAGGCGACTCCACTTTCTTTCCACCTGGTCCGTTATTACCACAGACCGGTGGGTGTTGGAGTGGTCGAAAGGGCCTGCCTCTGGAGTTCGACCAGGCCCCACCCTTCAGAGCTGTCGCACCTCAGGGGGCCTCGGGGTCCGCAGCCTCACTGTCGGCTCGCCGAGCCAACATCGCTCTCCTCCTCGAGAAGGAGGTGATCAGAGATGTAGCGGACCCTCCCTCAGACCCAGGGTTTGTGTCCAGGTACTTCCTGGTTCTGAAACGGATGGGGAGCTGGTGCCCCATTCTCGACCTGCACGACCTAAACAAGTTCCTAAGGTCTCGGACCTTCAGGATGGTCACTCTGGCTCAGATAGTACCATCCTTGGAACGCGGCGTGTGGTTCTGCTCTCTGGACCTGCAGGACGCGTTCTTTCACGTCCCTATCCGTCCGTCACATCAGAGATTCCTTCACTTTCGAGCTGAGGGATCCTTTTCGAGTTCCGAGCCATGCCCTTCAGCTTGTCTCCAGCTCCCAGGGTCTTCACCAAATGCATGGCAGTGGTGACAGCATTCCTGCGGCGCTGAGGGGTCCAGGTGTACCCTTACCTGAACAACTGGCTGATAGCAGCCCCCTTCAGGCAGGAGGTGGAGCGGTCCAGAGATCTGGCCCTCCAGGTTTGCTTTCAAGTCGGCCTTCTCATCAACGAGGCCAAGTCGGAACTCGAGCCGAAGCAGGTGATTCTTTTCATTGGGGCAGAGCTCGACTCTCTTCGAGCCAGAGCACGGCTCCCGGCGGACAGGCCGAGGTTCTTTCCTCCTTTGCCCAGTCATTTCTAGTTGGGCAATCGTGCCCTGCCCGGGACTTCCTGCACCTCCTGGGTCTCATGGCAGCCTGTACCAGCGTGGTCCGCTGGGCCCGCTGGAACATGCGCCCCCTTCAATGGGGGCTGGCCAGCCAGTGGTCTCAACGATGCGATCCATTGGACCAGCTAGTGACAGTGACCCAGGGGATGGGGAACGCTCTCCAGTGGTGGACTGTTCCAGTTCATCTGCAGGAGGGCATCCCGTTTGTCCGCCCCGAGCTGACGGTCTCTCTATCGACCGATGCCTCTCTGATGGGTTGGGGTGCCCATCTGGGGGAACACCGAGCGCACGGCCTCTGGTCCCCGTGAGAGTCCCGATGCCACATCAACCTGCTGGAGCTCCGAGAGGTCCGCCTAGCTCTCACCGCCTTTGCTCCGTTTCTTCGGGGTCAAGTGGTCCGGGTCCAGACGGACAATACCACGACCATGTACTATCTAAACCGCCAGGGTCGGGACGCGCTTCATGCTTCTATGCAAGAAAGCTCTCCGCATCTGGTCACTCGTGCGCAGCCTGGAGGTGGATCTCCTAGCCATTCACGTGGCAGGAGCCTCCAACACCCTGGCCGATGCCCTAAGCCGGATAGGGGCTGCGTCCCACGAGTGGTCTCTCCTGCCGGAGGTAGTACAAGATCTATTCTCCCATTGGGGCACACCTCAGGTGGACCTGTTTGCCTCCAGGGAGAATGCGAAGCTGAGGCTGTTCCATGCCCGCCCCCCTCAGCAGGGTTTGCTGCAGGGGGATGCCTTCTCGAGGCCGTGGACCCCGGGCCTCTTCTACGCCTTTCCCCCGTTCCCCTTGATGCACAAGGTGCTGCTCAAAGCAAGGAGGGACAAGGCGCAGGTGATTCTGATAGCCCCAGACTGGCCCCGCCAGTACTGGTACCAGATCTCCTCAGCCTCAGCTCCAGGCTCCCGGGGCAGCTTCCAGCTCGCCCGGACCTGCTCTCAGTCAGTCAGGAAGGTATTCCATCCGGACCTTCAATCCTTGCACCCTGACGGCCTGGTTCTTGATGCTAGAGTTCCAGGCCTTGGGTCTTCCGGCGAGGTCCTCAAGCGTGGTTGGGCGTCCCCGTGGGAGTCGACCAGAAAATGCTATGCCTTCAAATGGAAAAGATTTTCCGTTTGGTGTCAGGGCAAGGGCCTGGACCCTTCCTTCTGTTCCTTGGCGAGCATATTGGACTACCTTTGGTCCCTTTCTCAGCAAGGGCTTGGGTAGCGACCCTTAAGGTGCCCTGGCAGCCATCTCTGCTTACGGCGCGGGCAGAAGCAGTCGGTGGCGCAGGAGAAGGTGGTCTGGCGCTTTTCAAAGGCCTTGATCACATTTCTCCTAGGTGCTAGAACCTCCACCTCCGTGGGATCTACTGCTGGTACTGGCAAAGCTCATGGGCAAGCCATTCAAACCAATGCACAGGTGTGAACTCTCTCACCTGTCGTGGAAGACCGCCTTCTTGGTGGCTATCACGTCAGCCAGAAGGGTGGGAGAGCTCCAGGCGCTCTGCATCGAGTCTCCTTATCTGGTCTGCCACAGGGACAAGGTTGTCCTGCGCCCCCACCCGAAATTCCTTCCGAAGGTGGTGTCGGAGTTTCACCTTAACCAGGTGTTGACTCTGTCGGTGTTCTACCCCAGTCACACCTCGGAGGCCGAATATAGGCTCCATACTCTGGACCCTAGAAGGGCGCTCGCTTACTGTAAGGAGCGTACGGCTGAAATTCGGGGAGAGGTTCGCCAGCTGTTTGTCACCTACGCTGAAGCTGCACCTGGCAGACCTGCAGCCAAGCGGACGATAGGCAGGTGGGTCACCTCCTGCATAGATCTCTGCTATTAGTTGGCAGGCATGGAGCCTCCCAGAGGGATAACAGCTCATTCTACCGCCATACTGCTGCATCGGGTGGCTGCTTCCAGGGAAGTCCCTATCCAGGAAATCTGCAGGGTTGCTACCTGGAAGTCAGCACACCTCTTCACAACACATCGACCTTGAGTCACGCTGGATGCTGGTTTTGGGGCCTCGGTTCTCCAGTCTCTTCCCAAGTAAGTATCGGGGTGTGCGCTTGCCTCCCTCCTCCCGGAGAACTGCTAGGAGTCTGTTAGACAGTGTGGATGAACAACATATCCATGTCCCTAGAAATACAGGTTACTCACCTGTAACAGGAGTTCTAGGAATGGTATATGTTGTTCATCCACACGACCCACCCGACTTCCCTGCTCTTGGACAAGCACAACCTGAGCTTCCAGCGGGCCAGATCTACGCCATGGAGCTGAGAGTTTTACCACCCGGGTGGGTGGGAGGAGCCAGCTTGAAGACCTTCCGGCAGGATTTAAAGCGGCAAGGATACCTGCCAGACAGTGTGGATGAACAACATATACCATTCCTAGAACTCCTGTTACAGGTGAGTAACCTGTATATCTAGCATGGTATTACTCTGTGTAACATAAGATGAATAAACAGAACACTTCCTGAGTTTCCTTGCCTTCCGTGATTCTACATGGCACGTGTTCTCACATGGGCCATGTCCTTTTTGGCATGATCTTCAGAAACAGCTGAGTCCTCCTGTTGCAACCACACCATTAACCACAGACATAACAGTCTGGATCCTCTGTGTTTCTGTGATGGTTTTCACTTCTGGCACTGCTTGTCTTTTTATTTTCTTCTCATCCACCCAAAAAGAATGTTTGTAGAAAGTGGCTGCACCATTCAGTGTCAGACTCATGTGTTACATTATTTTTGTATTTGAGATTTTAAAGTGAGACTTGGATAAAGGATTTTGTTTATACTGCCTTTGTGAAGAGTTATCCTGTACATCTTAATTTTTTTTTTATTTTATTGTTATTGACAATAATAAAATACTACTAGTGAATTTTGTAACTTTTGATTTGCCTATGCTTCCTGGCTTATGCCTCTATGACAGATAAGAAATCCCTACTGTGTTAGTGTGGATGAAACTGCATTAAAAGCCCACTTAGATTTGTACTGGGTTCCACAGCCATCTGTAAACTGCACTACTCGCTCAATCTTGAGTGCCTAGATATTCTGTATATGGGAATTGGCAAACAGCATAGTGGTCATGTTTAAAGTCACTTGATACGCACACAAGTGACTTGGTGACTGTACCTTCACATTTAGGACACCTGTAGTATGTGACTACAGGGTGACCAGTAGCCTGTTCTTGGCACCAGTGACTGGACTGAATTTTGTCCTGAAATTTACAGGCATAATTCTCTGCAAACTCCAGCACCATGAGAACCTAATCTGTTGGCATTTGTTCTTTTAGATTCCTAAATTGGTTTTATTGCCATGATGCAACTTGCAGGTGTTTCCCCAGAGTTCCACAAGCTTTGAAATAGTTCTCTCTTTTCTTTGAAAACTTTTCTTATTTGTTTTCATCTCAGTGTCATTTATATCTCTGGTCACACTAATGTTTTCCCATTGGTACAATTTTCCTTATTCATGTCTGTGTTTTCTGCAAGACTTAATGCTTTTTTTGATTGCATATGTACTGCAGTTTTCACAGGTTTTCTGTAAGTATTCCTTTGCAAAGAATTTCTCGCCTAGTGTCTGTGGGCTCATGGTGATTTCAACAGCCCTTGAGATGTTGAGAATTTTGTACTGTTTTATTCATTTGTCATTGGCAAAATGGTTCAACAATTGCAGCTTTAAGGTTGCGCTAGTTTAGTACTCGCACAGACATTGATCCAGTTTTTGCTCCTTGGCCAGTTTTATATTGTTTGGTCTCAGACTTCAGAATTCAGTTGAGCCTGTTGTTGTACAGGGGTTTTGTTGGCAGAACTCCTAGTGGAGACTATAAATAGGCTTGTTAAGGAACAACTATGTTTTCCCTGTTCTTTTTGAAAAGGCCTTATTCTATTACAGGAATCCATCACTGATGCTTTATAACAAGCATCATCCTCCACACAGTGTGACGCCTTGGAGAGAAAACCCTATGCAAATTTTAGAATTTAGAACTAAGGTTCAAACTCTGCTCTGTGGTCACACACCTCCTGTAGTCCTAACATAAGATTTGTTTCTTGGCCTGAAAGAGAGCAGTCGCCCCAAAGTCAGCTCCGGTATTTCTGGTCTGTACAGCACATTGTTAAAATTAACAGTGTTTGATTATTGTAGTTAGTATTTAATAGCTCTGTGTTAGTAATAGTAATTAAAATATATAATTTTGGTAAATATCTGTGGTTTCTCCAGTTCCTGCCTGGTTCGCAGGAACTGGAGATGTCTTCAGCACAGCACAGTGCAGTTTCCACCTGAAGGGAACAACATTGCCTTTGCAGTTATTTCTCTAATTTGTGCAAAAACTGTCTAATAAACCGCTTTTAGTTTACTATGCCAGTGCTTCTAATTTTCATGTTGTGGTTTCCGCAGAGAGGGTACCAGACTGCTCAGCACCCTTATTATAAAAATCTTCCCAGTAAAACCACTACAGATTCACTTACATCTGTGATTTTATTGATTTTTGAATGTTTCCAGGTAACAGGGAACCAAAATTAAATTTTTTTCTCTCAGAACTGCATTTGGTTTTAGGTTCTGTGGAAAGTGTGGTTATTTATTATGGGAACCAAAAGTTTTCATTTTAAGGTCTTCAGTGTTTGACATGACTGATGGACCTAAGAAAAAGAAAACTGGACCAACAGAGTTTAAAAATTGTACTAATTGTTTTCGGCTCTGGCAAGGGGCAGACTGCCACAGCTATGTTCCCACTTTCCGCTCGCCATGTCACCATCGGCGATAAGTTTTCCTCTGTAGCTAAAGATTAGCTCCCAACCAGTGCCATAGAGGTGAAAAAAAAGCTGCTGAAGCCGTTATTCACTGCCACACAGGGACGGACTACGGAGACCACTGGAAATACAGCCCGAGGACAAGTGGATTTATTTTTGCTTTTTTGATATTTTTTATTTTGACTGGCTAGGCTGTGTTAGGCAACCACTGCTAACCTCCCTCCATGGACTACACGGCAAACACCAATCACAGACATGGACGTCAATCAATGCCTTCCAGTTGGCAGCGTTGGAAGTTTGTCACAGGCAGGAGAGACAAGCACACAGTGCGCGTCTCTCACATTCTTCATGCACGGATGAGGTCAGCAAAGAAGACTAAAGTCAGGTAACCAAACCACAAAACAGTTTTTAAAAAGTTTGGTTCAGTTTTTTTTTTTGTTAGGGCCTGACTGCTAACGTCCGAGGGAGTTTGGGTGTAATCGTATCTCCCTCCGACACTGATGTAGATCGTGATACGCTGGGAGGGGGAAGGGAGTTCTCAACCACAATGAAAAAGACAGCCTAAAGAAAAAAAAAAAACCTTAAAAGTAAGAAAAATGATGCTTGGGTTTTTACAGCTTGCAAAGTTACAGCCTGTTTTTGTGCAACGGGTCATCCAGCAAACCAGTGTCTTTACTATAACAGCTAAGTCATAGTTTCATTTATGTGAATTACTGGCTGAAAATCTATATCTGGCTACATAACTGCTGGTACAAGAGACATTTTGCAGCTTGGAAAGTTACAGCCGTTGTGTGTGTTAAGCTGCAGTGAAGTGTTGGCTCAGAGCACAGCTACACGCTAGCCATTCAGGATCCTAGTTTTCTGTGCCTGAGCAGGCAGGCAGCAGAGTGAGTCACAAAGGAGAAAACAAAGCAAGGGGGGGACAGCAAAATCTGCAAAACAAATGAGCAGAGACGGTTTGTGAGGGCTATTAACCCAGGCAAAAATTATCTTAAAAACGGGAATGCCACAGAGAGTGAAATCGGAGTTAGTTTGTGGGGCTGGTAGCCCATGTGACAAGGAGCCTAAGGGGACAGAGAATGAAATCCAGAGGCAGCAGGATTAAAAAAAAAAAAAAAAGACAAGTGTTTGTTTTTCAGGGCTAACAAAACCTCAGCGTGAAAATGAGCAGAGAGTGCACTGCAGATATTTAGGAGAGATTGTAGGCATGAGAGAGAGAAAATAGGCAGAGTGCAAGTTATAAATAAAACTCACAGAATCAAGTCCATTTTCTGTCACCTATTTTATTAGTCTTTTTACCTCAGCACTACTCTAAGCATGAGTGGTATGCATACATTTATTGAAAACATGCAGAAATGTATACAGTTTGCCTTTCGGGGAAAAAGACGTAATTTCACTGAAATAAAACCTTGGTACCAGTTTTTTAAATACTGGTACTTATGTTTGTGGCTTAGCATTTCCTATGGCAGCTAAAATCTGGGGGGTCTCTTTAGCCACGGTTGGTAATGATTTTGAAATCCTTGGGGGAACGTAGCGCAGGCTCTGTTTCAGGTGCCAGGGCTAAAATCATGATCTTACCAATTGTGAGCTCTGTAAAATGTTTTGCCCTAAAACCCAAAAGAAAAGGGCTTACAAAAGAGAACAATTTGTGGTTTCTCAGTCTGCCTCTATGTCACCAAAGCACAGTAAGGTCTCAGAGTTCCTAACAATGGTGGAAAACATGTATCAGAGGTTAGTCTCCTCAAAAACAGCAGTTGTTCCTGTCAAAGGGGACAGAGAAAAAAGAAAGTTTCACAGTCATCAGATAAACATGGTAAAGATAGCAAAGATATCAGGGTGTTTGAAAGGGGGAAGCCTGACTACAGTGATGGCAAAAGTAGAAATAAAACAGCCTTGGAGCAGGCACTGGAAAAAGTGTTTGCAAAGAAAAAACAAAAAGAAAAGAATGTCCTTGCCACTGCTCCTACTGAGGATAATGAGCAGGCAGTGGACCTAAGCCAGATGCCCTCAGCAGAGGACATGGCAAAGTATGGCAATTTTTCAATTTTTCCAGGCCTTCTAGGCTATAGGAAATTTAATCAGTATGCCTTGGCTTAGGCTGCAGACCACCAGCCTGTGGAGGAGGAGGATGGCAAACCCATTGAAGCAGATGGTTCACCAGAACAAGAGTCTGGCTCCCCTTCAATACCTACAGAGGATTGTACACCATATTCTTCTTTCATTAGCAGATGGTGAAGCACACTCAGCATCCCCTCTTAGGAAGCAGAATGGGATGAAGAGGAAATGTAATTTATGGATGTGATGGGGCTAGCTCCTGCAGGAAGGCTGCTAATCACCATACACAAATCACTCCAAAAGGCCACTTCAGAAGTCATGTCTGCACCTCCTTCAGCTGCAGGCATAAGCAAAAAGATAGGAAAGAAGTATCAGGTTGGCAGAGAGGGGGTACAATACCTGTATGCCCATCCTGATAATGAAGGAGTAGTTCAAGCTGCTGCTTGAGAGAGGGCTAAGATCCCCTTCTCTGTGTGGTCCCCTGAAATGAACTCTAGAAGGTTGAATACTATGGCCAGAGAAGCATATACAACAGCATTCCTGCTTATTCAGTAGGTAGCTTACTTAGCATATAGAGCCCAGTACCAGAAAGCACTGTGGAATACAGTGCTTGCACTAACTGATAAGATGGAAGGTGAGGTGGCACAGGATCTGACTGCCACATCAAATTCAGCCCTCGATGCCACTAAATGCCAGTTCCACATGGCTGTAAACACTAATGACTCTGCTTCTTGGGTCTTAGCCCATGCAGTATTACAGAGGAGATTCTCCTCGTTAAGGGCAACCACCCTTTCCCAGGACACTCAGACCAAGGCCATTTATTTCCACGTTAGAAGGAAATTCAGTTTTTGATGACAAAACCAATGCATAAATGAAAAATACTAGATGAGTACAAGACCACGTATAAAAACAATACTGATAAAGAAAAAGCCTCAACTTCCTACAGGTAGGAGAGCTGCTGCAGGGGCAAGGGCAGCTATACCAAATCCTTTGCTCTGTATGAATACCAGCCCCAAATGGGTTACTATAGAGGCAGAGTCAGGAGGGTCTGTAGGCATGCTGCTGCAGCACCAGCCCCTAAATCGCAGCATAGCAAAACCCCTGACAGTCCTGCCCAGGTCGCTCAGCTTTCAAAATGTGATTGCCATTGGGGGAAGGCTGGCCCACTATTTGCAAAAATGGGTAAACATTGCCACAGACTAGTGGATCCAGGAGGTAGTGGCCCAGGGAGGGTCCCTGCAGTTCAAAAAGTTCTCAAACCTGCAGAAACACAAAACTTTTCCAGACCCTTCACCTACAGAAATAATTTTGCTAGAATTGGAAGTAAACAAACCGCTACATTAAAAAGCAAAAGCTCAAACCCTAGGAAGTCTTACTGTATTCTGCCTTATGCTGTTAGCTCTTCCAGTGTAACTGCCCAGGAGATGAGAGAGTTAAAAGCTTATGTGCTAATAATGGAATGTTCAATAGGCTCGAACTCATCCCTGGTACATTCTGTGTAACTGTCAGATTCTTTACTTCGTCTCGGAGATTTCTCCACAGGTCCTTTGGTTAAATTCAAGTTTCCTTGGTTTTTCAAAACGCCATTTGTATTATTGTTATTTTCAAACCTCTGTCCTTTGGTTACAGGTTAGACTAGACTAGGTTTTATTCAGTCTGGAAAGTTTTTCGGTTTCTGATCGGTTTTCGCAACCGGGAGGAAACCAAGAACATTTATTTACTTTCTTGGGGTAAAGTTTAAGTTTTTTCTGTAAGTATTGTGTTCTGGGACTGCTAAGGTTTTGGTTTAAAAATGGGTTTTTCTCTCGGTTTTCTCCTTGGTCGCTAACCCAGCCGTTAACCAAAAACCTTTATTTTGCCTTATCCAGGCTTAACCGCCAACTGTGGATAAGTTCTAAATTCCTACTGTTTGAGGTTATGTCACAGAAACCCAAGAAAAGAACCAGTCCAACTGGGTTTCAGCATTGCACAGAGTGCGGTGAGCCGTTTGCTAAGGCTGACCCACATCTAATTTGTGTATTCTGCCTAGGGTTTGATCACCTGAAGGTAGACTGAAATCTGCAAAAATTTCCCTCGGTATACGCTTGACAGGTGCCTTAATAGACTGCAGGAGAGAATGGCTGAAAAAGCTACTGACACGGAGAGTCGGTCCGGTTCCGCAACCAAGGATAAACTGTGGAACTGGAGGGGGTGCCTACTGACCAGGGCAAGACCTCCGCTACTAAGAGAAGTGCAGAAACAGGCAAAAATGTCCAGTTTGGAACCACTGAAGACATCACAAATACTGTTCTCATTATTCAGTCCTTGCAAACCGACTCAGGAGAACTGGGTCAACGTACCATGGCTTACACCACGGTTCAAACACCTGGTACTTCTCTGCCCTCTGGTTCATATGACCCTGAGGCATTTTATGATTAGGAGTGGGATGGTGGTGAGGAAGATGAATTTGGCGAACCTATTGGGCCTGAAGTCTCTCCTGAGCATTTGTCAACTGAGTCCCTTCCCCATCCTTCTGGGGAACCTTCTTCCCATTATGCCTTCATGAAGAAGGTAGCAGAAGCTTTGGAGCTGCCTGCCCAGGAGGCTTCTGAGGAGGAGGAAGAGCCTGATTACGTTCAAATGATGGATGTGCCTGCTACTAAGAGACTTATTTTTTTATTTTCACCAGTTGTTTAACCAGGAGAGAGACACTAAGCTGAAAGCTTGTTTACAGGTGCAACCTGGGAGCACTGGAAAGTTAAGTGACTTGCTCGGAGTCACACAATATGCAAGTGGGGGGCTGTGGGATTCAAACCCAGGTCTCCAGATTTGCAGCTCAGAGCCTTACACCACTGCGTTATACTGCCTCCCAATACATAAGTCCCGTAAGAGGCAAACAACAAAAATATTAGACTCCTACTTCTGTACCCCCTATGGACAAAAGGATGGACAGGAGGTATTTGTTGGCTGGTAATGGCACTGACTTTTAGGTTAGCCATTGCAGTCATGAAGCAGTGGTTCAGGCTGCACCCTGTGAAAAAGCAGGCATCCCTCTAGCCTCTCACCCTCCTGAGAAAGATTCCAGGAGAATTGACTCCACAGCAAAAAAAAAGGGTACCTTGGTGCTTCCCTGGGCATCAGGCAAGCCTCCTATATGGCCTATGTTTCTAGGTCCCAGAAGTCTTTCTGGGAATCTATCAAGGATTTGTCTAGTAAGGCCCCCTCCTCTGCTAGCAGCAGATCTAGATGAGATTGTCAGAAATGGTGTGGAGACATCCAGGTACCAATTTCACATGGCCGTGGATGCCAATGATAGTGCCTCTAGGGTGATGGCCACTGCTGTCTCTCAGAAAAGGTTTGCCTGGCTAAGGTGCACAAACCTATCTCAGGGCACCCAGACAAAAGCCCTGGACTCCCCCCCCCCCGGTGCAAAACTCTCTTTTTGGGGAACAGAGACTTATATGAAAAAGGATGCATACAGGGTGGCATACAAGAGTGCTGCAGCCAAAGAGAAGGCTACCACCCCACAAAAGCAGCAGAGATGGGGAGGCAGGGGCAGACCTTATCAGAGGCCTTTCTACCAGGCCTTCCCTGCCTCTCAGCAGCAAAGAGGCTACTTTAGGGGTAGGGGCAGAAGAGGTGCCAGTCGTGCTGGCTCTAGTCCTCAGCCCAAGACCCCTGCCAAGCAGACCCCCTGAGGTGATTGTCAGGGTTGCCTCCCCAATCCCAGTAGGGGCAGGCTGGCTTATTACTTCCAGGCATGGCAAGCCATTACCACAGACAAGTGGGTCCTGGAAGTAATAAGCCAGAGCCTTCTCTAAGCTTCAGATCATTCCCAAAAACAAGAGAACGGTCATTCAAACCTGCCACCAAGTGAAGAACAGCTCTGCTAGAGGCAGAGGTGTCCATCTTACTGCAAGACAAGGCAGTGGATCCTGTTCCGTTTCCCTATGGGGGGGAAAAGGGCTGTATTCAAGTTACTTTCTAACCTTGAAGAAAAAATGGTAGTGGCGACCCATTCTGGATCTAAGATACCTCAGCAAGCATCTGACAAAACCAAAGTTCAAAATGGTCACTATGGCTATGATCCTTCCCATTCTAAGGCGAGGGGACTGGTTGGCATTCTTGGACCTCAAGGATGCCTACTTTCACATACCCATCTGGCAGTCTCACAGAAAATATCTCGGGTTTGAGCTGCCGTCTGGCCACTATCAGTTCAGGGCCCTGCCCTTCAGCCTTTCCTCAGCCCCAAGGACCTTCGCCAAAGTGCCTGGCAGTGGCAGTGGTCTTGGCACATCTGAGAAGGCAAGGTGTGGCTGATAAAGGTGATCAGGTGCACACACCATCCAGTTCAGATCTTGTGTCAAACAGTTCAGTTGTAGAACAATTCCTTCTCATCCTGGTGTATTGTCTCTTGGGTAAATTGTGTATTAAGTGTGGAGGGTGGCAGCTAGTGGCCACGGAAACAGTTGCTTCTACCAGCACAGACACTCCGTGTTGTATTCTGAAACTCTCCACCGGGGTTGCCTCTGCCGAAACTAGCACTGGAGAGAGAAAGAGTTCTACTGATCTGGATGACGGCGAACCTGAAAGGAGAAATTTCTTAATCCTTGTAATGGCAAACTAGAAACAGGGGGCGCATAGATTGCAACTCTGAAGGGGTTATCTACCTCCTTACATGTTCATGCGGGAGCTTTTATGTTGGAAGGACCAAGCGTAAACTGAGGTTTTGGGTTATTGAACACATACAGGCTATCAGAGACAAGCGCCTCAGCTATGCAATGGCCAGCCATGTACATAAAAACCCAGGAATCACACACAAAGTTACAGTAATAGTGTGGAAATAATACACAGGGATGTTAGTGGAGGAGACCTGGAGAGTGCACTGAATTGCACTGAGCAAAAATAGATCTTCAGATTGGGGCCACTGACATGCCCTGGTCTTACTGACAAATTTGAACTGACCTCTTTTCTTAAAAAGAAAACATAAATGACCAGTTCTCATTATCGATTCATTCTTTTTCTTGCTTTCCTCTTGTTCCCCACCCCCATGCTGTCCACCCCCTCTCCCCCCCCATGTCACCTTTCTTTCCTTTTCTTGCTTTTCCTTCCGTTATTCCCCCCAACGCTCTGTCTTTTCCTTTTATTCTATGTCTGTCTAGTCCTTCTCTCTATTTTGTGCACTGAGATGATGGGTACATTTAAGGCGATTTAAAACAGTCCCTTCTGTTTTAATCTATCTTGCTGTGTTTATACATTTGCAGGCTGCTTCCAGAATGTTTACATCCCCTGAATGAGAGGTCATTTTTAAGCTGCTACCTAAGCACCAGAGTTTGGTGGATACTGAAGATATTCAACTAAGAGATCCAGAGATAAATAATGAATAATGCAATTAAGTAAACTGAAGATTGCATTTTTTCTGTTTTTGTTTTTTCACTGGTTGCACTCGTATCACGTGATTGTATTTCCTACATTGATAATGAAAGTCTTATTGCCATTGGTGGCCACACTAATTAATGACACTTGTTTTGAGTATTTAAATGCACTTTTTCTGTTGTCTAATCAGCTCTGAGGAAGCCCTGAAGGCAGGGTGAAACGTAAGTTGTACTACGCAGCAGTGCAGACGCACTGCTGCATTCAGTCATCCTTTTTTTGTCACTATGCTGGTAAATAAACTGTTTATGATCTGAAGAAGAACAGTTTGGACATTGATACTTGTGTGAATGGTGTGTGCACTCACTCTCCCTTATCAGATATCCTGCTTTTTTTGAGTCGCACCACTTACCTTGTACTCCACCCCTCTCCCACATTGCAAAGAATGACCGTTTTTCCTTACCTGGAAGACTAGCTAGTTGTGGGGCATTCCCCTCAGCGGATACAGGAATCTCTAACCATTACACAGGACACCCTGCAGTCCCTATGGTTCCTGGTAAATCACAAGAAGTCGGTTCTAAAACCGGTCTAGCTCCTGGATTTCAAAAGGGCAGAGCTGGACACAGTTCAGGCAAAGGCTGTCCTACCACCAGTAAGGGTGGATAGCCTAGTTCAGTTGGCAGGCTCTTTCCACCTGCACGTCCCTCAACCAGCAAGGCATTTCCTTCAGCTCCTGGGTCGCATGGCTGCAGCCACAGCAGTGGTCCCAGGGGCCAGGTTTCAGATGAGGGACATTCAGTTCCACCTAAGTTCCTTTTTGGTCACAATGAAGGGACTCCCTGTCCAAGGTGGTGCCAGTGACTTCCACCTTGCTGCAGGCCCTGCAGAGGTGGCAGGACAGGGACAACCTCAGAGTTGGGGTCCCTTTCCTGCAACAGTCTCCTACTATGGTGCTGACCACGGATGCTTCCCTCCTGGATTGGGGAGCCCACCTAGGGGATCACATTTCATATGGTACATGGACCAAGCAAGAGTCTCTGCTGCACATAAACCTGGTGGAACTCAGGGCAATGCTGCTGGCACTGCAGTCATTTACCACAATGGTGTGCGGAAGGTGGTCCAAGTCAGGACAGACACCACCACCACCACCACCATGTACTACATAAACAATTGGAGAGGAACCAGGTCCTCTGCACTGTGCATAGAGGCCTTGAAGGTCTGGAGCCTGGCCTACTCCCTCAAGGTCTCCCTCACAGCAGTTCACCTGCCAGGCAAGGACAATGTCTTGGCAGATGCACTCAGCAGAATCAGAGCCATCATGAATGGACTCTAAACAGGCAAGTCCTGTTAGCAGTATTCAGGAGATGGGGCACTCCAGAGGTAAACCTCTTTGCAGCCCCAGACAATCATCAGTTGCCCCAGTTCTACTGCAGGCCACCAGTCCTGGACTCAATACCTCTGGATGCATTGCTTCTAGACAGGACAGGCAAGTTTCTGTATATCTTCCCCCCACATTTCCTCTGATCTTCAGAGTTCTAACCAAACTCAGATGTCGGTCTGCTACAAAGATACTGATCGCTCCAGACAGGGCCAGACAGCTGTGGTACTCAGTGTTGCTGACTCTGTCGACAACCAGTCCAGGGATTTGTTTTGCTCATAAAAGTGCTAAAACATTGTGAAAATGCATAGTACTTGCCTCACTGTGTTTAACAAACATAACACTTCTAGAAAACCAATATAAATACTTTCTGTACAGTTAGCATTGTCCCAAGAAAAAAACTGCTAACCAATTATTTAAAACCCTGCAGTCCAGTTTGCCTCCCCAGGAGGCACAATCTCCTGACCTGCTCCCAGGGGAGGATCCTGTACCCCAACCTCAAATCCATCAGGCTCAAGGACTGGCTCTTGAGGACCTAGAGTATGCAGGCTTGCATCTCTCGGAAGGGGTGATGGACATTTTAAGGGTCTCTAGGAAGCATTCCACCAGGAAGACTTACACTTCAAAATGGAAAAGGTTCTCTATCTGGTGTTCCCAAAGGAATATAGAAAGCCAGCTTGGCAGTCCTACTGGACTGTTTGGCTCACCTTCATTCTTTAGGCATCTGGCCTTCCACTCTCAAGGTGCATTTGGCAGCTGTTTCTGCCTACAGCTCAGCAGGGAAGGGCCATTCCCTGGCTTCTAGTGCTATTTTAAGAAGTTCTTTAAGGGGTTGCTCCACTTGCATCCTCCTCATAGGGAACCTACTCCTTCCTGGGACCTGAACATCTGCATAGCAAAGCTAATGCAGCCCCCTTTTGAACCCATGTCTTCAGCAGATCTTAAATATCTGACATGGAAAACTGTCTTTTTGGTAGCTATCACTTCAGCAAGAAGGATCAGTGAGCTACAGGCCTTATTTGTGGTGCCTAACTACATTGCACTCCACAGGGATAAGGCTATCCTCAGAACAAACAGGACATTCCTCCTCAAAGTGGTCTCGGACTTCCACTTGAACCAGTCCATTACATTACCTGTTTTCTTTACTGACCATTATAATTCAGGGGAATGCAGGCTGCATAGCCTAGATGTGAAGAGGCCTATCAGCTATTTTCTGGATCAGAGAGCCAGAGGAATGTGTGTACCCAGCTATTCCTCACCTATGGAGAAGTGGGAACGAGCAAGCCAGCCACAAAAAGGACCATCGTTAGATGGATTGTGGCCTGCATTCAGTTCTGCGATGGCAAAATATGTAAGGAGCTACCAGTGGGCTTGGGGGCTCACTCCACTAGGAGGATAGCTGCTTCCATAGCAGCTGCTAGAGATTTTCCTCTTCTGGAAATCTATAAAGCAGCTACCTGGAAAACTGTTCATACGTTCTCCAAGCACTACTGCCTGGATACTCAGACCAGAAGTGATGCCAGGTTTGACACAGCAGTATTGCAGAGCCTATTTCCCAAGTAGGTTCTGTGCCCACCTTCAAGGTGCACTGCTTGATAGTCTGCGTAAGTCAGAATACAGTAAGACTTCTTGGGGTTTGAAGAAAAAATTACTTACCATAGTAATCTTGTTTCTTCCAAGGGAGTCTTACTATATTCTGACCTCCCATCCTGCCTCCCCTACTAGAACCTGAGGGCACAGCACTCCAGCTGTTACTGTTAGAAAATACTGGGCCACTGGGATGGTCATTCTTGGGCATCTCTGACTTGAGTCTTTTATATGCCCCATATTTGGGTTCTGTAGTCATGGGGCTATTTTAGTTTAGTTTTTATATGCCTGTTATTTGCTACGTATATTAGATGCTGCTAGTGTGCCTCTGATCTAGTATTACTTACTGTGTAAACTACATTTTTTAATGTTCTGAATATTTCTAGTAATTTCTTTGGCACTGTTACACCATCTAGTTATTTTACTCTGCTAGTGTTGATGCCTGTTTTGAGTGAAATCTTTTTTTCCTCTTCTGACTTAAACTGCTCCCGCTTCTCACTCATGTTTTTCTTTTCTTTTTATACTTTACTTCCAAAGCTGCCCTCATCTGTCTCTCCTGCTATCCCCAACTCCCTTGGTGCTTGGCATTGACCCGCCCTGCCCCCTGACTATTCTCCCCCTTCTCCTTTTGTTCTTAACCCAGCCCTCCGATTAAGTTTTCCTCTGCTAGCTCAGACCTGCTGTTCTGTCCCCATCCACCCTTGCTGAGCATATTAATCTTATTCCCACTGTCTCACTCTCTTTCAGAAGAGCCCATGACCAGGCGGGCTGTCCCTGGCAGAGTGGCGCTTCCAGACAGCAGACGCCTCCCTCACCCCTTCTACGGCTGAATTTGCCACCCAGCAAAGTACGGTCCCTCCTGCAAGACGCACTAATTTCAATTTAGGCGCCAGCCAGCTGCGTTTTCTTTTTTTTTCCATTGGCCAGTGCATGGTTTGGAAGTCCTGGGAACTGGACGTCTTTGCTGACCTAAGGACCTGCTCGCTACCGCGGCTCTAGCAGGGTTTCTTGGCTGGTTTTAAAAAGCAAAATTTTCTCCCATCCACCCTCTCCTGCCCGACACTCTTTAAATACTCTTGCAGACCCTGGGTCTCCATCCAGGACAGCAGTTCTGCCCAATTGATTCTATCCGTGCTCTCCCACTGAATGTTATTACAATCCTGCTCCCTCTAGCTGCTTCCAGTAATTGTACTCGGTCCATTGCTTACCAAGTCTAAAGTCAAATACTGCTTCTTACTGTTCTGTGAGATTTCCCGCTTCAACTCTTCCCTTCTGAAAACTTGAAACTACTTCTGCCCTCCTCTCCTGGTTTGTATTTTCTGTCGCCCCTGTCATTTCAGCCTTACTCCCTGCAACTGGGTTACCCCTCCTGCAAGCCTGACTCTTTCTACAGTTGGAGAAATTACTGGCATTCCACATTCTGATTTTTCGTTGTTTTAGCATAATTCTCTTCCCGTCTACTCTAACCTATTTCAACATAAATTGACACAGTTTTACCCAGGCTCTTTAAGCACTCCCCTATTTCCCAGTTTCGTTTTGCTATTAGTTCTGCCTAACCTGATCTGTACCCACCCGTCCCTATCTATATCCTTCACCCCCATATTCTACTTTCATTCTTCATCCACTGTCAAATTCATTTTTACTGTGCCCACCACCAACCCTATCTATACCTCTTACTCCCACATTCTCCTCTCCTTTCCTTCCTCATTCACTGTCTGATTCCTTTTTACTTGTCATGTCCCCCTTCATCCTCCCCTGCTAATCACCCTGACATCCCTTACCCCTTCTTCGCTACCAGCCACTCTGCTCATCCTTCCCCTCTGCCCCCCAACCCCCACCCTTCCTTCCTCCTGTCAGCCTCCCTTATTACACTTTCCTTGGCACACTGCTGCCAGCATCCTCTGTCGTACTGGATCCCACCTGGCCTCCCTATGTACCCTTATTTTCAAACAACATGAAGTCTTGCTGTATTCTGACATATGCAGTGATCTCCAACCCTTGAACTGCCCCGGAGAATAAAGACTTAACTTTCCATGCAGGGCATGGAACGCTGAGCTCGAGCTCGGTTGAAGCCTCTATCTGCTGTTGTTTAAACTCCAACCGTCAGATTCTTTACTCCGCCTCACTGAACAGTCACTCCGGAGATTCCTCCTTTGCTCGGTTCAAAAAAAGTTGGTTAAAGTGTCGTTTTTTTTCACTCGGTTTCAACTGAATTTCTGCTTCTAAACCTGTCGGTTTAAGTTTCTGTCTGTGGTACCGTGAGTACTAGATAGGTTTTGCTATTTTAGTTTCTGTGTGGAACTTGTAAACATTGGATCAGTTCGGTTTGAACCGATCAGGTTTGTGTACAAAAACCTTCTGTCTTTATTAGAGTGTGGTAACCAGTCCGTATCGGTTCTAAAAAAAACGGATTTCATTACGTTTTTTTCCAAGACCCGTAACATGGTCCAGAGCCGATAAGGGGTGTCTTGCCTGGTGGATTGCCGAAAAAAGGGTACGTTTTGGTTAGGATTGGCCATGTCTGACAAACCCAAGAAAAAAACCGGGCCCACTGGGTTTCAACACTGTAGTGTGTGTGGGGAAGTCTTTGCTAACCACCTGTGTTTATTGTCTGAGGTTGACCACCTCAATTCAGACTGCCAAACTTGTAAACGTTTTCCCAAAGCTACCCTGGGTAAGAGAGTAGGTAGACTGAGGGAAAGGGAGGCCGAGAAGTCCGCTGACCCAGATGGCCAGCCCGGTTCGGTTCCGACTGAACCAGAAGGAGTGCCCTCTGACCAGGGCGAAACTTCTTCGGGCAAAAGGAGAACTGATTCTGAGGAGTCTATTCCGGTTAAAAGAAAGAAAAGGGATAAGTCATCTGGTTCGGATCCACAAGTTCTTTCTCCGACCACTGATGAGATAGCCAGAGCGATAAGGATAGTTCAGTCGCTAACTTTGGTTCCGGCCGAACCGGCACCGTCTGTCAGGGGCTCAGTTCGGTCGGTTCCCCCGGTTCCGGATTATACTTTAGAAGAATTTTATGAACCGGAGGAGGAGGAGGAGGGAGAGTATGAAGATGATGATGATGGTGATTATGAAAGTCTGGATGTGCCTATTGACCCGGACATCTCCCCAGACAGACCTTCAGATGTTTCTCCTCCTAGGCTTTCTGAGTCCTCTTCCCACTCTATGTTTTACAAGAAAGTGGCTGAAACCCTCCAGCTTCCTATGGAAGAAGCAGTAGAGGATCAGGAGGAGCCTGATTTTGTTGAGATGATGGACATCCCAGAGTCCAGGAGATTTTCTATTCCCCTCCATAAATCTTTTGGGAAACAGACATTTAAAATTCTAAAAACTTCTAATTCCATACCTCCTGTGGACAGAAGAATGGACAAGAGGTATACTCTTTCAGGCTCAGACACGGAGTTCCTTTCCCAGCAATGCAGCCATGTTGGGATAGTGCAGGCTGCTGCCTGTGATAAGGCAAATATTCCCTTGGCTTCACACCCCCCAGATAAGGACTCCAGGAGGATTGATGCCATGGCAAAGAAACAGTACATGGCAGCATCTTTGGGACTCAGGCAGGCTAACTATATGGCCTACACAGCTAGACACCAGAAGTCCAGGTGAGACACTATGATGGCTCTAGCTAAACAGGCCCCTGACCAGCTTGCCAAGGAGCTGGAGCGGGTGGCTGCAGATGGAATTGAGGCATCCAAGGTGCAATTTCATGCTGCTGTGGACTCCAATGATGTTTTATCTAGAGTCATGGCTACATCTGTGGCCCTTTGGAGGATGGCTTGGCTCCGATGTACTAGCCTATCACAGGATACCCAGGCTAAGGCCATGGATTTTCCTGTCATTGGTAATTCTCTGTTTGGGGAGCAGACAGAGAACTACATGAAGAAGATGGATGAGTACAGGACCACCTATAGGAGTGCTCAGGCCAAAGAAGGCAAGCCACTCCTCAGAGACAGCATTCAGGGGAAGGGCAGGCTTTTCAAGGTCTTTTTCAAGCCCAGGCCTCCTCTTCTGCTTTTGCTCAGAGGGGGTTCTTTAGAGGGAGAGGCAGACTGGGTATGAGCAGGCCTGCTTCCATCCCTCAGCCTAAAGCCCCTGCCAAGCAGACACCCTGATGGGTCTGCCTGGGCCGATTCTACAATACTTGTAGGGGGCAGGCTGGCTTACTTTGTCCAGGACTGGAAGTCTTTAACATCAGACAATTGGGTCCTGGAAGTAGTAACCCAGGGACTGGTTCTCAGCTTTGAAAAATTTCCCAAGATGAGAACCAGATCCTTTCCACCTGCAAATCCATCGGAGGCCCTTGCCCTAGAGGCAGAGGTTTCTTCTCTCTTGGCTCTCAGAGCCATGGAAAGGGTTCCCACCCTACACAGGGGCAAAGGATTGTACTCCAGGTACTTCCTGACCCCCCAAAAGACAGGAGAATGGCGGCCCATCCTGGATCTGAGATATCTAAACAAGCACACCTTTTAAAGCCAAAATTCAAAATGGTGACTCTGGGAATAATCCTGCCCTCTCTAAGGCCAGGGGACTGGCTAGCCTTCCTGGACTTCAAAGATGCCTATTTTCACATTCCCATCAGGTGCTCCCACAGAAAGTTCCTCATGTTCGAGTTGCCCTCAGGCCACTATCAATTCAGAGCAATGCCCTTTGGTCTAACATCAGCCCCAAGGGTGTTCACAAAGTGTCTGGCAGTAGTGGTTGCTTTCCTAAGGAGAAAAAAGATCTCCATCTTTCCATACCTGGACGACTGGCTCATAGTGGGTCAGTCTCCAGACCAAGTCAAATCACATCTTCACATAACTCAGCAACTGCTCACTTCCTTATGATTCCTCCTAAACCTCCCAAAGTCAGTTCTGGAGCCAGTACAGCTCCTCACCTTTATAGGAGCAGAGCTAGATACAATAAGAGCAAAGGTCTTCCTTCCGCTGGACAGGGCAAGGACACTAATAGAACTGGCCTCTTCTTTCACCCTTCAGGTGTCTCGACCAGCAAGACACTTCTCGCAGCTCCTGGGCCACATGACAGCATCTACATCAGTGGTCCAGGGGGCAAGATTCCAGATGAGGGACATTGAGTTCCATTTGAGA
The DNA here is from genome assembly GCA_016271365.2 of Neoceratodus forsteri. NCBI lineage: Eukaryota > Metazoa > Chordata > Ceratodontiformes > Ceratodontidae > Neoceratodus > Neoceratodus forsteri. Next base: position 767,608,208 of record CM057450.1, on the reverse strand, counting down.
GCCTTCTGGTCCCAGAGAAAGGATTCCTTTACCAAACTAGTCCCAGTGACTTGAACCCTGATCCAGGCTTTGCAATGGTGGCAGGATCAGGACAATTTAAGGCAGGGAGTTCCTTTTGTCTCTCAGTCTCATTCACTAATCCTCACCACAGACGCCTCCCTCTTGGGCTGGGGAGACCACTTGGGGGATCTTATCACCCAAGGGCTGTGGTCACCTCAAGAATCTCTGCTTCACATCAATCTCTTGGAACTCAGAGCAGTGTTTTTGGCACTGCAAGCTTTTTCCAAGTCTGTTCAGAACAAAGTAGTCCAGATCAGAACAGACAACACCACCACAATGTGGTACATCAACAAGCAAGGAGTCACTCGGTCTACGGTTTTGTGCACAGAAGCAATGAAGTTGTGGGCTCTGGCCTATTCCCTGCAAACTTCTCTGACAGCAGTTCACCTCCCAGGGAAGGACAATGTCCTAGCAGATGCTCTCAGCAGGATATCTCGGGGCCACCACGAGTGGTCCCTAGATCCCCTAATTTTGAAAGTGATTGATTTTTTCCAGATGGGGCACTCCACAGATAGATCTTTTTGCAGCCCCAGACAATCACCAACTTCCTCTCTTTTGCTGCAGACCTCCAGTCTTGGGCTCAGTCCCCCCTGGATGCTCTGGTTCTCAATTGGGAAGGGAAGTTCCTGTATGCTTCCCCCCCCTTCCCTCTCCTGTTCAAGGTGCTAGTCAAGATCAGGTCTCAACCGTGCAAAGTGATTCTGATCACTCCAGACTGAGCCAGACAGCCCTGGTACCCACTGTTGCTGTCCTTAGCAGTCCACCTTCCCCTGTCTCTTTCCAGGAATTACAGACCTGTTGACATCCTCTCAAGGAAGGATTTGGTACCCGAATCTCAAATCTCTCAATCTCAAGGCCTGGCTCTTGAAGAGTTAGAGTTTGCTGATCTGCACCTCTCTCAAGGTGTTCTGGATATTCTTAGGGCTTCTCGGAAGCCTTCCACCAGAAAGACTTACAACTCCAAATGGAAAAGGTTCTCCATTTGGTGTTCTGGTAAGCATATTTCTCTAGAATCTGCTGGGTTGCCTACAGTCCTGGACTATATGGTTCATCTCAATGGCTTGGGACTCAGACCAGCTACACTTAAAGTACATTTAGCAGCTGTTTCTGCTTTTCTGTCAGTAGGCAAGCCCTCTTCTCTATCAGCCCATCCTGTATTTTGCAAATTCTTCAAGGGATTGTTGCACACCAATCCTCCCTTCAGGGATCCTGCTCCTGCTTGGGACCTTAATGTTTGCATTGCTCAGCTTATGCAACCCCCCTTTGAGCCTTTGTCCTCTGCAGAGCTTAAGTACTTGACTTGGAAAACTGTGTTTTTGGTAGCCATTACCTCTGCCAGGCACATCAGTGAATTGCAGGCTCTGTCAGTGGAGCCTGATTTCATCTCCTTCCATAGAGGTAAAGTGGTCCTAAGAACTAACAGGAAGTTTTTGCCTAAGGTGGTTTCAGATTTCCACCTTAATCGGTCTGTGTCTCTCCCTGTTTTCTTCACTGACCATTCCTCCTCTGGAGAGAGGAGGTTGCACAGCCTGGACGTAAAAAGAGCCCTTAGCTACTACATAGAGCGCACCAAGGGTCACAGGTTTGAGTCCCTCCAGTTGTTCCCCACTTATGGAGAGGTCAGTAAGGCAAACCCTGCCACTAAAAGATCTATTGGCAGGTGGATTGTTTCGTATACAATTCTGCTATGAAAAATTTGGTAGAACCCCACCCTCAGGCCTGAGGGCTCACTCTACTAGAGGTACAGCTGCTTCCTTGGCTGCTGCCAGGGATATTCCTATCTTAGAAATCTGTCAAGCAGCCACCTGAAAAACAGTCCATACAGTCACCAAGCATTACTCTCTGGATATCCAGGCTAGGAGTGATGCTCGGTTTGGCACAGCAGTGCTTCAGAGCCTATTCCCAAAGTAGGTTCAGTCCCTCCTCCATGGAGGTACTGCTTGGTAGTCTCATATGTCAGAATACAGCAAGACTTCATGTTGTTTGAAGAAAACATTACTCACCTTAGTAATGTTGTTTCTTTTAATGGAGTCTTGCTGTATTCTGACCTCCCCCCTGCCTCCCCTCTCAGAACCTGTTGTTTTGGGATGTGGGTGGGCAGGAGCAGTGTTGGCACCTAGAGGTGCCCCTTTTTTCTCACCCTCCTTTAGTTTGGGTGAGTTGTGTTTTGTTTTTTGGGTTTCCTGACTTGAGTCTTTGCTTTGAAACCAAAAAACCTTTTATCAAATTTAGTTGCCAGTTGGCTAGTGCGAGTTTACAGTTTCCACACAGAACGCCCAGTGAGTATAGCTCATAAAGATCTGACAGTTGGAGTTTAAACAACAGCAGACAGAGGCTTCAACCGAGCTTGAGCTCAGCGTTCCATGCCCTGCATGGTAAGTTAACTCTTTGTTCTCCGGGGCAGTTCAAGGGTTGGAGATCACTGCATATGTCAGAATACAGCAAGACTCCATTAGAAGAAACAACATTACAAAGGTGAGTAATTTTTCTTCTGCACCAGCAGCACATATCAAGCCCAACACATCCACCAGCTGTTTTCTACCACTGTCTGAAAAATGGCTGGCCATCCTTACCAGATCACTTATAACACTTTTGCTTATCACAGCAGGTGATATCGAACCCAACCCCAGTCACCACCCCCCCATTTTACGTCTCCTGAATTGGCCAAGGGGCTTAGTCTGCAACATCTAAATATTAGAAGCCTTCTCCCCAAAATTGATCTTCTGCAACCACTCATGTTACATCTTAAACCCTCTGTCCTCATTTTAACGGAGTCGTGGCTCATCTGTAAAATTCCTGACTTTGCTGTCTCCATCCCAGGCTACTCCCTCATCCGCCAGGACCATCAGTCCAGGGGCAGGGGAGTTACCATGTATATATCTTCATCTATCAACTACTTTGTCTCTCCGTGACCTCTCCCTCTGCCTATGAACTGCTCCTAGTAAAAAAATTTCCTTCCTTTCTCTCTCCCCATCTTTGTTGGCGGTGTCTACTGCTGTCTCCTCCCTTTCCTCCATCACTAATCTCTCCACTGTCTCCACCCTGGCCACCCCTGGTGCACTATTCCTCCTAGGGGATTTCAACATAAATTGGCTATCCAGTACTCAGTCCAAAGTCTGCAACCATGTCTCATCACTGAACCTAAAACAACTTATAACTGACCCAGCACACCTTACTCACTAATCAGGCAATCATATTCTAATCGACTGGGTACTGACCTCACATCCACACCGTGTAATTAAATTTGGTATACTCACAAATGCACTCAGCGACCACCATATGGTCTACTGTGTGCAGAAAATCCACCGCACTAAGTCCCCTCCAGTCATCCTCAACTTTTACTCCTTCCACTCCCTTGATCTGTCCTCCCTCCATTATGACCTGTCCAATATTGATTGGACACCAATCATCACTGCCCCCTCTGTAAATGCAGCCTTGAGTTTTTTCAGCTCACAGATCCTCAGCGTTTGGGACCAGCATGCACCATTTAGAAATGTGAGGGTACGGGGTAACCACCTCCCCTGGCTCACTGAACTCATAGCATGTCAACATGCAAGAGAGCAAGCCTGGGCAACGTTCAAAACTTCCGGTGCCCCTCAAGATCTTCAATGATACTGTGCACTCTGCAACACTTGCACCAGAGCCACCCACCTCATCAAGGCAGAGTACTTCCAAACCTCTTTCCATGAAAACATCAATAACCCTTTCAAATTCTGGAAGGTTATCCATGTTCTATTTTCACTACCTGCCCATTCCCCCTCCCGGTCCTAAAAATTGGTGACCTCACATTGGATGACCCCGTGGCAGCTAAATTCAATAACTATTTCCTTTCCTGTGCCTTCACCCTCCTCGTCTCTCTCTTTCACCCATAGCTTTTAGTGATCCTTCTAGTACCATCTATGCCACTCGACACTCCCAGTCTCCTTCTGCCTCACACATTTCTTTTATGCCAGTTCTCCCTGAGGACACCCTGCATGTCTTGCTTACCCTGAATCCTTGCAAGGGCAAAAGCCCTGACGGCCTTGACCCTAAACTACTCCACCTTTCTGCCTGCTCTATTGCTTATCCTCTGACTAATTTAATTGAACCTCTCCTTACAAGCTACAGTTCCTGATGCATGGAAGTCTGCTGCTGTAATCCCCCTTCCTAAAGGTGGGGACCCCTCCAGTCCTGTCAACTTTCACCCCATTTCCTTACTCACCACTCTGGCTAAGTTCCAAAAGCACCTGGCTCTGAAGCAGCTCTCCTCCTCCTTTTTCACACCCTATTCCAGTGTAGATTCCGCAAAAAACACCTCCCTCCTTCGACTCACTGACTCCATTCTCACAGGCATGGATCAGGGATGCATCACCTCTGCCATCTTTGTCGACCTTGCCAAAGTCTTCGACACCGTCTCCCACTCCCTCTTCCTTAGTAAGCTGACTATGGCTGGCCTCTCTGAATCTGCCACCAGCTGGTTCTGGTCCTACCTAATAGGCCAGTGGCAGTCTGTCAGAATCTGTTAACTCCGTCTCCCCTCCCCATCAACACAGGTGTCCCCCAAGGCTCAGTACTTGGTCCATTACTATTTTCCATATTTTTGAATGACCTCCCTAACGCCTGCACATCGTCATGTATACACATGTATGCAGATGATACTGTGCTATTCTCCTCCGGACACTCCCCCTCCGAGGTGGCAACCAGCCTTCAGCTGGATTTTAACAATGTCCAATGCTGGTTTAATGTAAACCAACTCTCCCTGAATGTCAAAAAAACAGTACCTATGACTTTCAGCTCCAGACAAAAAACTGGCCATGCTTGATTACACTTCTACATTCCACCCCTCTCTGGCTCAATGCTCGACAATGTACCCTCATTTAAGTACCTTGGATTATGGCTAGACAAGAATCTTGACTTTGGGGTTCATATTGATGCCATCCACAAAAAGTTACTCCCTAAACTCGCTGCCCTTTACAGACACCGCAGCCGCCTCCCACAGCAAACCAGGAGAGATTGTCCAAAATATGATTCTCCCTGTCCTTGATTTTGGGTACATAGTCTACAGCTCTGCCTCAGAAACCTCCCTTTCCAGACTGGACACACTCCCTGATTTCTTCTGCTGCTACGTCCTCGGCTGCCCCCCACGTATTCATCACTGTGACCTGTTTTGCTCTCTATCCTGTCCCTCCCTCCATGCCAGATGTATGTCCCACATCGCTAATCTTGTTGGAAAGTTCTGGCTCAGTTCTGTACCACCCTATCTGTCCTCCCGCTTAACAACACCCCTGCTGTACTCTCCGCACCTCCTCCCACAGAACCCTTACCCTCCCACTGCCGGGTCCTGTCCCCTTGCAGGGTTCTCTGCATCCTGAAGGGGCATAGTTCTTGGCTTGCCTCATCTCCTCCCCTCCCCCCCCATCTTTTTCGACCAGGCCCTGTCCCCTTGCAGGGTTCTCAGCATCCTGAAGGTGTATAGTTCCTGGCTGGGCCCTCCTCCATCCCTCCTACCCTTTGTTTCCCCCTCCTCTATCTCCTCCTTCTCTGCCAGGTCCTGTCTCCCGTGCAGGGTTCTCAGCATCCTGAAGGTGATTTGTTCTTAGCTTACCTCACCTCTCCCCTCACCCTCCTAACCTTCCCCCTCTCTTTCCCTCTTCTGCCAGATCCTACCCCCTTGCAAGGTTCTCAGCATCCTGAAGGTGAATAGCTCTTGGCTTGCCCCTCCTCCCCGCCCTTTCCACGGCCCCTCCATCACTTGTGTTATAATCTCCCTTTCTTCTAAATCCATATAGCACTTAGTAACCTTTTAAGATCTAATTAGCACTTATCAATCCCTGTGCTCAGCTTGCTACTTCTGTTCTCCTTTTCCGGATTGCTCTATGTATGTTATACTTGCATGCTGTTCTGTCTATCCCGGTATACCTCATCCCTTGTTACTGATTTTTGCTTGTTATCTGTCACTTTCTTTATACAATATTGTCTGTAGAGTAGGATTGAAATGCATTGTGTTAGTATCTCTCTTTATGTAATTGAACTGCACTATATGTATTTTATTGTATAATGTTTTTGCTTGATCCCTCTCATTATGTAACCCTACCCCCCGGATGCTTCTGGAAACTAGCTGTTTACTGCTTATACTGTCTTTCCTGGTGAAACCTTTTCAAATAAATAAAAATAGTTACATATAGATATTGTTAATTAGCATAGCTTAGCTATTATTGTTATTTTAGTTGCTTGTAAGTATCTGGCAGTTACATAGAATGTACCAGGGACAGTGGTTTGCAAACAGAGCTCGAGCCTATTGAATGTTTCACTGTTGGCATATACAGTAGGCTTTTTACCTCTCATCTCTGGGGCAGTTCAACTGGAAGGGCTAACTGCATAAGTCAGACTACAGTAAGACTCCCTTGGAAGAAATTAGATTAGTATGGTAAGTAATTTTTTCATCCCTGCCTCACTGTGGGGCAAGGGCCTCTTCTCAAGATACTTCCTAACCCACAAGAAAAATGGGGAGTGGCAACCCATTTTAGACATAGGATATCTGAACAAACATATCAAAATGGAAATATTTAAGGTGGTTACACTGCGCACAGTAATATCTTCCTTACAAACAGGGGACTGGCTAGGGCACTGGATCTGAAAGATGCCTACTTTTACATTCCAATCAGACTTACCCACAGAAAATACATCAGGTTTAGGATAGGAAACTGCCAGCACCAGTTTGTAGCATTTCGTTTTGGCCTCACCTCAGCATCAAGGGTTTTTACAAAATGCTTAGCTGTTGTGGCAGCATACCTCAGAAGGCAAGATGTGGTAGTTTTTCCCCTACCTGGATGACTGGCTTTTCTCAGAGAAGAAGAGGCAAGATGATCTATTCAGAAGGTGAAAAGCACCTTGGAAAGCCTTGGGTTCCTGATAAACTTTCAGAAGTCCCAAACAGAACCGGTTCAGGTACTGGACTTCATAGGTGCAGAACTGGATATTCTTCAGGAGAAAGCTTTTATCCCACAAAGCAGGATATCAAATTGGATTGCCAGTGCAAAATCCTTCACATTGGGCCAGCCAAGGCCTGCAAGATATTTCCTGCAGCTACTAGGCCACATGGCTGCATCTACAGCAGTGGTGCAATGGTCCAGGCTTCAAATGAGGGACATTTAGTACCACTTAAGGGACCACTGGTCTCAAAGATGAGACCCACTCTGCAAGCTTGTATCAGTTACATAGACACTGATATGAGCACGGTGGAAGGATGAAAGCAGCTTCAGAGAGCGCATGTCCTTCCCCCAGAAAACCCCAACAAGGATCCTCATTTCAGATGCGTCACTTCTAGGGTGGGGCCCCCACCTGGAGGACCTCACAGTGAGTGACATGTGGAGCCCGCAGGAGACTTAAGAGCACATCGGTTTCCTGTAACTCAGGGCAGTGTTGCTGGCAATGCAATCCTTCTCCTCTCCGCTACAAGGTCAGTCTGTTCAGATTTGAACAAACACCATCTCCTCTCTGCTGCAAGATCAATCTGTTCAGATTCAAACAAACTCCACCACAACAATGTATTACATAAACAAGCTGGGAGGAACAAGATCCTCAAGACTGTGCACAGAGACTATGAGGATCTGGGATCTGGCTTACTACGTAGATGCAAAGATCTCTGCAGTTTATTTGCCAGGCAAAGGCAATGTCCTGGCAGACTATCTAAGCAGAATCACTGAGGGATTCCAAAAATGGACCCAGAACGAGCATGTGCTGACCTCAGTTTTTAGAAGAGGGGGCACTCCAGGAATAGACCTGTTGGCATCTTGGGAGAACAGCCAGCTCCCACAGTTTTGTTGTAGGCCACCAGCAAAGAGTACAGTGCCACAGGACTCCTTCATTCTGGGTCGGCCGGTGAGATTCCTGTATGCCTTCCCTTCCCACTGACACAGAGTGTGTTCCTAAAGCTCATGAGAGAGCCAACTTCAGTGATTCTAATAGTCCCGGACTGGGCCAGGCAGGCTTGGTACTCGGTGCTTCTGATCCTATCCATCAGAAATATGATCACCCTACCACCACTGAGATGCAACCTACTGGCTATTTCAGGGCAGAGTAACATTCCCAGACCTCAGGACATTACATCTGAGGGCATGGTTCTTGAAGAGCTGTAGTTTTCTTGCTTGAATCTGTCAGAGGAGGTGCTGAGGGTGCTTAAGAAACCATCAACTGGGAAAGCATACTCCTTTATGTGAAAGAGATTCTCATACTGGTACGCCCCCAATGCAGGCAGGGTTGCCTATAGTTCTGGACTACTTGGTATGCTTACAGTCCTTGGGTCTGAGGCTCTCAACATTAAAGGTACATCTGGCAGCAGTGTTGGCCTACACATTGTAGGCAAGAGCAAGTGCTTGGCCTCACAGCCTGTTTATATAAGGTTCTTTAAGGGTCTCAGTCACTTGTACCCCTCTGTGAGGGGTCCAGCTCTTCTGTGGGACCAGAATATCTACCTTGCCCAACTGATGGAGGCTCCCATTGAGCCTATGGCTACTTCTGACTTAAATGTGTCACATGGAAATCCATTTTCCTGATTGCTATGACATCTGCCTGGAGGTTAAGCGAAGTGCAAGTCCTATGTGCAGATCCAAACTATCTAATTTTCAAAATGGATAAGTAGTCCTTAGGACTGATAGGAATTTCCTACCTAAGATGGTATAAGAATTTCACCTGAACCAGCCAGTTGTCCCTCCTGTGCTCTACTCTGAGTATTCCAGTACAGGTTAACAGAAATTGCACTGTCTGGATGTAAAAAGAAAAAAAACACTAGGTCATTATCTGGACTGGACAAAGGATGTCAGGTCCCAGGGTACATAGCTTTTTGTTACCTGTGATGAGGTGGGCAAAGGTAAGCCTGCAACTAAGAGAACTCTTTTTTTGGTGGATAGTCTCTTGCATACAGTTCTGCTATGAAAAAGCTGCAACAGTTCCTCTCGGAGGCCCAGTGGCCCACTCCACAAGGGGCATCTCTAGCTCTGTGGCACCCAGAAGGGGCGTCTGTACTAGACATTTGTAAAGCAGCTACTGGGAAAATAGTGCACACCTTCACAGATCACTACTGTACGAACCTACAGTCCAGGAGGGATGCCAGTTTTGGAACTGCTGTCCTGCAGAACCATTTCCTTAAAGGGGACAGGAAATCTGTGCGAACTGGCAGCAGTTAGTAATGTTCCTAGTAAGAGAAATGATAAACTTGCCTCCAGATGGACCATATTTAACTGTACCTTACTAAATATTGATGTGAAAAACTGTTTTCAATTGTTTTCTTTTTATGAACAACATTCTGAACAGTTCTTTTCCTGGAACCGGTAATTTGGAGTGTTTACTATGTCACAGTTTGAGTACAGAATGCTAAACATGAGCTGTTGTCCTATCAGAACAATGCTTAGAGTTCTTTCCTCAAACCGTGACATAGTTAAAACTCCAGATCACTGGTTCCGTTAAGAGAACTGCAACAGAATGCTGCACATAAAAACAAAACAATACAAAATACAGTTTTTCATATAACTTTTTATTCAGGTGCAGTTACATATGGATCATTTCGGCATATGGATATCATTTTTGTAAACTGGAACATTATAAACCGCTACCAATTTGAAATCATTTCCTGTCCTCTTTAAGTAGGTTCCTGACCTGGCCTCCCAGGGGACTGCTAGAGTCTGCTTGTTGCAAAGCATCAGTGATGGATCCTTGGTGTTAGAAGAAACAATTACCGTAGTTATGTTGTTTCTTCTCAGGGATCCATCACTGCATTAGTGGATTAGTGGAGAGCACTCACCCCTGCAGTAGCAGCTTTTGAAACAAGGCACGTCACACACTTAGTGCTGATTCAGCTTTTTTACTCTCATAAGCATCAGCATGACAAAACCAGGGAAAGCTTATGTTTCGCCCAACCATTCGGGCTTCTTCAGAGATGCTGAACTTAAATACAGACCGGGTATGTGTACCCTACACCGTGGCATCATTAAACATGAAGGCCAATCATATCATTGTTGAGTTATATCATTCACCAATCACAGTGACACAATTGCTTATTTAAAAAAGGAAAACAAACATAATGTGATAAAGTGTCCATTCAGATACTCATTAGTGACAGTAATTCATATCTTGAACTGATGTTCAGGTTTCATTAATCCATTTTATCTCCTCAAAATCCGAAGACCTTAAGCAAAGAAAAATATATCATGGAAGTGAAACTAGATTTAAATTCATCTCTATCTGCTTCCTACATACATATTTTTTTTATAATTTCAAAATTCCTAATTTTACAGATAGTGTCTTATAACATCCTCCAAACATACAGGTGACTTATAGCCACCTCCAAAACTATTTTTGTTTAAGGAGGGAGCCCTTAAGGGGGGGGGGGGATACTGTTTTAGTTACAAATAGCTGATTTTATTGTGTTAAAAACATGCCATTATTTTCGTTTCTTTTTCAGGAATGGTTTCAATTCAGACTTCTCATTTAAGCCAGGATGTTTATTAGCTCCCAGTCTATAAATCCATTTCTGTTCCTTTTCATTTAACACAGCCTCTGCATCACCTCCCCCGACATTTGCTTTAACATGTTCCAGACCACAAGCAGAAACTCTGTGGACCTCATTCTTATTGCACCCTTTTATATGAAGAGCCATGGCATATTCTATATTTCCATTTCTAATGGCCAGGATGTGTTCATTCATCCTGAGTCTCATTTTCGTCTTGGTTCTTCCAATATAAAATTTACCACATGTGCATAGAAACATAGAATTTGACGGCAGATAAGGACCGCTTGGCCCACCCAGTCTGCCCATTTCCCTACCTGATGGATAAGCTGCAGATCCTAGTTAACCAGCAGCCTACTTCTTCCTACCCCCAACCCCTAGAATTGCCTTATGACTGTCCCATGCATGCTTGAATTCCACCACTGTTTTTGACTCTACAACCTCCTCTGGAAGGCTGTTCCATGCATCCACAACCCTCTCTGTGAAAAAATACTTCATTAAATTACCTCTGAGCTGCCCCCCTTCTATCTTCAAGATGTTAGTTATCACTCCCTCAGTGGTACAGGTAATAAAGTTCCTAATTTTTTTCTTCATTACCAGTTTTTGGATTTAAAAACACATCCGTTTTTTGCATGAAGTGATGCGTGCTGCAAAAACCACAGTGGGCTGAGCCCCTTCTCTGTGTTGTGGCTTTCCTCCTCCCTCCGGTCTGATAACTCTGGACAAGGGAGTCCCTCAGGTTAAGATCCTTAAAGGTTTCTCGAATAGACCAGACAGTGGCTGAAGTCCTATCAGAATTTCCAGGTTTTTCTTAACAGTGTTAACGAGTTCCTTACTCCCCCCACCATATGTAGTTACAAAGGTAAACTGCCCCCTGGATCTCATGGTCTTTCTTTGGTTTGTAACAGATTCTCTCTGGGGCTCCTATCAACTTGCTCCTTAGCTTTTTGTACATCAATATCCGGGTACTTCCTTTCATGCAATCTATCTACTAATTCCTGTGCTCTTGACTGGTAAAGTAATTTGGTGCCACAATGTCTTTTAATCTGCAAAACTGTCCCTAGGGGAGATTTTTAACTGCGCGTTTGGGATGGCAGCTGGTGGCTAATAACAGACTGTTTCTATCTGTAGATTTTTTATACAAGTCTGTGATTATTGAACAATCGTCCTGTTTTGTTACAGTTAAATCCAGAAAATGAATCTCCCAGTTATCTGGCCACATTTTAAATTTAAGATTCGGATTTGAATTCTCTAGATAGTCCACAAAATCATCAAGTTCAGACCTGCTGTCTCTCCAAATCAATATGATGTCATCTATAAAACGTTTGTAAAAATCCAGTTTATCAAAAAATGGGTTCTTATCTGGATCAAACACAACATTCTCTTCCCATTTGGTCAGATATAAGTTTGCCAGGCTATGGACCAATGTAGCCCTCATGGCGGTACCCTTTACCTGTTTATAAATCTGTTCTTGAAACATGAAAATGTTGTTATTCAGAACTGTTTCTGTCATGTTGGTTAACATGTTAATATGTGCTTGTGATAGGGATGTATGTTGCACTAAACTCTCTTCGATGGCTCATCCTTTTTTAGTGGCTGTCCCTCCTGGGCAACAAAACCCAGGAGGAGCACACGGGTCCTCAGGGTTCCAGGTACGGGAGGAACAAAGAAATCCAGTCCAAGGAAGAGGAAGGGGAAAAACATGGTGGAGCCAGAAGAAGGGCAGAAGGCAGAGCACGGGGGCGACAGTGGGTTGCCCAGAAGGGCCAGCCACTAAAAAAGGACCCGCTTCGGTTTTGCTATCTACCTCGGAGGCTCTTTCCCCCGTACCATAATCTGTGGACAGGTGTGCAGTCCATTTTAGAATGGAATGCAATCCTGTTGTCCTACCTGCGTCTGTGTCTGTATTATTTAATTTGCTCGTCACAGAAACATTCCCAGAATTGGAACAGGTGTCAAAATCAGAACTTTGTGATATCTTATTAAAGTTCCCATTCTTCTTTTTCCAAGAAAAAACCTGACCCTTAGCACAGTCATGAGTGTCCTGTATAAATTTTTTCTGCTTCTGGTTTTTAATCTTAGTATCGTAATTCTTAAGATACTCACTGAATTTACGCTGACAACATGAAAAGTCAGGGGTGATCTTTGTATTTTGCCACCACTTTCTCCTGTGTCTCTAGCCCATCCTTCAGTTCAGCCAGTAATTTGTCACCATCTTCAATAACCAATTTTATTAGCTCCTGTGACGCATTATTCATAACTCGCTCCCATTTTCTCACCAAATTCGGTCTAGTGTCACCTGAAGCAGTTTGTTTGCAAGATACGTAAACCCCTTGGGGCTCTCTCAACCTGGAGGTACGCACTCATCGTTTGCTTCTGCCAGCACAGTCTCCTGCTACAAGTCGCAAGTTTCTCCAGCGTGTAGAAAGCATTCCTGATGGAGTTTTCCTCCATTCCTCCATCTGCTTCCTCAGTACAGTAACCTGTATGGTCAGATGCCATTTGTAAAATTGGGTTAGCTGACAGTTCCTCGGAAAATAAGGAAGAAAAAAGGTTCACTCCTTCCGAGTTCTCCTGGATGTTGGTTTCCACATTTGACTGCTCCATGCTTCTGTAAGCGAATGAGAGTAACCTCTGTGCTGCTGTGTAGGTTTTTAAGTTCAAACCTGTACTTCACCAGAATTTGTACACAGTTCTACGTAGTGGTGATCACTGGGAAGGTGGTGCTACTCCTAATAAGATTACTTTAGTGGATTAATGAAGAGCACTTACTCCTGCAGTAGCAACTTTTGGAAAAAGGCACGTCACATGCTTAGTGTTGAGTCAGCTTTTCCACTCTCATAAGCTTCAGCATGACAACAAAACCAGGAAAGCTTACATTTTGCCCGACCATTCGGGCTTCTTCAGAGATACTGTAGATTGCTTGAGCATTACTTACTGCAGTTCCTTAGCAATTGTAAAATGTGATCAGTTACATATTTCTAAATGTTGTCTGTCATAAAATTCATTTTTTTCAAACATTTTAAACTTGATTTTATAGAAATTTTTGGTAGCCAGTTAGCTAGTTTTAGTAGTCACAGCTCCCCCAGCTATAGAAACAAATCTGACATTAGGCCAGAAGGGGGAGTGTGACCACAGAACAGAGTATGAACCTTAGTTCTAAATTCTAAAATTTAAAACGGTTCTGTCTCCAGGGCATTACACTCTGAGTGGAGCATAATGCCTGCGATAAATCACAGTGATGGATGCCTGAGAAGAAACAACATTACTACAGTAATTTTTTTCTTGTGAGGTAGAGATGAGTGTGAGGCCTCAGAGAAATTTTTGACTTTCTCCACCAGATCTGCAGACAATGCCGACTTGTGCCACTTGCTCCTTGCCTGTCATTCGCTCCATGAGGCCCTCATTATCCTCCTTCAACTGATTCCAGGGTTATGCTTGCATTGCGGAGCATTCAGTACTTTTTCAGTCCCAGAAGGGAGGTGATTATGGTACTTTTGAATTCTTGCTGCTCTTTTGTATTGCAGTTCTTTAACTGGAACATGTTTTCCTTGATGACCTCTGCCAGTTTCTCCTTAAGGTTGGTGCAGTAGGGCAGGCTCCAGGATTGCTTGGACAGGGCATTTTAATTGACTGGTGAGCAGGACAATAATATTTTTCCAGCAATTGCAGCAAAAAATTTTGCTGAGCGTGGGAGTCCATGTCGTGCTGTCTGCATTACCATTACTTTCTGGATAGCACTGTTTAATCAATGGTCTACCATTTCGGGTCTCACAGCGGTTATCCTCACAAGACACTGGACTTGTAGCACTGGTGGTTGTGGGTTGGGTGGTGGGAATTTGTTTCTGTTGCACATTTTCTTTCTTTTTCTTATACAGTTCTCATCTTTTCCCATACAGTCTTAAGTTTCTGACTTGACATTTGGCTCTGTTCTGTTTGTTTTTCTCTCCCTCCTGTGTGATGTTTCTTTGGTCTTCTTTTGCTCATATGCTCTGGTGGTTGGCTTTGAACAAGGTATTGTTCAGTCTACAGCCTTTGTAGCTTGGGCCTTTTTTTTTCTCAGTAGGCCATCTCTTTATAGTTTTTCCTTTTTTCTTCATCCATTTTATTTATATAAGCCTATGAGCATGACTTTTTTTTTTCTAAATAGTCTCAATAATGTTCCGGGTCACTTTTCAAGTTGTCTTGGTGCCACTAACTTATTTTCTTTTTGAGTTCTATGTAGGGGGGATTCTTTAGTGCATCTCTAAGCAAGGCAACAACAGATACACAGGGCCTTCTTCTTGTCTCCATTGCTCCAAAAACAATTACACATGGACTGACCTAGAGAGGTACTGTACACCTTACAAAGGATGGCATGTAGAGGACTTGCTGCACATTCCACAGGATTTTGATAGACTGAAGGAGAGATGCAGCACACTTAATGATGGCATGAAGGATAGACACTGGACATTCCACCGGATATAGATGGACTGAAGGAGACACGTTGCATATTCCACAGTGTATGCAGACCGAAGGAGACGCAACATTCCTTGACATAGGGACAGACTGAAGGAGATGCGCTGAACATTCCACAACATGGAAGTGTGAAGGAGAGGTACTAAACATTCCACAATGTTGACAAAGGAGACGTGCTGTACACTGCAAAACACAGAAGAGGGAAGGAGACATGCTGATCATTTAACATAAACTGTTGTTAAAGCGTGCACACACACACACACACACACACTAGCTGACAATAAAATGGAGGAACGCACCCATATTTGGTCCACCCTGAAGAATCTATTCCAGAAGTCTGGAAGACTCTCAAAACATTTGTGCAACATGCAGGGTATTCCCTTAACAAATACAAAACAGAAGTCCTTAAATTCCACTACTCCTTGAATTGGAAAGCGACACAGCTTAAATACCTTGGCATTCAAATACCCCAAAACACAACTAAATCTTTCAAGGCAAGCTTTGTCCCTCTAACCAAAAAGTGCAGGCAGATATGAATTGTTGGTCTCTTCTTAACTTTCTGATGTATTCGCGCATTTATCTGGTGATCATGAATATTCTCCCATGATACCTATATTTATTTCACTGTATCCCCATTATTATTCACAAACAGCATTTCCAACATTGGCAACATATCATTTCTTAGTATGTTTGGGCCTCTCGACATCCCAGAATTAAATATAAACTTCCACAAGCTCCTAAGGCATCGGGGGCAGAGTGCTACCTGACCTCGAGGACTACTACCTTGCTATTCACCTCAAAAATGTACTCATGTGGCATGTCCCTAATTACACTAATTGGAAGCTGATGGAACTGAGGGAAGAGGGGGCCACCTTTAGCTGCCCGAGTTATGGACTTATCCTTTAAAGATGTTCCCTGGTGTTTCAAATTCCCATATTTCTGATGCACGCGAAAAAGTTTCAAGGTTGTTTTCTAGCACAAGTACATGCTTAAATATATGAAAGCACTATTAGAATAATGATTTCTCCTGTTATGTCATGTCCAACTAAGAATATATACAGGATGGCAGCAAGGAAATTAGCTCCCACAATTGCAGCAGTTGGTATCATTCAAGACGCTTTACCGAACAAATCTGCCTGTCTTTGGTTACACTGTTTAGTTTATGTTGAAGTCCTTGCCATTCTGCATGTACTTTTGAATTGTTTGAACAGATTTCTTGCAAGTTTTATTTTTTATTGGGATGTATCAATTATTTTTGTCCTGAGCCGACTGCCTTTGAAACTGCAATTTTGAAAGCAGATATAACCAAAAGAAGCATGGCAACCCCCTTATATTTCTTTTTTTTTTTTCTTCTATGTTTATAACCATATTCTACATCCATCAAAAAAGTTTCATGAAAATGACGTGTTTGAAATGTTTTTTATGTATAAAAACATACAAATATTTCCCCCTTATGTGTTCAAGAGAGTGTCATAGAATTGGTAATGTACTCTTTATTTTTGCATTTGTGGAAAACATGAAACGAGCATCATAACAAATGACGGGTCCTTGTTTCACTTTTTCTTTCATACTCATGTTGACATCTAAAATATTGGTGTTATAACCATGTAAAACAATCTGACCCCTGCTGGATTTTTTCCATAAAGAGGGATTGAGTCTCACCAGTGTAACTTAAAAACAAGCATGGCAACCCATGTTTCGAGGGATGTGGATATGATGTTCTATCCACACTTTTGGCAGTGTCCTTTCCTTTTAAGAGCTTGCCGGAAAGTCTTCAAGCTGGTAACTCCCTCAGCTCCACCCCTGATGCCAGATCTTCCTTTCCTCTGGAAGAAGAAGGTTCCCTTCTTACCGCTCTGGCGTTGAGTAGGCCCTTGCGCTTAAATCTACGGATTTATTTCCTAAACTTTAAACTCTTACGCGTTTCTGTCTTCAGCTCAGTCTTCAATTGCGACAACCATGGATGATAAGTCTGCTCCTGGGTTCCACCGGTGCCCTTGCAGGCAGAAGATGTCCCGAACAGACCCGCACACCACATGTCTACTGCCTGGGGCATGAGCCTGATCCCCAGGTCTGCGACTTTTGTCGCTCATTTTACCTGACCATTCTAGAGGACCATCTCGCCTGACTAAAACTGGGCCGCCCAGTGCAACGGAACCCGCCAGTCAAATCTAAGGATGCCCATTGGGTGGTCTCCATAGCTGCGGGGTCTGCCGAACAGCTTGAGGCCTTTGAAGAGGCGTCGGCCCAGGCCGTGTCCACTCCCCTTCAGCTTCCGCCTTCGTGCCACTTCAGCTGGGCTCGACTTTTACGGGATCCTTCAAAGAATTGTGCCAGTCTCAGGGACCCACTAGGTACAAGTCCAAATCCAAGAAAGAGTCCAAAAAAGAGAGAAAGGACTCGTCGTTCATGGCATCAAGAATGCTCTTGGTTGAGAGTTTCCGATTCCTGCAGTTCTCCGGATCTGACTACGATTGAGTCCTTGGCCGCCGGCTCTATGGTAACCCTGTCTGGTCAATTGGCCAAGATGCTGGTTGAGGTCCCGGACAAGATTTTTCTGTGTCCAGGACTCCGGTCCTGACTCAGACTGTTGGAGGGACGGAACAGTCCGCTGACCCACCACCTCTGGTCCCAGACCCTGACCTGGAGGAGCTTCCGCATTCACTGACTCCCTCCAAGATCTGCTGCCTGTCCCCCCCAGCGATCGAGGTAGAGGTCTCGGTCTTAATCCCATGGGTCGAATAGCTCCCACCGACATAGTCGCTCTTGCTTTTATCACTCATGGGAAGTGGCGCCACTGCTACTCTTCTATCTCGTCCTCCTTGGGTGAGGAGAGGCTTTTATGTAAACTGCGTCGATGCTAAGAGGATCTAATGTGACAACAACTGGTGCTTACCTGCATCAAGCCAACTCCAGCTCCTATGCCGGCCATCACCTGGCAGTCGCCAAAAGGCTGACACCTCCTCCATTGAATGAGCCGAGCAAAATGATCCCAGCTCGGACGACCCCGGCGTCTCCGCCGATCGTGGTGGAACCGCCACCTAAACAGCTGCCAACCGGCACGCCGACTAAGGAGTCTCAGCTGTTTAAGGGGCTTCCCCATCAGCTGTCTGTCACCATCACCCCTGACCATCTACAGAGGGTCAGCGGGGACTCAGGCAGTCGACCACTCTTTAATGACTCCTTGGAGTCTGAGGGTCACGCCCTGCACTCCCGTCCAGTTGACATGGAATCTGTCGATGGATGAAGGCCCATCTTCCTTCATGGGCCTTCTCTGCCTAATCTCTGAGTTGACGTATATGAAAATGGAGCCCGTCCAGAAGCGGGCTCGTTATCTGTTGACTGAGATCTTCAACTGGGGAGACACTCTTATGGAGGCTTCCCGGTGGCAGAGGCCATTCTTGGCCCTGGCCTGGAGCTTTGACAGCGCCCTGCTTCCTGCCCTGTGCCTTCTCCCTGGATAGCCCACAAGTACTCAGTACCTACTGCTTCCTTCTTAGGGTTCACAGAGCACCCCTCAGCTGAGGGATTGGTGGCAGATTCTGTGTTTAGGCGCTCCGGCAACACGGGGGATGTTGACAAGCTGCCTGACAAGGAGTCCAAGAAGTTGGAACATGTGGCTAAAAAAGTCTATGCTGCCTCCTTGCTTGGTCTCTGCCAGGTGAGCTCAGTCCTCCTCATGGCCCACTTCTCCAATGCCCTGCTGGGCACCCTGAATGAGGTGCTTCCTTATTTGCCGGCAGACCTTCAGACCATGGTCAAGCAGGTCCGTGACCAGGGCCAGGCTGTAGCCAAATGGCTCCAGACAGCCATGGACATTGGGGACTCCTGTGCCCGCTCTGTGGTGATCTCAGTGGCCATGTGCCACAGGGCTTGGCTGAAGATCTTTACCTTCACGGCAGACACTCAGCACAAGCTGGCAGATGTCTCCTGGGCAACGACTTGTTTGGGATTGGGGTTGAGGGCCACCTCACCCGCATCGAGAAGTCCAGTGCCACCTTGGACTCCGTGACATCTGCCCAGAAGGACCCTAAGGGCTCCAAGCAGCAGCAGAAGAGGAAACCCTTTTGGCCCACCTCTACTCCTGCGGCCAAACCCACCCAGCCCTAGGCTGGTCAGCAGGCTCAGGCCTGGCGACCTCAGCCCAAGTCAGTGGCCTCAGTCATCACCAAGCCTGGAGGGAGAAGCTCCGGTGGTGCCTCATCTGGGTGGTCCTCCTCCTCTAAGTCTGCTCTGTGACGGGATGAGGGGTGCCTCCCTCATACCTGACACACCTCCCCAGGGTCCTCCCATGGTGGGCTGGCTCTGCCACTTCCTTTTTGCCTGGTCTGCTGTCACCACAGACAGGTGGCTTCTTGAAGTGGTGGGTCAGGGTCTGCCTCTGGAATTCGAGCAGTACCCTCCTTGCCAAGCCTGTGCCCCACGGGAGGACTTGGTTTCTGCAGACATGCTGTCAGCTCTCAGAGCCAACATAGTCCAACTCCTCCACAAGGAGTTGTGGTTCCTGTCGCGGATCCTCCAGAACACCAAGGGTTTGTCTCCAAGTACTTCCTAGTGCCAAAGTGGACGGGGGGCTGGTACCCCATTCTAGATCTGCACAACCTGAACAAGTTCCTTAGGTCATGCACCTTCAGGATGGTAACTCTACCTCAGATCATACCATCTCTAGAGCGAAACATGTGGTTTTGCTCCCTGGATTATTTATTTATTTAGTTTTTGTTGACCGGGTAAGTGCACTAGACAAATCCTGCCTATTTTCAGTCACGACTTGGGGGAAGGGGATACAGTTGAATGCCAACTGACCTTGAACCAGATTAAGCTGTTGGTGATAATTTTAGTGAATGAGGGAAATTCGGCCAGGACACCAGGGAAATTGCCCTACTCTTTTCGAGAAGTGCCATGGGATCTTTAACCTCCACCTGAACTACCACCAATCCAGACAGATGGGACCTCGGTTTAACGTCTCATCCGAAAGACGGCACCTCAGAAGTGCGAAGGATGCGTCCTTCCACGTCCCAATCCGTTCTCATCGTTGAAGTTTCCTCCGCTTCTGAGCAGAGTTAATCCTTTATGAGTTCTAGGCCATGCCATCCGGCCTGTGCTTGGCCCCCAGGGTCTTCGCCAAGTGCATTGCAGTGGTGGCAGCTTACCTGAGGTGCCGAGGGGTCTGGGTCTACCCCTACCTGGATGACTGGCTGATCCCGGGTTCCTCCAGGCTGGAAGGTGGAGCAATCCTTGGATTTGGCCCTCCAGACCTGCGTCACCCTTGGACTCCTGCTCAACGAGGCCAAGTCGGAACTTGTGCCTTTGTAGGTGATAATCTTCATCAGGGCAGAGCTCAACTCTTGCAGAGCCAGAGCCCAGCTCATGGTGGACAGGGCAGAAGCTCTCTTCTCCTTTGCCTGATCATTTTGGGTTGGACAGTTGTGCCCTGCCCGGGCCTTTCTGCGCCTTTTGTGCTGCTTGGTGGCCTGCACCAGCATGGTCCATTGGGCCAATGGAGAATGCGCTCCCTGCAGTGGGAGCTGACCGCCATTGGTCTCAGCGCAAGGGTCACTTCGATCAGCTGGTCACTGTCACCCAGCGGATGTGGGTTGCTATCCAGTGATGGTTAGTCCCAGTGCATCTACAGGAAGGGATCCTGTTTGTCCGCCCAGAGCCGACGGTCATTCTGACGACTGATGCCTCTCTTATGGGCTCTGTACCCCTGAGCAGTCTCGATGTCACATCAACCTGCTGGAGCTCCGAGCTGTTCAGCTGGAGCTGACTGCATTCCCTCTGCACATCTGGGCTCAGGTGGTCCAGGTCCAGATGGACAACACCACAACCATGTACTACCTCAACAAACAGACAGGACACTCTCCATGTGTGGACCCTCATGTGCGGCCTGGAGGTGGATTTCATAGCCATCCATGTGGTGGGGCTTCCAATCAACTGGCAGACGCTTTCAGCCGGGTGGACGAGGCGTATCACGAGTAGTCTGTCCACCCAGAGGTAGTACACAGCCTGTTCTCCCAGTGTGGCACCCCTCAGGTGGACCTGTTTGCCTCCAGAGTGGATGCAAAGCTGGGGCTGTATTGTGCCCACCCCCTCAGCAGGGAAGGCTGCAGGGGGATGCCTTCTTGAGGCCTTGTACCCCATGCCTCTCCTGTGTCTTCCCTCAGATTCCCTGGATCCCCAAAGTGCTGCATAAGACCAGGAGGGACAAGGCACAAGTGATCCTGGTGGCTCCAGACTGGCCACGCCAGTTCAGGTACCCCAGTCTCCTCCGCCTCAGCAGCAGGCTCCCAAGGCATGTTCCCCTACTCCCAGACCTGTTTTCCATCGATCAGGGAAAGGTTCTCTATCCGGACCTTCAATCCCTGCACCTGACAGTCTGGTTCCTGAGTGGCTAGAGTTCCAGGTGTTGTGGAGGCATCTTGGAAGGAGTCGACGAGGAAGTGCTATGCCTTCAAATGGAAGAGATTCTCCATTTGGTGTCAGGGCAAGGGTTTGGACCCTTTGTCCTCTCCAGTGGCTAGCATCCTTGATTACCTATGGTCCCTCTCTCAGTTGGGGCTTCAGTCGAGGACCCTCAAGGTGCACCTGGCAGCCATCTCTGCTTACTGAGTGCGGGCCGGTCAGCAGTCGGTGGCACAGGAGAAGGTGGTCTGGTGCTTCTTTAAGGGCCTTGACCACATTTCCCCTCTGGTGTGTGACTCCCCACCATTGTGGGACTTTTTGCTGGTTTTGGCAAAGCTCATGGGCAAGCCATTCGAACCGATGCACAGGTGTGACATGTCTCACCTGTTGTGAAATACCGCCTTCTTGGTGGCTATTACATCAGCCAGAAGGATCAGTGAGCTCCAGATGCTTTCGGTGGAGTGTCCTTATTTGGTCTTCCACAGGGACAAGGTTGTCCTGTGCCCCAACCCGAAGTTCCTCCCAAAGGTTGTGTCTGAGTTTGACCTTAACCAGAGGATTAATCTCCCAGTGCTCTTCACCAGTCATACCTTGGAGGTCAAGCACAGTCTCCATACTTTGGACCTGTGGCGAGTGCTCTCTTATTATAAAGAGCACACGGCTGGAGTTTAGGGAGAGGTTCGCCAGCTGTTTGTCACCTACGCTGAAGCCGCACCTGGCACACCTGCAGTCAAGCAGACAATTGGCAGGTGGATTGTATCCTGCATTGATCTCTGCTTTAGGTTGGCAGGTAGGGAGCCTCCCAAAGGGCTAAGGGCTAATTCCAACCGCCATACTGCTGCGATGGTGGCTGCTGCCAGGGACCCCCCTATCCAGGAAATCTGCAGGGCTGCTATCTGGATGTCAGCACACACCTTCATTTCCCATTACCACATTGACTTCAAGTCATGCCGGGATGCTGGTTTTGGGGCCTCAGTTCTCCAGTCTCTGTTTCCTTAGTAGGGGGTGTGTGCTTTGCTTCCCTCCTCCTGAAGAACTTCTAGGAGTCTGCCAGAAGTGTGGATAGAACATCATAGCCACGTCCCTAGAAAAACTGGTTACTCACCTCTAACTGTAGTTCTAGGAGTGGTATATGATGTTCATCCACATGGACCCACCCAACCTCCCCTGGCTTTGGCGCACACATCTTCCTGCAGGCAAGATCTGGCATCAGGGGGCGGAGTCGAGGGAATTACCACCTGGGTGGGAGGGAGGAGCCAGCTTGAAGACTTTCTGGCAGGCTCTTAAAGGGAAAGGACACTGCCAGAAGTGTGGATGAACATCATATACCACTCCTAGAAAGTACAGTTACGTAAAGTCTTACCATAACAGTAGATCTTTGAGGAGTGTCTCTTGCAGTAGGTAATACACTTGGGTCATCACCAGAGGTTGCTGTGGTGCATGGCATCTCTTCTAGCAGTCTTTTCCAGGGGCTGCCCACACATGACATCAGCTTCCTGTTTCCTATATAAGTGTGGGCGGTCCATGGCATCCTCGGTTTCCCCGCTGGATTCAGCTCGCTAAGCGAGGACTGAGGGGATGCTGAGGTACCATAGGTGTCCCAACCTGTAAGTCACTGGACCAGAATTTGTTCTCTTAGAGAAGGAGGGGGATGGAGGCTGGGAATGCACCTACTACAAGAGACACACTCCTCAGAGATCTACTGTTATGGTTAGACTTTACATAACTGTACTATCTTCCATGGAGTGGTCTCTTGCAGTAGGTAATACACTTGGGATGAATCCCAAGCAGTAAACCCAAAAATGGTGGTCATTATGACAAAAGGCCTTGTAGGACAGCTCGGCCAAAGGCCGTCCTACAACGTGAAGCAATATCTAAGTTGTAATGCTTCATGAAAATGTGAATTGTGGACCAGGTAGCCGCATTGCAGATATCTGTGATTGAGGCAACTTTAAAGCAGGCCCGCAATAGTGGCCATAACTCTGGTAGAATGGACTTGGACAGGTCCAGGTAATGGCTTATTGTGTTTTGAATAACAAAATGTTGTGCAATGTGCTAGCCAATTGGAGAGAGTCAGTTTAGTGACTGGGAGACCTTCCATGCCTGAGGTGACGGTGACAAAGAGTTGAGAAGTTTTTCTAATTGTTTTAGTTCGATTAGTGTAGTATCGTAATATACGATGGACATCTAAGGTATAAAAGAGGTGTTCACCTCAATTGGAGTGTTCAGGATAATAGACCAGTAACTCCAAGGACTGGTTTACGGTGTGTTTGGACACTACCTTAGATAGGAAGGAAGGACTGGTACAAAGTGCCA
Source organism: Neoceratodus forsteri (assembly GCA_016271365.2). Lineage (NCBI taxonomy): Eukaryota > Metazoa > Chordata > Ceratodontiformes > Ceratodontidae > Neoceratodus > Neoceratodus forsteri. The sequence goes on along the minus strand of CM057450.1, from coordinate 767,584,489 downwards.
CCCTATCTTTGTGAAAAATCAAGTAAGGTTTTCTACATATGAGGGCAGGGAGCTTAGGAATACATTGAGCTGAAGTGACAACCACTAAGAATGGTGTTTTCCATAAAAGAAAACGGAGGTCACAAGTGGATGCCAGTTCAAAGGGCTCAAGAGTTAATTTCTCTATTAGGAAATTGAGATCCCATGGAGGAGTGGGTCTTCTGATAGGTGGCTTAATATGTAACATTCCTCTTAGGAACATTTTGGCTAGATGATGCTTTTTTTATACTTGTTTATTGATTAATTCCATAGTACAAACATATTTCTAGGGACATGGATATGTTGTTCATCCACACTCATTGGCAGTATCCTTGCCGCTTTAAATCTTGCCGGAAGGTCTTCAAGCTTGCTCCTCCCACCCACCCGGGTGGTATAACTCTCGGCTCCGCCCCATGACGCCAGATCTTCCTTACGCTTGAGCTCAGGTTCCCTCCTTAGCGCTCTTCTGCTTGACTAGTTCCTATTTCTCCGTTTATGGATTTAAAAATAAAAATTTGCAAAAGACTTCAGTCTTCGATCCCTCGCCGCGATGGACAAATCGACTCCCGTTTGGAGATGCCCGCGCGGGCAGAAGATGTCTCGGACGGATCCACACTCCACGTGTGTCTACTGCTTAGGCCTTGAGCACCCACCCGCAGGCTTGTGACTTGTGCTCATCTTTCTCGGTTCACGCCCTCGAAGACCGCGGCTGCCGAGATTGCAACTGGGCTGTCCCGAGAAGCGTTTCTCCGGTGAAGTCCAAGGAGGCCCGGTTGGCGGTGTCCGCGGGCGCGGCTCATGCGGATCAGCTCGAGCGGATGGTCGCCTCAAGAGGAGGTGGCGCGCTGGTCAGAGTCTTTCCTCGCCGCGCATTTATCCCGCCTCTGGGTTCTTCCTACACGGCTTCTTTTTAAGGAGCTTTTGTCTGTCCCTCTCCACTAAAGGAGTAAGGGTCGCGCCTGCTGGACCTTATTCTCGGTCCAAAAGAGGACAGGGTAAGTCCTCCGCTGACGCTCTTGGGAGCGGAAAGGTCCCTTTCCGGCCGGGCCGTCGACCGTCGGCTTCGGTCGACCGTTCGGCTTCGGCCACTGGCCTCACGGTGTCCCCGTCAGGTCAGTTGACCGAGACTCCCACCGATGAAGTCGAGATTTTTCTCGACCCATTGGACTGGCTGTCGCCTTTAGCAGCCGAGATTCCCCTCTCCCTGCTCCCGGAGGAGTTGAGGATCCCGTGGCTCGCTCTGTGCCTCCGTTCCGGAGCCTCGGATGGACCTTCCGAGCCGAGTGGGAGGTGCCGGTTCCGCCGACACCTCCTCCGCACCACCCGGAAATTCCGGGACTCTGGTCTCGGTTCGACCTCTTCGCGTCCAGCCGCTCCCACGCCATAGCGGCCTCGGCCCGGCACCGCTGTAAGCGGGCGCTGCTGCCGCCCTCGCCCTCCTCCTCGGATGAGGGGAGGCTTCGCTAAATTACGCCGACGGTACGAGGACCTTATGTTGCAACAGCCTCCTGGCCGGGAATAAGCCGACCGCGCCTTCCCGCCATTAGTGGCTGTCACCGAACGGCCGACACAACCCCTCGACTTGTCCGAGGAGTTTGCTACCCAGGCCGTTGTTCGCCAAACCAGTTGCTCCACCGATTCGTGGAACTCCGCCTCCACAGCCACCACTTGGGGTCTCACCAAGGATTCTCGGTCGGCCAAGGGTTTACCCCATCGGTTGTCAGTTACCCTCACTCCCGACCGACCTCGGCAGGTGAAGGTGTGATTCAGGCCAGAGGCAGCTCTTCGAGGACCCCTCCGAGTCCGAAGATGATTCTCCTTCTTCTCCAAGCCACTGGACCTTGAGTCTCAGGAGGTCAGTCAATGGACGACTAGCCCGTCAGTCTTCCTAGGACTGCTTCCGGCTCATCTCGAGCTCACCGGGATGGAGCTCGAACCCGCTTCCAAACGGGCCAGGCATCCCTCACGGAGATTCTGGACCGAGGGATTCGACTTGAGGCCTTCCGTGGCCTAGGTGCCATAGTGGGTCCGGCACTGGAACTTTGGCAGCCCTGCTTCCTGCCCTGCCTTCGGCCAGGGATGGCCAGGAAGTATGCGTCCCTACCGGGTTCTTGTCCGGTTGAACACCCCCTCCGCTGAGGGTTGGCCACCGACAGCGCTTTCTCCGCGCTACCGCAACGCCCAGGGATGTGGACAAACTTCTGGACAAGGAGTCCAAGAAATTGGACTATGTCGGGCTAAAGTCTACGCCATGCTCTCTCTCGGCCTTCGCCAGGCCAGTTCGGCCGCCCTCATGGCACATTTTTCTCATGCCCTGTTGGGCTCCCTGGATGAGGTCATCCTCATCTTCCGCCCTACTGTGCAGACTACGTGTTAAGCAGGTGCGGACCAGGGCAGGGTAGTGGCCAAACAGCAGCTCCAGACTGTTTTGACATAGGGGACTCATGTGCCAGATCGGGTGTCGGCCTGTAGTGGCTATAAGCGTCATGTGGTTTGGCTGAGGATATCCACACCCTTTACTCGGATACCCAGCACAAGTTGGCGGATGTTCCCTTTTTTGGACTGACCTTCGGCCCTGGGGTGGAAGGTCACCTGCAGAGGATCGAGAAGTCCAATGCCACCTTGGACTCGGTCTCTCTCGCTCAGAAGGACAAAGGTCGGAAAACCACAGCCTAAGCCTCCTTTCGTCTCCCAGCCCCGGGCGCGCCCGCCCAGCAACGCTAGCCAGCAGGCTCGCCTGGTATCCCAAACCCAAGCCGGGCTCCTCTAACAGGAGGCAGGAGGAGGGGCCCAGGAGGTCCCTCGCCGGGTCCCTCCTCCAGCCTGCCCAGTGACGGCTGAGGTGTCGCCCCCATCCTCGCCACCTGCTACCCTGGGTCCCCTGCGGGGTCGGCCGCATTCTGCCCATTCTGGTCCGCTGTTACCACGGACAGGTGGGGTCTTTGAGGTGGTGGGAAGAGGCCTCCTGAACTGAGCAGGCACCACTCTTCAGAGCCGCCGCCTCGGGGCTTCGGATCCCAGTCCTCACTGGCGGCCTGCCGAGCCGGACATCGCCTCCTCCTCCAGAAGGAGGTGGTAAGAGAGTGGTGGACCCTCCTTCAGACCCAGGGTTTGTGTCCAGGTACTTCCTGGTTTCGAACGGACGGGGCTGGCGCCCCATTTCTCGACTCCACAAGATCTAAACAAGTTCCTGAGGTCTCAACCTTCAGGATGGTCACTCTGGCTCAGATAATACCATCCTTGGAACGGGCGTGTGGTTCTGCTCTCTGGACTTGCAGGACGCTGTTTTCACGTCCCTATCCGTCTGGTCTCACCAGAGATTCCTTCGCCTCGAGCGGAAGGATCTCTTCGGTTCCGAGCCATGCCTTCGCTTGTCTCCAGCTCCTGTGGTCTTCACCAATGCATGGCAGTGGTGACAGCACTTCGTGCGCCCGAGGGTCCGGGTGTACCCTTACCTGGACGACTGGCTGATAGCAGTCCCTCCAGGAAGGAGGCGGAGTGGTCCAGAGATCTGGCCTCCAGGTCTGCTTCTCAACTGGGCCTCCTTATCAACGAGGCCAAGTCGGAACTCGAGCGAAGCAGGTGATTCTATTCATCGGGGCGCAGCTCGGGCTCTTCGAGCCAGAGCTGCTCCCGCGCGGACAGGGCCGAGGTTCTTTCCTCCTTGCCCGATCATTTCTGGTTGGGCACTGCGCCTCTGCCCGGGACTTCCTGCGCCCTGGGTCTCATGGCGGCCTGTACCAGCGTGGTCGTTGGGCCGGCTGGAACATCGTCCCCTTCAGTGGGGACTGGCCAGCCAGTGGTCTGGCCGCTCACGATCCCTTGGACCAGCTTTATCCGGTGACTTAGGGGATGTGAACGCCTCAGTGGTGGACCGCTCCAGATCATTTGCAGGAGGGCATCCTGCTCGTCCGCCTCGAGCCGACGGTCTCTCTGTCGACCGGCTCTCTGATGGGTTGGGTGCCCATCTGGGGAACACTGGCTCATGGGCTTCTGGTCCCTGCTGGAGTCCCTGGCGCCACATCAACCTGTTGGAGCTTCGAGCGCGGTCCGCCTAGCTCTCACCGCCTGTTTCGCTCCTCCGGGGTCAAGTGGTCCGAGTCCAGACGGACAATACCACACCATGTACTATCTAAACCGCTAGGGCGGACGCGCCCATGCTTCTATGCAAGGAAGCTCTCCGCATTTGGTCACTCGTACGCAGCCTGGAGGCGGATCTCCTAGCCATTCACGTGGCAGGAGCCTCCAACACCCTGGCCGGCGCCCTGAGCCGGATAGGGGCTGCATCCCAGCCTAGTGGTCTCTCCTGCCGGAGGTAGTACAGCATCTGTTCTCCCTTGGGGCACACCTCAGGTGGACCTGTTTGCCTCCATGGAGAACGCTGGCTGAGTCTGTTCCATGCCCGCCTCTCCAGCAGGGCTCGCTGCAGGGGATGCCTCGAGGCAATGGACCCCCGGCCCTTTACGCCTTTCCCCAATTTCCTTGATCCACAAGGTTTCATGGCGGAGGACAAGGCGAGGTGATTCTGATAGCCCCAGACTGGCCTCGCCAGTTCTGGTACCCAGATCTCCTCAGTCTCAGCTCCAGGACTCCTGCAGCTTCCAGCTCGCCCGGACCTGCTCTCAGTCAATCAGGGGAAGGTGTTCCATCCGGACCTTCAATCCCTGCACCTGACGGCCTGGTTCCTGAGCGGCTAGAGTTCCAGGCCTTGGGTCTTTCCGACGAGGTCCTCAATGTTGTTGAGGCGTCCCGTAAGGAGTCGCATCAGAAATGCTATGCCTTCAAATGGAAAAGGTTTTCCATTTGTGTCAGGGCAAGGGCTTGGACCCTTCCTCCTGTTCCTTTGGCACATCTTGACTATTTATGGTCCTCTTTCAGTCAAGGGCTTAGGTCGATCTATCCTAAGGGTGCACCTGGCAGCCATCTCTGCTTACTGGGCGGGCCGGGAAGCAGTCGGTGCGCGCAGGAGGAAGGTGGTCTGGCGCTTCAAAGGCCTTGATCACATTTCCCTCAGTGCGGGAACCCCACCTCTGTGGGATCTACTGCTGGTACTGGCAAAGCTCATGGGCAAGCCATTCAACCCTATGCACAGGTGTGCTCTCTCTCACCTGTCGTGGAAGACCGCTTTCTTGGTGGCTATCAGCCAGCCAGAAGGATGGGAGAGCTCCAGGCGCTCCATCGAGTCTCTTACCTGGTCTTCCACAGGGACAAGGTTGTCCTGCGCCCCCACCGAAATTCTTCCCGGTAGTGTCGGAGTTTCACCTTAACCAGGTGTTGACTCTGCCGGTGTTCTACCCTCAATCACACCTCGGAGGTCAATATCAGGCTCCATACTCTGGACTCTAGAAGGCGCCGCTTATTATAAGGAGCGCACGCTGAAATTCGGGAGAGGTTCAGCCAGCTGTTTGTCACCACGCTGAAGCCGCATCTGGCAGACCTGCAGCCATGCTGACGATAAGCAGGTGGTAACCTCCTGTATAGATCTCATGCTATAAGTTGGGCGGCATGGAGCCTCCCAGAGGATAAGAGCTCATTCTACCCGCCATACATTGCTGCAGACGGTGGCTGCTTCCAGGGACGTCCCTATCCAGGAAATCTGCAGGCTGCTACCTGAAGTCAGCAAACACCTTCATTACCCACTACCACATGGAGCCTTCGAGTCACGCCGGATGCTGGTTTTGGGGCCTCGGTTCTCAGTCTCTCTTTCCCAATATGGAGTATATGGGTGTGCGTCTTGCCTCCCTCCTCCCGGAGAACTGCTAGGAGTCTGCCAATGAGTGTGGATGAACAACATATCCATGTCCTAGAAATACAGGTTACTCACCTGTAACAGGAGTTCTAGGAATGGTATATACCATCCACACGACCCACCCGACCTCCCCGGCTTCGACGCACAACCTGAGCTTCCAGCGGGCCAGATCTGGCGTCATGGGGCGGAGCCGAGAGTTATACCACCCGGGTGGGTGGGAGGAGCAAGCTTGAAGACCTTCCGGCAAGATTTAAAGCGGCAAGGATACTGCCAATGAGTGTGGATGAACAACATATACCATTCCTAGAACTCCTGTTACAGGTGAGTAACCTGTATTTCTGGAACTTCAATAGTTTCTTAAGGTTTTTAACTATAGTTAAAATTATAATCATATTTTTACAGTAATAACAATCTGATTAAAACACAAACTGCAGATAAAAAGAAAAGACTTCTGTATAATAAATAAGGAGAATAAACTTCTAAGCAAGAAATTCATGTGCCCAGGTAGAGAATGGAAAAACAGTTAGGGAGGGTCGTAGGGAGGGAAGAGGTGGGGGGATCTGGGGGGAAGATATTGTTTGTTTGTTTTTTTCATTTCGAATGACAGTACATAATAAGTTAATGTATATTATCTTTATAAATATTCCATCTGTTCCATCTGGTAGTAAATTGTTCCTTTTGATGATTTACAGCAAAAGTGATTCATTCCATGCTGTAGATTTGTGAAATTATTCTCATTCAGTCATGAATGGATGGGGCAGTCTGCTGGAGCCACTTCTTTGTGATTGCTTTTAAAGCTGCTATTGTGAGAATCACCCATAGATAACGCCCTTCTTTACCTTTAATGTCGGCCGGATATAAACCCAGTATTAAATGCTCAGAGCCTACATCAATGGTTAGCCCAAATAAATCTCAGGTAGGTTATGATCTGGTTCCAGAACCCCTGGATCCTGGCACATTGCCAGAATATGTGTGCCTGGTCCGCCTTCGGGGATCCACAGTGCCTCCAAAAGGCTGCCCTTGGTATTGAACCTACCTTATATCATTTGTATGGGGTGTAAAAGTACCTGATCTTGACCCTCCAGGCATATTCTCACCAGGTAGGAGAGGAGGTGGTCTTCCATTTATTTCTAAAAATGTTTGTCCACTCCCATGAGTTCAGAGTAAGACCCAACTCTCCCTCCCATTTCTGGTACATCTGTTGTATGTTATGATTCTTATCAGCTATTAAGTTCCATTATAAAATGGTCATTGCCCCTTTTCCATGCATGTCCTTCTAGACGATCTCAAAGGCCTCAGGGAAGGCTCTTTCATCCTGCCATCCCATAGTTTGGCGAAATTTGTTTTGAATGTGGTCCCTGATCTGATAAAAATAGATACAATTTGTGGGGCCCCACCGGTTTGAGCTCTAACCACTTCAAATGGTAGAATGTCTTCGCCTTTGAGGATCTGCCAGGGGGCACACAAACCCTTACCATCTGCCTCCTACACCAACCCGACTGGGAGGCCGGCACAAAACTTTCATCGTAACACCACTGTCTATATTTCCACATAGTTTTGGCTTTGAAACCCTTTCTAGTGTCCTAGACCCAGCCCTGCAGTGTTGTTTGGACCGAAAATTGTTGGTAATCCTTTGGGTTTATTTGGGAGGAGGGTTGAATAGGACTGCCGTGAGGGGTGTCCAAGTTGTAATCATAGTTTCCATTTGTGCCCAGTGGGAGTTATAGCCAAGGTGTGCCCAAAGGAGGGCCATCTTCATCTGAGTTGCTAGCCAATAATCCAACAGGCTGAGACAAGCTGTACCTCCCTCCTGTCTAGGTAGAAGGAGGGTTTTCCTAGAAATTCTGGGGCGAAGATGAGCCCAGAGGAAAGTTATCTTCTTCTGCCAGACCATGGTGTCCCTTTGTGGAATTGGGCAGAGTACAACCTGAAATAAATAAAGAAATCTTGGGAGTATGTTTGTTTTAAGAGTCTGTAATCTAGAGTAGAAAGGAAGGATTAAAAGGTGCCATTTATATAAATCTGCCCATATTGTTCTGAGAAGGGGAGGGTAGTTATCTTTGTAAATAGTGTGTGGTGATTTACCCAGGCGCACCCCTAAATATTTAATAATCATACACTCCCAGTTCATAGGGTATTTAGCTTTTAAGTCCTCCGGTATCTGAGGTGTAAAGTTCAGTACTTCTGTCTTAGACCAGTTAAATCTGTACCCAGAGAGCTGAGAATAAGTTTCTATTTGGTCAAAGACAGTAGGCAGTGATGTCTCAGGGTTTGTCAGGTATAATAGGACATCATCTACTGTACATACAGAGCTATTTTATGACAGGTGCCACCCCATGCCACTCCCTTTATATCTGTGTTCAGTTGTACATTCTGAGCTAAAGGCTTAATATATAAAGCAAAGAGAAGAGGCGACTAGGGACACCCCTGTCTAGTTCTCCTGGCAAGCCCAAAAGGCTGGGAAACAAAGCCATTAGTCCTGACATAGGCTATGGGATTAGTGTATATCTTTGTTATAATTTGGCAAAATTGGGGGGGGATCTGAAGCCGGCCAGGGAGCCCTGAAGGAAAGGCCATGAAAACTGGTCAAAAGCTTTTTCAGCATCAAGACTCATGATGTGTGCTTGTTGGGATGAGCTCTGTAAATGTTCTATAATATTAACTCTCCTCCCAATATTATCCACTGTCTGTCTCCCAGGGACAAAGCCTGCTGATCTTTATGGATGAGTCTGGGGAATATTTGCTCCACTCTTTTGGCCAACAGATTTGCCATAATTTTATAGTCGGTATTCAGGATAAAAATGAGGTGATAGGATGAACAGTTGGTGGTGTCCCTGGCTGGTTTCGGAATAACAGAGAGGATGGCTTGTGACCACGAAGGGGGCATCTTACCCTTCTCAGAACGAACAAAATTATATACCTGGCATAACATAGGGATTACATCTTCTTTAAATTGCTTAGGGGGTGCTGATGAGCAGCTAACCGAATAGACGTGCCTCCATGCTGCTCCGTACCAATGGTTGGTTAAAAGTATAAATCCGATGGGGGGGAAAACCAACCCAAACAGAAAAAACCTGCAGGAATCTGAGAAATAACATTATGGAGGAGTATCTGGTGCCGAATGTGGGGAAAAGTCAAAGAACAGCTGGTAAATCGGGGAAAAAAAGTAGCGGGCCCCACGGCCTCTGCGACGAGCGAAAGCGCGGGCATAGTATCACTTTCAGCAGCCGAAATTGGCACATTAGGCCGTGAGGTAACTGGTCAGGTGATGGCGGTGCTCGAGCCCAGGCTAGTGAAGCTGGAGGGCAAAATTGAACTCTGGCTACAAGAGATCCTGGAACAACAATCTGCACATAACAACAGGATCGCTGAGACCGAAGAATGGATCTCACGGCTGAAAGATTATATGGTAGAGATACCAGGTCAAGTAGCGAGGTTACAGAAAGAATGGGAGGACCTAAGAGATGCAATGGATTACCAAGAGAACTACTACAGGCACTTAAATTTGCATCTTAGGGGTCTCTCAGAAGGAGCGGAGAAAGGGGACATAATGGAGTTCTGTGCCAAAACCCTCCCGGAGCTGTTAGTGTTGCAACCGAAGAATGGGAGCTACAAGTTGGAGAGAGCTCATCCAGCGGTGATGCCTCGGCCCACAGGGGACCAACTCCCATGACAAGTAATAATCCGCTTCCATTGCTTTCAAGATTAGGAGGCGATTCTGTGCGCTTACAGGGGGAAAGGAGCACTGGAGTTTGAGGGGGTGCACTTATTTGTGTCACCATTACTCCCTACATCTCCTACAAAAGAGGAAGGTATTCAGTACATTGATGGCCCAGCTGAGAAATTCAAAAATAGAGAATTTTATGGTGTATCCTGCTGAAAATCCGACATGAGGGGGCTACGTATTCCTTCTGGGAGCATGGCAAAGCTGAACAATTTGTGGCAGAGCTGCAAAAGAAGCTGAATAAGTGATGAACGCTCAACCAGTTTGGGGTATTAGTGCTGAAAAATCTGTTTGTTGTTTGAGAATTTAAAGTTTTTTTCCTGTGGTTCCCTTTGTGTTTTGGATTACCCAGTTATGTTAAAGATGTCAGTGGTTTGGTGGTGGCTGGAGGCTAAGCGATGGGTCTGGACTCTGAAACTGCGATGATAGGAGAAAGAAACAGTGTGGGTGGTGCGTAGAGGAGAGGGAGAGAAGCCTGGTAAGAACTGATCAGCTACATTATGCTGTCCCTGTGGAGGACTGTGAATGACATATGAAAGCATGTCCACGTGAAATGGGGAAAAGATATTTGAGGCTCTGTAGCCACAGGTAGCTCAGGCAGCTTGCATGATCACGAGAGGGGTATGTGTGAACGGTCGTGGGGGGGGGGCCTAGCGTGTAATCATAAGGCATAGCCTGCTTCCTCCTTGGCGCCACTATATTCGCTGTCCTCGAGAGAATAATGAGAGGCCGCACCACTGTGGACTGAGACTGAAGCGAAGGAGAAGGGAGAGGTTTGGTACGACTGAATAGAAGAATAGAGGCAGAAAGTCTCCATCACACAATCAGGATTGTTGTGATACAAGAAGGGGGAAGTATTGCACAGGGGGACTTTTCAGCAATGGTGGGTTTGGTGAGCATAAATCTTTTTTATAACTGTTCGTTAGGGTTATCAAAATATGTTGATATTGACCGTGGTCGGGGCAGTGGGGCATGTGTATCAATATAGGGATTCTAGACACTCGTGCTCAATCCACAATTAGTGTCAACGGGGGGAGCTCAGGATAGTTAAAAGACGTTGAAGAATGTTATGTTGTGGGTCATTTGCAAGGGAGGGGTGGGGGTAGGGACGGGACAATTTGATACAGGGGATGTTACTGATTATCATATAGTTATGGGGGATATGTTTTGCTTGTTATATTACTGTTTAAGTGTCTTTTCTATTGTATGTCAGTTTCTGCATTTCATAATATACGAAGAGTGATAATGGGACTGGAAGGGAATAATGAAGCGGTACATCTGGAGGCATGGGGGTACTCGATGGCAGATTCTTAATTTCGGGGAACGGAGATAATTGAAAATAGTTAACGGACAGGAAATGACAGTGATTTCCTGGAACGTGAAAGGAGTCACAAACCCTATCAAGCGTACGATGCTCTTATCTGCACTCAAAAAAAAAAAGGGGGACACAAGCGGCATTATTGCAAGAGACTCATCTAACAGAGGCAGAGCATGCCAACTTCAGACGAGGGTGGTGGGTGGTAGATGTTTTGTGGCCTCCTACCCTCCCGCTGCTTACTGGTTGCTGTCCTTCTTAATAGGAATCTGCCATTTGAGGTGAAAAGAATTGTTAAGGATCAACGGAGGGTAGATATATTTTCTGTGGGGCAGCTCCATGGTGAACCAATTACATTTGGAAATGTTTATGCACCGCAACATATGAGCCACAGTTTTTCCAGGACTATTGGATTTATTAAGTGAGGAACACTCCTAGGTCTGATCTTGGGTGGACTTGAACAGTACACTGGACCCTGTATTGGACCATTCAGAAGGTAGAGGGCGAGTGCTAGAGGCAGTAAACCAGTGGCGGGTGGGTATGTCAGACCTGGACTTAGTAGATAGCTGGAGGATGCTGTATCCAGGGGCTAGAGAATACACATTCTTCTCGAACCCCCATAGAACATGGGCAAGAATTGATTACATTTTGGTCCCAAGAGAATGGCATGATAGGGTAATTGATAATCTTACTTCGAGAGGGCTCTTGCAGTAGGTAATTACATATAGGACTGACGCCGGCCGGTGGCAGGACCCCACGGAAAGATTTCTAGCTAGCAGTCCCTGGCGAGGTACCGCCCCCACATCAAGTGACCGGCATCATGCGACATAGGTATAATGGGGCGGTCCCGGGCACCCGCCTTCCAGTTCTTTCCCGCCGTTAGCTCGTGCAGCGCCTCGCGGTAAAATTCGTGCTTAGTCAGCCCTGTCTTTCGTCGGTTTTTACCGAATAATAGTTATTTCTTTTCAATCATCAGGTACATCATCTGTGTATGTCATCCCCTACACCCTCCGAGCACAAAAACAAGTGCGACTCGTGCGGCGCCCAACTGCCACACAAGGACGGCCATTACCTGTGCCTTTTCTGCCTAGGCCCCGATCACCCAGTCGAGAAGTGCCAGCATTGTTTCAGCTTCAACGCTGCTACCCGAAAATGGCGCCAATAGTCCCTGGAAGCCCATCTCCTCAAGAAAAGATGTCTTCTATGTGAAAGAGTTGAAGTGTTGAGGCAGGTGCTCACTTCCCGAAGGACATCGGAAAAGAAGGACAAGGAGAGGCACCGGAGAAGCCCTCCTCTACCATCTCCGCTGGAGGCGTGGATAAGGTAACATCCCCTTCGGGGGACAGTTCGACGGCCTCCTCAGGAGTTGGAGGAGGCCCGGCCGCGTCTGGCTGCGTGCTCGGGCCTTTGCGGGAAGTCTCAGGCGTAATGGAGGCCTCTGTTTCAGTTCACGCAGAGGTCGCGGTTCTACTGGCGTGGGAGACTCCTAAGTCAGACGCCTGCTCCTCCAACATCCGCATGGAGAGGGTCGATAAGACGCCCGACCCTTGGCAGTGCATGCACTACTCCGGACGGGCGGCTCCTCCCTCGGCCCGCCTCCATCGAGGCTCCCGTCAGTCAGACGCCGGCCTCCTGGTGCCTGCCGAATTCCTCACGCATGCCGTCCTCCGCATGTGCCGGGCAACGGAACTGACGACGGACCTTCCCATCCGTCGTACTCCTTCCCCGCGTCTTCGCTGCCGGGCTGGGGAGCCCGAGTCACTCCAGCCTGACCCGGGGATTTCTCCTCCATCCCCGGTGACATCGGGATCTTTCCTCCGCCAGACCCTCCAATGAACCCGGATGATGGATCTGACGCCGCCCCAACGCCGGTACCTCCGACGCCGCTGAGATATCCCTTCCTTGGGCCCCTAATGGGACCCACCCGTAGGGGCCGCCGACCGGGTCAGCCTGCTCCAGCAGCTCCTCGCCTCGGTACCCGCCGCCTTATCCGGACGCTCGTCGTACTCCAGGTCCGCAGTATCCTTCACCGCAGTACCCGACACGTCCTCTCAACGCTGCAGCCCAACGCCGGGTTTCGGATACTTGCATTACGGGTACAACCCATACTCTTTTCCCCCTCCTCCTCCTCCTCCACCGCCCCCACGGCCGCCGGTGGATCTGCAGGAGACTCTGGCCTCTTGGAGGGCCGAGGCCAAGGCTCAACTCACCAAGGAGGTAGAGAGCCGCCTTACAACGATGGTGCCGCCCCTGTACGTCCGAGATGGCACACTCCCTCCCTGCCTCCGGACTCCAGGGCTCTCCCTTCTGGATCCAGAGAGGGGCAGGACACGTGTTCATGGGTACCTCCCAAGGAACCTGTTCCTCCCCCTGGCCGGGTAAGGGAGTCTTATTCTTCCTCTTCCATCTCGGATTCCTCGGACTCTTCCGAGGGATGCTCCGAGAGAGACGACGAGCCCTGCTCTCCGTCTAAGCACCGGCCGAGGACCCCTCCGAACTCTCCTCCGGAGGATCCATCTTTCACAGAGTTGCTTAGAAAAATCCAGGAAGTCCATCAGTGGCACTCTCTGGAACCAGATCTTCAGCGACTTAAACTCGCCGAACATCTGGACCTGCCCGTGACAGCTCCAACTTTAGTGCCACCCTGGATCGAGCCTCACGCCCACCTTGTTACCACGATCTGGAAACAACCGTCGGCGTTAGCCCCACTTCCCAGGAAGTCTAACAGGCTATACCAGGCTCCCGAAGGGGTAGATTATCTGGACTCTCACCCTTGTGCCGACTCGGTCGTAATTAGCGCCGCTCACCACATCCAAAACATCTGAGCTCGTCTCCGGATAAGGAATCTCGCCTCCTGGACCAGTATGGAAGAAAGATCTATGCCTCCTCCACACTGGGAATTCAGGCCCTGCATTACATCACCCATATGGGGGATTACCAGAAGGCCATCCTTACCCAGGCGGAATCCAAGCCGGACTCCTTACCTGACTCCCAAGTCAAACAGGAGTTAGCCGACTTCGTCCATTCTGCTCATTCGGCCAGTCGCCACATTTTGCGGGTGACGTACGATGCAGTGGACACTGCCGAGCGGAGCTCCACTTTCGCCGTCAGTCTACGGCGTCATGCCTGGCTCCGCGTGTCAGGTTTGGTCCCGAAGGTGCAATCCGCTATTCAGGAGGCACCTTTCAGGGGGTCGGTGCTTTTCGGCCGTGATATCAAGGACATCATCACCGACTTGCAGGAGAAGGGGACGGCCCTGAAATCAGTGGATTCCATGTACCGTCCCCAACACCAGCAGCGCTCGTCCTTTTCGCAGATGAAGTCGGCCAGGCTAAACCCCAGGAAGGTGGGCCACTAAACGTTGGGCCCCTCGCAGCTGCCAGGCCCTCCGCCCAAAAGAGCATGGTGCCTCAGTCATGGGCGCCACCCCCACACCACCTGACCTTTCTCTCTCCACTGCCTCCGGACCCTCCGGAGGAACCGGTTGGAGGGAGATTTTCCCTCCACCTGCCGGGATGGGAGAGGATAACTTCAGATTCTTGGGTGCTCCAGCTTATAGCGGAAGGGCACTCCATAGAGTTTCTTCAGAAACCACCCCGACACCCCCCTCAGAAGTCGTCTTATTCAAGGGAACACCTTCCTTTGGTCCAGGAAGAAATATCGACTCTTCTTATGAAGCAGGCGATAGAACCCATCCCCCCTCATCTTCAAGGGACGGGTTACTATTCCCATTTCTTCCTGGTCCCAAAGACGACGGGAGATCTCAGACCCATTCTGGATCTCAGTTCCCTGAATCTTTATGTGGAATACAAAAGGTTCAGGATGCTCTCTCTGCAGAGCCTTCTGCCCCTCCTTCGGCCGGGTCAATGGCTTTGTGTCCTAGATATGCAGGATGCCTTTCTGCACATTCCCATTCGCCTTTCCCACCGCAAGTATCTTCGTTTTGCGTTTCAGCGGGACCACTACCAATTCAAGGCGCTCCCCTTTGGTCTATCCTCAGCCCCCGAGTATTTACCAAATGCCTGGCTGTGGTAGGCCCACCTGCATACAATGGGAGTACAGGTGTTCCTCACCCAGACGACTGGCTCCTGGCGGCCTCTGGGTAGGAGGAACCTCCATTTCTCTCCCTCACCCAGCAAGTTTTCACTTGCCTGGGTATTACCATCAACCATTCCAAGTCTCATCTGGACCCCTCCCAGAGGCTTCAGTTCATCGGGGCTATCCTTGATATGACTATGAGCAAGGCCTTCCTGCCTCCGGACAGGGCGGCCTCTCTTCAATCCCAGATTTCCCTGCTATCAGAACGCAGGAGGATCTCGGCGAGGTCGGTCCTTCGTCTTCTGGGGCTCATGGAGGCCGCTATTCCGACGGTCCCCCGAGCTCGACTCCACATGAGGATCTCTCAGTGGACTCTTCGCTCCCAGTGGGATCAACTTGTGGACGACCTAGATCAATTAGTTCTGATCTCATCGCCAATGGTACGAGACTTGCAGTGGTGGATGGTTCAAGAGAACCTGTTTCGGGGGGTTCCCTTCTTTCATCCTCCCCCCTCCCAGACTCTGACTACAGACGCATCAGGCGAAGGTTGGGGAGCCCATCTAGGCCCTCATCGGACCCAGGGCTTATGGTCCAGACTGGAACAAGCTCTCCACATCAACGTGCTCGAGCTTCGAGCTGTGCTATACGCTCTCCAAGCCCTTCACCAATACATTCTTCCCGCCACCTAGCCGCCAGACGGACAACATGTGCGAGGTGGTACATCAACAAACAGGGAGGAACTCGCTCCTACCCTCTATGCAGGGAAGCAATGAGGGTTTGGGATTGGGCAACTCAACATGACCTTCACCTCACGGCGATTCATGTTCCAGGAGTCGACTACACTCTGGCAGACAAGCTAAGCCGCTCCTCTGCTCTGGCACACGAGTGGGAATTGGACCAAGGGGTGCTAGACGATATCTTTCAGCTTTGGGTACTCCGCAGGTAGACCTGTTCGCCTCTCCCCAAAACGCAAAACTTCCCACCTTTTGCTCGCTCATTCCAGAGCGAGGCGCTTTCTGGAGCGACGCTCTATCTCTAGACTGGAAGGACAGATTTGTCTATGCTTTTCCCCCAATTCCTCTGATCCCACGAGTACTGCAGAAACTAACCACAGAAGGAGCGAGAATGATTCTGATCGCTCCTTTCTGGCCCAGGCAAGTCTGGTTCTCTCATTTACAACAATACTCAGAGGTTCCTCCTCTTTCTCTTTCTCTTCCTCTATCTCGAGGCTTGCTGACCCAGGATCAGGGGACCCTGGCCCACCTAGGCCTCAAATCCCTTCAACTACATGCATGGCTCCTGCAGACCTAGCCCAATCACGTTTTGGCATTTCTCCAAAAGTGGCGGAAATTTTAGTGGAGGCTACCAAGTACTCCACCAGGTCCACTTATGCCATGAAGTGGAAGAGATTCTCTATTTGGGCAGCCTCCAGGAACGTGGAGCCTTTCTCCTGTTCACTGGCTTTTCTGCTGGAGTACTCGCGTCATCTCTTCGACCTGGGTCTCAAGTCATTCCTCCTTGAAGGTTCACATGGCGGCTATCTCAGCCTACCATGTTCCCTTCACAGATAAAGCTTTTGCTCAACTGGAGGTCTCTAAGACCTTTCTCAGAGGGGTCCTTCATCTAAGGCCCCCCATCCGAACTCTGCTCCCCTTGGGACTTGAATTTTGTTCTCGAGAAACTTACTCTCCTCCCTTGAACCTGCAGCTTCTGCAGATCTGAAGTTTCTTTCATGGAAGAGGCAGCTCTTCTTGGTGGCCATCACTTGCTCGAAGAATTTCCGAGCTCAGGCCCTTATGTGTAAAATCCTTTATTTGATTTTTCACAAAGAACAAGTTGCTCTTCGCACTAATCCTAAGTTTCACCCCAAAGTAGTAGCAGAGTCTACCTTAAATCAGTCCATAGAGCTACCTGCCTTTTTTATGCAGTACTCTAATCAAGGGAATATTTACTCCATACCATGGATGTTCACCGGATTCTGAGATACTACACCAACAGGACGAAGGATCTCAGAAAGACTGACCAGTTGTTTGTCTCTTTTGCTCAAAAAAGGGAAGGCAGTGCTTCTTTCTAAGCAATGCCTGTCGAAGTGGTTGGCTCATTGCATCACTTTCTGTTATGACTAGTACAAGAAGACCCATCCGGGTCAGGTTAGAGGCCACTCCACAAGGGTAGTAGCGGCCTCTGCGGCTTGTTTCAAGAATGTGTCTGCGGCAGACATATGCGCTGCCGCCACCTGGACTTCCGTCCATACCGTTACGAAACACTACAGTTTGGACATTGTCTCTCGCCATAGAGCAGGCTTCGGGCTGGCTGTTTTGCAAGGCCTCCTGTCTTGAGGCTTGCAAGGCCAGTGCTACTTTCTGGAGTAGTTTCCTCCTCCCGGTGCCTTTTATTTGTTCCAGACTGCTTGGGATTCAGTCCTATATGTAATTAGCTACAGCAAGAGCCCTCTCGAAGTAAGATAGTACAGTTACGTAAGAACTTACCGTAACAGTAGATCTTCGAGAGAGGCTGTTGCAGTAGGTACTACCTTCCCGCCCTCCACCCCCCTAGGCTTTTTCAGCTCCTTTTCCATGAGAGAAATATCCACTTTCTCTCATCCGGCCTCTTCGCCTGTGGCGGAAAGAACTGGAAGGCGGTGCCCGGACCTCCCTTTATACCGACATCAGATGACGCCCGGTCACCTGACGTGAGGCGGTCCTCGCCAGGACTGCGTTAGCTAGAAATTTTTCCATGGGGTCCTGTCGCCGGCCGGCATCAGTCCTATATGTAATTACCTACTGCAAGAGCCTCTCTCAAAGATCTACTGTTACGGTAAGTTCTTACATAACTGTACTTTTCACATGGCCCTAGTCACATATCGGACCATGCCATGGTGATAGGAAGGTTTAGGATGCGAATGGAGAGAGGTGCTCCCTCGCAGTGGAAATTTCCCTCGGACATGCTCCCTAATAAGGAGTTTAGGGAGTATCTTGCAAATCAGTGTAAGTTATATAAAGAGACCACTGCAGCGTCGGAGGTGTCTAGGGCAACATACTGGGATGCTGGAAAGCCTTTCTAAGAGGTTCTATAATAGCATATATGGCCAGGGTTAAGAAAGAGAAGCTGGAAAAGAGACGGGCATTGGAAAAACAACTTACAGAACTAGAGAGGCGAGTGGCCCAGGGAGAGAGGGGGCAGTAGAACGGTTACTGATGGTCACGCGGGAGGCTTTAAATTCTTTGGTGCGAGGAGAAGCTAGAACATCGTGGTTCTATTGGAAGCGTCATATGTTCGAGTGGTCAAATAAGCCGGACCTGCTCTTGGTTAGACTTATGAAGGGGGACAAATGCTGTACGAGGATAACAGGGATTAAGGATAAAGAGGGTAAAATACATAGGGAGGCAAAAAAGATGAGGACCTGTTTTCAAGAGTTTTATACTCGGTTATATAAAGCGGAGGGTATAGGTGGGGGACAAGGGGTCCAGGCCTTTTTAGATAAGATAGATCTGCCCAACCTCACAGAGAACCAAAGGAACCAATTAAGCCAACCTATAACTAAAGTAGAGGTCCGAAAGGCTATAGAAAAATTACGACAAGGCAAAGCAAGTGGTCTAGATGGATTTTCTATAGATTTTTATAAGGCTTTGGCAGAACAGATGGTTGAAACATTGAGTGAGGTGTTTCAGGAGAAGGAGAGAGCAGAGGGTCCGCAGATCCCGGATACCTGTTTCGATGCCACGATATGCTTAGTTCCCAAACCGGGCAAAGACATGTTGGAATGTGCCTCATATAGGCCGATCTCTTTATTGAATGGGGACCTTAAGATCCTTGCTAAAGTCTTAGCTACAAGACTGGAGGATTATATGCCTGAGTTGGTTCACCCAGACCAGATTGGATTTATAAAGGGGGAGGTTATCCTATCATAATATGCGCAGGTTGCTTAATGTGGTTTGGAGAGCAGGACAAGAAGCAGGGAAAACTTATGTCATCTCAATGGATGCGGAAAAAGCGTTTGATAGGGTTGAGTGGGAGTACCTCTTTGAGGTGTTGATCTGGTTTGGTCTGGGTGACTCATACGTACGGTGGATTAGAGAGATGTATCTAGGATTGAGCTAGGATCTTGGTTAATGGTATGTACACGGAACCTTTTGTATTGGAAAGAGGTACCAGACAAGGGTGTCTGCTTTCGCCGCTGCTATTTGCATTGGAACCTCTAGCTGCGGCAGTAAGACAGTGCCGGGAGCTTCGGGGTATTAACGGGGAGAGGAATACTGAACATAAAATTACACTATATGCGGATGATGTGTTATTGTTCATTACGGACTCTCAAAGGTCTGTGCCACCAATATTGGAACTGATAAGGAGATTTGCTACGTTCTCTGGCTGTAAAATTAACCTAAGTAAGTCAGAGATGTTGCGTTTTCCTAAATTAGAGGCGGTGGATGTGCAATGGGGAATAAAATGTCGGACGGCAAGTATAACATATCTGGGTATCAAAGTGGGTAAGACAATTGGATCATTATATGGACTAAATTATACACCGCTTATTAAAATAATAGAAGCGGACCTGAGAAGATGGATGCAATTACCCGGTATCCTGGCTGGGGCTTATTCATATGTTGAAAATGAATGTTCTTCCCAGGATCCTGTACCCTATGCAGATGATTCTGTTACATATTGTAAAGAAGGATGTTGATAGGTTAGAGAAGTTATTTATCCAATTTATATGGAAGGGGCAAAGGTCAAGAGTTTGCCTTCAGAGACTAAAAGCTGAAACGGATAAAGGGAGTCTTAATTTCCCAGATCTAACAAGCTACTATTTGTCTATACAACAACGATACATTGTAGACTGGGTGTTCCACCCTGAAGTGGCAAGCTAGGTTGCGCTGGAGGAAAAGGGATGCATAGGACTACTCTCCGCGTATCTACATAGTAAAGGTTTACACGACTGTACCACTCGGGGTGGGGGGGGCATTGTAATCCTTTAATTAAAACAGTATTAGAAGCATGGGGCCTACTACAGAAAACTAGGGGGATTAATAAAGGGGAAACATTCTTAATACCAGTGGTGGGGAACCCTTTTTTTCTTCCAGGTTTGGAGGATGGAGGTTTTGGGGAATGGGAGAAGAGTGGGGTGAGGTGTGTGGGTAATTTGATTAGTAATGGGATATTAAACACATTGGAAAATATTATTCAGAGGCTAGGGTTACAAGGGCAGCAACTTTGTCGATATCTCCAATTCGGGCATTCATATTAAAAATGGAAAGGGGAGGAGTGGATGCACATGGGTGGGGTTCAATAGAGACACTGATTATGGGGGCACAGAAAGACCCTAAGGGATTCATTGGAAAGGCTGCAAAGGTGGGGAAACGAGGTCTACCGGACTATATGCAGAAAGTGAAACAACTGTGGGAAAGGGACCTGAAAAAGGAGATCTCGGAGGATAATTGTCAACAGATGCTGGTGGGGCATAGGGGTCTGTTAATATGTAATAAGTTTAAGGAGGCTTATTTTAAATTTTTAGGTAGATTGTATTATCCACCAGTAGCAGTGCACAGGGCGCATCCATCTGTCTCTCCCGTGTGTGGGAGATGTAAGAGGGAAATGGGGACATGTATGCACTGTTTTTTTGGGACTGCAGTGTTTTAAGGTCCTTCTGGCATAAAATAGTTAAAGAAATAGGGCAGATAACAGGGCTTCCCATCCAGATAGACCCAGTTGTAGGGCTATTTGGGTTGTGCCCAGATGAGACAGAGGAATGGGACCCAATGACACGCTGGATAAGAATTCTAATAATAATGGCCAGATATTGTATTCAAAACTCTTGGGTTACTAATGTGGTACCAACTGTTCAGAATTGACACCAGCTGGTGTTACAGAATTTGGCACTGGAAAGATTATCCATGGTAATTAAAAACAGGGCAGAGGCCTTTAACAGAGAATGGGCACCCTTCTTAAATTCGCTTAGCAGAGAGGAAATGGTTACTATATATTATGGCCTGATGTGAGGGGGATTACACTGAAACTGGGAACCCCCCCCATGCCTCATGCTTATGTTTGTTTACCCATGCCCTGTGCTTACCTGTATCTATGGCGTATGTCTAATCACATCCATGTCTTATATGATAGCATTTTATCATATTCTCATAATGTCAGAAAGAACTGAGAAGTAATTGTGGGGGAAATTGATAAGTGTATGTAATATCAATCAATTATGAAATGCATTTTTATGTCTGTATGTGTGTATTGTCTTTGTTGCACGTGTTATTGCAACCTTTAAAACCAATAAAAAGATTATACAAAAATAAAATTGCTTAAAAAATTCACTCGGCAGGCCGTCTGACCCAGGACATTTACCTGTTTTCAGTCTCTGGACTACTGTTAGAATTTCCCTCTCCGTAAAGGGTAAGATTAAGGTTTCCCTCTGCATCTGTGTTAAGTGTGGAAGCTTCAGGGGTTGTAGAAATTCTTGAATTTCCTGCTTAATAGGATTAGGACCCCCCACTATACAGTTTCTCATAATAAGCTCTGAAAGCTTCCACTATACTTGCAGTGGTATGCTGCATTATATGTTTAACTTGGTCTTGGACTCTAGTTATAGTGGCTCTTGCTCTGTGTTGTCGCAGTCTGCTTATGAGTAATTTAAGTGCCCTGGGGCCTCCCTCATAATAGCATTGACGTAAATACATCGGTTTTTGCTGTATGTGGTAATCAAGGATTTTCAGGAATTCCTTCAGCCTCTTCAGTTGTTTTTTCTGTGTCAGGTTTCTGTTGTTGTAGTAATTCTAATTCTTTTATTTGGGCCTGAAGATCACAACTTCTCAGTTCCCTTTGTTTCTTAAATCGAGCTGAGAGCTCAATAAACCTCCCCCTTACCATAGCCTTTACCGTGTCTCAGAGAATACTGGGAGATATGTCTGGATGCTGGCTTAATTGAATGGCCTGCTCGATAGTTTATTTAATGATTTCTTGTGTTTCTTCTTTCTGCATAAAAGAAATATTTAGCCTCCCGAAAGTGGAGCGTTTAGGAGGACCCACCGAAAGCTTTAACAACATAGTAGAATGATCTGATAAAGCTCCAGCCCTTATCTCTGAGGATTTACATAGTCCCATAGATTCTTTGGGGACCAGAAAGTAGTCCGATCGTGAAAAGGTTTGATGCGGGTGGGAAAAGAAAATGTACTGTCTGGCAGTTTTATGGTGCTGGCGCCATATGCCTATGAATCCCCACTCTCCCAAAGGTTTTGTGACTTTGCTGGCCACCCCATTTTCCTGCCTGGTTGTTACTGCAGAAGAATCAAGGCTGGGATTAAGTCTTAAATTCAAGTCCCTTCCAATAATCAGGTGCCCCTCAGCCCAATCCACGATTTTTAGGGAAGAACTCCTGAAAAAAGAGCAGTCTGTGCTCGGTGGAGCATACAGGGAAATCAAGGTTATCAGAGAGCCATGATACCTCCCTCTAATTCCTACAAACCAACTGTCTTTATCTGCTAAGGAATCTTTGAACTCAAAATGTGTCTTATGGGGGATCAATATTGCTGTTCCCCGTCTACGTCCCTTCCCATAAGAAGAAGAGACAATCTTCTGAAAACCAAACTTGGTCAGCTTGTCTTGCTCTGTCCTACTCATATGTTGTTTCTTGCAGCATCATGAACGCTGCCCCAGTTTTCTTTAAGTAGGACATTACCCGACTTCTTTTAATGGGGTGAGTTAAACCATTAACGTTGTATGATATTATTAAGGTACTGGAGTCCTCCATGGGGAATGGTCAGAGGAGCTAAGTTGCATAGTATTGGTCTGCTGATTAAAACTAGAGTCATTGCCAATATCTCTCTACAAGAAAAAAACATAGGCACAAAACAAAAAAATTTCTCCCTGTAAAACTACATACCATAAATGGATAAAACTATTAACTTTTATAACTTTGTGAGTAATTAACTCAAACATGTGGCTTCCAGTAGTGGAGATCTATCTAAATGTAGATCTCTATCAGCCTGCTGTCCTGTCCCTAATTAGAAAGGGTCACCAGACTTAGGAGATGAGGAAATTACCCCCTGCCGCTTCAAGCAGTAGCTCTCCCTGCGAGCCCCAGATGAATTATAAGGACTCTAATGCTGAGTAGTCAGCAAATGCGTGACATCACTTCAAAATAGAGGTGGTAGGTCACTACCTGTATACTATGGCAGGTATCAACAATGCCTTTGGGGCTGGCACAGATTATTCATAATTTGCTGCTGCAATAAATCCCACCCCCCCCCACTGAGCCCTGTATGTATTCCCACTAAACTGATAGACATCTTATTACCAGCAAGAAACGCAGTACTTCACTTCAGTGCAAGTAAGGAGAAGTATAAATCTAGTAATTAACTAAGATCAACATCTGAGTCCACACTATACAGTCCTGAGGTACTGAATCGAGTCCTCATAAGGGAGGCACTTGGTACAAGACCACTGCAGAGCATCCCTGAAAATCTAGAGTTTTGTTGATTTTCCTCTGTGGACTTAGAATACAGTCCGCTGCTGACTGTGATGGAAGGGCTGGGTAAAACAGCGGTGTCGTTCCTTTACGTCATGGTATCAGTTAGCATACCCAGCCGATGATTTACAAGAAATGCCAAAAGAGTAAAACAAAACATTACTTGCTCAGTCCTGGGTATCCATATTGCTCAGTTGCTTCTCTTCCTAAGCTTTCTGCAGAGCTGCTCTGATGGTGTTCATGGATGGCAATGATGACGCAGGGAAGCCGCAACCCCTCTTCTTTTTACTCAGGGCAATGAACCAATCAGAGTGGCTTTGTGGTGCCTGCTGGGATTCTGAGTTCTGGGGTGGTTTTTCCTGGTCTTCCATCAGGCCTTTCTCAATCAGGGCCTTCCTTGCCTCCTTGGGTGATTCGTATGTCTTGACCCCCTCAGCCCAGAAAACACGCAGGCGGGCCGGATAAGGGATGTGAACGTGGATGGTTTGGGCTCTGAGGATTTTCAGCATATCCACATGCCTCAGCCTTTGTTTCTGCACCTCGGGGAGGTAGTCATGATTGAAAAATAATCTGCTGGTAAGGTATTTGACTTCTTTTTGATGCCAGGCTTTCATTAGGAACTCCTCCTTCACCCTGAAACTGTTGAATTTTATTATAATAGAGCAAGGTTTGGCTTCCGGTGGTGGTTTAGGTTGAAGCGCTCTATGAGCTCATTCGATACCGAGCTGATAGTCATTTGGTAACTGTAGAACATCGGTTAAGAGGTCTGACATAAAGTTGTAAGTCGTGTATATGTATATTTTCCCTTCTGGAGCGCCCTTCTAGATCTGTACATTTCTGTTGCAGGGTGTTCGTAAGCTGTAGTAGGACCTGGAGTATGAGGCCTAGCTTTGCTGTCTCATCCTCGATAGCACCAGCCCTCTCTTCCACTTCTCCGACTCTCTTCTCGAAGCCGGCAAGATTTTGGTTAAGTTGTCGGAATTCAGCCCTTGTCTCCGCTCGCATTTCCTTGAGTTCGTGAAGCAATTTTTCAAATCTGGAATGGGTAAGTTGGTCATGTTCATCCTCGGTGACTGCGATACTCGAGGGGGATGGGCTCCGACTACTCTCTCTCTAGGCTGTGGTTGCAATCCCAGTGCATCGGGTCCTCTGGGGGTAGTTTTCAGCCCAGATCTACCTTGGTGATCCTTGTTCCATCTGTTGCTTGCCATTTTTATTGTTTTGCCATTTTTGCTGGCAAATTTAAAGGTTTTAAAGCTCTTGGGGGTGAGAGCTGTGTCTAGTGAGCTGCCGCTGGGTCCGTGACATCACCGGAAGTCTTGGCTAGATGATGTTGATACAGTAATCTACTGTCCAGAGGTTCATGGAAGGCCGAAATAGAGGCCAAATGGACTTTGATGGAGGAATAGCTTAATCCTGTCTCAGCAATCGAGGCTAGGTAATCCAAGACTTTCGTCAATGGACAAGAGTAGGAATCTAGTGATTGGGAAGCAGCCCATGTGGAAAAACATTTCCATTTGGTGTTATATGTTTCCCTGGTTGCTGGTTTACGTGATGCCAGCAATATATTGACAACAGGAGAGGACACTTGTAGACGTGATATGGAAGCATCCTCAGAAGCCAAGCATGAAGGTGTGTAGTGCCTTCAGTTTGGGATGTAGAAGGGTCCCTTGATCCAGAGTCAAGAGATCTGGTCTGATTGGCAATGGAATGGGTTCCTCTACTGAAAACTGCTGAAGTAGGGGAAACCACACCTGCCGAGGCCACAGAGGGGCTATGAGAATCATGGTGGCAGGTTCAAGTTGTAGTTGCAGTAGAGTCCGTTGAGGAGTGGGACTGAGGGGAAAGCATATAAGAAGAGTCCTGTCCATGCTTGGGACAGGGCATCTATAGACCATCCCTTTTTGCTCGGGATAATGGAATAGTATCTGGGGAGCAAACAGGTCCAGTTGCAGGGTCCCCCACAGATGAAAGATTTTCTGGAGCACTTTATAATTTATTTTATTTATTTATTTGTACATCAGTTTACAAACCTTTGAGCCAGAGGCTCGTTTTCAAAGCTACCTCGTCACAAAGAGGACAAATACAGTACAAGTATGTTACAACAATGTGGATTACAACAAATTAGTAAAGCAAGCTATCATATATTAGTTGCAAAGATTTTAAGGTTACAGGATCAGTAGAGAAGGATAGGTACAGATGTTTAGTACTTCTTAGGCAAACAATGGTACGAGCAGACAAGCAGAGGGGTTCAGATAAGTGGAGGCGATGATTGATAAAGCAATGGGAGGTGGTTGGTAGTAGGTTGGGTGCAGCCACTCAGGGAGCTTTGTCAGAGCATTTGAGCAAAACCAACTTAGTAACAGTCACAGCTACGTATATTAAGTAGGTGATTTCGAAGGGAGGTTTTGAAACTGGAGATCATGGAGGCATCAGAGATAGAGGGGGGGAGCGTGTTGAACCAGGATGGGGCTCTGTAGCAATAGGCCCTTTGACCGTGGCGTGGTCCTAGCCTCTGGGGACTAACAGAGGGTTTTGCAGGAGGTCGAGTTTGTACTAGGGATTTTGTATGGCGGATGGAGGCTGTCAAACCTGGTGGGGATAGACCAAGGAGAGTTTTTTTTTGTTATGAGACAGGTTTGATATCTGAGACGTTCGTCTAGGTCAAGCAGCATAGCCTTTGCATATAGTTGGCAAGTGTGTGTTAACCTGGGGGCGCCTGTAATTAGCCTACAGGCCTTATTTAGTGCAATGCAAATTTTGTTGAGGGTGGTCTGGTCTGCAGCACCATAAACTGGTAGTCCATAATCCACAAGGGACAGTATAGAAGATGTGACCGCAAGTCGGAGGGCGTCAGGGGGGAGACAATTTTTGTACCGGTATAGGATACCCAGCCGAATATTGGAAGCTGAGGCTAGTGCAGTGATGTGATCATGGAATGAGAGAGCAGGGTCAAAGGAGATCCCAAGGTACTTATACGAGTAGACTTGCTCGAGTGGAAACTTGGTGCTAGAGAGGACACGGAATTGGAAATTGCTGGCTTTGTTTTGTGGGTGGGCGAAGACCATGGTTTTTGTTTTTTTGAGATTTATTACAAGTCTATGCTCCTTGAACCAGGCTTCAACATCATTATATGATCTTTGCAAGGAGTCCTGGAGGGTGATAGGGTTTCGGTCAGAGGCAAAGATGACGGCATCATCTGCATACAGCAAAATTTGTCCAGTACATGCACCTGGCAGGGTATTGAGATATAGTGAAAAGAGCAAGGGTCCAAGGATGGAGCCCTGGGGAACACCAGAGTGGATGGGACAGGTGTTGGAGAGAGTCCCATTAATTTTAACATGCTGGGAGCGGGCAGACAGATAGCTGGAGCACCAGGAGACAGGCCCAGTGGCAAATCTAGTGTGGCTGAGGGCATCCAGTAGGAGGGGGATGGGAGACTGTGTTGAAGGCTTTTGATGGATCTATGAACACTGCCCCAGCCAGAGAGCCCGAGTCCAGTGAAGAGTGAAGAAAATTTGAGAACTCTAGGAGGGCAGAGCTGGTACTGTGACCTGTACGGAAACCGTGCTGTTCAGGGCAGAGGATGTTGTATTTGGTTAGGTAATCTGTAATTTGAGTGGCCACCACTTTTTCTAAGGCTTTGGAGAGGGGTGAGAGAATGGAGACAGGCCGGTAATTTCCGGCTAGGGACCTGTCGCCACCCTTGTGAATGGGTGTGACTGTGGCAATTTTCCAAGCTGAAGGAAATTGCCCCAGACAGAGGGATTTATTAAGGAGACTAGTGATTGGGGCGAGGACCAGATCCAGTACCCGGCGAAGGATACAGGGATCCAGGGAGTCACTGCCAGTACTATTGCTCTTTAGGGCATTGATTAGGTGAGGTCTGACTTCTTGGGCAGTGACCCGGCATAAATTGAAGCAAGGGTATGTGAGGACAGGGGCAGGTGGGGAGGGTCAAAAAAGTCACTAGGGAGGACTAGGCTAAGGTCCGTGAAAGAAGTATTGAGGAAGTTGAATATAAGGGCTGGGTCAGTGGAGATAGTGCCATCGATGTTGATCTGGGAGGGTGGGGGTGGTGCTCCATGTAATTGTTTGATATTGTCCCAGAAGGTTCTAGCATTCCCAAGAGGAGGTGAGCGATGACTGATAGTGATCAGCCTTAGCCTTTCTGATGGCCCAGGTACATTTGTTTCTTGCAGCAGCATATGCCTGTCTGTCAGTGGGCCGGCCAGTTTCAGTAGCCAGGTGCCATAAATTGTCCCTGTGCTTAAGTAGTTGAAGCAGGGCGGGGGTAACCCAGGGAGCATTTTGCAGTTTGGAACGGAGTACTGTTAGAGGTGCGAAGATGTCACAGGCTTTATTGAAGGTTTGGGTGAAGAAAGTTAGCGCCGTATCAATATCAGGGGCGTGCTGTATGGGAGACCAATTAATTTGGGCCAGAAGTTCCTTAAGGTTTTTCAGACCACCTGGTCTTAGGCGCCGCCATAGGGTGGACTGTGCTATGGGTTTGGATACTGAGGTTGTCCAGTGAAAAAGTATAGGGGAGTGGTCGCTAAGTGAGTCAGTAAGGACTTGGATTTCGGAGGTTTGTTTCGGACGATTGGTGAGGACAACATCTAGAAGAGTGCTAGAGCCCCTCTTTGGATTTATTCTTGTGGATTGGGCAACGAGCTGAGTCAGATCAGTTGCTGCGAAGGAGTCATGGGTAGCAGAGGAAGAGGAGCTAAGCCAGTTAATGTTTAGATCGCCCACTAGGATTTGGTCAGATGAGTGGTGTAGCGAAGTAAGATACTCCGTTAGCGAGACCAGTGCCAGTGTTTGATTTTTTGGGGGTACGTAGGCTGTAGTTAGAGTGGGCCCTTGAGGGGTCCGGGGTCAGTTTTAGGGTTAGAGCCTGCGCCCCGAAGTAGAGGGCAGGGGCTGGGAGGGCTAGTACAGTGAGAGAGTCTCTGCTGTAGATAGCACAGCCCCCACCCTGTCTTCCAACCCGGTAATCCCGATAAAGGGAGTAACCTGGGAGGGAAGGAGACAAAGGAGTCTGGGATGGACTTTGATAGCCATGTTTCCACCAGGGTGATTATATCAGGTTTATGGAATGTGACCCAGCATTGGAGTGAGTCAAATTTTTTAAGAAGGCTACAGATATTCATTGATGCAATGCGAAGCACAGGAGAACCTGCTGTTGAGCTGTTGTGAGCCAGGCCAGGGTTGGGATGTATATTACCTGACAGGAGTAGTAGAATAACTACCACCCTGGACAGGGGGCAGTGGAAAGTATGCTTGCCACGGACATGAATGGAAGAGGAGGGGAGCTTCAGGGCACAGGGGGTAGGCAGTGTAGCACAGGCTGGGAAGGCTAGAATGATAAGCCTCCAGTAGGAGCCGGGGGGGGAGCTGGGAGGAGGCTGGAGGGTGGGCAGGGTGAGCAGGAGCACATAGTGAGAGTAGGGTGGGAGTGTGCCAGCTCTGGTACACAGGGGGTGGATAGTGCCAGTGCGCATGGGGAAGCATCGGTTAGACAAGACTGCAGGAACACTGTGACAGATGGGTGGGACAGTGGCCTCGGACAGAGGATGAGAGCGAGTCATATGAGTAGGAGGTGGGCATGCATTATGCTAAGGAGCTCAGCAAGCAAGGTAGAAAGAAGTAGACAGTTGCCAGCCAGTAAGCGTTAGTGCCACTTTGGTTCAGTGGTAGCGACACCGCCTCTGGTGTACAAGGTACCGGGTTCAAAACTCTCCCGGGGTATTTGGAAGTGGACCTGGGTAGGAGCCGTAATCCATGGTACAGGTGCTGGAAACAGGCAGCGTTTGGGCCCGAAAGTAGGGTGCTAAATAGTGACTCCTAGTGGTTAATAGATGAGGGCTTAAAGGGAGATAGGGGGTCCAAGTGGGTGGCAGCTACAAGGTTGGGTGTGCAAGAGGTGAGCGCAAGGTAGCAGAGGCCTGGGGGTAGGAGAGGAGAGGTGGGGCAGATGGATAGAGGTGAACCAGAAATGGAGAGAAAGGGCTATCTGGGCAGGAAGTATGCAGAGGGAGCACAGGGTCCCTCTAGTGGCTAGCAGGTATAACCTGCAAATGGGAAAGTGGGGACTTAGAATTTCTGAAGTAGGAAGTGATGTCATAAGGGTGGGTCAATAAATTGAGGGCCGCCCCTGGGTAAGGGAGTGGCTGGGGCGGGCGGGGCAGACGACGTGAAGCGTCGTCAGGCTAGCACCCCACACAGGAGTCCAGCAGGTTAATGAGGTATCCTTTACCTCTAAGGCCTTCTGAATGCTGTGGCGTGCTGTCGGTTCGGCTTCTGGAGGGAGCGCTGGCTTTCCTGTCCCTGCCGCGGTCGGCAGTGTGTTTTGGGGGGGTACAGCCTATAAGGGGAGCAGAACAAAGAAATGATTAAAATGCAGTGGGAGAGAGAGACTTAGACAAACCCTGTACTGCGCATGTGGGCTATGTCCCGACTCAGGCCCCTCGTGACTGCGAGTAGCTTCTGGCGATCACCTCGGAGAACCAGGTAGGCCGTTTGTAACTAAAAAACGTCCCTATCGATAGTCAGTAAACATAGATGGTAGACTTAGAGCTTACTGGAACAGACAGCATGTCGAACAGTAGATCCTGTGTGTGGCTATGCAAGACTACAGGCTAACATTAGGTACATAAACAATACTGGCCCTGAGAGACTTCTGGGTCTTAAAGCACCCTGGCAGCTAGCAAACAGTCATAGGCAGGATACAGGTCCAAAAGGCAGAGAAAAAACAATCAGTACTCCTGTGGGGACAGAAAATAAGTCTTTAAGGCTACCTTGCAGGTAGCACCCCACACAGGAGTCCAGCAGGTTAATGAGGTATCCTTTACCTCTAAGGCCTTCCAAATGCTGTAGCGTGCTGTCGGTTTGGCTCCTGGAGGGAGTGCTTGCTTTCCTGTCCCTGCCACGGTCGGCAGTGTGCTTTGGTGGGGGGGGGGTACAGCCTCTAAGGCCTTCCAAATGCTGTGGCATGCTGTCGGTTCAGCTCCTGGAGGGAGCGCTTGCTTTCCTGTCCCTGCCACGGTCTATAATGAAGTGTCCGTTCGTGTGCAGATGATTGGCAACTGTGAAAGTTGGCCAGGAGGTTATAACGTCCTGGTAGATGGACAGCTGTTAGTGTGAGGTGTTGCCGAATGGTTTCCTGCCAGACTGTAAGCATCTCTCTGCATAGAGTATGGGATTTTGTACCTCCTTGTTTGTTGAGGTAGAATACTAGTGCGGTGTTGTCTGACTAAATCAGCAACTGTCCCGGAGACAGATGAGATTGAAAAGCCTGGAGGGCTAAGGGAACCACCCTCAGTTCCAGGAGATTTATGGGGGGGGATGAGGGATAGAAGTGGTTCAATTGCCGTGTGTCCTGTAAGGACCCAGGTGCACATCCCACCCTTCCAGGGATGCATCCGTGGTCAATGTCTGCAGGGGCGGGGGGGGCACTGGAAGGACATACCTTGAAAAAGGTTGGCTCGGAGCATCTACCGTAATAGGGCAGACTGCAACGAGGGAGGGACTCTGATTTTGTCTTCGAAATGTCCTGTTCTTTGAGACCATTGGTTCTGGAGAACCCATTGGACTGGTCTCATCAGAAGACGGGCAAAAGCTACCATAGGGATGGTAGTGGCCATGAGACCTAAGAGACACAGCATGCATCTAGCTGTGACAACTTTCTGGGCTTGTATCTGTAACGGCAGAGATAGAAGCTTGTCTTGTCTGTCAGCCGGGAGGTAAGCCCTGGCGGAGACGGTGTCGAGGATCGCTCCTATATACTGGAGCGACTGTGTAGGAGTCAGATTGGATTTTGGCCAATTGACCGTAATTCCTAGATCTTGGAACAGAGTTAAGGTTGCCTCTAGGGAGGAAAGCAGAGCCATTTTGGACTCTGCTTTTATAAACCAGTTGTCCAGGTATGGGAAGACAAGGCTCTGGTAGATTGGGAATGACCTCTGAAACTGCCTCTATTAGAGCCTCTGTGTTTTCCACCTCTTTTGATATAATAAGAGGAATGGGAACGGTATGATAGCTGTGAAGTATGGTACATGCCATGGACTGTGCGTAGAGTTCTGCCTGAAGCTTGGAGATCATCAATCAATGTTTGGTTACCTGGCCCAAATAATTTGGACCCCATTAGAGGGGTCGTTAACTACTCTCTGCTGTACATCAGGTATGAACCCAGTGACGTGACGCCAAGCATGGCAATGCAAGGTAATGCCTGTTGCTGACATACGGGTCAAGGTATCAACTGCATCATAGCCCGACCGGAGTACGTGATAGAAAAGGGAGTTGTCAGTGGCTATTGTAGCTAGTAACTGTTCCCTTTCCTGTGAAGGAGGGAGTTTATTGACTAATTCAACGGCAGATGACCAGAGTGTATGCTGGTGTTTGACCATGTGTCCCATATAATTCAGGATTCTGAGATTCATGGTACTGGATTGAAATACCTTTTTCTCCAGAAAATCTATCCTGCGAGATTCTTTATCCGGAGGTAAGGAACTCATGTGCTTTGGTCATTTAGTATGATCATGAGCAGCAGCAGCAATCACCACTGAATCCACTTCAGGAATAGTGGATAGAAAAGGGTGATCCAGAGGAGCCTGGTATATGTGATCCGCCTTACAGGTAACAGCCATGACAGAGGAAGGTTGGTGCGGGGCTACAAGCATAGCATTTTGATAGGTCTGGATTAGTGGGGGTACTACTAAGACCGGCTCCTCGGGTAACTCCAAGTAGTCTGCCATATCCTTACATTGTTTGTCATGTTCGGTAGTGGAAAATCCCATGACTTTTTGAATTTGGATCATCATTTCATGGAAGGAAGGGTCATCTGGAGGAGAGGCAGCCGTATGTCTGAGCAAGTCCTCTTCTAATGGGGAGAGGTCTGATAAAGGAGTGTGGGGCTGGAAATCCAGCTCCTGGAATTCCTCATCCACTCGATCTCTGGTAAAATCTGCCAGGAAGTCAGGTTCATCTGACAAGTAATCCTCCATATAAGGGGGAGGTGACCAAGGTGGGGGAGGGTCCCTGTCACCGTGAAATCATTTAGGTGGAGGTGTGGGTGAATGGGATGGATAGCTCGGCTCTCCAGAATCAGAGGGCTGAGCATGACACATGGCATGCAAGACCTGCCGTACTACAGCAGAAACGTCCAGTTCTTTTTGAATGGGGGGGGGGGAGCTTCTGGGAAACCAAAGGGAGGATAGAGGGGATTGGATGCGTAGCCTGAGCAGGTCTTGCCCCTGGGTGATAAAGACCAGGGTCTTGATCCCTATCTGCCTGGCCCCTATAGGTACCCACCTGTGGGGGTGGTGGGGCAGTAAGCATAGCAAAAGCAGCAGGTTTGCCCCGTGGAATGTGGCCCGTCGTCAACGGAGCTGCTGGGGAAAGAGTGCTATGCTGTGAAAATTGAAAATGACAGTCCCGTCGATGGGAGAGGAGCCCCCGTTGACGGAACCCATAGAAGGTTAATTGTAAACAGCCATTAACGTGCTAGAAAGCACCGGCCAACGAAGGAGTAACCCCTCTATCGACGGTGAGGCAGGCTGAGAACGCACCATCGATGGTGGGGTACCTGTGATGGTGGCCGCTGACGAGCACTTAGGCATGGAATGTGAGGAGAGCTTCTCCTTCTCGTGCCGTCGATGAGAATCAGTGGGGGTAGGACTCTTGGAACGAGCCCCCTGATTCTCCATGAGAGACAATTTCTGCTCCATTAGATGTTGTTTGATTTCAAACAACTGTCGACAATGGGTTGCCTGGTTGAAATCCTGACAACGAATGCAGGAACTGGTGTCATGCGTGGGTCCCAGACACCTTACACAAATAGAATGGTAGTCAAAGCAGTAGATTTTCCTTTCGCAATGGCAGGAACGAAATTGTGCTATCTTGTCTGAAGATTCTTTGGACATTCGTCGTTTGTTCAAATTCTCGTCGATGACTGCTGTCTGAAGTTGCTCTAACTGCTGTGTGCGAGCTGAAGATGGTGGGAAAGTTAACTGAGGATACCAGGGACCACCCACACTTTTATATAGGAAACAGGAAGCTGATGTCATGTGTGGGTGGCCCCTGGAAAAGACTGCTAGAAGAGCTGTTGTGTGCCACAGTGACCTCTGGTGATGACCCAAGTGTATTCCCTACTGCAAGAGACCACTCTGTGGAAGATCTACTGTTTTTTTTTTTGTTTTGTTTTTTTGTGGATTTTAAATGTTTAGATGACCATCATGTACTGGACAAAAAATTATAACTTTGACATGGGGTTGCGGAAACACCAGGGAACATCCTTATGAAAAATAACACAAATTTGTCCCCTATTTTCTTTGTGCAATACTTTGAACGGGGGATATCGTCTTTGGGAAGAGTTTAACATTGGACACTTGCTGTAACCTTTCCGGTGGTTTTCTTGGAATGCCCGTTTCCAGCCCGCCCAACATGACCTGAAATTTAGAAGGTGGT
Source organism: Neoceratodus forsteri (assembly GCA_016271365.2). NCBI lineage: Eukaryota > Metazoa > Chordata > Ceratodontiformes > Ceratodontidae > Neoceratodus > Neoceratodus forsteri. Next base: position 767,550,717 of record CM057450.1, on the reverse strand, counting down.
GTAGGCAGGGCTTTTGCTCACCAAATCAAGTTATGAAGGAAGACACCCTTTTAGATTTCCACACACTTTAGCAATCCTTTCAACTTTTTAATTCGGATCATTTTAGATATCTTCAGCTGCATACTTATATGTTAGAACAGTGCGTAGCAGCCCCAAATAATCATACTGCAAAACCTCTACTAGATGTAATTCTATTTTTATTTATTTAGTTTTTGTTGACCGGGTAAGTGCACTAGACAAATCCTGCCTATTTTCAGGCACGACCCGGGGGAGGGGGATACAGATGAATGCCAACTGACCTTGAACCAGATTAAGCTGTTGGTGGTATTTTTAGTGAATGAGGGAAATTCGGCCAGGACACCGGGGAAATTCCCCTGCTCTTTTCGATAAGTGCCATGGGATCTTTAACATCCACCTGAACTACCACCAATCCAGGCAGATGGGACCTCGGTTTAACGTCTCATCCGAAAGACGGCACCTCAGAAGTGCAGCACCCCTCTCTTGCTGCACTACAGTGTCAGTACTGGGCTATTAACCCAAGTGCCAGATGTGGGAACTGAACCCACAGCCCTCTGATCTCCTGGCCTCAGAGGCGAGTGTGCTACCTACTGAGCCACTGACACTGTTAGTGTCTAAAATGTATTCTCACAATAGGGCTAATTTCTGCCTGATATAAAGCCCTTAAATTCCTACACAGCGATCATGCTGTCCATATAAAACAAAGGTGGCAGTAAGAAAATAATAATGTGCTTGCTAAAACTGATTGGGCTAAGATTTTTCACTCAGGACTGAAAACTACTTGTTCCCCTTTGTGGCAGGAATTCGCTTGAAAAGTCAGGACTCATTTTTTCTCCACACCTACCATACAGGGACAGTTGGGCGCCTGCTTTTCTTCGGCATGCTGGAGGAAATGTGGGGAGAACCAGGTTCATATCGCACACATTTTTTGGTCATGTCCAGCACTGGTGGTTTCCTGGCAGCAGATTACAACCACAGTGTCTGCTCTGTTTGTTCTTGAAACCCCCATTCTTTTTTGAGATTGCCATACTGGGCCTCTCTCCAGTCGTCCTGGTAGGGCATTACAAGATACATCTCTGGAACATATTATTGGCTGCCGCACACAAAGCCATTGCTCGACAATGGCATCAAACAGAACCAAAGACATTTCAGTTGTGGTTAACTATAATACATTAGAGTCAGACTATGGAAGAATGAACTTATAAAATGAATCTTTGAACCCATGTTTTTGTGTGAAGATGGATGCTTTGGCTGCTGTGCAATGACTCTTAGCAGCCAGTTCAGATTTAACCCCATTGTTGTTTTTACAGGAATTGCTGGGTTGCAATTCCATTTACAGCAATTGTAAAGTCTGTGCTTGGGATAAGGATATTTTTCTTTTGGAATCTGCTGAACTACTACTTCTTTAGCCATGGCGTTGTGTAAAGGTCTGTGTACCCATGTTACTCAATAAAGATGAATTAAAAAAAAATGGAGGATCACACCCACAGAGAATCTTTTGTACTTAATGTGCACACATTGGCAAAGGGAAACAAGAAACAAACAGCTACGTTGTAAGGGGAGAGCAGTCACAGTCAACAGCTGCAAACCGCTAAATAGTAAGGGGAGAACTATCACAAACAGTCAGCAGTAGTAGAGCAAACCAGATCATTGCAGCCCTTCACAAAATAAAGAAAAGCTGCATGATGCTCAAAATGGCTGAGTGTAGGCGAACAAACATACCTGGACAAAGGCATGAGGGGAACCACTTTCGCACAAAAAACCCCAACTAAAAAAGCAAAGTGCTTGTAATCCATAGAAAAAGACCAATGCCCATCCAGGTGCATTTGTCACCTACATTTGGCCACACATTTCCTGCACAGGACCAGAAAGAAGACAATCTGCTTGCAGTAGGCCCCCACCCACTAAACAAGGAAAAGCTGCACGGTGCTCAAAATGGCAGAGTGTAGGTGAACAGTCACACCTGAACAAAGCATGAGGGAAAACATATTTGGGGGGGGGGGGACAAAAACAAAGGGCTTGTAACCTACACAAAAAGGCCGCTGCCCATCCGGGTACATTTGTCACCTGTGTTTGGCCACACATTCCCAGCACAGGACCAGAAACAAAGTATGCATGTTAGGTGGTATTGGGCACGATTCGCTAAAATGTTGCCTTTTATTTCCAAGAGAGTAAATCTGTAAATATTTGGACAGTTAACCACTGATGACATAAAGACAACACTACAATAGAAAACATGATACCAGGTAGATTCTGATGCCTAATTAATCAAGTATTATGCCTTTGTTGTTACACAGAAGCATAGACAGTGATGGCAAAAAAAGATCTAGTCCACCATATTTTACGCCGAGACCTTAGTGTATATGGTGTTCTTATCTGCACTAACCGACCCAATGTTCTCTGCTTTATTGCTGCCCCTTCAGTAAATGAAAAATACATACTTAACTATAATTGTTGATCTTCCAGAATATCTTCACAGTTGATTCCCACTGATGGGTCTGGGGTCGAAGGCACTGGGACCCAGCGGGAGCAGATTGTTTTGCAGGGATGGAGCCAATGTCTGCTGCTGAGCACTTCCTCGCTTGGTGCCGCATGTCAGCCAATAACTGTTGCTGGATCCCTCACACATACCCCTCTTATGTTCGTCAGGAGAGAAATAAAGTGGAGAAAAATAAGAGAAAGCTTGAGACTTTCTATGCCAAAGGGATGGAGAAAGGACATAGGAAGCAAAAATAAACAACAAAATAATCTATTTACCAACTTAGAAATAGGCAACAGGGTGCACTAAGTGGCTGAGTCAGAGCCTCATACCACTAGCCAGAAAGTGGGAGGATAGTTTTCAATAAAAAAAGGTCAGCAGCCCTGAGCATGTGGCTCTAGCAGAAGCACAAGGTGAGGATGCCCAAGATTGGGACCTCCTTGTAAATGAGATGGCAAATGTGCCAAAAAAAGGAACGAGACACATAAACTCCTGGAAAAGGGCAACTCCATGCTACCAGGTAGAGAATTGATTGAACTCATGAGGTAACCATGTCCCTCTTTCTTACATCAGGGAAGGAGAAAGGGGGAACCTAGGTACATCTGGAGTTGCAGGACTGAACAGTTCAAGGGAGTTGAGATGTGTTAATTTCCCCTGGTACCCCTAAGGGTAGTGGGCTAAAATCCCTGATACACAAGGAAGAAGAGGAATACCAACCAAAAAAGTAACACATAGAAAAAAGATGACTTAAAAAAGGACCTGCTTTCCCTACAACTACAGGGATGTTACCCGTTTGAGAGCAAGCATAGCAGATCCATAAAAAGGTTCGTAGCACCCCCCACATGCAGTGCAGCTGCCAAGTGGAGTTAGATTAGGTAGTGCGAGGGCACATGCTGCATTTAGTAACTAATAGGGATATACCCACAGAGGGGATATACGCTGGGCAGGGAGAGGGAATTACAAGAAAGAAGAAATGGAGGAAAGGGCCACCGTCCACTAGCCCCATTTTTCTATTTTTTGTTGTTGTTGGTGTGAGGGTCCCAAAGGATACCCCCAGGGGAGTGTAATGGGAGAGATGCCTAATAGTGTGTGTGTGTGTGTGTGTGTGTGTGTGTGTGTGTGTGTGTGTGTATGTGGTGCTACCAGCACCAGCAGGGTGAGCTTGCCCAGAAGCCCTGGCTCTGTCTGAGCAGCGGATGGTGGGCAGGCATGTGAATAAATGGTGAAGATGTACTGGAAGATCAACAGTTATGGTAAGTATGTAATTTTCATATTTCCCAGGGGTGCGTCTTCACCATTGATTCCCACTTATGGACCAGAGTACCAGGCTTTCCCTTCTTGTCTGAAGAAGTAAAAAGGACACTACAAACATGCGCATAAAGGTAGGAATGGGCACAAAACCCAATAGAGGCAAGGAGCAGAAAAAAAACCATGGTGGCACTGTTTCAAAGGGTCCTGCTGTGATCCAAAGTGCCAGGGCTCAGTGCTGTACTTTTGCTTCCTGGTGCTAATAAACACTGGCTTGTGACCAGTCCCTGCTATCTTTCCCCAGAAGCAGAACAACTATGGGATTGCAGGCTTACTCCCACATCATTTCTCTCTACTGAAACTTGTTACCGGTAGCCATCCGTCTCTCCCCTACTCATGCCAGCTTCAAACAGGAAATACGCAACCATCTCTTAGCCACTAACTCCTGTACTTGTTTCTTTCTGCCTTTACTCCTGCTTCACTTGTCCACTGCTAGTCCACGTTGCCTCACTCACTGAGCACTTAATGCCAGAATGATTATGGGATCCCAGGCTTTCTCCCGCTTCACTCCTCTGTATTGGAACTCATTACCGGCAGCTGTCCGTCTCTCCCCTACTCATGCCAGCTTCAAACGGGAGCTACGCAACCATCTCATAGCTGCTAACTCCTGCACTTGTTTCTTTCCACCTTGACTCTCCTCTGCCTTCACTCCTGCTTCACTTGTCCACTGCTAGTCCACATTTCTTCATTCACCGAGCACTTAATGCCAGAATGACTATGGGATCCCAGGCTTTCTCCCACTTCACTCTTCTCTACTGGATCTCATTACTGGCAGCCATCTGTCTCTCCCCTATTCATGCCAGCTTCAAACGGGATGTACACAACCATCTCTTAACCAATAACTCCTGTACTTGTTTCTTTCCACCTTGACTCCTCTCTGCCTTTACTCCTGCTTCACTTGTCCACTGCTAGTCCACGTTGCCTCATTCACTGAGTAGTGCTCCCTCACTATAACAAATGGATTCAGAGCCATTCTGCCCATTCGTTATAGCCTTGTGTTCATTACAGTGAGGGGCAACATTTAAACGGCACATACCACCACCACCTAATAAACAAATGCAACCATACAATCAGTATAATCAAACTTTGAGTGTTATTTAAAAAAAAGGTAGTAATTAAAACTTTTTTAGTTCAGGTTTGATTCAGTTATAGCACTGAACTATGCAGGACTTCATTTCCAAATGTCCATAATCTTTTTTTGTACCACTGCTCTCCTACCAAAGTTCCAAGTGAAAGAGAGCAACTGGCGAAGCTGTAGTACCTTAAGTAATTCCTCTGTCCTGACACTCGATCCATTCCAGGCATGTTTGTGGTCCTGCTATAGCCTCTGATGAACTTGGAAGTTTTGTCACTACTGCACCACCCTCATCTTCCTCCTCACTCTCCTCGCTGTCATCCTGGACGCAGTTTGATATCGCAGCTACGATTTCATCATCAGTGAGCTGCTCAGTTATTGCTAGCATGTCATCGCTAAGCAACCAGTTATCGATGAGCTCACTGGCTTCTTCGGGGTGCTCAGTAATGTTAAGATCAGTGGCAGGCTTACTGATCTCATCTGTGTAGTCGGCGTCTTCTGAATCTGCAACAGTGTCATCTGTGTTGTGTAGAGCTGGACCCAGAGTCTCCTCCCAAAAGTGTTTAATTGTGGCCATGGAAACAGGCTTCACCGGAGAGGTGAACAACATCCTTCAAAGTAAGTGACTTAAGAAAGTTTGTGACAGACTCAATTTGAGCAGCAAGATTGCCTAGAAGGTGTTTCCTATAATGTTTTTTAAACATGGCGATAATGCCACCATCCAAATGATGGATTCTGGAAGTGGTGTTTTTGGGAAGAAAGCTTGTATTAATGCTACCATCCTGTGATTTAAGTGCAGATGCTGGGGAGTGGGCAGAGCACTGGTCCTTCAAAACCAGTTCTGTAATAGGTTTGCTGTTATCCAGGCACTCTTTGAGTGACCATACTCCACAGGCTGGGAGGACATGTTCAGGTGGGGGAAACAATGAGGTGCTTTGAACTTTCCTGTACAGAATGGTTTGAGTTTGTGTGAACCAGTGGCATTGCTGCATAACAAGTAGGTGACACGGTCTTTAGCTACCTTAAAGCCCTTTGAAGCATTCTTTTCGGACTTAGCAGCTAATGTCACAGCTGGTAAACACCTCCAAAATAGTACGGTCTCGTCGCACTTGTAAATTTGGTTGTTTGTATAGCCGCCATCTGATATAATTTTTTGAAGCTTTGGTATAAACTCTGCTGCCGCAACATCATCTGTTCTCCAGTGACACAGACACGGCAGATGCCATGTTGGCGTTGAAAACCCCACAGCCAACCCGTAGAGGACTTGAAGGTGTTCTCTTCGCCATACAGCCCTGCAGCAAATTGCAGAGAGCCAGAGACAGGGACTCCATTCAGGCACTATTGGCTGAACCAGAGCTGGGTCGCCTTGTCAGTTTCTGTCTTGTCAGCCTTCCGCAGCTTCTTATGGCTCACACCATCAGACTCTGCACACTCCAGGACGGCTTCTCGTAGTGACCCCTCTTGCTTTCTCCAAGTGCAGATAGTTGACTTGGAGTAACCCGTTTCTGCAGCTACTTTCTTTAAACTTTCACCTCCATTGAGCCGATCCACGATTTCTGTCTTTCGCTCAACGGAATACCCAGAATGCTTCATTTTTGGCAGGGAGTGGCTAATCTGCTTACAACTGTGTTTTTTTTATAGGCATTTCAGTACAGGTAATTGACAATTACAGTTAGCACTGTTAATTGCAGATAAGTGGACTGATACGGTGTAACGATCGTTTTATTTTTCACATCACATTGTGTTGGCTGACTTGACATTTAGTGATAGGGAGCCATGTTGCACGTTCCTAATAACCGTGCATTTGCTATATCGAGGATCGCTGTAGCAAGGGAGCGCTGTACTTAATGTCAGAATGACTATGGGATCCCAGGCTTTCTCCCGCTTCACTCCTCTGTATTGGAACTCATTACCGGCAGCCGTCCGTCTCTCCCCTACTCATGCCAGCTTCAAATGGGAGCTACGCAACCATCTCATAGCTGCTAACTCCTGCACTTGTTTCTTTCCACCTTGACTCTCCTCTACCTTTACTCCAGCTTCCCTTATCCATTGCTAGTCCACATTGCCTCGCTCGCTGAGCACTTAATGACTCATGGCTATCTTCTAACTTCTTCCCTGCCATAGCTGGGTTTTCCTGTTTCTCTCTGTCTCTCTGTCTCTCTCTCTCTCTCTCTCTCTCAATCCTGCTAAACCTACTCCTCTCACAAGTGTTGAGCTGCTAATGTTTTTATTATTGGTTACCTATTGAATTGTTTTATTGTTCCATTTAGTCTTAGTCACTGATTTAGTGTATTTTTAAATTTTGCTTACTGTACATTTACTACTGTGAATATTATCACTAATCACTTTGCTTTCCTGCCACTTGACCATGTCTCTTGTGTAACTGTGTGCTTTCTCTGTACCAGTGTAATATGACTATTTTTGCCTTGTACTTTCCTGGGTCGTACCTGAAAATAGGCATTTTATGTCAGCAAAAACAAAGGTGTAGAATCCTGTGGGTGCAACTCAGTTCATCATCTGGGAAAAAGATCTGCTTTGCAGTAGTATACAGGCCACCAGGACAAGCAAAGGATAGGGATGAATTGCTTTTGGAAGAGATCAGGAATGCAATACGAAAAGGGGACACTGTGGTGGTTGGAGATCTCAACTTGTCTGATGTGAACTGGGGTATCCGATGGGCAGTTCCTCAAGGAGTCAAAAGGTGGTGGAAGCCGTACAGGACTGCCTACTCACCCAACTGGTGAACACTCCAACTAGGCTCGAGGCAGTCCTTGATGTGGTGCTCACCAACTCGGAGGTTGTTGGTGCTGTTAAGGTTAAAGAGCCACTAGTTATTAGCGACCACAACTCCATTTGGTTCGAGCGCTCCCTGGAGGAAATTAAATCTCAATCCAGGGCTGTGGTCTTGAACTTCAGAGGAGCAAACTTCAGAAGGGTGAAACAGTCAAGGAAAAACTATCAGGAATCCGTAATATACAGGAGGTAGAAGACATCTGGGGACAAATTAAACAAGCTGTCTAAGAGGCCACCAAGTTGTGCATAAAGTCAGGAGTGAAATGGAAAAAACACAAGAGACCCATTTGGTTCACAGCACAGGTTAGGGAAGCAGTTAGAAGCAAAAGGGAAGCCTTCCGCATATACAAAAGGACCCAAGGGGATAACGATTGGAACAACTACACACATAAATGCAGGGAAACAAAGAAAGCAGTGCAACTGGCAAAAGCATTAGCTGAGCTGCGGATCACCTCAGGGATTAAAAAGGGGGGACAAACATTTATTTTGTTACATACAGGAGAAGAGGAAGAATGGGGGGGGGGATAGTTCAGCTCCAAGAGGAGGAGAGGATCATTGATGAAAATGCACAAAAGGCCACTGCACTGAACAGATTTTTCTGTTTGGTATTCACAAAAAGGAACTTGATGGACCAGTTCCTGACAGTGGCATCAAGGCTACCGGCAGGGGGATCCCACAAATGGACATGCCATTGATTACCATAGACAGGGTCAGGGAGGCACTGATGCGCCTAAAGACGCACAAGGTACCAGGGCCTGATGGACTGCACCCTAGGGTGCTGCATGAACTTGATCAGGAATTGGCGGAACCCATGGCACATTTCTTCAGCCACTCATTGCTAACGGAAACTGTGTCATGCGACTGGAGACGCTTAGACATAGTGCCCCTCCACAAGAGTGGGAGCAGAGAGGAGGTCGGTAACTACAGACCGGTAAGCCTCACATCAATAGTCAGAAAATTAATGAAAACATTAATTAAGCAGGACCTAGTGTAATATCTGAAAGGGAATGGTCTCCAAGACATGAGACAGCATGGGTTTGTTGCAGGGAGGTTGACAAACCTCATTTCATTTTTTGACTGGGTGACTAGGGAAGTGGACAGGGGCCACCCAGTGGATCTCCTCTACTTTGACTTTAGCAAAGCCTTTGATTCAATACCACACAGGTGCCTGCTGAAACAAGCCTTGGCCAGAGCCGATAGGGCTGCAGGAGAGGAATCTGGGTCAAAAATATTGAAAATTATTTTTCTTGTTATATTTTTACACGTACTTTTCAACACAGCCTTGTGATGAACCTGCCTGATAAAGAAGGGCAGAGAAAACTCCTGGCCTAAAGGTGATGTCATGTAGGGACTGCAAAATCAACTTTTGGGCTGCAAACACACATTTTGAGCAGGAGTTGAGAAATGACAGCTGTCACATTAATGAGTCACTGTATGGCTATGTTGAAATGTTGTAAAAATAATGACTATTACCAAAGTTATGAGTCCTCATTTGCAAAATTCAGCATAGCCTCATAACTTAAAGCAGCAGTGCAACAATTCGTGAACATTTTTACCTATACTTCTTTATGCTATTTTAGATTGCCACTTACCTCCTGACTTGTATGATACCCTTCTTATCACAATTTGAGTCTGTTTGAGTACTTTATTTCATGTCTGAAATAATAAAAGGAGCACTCCTTTTAATATGGCTCGGACCAGGTTTTCATCAGTATTTGTAGCTGTTTTTGGATAACTATTGTTCTGTAAGGTCAGAGAGCACTGCCTGCTGCACTATAGCAGCGATTCTCTAGACCTGAGACTTCTCCGCCTCACTCTCCTGGAAGTCATAAACCCGCTCACCCATATTCTTAACCGCTCCCTCTGTCAAGGGAAATTCCCCTTCCTCTGGAAATCGGCTTCCATTACCCCATCTATAAATGTGAGAACCACACCTCCACTAACAACTACCGCCCAATCTCCATTCCCCCTTCCCCATCCAAAGCATTGGAGCGTATTGTCTCCGATCAACTCACTAACCACCTAATGAAATATAACCTTCTATGTCACCAGCAACATGGCTTCCATAAGGGACATAGTACCACCACAGCCCTCCTTGAATTCACCTCACATGTCCACTCTGCCTTGGATCATGGCCACATCACAGGGGCCATCTTCGTGGACCTCTCTAAGGCATTTGATACCATCAACCATGCCCTCTTACTGAATACACTCTCCTCCAGTGGCTTTTCCAGTGATGTCCTAAACTGGTTCACTGACTACCTGTCAGATAGAACACAACAGGTCAAGGTAGGCACCACCCTGTCCCCCAGCCTCCCAGTCCGCTCCGGTGTTCTACAGGGCTCCATATTTGGCACTCTGCTATTTAGTCTATATCTAAACTCCCTCCCATTGGCCTGCTCCGGCAGCCTGCTCCGATACGCGGATGATGCTGTCCTGTACGCCTCCGATCCTGACCCCCTTAAACTCCACATAACACTCCAACTCTCTTTCTACGAAGGTGAACACTGGTTCACTACCCAGCAACTAATAATCAACTACAAGAAGACAAAAGTCATGATCTTCTTGCACCCACAGAACTCCCTTAAGAACCTCTGCCCCCAGATTCTCACTGCCAGTCAAACCCTGCTCAAACAAGTGAACACCTTTAAATATCTAGGGATCACACTAGATCCAGCCCTAAACTATAATCAGCATATTCTACACCTGTCCACTGCCCTTAACTCTAGAATAGACATGCTTTATCGGTACAAACATTGCCTCACTTCCGAAGCCCTCTGGCTTACCGTCAATTCCTCTGTCCTCTCCCTTCTGGACCACAGTATTCTCATATACAATGCTGCATCCACCTCTGCCCTCAGCAGACTCCAGCTCGTAATAACCAAAGCCTGCCGCCTTATCCTCAGATGTGATCATTTCACCCACACGTGCTCCCTCTACAGTACCACAAATTGGCTAAACCTGGACAACAGAATCAGGTTTCACACCTGCCTAATGGCCAAAAAGATTGTGCTAGGTCTCACCCCCTCGCTCTCTCCACAATTATTCACCCAGCATCCCCAGTCAGAGCCACCCGTAACTCGGGTAAGCTGTTGCTATGGGTACCCTGTTGCCGGACCTCCCAATTCCAAAGATCTTTCAATTACAAAGTACCTTCCCGGACGAACTCACTCCCAATCCAAATAACTAACGAAATAAGGCTTGACCCTTTTAAATCCCGACTAAGGGAACACCTTCAGGCCTCCAATCCTTGTGATTGCCCCTGACACCTTCCTCCCTTATGAGGACTTATTTTCATTAAACTAACTGGACGGATCCTCTTGCCTAAATGGCCCGATGTTACTAAATGACCATCAGCCTACTACAGAACCATCTGCAACTATATGGCTGTGCTAAAGTACTGAAACTTCTGTTATCCTTGTCTGATAGCCGCTTACTGAACACCTATGCCTGTTCTAATGTACTGTATTCTGTAAAAATGTTGTCTTTGTACTTTTATGTCCGATGTGGAACCTTTGTAAATGAGTCTTTGACTCAAAGGTCTTTCTGAATATCTCAAATAAATAAAAAAAATTATAGTTAATTTTAGTCACAACAGAAGTCACATATAAACAACAGATGGTCAAAAACAGCTGAAAATATGGATGAAGACCTGGTCTGCACCGTATTAACCCTTAGGCTGCTGAAAGAATTAGAACATATAGGAATTGTGTGCTGATATATCAGTCCGTGTCATAGCAAGGATTAAAAGGAGTGCTCCTTTTATTATTTCAGACATGAAAGAAGTACTAAAGCAGACTCAGACTGTGGAAAGAAGGGTATCATACAAGTCACAAGTTATGTGGCAATCTAAACTAGCATAAAAAAGCATTGGTCAAAATTTTAAGCAGATTATTGCACTGCTGTTTTGATAGATGAACATACTAGAATCATACAACACTAGAATGTGTAAAGTGTAATACCACCCCATATTGAATTTATTCAAAGTCAGGGAATGCATTGCTATTTTTTTTTGGGGGGGGCATTGAAAAAGTTTAACTTGGTCCACAGGGAGGACATTTGGATACAGCTTTACTTAATCAAGCCCTACTACAGGGGGGACAGCATCCACCCCAGGAAAGGAGAGCTGCTGATAGGCTACTCAATCCTGCTCCTACCCTTCCCCCGGCTGGCTCCCTGACGATCCAGGGTTGTTCCCAAACCTAGGTCACCAGTGTGACACGAGGTAAGGCTAGATGCCTCAACACTCTACGCCACCAGGCTGGCAGGTGATGGCCTTCTAAACTGACCTGCCAATATAGACTGTGGACATGAAGACAGTAGAGCAGTCCCCAGTGTTGCCCATCCCTTATTTTTTGTCAGCACTGAGCCGATATGGCTGTGGAGAGCTTTTAGGAGTGGCAAGAGCATTGAAAAGAATATGAGGTGCTCTCGCTGCACCAGAGTCTGATGTAACTGATACTGCTGCTATTACAGAACTGCACATGTGTGATACTCGCGCATGTGCAGTTTGCCTCGTAGTCAGCCATCACATGGCAGCACTGACATGATTACATATGCGCCATACTCGCATGTGCATAGTTTGTCAGCACCAGTAAAAGTAAGACCCCACTGAAAATGAGATATTGCATCTTAGCCAGGCTAACGTGTATCAGTACATTGTAGAAGTGGGTAAAATTAGGACCCCTCTGAAAATGAGATCCTGCATCTCATCAAAGCTATCCTGTGTCGGTACCTTGCCAAAATGGATAAAAGTATGACCCACTGAATATGACATACTGCATCTCAGCCAGGCTATCCGGCTGTGTCAGTACATTGTAACAATGCTATAATACCATCTAGAGGTTCTGGAGACATGTGAACATTCAGAGCAAAGCTTGAGAAATGTCAACATTTTTCCAGAGCCTTTGTGATACGTTGCAGGTGAGTTTTACCATTTAAAATAAATAAAAAGAGCCTTAACATTTGTTATAGTGATTTTACTGACAGGCACAATAAAGTCAGTTGTGTACATGTATTGATTTGAGCATACAGGAAAATGTACAGGAGTTTTGTCCCAGTTTTACATGAAAAATACAAGGAAAAGGAGGGTGACCTACAGGGAAATGCTTTGTTCAATCTGGGAACACTGCAGTTGACACCGCTGTCATTCTTTGTAATTCCCGCCCTAAAACATTAGCTGCCTAGCATTTAAAACCCTTCCTACATCCAATGCCACTAATTAGATCCAGAAAGGGTTAACATAAATCAACTATTCAGAGGAAATGCTGTAAATCATTGCCCCCCCCACACATGCACACACACGGAGAGTTGACTAACACTGTAATTTGCCACTACTCTGCAGTTAGATGCTGTTATCTGTTGAAAGTTATGTCAGTAAATTATTAGTCTCCAAAGATAGCAAGTCACATTGCAATAAAAAAAAAAAAAAAGCTGAGAAATAGTGTTAGAATTGGTCTGCTCAATGGCCCTCTTGCATTAGCTCTAAAAATGCTGTTTACCAAGTTGGATTCAAAAGAAAACATGTGTTTCTTGTACTCACTGAAGCACTACAAGGTTGGGGAGGAGAGGTGATTGTCCAGAGCATTTGTTTCTTAATCCCTAGGCTGCCAAAAGAACTAAAATTAATCTATTTGATTGAGCCCTGAACAGATGTTCAGTCTGCAGCACTGCAAGGGTTAAATTGAAGGGCTGCAAAGACATGGAAGGATCATTCGAAAACTCCAAAGGAAGTGTTCCACGGTCTGAATCAAGTAGCTCATTTTTAGAGCTGATTCAAGAAGGCTGCAGGCTCCGCCTACCTGCAGCCCTAAAAAATTGGAAGACCTAGGCCCTGCAAAGTGCATAGTTAGGTGCGTGAGTAATTGGCTACAGGACAGATGTCAGAGAGTGGTGGTAAACAGGGTGAAGTCGGGGGGGGGGGATCACTAGTGGAGTGCCCCATGGCTCAGTCTTGGGTCTGGTCCTTTTTAATATGTTCATTAGTGACATTGGCATAAGCATTCAGACCATGACTGCCCTCTTTGCAGATGAAACTATGCTAGGGATTAGTGTTGACAGCACCGAGGAGGTGAAGGACCTGCAAAAAGACCTACAGAGATCAGAGAAATGGTCCAATATCTGGCAGCTGAAATTTAATGTGGAGAAATGTAAGGTAATGCATCTAGGAAAAGGGAACCCAAGGGCAGAATATTGGCTCAACAGAGTCCAACTAAGTATCTCACAGGAGGAAAGAGATCTAGGGGTCATCATAAGCAATGCCCTACAGCAGTTTAGCCAATGCAACAAGGCTTACAGTAAGGCAAAAATTTATTTATTTAAATTTTGGTGACTGGGTAAGCCCACTGAGACAGAAACAGTCCCTTTTTCAGGGGTGACCCAGAATTAATTACATACATCTACAAACATAACAAAATACATACATGTCATTTCACAATTAACAGTCAATATAGACATACTGACCCAGTCAAGGATACAGTGACAGGTTAATTACAATCAATATCAATAGGAGTAGAAGTACTGTTATACACAAGACAATCACAGTCAGACTGATGTCCCAATAAGGTTAGATCGGCAGCAGGGAGTCTGGTAGACGTAGCAGTTGCAGAGGCTCAGATCCAACAGGTGAGTTTTAAGACCCTTCTTGAAGTCCCCAAGGGAGGTACATTCCTGGAGACTGCTAGGGAGACCATTCCAGATAGGAGGGATGAAGGCAGCATAGGACCAGAGTCCTAGGGAAGTCCTAACACTAGGGACATGGAGAAGCTGGTGGCCAGAGGATCTTAGTGTTCTCCCATTCTTTTTGGGAGTTAATGTGTTAATTAGGCTAGCAGGGGTGCCATTTTGCTGGAGCTTAAATGCAAGGCAGAGTGATGGATATGATAATCTGCTGTCTAGAGAAGGCCACCTAAGAGATAATAGTACCTTACAGTGATGCTCCTGTGGTGACACCCCTGCAGTGAAGCGCCCTATCCTGTGATACAGTATTTTTAGCCTTTGCATTTCACAACTTCTTAAAGATTATAAATGCTGGGGGGGGGTGTATAGGTAGAGGATTTGACAGCAGGGACAGGGAGATGATCCTCCTACTGTATAGGCCACTGGTAAGTCCTCACTAGGAGTACTGTATCCAGTTCTGGAGGACTCACCTGAAGAAGGACAGAGTGAAGTTAGAGATTGTGCAGAGGAGGGCGAGTAAGATGGTGCAGGGCCCACAGGGGCTCTCGTATGAAACGCACCTTAAGTTACTGAACCTGTATTCTCTGGAGACTACGAGGGAGAGGGGGGATATGATTGAGACATTCAAATTCCTGAGGGGTATTAATAAAATACCTTACACTGAACGTTTTAACAAGGTCGAGGGCTTAGCCACTAGAGGATACAAATGAAAGCTTCGGTTGGGAGCTTCAGAAGGGATCTAAGGAAACACTGCTTCACTGAGAAGGTCATTGAGTCATGGAACAGACTGCCTGCCAAGGTGGTGGGTTCAAGGTTCATGGCTGCTTTCAGGAAGGGCTGGGATAGGGCTAGGGCCCACATAAACATAGAGGATATTGGAAATAGGTGGGGGATAGGTCCCCGGACCCATAGAAGGTCTGGGAGACCCAAGGGCGGACTTGATGGACCAGTGGTGGTCTTCTGCCATAATTTTCTATGTTTCTAGTGCACTTACCCAGTAATCAGAAATAAATAAATACTGCATTCTGAAGGAGTACATTTTGAATTTGACCTACTAAGTGCAACCATTGTTGTGTTTCTTTTCTGAGGGAGGAATTGGCTGACCCTGAGGGTAACAGGTGTCCTCTGCCTCTGCATAGAGGAGAACACGTGAGGGCAGGGGCTCCTCATGAGACTGGTCAGGCAGGGGCTCCTGTGGCACTGTAACAGAAGGGTGCCCCAACAGCTGCCACCTGATCCTGAGGGAGAAGAAATGTGCAAGTTTAGCACCTTACACTGGACCATAGGTGTCAGTCTAGAAAAGCTAAGCCAAGCCATCTGCCTGAGGCACACTGCAGTTCCTGCAAGCCTGGAGGCCACCTTATTGACATCATACGATGCCCTTCATTGGTCGTGAGCTATCTCTATGCCCCAAGCAGAAAGGTAAATGGCTTGTCCAACTAACTTGCTTTGTGGCATTGCAACTGAGAGCTAATCTAGCTGCAACAACAGGCGGCAATTCAGGGTTGCCTGATGTGCGGATATACACATAAGGACATGTGCCGAGGTAAAAACCTTCCTCCCAAAGGCATCCATCTGAGCAGAAATCTGCCTCTAGAGGTCGATCATGCATGGGTTGTCTAAGCCACGAAGAGGGGTGGAATACTGCACCTGCAGACCCTGTGGGTGCGTGATACTAGAGAAGGAGGTATCTGGGGGCTGGAGGGCAAGAGTAGTGATGCCTCCATACTGTCTGTATTGCCCCCTTGAATTCTGTAGGTCAGGGAGGGATGACAACAGTGCCATCATTGGGGACTCCAAGGGCTTCCAATGGCAAGGATACTGGATTGCAGCCTGTGTAGAAACCCATGTCAAGTGCTAAATCATCTCCACCAGGAATCACTAGTACAGAGAGTACTCAGCAGCCGAGAACAGGAGGGAAAATGATTCACTGGCCTTTGAAAAGGTCACTCATGGGGATGAAGCACTGACCACAGAGGTTATAGGTGCCAAGGAGAAGGGCTGGAACTGGGCCTTGTCAGAGTGCCTGTGGAAACCATCTAAGGTAACAGCAAACTTTCTATATTGCTCCCATGTAAGTGGCCCCCTCAGGACCTATGAACATGGGCAACATTTCTAAGAAGCGATGAGGCCCCAGAGGGGAATGAGGCTCATGATCTTGAGGGCTTCTACCTGGGCTGCGGAACTGTGCAAGTGGCCTCGTCCGAAGGGAGAGTCTGGCAGAGTTACCTGAATGGTGTCCTCCTACATCAGGGGAGTGACCTGATCTATGTCCTTGGTAGGAGATTCTCCAGGTGAGGGGAGCGGAGCTGTATAGTCCCTGTTGGGTGATCTCAGTCCTCAACAATGGTGGCATTAATCAGTGGCTCCAGAGACAGTTCCATCTTCGGGCTGCTATCAGACCTTGAGCTGGCGCTGCCTCTGGTGCCAGGCTCAGGGTCGACAACCTCCTCTAAGATGGGTTCAGACCCATCGCTGCAGCCAACACCGCCCTCATGCTGGGCTCAGCATTGGTCCTGGAGTTGACCCCAGACCGTCCCCAACCCCAGCACCACAAACAGTGCTGGGGCCTGCCCTGGGGGCCAGGATGTCCCCAGGAACAACACCATCACTGGCAGCATATCCAGTGCCAGGCCCAGCACCGCCACCATGGGTGTCACCGTGTCTGTGACTTGGGGTGGCAGCATCCTCCTCCTTGGTGCCACTGTTGATACTGAGGGAAAGCACAACATCTACCTTGGCAACAGGGTGCACATTGGCTTTGGTACTGGTCCCTCCTCCAACACCGCGAACAGTGTTGGGGGGGTGCCTTACATCACTTCGACTTGTCACCGCAAATTGTGACAACAGCATGGGCAGCACCAGACAGTGACACTGATGTGTCTACTGGTGTAGATCAAGCATATAGTTTCCACCTCACCACCAGGGATTTCTTTTCCTCAGGGCAGGCAGACAGGGCGGGGGGGGGTTCGCTACCAGCCGCCTAAAAGGAACAGCTGTCCACCAAACCCACCAGGGCCTTCTGACATTTCAGCAGGGCGAGGTTTAGGAGGACCCTGTACTTCCTTAGAACCAGAGGTCCCAGGAAGAGGCCCAGGGGAAGGTCAAGCGACTGTGCCTTAGCTGCATGTGTGCAACACCTTCCTCCAAAGGTTGGGGTCGGGTGACCCAACCTCATCGCATGGAACTTAAGAGTACGGTGGTCCATTGAGAAGCAGGTGTGTCACACATCCACATTAATGCTGAGGGCCAAGACAAGGTCACACAGCACTGATTGTGGTCTGTTGCAGCCATCTGCTTCCCACAGAGGCATTGATGCATGATGGGAGGCTGCTGGATTTTCTGGATCTTCTTAGCCCCCTTCTCAGACTTCGGCATTGCAGAAAAGTAAAATAATAGAGCAGTAAGCCTCAGTGCATAAAACTAGGTGGTGATGCAGTTTAAAATTCAACAGCGAACTCACTGAGGTGTTGTCGCTTCCATGCTGTGCGCTCAGTGGTGGGAAGAACAAAACTGAGGTGCATGAGGGAGCAGGCATTGCTTATTGGCTGGCACGCAGTACCACGTGAAGTGCACAGGCACCGTGTTCAGTAGCCAGCATCATCTCCTCCCCTGCAAAAAATTTGCTCCCATAGGGTCTTAGTACCTCTGGAACCAGACCCATAAGTGGAAGTCAGTGGGGAAGACTGATTCCTGGAAGATCTACTAAGCCCTTTACACTGTCCCAGCCATGCTTGAAACCATTCATGGTTTTGGCAACCACCACCTCAGCTGGCAAACTGTTCTACGGCTCAGTCACTTTATCTGTAAAATAAAACTTCCTCATGTCCCTCCTGAATCTACCCATCACCAGATTCTACTCATGTCCCCTGTTTGTTTACACACCAGCTAGGGTTAAACCAATAACAGTAGGGAAATGTAGTTAGGTTTTCCAATCTTAACATCCCAGCCCCACCCTGCAAGCAGCAAAAGGAAAAAGCGTTACAGTTTTGGCTGTCCTGAGTCTTGGCAAATAGACCTGGGTCCTTCCGTGGGGTTATCAAGACTAACACCTCCCCCTCATTCCATAAGCAAATAAATTCAGATGTGCATATTATGCGATAATGGGGTGAGTGTTAGGATTGTTAACCCCAAGGAAGACCTCAGGCCTGAGTTGCCAAGACTCAAGACAGCCAAAACCATAAAGTTGTTTCCTTTTGTTGTTTGAAGGGTAGAGCTGGAGTGTTGTGGTTGGAAATCCTAACACCACATTTCCCTACTTTTGTCAGTTTAACCCTAACTGGTGCATTAATGAAGTTGTTTGCAATTAATTTCCTTACCTTTTGAGATAGTAGAATCGTATCGTCATTCACGCAGGTCCCTTTAGGACCTGTGTGAACACATCCGTGTGGTTACAGAAGAGCAGGGCCCTCTGAGTCTGCGCTTTCGTTCCTCTAGAAAAGCAATTTATCAATTTATTTACTTCCTTGTAAATTTTTTTTAAGGGATGCACCATTTTCAATTCTTATTTCTTAGGGGCCCAGTATTGTACTAGTCATTAAGACTTTTCTAGTGATATATACATTGTCCATTAACTCCAAAGATTGACAGAGTTACAACTTGTTAAAGTTTGTGCTATCCTATGGGAATTTCAATTTTTTTTTAATTGAATTTTTTTTTTTATGTGGCCCCTATTTTTTTTTTTTTTTGTGAGGGTGTAATGTGTTACTATTGTAGTACTCATTAAGACCTTTGTTTTGATATATCAGTTGTCCCATGACTGCATATATTGACGGAGTTATGGCTTGTTAAAGTTTAAATGTCCAAATTAATTTCTCGTATGAAGGCATCTTTTGTTTTGTGAGGTTGTGTCGTTCATACAAAAAAAGATTGCTTCATACAAAAAAAGAATGGGGGGGGAGCTCAAATTCTCTTTTTGTATGAAGGGATCTTTTTTTCGAGCGGTTGTGTCATTCATATGAAAAAAAATGTTTAAAAACTAAGTCCAAATTATTTTTCCGTATGAAGGGAATTGTTTTTCATATGGCCCTATTCTTTTTTTATTTTTTTCCGTGTGGTCTTACAAAAAAAAAAAAAAATCGGGTCATGAAAAAACATTTAAAATTTGTTAAAGAGCTAGTGTACTGCTTGGAAATTGCCTGCAATTAATTGTAACTTTCAGATGTAGTCGGCTATCACTTCTTGTATCTCAAGTATTTTTTCTTTTCTGTTTGCTAATTAGAAGATTTTCCACCTGGCAGTGCTGGGGTGATGTGTGGAACAGCACTCTTGCCTGGAGGGGGAGAAAAAAAAGTCAGTTCTGTTCCTCCCACTACATCAACACGGAGACCATACTTACTATGACATCACTAGTAACCAATGAGAACCATTTCTCACTGCCAGGTTTCACTTTCACATGAAGCAGCAGGGACTGGCTCTCCCTGGTTACTAGTGATGTCACAATTTCCTGCATTTTTATTGGTAGCTTCTGAAAGTCACTGCTCAGGCTGCAAGGATTGTGGTGTCTCGAGGTGTTTGGTCTCATTTCTGAAGATGTAGTGGGAGGAACAGAATTTACTTTTTTTCCCTCCAGACAGAGTGCTGCTCCACACATCACCCCAGTACTGCCAGGTGGAAAAATCTTCTAATTAACAAACAGAAAAGAAAAAATACTTGAGGTATAAGAAGTGATAGCTGTCTGCAACTAAAAATGATGATTAATCCCAAGCAGTACACTAGCTCTTTAAAGGGAAACACTGGAAAAGGCACAGCTTTACCCTGGCACTACAGACATTCCTGATTAGTGCTTTCAGAAAATGCAATTTTTTTTTTTAAATCCTCTAATTGCTTTTTTAGTGATTTAAACAGTGGCCTTCAGCTTTCACTTTCTATTGCTGGCAGCCACCATTTCATGAGTAGCAGAGAGCTTCCTGAGCTCACCTTATGTTAATATGACCTGCCAACCAATAGCAGAGGTCAAACAGACATATTAGCATACAGTGAGCTCAGGACATTCACTGCTGCTCATGAAATGGCTGCTGCCAGCAAGAGAATGTGGAAGTTGCTGGTAGCAGTTCTAAATAATTTTAAAAAGTTGTTACTGTCTGAAAGCACTAATTGAGAGTTTCTGTAGTGTCTGAGGAAAGCTGTCTCTTTTCCATTGTTTTCCTTTAAAAACACATTTCTGGGTGATTTCTTTTTTCCAAAACTAACTGCAGAATCCACCTATGTGGGTCATGATTAGCAAGATACATGTGTTGGTGTCTCTAGAGGATTATCATTTTTATGTATTTTTAAAAATACTAAAAAAAAATTAAAAAAGATGGCAGCTATACAAAAAAAATAATTTTTCTTCATGAAAAAAGATCACCCTCCATACGAACCAGAATCTTCTTTCGTATGGGCCAGATTATTTTTTCATATGAAACAGCTATCCAAAAGACCATACTGAGCATGCTGTGAACCGAAATTTCAAATCCTTATAACTCTGAAAGAATTATTATTTTTTTTTTTTTTTTAACCAAACCAATGAAAGGCACCATTCTGGCCAAAACCATTTCTATCCTGAAAATTTCAGAGCAAAATTTGAAACCGTCTGGGTACTAGGCAATGACGAAAGAAAAACTTTTTTTTTCACTTGTTTCACTATCTGCATCTTGGAATCCACAAATCTGACTGTAGCAAGACTGTGCTCATCAAGAGATCTTGCCCCTGAGACTGTGCATGCTAAATTTTGTGCAAATGGGATGAACAGTGGCGAAGCTGTTAGTGCAAAGTAAACACATTAAACAGCCTCCTCAAGCCTATAGTGGTGCTACCACACCACTGTCATGCACACTTTGTTTTGCAGTTAAGGAACAGTAGTAGCTTCTTATATGCATAACTACATGAAGGAGTTCAAATGAAATGGTTTCCTAAAATGTTTGAATCATGTTAAATCTGTTAACGGGCAGTGAAACGACAAGTGTGGTTGCTGATGTAGTAATTTCTCTGCAAGAGCCCTTACATTGTTGGGACAGAGCACATGTGTAATCCTTTCCGGCTTGTGTGTTGCACTAGCTCCCTTTAGATGGGAACATTTATGAACAGTGCCCGTAATAGTTTGAATACCTTTGAAAAAATCTTTTATATGAGATATTTGCTTCCACTATAGGCGGCAGCAGTCTAGAGATACCAGTGACTGTCTGCCCCATATTGATACTATGTTGCCACCATTTTTTAGAACCTTGTGATGTCACTGACAATGAAGCTTTTTGCTGTTTCTCTATATTATGGGTACAGCGGCCGTGGACTAAAAATCATAAAACCACTCTTCCTTGCAGAAGTAAGCTCATGAATCCTTAGGTACTAGGAAATACTTAGAAATATTGCTGCACAATGTATTCATACAGTAAGGAGAAGACTGGCAGCTTAATTTTCAGTCAGCATACTAGAACTTATAACCTAAGTCTTGTTTTAGTCATGCTTGATTTTGTTTCATGTTTTTTTTTTTCTTCAGTCCAGTGAGGTACTGTGTGATTCGAAGAGTCAGATGAGAGCATTTTCCTTTTAAGATAACAGCTGGGAGACATACTGAAACTGTATCTGTGCATCTTTAATAAATTATAATATTGTAGCAGCCAAGAATATTGAAGTGTCTAAACAGAGGCTGAAATGAAACCCTATATTAGCTGCTTGTGTTTACGTGAGCTGGGTTTACTGTACTGAGGTAAAATAAATCTATGAATCTTGTGGTCCTGAAAAAGGAACGAGACTTGTAAGGAGAGGAGTACAGTATAGGTATATCCTAGATGGCAGCAAACATCAACAAAGAAGGGCACTGGGTGCAGCTCACTCACTCAGTCAGAATAACATTTATTATAAAGCCCAGTGTTCTGTAAGCAGCGTTGAGAAAACCCCTTCAGATAATGCATTGTGAGATATTGTCCTTATGAGCAAGGACATCTCCCTCCAATCTGTTCTTGGAGTAAGTGAATGAAGAATAGGATAATCATCATTGTAACATGGGGAAGAGAAAGGGTTGCGCAGGATTGATCAACTTGCATCAGCTGACCATACATTAATCCTCAACTAATGTATGGTTGTGTCCGCCGACATTGTCATCCCCCTCTCACAAGAACCTCTTACAGATGCAGTAGTATCATTCTTGTTTGACGACCATCTGTTGTCCGGCCGTGAATTGCAGGCTAAAGTGGTTTAAACAGTCTTAGCCTGCAATTCATGGCCGGTCAACAGATGGCTGTGAAACTTCTGGTAGTTTCTGCTCTTGCTTTAGAGTCTTCTTTAGAAATAGGCTGCTATGGTATCCAGTGAACACGGCGACCATAATTGAATCCTTACAAAAACGGTGACTCAGTTACGGCGCCTGTGTTCAGGGCTACCTGGCAGGATAGTGACCGAATATCTGGGTGGGCGAGGTAGGGTGATGGGAAGCGACGCACCGGGGAGAGGGAGGAGGTATATGGGAGGGAGTACGCGGGCAGCTGCCAAGCTGGTCTACTAGTGTGGTGGGGTGGGTGGTTGGTTGGGAGGTGCAGGGTGCAGCATTCGAGTCCGGCGCAGTGCGTTTCTTTTTTTTGCTGGTAGGTGGCTTTTTTTTTTTTTAAAGTATTTCACCCCCCCGACATGCAGCCCACCTGGAGTTGAGAATCCTTTAGTGGTGGGGGGCACAGCCCTCCGCATTAAAAGGAAACCCATAGATCTCAAGTGCCCTCTTGCCATTCGACGTGAGTGTGCACAGCTAAAATTCATTTTCAGTGATTTACACTCGCCCTAATGGTGATGGCTATTCCACGATCACCGTTATCACATAGAATTGGCTGCTATAGTTAGAAATAGGCTGCTGTAGTGTATGGTGGAATGCTGTTATGCATGGAATTCTGTGCCTGTAATATGCTTGTTCTGCTGCAGTAGTGACATCATTATATTGTTCTGCTGCAGTAGTGATGTCACTACTGCAGCAGAACAACCTGGAATGCTGCCACATATTTAATTTCCCCTATCCAATTAAGCTAGAAGTTGTTGTTTTTTAAACTTGAACTTGCAGAAACATCTGTAGTACACTGTGTCAGTAATTTGAGCCTACCACCAACTTCAAGTGCCCCCCAAACCACTAGTTCACTGAAACAAAGTGCAGTGTCCGAAATAGGCATAAATGCCCATACGCTATATAGAATAGCGGATGGGCAACTCTGAGCACAACCAGTGTGTTGTGCCACCTTGGGGGTCTGAATCCCATGGACCTCTCTAGCTTCGCTCTTGAGGTCATAGTGAATCAGAACCCCTCAGTGACACAACACACTGGTTGTGCATAGTTGCTCATCCACTATCCTATATATAGTATATATAAGGTGGCATCCTGTTGGATAGTTATGAAACGTAGGCTGTAATTACCTGTGATTTATTTTAATCTATCTGGTTTCTGTTGCAGAGTAGCTGAGCAGAGATGGATTATGCTTTTAGCAACACACACTGGTACTGGTGATTCCAGCAGTATGGAACAGCTCAAATGTGCTAATATCTCCCTTCTTTTTATTTTTTCCTACCCCTGAGGGTAACTACTATACTACTGACTAAAAGTGAGAGGTAATAATCCAGAAACTCTTTCTGCTGCAAGAATAATTGTATTATTATTCTCATTTTTTTCTGTGTGGCGCTCTCACACACACACCCCTAAGTGCTGTTTGAATTTTCAAATCCCATTGGGACAGAATTCTGTGGAATTTGAAAATTTAATATATTCCTTGAATTCTGTCAGAAAAAATAGCAGAATTTCACCAGCAGAATATGGATTATCATATGAACTACAGAATAACAGTACATAGTAGAGCATCGTTCTATGTATAAACAACTACCAGAAGTTTCACAGCCATCTGCTGGCCTGCCAAGGGAATTGCAGCAACAACTACTGTCTCAAATCTCCTCTGCACTTAAATATATGTATTTCCCATAATGCACAGCAGCCAAACATCAAACATAGCAGAAAAACAGAGATGATTCCACAGTTTACAAAACTGTCAAAATGAGCACATATTCTGAAATGCTGATCACATCTGCATGTAATCGGTAATTGTTCACTGTTGCACTCACAATATAAAATAAATTCAGCCTGTTTATCATGTAGTTTCTCCCATGAGGTGCAACCCCCTTTCTCGTCCCCATGGTAGGAACCTTAATATCCTCCCGGAACCTTTGTAATTTTGCAGTTTAAAATTCCTTTTATGCAAATGTAACATGGGGAAGAGAAATATAAAAAGAGCACTGAACCATGTCTCTTCCCCATGCTACAAGTGAATTGACCCACTCCAGAGCGTGGGTCTACTGGGGATTAATATATGGCTGGGTGGTTGGAACCATTCGGCCTTGTGGTCCAGCCCCCCCCCCCATCCAACCATACATTAATCCCCAGTAGACCCACGCTCTGTCGTGGGTTAATCCTTATTCATGGCCTAGACTGTAGATCTGCCTTTCTTCAGCCTCCTACTGGAGGGTGGGAGAACATTAGAAAACGTTCCTTCACATATAGAGTGGTGGAGGATGAAATAGACTGCCACGGAAGGTAGTCTGTGCAAAATCAGTGAAGGGATTCAAACATGGATTGGACAGACACAGATGGCTGATTAAGATGGTTGCTAAAGGGAAGGGATGGAGGAGTAAAGGACTATTACGGCCTTTACAGTCGGCAAAGACAGGTAGGGCTTGATAGACTCAGTGGGCCACAGAGCCTTTTTGTTGCCAACAAATTATGTTTCTGTGTTGTATTTTCATACTCCATCCTGAATGGTAGTATAGCTACTATTTTCCTGTTGTTTTTGAACAGTTGCCTTATTTCCAGTTGCAGGTGATATCCATTTTATAATTGCATTTTAGCAGTGGATCCATTTCTTTCTAGTCAGAAACATTCTTGCATATGTTTTATTAAAGTTTGGACAGAGTTAAAATTGCTGCAACAGAGTATCATCCTTTATACAGCACATTGAATTCCAGGAAGTAAATCGTACTTAGTAACATCATAA
Organism: Neoceratodus forsteri; assembly: GCA_016271365.2. NCBI lineage: Eukaryota > Metazoa > Chordata > Ceratodontiformes > Ceratodontidae > Neoceratodus > Neoceratodus forsteri. Next base: position 767,525,372 of record CM057450.1, on the reverse strand, counting down.
TAAAATCAATTTGCAGTGCACTAGATCTCTGGGTACAGTAGAGTGGCAATCTGAAACTTGGGCTCTTCGGGGGTATCTGTCATCAGGTGACACTGTAGGAGCATCACTGTCAGTGAAGCAGGATCCACACGGAAGATTTTCAGCAGTACAACTGGGGCCGCCCACGCCGTCGATGTCCATCGACATTACCAACCCTATAAAGGCATGAGCGGCCCCGCTCCCACAACATTTTTCTACTGTCGACTCGCTCACATGGGTCTGTACAGAAGCTCCAATGCAGTATTCATGCCTTTTATCACCTATGGCTTTTCTTCAGTTTTTTTCAGAATCTCTTTTATCAAAGAGATTCCTCCAACTTGTTTATGTAGAATTAATCCTTCTACTTCTTTCTTCCGGAAAGAAGATTGCCTCCACAGGTGAACATTCTCCCTGCGTCTGCTGTCTTGGACCTGAACACAAAGTTTCTGACTGTGAGCTCTGCCAGAAGTTCAATCAAACAACCCTCAGGCAATGCAGAAAGGCTCTCAAAAATCTCCTGATGGATCAACAGGTAGCCAGTTCCGGACAGGGGTCCCGGCCTCTCAGTTGCCAACAGGATTGTCGAGCTCCCAGGTCTCCAAGACCCTTCTTTGTTTTACCTTTTTTGATTTACTAGGAAAGAGACACCACTAAGCTGAAAACTTGTTTACAGGTGCAACCTGGGAGCACAAGGAAGTTAAGTGACTTGCTCGGGGTCATACAGTATGCAAGTGGGGGCTGCGGGATTCAACCCCAGTTCTCCAGGTTTGCAACTCAGAGCCTTAAACCACTGTGCTATAATGCCTCAAAAACAGATCCTTAAGGGGAAAGTCATAAAAAAGACAGAGATTTCACACCACCCCTGCCCCAGCTGCCGATCTTGCTCCCTGAAGGCCTCTTCTCCTTCTTCTGGGGATCTTCGCTCGCGGCTGCTCTGATGTGGAAAACAGCTGTCCAGGTCTCTGTGCCCTCGAGACCCATACCGAAAGCACCTCCACCTGATTCGCAGGGTGGTTGGCCGTCGACTTCCTAGTTGTCGGCCCCTCCGTCATCAACAATGGGCTCACCATCGATGTCTCTCCTGTTGAGGCCTGCCCCTTCTCCCTCCAGGGCTACAGGCTCTTCGGGTTCTCAGGACTCAGCTGGCGGGTCATCGACACCTGGGCAATCTAACCCCCATTCGTTGATGAACACCGTCGACTTGAAGTCCTGATTAAGTTCACTAATGTGATTATACAGCAGCTGGGTGCACTTAGGCCCTCATTGTTGACACCATCGACGGTAGCTTTGTCATTGACACCTACTCATCAGCTGCGGGAAGCTCCCCGCCAGTTGTTGTCAGCATACTCAACGCTGGACCTAGACGTAGACTTAGAGGTCAACGTCGAGGAGGAGTACCATCCAGATCTCATTTTTCCGGAGGATGAGGAGGAAGGAATCCTGATCTCTGACAGGTCCACTGCTTCTTCTGTCAGTTAGGATTCAGTAAAGCATACTCCTAGGTCTCCTCCTGAGGACCCCACATTTTTCAGTGTGATGAAGCAGCTGTCCTCAGGCATGGGCTTTCACACTGAGGAAGTGGATGCCACCAGGAAAGAGCTGGTGGACTTCCTGGAGATCCCAGAAACTCCCCCTAAAATCATTCCTTCCATCTTGCCTGCCTTGAGGAATGCAGGCACAGCAGCCTGGCACAGATCAGACATGGTGCCAGCTGTGCCTTGCAGGGTGGATAAACTCTGTCGTGCCCCCAGGAGTTCCACTGTTATGCTGCCCATCCCAAGACGGACTCAGTGGTCATTAAGGCAGCCCGTGACAGGTATAAGGCACCAAAGCACCTTGGTTCCCTTTTCCCAGATAAAGAGTCTTGTAGAATCGATCTCTGGGGTGAGAGGGTGTATGCCTCCTCTACACTGGGCTTGAGGAATTCAAACTACTTGTCTCACATGGTAAAATACCAAAATGCCAATTGGAAGAAGGGCAAGGCCACTGCCCAGGCCCTCCCAGATGGCACACAAAAGCAGGAGCTGCTTGGATGTCAGCAAGCACCTCCTCAAAGCTCTCTGTGATATAGCTGACACCATTGCCAGGGCTGCTGCCATGGGCATATGCCTACATAGGCACTCCTGACTGAGAGTATCCAGTTTTGCTGCCAACATTCAGCAAAAAGTGCTTAATTCCCCCTTAATGGCACTAAGCTGTTTGGCCCTGATGTCCAGGACATTATCAGTGATCTGCAAGTCTGGGGCAGGGCCCTCAAGTCTGTCCACTACCTCTACCATACCCAGCCAAGTGGTAGAGGGCACCCTCCTTTTTGCAGAGCACGCAGTTGGCCCGGTGCAGCCTTCTGTCCTCAAGGAAAGTGCCGACTGCCTTGCCCGCCCCCTCCAGTGCTTGAGCTGCTGCCAAGTGCACCTGAAGTGAGGGACAAGCCCCTGTGGCTGCTCCATCTCTGCTTAACTCCTTGCCAGACCCCTCTTCTGGTGCTGGACCTGGAGGCGGTGGTCGGAGGTTGGTTCTCCCTCCTTCTGAATCAGTGGAGAACCATAACTTCGGATGCATGGATTCTGCAGATCATAGAAAGGGGACACACCCTGGAGCTCATCGAACAGCCTTCAGAAACCCCTCCTTCACCCTCCAGTTACCCCCCGCCATTTGTCTGTTCTCCGGGAGGAGGTGCAGTCCCTTCTGCACAAGCAGGCCATCAAGCCAGTACCCAGGCACCAGAGAAACGGGGTTTTATTCCAAGTTTTTCCTGGTCCCCAAAAAGACTGTCAATCTAAGGCCCATTCTAGACCTAAAGGACTTCAATCAGTACATCTAGTACAAAAAGTTCAGGAAGGTAACTTTGCCAGGCCTGCTGCCCCTCCTCAAAACAGGGGATTGGCTTTGCTCTCTCAGCATACAGGACACTTACCTTCACATATCGGTCTTTTCTCCTCACAGGAAGTTTCTCTGGTTTGCCTTCCAGGGTGAGCTTTGTCAGTTCCAGGTGCTGCCCTTTGATTTGTCCCCTGTGCCGCGAGCCTTTGCCAAGTGCTTGTCAGTGGTAGCAGGAGCTCTCAGAAGAAAGGGACTGTACGTCTTCCCTCATCTGGACTATTGGCTCCAAAAGGCCCCAACCAGGGAGCAGCTTTTGCTGACTCTGAAGTGAACTCTCCAGCTGTTCCACCCCCTGGGCATCACTGTCAATCTGCCCAAGTTGGTTCTAGTACCATCCAAAGGTTGCAGTGTGTGTATGTGTGTGTGTGTGTGTGTGTGTGTGTGTGTGTGTGTGTGTGTATATATATATATGTGTGTGTGTGTGTGTGTGTGTGTGTGTGTGTGTGTATGTATATATATATGTGTATGTGTATATATATATTTCTGGACTCGGTGTAGGGGAAGACCTTTCTGCCCCAAAACAGAGCTGAATGCCTTATATCCCAAGCTCAGGAGGTGGCTCAAAGCTGCTACTGTATATTCCAGCCAGGGTGTACCTAGGATTGCTAGGCCTAATGGTAGCTGCCATCCCACTGTTCCACTGACCAGGCTTCATATGCGCATTCTCCAGTGGACCCTTTTGGTGCAGTGGGACCAGCGCATGGACAAGTTAGATCGCCCAGTCCTGGTCTCTTCTCCAGTCCGCAAGGTACTGCAGTGGAGGATGGACCCTTTGCATCTACTTCAAGGCTTCCCATTCCAGATCTCCTCCCCGCAGCAAATCCTCACCACGGATGCCTCAGGTCTGGCCAGGGGAGCACACCTGGGTTCCTTCCAGACCCAGGGATCATGATCCCAGTTGGAAACCTCCCTGCATATCAGTGTCCTGTAGATGAGGGTGGTGCTCTACCCCATGCAGGCCTTTCAGGAACACCTTGCTCCAGGCCAGCTGCTGGTGCAGTCGGACAATCTGAGAGTAGTGTTCTACATCAGCAAGTGGGGGTGGGGTGGGTAACTCATTCTTACCCGCTATGCAGGGTGGTCATGAGTATGTGTGGTACTGGGCACTGGATCACAGTCTGGCACTCTCGGTGGTCCATGTACCAGGCGTGCTTAACACTCTGGTGGACAGTTTCAGCTTCTTTCATCCATCGTAGAAGACTTGTTCAGCAGATGGGGTCATCCAGAGTTGGACCTTTCTGCATCCCCATTCAATGCAAAACTGCCCAATTTCTGCTCACTAAATCCAGGGCCTGGAGTTTTCAGGCAAGACGCGGTATACCTCTCCTGGAGCAGGAGGTTCCTCTGTGCCTTGCTTCCATTTCCTCTGATTCAGAGGATGTTAATCAGGCTGCAGATGGAAGGGGCCAGGATGATTCTGGTAGCTCCATTCCGGCCTCGGCAAATATGATTTCCTCTGCTACAGCAGCTGGCAGAGGAACCTCCAGTCCCTCTCCCCCTCTGCAGGAACCTGCTGACACAGCATCAAGGGACCCTGGTCCACCCCAACCTCAGGTCCCTCCATCTGCATGCTTGGCTCCCGATGACATAGCCATAACCAGATTTGTGGTCTCTAACAGAGTGGCAGACATCCCGGTGGCCACCTGGAAGCCTTCCACTTGAGTCACGTATGCCATGAAGTAGAAATGATTTGTCATCTGGGTTGCCAGACATAGTTTGGACCCTTTCACCTGCCCAGTGAACCATATTCTGGGCTACCTGATCTCTCTGTCTGACTTGAATATCCAGTACTCCTCCATGAAGGTGCACCTTTCGACTATATCTGCCTTTCATCAGCCCATGAGTGACCACATGATTGCTCAGCTGGATGTCTCCCTTACTTTTCTAAGGGGCATCCTGCATCTGAAACCCCCAATCCATTCCCCTGTCCCAGCTTGGGATTTGAATTTTGTTTTGCAGAAGGTGGCTCCTTTTGAGCCTGATGCAACTTGCAATCTATGCTTTCTCTCTTTGAAAGTATTATTTTTAGTTGTCATTACTTCTGCTCACAGATTTTCAGAGCTTTAGGCTCTCTGGTGCGAGGAACCTTATTTGATTCTTCACAAAGACGGGGTTTCTTTGCGCACAAATCCTAAGTTTCTCCCTAAGGTGGTCTCAGAGTTTACACTCAACCAATCTATCCACCTCCCTGTTTACTTTTCTGAGCGTGCCAATCCAGGGGAAGCACTGCTCCATAGGTTAGATGTGCACAGAACTTTGAAGTACTACCTGCTTCGGACCAAGGAATGCTGAAAGTCAAAGCAGTTGTTTGTTTCCTTTGCCCCTGGTAGAGAGGGTGTTTCAGTTTCTCAGCGGTGTTTATCTAAATGGTTAGCAAATTGCATTGTGTTCTGTTACAAAAAGTACGGCAAATAATTGCCTGGTACTGTCAAAGTTCATTCCAAAAGGGGCATGGCTACCTCTGTGGCTTATTTCCAAGGGGTCTCAGCCACTAACATCTGTGCGGCTGCCACCTGGAGTGCTATCCATACTTTCACCAAGCACTGTAGTCTGGACATTGCCTCTAGAGCCCATGCAGATTTTGGCAGGGCTGTGCTGCAGAGCCTCCTGTCTTAAGTTCGTGGTGAACCCTCCTCCCAGACTGTTTGTTTGCACCTGTAACTGTTTGGGACTTGTTCCTATGGTGTGACCTGATGACTGAGAAACCCCCGAAGAAGGCAGAACAGTTATGTAAGAACTTATCATAACAGTATATCTTCGAGGAGATCTCAGTCAGTTAGGTCTGCTTTCCCTCCCACCAACCCCCATTCTTGGTCTCTTGTCTTGGAACTGGCTCTCTGGTGTATCCAGCCTTTTATATGGGGTCTGGGTACATCTCTCTGTCCCCTATGGCTAGGGCTATGCTGCCTTTGTCTCCTGGAGGGGGGGAGAGAACTGAGGAGGGAGCAGGGTCGCTCACGCCTGTATAGGGTTGGTGACTTCAGTGAACATCGATGGCATGAGCAGCCCCAGTTGTACTGCTGAAAATCTTTCATGTGGATTCTGCTTCACTGACTGAGAAGTTCCAACGGTGTGACAGGACAACTAAGATCCTCTCAAAGATGTACTGTTACAGTAAGTTCTTACATAACAGTTCTTTCTAACAGAGTGGATACAATTCACTATCCACGTTCTGGCAGTCTTCCTGGAGACAGCTGAGTCATTGGAATGTACTCAAGTGGCTCTCCTCTGGCTCCACCCCAGGATGTCACATCTTTATTTCTGCAGGAAGGGAAAGGTCTCCTTCTTCACAGCTTGGAAGCTTTGAAGGATTTCAGGTTTTCATGTGCTTTTTCAGGTGAATCTTGACTTTTTCAGTCGTATTCAACATTAAAGTTACTTCCGTGTCTTCCAGCTCTGCTTTGTGATCCTGATCAACGATAAAAGAAAAGAAACCGTCATTCAAATTCTACAGTCAGTGTAGGCAAAAGATGTTGGCCACGGATCCGCACGACACATGCATCTGCTGCTTGGGTGATCAACACAACATCTTTACTTGCAGCAAGTGCCAGGACATGCTGCCAGTGTCCATCGAAGAATAGAAGGCCAGGTTAGCCTTGGGATGGCCAAGAGACTGCAGATTGGCCTCAGCAGCTGCCAGGTCAACTACACAGCTTGCTGTCATGGAGAAAGAGGCAGCAGCTTCTGCAATGAGTTCTTCAGTCTCTGCACTGCTCCTGGCTGGGGCCAGCATCGGAGGTCAGTCTCTGATGATTTCAGAGAGACGTTTATGACCCTCCAGACCTTCATGGAGATCCCTTCTCACTGCAGCAAGAAGCATAAAAAGCAGCGTTTTCACAAGTTGTGGGTCCAGGAAAAATCACGATGTTCCCACTCCTTCAACTCCCCCAACTGCTCAGCCTTAGGCAAGCTTCCTGCGGTTGAGGGCTGCAGGGTAACTCAGTCAGCCTCGACTCCAGTCGAGCAAGTGGTAATTATATTTCTCAGGCATGTCCACCGGTAGAAGTCAATGAGGAGTCAGTCTCACAGACCCCGGTGCTCCTTATCCTCATTCAGGAGGACGAGGACGAGGCCTAGTTGGAATTGTTGACTAAGTTACCTTGGTACTGTAGCTGCTTCCACAGTTGATCGTGCCTCCAAAACCAGTTGTGGTTACCCTGCTGAGCAGGTGGTCTAAACCAACCCACCAGAGTGCTTCCATAGGTTGACTGTCATGGTTGAGATGATGCTTGCTCTATCGATCCTGCTTGACCCAGGAGGCTGCACTGTTGACGCTTCTCAACCTCCTCATCTTTGGGGGAGGAGAGGCATTGACACTAGGTATATCAGCTCTATGTGGAGCTCATTTGGCAACAGTGGACCATTACTGGGAGGGGTATGGCTTTGCCCCCTGGTCCTTTGGCCTTTGCTTGCCATTCCCTCCTCACTGGTCCATCCTCCTTAGCAGTCCCCAGTGTCTGCTTTGCCTTCACTTCAGGTGGAGCTGCCTTCACCTCAGCCACTGTTCAGAGCACCAAGGAATCCTGTTCTGCTTCTGCTTTGCCAGGTCAGCTGATGATGATCACCCAAGATGAGGATACAAAGTCGATCCATGGTGGTAAACAGTCGAGGGCTGTCTTTGAAGTGTCTTCTGACTCCTTTGACCAAGAATCAGTTGAAGATCTGACTACAGCTCATGGACTGGTGTCTTTTGGAGCTCAATGTCGGAGTCCATGAAAGTACCCTTAGAACCAGTCCAGAAACCGGCTAAATACCTATATACTTATATCTTGGATAGGGATGAATCCTTGGGGGTTTCTTTTCCCTTGATTGAAGCATCTTGGCACTGGCCCTGGGGCTTTGGGAGCATCCGGTATCCTGCCCGGCACCATTTACCTGTGTAGTTCACAAGTGTGTCTTCCCAATGGACACCCTTTTTGGGTTCTTCAACCACCCTTCTGTGGAGGATCTGGTTATGGATTCTGCCTTCTGTAAATTGGAAGGTCAAGGGGATGTCGACAAACCTCCAGACAAGGGGCCCAAGAAGATTGACCATGTGGCTAAAAAGGTGTATGCTGCCATGTCACTGGTTCTGTATCAGGCCACTTTTTTAGTCATGATGGCAAATTTTGGCCATTCTCTTTTTGAGGTGTTGGGGTGTCACAAACCCACTCTGGGGGTCAGGCCCTCTGCTTCCACAGTGCCCAACCTTGAAGTGTGATTCGTGATCAGGGGACAAACAGGGACACCCTCCTGTTTGTTTTGGATTCAAGCAAACTACCAGCCTCGAGTCTTGGAGTCAACTGTGAACCCCTTTTTTTTAGCTAGCACACCCAGGTAATAGGTCCAAATATCACACTCTCTTTGGGGAAAGCAGCACAATACTTGACCCAGCGGGCATACAACCAACCTAGTTCACAACCCCCTGCTGACTCAATTGAGACTTGGGTATTTTCTTACCTTGCTGGATCTTTACACAGATCCTTGTTAGCGTGGCTGCATATGGTGACACACTAAGCAACTTAACAGTTATGTCAGAATTATCAATACTGTTCTGCCATTCACACTGAAAATTAGAAAATGTCTCAGGCAGGTTTAAGGAAAACAAAATTTACTAAGAATTAAAGATAGTAAATGAATACAGTACATAAAACAGAACATGTATACATTAAGATTACAGTCAGGAAGAAATGGACAATTACAAAACAAAGCACCTTCTAATTGAATTAACTAATTCTAACTCAGTTTTCAGTTGGCAAAGGTTCACACTTGAATTACCAGTCTTGGCAGAAGTGGTCTCTCTTGAGTCCAAGAACAAAGTGTTTCTTAGAAGTCCAGAACAAAAAGTGTCAGTCCTTTCAGCCAGCTTCACCAGAATCAAAGAGGCCAGAATGTTCTCTCTCCCTTCCTGTGATGTCACTGGGCTGCTAGCGTGAGGTCACACTCATTCTACATACATAATTTGTAACATGCAACTGCATAGGCAAAACAGATCAGATTACTACTTGATTGGAATCTGCAAATACAGCAATATTTTTAATTATAACAAGACAGGCTGTCTTCATAAGAGTATGGCTTTATGGCAGGTTACAGTATCCCTTTGATTTTCCAGAGAAACATCCTGGAAACACTTGTCTTATTAGGTTGAATTTTCACAGAGGTCTATCAAAAACGTCTTCCTTCTTGGTACGCTGTAAAATGTAATATTTTATGACCGGTTGCCTAGGTTCAAAGCAGTGGCTTGTTATAACCTGTTTTTTATAACAGTCTCTGAAAGTTTAGCAGATAAGTATTAGATTTTCTATAAGCCAGTTGTGCCCTTTAGGTCAGCGAGAGGGCAGAACATTTTTTTTTCCTTTTAAAACAAATGCAGTGTCCCATGATGCCTTGTGCTGACTACCATGTTTCATAAGCAGAAATTCAAAACGAAAACATATATTTATAGCAAAAATATCATAGAAATAATAACAGGCAGATGGTTGTTGCCACAAGAGGAATCCTCCCCCTCCTTCCAGCTGATAAACAGCTTTCCGTTAAGTGCATCAGAGACCAGGGTGAGTCACTGACTAAACACTAGCTTAAGATGGCTTTGAACATGGATGAGTTCTTCTGCCATAGCATTAGCACTGGCTGAGGCTGTCCCTGTCTTCCTTTTATGGTGGACACTCAGCATAAGTTGACTGATGGCCCCTTTTTGGGCACCTGCCCATTCTGCCCTGGTGTGGATGGCTATCTCATGCAGATTGAGAAGTTCAGTATCACCTTGGATTCTGTGACTTCATCCCAGGCTGATCAAAAGGCAGAAAAAACTAAAAAGAAGGCCTTTCAGTTTTGGTCCTTTCAGCCACAACCTCAGTAGCAGCCCCATAAGGGCACTTTCAGTACTGTCATCTGAAATGCAAGTTTGGTGGCCATGGGCAAAAAGGGGGGGAAGCAGAAATGGTGTTGCCTCTGTCGCCCCTGCAGCCAGAGCCCCCTTCAAGGCTGCGCAGTGACAGGCTATGTGGTGTCATTCCCCCATACCATCCAGTCCCTGTCCCATCTCATGGTCAGGGGTTGGTTGTGCCCCTTCTTGCCACAATGATCCACCATTACCTTAGACAAGTGGGTTCTGGAAGTGGTGGGCAAAGGGTTGCCTTTGGATCTGAGGCTGTCCCACCATACTGACTCCAAGCTCCTCTGGAGTTGACCACGCTAAGAGCCGACACTTGCCTGTGTTCCAGATACCCTATCCAGGTTATGAAATGGATGGGATTCTGGCACCCCATACTGGACTTGCACAGTCTGAACAAGTTCATACGGAAGCACAGGTTCTGGATGGTTACTCTGAATCAGATTGTACCATCCCCAGACCATGGAAGGAGGTCCCTGGACCTCCAGGATGTATTCTTTCACATCCCAGTTAATCCATCCCTTGCTGGTACCTTCGATTCTGTGTTGAGAGGATTCTGTACCAGTTACAGGTCATGCCATCCAGCTTCTCTTCTGCTCTCAGGGTCTTCACCAAGTGCATGACAGTGGTGGCGGCCTTCCTGCAGTGCAAGGGTTTCAGGGTCTGCCTCGACGTAGACGTATGGCTGTCAGCCGGGCCATCCAAGGAGACTGTGGAGAGGTCATAGGATCTGACCATCCAGCCCTGCTAAGACTTGGTCCTTCTAGTCAACCCAGCTTGTCAGAGCTAGTCCCCTTGCTGTTGATCTAGTTAATGGGGGCAGAACTAGACTCCCTGCGGCCAAGGCCTACCTCCCAGCAGATCAAGCATCTAATCTTACCTTCTTTGCCCAGACATTTTGGTTTAGGCACTCATGCCCTTCCCAGTACTTCCTGAGACTGCTGGGGTTTATGGCAGCTTCTACCAGCATGGTCCGTTTTTCATGTTGGAGGATGCATCTCCTGCAGTGGGAGTTGGACCAGCAGTGTTCCCAACAGCTAAGTCACCTGCAATAGCTGTCTTGGTGACCCAGCCGATGTGGGGATGCCATTCAGTGGTGGCTGTCTTCACAACACTGGGGAGGGAATCCTGTTTGTCGGACCAGAACCGTCTGTCATACTCTTGACAAATGCATCTGTAGCAGGGTAGGAAGTGCATCTCAGAGACCACCAAGCCCACAGCTTCTGGTCATTCCAGAAGTCTCTGCACCATATCAGTCTGCTGGAGCACTGTGCAGTGTGTCTCGCTCAGACAGAATTTACATCATGTTTTACGTGAACGGGCATGGTGGCACACACTCCTTTGTGCTGTGTCAGGAAGCTCTGGACACTTGTGTGCAACCTATAAGCAGATCTTCTGGTGAGTCATATCACGGGAGAGAACAACTAGCTGGTGAATGCTTTTCAGGCTAATCAGAGAGACCTCACACAAGTGGTCCCTGCATCAGGAGGTGGTAAACCATGTGTCCTCCCAGTGGCACACTTCTCTAGTGGATCTGTTTGCCTTCTGGAAGAACAGAAAACTGAGGCTGTTCCGTGCCCACTCCCTACAGTCCAGGACACTATCAGGGGGTGCCTTCTTAAGGTTCTTGATGCCAGGCCTTCTGTATGCCTTTCTTCCTTTCCCCTTGGTTCACAAGGTTGTGATTTAAGGTCTGGAAGGACAAGGCATGGATGATCTTGATAGCACTAGATTGGCCCAGGCTGTTCTTATATCTGGATCTCCTCAATCCCATCAGCAGGCCTCCATGGAGGTTGCCTCTCTGCCCCGACCTGCGACCAGACAATAGGGGAAGGTCCTGCACCTCTCTGCCTAGTTCCTAAGTGGCTAGAGCTCTAGGCTTTGGGCTTTTTAAAAGACTTCCTCCATATCATCGAGGTGTCTTGTAAGGAGTCAACTCGTAAATGCTTTGCATTTAAGTGGAAGAGGTACTCAATCTGGTGCCAGGGTAAGGAGCTTGCTGTCCTTACCTACCCAGTGGCGAACATCCTCAACTACCTTCGGTCTCTGAGTTGGGACTGCAAGCAACATCCTTTAAGGTGCACCTGGCAGTCATCTCTGTATACGGGGCATGGATTGGTTTGCCAATGGTGGCCCAGAAGAAGGTGGTCAGGTACTTTTTCTAAGGCCTGGATTACTTAACCCCTCCGGTGTTTGAACCTCTGGCTCAATTGGACCTACTGCTGGTATGGGCAATGCTCTTGGGCAAGTCGTTTCAACCTGTGAACAAATGTGAGATGTCACATTTGTCATGAAAAAAACATCTTCCTGGTGGCTCTCATGTCAGTCAGAAGGATTAGTGAGCTCCAGGCACTCAGTGGAGTCCCTTTATCTGGTCTTCCACAAGGACAAGATTGTCCTTCGTCCCCACCCGAAGTTCCTCCCAAAGGTCATATCAGAGTTTTGCCTTAACTAGGTGATTAATTTGCCAGTATATTTTACTAATCCGACCTCAGAGGTCCATTACAGGCTCCACACCTTGGACCTGGGGATGGCACTCTCTTACTATAAAGAGCGGAGTTCGGGGTGAGGCTCACCAGCTGTTTATAGCATATGCTGAAGCCATGCCAGGCAGACCAGCAGCAAAGCAGACAGTTGCTAGTTGGATTACATCTTGCATCGACCTGTGCTATAAGTCGGCTGGTAGCGAGTCACCTAAGGGGCGTAGGGCTCATTTTACCAGACATACCGCTGCTTAAGTAGCTGTATCTAGGGATTTCCCAATTCCGGACATATGCATGGTTGCAACCTGGAGTAAAGTGCACACCTTCATTACAGCACTGGCATAATGAGTTGTCAGGATGCTGCTTTTGGATCTTTGGTCCTCCAGTCTCTGTTCACCAAATAGGGGTGTGTACCTTGCCCCTTCTCCTGGAAGACTGCTAGGAGTCTGCCTGAATGTGTATAGTGAACTGTATCCACATTGTTAGAAATACAGATTACTCACCTGTAACCATAGTTCTACTAGTGGTATATAGTTCACATTGACACAGCCCACCTGACCTCCCCTGGCAAGTGGAGCATGGATCCCATCTTCCATTGTGCAAAGGTCTGACGTCATGGGTGGAGCCGGAGGATATTCCACCCAGGTATTAGAAGGAGCTTAGCTTGAAGACATTCTGATGACTCAACTGGCTCCAAGAAGACTGCCAGAGTATAGATGTGAACTGTATATAAGTGGCTGAATTGCACAGGTGAGTAACCTATATTTTCACCTTATCACATACAGACCTGTACACCTAACCCAGTGGTTGCATCTTGCCCCTCTGCTACCTGATCCCTCATCCCGTTGTCCTCCCTCAAAGTGCTATAATTCTATGGCCATTGTATACCTAGGTGCTTCCTTAGATATCTGTGGAACATATTCCTGTCTGTGTTTCATGATCCAGCCATTCCAGAAATTGCGGCATTTCAGTTATGTCTGCTTTACCTCCACCATCAGTTCTCCATTTTGTATATATCAGTAATATCTTCCCATGGGTTTGAGTTGGTGCTTGTGTTTACAACCATAGAGTAGATAAGATATTGTCTTTTTAGCTTCCATGAACTAAATGTTAAACAGCATTTTATGTAGTTAGAGGCATTCTAGCACCATGATGCCCACTCCGCATCACAACATATTGATCTAAGCATCCTGAGGACATCCAGTTCTTTGTGGTTTTGCTGCTGCCTTCATTGATGTTGACTCTGAGATGCTTAACAGCACTGCACCCTTACTCACTGCAAAGCAGTGTTCCCATTTACCCCCATCTGTACTTGATTCAAGTACAAATTATGAAATTCAAGTACATTTTTGTGTGAAGAGGGTACACTGTACCCCCGTAATTCTGTTTGAAGTATATGTACCCCACAAAAATGTTGTACAAATGGTGGTAGAATGAACCCTTACAATTTATTTTGTACCCCTGAAGATTTTTGGAGAGGGTGCAGTGCACCCCCAGATCTGCAACCTTAATGGGAACTGCTGCAGAAAGCCTGGACACTAGCTGGATGCTTTAATAATGTAGTGATAACGACTCACATTGAGCCTTTTGCAGGGGTCCCCATGTTGCATTGCTATGTAATTGTGGCTCTCAATCATCATATAGGCCGTTTTGAACACTGAGGGAGATTAGCATGGGGATTACAGCCTGCTAAAGGAGGGAATTTTCTTTTTCTTAAAAAAAAAAAAATGTTTTCATGCATTTCTGATGTTGGGGGTCTGTGGATATTTGTCATGGGAGGGGGGTTAGGATCCTTGTGCCCCACCCAAAATCTGTCTCACCTTCTAGGTCAGCCACTATCTTATCGTAAATATACAGTAATGAGGTAGGAAGCAGTCTGGTCTAGTGGTTAGAGCATTGGCTTACAAACAAGATCATCACATTCTCAAACTCCACTATAGTCAAAATACATACTGTGGCTGGCTCCATGACGTCCAGTGAAGGGGCATTGCTCTGACACACTGGCGACCCAGGTTCACATCCTGAGCCCCAGACAACAGATGCAGAGCCTGGCAGGGAGGAAGTCTGGGCATTCCTGGGATGCTTCCTTCCCAGGCATGGCACAAGTGCATGCCGCTGTACTAGTGGCTTCTGGTGGTGGTTCTGCGGTGGCACTCTTGGCGGCTGGGTGACCACATGCTGCTGAGAGTCCCTGCCCCAGGAGCTCACTGCAGCAGTATGTAATGTGGGTGGTGGGTGGGGCCCCGGAAAGTGGAAAAAGGGTACCGCTGACCAGCCAAGATGAAGGCCTCCCTGGCAAGCCTCTACCACACCGCCAGACCCCCAAAGGAAAGACTGGCCCCTACACCTCCAGCCATCACAGGCCAGCAATAGGTGCTTCCTTCTGATGGCGGCAGGAAGGTCCCCTGACAGAGATAAGTCTGATCTGCCGATGGCGTGTGACCAAAGGTCTGGAGGAGGGGTCCCATAGCATGGGGTGAATCTGGCACTCAACAAGGGGTACACCTTGCGGAGAGCCAGAAGGAGTGGATGCCCAGGCTAGGTAGTAGCAAAAAAAAAAAAAAAAATACGTACTTTGTGACCCTGGATTAGTCACTTAACCTCCAAGTGCCCTAGTACCCCCAGCTACTGAAGTGCTTCTTCTCAGTTGGGCTATCCTGGGCATGTAAATAGTGAAAATGAATGAATAAATACATTAAATACATACATTTTTTTTTGAGTAACCTAATGTAGAATGTTAAAAGTTTATACCCCTTCGGAAACTCAGCATCATTGTGACGCTTTGATGTGGTTTCAAGACAATTTCAAAAATCTGCATTGTGGCATTTCTGTGTTAATGAACAAAACAAAATATTGAATAAAATGTATTCGCCTTTTTCAGACTATTTGTAAATCATAGTCTGTTGTTCTCCTAAATGTTAACGCTAGCAAAGTGAGTTTACCAATTGCAAAACAACCAGAACTGTCAGTAACTGTGTGAATTATATAAATAATAATGCATGGGGGTAAGTGCATAACGAGAAATTAATGCACGCCCGAGATGTGGGATGCTACATAAACTCCGTGGGCAAAGCCCAAGGGGTTTATCTAAGCATCCCACACTGAGGGTGGGCATTCATTTCTCATTTATGCATTCACCCCCATGCATTGTTAGATGTAATTGCTAGCTTGTGTTTTCTCACCACAAAGTTAAAAAGAATTGTGTGACACGGAGTTGGCAATAACATTTTTATTGCACATAATGTTGTAAACCTTTGAAACTTGAAAACTGTGGCATAATTTAGATAGTAAAATGAAACTGGTAAACTGCTTTGAAGAGAAACTTTTTTTTGTTTGTAGTTCAGTGTGTTTGAATGAAGAACAGGAAAACGGCAACACGAAACACGAAAACATTGTTTAGTTGTTAAACTTGTAAGTCTCTTTGTAGAAAGTTGAGTTCTGTGCTGAGAAAGTCTGTTTCGTGGTAGAGTTTTTAGTTTTTGTGCTGTTGTCAATGGTTTTACTGTGGGGAAAAATTGCCGTTTAACACCCACTCGTTTGTTACTCGCGGTGGAGTTTCCTCCGATATTTCAGTGGCAGTTTTGACAAGTGAGTGTGCACTGATGTGCAGCGTGAGGCAGAAGAAGGAGCAGGTGGGGCATGCTCATTGTTTTAACCCGCGGGTCATAGCGGCGAATTATAACTTGCTCCTTCTATGGGAGAAAACACAAGTCAGTTATTACAAATAAATATTGACTGGTCAAATACAGATAGTCACAGGAGCCTCTGGAGTTATCAAGCAGTGGTATTCTACATATTTTAATAGTTCAGTTTTTTTAACTTTCAGTAGTAAAATTCAACCAAATTATATCATTAGTCTGAGGTCAGTAATGACGTGTGTAATTAAAAGCATCATCAGACCAGAATCCTACTAGGGAAACCTTATCTCTGTGTTGCTCTACATTGTCAATGGGAATTACTTATAACATGGAACATGTGCACCCCAACCAATGACTTATTGGTCCGGCTATAGCTCTTTTTTTAAGATTGAAATGTCATTATTTTTGACAAAAACAATATGAATGGTGTATGAATACATTACAAAGCACAACAAACAAATTAAATACTTAAATATGCATAAGGAAATATGTATGCAATCAAAACCCCAAATAGATAATTGAATTATACTACAAGATGCAGTCAGCGCATTTCAAAAGATGCAGACTCAAGCATTCCACAAGTACATTTTTTATTTTATTTATTTCAATCTAGGATTAGAGAATACCTTTGAGCACAGTGCAGCTCATTTACAAAGGTTCCATGTCAATATTGGGGAAGGGGTTACAAGACAAACAAAGGATAAAACACAATATCATGTACAGATAATATCAAATGCAGAGAACAGCAGTAACAGCACAATACATAGAAAAAGAAAAATAGATGATTGCAATTAGATACATAGCTGTCACTCTGAGCACACTATAAGCGGAAACATGGGTGGTTAATCCCAATTGGAAGTAGTATGGGGAGGGAGGGAGGAGTGGAGAGATTAAGAGTAGCAGCAGGAGAGAGAACGGGGGTGCAGCTGGGCTGCAATTGTCAATATATTGAGTGAGGCGGGAAGGGATAGAAGGGTAGGGGGCAGACACAAGAGGAGAGGGTGAACAGGAGGAGGATGATGGGGAGGTGTGGGGAGGAGGGAAGGAAGAAGAAGGTGGAGGAAGAAAAGAGTCAGTCAGGGCACAGTGGGCGGGTTGGTAGGGCCAGTGGGAGGTTTGGGACGTGAAAGAGGGGAGAGGTGGGAGAAGTGATTGAGCAGGGGAGGAAGGATGCAACCAGGGGCCTTGTCAAGGAGGTTGGAGAATGCAGGGTGCCAGATGAGGTGCAGGTTGCACTATTAATTAAAGCAGGTACACTCGCTTTCCTTTGAGATGTGCTGATGCAGGAGACACTTGAACTGGGTAGGTTGCGGTATGCTAGTCAGGTCACAGCTCAGGTCATTCATCCAGTTAGGAGCTCTGTAGAGGAAGGATCACTGGCATTGGGTGGTCTGAACTCTAGGAACGTGAAAGAGTTTAGAGGCAGAGGATTGGGTGTGGCGCGACTTTTGAGGTTTTGATAGAAGACTGGCGATGTCCGTTGTACATCAGAGACAACTATAACTTTTTTCATCAAAACGTTTTTATTGAAAGTTTCTAAAAAGCATACATAAAACAGTAAGACATACATTACATAGACAAGACAAATGTTCAGTATAATCAAATTGTCTAATTCTGAAGTTACCTTTATTTTATTTTAATTTTAATTGGGTAGGCCCACTGAGCCCGGTAACTGTCCCTTTTTCAGGGGCGACCGGAATTAATTATAGATTTACGACACGTACAGAGTTAAACACTTATACAGATAGGAGACAGTAGTTTACAGTTGCATTCTAAGGTTCAATTGACAGTTTACAAATATTGTTAATAACACATTGAGTACATTAATGTTTCAGTCATTCCATGGATACAGTTAAATTGGATACAGCAGTACACAGTTGAGATATCAACGATTACAAGTGCATTGGTTGAGCTCCAACAGGTGGAGTTTAAGCCCCCTTTCTAAATCCCCCTAATTAGTTGCACTCCTGCAGATTTGTTGGGAGTGTGTTCCAAAGGGGGAGATAAAAGCCGAATAAGCCTGAGTCCCTAGGGCAGTTTTCACTTTGGGTATCATGAGGAGATTTCTGCCAGAGGACCTAAGTGTTCTACTGTTTGTTTTTGTTAACAGTACCTCGGCTAAACTTTGGGGGGGGGGGAGACATTGGGCAGCCTGAGCTTGTATGCCAAGCAGAGAGAGGGGTATTTTAGTTTGCCTTCTAGAGTGGGCCAGTTTAGTGCTTGGAGGACTAGACAGTGGTGTTCTCTGGAGTGGGTGCCTGCAGCAAATGTGCAGATTCTATGGTAGAGGGTTCTGAGCTTCCCCATCTCAGTGTGTCTTACAGAGACAAGAACTGGTGCACCATAGAATAGGGTGGGTAGAAGAGTACCTTCCGCCGGGTGTCGTGTATCAGGTAGTGACTTAGGCAGTATAGAAGTTCAAGCTTATGGTTCATAGACCTAGTGGGCAGTCCAATATGGGTCTTAAAGGTGAGGTCCTGGGTCAGTGGTGATTCCCAGGTACTTTATGACCTCAACTACCTCTACCCTTGCTCCACTAGATAGTGAGAGTGCTAACATTTTGGACCTATCTTGTCCCAGGCTTTTTGGACCAAATAATATAGCCTTTGTTTTCCTGCTGTTTATGACTAGCTTGTTATTATTCAGCCAACCTTCAAGTAATAGCAGATCTTTTGCTAGTAGTTTGTTCAAGGTGCCGGTGTCACCAGTGGACCTGTATAATACTGCATCATCTGCATACAAGGTGAGCTTAGCCTCACCACAGCACAACAGCATGTAATTTATAAATATGGAGAAGAGCAGAGGCCCAAGGATTGATCCCTGGGGGAACCCTTCCAGTATCTGACAATTTTCTGAGGTGGCATTCTGCCATCTGACTTGCTGGGACCTTCCCTGGAGATAGTTGGTGAACCATTTTACAGCCAGGTTGTCTAGGCGGACCTGTATCAATTTTGCCAGAAGCAATTGATGGTCTACCAAGTCAGATGCCTTGGAGCGGTCAATGAAGACTGCATCATTGCACATGCCATTGTCCAAGGCAGAGAGTATATCCGTGGTGAGATTTACAAGGGCAGTATTTGTTCCATGATTCTTTCTGAAACCGTGCTGTTGGGCAGTAAATGAATTGTGTCGCTCCAAATAGTCCACCACCTGGTTGTATACTACCCTCTCCAATACTTTGCTTAGTATGGACAGGAGGGATATTGGGCCGTAGTTTTCCACCTGATCCTGTGATCCCCTTGGTGAATGGGTGTTACCAGGGCCACTTTCCAGAGTACAGGAATTTTTCCTTCTAGGAGGGATCAATTGAATAACCATGTGACTGGGGTGGCAATGATTGTGGCTGCCATATGTAATAGCTTGGGTTCAAGTTTATCATACCCAGCCATTCCATGTGTTTTAATTCACTTAGTAGTTTTAGGACTTCTTTTCTGGAGATTAGTTTGAAATGAAAGTCCGGAATGTCACAGTTACCCCTGCTAGAAGCTTGGGGTAGTTGAGGTGGCCCAGAATGGTGTGACTTGAATTGATCAAGATCTGTGAAGAACTTGTTTATCGCATTGGAGACATCTGTTGGGTTCATATGACGAACCCCATTTGCTACCATGTCCCCTCCTATTTGTTTATTATTGCCCTTGATGAGTGCGTTGATTTGAGCCCAGAATTGTTTAGGGTCGGAGAGGTTCTTTTTTCTGAATGTCTGTTAAATGCTTATTTCTAGCCCTCCTTAGCTCAGATTTGCATTTGTTTCTGAGTTCCCTGGATCTCTGCCAGTCTATCATCTGACCTGAGGATTTGAATGCCCCCCACACTCTATCTCTGTCCCTCATGAGTTTCCTTAGGTCCTGTGGAATCCACCTGGCTTCTAGTTCTTTGACCCTGAGTTGCTTTAGTGGCGCATGCTTGTTGACTGCTGACATGTAATTTTTTTTTTTTTGTGTGTGTGTATAATATCTTTTAAGTTTTTAGAAAATGAGTTCATACAACATACAACTGATAGACAGACATGTGCAATCATATACATACATTCCATCACCATATTACAATGTTCATTTCATCTTTAATTAGTCTTGTGCATACTAACAAGACCAATCACTGACCCGAACTTTGTATGACATATTCCACTTAAGGTGTATCCCACCTCCATCTCACCCCTCCAGCTCTTCCCTTAGTACCATTGCTTCCCCCAGGCTCAAAGAGGAAAGAAAAGGGGCCCAGCTTCTAATAAATGACTCCTCCCTGTCCTGGACCACCTGAGTCAATCTCTCCAGGGCCAAAGTCTGCAAGGTTAGGTTGTGCCACTGCTGCACTGTGGGCCTAGCGTGGGATACCCATGTATTCTGGATACAATGGCAAACCAGCACATACAATATCTGTATCCACCTGGGGCGAGGCACCCATTCCCTATCTTCCTCTTCCTTCACTCCGAACAGGCACGTTAGACGGTTCCTTTCCATATCCGTACCTGCCATTTTTGCTACCTCTGCCACTACTTAACCCCAGAACAGTTGTAGCACCGGGCAGGACCAGAAGCAGTGGCTATACATAGCCCTTTCTCTTCTACATCTCCCACAGAGGGGTGATACTGATGGGTGTGTTTTATGCACTATAACCGGTGGGTAATATAACCAATGTAAAAATTTATAATATACTTCCTTATACTTGTTACAGGCCATAATCCCAGCATGTAAGGGCAGCACCAATCCCCAGTTCCCTTCAGATATGGTTCTTCCCAGGTCTCTTTCTCACAATAACCTTGTATTCCCCGTCATATCTGGGAATCCCTGTTTCCCTTTTTTGGCCACCTTCCCAATAAACCCCTTCGGATCCACCTTAGCTTGATACACCAAACTCTCCACCGAGTCCAGGACTAACTTCTCATGGTTCTCATGCCCCAGACTTCCTACAAAGGCCCTAACCTGGAAGTATTGGAATCTGTGTTGTCCGTCTATGTTAAGACTCTGCTGCATAGTATCAAATTAGCATAGTTCTCCCTGCACCAGCAAGCTACCTAGACTTTGAACCCCCCTCTGTTCCCACTCCTGAAATCCCTTATCCTCAAATCTGGGTAGGAAGAAGGGGTTGCCCGCTAGTGGTAAGAGCAATGTCTCATCTTTCTGTGCTAATCCTTGTTTCTTAAGCTGCCCCCAGGCCTCCTTTACTTGCACCACTAGTGGATTTCCCAGACCCCCAGACCTGTATGCCCTGAGACCCTGGCTATGAAGATAATGCTGTGAGTCTTCTGGTGGTCTTCCCCCAACCCCCGTTCCAGGTCCACCCAGCTAGCTCTCCTGGGTTGGTTTACCCAGTCTGCAATGTACCTCTGTTGTGTTGCCAGGTAGTAGTTACCCATATCAGGAAAATTCACTTGTCCCTTACTTCTCTCCACCTTCAATCTCTGTAAGCTAGTCCTCGGTCTTTTCCTTTCCAAATAAACCCAGAAAAAAACTTCTCCACCCTCTTTATGTCCTCCTTTGTTAACCCCAGGTGCAGCATCTGCATCAAATACAATATCCTGGGGAGAATATTAATCTTTATAAAGTTGACCCTCCCCACCATGATATTGGAAGCTATGTCCATCTCGTTAAGTCCGCCTCCACCATTTTAAGTATGGTAGTGTAATTAAACTTATATAGGGACCCCAGTGACCTACCCACCTGTATCCCTAAGTATGTAAAACTTGGCCCTGCCAACTTCATTCCCCATCCCTCGGTACCCTCCTCCGGCTCTGGGTAGCACACTATTTCTGATTTCCCCAGATTAACCTTGTACCTCGAAAGGGTCCCAAATTCACTTATCAGTGTCAGCAATGGGGGCACCAACCTCCATGGGATTTTTATAAACAAAAGTATATCGTCCGCATACAGGGCTATTTTATGTGAGGAGCCCTGCACCCCAGCAATTCCCTCTATACCCGCATGTCCACGTATGGCCACCGCGAGTGGCTCTATGGCCATTGCGAACAGCAGCGGGGACAGGGGCCAGCCCTGACGGGTGCCACGTTACAAACTAAACTGCTCTAACAGGGCCCCATTCACCAATATACGAGCTCTTAGTGCCATGTACATAGCCTGCACCCATCCTATGTAAGGGTCACCCAGACCAAACCGGGACATCACTTCAAACAGATATTCCCATTATACCCTATCGAATGCCTTTTTAGCATCCATTAAGAGAATACCCACCTTCTTCTTCTTGTGATTCACTCTCTAGACTATGTTAAGTAACCAACACATATTGTGATATGACTGGCGTCCCTTGATAAATCCGGTTTGGTCTGGGTGAACGATGTCTGGTAGGATATTTTCCAGCCTCGTGGCCAGTACATTTGCAAGGCAAGGCAAATTTTATTTTTCTGGCACCCAATCCCAGAGGTTCTGGGTGCTGCACAATACACAGAAATTAATTTATAAATACATATATATAAATAACACACCATACAATACATAATCACACATCAAAACCAATACCCTATATATAAATAATCTCCCTCATTTACTTTTAAAAGGGACTGATAACCTATGTCATCATACAGTACCTGAGTAAACCCGGCTAAACAGATAATATTTAAGGTAAGCTTTAAATATCTCCACCGACTGGGCCTTCCTTACCAATGGTGGAAGCCAATTCCACAGGACAGGGCTGGCAGTACTAAAAGCTCTGTCGCCGGCCGTTCTCAACCTCATCCTGGGAATCGCCAGGAGGCCCCTCGAGGAGGATCACAGGATCTTAAGGTCACAGTTAAGGAATGATATAGGCTGATAGGAGGCACACTCATACTTGTCCTTACCCTGCTTAGGTATGAGACAGTTTGTGGCGTCATAACATGTATCGGGCAATATGACCCTACCTGTCCCCTCCTCTTTTCCAAAAACCTTGCAAAGCATGTTTGCCAGTTGCCCACCCAGCATCTTGTAGTATTCTACTGGGAACCCATCTGGACCACTAGCCTTTCCTTTCTGCAGCTTCTGAATAGCCCTCAGTACTTCCGCCCTTGTGGCTGATCTACCCAGTTGTTCCTTTGTAGTTGTGGGGAGTTGCAGTCCATCCAAGAATTCTTTGATCTGCATGCCCTTCCCAGCATTTCCTGCCCTATACAGCTGCAGGTAAAAAGCCCTAAAGCACTCTTATTTTCCTGGGATCTTTTTGTAGTAGACCTTTCCCATCCCTTACCCCTGTAACCCTAGTTGTACCCTTGCCTCCTCTCATTAGCCGCACCAAGAGAGGGCCAGGCTTGTTCCCCCACTCATATACCTGACACTTATAATAAAACCACACTCCCAGCTTCTTCTTACAGCAGGGCATTCAGTGCCTCCCTGGTTGCTACCAGGAGCCTTACTACTTCCCCCTGTTATCCCCCCGCCACTCGTTTCTCTAAGTCTCTCAATTTCTGCTCGAGCTCCACCCATTTCTCCCTCTTTTGCTTTTTAATTCTGGCCATGTACTCTATGATCACCCCCCTCATAAATGCTTTACCTGCTTCCCACACAATAGCTTTTGATGTGTGTCCTCCAGCATTGGTCTCCATATAGTATTGCCATTTCTCCTCCAGATATTCCTGAAAGGCCTTGTTCTTAGCCATGTATGTTGGGAACTTCCACTGGGGGGGTGCCCTCCCTTTTCACATCACTCTGAAACTTCATAATAACCATTGTGTGATCTGACACATGTATAATACTGTGTTTGATGTCTTGCACCCGGCCATACCAGCCTCGAAGCACATAGATATAGTCAAGTCGAGACCACGTTTTATGTGGGTGTGAATAAAAGGTGTATTCTTCAGCCCCTGGGTTAGCTGTGCACACTCATCCAGTAAGTCCAAATCAGCTATCCCTATCTGCCACTGTTGCATAATCTCCGATGTCCTCCCCTTACCCTCTGAGTGATCCATAGGCGGGTTCATTGTCCAGTTAAAATCCCCCCTAAGACAAGGCCTGGGAATTGTTCCCTGATCAGTAAATCCAGTAAGGACATATAAAATTGAGGGTCATGGACCGCAGGGGCATAAATACTCCCAAACGTCATCTTTTCCCTATTTAGCTCCCCAGAGATAAACACATATCTGCCCTCTACTTGATCACTCGTGTGACTTCAAGTGGGAGACTTTTATGTAGTAATATAGCCACCCTTCTTTTATGTGCCGAATACAAAGCAGCGTAACATTTCCCCACCCAAGTTCTAGCCAATTTAGCCTGCTCCGCCTCGGTCAAGTGGGTTTCCTGTATCACAGCCATCTGCACGCCTACCCGCTTCAAGGCAGTGAGGAGTGATGCCCTTTTAAGTGGGTTCGCTATCCCCTTTACATTCCAAGACACCACCGTAACACTTGGTGACTTAGCTATTGTCCCAAGTATATCTCTCCATACGCCCCTCCACCTGCAAAATAGCAATTCGCACACCCACCTATTCTGTGCTGCCAAATCATGATCTTGTTTTGCTCCTGTACACCTATATTATGTCTGTGCATTTCTGCATATTGTAACCAATGTCCTGTGCTCTCCCGGGTCGTGCCTGAAAATAGGCAGGTCTGTTGCCTAGCGCACTTACCCGGTTACCAAAAGCTTATAAATAAATAAATAAATCCAGATACTTAAGGTCAGTATTTTCCCATTTTGTGTAGTCATTAGAACATCCAATACTATGATTGCACAAAAACACATATAAACATTAGTAACTCTAAAACACTCACCAACATTCCCTGCCCCTCCCCTCTCCCCATGTCCCAACATAAACACACCCTTCCCCGTAACACCCTTCTCCCTACTATTCCCATGCACAGTAGAAATCCCCAACTTTTCCTCTGCACAGTTCCCCCAGTGATACAAGCACACAACATTACCGCCCCTTCCCCAGATCGCCCATATTCCCTCTCCGCCCCCAAGCCCTGTGACACTAACTTTCTTGTCAGCATAAGTATCTTAATCCCTCAAGTGATTTGTGCATCTACTGCCCCCCAAACAGCTAAGACTTTCCACGCTCCAATGTCCCTAGTTAGGGGGAGGAAGGCCCCCCACTGGCCGTCCAACCAACGAGCCATTTACCCTCAGTAAATCCTCAGATTATTTATCCAGCCCCCCCATTTACAAAAAATGCCCTACCAGTCGTCATTTATCTCCTTGGTAACAGTAGACATGAATCCATTAACACATCCCCTAATGGTTAAAAAAAAAAGTGAGAAAAATTGCTCCCGACACCCCCCACCACCTCTGCCCAGCCATTCTTTTCCCAAACTGGCCTTTCCTAAATGTTTTATAGTGGGCATACAGCCCGCATCTCCAGCTACGTCACCGGTGCAGCCAAGGGTCACTGCAGGATGGGGGGGTACAGGTCGCGCTCCTAAAACAACGCGCAGCACCACCCCCCTCTCCCAGCTCACTCACCCATAATGTCCGTCCTCTGCTCTGATTATCCCTCCAAGGCTCCCCCGAATTGCACCCAATCAGCGAGAACCATTGACACAAGGCTCCACGTTCAATCCAGCACTGTGGGCAATTCTTGGTAACATATTCCCCTCCTGTCTGCCACCGATCCACGTGGTAGGCCCATTCTAGCCAGACGCATAGGGCCTTACAGTCCTCCAGTGCTGTTGTATCTTCTCCTAAGCATTCCAGTTAAACAAAAAGGAAAAGAATGCTCATCCCACACGTGTCCAAGTACGCCAGGCCTTCCAAAATCATGGTGTCGTGTCTATAGACTTTCCGAAGATGCACAATATACAGGGGACAAAAAAAGAAAAGAGAAACAGTCTAACTTCTTCCACCAGCTACCATCTCACCACGACATCCACCGTCTCATCCTCAGCCAGCCTTCTTTTTGAGATCTTTCACAAACTGTTCAGCCCTTCCTACCTCCCAGAACGAGAAGGTAGTCCTTCATGCCTAATTTTTAAGGTAGCTGGATAGACAAGAAAGTTTTCCACCTTAAGGCTCCTTAGTTGGTTCATGACCATGTTAAACATCTTCCTTTTAGGCCGGCCCGCCGGCGCTGGGGTAGGGCTACCATTCGCGATGCCAGCGACCCGTGTTCGGGACCGGACTCGGGCGGCTGGAGGGCCAGCTGGGGGGAGGAGGATTGTGCGCCCATGGGCTGCTCTCTTCCTCCGGGTGGGGTGGGATGCAGGTCCCGCTGCGATACTGCCACCTGGGTGACCACAGGTGGAGGTGCAGCGAGACAGCATACAGGGGAGGGAGGACATTTGCCGGGAGCTGGAGCGTTGGCAAGTCTTGACATGCGTTGCTCCTTGGCCCTCCTTGCGTGCAGACGTCCTGTGGGCTGGGATCAAGAAAAACAGAAAAACCCTGTGCTGGGCTCCTGCAGACGGGACCCGGTTGTCCCGAGATGACCCTTAACCAGGCTCCATAGATGGGGCTGGAGACTCCTTCCAACATATACTTGAGATGTGAGAGGGGGACTAAGTGGGGGGTGCCCTCTCCTTCCCGCCCCGGGGGGAAAACCGAGGCAGGATGGGGAAAGGCTAACCAGCACTTGGAGGGAGGTACCTGGGGCGGAACTACGGGAACACACAGCCTAGGGATCCCTGAAGAAAGGAGCCTAGCACAGCGAGAAGGGGGCATAAAGAGAAAGTATAAAAAAAAAAATCTTCCTCTTCTTCAGTAGATGTGCTGAGTAGTCCTGGGAGTGATACAGCCGACAGCCCTCAAACATCACTGTGCTCTTCTCCCGATAGGCTCTGAAGACCGCCTCCCTATCCTGGAAATTGTGGAATTGCATGATGACCTGGCGAGGAGGCTGGTCAGCAGGTGGTCTCGGCATCACTGCGTGATGAGCCCGCTCCAGTTTAAATTGGCCATTTTTAGGTTGTAGGCCTAAAAGCTCTGGTAGGGTACAGGCGCAGAAATCCAGGATATTCGGCCCCTCTTTGCCCTCTGGGAGTCCTCTCAACCTTAAGATCAGACGTCGCTGGTAGTTTTCCTTGTAGTCGTGCGCTTCCCTAACCACCTCAAGCTCCCATTGCAATTGCTCGACTTGTCCAGGAACTGCAGCCAGTTCATCCTCCATCTGCGAAACGCGATCACCTCAGTCAGCCGATTTGAATAAGAGTTCTGCTGTTCAAGTATTTCCTGAAGCTTCGTGTCCAACCTGCCTTCCAACTTCACCAGCCGAGGTTCCGGGCCACTATGACCTGCCCCGTGAGTTCCCGGCCCAGCATGCTTACTTCAGCCGCAGAGAGGGAGAGATAACTGTTGCGCTTTCCCCTGGGCCTACCGCCGGCAACTTCTTAATGTGTTTGCTCACTAACCGCTGGCTTTTACCTGAACCGGATGTGAGATATTCATCCATACTGAAGTCATCTACCGAGCTGGCTCATTTTGTAGTCTAACATATTGGTGTGTGTGTGTATATATTAATTTTAAATTTATTTGACTGTCAGGACGGAGCCGGCAATAGATGCGCCTATCCCACTAGCTGCTCATCAGCGACCCAACATGAAATTAAGTATTCTAGGGCTGCATCAAGGTTTGGAGCTAGCTTAATTTGCAGCCAGTTGACTTCTTCCAGGGTTTTGAGAAAGGAGCACTGGTCAAATTTAGAGTAGCTGCGGGTCCAGAAAATTCTTGGGGGAGGGGGAAGGAAGTAATTTTTCCATACACAGTACATAGGAGAATGATCGCTTAATGAGTCTGCAAAGGTGCCGGCCAGTTTGGTTCTGCTTGGATTGTTGACCAAGACCCAGTCTAGTGTGGTGAGGTCATTGGTTTTCATATTCAGTCTGGTCGGTTCTTGTATTATTTGGGTCAGTTCTGCCTCTTGTAGGAAGGCTTTAAGATCACTATTGGTATGGGGTCCCAATGTATGTTAAAGTCCCCCAGGATAACCTTCTCCCCCTTGGGGTGGGGGGGAGAGAGGGTCATATAGCTATTGGGGCCTTTAAGGATTCAGTGGCAGTCTTGGGAGGGTTGTACACAGACCCAAAGATCAGCGGCTTAGTCACCCCCAATAGAAGTCTAATGAATACTACTTCATAGTCACAGTGGCTGAGGTCTGGTGCTGTGACAAGTGAGGCATTAATGGTAAATTTTGCATAGACTAGCACACCACCCCCCCTTTCTTCTTTAGCCTGTCCTGTCTAAAAAAAAAAAAAAAAAAAAAACACATAGCCATTTAGGTTAACCTCATGGTCTTGATTATGGGGTTTGAGCCAGGATTCACTAATGGCAGTTAGATCTGGGGAACATAGGCACACCCAGGCCTCCAGCTCATACATTTCAGGCCTTAGGCTATTGTTATTTATGTATGCTATTCTTAGACCTTTTGCAGTATCCCATTCAAATCTGTATGAGGCAGCAATATGGGTATTGATGAAGGGGGGCCAGGATTTGTCTCTATATCACCTCCAAACAGCAGCATTATACACATAATGAACCTAACCAGAGACCGAGGCATTGGGAGGGGGGACCACTGTCTGTGGGCTGCAAGGTATGCCATTATAGGTTCCCATTTTGTTTAAGACCTTGTATATAAATGATGGAGTACTCAAATATAACTGAGGGTTGGACTGACGAGCTCTGATGTTGAGGAGGTTCATCACTTGGCCCAAATTCCCGGCTTATTTGGTGCAGGATATGGTCAGAGCTCAGCACTATAAGAATATACAGGGCAGCAATTATTGGTCCCTGTGCCATGCTTTAGTTGTGCAGTTCTTAGCCTTTTCTAAGTAAACCTCCCTGGTCTCTGGTATAGTGCGAGGCAGATTCCTGCTCTATAGCAATACCATATTCTACCTTCAGCTCCAATAAATTGTAAAGAGCAGCTAGACCAATGCGTAGGAGCTAGTTTGACTCTAAGCAGTTGTGAGACAGATTAAACACTGACTTGAACGCAAGGAGTATTCATTCATTTGCATTAACAAACTATATTCGCCTTGGGGTAAATACCAACATAACCCAGAAGTATTAGCCCAGTAGATTAGCCAGAGGTGGGAGCGCTAGCAATTCGAGGGAGCTAAAGGAAATGCTACACAACTGAGGACAGTATATAAATTAACATTCACCCAGGCAGTAATGTATGCCACCGTCATGCGACCAATAATAAACACAGGGTGGCTAGGTAAATGATACCCAGCAGGCCTATGTACAGATCTTCATTAGTCGTTTGATATCACTATGCTGTAGTCTATGCTGGTGGGGTATTACAGTTTATTACGGCTCTAATGTCCTGGATGCCGCTGCGTGCAATGTGGCTGCCAACAGCCGACTCCCACATTGCGGAGGACCGCCTGGGGTATGCGCACACAAGTAGGCTGAGGAAGACAGGGATTGGCTTCCATTCATGACATCCATTTCTCCGGTTCACCCGACTGCACTTGTGCAGTGCTGGGACTGGGGAAACCAGTCCAGAATCGATGCTCGGTAGATCCGTGGCAGGGGACGGGGTTCCCGATGGACTAAGCCTCCTCAGCCCCTCTGCTGCAGTCCTCAGTTTCTGCACCGAAGTGAAGGAGCGCTGTGGGTCTGCTCCTTAAATCAGGAGCAGGAACAAAGAAACTGTTCAGATTTGGTGCCAATCCAGTTCCCTTCAGGAATTGACTGCCGTTCGTGACATCTGTTTCTCTGGTTCCCCTGACTGCACTTCTGCAGTGCTGGAACCAGGGAAAACAGTCCAGAAATGCCTCTCAGTAGATCCGCGGCAGGGGAGGGGGGGGGTCCCGGTGGACTAAGCCTTCTCAGCCCCTCCGCTGCAGTCCTCTGAGTTTCGGCGCCGAAGTGCATAGGTTAATAATGAAGAATATATATACATTACATATTATGCAGACAGACTTATGACAATATACATTTTAAGAAAAAGGAGGCTTTTCTGAACAATGTATGTCACTGCTGTACTAAAGTTTCCCTTCTATTAGTAACTCATGTAGTGTTCCCCATCATTCATGGAATAAGATATTTTGTTATGCAAGCTTGTTGATATTCTAAGTGGTGAGAATTAAACATAAAACCATACCACTCAGCATACGTCATTTCACTGATATTTTTCTAGTTTTTTGGGACCAGCTTTTTAGTACACATTGCCATCATGAATATCCAGTGCTAATTGGATTTATTCATCCCAGATGGAACCTTTCCAGTTAAACGCATTCCTGGACAGAAGACATTTCCCAGATAGAGTTTAGATCCCATTTTTATGGCTGCATGGGCAGAGCCATGCTGACATATTACTATAACGTAGGCGAGAGAAGGACTGTGGAAGCACGTGACCAGATACCTAGACTGTGTTCTTTCACTGAGTGCTTCAACTGGAGTTGAACCACATCTCTCCATCTCTTGTCTATTTATCACAGTGGTGTTCCTTTGTCTGCTCCCCTACCCACACTACATCACACTATTTCCTTCCTTTTGACTTGAAATAACATGAGACCATCCTGACAGCCTGTTTACGTACATCAGTGGGATGTTTAAAACAAAAAGGGGGGGGGGGAGATAAAAACACACACACAAGCAATACTTAACACTTTCCCAAACAGTAAATCAGAACATGGCAAGTTATTAACATTTCGGCCGCAGTTTGCTCCACTCCTCTGCCTGCACTCTCTCACACTGACCAGTCAGAAGCCTGTAAAAGTATGAAAACCAAAGAAAAAATGCAGTATTCTGAAACAGACCATATGTACAAAAACAAAAAAAAATAGAATAATACTGGAAAGTGTGAGAGACTGCAGGCAGATTGGAGCAAGCTGCAGCTGAAAGTATCATGTTTTGATTTACTGTTTGGGAAAATGCAAAGCATTATTTATGTGTGCTTTTTATCTTGCCCATTTTTATATTCATGTTTTGAGTTACTGTTTGGGAAAGTGGTAAATATAGAATAATACATGGGGTGGTGTGTTTAATGAGATTTTACACACACCCCCAGGTGTTGGATGATACATAAACCCAAAAGTGAAGCTCCAGGAGTTTATTTAAGCATCCAACACTGAGGATGTGAGTAAAATCTCAAGTTAAACACCACCCTATGTTTTACTTTATATAATTGCTGGGTAGCATTTTCTCGCCACAGCAATTGTATAAAATAAAGAGCCACAGTTTGATCCGGATGCAGCATTGTCAGTGGTCTACGGCCGAGCAGCTGCTGAAACCTTTTCTTTTTCTTATCTTTTTTTTTTAAAGCAAGGACTCAAAAAATGAAAATGTGTAACCTGAGAGGCAATTTTTTTTTTTTTTTACTTTTTACATTCACTTACTGCCGAGTGATGGTGGCAGAGTCGATAGTGGGCAAGTGTCCAGCGCTGTGTGAGTGGAGGCAGGCGCATGTGTGGAGTGAGGGAAACCCAGTAAGCATGTTCGCCGTCATAACCTGAAGGTTATAATAGTGAATTATAACTGAGTTTCCCTATGGGAGAAAACTCTCCCCAGTTAATGTGTTTTTTTATCTTTCCTTTTTCATTTACATCCCATTGATGTATTTAAACAGGCTGTCAGGGTATTCTCATGATCAATAAGGAGAATGATTCACTCAGCAGGCTACACTACAAGAGCAGCCGCAGTCACATAGTGTACTGCTGTGTAATGACAAGGTGGCTCCATGAGGTTTCTTTCTATGAAATCAGCTGCATTTTACATGCTGTCTTCTGTTTCTGTAACTATGTATATGTAAAATCAGACTGACCACCTCCTCATGAATGCTGTCTAGAGTGTTTTGACTTTTCACATCTACTGAGCACTTACGGCCCCCCACCCTGTGGTCCATTTGCTTTAAGGGCACAACACACATCCTGCCCCCACCTCCCAATTCAGGTAACGAAAATAATTAAATAATTCTAGTGCTTTTCCCCCAGTGGGAAAATTAAACCGACTGAGAGACTGCAAACAGAGCGGACAAAGCTGCTGATGAATGTCAGTTACTTGACCTGTAATATTTTAGTGTTGCTGAGTGCACTAAGTGTTATTTAGCTGACACTCCTATCTGTATTTTTTTTTTCATTAACTCCCATTGAGGCATTCAATCAGGCTGTCACAGGTTTGTTATGGTCTAAAAGGTCAGTCTCCAAGCTACAAGTTCAGCGGCCGTCACATAGTTTTCTGCTGCGTGAAGACAAGGTGGCTCTGTGTGTAGTTCCTTGCTAAGAGATCACTTGTACTTTACACGTCTACAGTAAAGAGAATCAAGAGAATCACTATAGCACTTAAATCTTGATGACTGGTATCTGAGGTCCATAAATGCACTCACATGTGCAACCTATATGAATAGACCAACTGGTTGCACCTTAAGGGCAGGGTTACCTACCAGACCTGCCTTATGGCAAAAAAAGAAAAAATCAGCCTGGGCCTAACACCTCCTGCCCCTCAGCCTCTTCTCGTGCCAACTCCAACCCTCGTAGTGCGTCCAAAGTGTCCTACCTTGTCCCCTTCTGCCGGACCACTCAGGCTCGGCATACTTTCATGTTAAGTGTCCTGACCTGGCTTAATGGCCTCCCCATTAACATCAATGCCGTATCAAAGCTTGGCCTTTTTAAAATTAAACTCGGTCAGCACCTTACAGCGCTCAGCAGTTGCGACTGCCTTCCCCAAACTATCATTGCATAAGGCCCTTATTTGCCTCCATCCCCTACAACATCCTTATTCCACACACACTGCCTAGAAACATAGACACACAGAATTTGATGGCAGATAAGGACTGCTTGGTCCACCTAATCTGCCTATTTTCCTACCTAACAGATAAGCTGCAGATCCCAGTTAACCAACAGCTTACTTCCTCCTACCCCCCTACTAGGACTACCTTATGTCTGTCCCATGCATTCTTTAATTTCCCCACTGTTCTTGACTCCACGACCTCCTCAGGGACGCTGTTCCATGCATCCACAACCCTCTGTGTGGAAAAATACTTTCTCACATTACCTCTGAGCCGTTCCCCCTCTATCTTCAAATTGTGCCCCCTTGTTCTTGCACATCTCTTTTTCTGAAAGATGCTACCCTCTTGGACTTTGTTGATTCCCTTGAGGTACTTGAAAGTTTCTATCATGTTCCCTCTCTCCCTTCTTTCCTCAAGGGTATACATATTAAGCTCCTTTAGTCTTTCTTTATATGTCTTCTGGTGCAGACCCTGCACCATTTTGGTTGCCCTCCTCTGGACAGCCTCCACTCTGTCTATGTCTTTGCAGAGATGGGTTTTCCAGAACTGCACACAGTACTCCAGATGGGGTCTCGCCAACTGTCTGTATAGAGGGATAACAGCTTCCTGTTTTCTACTATTGATGCCTCTCCCTATGCATCCCAGTATCCCCCCATCCTTCCTTACTGCCTTCTCACATTGCTTGCCCACCTTTAGGTCATCTGATATAATTAACCCCAGGTCCCTTTCCATTTTTACTGTTGTCAGTATCTCAACAGCCCCTATGGTGTACTCTTCCCCTGGGTTTTTGTTTCCCAAGTGCATTACCTTGCACTTCTTTGCATTGAATCTGAGCTGCCATACATTTGACCATTCCTCCAACCTTGCCAAGTCCCTTCTCATCCTTTCCACTCCATCTTGTGTATCAACCGTGTTGCAGATCTTTGTGTCGTCTGCAAAGGGCATACTTTCCTTCCAGTTCCTCTGCAGTGTCACTTATAAAGACATTAAAAGGACCGGTCCCAGTACTGAACCCTACGGTACCCACTAGTAACCCTCCTTTCTTCACTGTGGACTCCATTTACTACTACCCTTTCGTCCTGTTGTCTAGCCAATTTTTTATCCAGGCTACCACCTTGGGACCCACTCCAAGGCTGGCTAACGTGTGTATTAATCTTTTGTGTGGAACTGTATCAAATGCCTTGCTAAAATCTAGGTAGGCCATGTCCACAGCCCCTCCCTGGTCTACTACTTTGGTCATCCAGTCAAAGAAATCTATTAGATTCGTCTGACACGACCTTCCCATCGTGAATCCATGCTGCCACGGGTCCTGTGCCCCACTGGCCTCTAGGTACTCAACAATTCTTTTTTTCAGAAGTGATTCCATCATTTTGCCTACCACTGAGGTCAAACTAACTGGTCTGTAGTTTCCTGCCTCTGTCCTGCTCCGCTTTTGTGAAGAGGAGTCACATCCACCCTCCTCCAGTCCTCAGATACACCCCATCCTCTCATGATTTGTTAAAGAGAGTAGTCAGTGGTGTCACTAGTTCTACCCTTAGTTCTTTTAGAATTCTTGGGTGAATCCCATCAGGCCCAATTGCTTTGTCCACCTTCAATTTTATTAGTTCTTTCAGAACCCTTTCTTCTGTAAATGGACTGGTATTGACCCCCGTCTTCAGAGTGTTTCTCTTGTTTGGTTTAGGTACCTCCCCCTCCTCTTCCTTTGTGAATACCAAGCAGAAATATTTGTTCAGTGTCCCTGCTTTTTCACTGTCACCATCTACCCACATTCCCTTCCCTTTATTAAGCCTCAGTATCCCTCCTTTGGTCTTTCTTCGCTCCCTAATGTACCTATAAAATGTCTTATCCCCCTTCTTAACAGAATTGGCTATCCTTTCCTCAGTATGGGCCTTTGCTAGTCTGACTGCCTTTCCAGCCTCTTTCTGCTTTAACTGATAAAGTTCTCTGTCCTGCTCCTTCTGTGTTTCCTTATTTCTTGAATGCTATGCTTTTCTCCTTAACCTTCCCTGCCACCTCTTTTGAGAAACATAGCGTTTTTTTCCTTCGTTGTGTTTTGTTGATTTGCTTCACACAAAGGCTTGTTGCCTCTGTGATGGCTGTTTTGATTACTCCTCATTTTTCCTCCACCCCTCCTTCTTGCCTGTTTGCTAGTGCTTTTCTGAGGCACTCTCTCATTTTCCCAAAGTCAGCCCTCCTAAAGTCCAATACTCTTGCTTTTGAATGGCTTGATTGTATGGCTGTGTTTATTGTGAACCACACTGTTTGGTGGTCGCTTGTTTCCAGATGGTTACCTACTTCTGAATCTGAGATTATTTCTCCGTTCCCATTTTAGAGTACCAGGTCTAAGATTGCTCCCTCCCGAGTGGGTTCCAGTACTAGCTGTCTGAGGCATGCCCCTTGTAGGGCATCAAGAATGACCCTGCTCTTGGATGTGCCTGTAGCAAAGGTGCTCAAGTTAACATCTGGCATATTCAGGTCCCCCATCAACAATAGCTCCCCTTTTTCTGCTATTCTAAGGAAGCCTTCTATCATTTCCTTGTCCATTCCCTTCCCCTGAGATGGGGGTCTGTATACAACCTCCATGTGGATTGTGGTGCCATTTCCTGTCTCCAGGGTGACCCAGAGTGCCTCATCTGCTCCCTGTTTACTCTTTAGTTCTGTTGCTTTGATCCCTTCCTTTACAGAAAAACTACTCCTCCTCTTTTACCCTCCCTGTCCCTCCTGTAGATTGTGTGTCCTGGTATGTTGACATCCCAGTCATGGTTCTCCTGCAATACCATGTTTCTGTGACTGCCATATCAAGGCAACCTCTTCCATCAAGGCCACTAGTTCAGGGGAGCTTGTTACACAGACTATGGACATTGGTACTCATCACCTCCACCTTTTGATGGCCTTACCTTTTTAGCCCCATTCCTGTCATTACTGCCTTTGCCTTTTTTTACATTTACCTCTGTCCTGCTCCCTAATGACTTCTCTACCTTGGTGTTTATCTCACTTATTACCGTGTTTTGTGGGGGGAGGCTGGGATTTCTCTGCTCCTTTTCAGTGCCTCCCCCCTTGGCTAGTTTAAATGCTTGCCAATGAAGCATTTAAACCTCTCACCTAGCTATCCTACATTCACCCCTCTCCTTGATTGGTGGTATTAACTCCCACCTACTCCCCTTCCTATGCCTCTCTCCCCCCCCCGCCACCTTACCTCTCCCTAACCTCATCTCACTGAATTTTACCGTTTGTTGTCTCTTACCCGCTCCTGCCACACTTATCCTCTCTGTCCTCCTCCCCTTTCCACCCTTTCTGACATTCTTCCATCTAAACTATCCTCCTCCTTTACAAATTAATTTGACGAAGCCACTTACTGACCGCTCTGTTTAACTGTTTGTGTGCCCCTTTTTTTAAATATGATTTTTATTGAAAAAAGTACAAAGCATCACATACAGCATGTCTCATTGCAAAAATGTGTAGGACGATCAGACTACCAAACTGAGAGTATGGTCGGCTTCAATGCTTTGTATCTATGATTACAGTGGGCTATGTCATGTAGAAGTCCTTGATTTATGACATGTATCATGAATGAACATCTCTGCGGAATCCGGCTGCTGAAAGAGAAGAAAGTCGGGACATCAGGGGCTGGCAGGGACGGGAGAGAATCAAGCGTCCGTAGGACTGCTCTCCTCTCCTGGGGTGGGTACTGGGTTGTCGTCGCGCTGCAGTGGCCTGTTATGGAGACCAGGAGCACTGCAGATGCACGCAGGAGAGATCAACTGAAAAGCGGAAATACCGCTTCACGGCAACCGGATGACAGCTGCCCGGCTCTCTGAGGCATCTAGGTCCTACGGAGCTCTCCGCCTCAGCAGCACCCCCAGGGTCAAGTGTTGCGCTGGTCTGCCCCCCTTGGCTGGCACTTTCCCCTTGGGTGGCGCTTCCCTCTCAGAGGAGGGGGGCCCATCCAGCGAAGGGTTACCCTGGGGGGCTGGCTGCGATTCGAGCGGAGGCTCGGAGGACGGATAGGTCGGAGGTTAGCCTTGGCAAGCCCGAAGGAGCGGCTGCTGTGGAGCACGTAGTGGGGTAAAAGAAATAAAAGAAAAAAAAAAAAGAAAGAAAGGAAAAAAAAAATGGATGTGGGACCTCTTGAAACATCAGTACTTCTTCCCAAGGGGAAAACCCCGAAGGGGATTTCTGATCCCGTAGGGAACAAACTCTGGATCAACCTCTGAGATACGGTGAATCCATCTCTGCCATTTAATTGTACACATGGCTGATTTGTCATGTAGAGCAGCAGTTAGACTTTGCATCTGATACGTCCCTAGGACTATCAATCTCCAGTCTGTAACTGTTGGTATTACCATAGTCACCCATTTGCGAGTGATAGCTTTTTTCGCTGCTAGCAAATAAATGGGTAAGAGGGTCTTGTGTTGTGGGGGGGCAGGGAATGGTCCAGGTGGATAGAGTAGCAGATCGATTTTGCAGTAAGTTCTGTTTGTTCCCTTAAGCAAGCCTTCAATGCTGATTGAAGTGAGCACCAGAATGGCATCAGTAAGGGGCAGTTCTGGAAAATGTGGCCTAAATCTGCCATCTTACATTTACAATCTCTCCAACGGTAGCCATAGCTAGTCGGAAGGTATTTCACCAAGACTGCAGGGGAACAGAAATACCGGTACCTGTGTTTGCACTTCCAGGTGAATTCTCACCAAAGATGGGAAGATGTGACTTTAATTGCCAGTAAGGAAGCCTTTGTCCAGGAGATGCTAGTAACCTCCATTTCTAAGTCCTTATTCCACCTCTCTGAAATAGAAAGTGTGCTATCTCCCAGGACCTCCCTCAAAATTTTATAAATATTCTCAATGGGGTGTCCCCAAGTATTGCCTGAGAGAAAATCCAAAATTATTTTTAGGAGGGGGGGCAAGGGGGAACAAAATATTGGGGTAATAGAACGTTGTCTAAGGATATAATTCCTGGCATGCGGGTATCTGAAGAAGTCCTCCCTTCTAGGCCTATATTCCTTCTGCAGCATATCAAGGGGCAGAATCCCCTTTTGTCCCAAAAACTGATGCATACAAGTCAGTCTGAGCCTCTGTCACCTGGCAAATGCCAGGTCATTGTGGATTGGGGTAAAATATTCATCCCCTGATGGCATCCTACTATAGAAAAAGTCCTGTGTAAACTTTGGGTGTCTCTTCAGTGAGCCCCACACCCTCAAAACATTAGCTGAAATTTGGGTGAAGTTTCTCAAAGGAAGAGACCTGCCTTCAGAGACGAACAATATTCTCTCTATGCCATGTAGGTCATTAATAATAAATTCTATATTTTTCCATGGGGTCCTGAAGGAGTCGGATAACTAAAGGAAAAGCACCCTCAAGAAAGTTGCTTTCTCATAGAATTCTAGGTTCGGTAAATTTGCACCTCCCTGAACTAATGATCTGTTTGTGTACCCTTTGAGTTGTGCCTTACATGATACCGCATCCCCCACCCAACAACTATCCCCTTTGTCCTCCCTCCTTATCACCCTTTCTAACATTCTTCCCCAACTTTTCTCTTTACTGCTTTCCCTGTTTACAAGTTAATTTGACAAAGTCACTTACTGACTGCTACAGTCGTGGCCAAAAATGTTGGCGCCCTTGCAGTTTTTTCTAATAATGCACCATTCCTTCCAGAAAATTGTTGAAATTAAAAAATATTTTGGTATCCACGTATGTATTTCTTTGGTTTGCAGTGGAATAAAACGAAAAAAGCAGAAAAATTTACTAAGTCCTAGCTTATTCCACACAGAAATCTTTAAATGGCCTGGACAAAATTATTGGCACCTTTTAGAAGTAGTTAGAAATAATTAGATTTCAAGCAGGTGATTCTCCTTCACTTTGGAATTGAACTCACCTGTGGTGAGTTGCAGGTGCCTGCAGTATAAAAATCACTCATTCAACCAGTTTGAATAGAGAAAAGGACTCATTCTCCTGTTTTGTGTCACTGTGTGTACCGCAATGAGCTTGGAGAAAAGAAAGACAGCCAGAGAATTGTCTGAGGAGGTCAGACAGAAGATTGTAGCCAAGCATGGACAATCTCAAGGCTACAAATCAATCTCCAGAGACCTTGATGTTCCTGTTTCCACCGTACGTAATGTTATCAGGATGTTTAAGGCCCATGACACTGTAGCTAACTTCCCTGGACGTGGCCGCAAGAGAAAACTTGATCGAAGATTGCAGCACAGGATTGTTCGAATGGTGGAGAAAGCACCTCGATCAACTGCCAAACAGATTCAAGCTGACCTTCAGACACAAGGTACAACAGTTTCAACTCGCACCATCCGTCGCCAACTTAATGAAAGGGGGTTATATGGTAGGAGGCCCAGGAGGACCCCACTGCTGAGAGAGAGAGAGAGAGAGAGAGAGAGAGACATAAGAAAGCCCGACTGGGGTTTGCCAAAACACACCTGAACAAGCCGAAATCCTTCTGGGAGAATGTCCTGTGGACAGATGAGACCAAATTAGAGCTTTTTGGTAAAGCACATCATCTCTATGTTTACAGAAAACAAAATGAAGCCTTCAAAAAAAAGAACACCTTCCCTACAGTCAAACATGGAGGAGGCTCAGTGATGTTTTGGGGTTGCTGTGCTGCCTCTGGCACTGGGTGCCTTGAACGTGTGCATGGCATCACGAAATCTGGAGATTACCAGGCCATTTTGGAGTGCAATGTTGAACCCAGTGTCGGAAAGCTGGGTCTCCGTCGAAGGTCATGGGTCTTCCAGCAGGACAATGACCCCAAACACACTTCAAAAGCACCCAGGAATGGTTCAAGACAAGACGCTAGACTGTTCTTGAAGTGGCCAGCAATGAGTCCAGATCTAAATCCTATTGAAAACCTGTGGAGAGATCTGAAAACAACAGCTGGAGAACTGAGCAGTTTGCACAAGAAGAGTGGGCCAAACTGCCAGTAGAGAGGTGCAGGAAGCTCATCCATGGCTATAGGAAGCGGTTAATTGCAGTTATTTTGACCAAAGGCTGTACTACCAAATATTAAGTCTAGGGTGTCAATAATTTTGTCAATGCCATTTCTTTTCATTTTCTGATTTAAAAGGATATATTAAATTCTGAATCAAAAAACAAAGATTCTGTAATATTAACAGAGAAATAAAGAATTGTGGAGACCAAATACTGTTCTGTTGTTAATTTCAACTTATGTTTAGAGGAATTATGAGTTATTTGAAAAAGTGCAAGGGCGCCAATATTTTTGGCCACGACTGTATATTACCTGTTCGTGACCTCATTAGGCGTGCCTTACATGGTACCATACTTGTTACTATACTGTAATGTTGAATTTATTCTTCTCATTTTGTCAACTGTTTGTACTTTCTTGATGTGGAACCTTTGTACAAGAACCACAGGTTCAAAGGTGTTTGTAATCTAAGATATCAATAAATAAAAATAAATCAATAAACAAACAAACCGTGTCGGTGACAAAACACATTTGTTTGTTTGATTCCTGGAGTTTTGTGACACACTCGCCCAGGACTGCCTTTCATGTCAAATGACAATTTCAAATCACAGGTAAGCATTAATCACTGACAGAGGAGGGCTCTACCGGTGAATTAATGCCCGGCTGGTGGAGTGGGGTTGGTCAGCCTAGTGCTTCAACACCCAGCAGCTTCATCACCAGTAGAGCTACGCAGCTGGAGGTAATTTAATGCACTTGTAACATGGGCGCCACATAATAGGTTTGCGATTGTCTGTGCCTTTCTGCTTGGTGAGAGTGGTAAAGATCCACAGTCACATTTAATACTGTACGACACGCACTCTGGTTGGTTAAACAACATTTATTTATGTGACGATTTGTTTTGGACTACAAAAACAAATTGTCACAGTTTGACACTTTCGAGGACAATTACTGTGCCAGTACTACAGCGGATGACACCGAAGCGTACAGTTCCTCATAATTCGGTTGCAACACTGTATAGTAGCAGAAGTCTACTGTGTCTTGTGGTGCCGCTCTGCGTCATTTGCATACGTTTCTGTGTTTCACTTTTTGCACTATAACTGTCGTCTCGATCACCATGCATACTTATCCTCGACCGATCGCGCTATTCCCTTTACTACACAGAAGCCGAAGCTAGCTATCCACTTCTCATGTCTGCGAGTGGCCGACAGCTCGCCACAATCTACACTATCACAGCGCGCTCGGTTACCGACATATCTCCGTCTCTGGAACTGATCCATAGCACTTGTGCTTGCCGGTCACACTGTGTTGGGTCTCCCAGCTGCTCATTGCCATCTCAGTGCTGCACCGTGTGACTACTTGTGGTACAATGCTAGCGGGCTGTACTGGTGGATTAATCACCGCTGTATTTCAATCAGGTGACACATTTTGACCAATCGTATCTGTGTATTTCACTCTTATCTTTCAGCCCATGTTACAACAGTTTTTAATCCTCACTGCCAAAATGTGAAAGCAGCAGTACTAGGGGAAAAAAACATTTAATCTTTTGCAGCAGTTTGTTCTCTGTGCTTTGTTGAGCACTCACCTGGTAATCTTTCTTGTTTTCACTGTACTATCACCCCATAATTTGCTCCTTTTTTCTTTACATTTCTCCCACCTGCCATGCTGAACTGGAACCCTCTGCTGCCAACCACGCATGCACGTGACTCTCAGTACTACCCAGGCACAGCGGGAATGCACAGCACGGGGTCCCATGGAAGTAAATAAAAGACATGATGCAATGTAAGGGGGGAGCTCGGCTGCAGGGTAGGTACCAGCCATATTTGGTGTGGATCTGCAGCAATGGAAATACATTTTAAATATCTTAAAAAGTAAAGATTGCTAGAAAAAAAAATTTATAGATATGAAAACTGGAACTATGGCTGCATGCTTCCAGCCAAAAAGCAGAATTTTGATAATCACTTCCTGATTATCCAGTACTGCTGCTTGAACTGCAGGTGACTGAGCTAGTTTCTGACCTGGTGAAATCGAATGGTTCTCTCTCAGAAATCATACCCATTGCATTTTTAAACTTTCTTCTTACGAGGAAAAAAATGCTAAGAAATCCGTCTAGCCACAGCATTGCTGCACCCTAAATAAAACACACCTGTTGGGCATGATCCATACATATCTGACAGATCCCTTCTTGGAAAGCAGGACAACAGTACAAAAACAATAGAAATTAACGTAGTACATCCCCACTCTTTTACAACTGAAAAATCGCCCTTAGCCCTGTGGAACATAACTCCAAATCTTTCCATTCCACCAGTTGCAAAAAAGGACTGTCCCCTCTGCACCTCATTAGTACCAGTTAAGCAGTAGATGGTAAAATGCATGTGCCACAGTAATGCAAAATACATGCCTCAGTGTGCCATACCATGTACTGAGAAAGCTCTCAACTGTAATGCTACCCTTAGTCATACAACACATTTTTCCCATGGTCTCCAAATGAGATTTTTTTTTCTCTAATCATGTTAACCTATTCTGATATCTGTGTATATATACATTTAGTCCACTGCCAGCTTGCTGCTCACCTTGACATGTTTAATCTTCAAACCTCGTGCCAACATGGTTTCCGGCCTGGTCACAGTACCACCTCTGCACTTACACAACTTACAAATGACATCAGAAATAATATGGACCGAGGCCTACCCACTGGGGCCGTCTTTATCGACCTGTCTAAAGCCTTCGACATGGTACACCATTCTCTCATGCTAAAGAAGCTCCAATCCATTGGAGCATCTGACCAACCCTCTCCTGGTTCCATAGCTATCTTGACAATCGGACTCAGGCGGTAGCATTTCACAAGGTCCTTTCCTCCCCCCTAAACATCTCCCTGGAGTTCCCCAGGATCCACTCTTGGACCTCTACTCTTCTCCCTCTTCCTAAATGATATTCCCACCATGTCCCGCATAGCTGCACTCTTATGTACACAGATGACCTTGTTCTCTACTCTGGGTCAAAATCGGTTGCTGCCGTCCAACTCCACTCTCACTAATGACTTCCAATTCCTGCAGACCTGGCTCTCTAGCAACCACCAAGTCCTGAACCTAGAAAAACCTGTGCTATGCTATTCGGATCCTCTAAGAAACTGTCTGCCCCTGAGACAGGCTCCGGGTTCAATGCCTTGATGGCTCCCTCATCTCAAACACTGAGTCCTTCAAGTACCTTGGGTCACTTTGGATCCCACACTTGACCTGTCTCCAACATGTCAATATGGTGTGCCGTACCGTCAGTGCTAAATTGGCCGGAGCTTATCGTGCGCCACTCCTCACTCCTTCGCTAGACTTTCTGTTGCGAGAGGTATTCTCTCTTACCCCAGCTCCATTATGCTCTGCCCCTCCTCTTTGCTGCAAAACTCTGCTACCTCCACAAATGGGACACTGTCTACAACA
This sequence comes from Neoceratodus forsteri, assembly GCA_016271365.2. Taxonomy (NCBI): domain Eukaryota; kingdom Metazoa; phylum Chordata; order Ceratodontiformes; family Ceratodontidae; genus Neoceratodus; species Neoceratodus forsteri. The sequence continues at coordinate 767,482,540 of CM057450.1, read as the reverse complement.
ACATCTGTAGATCGCCTTAACTGCCCCACGTCTTACCCATCATTGTCCCCTTTACACTGGCTTAAATTGGCTGTCACCTAAGGATATTCGAGCCTACTCCCTGGGCTGCTTTATCGACTCCCTGTCTAGACCTCCCTGCCCTGTCTATCTTGCTGACCTCCTGACTCCTGCCTCACACACCCGTACCCTCAGGTCTTCCTCTGCCCCCATGCTCTCCACTAGACCTTGCATGACAAAAATGGGTGAACAGGCATTTGCCCATTTTGCTCCCAAATTCTGGAACTCACTCCCCCTTATGGTGAAAATTTCAGCCTCCCATCGAGAATTCAAAAACTCACTGTTCACCCACCTCCTAGCCTCTGGCCAATGCAAATGCTCTTAATTTGCTTTGTCCCACTGCAGGCTGTCGGGTCTGACTCTGAGTACTACACTAATGTTCTCCCATGCAATACGCTTGTCTAGGTGGCTAAGAACCTTGATGTCTTTACTGTCCTCAAGCTGTCTTATGGTTACCCTAATTGCTTTATTTTACATCCTTATTATGATCTATGCCTAAAATGTACCCTTATGTAACTATTACTGTGCTACCCAATGTATATCTTGTTTTGCTCCTGTACACTTATATTATGTCTGTGCATTTCTGCATATTGTAACCAATGTCCTGTGCTCTCCCGGGTCGTGCCTGAAAATAGGCAGGTCTGTTGCCTAGCGCACTTATCCGGTTACCAAAAGCTAATAAATAAATACACACATATATTCTTTGCAAAAAAACAACTTTCTTAATGCACTAGTTAGGGTTCCAGTGTCAAAAGTACAGAAATGTGTTAGGGTTTCCAACCCTAAGACCCCAACCCCACCCTGCAGGCACCAACAGGCATGAGGTGTGCCTTGGGGTTGTCGACCGTAATGCTCACCCCATTCCATGAGTACATAAGCTGAGATGGTACAGCAAATGTGAGTGGGGTTAGCGTTAGGGTTGATAACCCCCAAGGCATACCCCACCCCTGTTGCTGCCTGCAGGGTGGGGTGTTAGGGTTGGAAACCCTAACACAACATTTCCCTGCTTTTGACACTGGAACCCTAACTTAGTGCATTAACAAAGTTTTTCAAAGAATGTCCTTACTTTTTGAGACAGTGTAATCATATCCTTATTTGCCTGTGGGCCCTGCGCTCCCATCCATGCATCAATTTTGAGAGATTGTAATCATATTCTTATTTTCCTGGGGGAGCGCAGGGTCCCTCCAGGTCCTGCCCTGGTATCCAACCATAAATTTTGAGATGTTGTAACTGATCAGCCCACAGTAGGATCCATATTTGCGTGTGGGAGTGCTCCCATCCATTATTTTTTTGTTTGTTTGTTTGTTTAGGCTCCCCCAAACCTCCATTCAAGGGTCAGTCCTGCCCTGCCTGCTGCCCCCCCCATGCCCAGGCTTACTCCCCGGGCGGGGTTGCTGGGCGGGTGGGCTCCCCCTCCCAACGGACATTGTTGGCAAACCCCGGCTCACTCCCCCAGGTCAAGGTCATGGGAGCAGCCCCCCTACGGACATTGATGGCAGTGGAGACAGCAGCAGAGCAGGGCTGCCTTTTTTAACCCCACAAATGCTGGATCTCTGGGGGCAAGGATGTACAATGAAGTCCAGCATCCACCCCCCAAGTAATGGCACTGGCCGCATTGGAACCCCCAGCCTCCTCCAGGGGTCTGTAAAGTGCCAGGCACTCTCTCCCCCCTCCCCCCAGAGAAGGAGAGCAATTTCCAGAACACTCTGTCCTCCCCCGCCACGCTGTCTGAACCCGGGATGTCGGCACCACAAGCAGATGTCTTGCCACTGCACCAGCAGGCTGACCCCATCCATCTATTATTTTAAAGATACTATAGTCGTCTCCCATCTTGTGCTGTGCAGCACCAAAGAAAGACCTCACATTGCAATATTATCCTATTGGAATCACAGAATTTTAAACCCATATAACTCCACACCAAATGAATATCTTTTTACCAAACCAGCAAAAGGCACATCTGTAGGGCAAGCCATTTGTACCCTAAAAAATTCATACAAAAATTGGAAGTCATGTCTTCACAGTGGAGTGACGAAGAAATGACTACATACAACTCACATTACAATGTTATCCTATTTGAAACAAAGGAAAATTTAACCCCCCAGAACTCCAGAGCAAAGTAATCTGCTTTCACCAAACCAACAAAAGGCACATCCGTGTAGCAAGTCCTTTGTACCCTAAACATTTCAGCAAAGAATTCCAAATTGTTTCTTCAAGTGTGAAGTGACCAAAAAAAACTGTATAAAAATATTTTTTTTTCAAATTACAAAACAGAATCCTGTTTAGAGCTTTCTTCTTTTGCAATTTGCAAAAAAGGTAAATCATTTTTAGCAAATTGTGAGGCAGAATCCTGTTTGCATTCTGTTTTCGCAGTCATAAATCTTTTCGAGGCTTATATCTAATATTTCCCTTTGAAATTAATGGGAAATTTTAAAATGTAAAACTTCTGAACAGATTTAATATTTGATTTTTTATTAATATTTTTTCACCAGATCTTCAAAAGGCAGAGATATGTGACCCAAGACCTTTCTACCTTAAAAATTTCAGACCAAAATCCCAAGCAGTTTTTGTGCAGCGGTGTGACAAAGAATAAAAAAAAAACAGTAATTGTCACATTTTTTGACACTACGTGTCCCCACACCCACGCATCCAACGCAAATAAAATTTGGCACATCAAGAGATCTTTGGTCCCTGATGACACATACAAAATTTTTGCAAATCGGTTGAATGGTTGCGAAGTTAATAAAGTGCAAAAAGCATGAAAAATATTCCCCATTTGTGACAAAGGATTACTCATTTGTGACACTGGATTGCCTATTTGTGACACAGAATCCTGTTTTGAGGCTCACATCTAACTTTTCCCATTGAAAATAATGGGAAATTTTAAAATGTAATAACTTTTGAATTGATTAATATCTTTTCACCAAATCTTCAAAAGGCACAACTATGTCCCAGTACCTTTCTACCCTAAACATTTCAGACCAAAATCTCAAGCTGTATTTGCGCAGCATTGTGACAAATAATTTTACAAAAAATTATAATTTTCACATTTTTGGCACTCTGTATCTCTGCACCCACACATCCGACCAGAATGAAGCTTGGTGCATCAAAAGATCTTCGGTCCCGGATGGCGCATGCAAGACTTCACGCATATCAGTTGAACGGTTGCTAAAGCATTCACATTTAACATAGAAGTGAAGGTTGAACCCTAACTATAGGGGTGTGACAGACCCTATAATATATATGTATGTGTGTGTATATAAATAGGGGTGAGATTATATCTCCTACAATAAAAACATGTATTCTCACCCCAGTGAAATAAACGACCCCATGAGGTATCTACTGTATGTATTAATGTAAAATCCTACATTTATACACATCGTAGATACATCATCGGGACATTTGTTCACACAGTAGATATGTCAAGTGTCTCTCCCAGCTGGAACTTCTTCCCGCAGTCTCCTCTACATTTTGATCTCCTGTACTCCATTCACCCCCCCGACCTACTATAAACACACTCTGTCTATAGCTGCTACCTCTGTAAAACTTTACATAAACATACAAACAGATTCTGAATAGCTTCCATCCACAGAAAAAAAAGACACCTACCAGCTGCTCAGTTTTCCTCCACATAAATCATGGAATGTTAAACGTAGTGACCCCCAGTACACTACAGTTCACGTGCTCTGTCTCTACAATCCCCTCGAAAATCATACTTTCGTTCCTTCATTCCTTCCCTAAATACCACCTTTTCTTCTCACTTTGTGAAGTGCAACACATCCATCGTGCCATCCACAGCACTTCCAGTAAAGATGGCTGCATTCCCTCCACGCGTCACACTACTTTGATCGTCAGCAACAATGAAAACAATGTACATATTTCTAACAGATAAAATGTACTTCGATACTGCAAGCAAAACAAAAAAAAACTCTTGTTTTGGACACTAGAATGTCGAACTCCAAATATAACCTACAGCGGGAACCGAAAACCACTGCCGACATATTCTGTAGATTCAACCCACCCACATGCACACTAACAGCCAGTCACAACCGTCAGTCTCATTGACTGACGTGCTTTTGTTAGCAACATCGCTGCAATTCCTAGTAACCACCTAGTACAAGGATACAATAGCACAAAATAATCCCACAAATTCTATGAAACACACAAATTAAAAAACGCTATTTCTAAATGAGCAAACCTAAATCCAACACAGTAAAAACACAACAAAATGTGGCCCTATTGTATAAATTGAACACAGGATGGGCAGGAGTGGAATATGGAAAATATGTACAGTCGTCAACAGTGACCTCGGGAACCATCACTCATGGCTCTGCTACGCTCAGCCACTTGTGAGGTATTGCGAGGTCATTGCTCATTCATGTAGATATTTTCCATATTCCACCCCTACCCATCATGTATCCCATATATCTATGTAAATCTATATCTATATATATTCCACGAGTGAGTTTGACCTTATGACGTCATGAGTGGCAGGGGCACGAGCAACGTCACAAGGTCAAACTACACGAGTGGAAATATCACTGATATTTCCAGTGGGGGTCATAGCATATTTCATTTATGTAATGGCTGGTTTTTGTTTTCTAGTTGTTTGTTTTTTCTTGTTTTTATTTATTTATGTGGATTCATTTTTAACCCTGCTTTGTTCTTTAACTGCCCTGTGGTTTCCATGGTGCTGGTAGTTGTTGGTGGTAAGGGCTGTAGCTAGGGTTCCTACGGCATCTTTTGCCAAATGCATTTTTTTGATTGGCTGTGGGGTTTTTTTTGTGGGCGGGCTGAATAGTTTTCTATTAAATGGCGATGGGAGCTCCCAGTTAGTGAAGGAGCAAGGTTGCCTTACGGTCGTTTTGTTTCTTTTTTAGTTTATTATTATTTTCTGTTGTTTTCTCCTGTTTGTTTAAAAACATGCTTTATCTGGTTGACCCTGCTTTTTGCAATCGGTGCCTACTTTAGTCAGGAGAGGAGGCGTCGCCGGCTTGCAGAGCAGTGCATCTGCATAGGAAGGCAGGGGAAGTCGGGGCTGGGAAGAGACTGTTATTCGAGTAGTGTTTGGTGATTTGGCAAGGATGAAGGGGGTTTGTGTCTGTGTGTGAACTGTTTAGTGAAAAAAAAATGAGAACCTCTCAGTGTGAATGCCGGCTTCACACTGAGGAGGTTCAGAGCTGGAGCTGGCTGGCAGTTTGAACTGGGAGATTGGAGCTGCTGGGGTTTACTGCACTTTGTGTCCGTGATATGTTGAAGTGCAGACAGTGCCTCTGGGGTACCTAGTGTGTGGATAAATGACCTACAGTGAGGATAAACGCAATATCCTCACTGTAGGTCTGAGCACCCTGAGAATATGGCAGATATTTGCCGTTTTGTATCCTCACAGGTATTGTGTGTGTGTGTGTGTGTGTGTGTATGTATGTATGTATATGTGTATATATATATATATATATATATATATATATATATACATACATATATAGATATAGATATAGATATATATTATACGTGATGGGCAGGAGTGGGATATGGAAAATATTCTCACTCCTGCAGAGTAAGAATTAACAGCTCACTCTGCAGGACTGAGAATATTTATCCCATGATCTGCACATCATGTGTGTGATTTATACCACAGGAGTGAGAGCTTTAGAAACAGTTTTTGTGTGTTTCCTGCTCATTGTGTGTGTGTGTGTGTGTGTGTGTGTGTGTGTGTGTGTGTGTGTGTTCTGAATGGACTGGGAGTCAGAAACACAGATGAGTGTTTTGCAAAGTTAATTGAGCAAGTTATAGGTTCAGTGGAGAAAGAGGAACTGCTGCAGGTAGCACTGAGAAAGAGAAACAGCTTTGTAAAAGAGTTTGATTTAGAATCCGGGTTGTTTTGAAGCGGAGATCAGCACAGTAAAGGGTTAGGAGTGTTAGAAACACAGTGGGACACAGGTGAGAGTGTTTTGCAAAGCTAATTGAGTAAGTTGCATCTTCAGTGAGATAGAGAAACTGTTTTCTAAAGCAGTTTAATTTAGAATGCAAGCTGCAGTGAAGATATTCTCACTCTGGTGGCATCAGCAGAGTGTGGATAAATGTCGATATCCTCACTCTGCTGATGTCATCCGGATTTATCCTCACTCTAGTGGAAATAACACAGTATATCATACCGAGAAGCTCTCACCCCATGGTGTGTGTGTGTGTGTGTGTGTGTGTGTGTGTGTGTGTGTGTGTGTATATATATATATATATATATATATATATATTTCTTTCTTTTATTTAAATTTTTCTTTGTAAATTGTAGTGGAGAAAATTAGCAGTGAAGTATTCAGGTCTCTGATAATCTGAACATGCTTTTTTTTAATGTTTTGAATCATTGCCATGTCATTCATATCACACATCTGCTTGTGTAGCTCCTCTCCGGCACTGTCCTGGAGAGAGCCACTGCCTCTGCCTTGCCGGCCGTTAGAAGGCCCAGGGGCCTGGGTTCCCATAGCTGACATAAGGGGGTCCTTTCCCAGAAAGCAAAAATAAAATGGTGGTGCCTCCACCCAGAGTACATATTATTGGTTCTGATTACCTGCAGTACAACCTCCTGGGATGTTGTACCAACCCACCTCCCCAACAGTTACCCCAGGCATGGACTCGCCAAGATTCAAACCTCCCCACGTTCAATTCCTATTTACCTTTTCCGTCTTAGCCAGTACCATGCTCGGTAAAATTAGACTCTGGATTCATCTCTACTGCAAAACAGTAAAATCCGGTTTATATGCAGGGAGGAGGACTAGGTTGGGGAAAGTGGAATAGAAGTTAAGCAACATTTTAATTTGCATCTTAAAGATTCACATTTCCCAAAATCACATCTCCCCTTGGATTCAAACCCAAATCGCAGTCATTGCAGCCACCAGGTCTATATAGCTAGCTAACTGCTGCAGGTGTACTCAAACCCAGAACCACTGGTTCCAGTCCAATTAAAACCCCAAAGTCCTGTCACTGGGTACCCAGATTTTAAGTTGCAGGCCTGCGGTGCAGCTGGTAGCCAGCGTGGGTACGCTTACTTGAATTAAATAACTTTTTACATTCCTTTCCTTTATTTAAACCTTTACTGTACCTCCTGCCCTGGTGGGCATTCCTGAACTATTTACAGTCCCCAAGCGCAGGGCCATTCCTAATTTTGTTTACTCATGGTTCTGTGGAGTTGGTCCTTGGGTGGAACAGTTCACTGAATTCCTGGGGATTGATGGAATACAGGCAGAACCTGGCTCGATTCTTGAAACAGGGGGCACAGAGGCTGCAGCTTGCTCTTCCTTCCTCTTGGTTGCAGATCTTGTAGCTTGTCCCCTTTGGCCCATTACAGGCCCCGTTGCAGAGCATAGCACAAGACCTGCCAACTGTGGAGGACCCAGACCCGGGAGTGGCCCCACAGCCTGGCTCCCTCCTATCAGAGCACCCTAGCACCCTAGCACTCTGGTACAAGAACTGTTCCCCTGCAGCGGCAGACCCCACTTGATGGGGGTTAGTGAGTTCCCCACATGGCTCTGGGTGTCAGCAGAAACATTCAGCACATTCTCTGCTTCTTCTCTCTTTCTTTCTGTATCTTTTCTGCCTTGGTGTGTAGCCAAAGCATTCTGTTTCTTTTCCTTGTTGTATCTCGGGAGCAGACAACAGGTACCTGACCCCGAAAGGCACCTGTCCGTCCTGCTTTCACAATCTCTCAACTTCAGAACAGCCATATTCTCGCTCTGGCTCACACACATCTCCTGCACTCAAAGTCCCTTTTCTCACTGTGGAGGTACATAATAATTCTCCACGTGAAGAGGCTCACTCTTCATTTCCTTCTCTCAGCACATTTATATTCTCTTGTTCCTTATCATTCCATCATTTTCCAGGCTTAGATGCAAACTTTGTCTTTTTTCCAGGTTCAAGACACAACCTTTATCCTTTTCCAGGCTCAGGACACAACCTTTTCTCCTCTTCCCACTGCTCAGGTGCATTTTCAATTCAACGCAAATTCTTGTAACCTGCAGCTTTCCTGTTTCCATTCAAGCTGCCTTTATCTCACCACTGTGGTGCAACTTCAGAACAACACAGAACATTCAGCAACCTGCAGGTTTCTCTTTTTCTCTTCAAAGCTGCTTCTTCCTTGCTTCTGCTTTCCCTTTTCCTGATGGGGCAGGCACCCCTTGCCCTGGGGGACAAATTGCTAGCAGCCCCCAGGCAAGCCCATCCTGCAGCCCCATTCTCTCTAGGGGCAAGAGCCCCCCTCCTCCCGGAGGGGCTCCCACCGAACTGAACTCTAAACCCAACAGTTCTGTCCTCTTGGGAGCTTTCTGGCAGCTCCCCATTGGCTGGAGCCACTGTCCTTAAGAAAAATTAATATGCATGAGACTCCCTCGATGCTGCATTGGTGCAGAAAAAGGTGCTTAAACTTTCCGTGGTATTTTACCCCATAAGTCTGTTCACACAGTCCCAGAGTCCTTGGCAAGAATCCTGGCTCGGTGGTTGGCTGGCTGGTGTCGTGTGGCTGCTAAACGTGTTGGCCAATGTAAACAGTGTCCACAGTTTACACAGGGTCCCAAGATTTTTAAGTGCCCCTGCAGTCAACCTCTGTACTATTATATAATTATTTCCCCACCAGCTGTAGTCACCCCCGTGCCCTGTTGCGCGACTGCATTATTTAACCATTTTAACCTGACCTCTCTGTTGCTGCTGCTGTTTCTAAGTGCCCCCAGGCAGCCTCATAGTCCCATTACCATTCATGCACAGTTCCAACATTTAGTGCTTCTTGTAACCAACATATACTTTTATATTATTTAGTTTTCCCACAGAATTTGAGCCACACCCTTTCTCTACTGACCCCTTGCACACTCACTCATTTTATTTCTTCCCTGTCACTAGTGCCGTTATACATTGCCCCTAGGTGCTGAATAGGACCGCTCATCTTTAATCATGAGCTGTCTCATGAATGTTATTGAAGCTGCTCCCACATCTCAAGCACAATTGGCACTCACAAAAACTAAGATGTCCACTTCCCCAATGCCTCTCTGGTCCTATTAACGGTCCCGCCCTTCTTTTGTCTTTCCTTAGGACCAGGACTGCTGGAGAGACAGCACAAAACAGCCACGGAACAGCCAAAAGAAAATACGCTACTGCACATGCGCGGAGCTCGCTGGCACTGAAGTGCAATTCCTAAAACCAGCAGCTCTGTGAACTGGCTCCTCCAGCTCTGCTCTTCCTTAGAAACCATGCGGGGGCCACCAGGAGAGGAACAGTACACAGGGGGCAAGCCAGGAAAGCAAAGGACCCAGCCAAAAAGGAATGGGATGGAACCAAAACCCCAGGGAAATGCCCCTTTTCGGGGGCTCACAGGTAAGCCCCTGACAGGGGGGGTTACACTTGTGTTGTTGTGTTCCACATTCCTGTGGGGCACCGTGGTGGACAAAAACATTTTCAACAAGCACTTTGGCTATGGTGGCTGCTTTCTGATCCTTTGTTGGATAGGCCTGTGCATAACAGGTGATGTGATCTGTCACGACAAGCAAGTTGCCAATGTTTTTTGCATTGGGCTCCAAGCTTAAAAAGTCGATACATACAAGCTCCGTAGGTGCACTAATGGAGATGTTCACCAAGGGCGCTGCCCTCTGTGGCTGGACCTTTCTTTGGAGGCATCTGCTACAGGTTTTAATACACTGCTCTACATCTGCATTCATTCTAGGCCAGCAGAACAGGGCTCTGGCTACGTCAGCTGTCCTCTCACTGCCCAAATGTCCCATCTGGTCGTGGAGTGCTCTTAGAACCACACGTTTAAACGTAGAAGGTAACACTAATTGCTGTTTGATGACTTTGCCTTGTCCATCGGTAATCTCTCTATACTGCAGTTTGTTTCGCAGTTTAAGCTTAGGCCCCTCTCTGAACCGCAAGGCAGTTCTCTGATCTTTTGACTGTAACTTAAATACATCTTTTCCCTTGTTTATTGCCTCCAGCACAGGCTTGATCATAGGATCATGATACTGCTCCCGTTGAATGTCTGCTGGAGTGAGTTGGGGAAGAGCGCTCAGATCCAAGACTGTAAAGTTACAGTAGGCTACAGGAACACAGGTTTCTGAAGGCCCCAGACAATTGCCCAGGCAATCTGTGGTTTCAGGAGACAGGTGTTCATTTATGTCAAATTTGTGGCATAAAGCCTTCACGGATTGTTCTGACATTTTCTCCCACTCTGAACAGGCCTTCTGGATAGGGCATTGGCATCGATGTGATTGAGGCCTGAACAATACTCCACCGAATAATCATACATTGAAAGAGCAGATAGCCATCTTTGTCCAGTGGCATCTAGCTTAGCTGAAGTTTGGACATACGTGAGGGGGTTATTGTCTGTTTTACCTGTATTTTAGCGCCATAGAGGTATTCATGAAACTGGTCTACTGTTGACCATTTCAAAGCGTGAAATTCAAGTTTATATACTGGATAGTTTTTCTCCAATGGGGTCACGGTTCTATTGGCAAACGCCACTGGTTGTAATCCTTCTTCATACTCATGATAAAGTACAGCTCCAAGTCCACTCAGACTGGCATCAGTGTGTAGTACATATGGTTTAGTTGGATCTGCATAGGCGAAGACTGACACATGTGTGAGCTGGTGAATGATGTCACAAAAGGCTGTGTCACAATCAAGGGTCCTCTGGCCCTGAAAGGTTCATTGGCTTTATCACCTTCTTTCACAGTGCTCCTTTTATACTTCCGATTGGTAGGTGGATACCCTTGGGTCAGATTTAACAGTGGGCAAATGACTTGTAATCTTTTACAAAGCACCGATAGTATCCACAGAAACCTAGGAATCTTTGCAGTTCTTTAAGATTGTTGGGCTGTGGCCAGGTCGTTAAGGCTTCTTCTTTGCTTGTGTCAGTTTGGATGCCTTCAGAAGATACAGTGTGGCCCACGTATTTTACAGGTTGCTGAAAAACTGGCACTTGTCAATGGACAGTATTAATCCAGATTCTTCCAGCCGGTCCAGGACCTTGAACAAATGAGCCTCATGCTCTTTAAGCGTTTTTCCAAACACGATGACATCATCCAAATAAACCAGGCATTCAAGGAGGTTAATGTCTCCTACAGCTCGCTTCATTAATCTTTGGAAGGTGGCTGGCACTCCAGATATGCCCTGGGGCACGTGCAAAAATTCGTAGAAGCCCAGGGGACAGATAAATGCAGTTTTCTCTATCCTCTGGCACCATTGGGATCTGGTAGTACCCGCTTCTTAGATTTAAGACTGAAAACCACTGACTTCTGTTAAGACGATCAAGGGCATCCTGTATGCGAGGCATCGTATACTGATCCAGTATGGTTCTTCGGTTATGGGTCCTGTAATCCACACACATCCTCACTGAACCATTTTTCTTTTGAACCACCACAATAGGGGATGCATAAGGGCTGCAGGATTGCTGGATGATTCCAGCTGCTAACATCTCTTGGAGGTGGCGTCGAACATCATCAATGTCAGCAGGTGCCAATTTGCGTGACCTCTCTTGAAATGGCCTGTTGTCGTGGAGTCTGATATGGTGTCCAGTATCATTGACTCATCCAACATCCCATTCTTTTAATGAAAACACTTTACTCCGCTGTGCCAGCTTACAAATAACTGTATCCTTCCACTTTTCAGGTATGGGGGAACCCTCCAAACTCGAACATATCCGGAGTTACTTCACCATCCTCCTCAGTGCAGCACTTGCTTGGTAACACAAGGGTATCTATGCAATATACCATAGCCAGGGTACAACCTCAGTTGATTTTAATATCCTGGTCGGACACACGTCCTGGTTCCGAAGTAACCTCACAGGGCGTGTGCAATGTGTAAAAATCACTAATACCCTCTCGGACCCTCAGCTTGTATTTACTGGTGTTCCACAGGGATCCATACTGGGCCCCTTCTATTTAGCCTTTTCCTTAATGAGCTCCCTCAGGCCTGTCAGCACAAGATCCTCCTCTACGCAGACGATGCGGTAATCTACTCCAGCCACTCCGACCCTGTCACCCTTGAACAGCGTCTTCAACAGGACTTTAACAATGTTGAGGATTGGTTTGGACAAGCTCTGTTGCTAGTCAACCACAAAAAAATACAAAAAACATGCTATTCGTCCCCGCCCATAACCATCATAAGTCACATACCATCAACATTCTTAGTAAACAAAATGTGGCCTTAGAAACTGTCCACAACTTCAAATACCTGGGACTCACTCTTGATAGCTCCCTCTCATTCTCTACCCATGTGGACAATGTCGCCACATCAGCTAACCAGAAGCTCGGTCTACTATGCAAACACCGTAGCTGCTTCACGGAAAATGCCCTCCAGCTTGCCATCACCAGCTCCATTCTCTCGACCATCGACTATGGTCTTGCCATTTACAATGCAGCACCTGACTGCACCCTAAAACGGCTTTCCACTACTCTGAATAAAGCCTGCAGGCTAGCTCTAGGGGCTCCCCGCCTAACCCATACCTGTAATCTCCACATGCTCAAGGGATGGCTTAACCTGGTCGAGAGAACCCGCTACCAAGTCTGTCTCCTAGCCAAAAAAGCGATCCTCGGCCTGCTACCTCCTGGATGCAGTTCCCTCCTGCACCAGTTTGAACCTACCAGGACTACCAGGGCATCTAATAATCACTCCCTCAAGGTCCCCTTCCGCCGTACCTCATAAGGGCAGAGATCCTTTGAATACAGAGCCCTGCTCTGTATTAGTATGCTCCCACCCAAACTTACTGCTATTAGCAAACTAGGTCTGTTTAAATCAGCACCCAAATCCCACCTAACTATCCAACAGAAATGCCACTGCTTCCCCCGACCTCCCCCCGTGACCTGTAATTGCCTACCCCGACACCTGCACTTACTTTGCTATCCCACCCACAACTTCACCTGTCCTTGTCCCATCTTTCCTGTTCCTCCCTCCAACCCCTATACCGCCTCACCTAGTTCTCACCCCACCCCACTTACCAATTCCTCTCCTTTGCCCCACACCCCCCACCTGCCACCAACCCCCCGTGACAAAGTAACCCCAGCTTGAGGTTACTGCCATACTTTTACACCCCATCTTCCTCTGTCTAGTCCCCCTTCCCCTCATTAACACCTACTGTGCTGATTAATAACCTTCTTCACCTAAACAACTCTCTGCAATCTCATAGAACTAGTATAGTAACTGTAACAATTGTTCTACTCATTGTGATTTGTTTCCCTATAGCTCTGTGTTTTTTTTTTTTCTTTCCCCCTTTCTAGTAATATACTGTGAATTTATTCTTTCCTTTCTACATGACGTGGAACCTTTGTAAATGAGCTTGAAGCTCGAAGGTTGTAATCCTAGATTTCAATAAGCAAAAAATAAACAAAACATTTTGGATTTGGACCACCACCCTCTGGGCATGTGCGTCAGACGTACAGTACAACAGAATGATGCCAAGTGAAAATAAGCAAGTAGGAATGCAACATGATGTTACAGGAGTTAATACACAACATACTGTATTAAGGAACATAATCCGCACCATGACCAAGTACAATCCTAGTATAAACTAATAAAACCTGCTTATCCCATATACCCAACTATCCCCCAGTCTCCCCCAACCACTATCTCAGAGGCTGAACTGATCCCATCTACAACGGGACCTTAGCCAGTAGAGTTGAAGAAACAAAAATGAGAGTCCCGGTCCAGAGGGGGCGAGGTAATCAAATCAGGAAAAAAATAAAGTAAAATATGGGAGCATTACTCTAGTATTGACTTAAAGGCCTGTGTCAGCGTTCTTGAAAATAATGAGATAGTAAATCCGCAGGATCCAATCATCACCCAGCACTAACAGTCAACAGGGTAAAAAGGGGTTCCCAAACCTGAGTGTATCTCATCCTAGCGTCTTGCAAGTTTGCAATGATTCCTTCTGCTTGATATGCGAAGAGTATCTCCCTATACCATTCCACATAGCTTGGGGTAGTTTGATCACACCAGTGTCTGAGAATAATTTTCTTAGCACATGCCGATATGAGGGCAATACGTGGTTTCTGATTGCCAATAAGCTTCCCAGCATAGTCTCCTAAAAGACAAATCTCAGGTGTGAGTCCTTGGTCTAGCCCCAGTGAGGGATTCAAGCACTGTCTGATATCCTCCCAGAACGGCACTACCTTCTCACAGGTCCAGAAAATATGGAATAAGGAGCCGGTGACCTGCCAACACCTAGTATATATGTCCGAATCCAGTTTCCCCATTGAATACCATTTAAGCGGGGTATAATACATGTGCAGAATATGGAACTGCATAAAGCGATACCGGTCCCATTTAAGGTATTTATAAGTGGCCTTCCAAATACGTGACCAAACCCGGGGGCCTGATCGAGAGGGGAGAGCCTGATCCGATGAATAAAAAATAAACTGGGTTCCTTCTTCGTAAGGATATCCCACAGCCACGCATGATAAAAAGCTATTGTGTGAGAGCTAGGAGCTACTAATACCAGAGTGAGCATTTTATCCACATAAGTTCTGTACCAGGGACCGGTGCCAAAATGATGGAGTAACGTGTTTGACTTGCAAGTACTTAAAACATAAAGAATGGGGCCAACCAAACTGTTGTCGAGCCTCCGAGAAGGTGAAACGTTTACCAGCACGTACCAGATGTTCAACATTATAGGAATCCATAAAAGCCCAAGCCGTCCGGGACAACACCTTCCCAGCAATTTTTAAATTGGGATTACCAGTAATAGATTGGGTAATATCCAGATAGGGATCCAGATTTAATAACCTGCATAGCTGCATATGGGCATGAAGGGAACTGCCTATAGGGGTGTGTTGTAGGGTGCAAAGGAGTTTAGTAGAATGAGTGTATATTAGGACATAGGGGTCCAGGCCCAGCATGGAACAGAGAAATCACTCAATAACCGACCAGTGAGGGACATAACCCGAAATCCGCTCCTCCAAATCTGGGCGAAGCCAAAGAAAATACTGGGAGCTATGAATAGCCAGATAATAGAGGTAGACATTGGGAGCCTTCAGGCCACCAGCCTTTCTAGGCCTCATAAGTTTAGCCAGAGCAATCCAAGGGGGCTTCCCCCACCAGAGGAATCTAGAGAAGATTCGATTAAGACTAAGGAACCATTTCTTAGGCAAGGATGAATTGAGCATAAGAGGATATGAAAGGTGAGGGAGGACATTTATTTTAAGAATGTTCAAATGTCCCCACAAGGATATTGGCAGTAAGGCCCAACTATCTAGGTCCACCTGTATACGACCAAGAACGTGGTCTAAATTGAGTTGCTTCAGTTTGACTAGGTCCATGCCGAGGTAGATCCTGAGATACTAAAGCTTGTCTTTGACTCAAACAAGGCCCAGATGTTCCACACTCTCTCGAGTGGCAGCAACATTCAGGGGCGCGATCTTGGTTTTGTAACGATTGAGCTGGTAGTTAGAAATAGCTCCAGATTGAGTTATAATACCCAGGGCTGCTGATAATGAAGAGGCTAGGGAGGTAAGGTGAAGAAGAATATTGTCTGCATAAACAGACAGTTAATTCTGGCATGGGTCAAGAGAAATACCGTGAACTTGAAGAGACAAATTAATTTTCCTAATTAGTGGTTCAAGATATAAGTTAAATAGAAACGGGGACAGGTGGCACCCCTGGCATGTTCCCTGCTGTAAGGGAAGGGGATTGGACAATAACCCATTACAAAGGATACTCGCTGAGGGGCGAGTGTACAACACCTTGAGCCAACGAATGTACTGTTGGGGGGGGGGGGGTGCCATCTAGGGAGCAGGTGGAACAAGTAGTCCTGTGAAACCCTGTCAAATGCCTTCTCTCCCAGACAGAATTTAATCTAGTGGGCAGAATTTTAGCTAAGATTTTTAAGTCCATGTTAATTAATGATATAGGTCAATAATTTGAGACCAGCAATGGATCTCATCCCGGTTTAGGTAGGACTACTATAGTAGTTGCCATGAGGGAAGAGTCTGTGAGGCTGTGGGAAAAGGTGTACTGAAAAAATCCAGAAGACATGGTGGCAACAGTTCTTTAAATTGTTTGTTAAAATTCAGAGAAAAAACATCCAGACCAGGAGACTTGTCAGGGGCTAGGGAATCTATAGTACTATAGATTTCTGAAAGTGTTGAAGGAGCCCTTAACAACTCCACCCAGTCCGCATCCAAGGTAGGTAAAACTGTGTCCTGAAAAAAAGTGTCAAACCGGGAAGGGTCTAAAGGTTCCCGAGGAGCAGCATACAAGGATTTGTAAAACACCTGAAAATGAGAAACAGTCTCCCGAGGGGAGGTAACAAGTTGACCAGAGTCAAACCTGAGAGATGGAACGATCAGGTATGCCTGTTTGGTATGTAGGCGCAGGGCAAGGAGTTTACCAGCCCACTCGCCTTGGTCAAAATATTTGGCCTTGGTCTTCAGCAGGAGATGCTCCGCCTTCTGTCCCAGCCAAGTATGATATTGAGCTCTGAGAAATTCAAGATGTTCCCATTCAGTTTGGGGTGAGGCAGTTGAGAGTCATCACTGCTCAGCTTGTCTAATTTATAACAAAAGGGAGGAGGTAGCTTGAGAGATTTCTCTCTTCCGCCTAGTGGCCAGTCGGATAATTTCCCCCCCGATGGAGCATTTGAACGTGCCCCAGAGAATGTCCTCCTTTAGGCATCATAGGTGAGTTAACAGTGAAAAAGGAGGAGATGAACTGCTGCAACTGGTCCACCACATCAGGGATTCTTAGGAGCTGGTTATTGAAATGCCATGTTTTGTTTCGGAGCAGGGTTGGAACAAGATTTATCTGTAGAAGTGAGGGATGGTGGTCGGACACCACTTTGGCACCGTAATGACATAGAACGACACTCGGTAGGGCCTCCAGACTTAGTAGAAAGAAGTCAAGTTTGGAGAAGGAGTTATGTGGGATGGAATAAAAGGAGTACTCCTTCATGGTCAGATATAAAACCCTCCAGGGATCCACCAACCCTAGGGTATCGAGGAAATCTCGTAAGGCAATTTGACTCTGGGAGAGAGCTTGACTCCTTCTGGTAGTTCTATCCAGATCATTATCCAGAACAATATTCCAGTCCCCAGAAAATATCCGAGGAAGAGAGGACCACTGGGGGGGGGGAAGAAGGGTCCTCCGTGTTAGGTTCATAAATGGAGCCCAAAACTACTTCCAAATGTCCCAGGAGAGCTCTTATAAAGATATAACGCCCCTGAGGATTGGTCACCTCCTGAATGAGGCGAAATGGAATGGCCGTGGATACCAAAATGGCTACCCCTCTCTTGCAGGAGTCTGTCCCCGCACCAAATGCCTGTCCCACCCAGGAACGTCGAAACAACAGAACCTGGGAGGAAGGGAGATGGGTTTCCTGAAGGAATGCCACATCAGCTTGTAGCTTATGAAGGTGCAGCAAGACCTTAGAGCATTTTGTTGGGGATTGACCTCCTTTTATATTCCAAGAACAGTAAGTTATGAGCCATATTTACTTATGGTACAGAAGTAATAGCCAGAAAAGAAACTCTGCCCTCTATGAGTGCTAATATATCACAAAAAATAAACAGCCTCCGGAAATAACCTCCTCCCCCCCCCCGATCATTGCCATAAGGAAAACTACCCTCCAACCCCACCCACCCTGTACACATCCCAGATGAATAGAGTAGAAAGACAAATATACTGGTAGCGAGCCCCCCTACCCCCAAAGAAAAACCCTCCAAGCCCCTAGAAACCCATATTCCCCTCCCAAACACTCAGCCCACATCAAAAACCAGAAGGCAATAAAAAGAAAGTATAACCAGCAGGCGAGATATTCCCCACCCCAAAACAGGCATGCTGTAACCATCCTCGCTGATAGCTCATATCATCCCCAGCTTGCCCCTGCTCTGAACAACCCCCAAAAAATTAAGAACGCTGTGCTTTACCAAGATGTAGTATAGCACCCCTGGTAGAATATCATTACAACAACCTGAAGGTAGAATGTACTAATAATCACTTATTAAAGTCTTAGTATGAAATCTAGAACTACCTACTATAAAACAGCATAAAATGGATTAAAAGAATGAACATGCAGAACTTTACAACAATTGAACAATACAAACATAGTAAACAAAAGTTCCCCCAGAATATCCCCAGGAGCTACTAGTACTCAGTACAAACTCAGTACCCCGCATTCCATAAAAAAGTCACTGTATGTATTTCCAACACTTAATATGGGGCATTGCCCTCCAGAGTTCCGAATTATAAATAAAACTCACCATCCAATACAGAGGTCTTATTAAAGGTAGACCAGACAGTGTCTCTGAGCAAGGTAGCACAATCATGGAGGAAACCAGTCACTGGTGGTGGTGGTGGTGGGGGGAATGGAACAGTATTCAACATAGAACAGGCAAATGAACTATATCGTTAGCATCATTATGCAAACCCTCAACAGGCACGAACTAGAGAAAAAACACAGAGTATCCGGCAAGAGGAGTAGTCCGTCCAACCAGGCATAACAATCTTAAACCGTCAAAAGGAAAGGAAGAAGAAAGATGGCTTGACAGTCCAATCAGGGATCCAGAACAGTACAGGATTACTGACCTGTTACGTTGCAAAGGCACTAAGATTCCTTGTGTAGACAAGCTGCAACCCAGCTGTGGAGGACAAATCAAGCCAGCCTGGGATAGTGCATCCCATTCCTTTTGACATATAGCATTTGCATCCAACATTACAATTAAAGGTAATATAGCCGTTCGAAAGGAAAATGTAATCACACTGTCCCCAGGAGATATGGAGGAAAATTAGCGGTCTCCCAGCAGTGTCAGTCCCCATCTCAGGATGGTAAACAAAGAAAGCAAGCAAGACCTCTTGACCCGGTATGGTGGAGAAGTGAGGGGCTCTGTTGATTGGAGTAGAGTAAGAGGGCGGGCCAGACACACGCTAGTGGAAGAGACAATAGCAGGCAAAAAATTGAGGAGCCGCATGATGAAGGGCCATGGCGGAGAGTCCATAGGAGGTCTTGCACTGAGGGATCTGTGGGCTCATTCTACGATGTAGGTAGGGTTGTTAGGTGATGGTCTGGCCAGTTTGGCAAGTAATTTTTGAGCAGATTGCACCGGAGAAGTCCCCTCTGCTTCCTCTGGAAGGCCGAAGACCACCAGGTTATTACGCCTGCTTCGACCTTCCAAGTCCTCCAATTTATGTTGCATTTGTGTCAGGCGTTAACAGAGGGAGGTAACTTCAGGATCTAGTATATTTTTAATTTTCTAAGGATGAGGTACAAGCCACCACATCAGAGATAGCCATGGTGGCATTAGACAGGTCCGATCTCATGGACTTGAGTTACGAGGTGAATTCTTGAAGGGCAGTTTTAAAGGGTGTCAGTTCTGCCAAGAAGCATTCCTCATGAGAAGACTGGGCTCCATGGTAGAAGTTGGATTCTTGACCCTTGGTTCTCTTGGAACTTTTTTCCAGGATCGTGGGAGGTATCTACGCCGGTGGAGCTTGGCACATCTCCGCATCCTTGGTGGCCAAAATGAAGGTACAATCTTCAAGAACGAAGACATGTGTGCAGTCAGATGTCCGGAATATGCAGTAACAGCCCAGTGATAAAAAAAAAAAAAATTGTATAAATGTCAAAAGAAGATAAATTTTAAACGTCTGGAGCGGAAACAGTGGAGAAGAGCAGTCACCTCAAGGATGCATCATGTGACTTCCCGGTTACGTCCTTTTTCATCCGCACCTACACTGCACATTAGGTGGCAAGACAAGAGGTGCTGGGTCTTTTTTCCACACAACTCCCACAGGCTTCTCCTTGTAAGCCTCCTTAGCTTGCATCTACATTTCATATGCTCTTCGCACCATGGCATGGATGTGTAGAGCTTGTCTAGTCTTTCAGGTTTATCTCTCCTGACACAGCTGAGCTAATCAGCCAAACATATGAGCATTAGTGCCGATTAGTAAAGGGATGCCATCATATAAACCGGTTGGCGGGCAGACCAAGGCCAGAGTCTCAACAGGCTCATCCACGCCAGCAACGGTAGAAGGAAAAGATAGCCATATCCGTAAGTAACCAAGGTAAGGGTAAGATTTACCGCTTAAACCCCATTACATGCCGTCCTTTGAGGGATTGTAGTGGGTGGTCAGACAGGTGTTGGGCATGCCAATCTTTAAATATTATAGTGACCTGAAATCCACTGTCTAATACGGCTCGGGCTGGGATACCATTAATATGCACCATGGTCTCCATGGATGGGTCCACCATCTCTGACCACTCTGGAGGAGCAGTCTTAGCAGGTTTGTTCGAAAGACTTGAATGATGGTCCATACTGCAGCTTTTTTTTGCTTTGTTGAACCTGATTGAGCAGTTTGGCAGTTACTCGGCTCAGGTCCTCAGGAGCATGGCAAGATTTTTTTAGTGTTTCCATCTTCCCCACACCGGTAACAAAACACTTGAGTTCTGGTTCAGGAAGATGAGCAGAATCTTCTTTGGGTTTATGGTTGTTAGGAGGTGTGGACTGGTACTCTTCCTTGAGCCTAGACTCAGATTCTGCTCCACCATAGTTTTTCCAGGGTACAGGCTGTTGGGATGCATGCATGAAGTCTCGCACCATAGCTCATAACTCCCTCATCTCTTCAGCCACATCACTGCCAGATCTGGGTTCAATTGCATGGGTGCTTGCCCCCTTCATGGCGAGATGAGTCTCGCAAGCAGCCTCCGCATTGGAAGTGCAGGTGGTGTGGGTTTTCGCTATTTCTGCAGTGTTCTGCATGCTGACTTGCAGTTCTTTCAGTTTTAACGGCTCACTGATTTGCTGAGACTCAAGGGTATTCTCCATCTCACTGGATTTCTCTGGGGCAATTCGGGCAACACCAGCATACGGGCCCCAGCAATCGTCTTCAGTCTTGACTTCCTGAATTTCTTTCATCAGCCAGCAGTACGCAGGGGGATTGTCCTTGCGATCCTGAAATTTTAACTTCAGCAAAAGCACACTCGAGTAGTGAGCAGATTTGAGAATATGTTCTAACCTCACTTGGTTCAGTTCGCTAGCAGGTATACCCCCTTGCAGTGCACTCTCTGAAGGGCCCTCTCTACTCGAGTCACATAGGCAGATAAATGTTCATTCCTCCATTGCTTGGTGGATTTGAACATCCACATTAAGTCCACCCCTGACTCAGTACTGCCAAACACTCCTTCTAAGGCAGACAGGTATTTGTTAGCAGAAACATCCAGGTTGGTGGACTGGAGGAACCTGATAGCTTCAAGTACAGGGCCCCTTAAACTCTCCATGAGTCTCCTACACTTCTCACCTTCCAAGCATTGCCACTCTTGGACCAGGCGGGATGCATAGTCCTTCCAAGTCTCTTAAGTCATTTTCCCCCACAGGGGTAGGGACAGTGCCCAAAAACAGTCTGAGCCTGCAGTAAGAGTCCAGATTCACAGAGGGTACCACTATGGGGGACACTGCAGGGAAACTGCATAGGCAGAGGTATAGAGGCTGGGGAGGAACTCACCAGAGTCGCGCCCCAAGATTCTTTGTCCTTTTCAAATCCTCAAAGGTCTGTCCCTTAGCTGCTAACAGTTTTCCCAATCTTTCCTTTAACCCTTCCACTTTGGGTGACCCCCCGGGGAAGATACTCCGCTATGCATAGTGATAACCCTCCACCACATCTGGGATCCCTCAGGTTTGATAACGGAGGGTACAGTCTCTGGGTCAATAGGAACACTACATTTAATAAGAGCTACTATCATCTGAGCAAATAGGTCAGCATTCCGCTCCTGCACTGTAACTTTGCCCAGACACGTAACCTTATTCACGGCCTCTTCTATAGTAGCTTTAGTGGTCCCTAATAGGATATCCAATAACAGTAAAGCATAGTGGGGATTAACATCTTCTGCCTCCCTCCACCCCAACATATGGTGCATGGCCATTTTGTGGGGGGGAATTTCAAGTTTAGCTGTAATGAGGTTCTCCATTTCATATTTGGCACCAGATTAGCAATTAACTGCAATTTTGTATTTTGGCCACTACAGGGGCGCTGATCCCAGCAGTGCTTCCAAGATGTAACCCCCTAGGCGGTGCTATCTCTAAGGTTACAACCTTTGCCTGTACTTCTAACCACAGGCTGAGGGGCTGGATTCAATATTATGGTGCCTCTACCCAGAATAATAATAGTGGGGTATTTACCTAACCTGATATAGCCCTCTGGAAATCTGTAACCACCCACAAACCTGCCTAGTGACCAGGAGATGACCCTTGGCAGTACTTGCCACACAGTTAACAATGAGCATTAATGATATGCACACACCCCTTGCACTTACCACCATGGACTGGTCTTCAGCAACTTCCCTGGAACCCCCTGTAAAGACAGTGTTAGCAAAGCAAGCATGCACTTTCAATACTGTACACCAACTAAGAATATGCTCATAAGCCAGTTTAAACGTGAAATGGCAAATCATGTTTATTAAGGGGACGTGAACGAGGATGGGGGCGTGAATCTAGAAGAATGATTACTTTATGGATTTGATTAAAGTTAGAAAATGGCCATGAAAAATAATGCATCCTGATTGGCTGAAAGCCATGATCAGCCATGCATTTATTTTTCAATAGATGCCCGGTCAAGAACAAGTGCCAATTCGGGGTGCCCCATTACCTACCAGATCATTGGGCACCCTGAATTTAATAATGAACCAGCCACCATTTTTTTTCCCCTCGCTTAGTGAGCGAGTTGGCAGACGGTCAAACCCCCCAACACACACACACACACACACACGCATACACACACACACACTACGTTCTCTCGTTCTCTCTCTCTCTCTCTCTCTCTCTTATTTTAATGTATCACGTCCACTAAGAAATAGCCCCACATTTCAAAAAACATGAAAGAAAGAAGCCCTTCAAGCTGGCCAGTCCAATTGGTTATGTAACCTCCGTGTTGGCAGAGCAGTGTTTTCAAAGGGCCGACGTGATTGTACCAGTTGAACTGCCGAAAAATTACACAAACTGTTTCCCTCGCTTGAAGTGTTGGCTCAGTAAAACATTTCTGTAAACCTCTCATGTCTGCTCACTTTGAAATAAAGCAACGCCTTGTCCATGAGTCTCCACTAGCTCCCTTTGTCCTTACCTCTAACTCCTGCAGCCCGCGCCCATGTCCACAATTAACTAATCGTGCTCCTACTTTAAAGCCACAGCTAAAAGCGCTACTGTATAATTCTGCCACAATGTCTCGTATTTCACCCGAGATGCCCGCTGCACTCTCTCCCGGCTCCGTGACTGACCCAGAACCTGCATCAGCTACCGTACGTAACCACTGACACCACAAGCCATTACCTTTCAGTTGTTCAACAGTGCAATCTTACTTACTTGCATTGGCAGTGACTACAGTTACAATCCTAGAGGAACAGAAGGGGGGAAACTAAAGCTGCTAGGCTGCCTTCAGAAACCGTTTTTCTGCTACTGTGTGTTTGGGGAGGGGGGGATTAACCATGACAAGTACCTCCAAGGCACAACTACAGGTGCTCATCTGGAACAAAACTGCTTAGCTCATTTAAAAAAAAAAAAAACACATTCTAATAAACGTGGAGGGACTATTTTATTACAGAACCTATGTTATACTAATGTTTAACATAACATTTTTTTATTAAACCATTTTTTACAGTACCCATTTTCTAAGCGCAATAATACCCTCCAGGTGGGTGGTATTGGGAATATCGATTCTTCCAGGAAAGAGAGTGGAGGGTCTCTGTGGCCGGGCTCATTACACCCTGGTGGTCCAGTATTCCTCATCACCGCCACCCTGTTGGGTATTATTGCTTACTTACTATGCATGCATGCACTCTAGTCCCTCAGTAAACAGTCTGACAACACTGGGTACCCAGATTGTTACGCTGGCTGGCCAGAATGGGGGTGGCTGGCGTTGCAGCTGTTTTTGGGGCCCTTGATGGAAAGAAAAGGCAATTAAACATGCATAAACAAGGCTTTGGTTATTCGTCTCGGAGATGTATTGGAGATGGAACAGTTTCTCTCAAGAAGTGGTTCGAAGCCACGGTTCAGGGATTCAAGAATGCGAGGGATAGGCACATGGGAATTATCAAGCTAGGGCAAAAGGGGGGACTTGTAGCATCTAGGGTACCTTAAGTGTTAGAAAGAGGGATTGGGCAGACTGGATGGGCCACAAGGCCCTTATCTGCTGACAACATCTATGTATCCAGGGCTGGTTGACCCAGTCCTTTGTAACCCTGAGACACACTGAAGCAATCGGATGGTACCACAGAAAGATTCAAAGAAAAGTTGCAAGGAGCTACCCTGAGTTTACTCACGACACCAGTTGGTTGAGAAAGGTCTGGCGATATGAAGACCTGCTGCTGGAAACTAAAGAGCATGGGGAAGCTGGGCCTGCACGACTCACCTCCGCTTCATGGCCTTTCCCTCCAGGTGGCCACACCCTGGGATTTCTTGCGCAGGAGCTAGATCCCCAGTCTGGTCTCTTGCCGAGAAAACAGTCACTGGTGCAGAAATAGATGGCTTGGGATGAGTTTGGCATAGGCCCAAGGCTGGATAAACACTTCTGGCAAAGTTCAGTTTGTTTGCTGGTGAAAACCTCCAGCTAGCAGACAGTTCGGTCACTGGTAAAGAAGACTCCTTTCTGGCAAGCAGGAGTTCCTGAACAGTAATCCATGACCCACAATAAACATTCAGCACATTTAATGAGAACAGCATTAACTTCTCTACCTCTCAATTCGATTTCAGGCTGGTTCACTATTTCAGTCAATTCACTGAGCAAGCCTCTCAATTCGCAAAACAGTCCCTCACACAGCTCTTGGGCCGAACGCTTCACAGGAGCTTCTCTCAGTCCAGTATCTCAAGCTGCACTTCTCAGAGTCTTGGGCAAACTGCCACAGTTCAAAGATTAGCTTCAGATTAGTACAGTTACTACTATCAAGCAGTCCAATACTGGAAAACAATGGCAGGAAGGCAGTTCAGGTCTTTCCCTGCCAAATCTCCACAGCTCCTTTCCTGGAGCTGCCTCTCGATGGCTCGAGCTGCTCACTCTCTCAGCCATAACAGCAACTGCCCTCATTTTTTTCTAACAGTTCTTGAACTAGTCCAGTTTTCTAGCAAAACGGTTGGCTAGGTAAGCTGTCAGTCACAATTCTGGTGCTCCCATTAGTCAGTTTAGGCACCAACCTGTACAACTACAAGAACTAGTTTTCCTTCCCATGAGGCACTTGAACTAAGGACCCCTTGAGGTCTCTTGTGTCCTAATTGGTCCAAATATCTGGAAGTCCTGGACCGAACATGGTGGCTCCCATTCAGATGAATAAGCTGCAAGAAGGCATGTTAAAGCAAATACTCTAATTCAACTATAACAACAGATTAGAAATAAACATCTACAGTAATAGCTAGAGCTCCCTCTGCTTCACTATCAGCCGCAGAGTGGAACAAATTAGAGTGGTGCCTGGCTAGTAGCGAGCTTTGAAACAGTCTGACCCAGCCCAGACCATTTACTGCATACACAGTGTCTGTAGTCTTAAAGGGACAGGTGCAGAGTCACATCATGGCACTCTTATGCAAGTCAACAGGATCAAACAAATAACCAGGGATTTACTACCTCTGCAGGACATCTGCCTGGCAGTGGGCATGACTGGAGCCCAGGAAGATACTTAAGGTAAGCCCCCAAATTATTGGTGGTGGTGGTGGTGGTGGTGGGGGGTTACATAAATAAAAATTTAACCAAAATATCATGATCTTACAGTGTCTCTGTGTGAGTTTGCGTGTGTTTTCTAGATTAACTACTAGTTGTTCATACATAGTCCTCTTGTGCAGGGGCTACATTGCAAGCCCGACAAGGATAGGCTGAGGGAATTAAATTTCTACTTCCTGGAGTAGAGGTGGGAGAGGGGGATATGATTGAGCCATTTAAGTACCTCTCAAGGATGAATTAAGTACAGGAGAATACTGTATTTCAAAGAAAAAGATGCTCCAGGACGAGGGGGCACAAGATGAAACTGGAGGGAAGAAGGTTCAGAAGGAACGTGAGAAAGTACTTTTTCACAGAGAGGGTGATGGACAAGTGGAACAGCCTGCCAGCGGAGGTGGTGGGGGGCAGAAATGATTACAAGTTTTAAACATGCTTGGGATCGGCATAGAAGATAGCTGGTAGTTGGGGGCATACAACCTAATGCCAGCAGTGCATAATAGAGCGCAATTGTTAGTGGCAATAGGGTAGACCAGGTGGTCCGAAGGCCCTTATCTGACAACAATTTCTATGTTTCTGTATTAAATGTATAGGAATATGGGACCATAGATGAACACTAGTAATAGTTTAGAGTATCATAGCATGTGTTTACATGTTTTACATACACTTTGTAACACAAAAAAAAATCGCATGCACTACAAGAGAGAAAAAAAAAATACTGAAGTCTTTAAAAAAAATAAACACATGGGCTGCAAACCAGAAAAACCTGCTTTGTGATTCACGTGTGTCACAACTCAATCGCACAATCAGCAAAGGCAGAAAGCTGGTGTTTCGCAGTATCAAACAAAAAAAAAACACATTCTGATCTGTGCATCTATAAATTTTTGACCTTTTTTGCTCCCCCACCACATCCCCTCTCCACCAACAGACACGATTCAATAAATATAAGATATACAGCTCTCCCTGTAGAAAGAAATGTAAAGATCATACTAGATATGGCGCTACCACACCTTCAGTTTATTTAGACTGCTGCTTCTCATGATGTATGCCGTAACTGCACACAACCTATCCCAAAGATCAGCTTATGTTAGGAACACAACAAAACAGATGGACGCTGTACAACAGGAAACTGATGTGGAAGAAATGTGGTTTTCATTAGCTGTGGTACAACCTAGAGTCAAACGAGGGCATATATATTATTTTATTTTATAAATGACATACCATCAGCAGTGATGGGAGTTATGGACAGTCTGTTGCACTCCATCCACAGTCTTTGCAATAAGCCTGAACCGTGCGATTTTTAGAGTTTGTCCATCAAAACTAACTTGCCCTCAAATGGGATGTATTTCACCCTGCACTTCGGAGCAGTTGTTCCTTAGCCAATGAAATGTTAGTTGGTACTTTTTTCTTTTCTAGCTGACAGTATTACAAAAACTAAAAAGCTTTTCTAAATCAATTGCTTTGTTCTTTTCAAGAATACCACTGGGTGCACACCAGCAGTTTTATACCAAGTGACTGGTAGACCGCTAGTTACTGGTAAATAGAAATTCAGATATGAAAATAATGCCGCTTCCGGTGACGTCAGCGATCTAATGGCAGCATAGAGTAGCGGCTCCGTTCCCTCCTCGAACGAAATCAAAATACATCACTTGTGGAAAGCATGTCTTCGACTGCAAAATCAAAAAAAAACAAAGCGGGCAAGCCCCCCTCGACTCCGTTACAGAAATTAAGGGTGATGATACAGGAGGAAATTAGATGTGGCACTCAGAGGGAGGAGGTACAGGAGGGCCTACAACAACCGGAGACCGCTTCGAATGAATTTCCTGAGACCCTGAAAGAAATAATTCAAACGGCGCACACAGTAGCTAAGATAGATCAGACTCTAAACGATCTCAAATCGGATCTAAGCACAACTGACCATAAAACTGAACAACTTGAGCTGTGTATGGCCCGTAATATGGAGCAAACAGACCGTCACGACAGACTCCTATTGTACCTCATGGCCAGGGACCGCGAGCTCACTTATAAGCTGGATGACCTAGAGAGTAGAAGCCGGGGACATAACATAAGAATATATGGCATTCCGGAGGGGTCGGAGGATAGGTACCAGAATATTGCGGCTTTTCTTCAAGCAACCCTCAAACAGATACTCCCACTGCCACAGGATTTGGACCTAGCTATGGACCGGGCACATAGAGCGTTGGTCCAGCGGCCTAGTAATCCAGAAGCAAGACCGCGTTCCATTGTGGCTAAGCTGACTAGCTATCAGGCAAAAGAGGAGATCATCAGGCTAGCCTGGAAGCAAGGAGCGCTTTTCTTTAAAGGCCACCGAATAAACATCGACAATGACCACACGACACGAGTCCAGGAGGCTAGAAAAATCCTGTGGCCGATAGTGAAGCAATTGAGGGCTCGGAATATTAAGTCTCAGATTTTATACCCAGCTCGTCTTAAAATCTCTACAGATAATGGTTCAAAGATCTTTCAGGATTTATTGGCTGCCTCGGCCTTCCTGGAGCCATTGGGGATCGCTCTACCACCCCTGCAAAAGGAGAAGCTGGAAAGGGATTTATTTACGTCGACTTGGAGTATTGCTCAGAAGGGGGCTCCTCGAAGTGGCTCGACCAGAGGAAACCAGCAGACAACTCTCCGGGCAGACATTGCATCATTGGTGAAACAATTCAGAGATCCTTCTAAAGTGGATAAGAAGGCCCCACATCTACACGAGGCAGGCGAGGGATCATCCCAAAATAGCGATTTGGACCAGGGCGCAGAGACCTGAATGTGTTTCGTCAGACTGAGCGACACGGAGCTTCCGGTATTCCTAACTAATCCCACTGGGACTTTGAACCATCTCTGGTGACTGCATGAGCGGAGTCCCCCCACGTAATCGTGGATCTCCTTCTACCCCCACCTTTCCTATGGTTTTCTTTTCTGGTTACTCGTCGAGGTACTTTCTATAGTTTTAGTAATTTAGGGACGCTCCCTGCTGGTTCTGACCCTCGGAGTTTTACATTGCATGCCTGCTCGAGGTGAGACGAGAACTCGGTTCCCCTGGTAACTGAAATTGGCGAGTTCCTGTTGGGAGGGCTCAAGAATCCTGCTCGGATCTTGGTCATAGCTCACCTGGGCAGGGGAAAGCAATGGAGATGACCGCACTCCACTGACGAGGTGAGGAAGGGAGGAGACTGTACAGATGTTCAAGATCAAGTAAACTAATGTGCAGGGCTTGACCCCGACACGTACTTTGGGACTGCCTCTTGCTGTCTCTCTAGATGGGCTCTGCACTAATTGTCTTGGTTTGGTCATGGCTGAAGTGAGAAATGCCATCTTTCAGGACATACTGATGGGGTGACTTGGAGTGGAGCTGGTAGTTGTCATGAGCTCCCTGAGACTATGGAAGACTAACCTTCAATCTCCTCACGGGGCATCACGGACTGGGGGGGGATCCTCGCGACCATCATGAACTGGGGAGAGAGGGTATGTATGGGGTGTGTCTCCCTTTTTTTTTTTTCCTTTCTCCCTGTTCCCTTCCCAGCTGCTCAACACTACAGATGTATAGTGTGCATCACTCTGGGCCGGTCATTTTGGTGATACATAGAGTGATGGCAAATGTTATAGTGTGGATCTCTTAGGATCCCGGACGGAGGAGGGATTTTACGGAGCCTACAGATCGCTGACTGTAGGGTGTCCCATATAGGGGTTTCCCCCCCGGGAAGGAAGGGTGAGATTCTCCTGGATAGGAGTCCCCTTCAGAATATTGGCTGCACAATTGCCCTACGGCTGGAAACATTCTGCCAGCCTTCCCTAGGAAGTACATCGATTATTCCATTCAGCAGGTGCAGGAGAGGGTTCAAAAACTCACCCGCCTTGCTATTATTTTTGCGCAGGCCCTCAGTTGAGGAATGTCCTGTGCAGGTTTTTTGTTCCCACGGTTGGGAATTACTGATTTTACTGTTTTCTGGTTGTAATGTTCACCAGTTAGGAAAGTTAAATGGGTACATATGCAGTTGGGATAATATTTACTTAACAGACGTGTTGGGATCAGTTCGCAGTTGCCTAAGAATGTTAGTAATGCTGACTATAAATGAATAGTGGAAATGTGAAAGTGCTCTCCTACAACATCAACGGCTGCTCCAGCCCGGTTAAAAGAAAACAAATTCAGAAATTTGTGGCCAGACAAAACTGTGAGGTGGTATTCTTACAGGAAACTCACCTGTCCTCATCTGAAACACTGAAACTGAAGTCAAGGGCATATCCCCACATCATGTTCTCGTCCCTGGAAGTGGGCCGCAAGAGGGGGGTAGCCATTATGCTTGCGGCTGCGTTCCCATTCGAGCACGAGGAGACCGTGGTAGATCCTGGGGCTAGGTATGTCATGGTGGTGGACAAAGTACAGGATGCTCCTGTAACTTTAGTTAATGTTTACGCCCCACCGGGCTCTCCGGCATCATTCTATGCCTCAATTGTCCGACTGGTTACGGAGAAGTCCAGGGGCATGCTGATTATGGGGGAGATTGGAACTTGATATGGGACAGGAAACTAGACACCACTTCCACGGCTAAGGCCAATGATCGGCAGAAGGTCAATAAGATTAAACAAGCCCTGCAACAGGTGGGACTAGTAGATATCTGGCGAGAGAAATATCCAAGAGGGAGGGATTACACTTGTTACTCCTCCCGGTATAAAGTTTACTCTCGAATTGATACATTTTTTACCTTCCGAGATGGAGTGGGGGGTTTCCCCTCAATGTGGGTAGGCACAGCCACTCTGTCAGATCATAATCCCATCTTTCTGGAGGTGGCTGTTTCCCTACCTAGGAAAATAACTCACTGGAGACTTAACACTTCTCTGCTTGGGGATAAAGAAACTCTGGGTAAAATTAAACGGGTGTTTGCGGATACACTCTGGGAAAACACTACTCCTGGGGTGTCTCCACAGATCATCTGGGACACACTGAAAGCTGTAGTTAGGGGGCAATTTATACGCATAGCCGCCGAGAAAAAGAGGGAGCGCCTTCTCAGACAGCAAAAGCTGCTGACAGATATAAGGGAGCTAGAGGCCAGACAAAAAGCGGGCTGGGACAGGCAGAGAGACCTGGAACTTAAAACGCTGAGGGCAGAACATCAGAAGTTGCAGATGGAGGAGATAGAGAGAAGCCTCTTCTTTCTCAAACAAAAGTACTATGAAGGAGGCCCCAGAGGGACTAGATTACTAGCGGCTCGCTGAGACAGTATAAAGACAGGGCCACAATAACTAAAGTTGTTTCTCCAACCACAGGTCAGGTGACCAATAAGACGAAGGAGATCACGGAGGCCTTTGTCACCTACTTTGCCAAACTATATACCCCACAGACGCAGCCATCAGCCCAGGCAATCATGGATTATCTGGAGACTATTCCCCTCCCTAAACTCACAAAGGAAGAAGGCCAGGTGTTAACCAGGCCAATTACGCAGGCGGAGATCCTAAATACCATTAAGGGCCTGAAGAGTGGGAAGTGTCCAGGGCCTGATGGCTTTGGGGCTGAATTCTATAAGACTTTTGTTGCAGAAACGGCCCCCATACTGACAGGTGTCTTCTCAGAGATATGGCGAGAGGCACGACCAGTTCCCCCATCATGGCAGTACGCCACAATCTCACTCATACCAAAAGAAAATAAAGACCCCTCTCGT
Organism: Neoceratodus forsteri; assembly: GCA_016271365.2. Lineage (NCBI taxonomy): Eukaryota > Metazoa > Chordata > Ceratodontiformes > Ceratodontidae > Neoceratodus > Neoceratodus forsteri. The sequence continues at coordinate 767,451,170 of CM057450.1, read as the reverse complement.
TGTGAATCTTACCGCCCAATCTCTCTTTTGAACTCAGACTATAAAATCTTTACCTCAATTATCGCCTCGAGATTGAACCCAATTCTCCAAACACTTATTAACCTGGACCAGACAGGGTTTGTCCAGGGCCGTCAGGCCCCAGACGGGGTCAGGTCAGCGATCAATATAATCGACACCATCCACCGCACGCGCCTTCCCGCATGTCTTATGAGTTTAGACGCGGAGAAGGCCTTCGATAAGGTCTCCTGGTCATTTCTATTTGCACTTTTAGAACAGATGGGATTCCCGCAACCCTTTATTAATAGTTTAAAGTCTTTATACTCTGGTCCACAAGTGTGTGTCAGGGTTAACGGGGGTCACTCAGATAGATTTTCATTTAACAGAGGCACCCGACAGGGCTGCCCATTGTCCCCATTGTTGTTTGCCCTCTATATAGAGCCACTAGCTGAGGCCATTCGTACCTTCCCTGGAATACAGGGAATTGAGGTGGGGGGCAATAGCGGAGGATATCGCTATACGCAGACGATGTTTTGCTCTGTGTGTCCCAACCAGAGATGGTTATTCCTCAGGTGTGGTCAGTATTGTCAGAATTTGGCGAATACTCGGGGTATGCCCTCAATAAGACCAAAACGGAGGTGCTTTGTTTTTACTACTCCCCCTCTTATAGACTGAAGGAATTCCTACCGCTTAATTGGCAGGCGGATAAAATGAAATATCTGGGGGCTACCCTGACCAAACATAACTCTCAGCTTTTTAAGGCAAACTATGCACCACTCGCCAACCAAATACAAAGAGACCTGGACAGATGGTCCTTGCTGAATCTTCCCCTCTACTCGAAAATCCACTCCATTTCCATGAATATTCTGCCCAAATTTCTATACTTGTTTCAATGCCTCCACCTTTATACCTAAAATTCATTTTTGGACTGGCACAGAATGATCGTAAAGTTTATTTGGAATAATAAAAATCTAGAATAAATGTCCAGATCCTCCAACTGGCTAAGATAAAAGGGGGCAGATCTTTACCAGACCTTGAAGATTATTACCTCGTCACGCAGGTAAAGAGGGCACTACAATGGTCTGTTCCTTCATACACAGCTAATTGGAAGGAGATGGAGACACTGGAGGAGGAGGAACGGGGCCCAATGTTAAGACCTCGGTCCTTACAGCTTAGTACGGACAGAGCTTATCCCCCTCCTTCACTAATGACGGTTAGGGACACCCTGAGGGCCACCCATAGGGCTTGGCAGAAGTATAAAGTAAGGGCCTCCTTATGGCCGTTGCATAGGCTATCATGGGACGTTGACTTTGCACCATCCCTTCTTGACCACACCTTTAGGACCTGGGAGAAGGGGGGCTTAATCTTTATTCGCCAGTTTATGTCGGAAGGAGAGGTAGTGGATTTTGGAACCCTAAGCAGAGAATATGGACTGCGTAATACGGATCATTTCAGATATTTACAGGCGAGAGATTATATCCTCTCATGCCGAAAAAGGGATCTCTCAGGGGTAATGCCGCCTCTAGAGAGTCTCCACATAATATTATCGCAGAAACATCAGGTCTCATTTCCATGCTCTATAAAGCCCTGATGGGATTAAGAGAGGATCCCCTGATTAAAGTCAAAGGGAGGTGGCTGGAGGAGGGGCAGGTGGGTCCACAGGAAATTAACTGGGAGTCGGTATTCAGGCTGGCCTCCAGAACTACTTGTTCTCCCTTTTGGCAGGAATTCAGTTGGAAGGTGAGGATACGTTACTTTTTTTCGCCTTTATCACTGAACAAAAGATCCCCTGACCGGGACCCGGCTTGCTGTAGGCGATGTGGGGAGACCCAGGCGAACTATCTACATGTCTGGTGGTCCTGCCCTCGGATTGAGCCCTTTTGGGGAGTGGTGACTCAAGCACTGGCAGAGCTGTTCGACCTGGACCTCCCCCTGGACTGGACAAATCTCATACTAGGGAGTCCCCCTCAGAACCTGGCTGGAGCAGACGCGTTATATCTTTGGTCCCTCCTCTTGGCGGCAGCCCATAAGTCAGTCACTAGGTTGTGGTTGAAAAAAGATCCCCCTAATCTGGTTGATTGGATTGGAGTAGTTCAGGAGGTGGCAGATATGGAGGAAATAACCTATAAGCTGAATCGTAGGTTAGCGGTTTATGTCCGCAGATGGGCGAAATGGAGATATGGCGGGGATTACAGGTGGAGCTCCCGGTGGGGTCCTCCGATGGTCTGCCCGTTGACCTCTGCCGTCTAAGGTGAAGCTAAATGGATATACCTCTAAAAACAACCTCAGACAGGGAAGCCGGGGATGGCCCAATTAGTTGTGAGAGAGCCTGACGGGGCTTGTCCCCCTTAAGACCCGGAGATGTCCTTGTGACATCTGAAATATATAGCTGTGGGTCACTTTCTCTCTACTAAATTCACCACTGGTTGTTTCTATAAATGGTTTGTGTCTTTGTGATTGGAACTGACTCTGTCTGGCTGATCCATTTTAAATGTACCCAATGAATACCAATAAACTTAAATTTAAAAAAAAAAAAGAAAATAGTGCCAGCATTTTTAAGTGAGATGCATACACATTTGTAATTTGGGGTTTGTTTCCTTTACTGTAGTGGCATTCTGAAACTCAAAGTGCTATGCAACAATATATAAGAATACATGATTAAATAAGTACAATGAATCAATATTAATAACAACTGCATATAGCATACCTTAAACAAAAGTAGAGAAGGCGTCACAGATGAAGGGGCCCGCATAGGATTGTACAAACAGTCAGTTGTGATCCTGTGTTCGATAATCTATCTCTGATGTAATACTGGACTTTATTGGGGTGAAGGGGTGGCGGAATTCAGATTACTGGGGTTGTAAGCAGGCATAGGGAATGTTCAGCAGCCTATATGCATCTGGAACAGTAGGCAGCACCAGATACATAGTCAGCAGTTCACTAACGTAAAAGGGTCTGACAGTGCAAAAGGCATATCATATAAATCACCTAAGCATCGAGTCTTAGCTTTACATTCAGCCAGTTCACTTTGTGTAGCACCAAAGGTATGACTTCATAATGAAAATTAGAAAGTCAGCTATCATATTGAAATTGGCAACAAAATATCACCAGTTACTAGATGATTTTTTAAATAAAGCAAAACAAAAAGGGAGACATTGATATAAACAATATATCTGAAGTTGCTCAAACATAGAGGAAGCATAACTACTTGTGGTTAGTACCAATAACTAACACTAAATGACTTACTGCAACTGCTGCTGTTGTTTAAAATAGAACACGTAATGCTGCATGCGGTACATCCAAGACTGTTGCCATAAAACATGCTGATTAGCCTGCCCGTGTGGCGCTGGCCGCCACACTGCATGCTGTGCCGGCGACCCAGATTCAGGAGCGACCTCGGGTTGTCGGTTTGCCAGTGTGGGTGGGAAGGGGGAGCAGGATCGAGCATGCTGATGGGCAGCTCTCCTCTCCCATTGGTGGTGAATATGGGTTTGCGCCCCCCCATAGTTCCATACCCACCAGGTGGAGGTCCGGTGGATAGCGCCGATGGAGAGGGGGTGGCAAACAATTACAGGAGGTGGAAGGGCTGAGCTGGTGCCAAGGGGTGCGCAGCATGCCGGGGGGGTTAGGGGAGAAAACTGTACAAAATACCAATATGTACCCATTGGCAGGAGGAAGGTGACGGGGACCAAATAGCTATAATCAAATCAAATCAATCTTCATTTCTGTAGCACCTTTCAAAACCAAGGCGCTGTACAGATTATAAATACAATAAAAACAGACAATATAAAAATATTTAAAAATCAAATCATTATAGTCCAAGTCAATTAGGACAGGAAGGCCAGTGAAAACAAATATGTTTTTAACATTGTTTTAAAACTACTGATGTTCAGGCATTCTCTTAACCGACGAGGTAGAGAATTCCACAGGGTCGGTGCTGCAAATGAAAAAGCACGAGCACCAGATGTTTTTAGATGAACCCTGGTAATCTCCAGCAATCCCTCGTTGGCGGATCAGAGCGGACGATTGGGGGAGTAGGGAGTCCGGAGATCTTTAAGGTAGTCTGGTCCCTGTTCGTGTAGGGCTTTAAAGGTAAGCAAGCCTACCTTATAAGTGATCTGCCACTGAACTGGCAGCCAGTGCAGTTCACGCAGGACAGGTGTAATATGACTGAACCTAGAGGTACCAGTCAGCAACCTGGCCGCAGTGTTCTGCACCAGCTGCAAGCGGCGGATATCAACCCCTGACAGTCTTAGGTAGAGAGTATTGCAGTAGTCAAGACGGGTAGTAATGAAGGCGTGGGCCAATGTTGGAAGGTCACCTGGGGGAATCAGGTGTTTCACCCAGGCAATATTCCTCAGATGGAAAAATGAGGATTTGACTACAGCTGACACCTGAGGCTTCAGGGTCAAGCCATCGTCAAAAATAACACCCAGGTTTTGCACCCGATCTGAGGTGGTGAGCTGGGCACCATCAAGCCAAAGGCCCAACATTTGCCCAGCACCAACACCCACCCCCCGGCGACTTGATTCCACAACCAGCACCACAGTCTTATCCGGATTCAATCTCAGCCAAGTAGAGTTCATCCAGTCTTTGATCTCAGACAGGCAACTGTTTAGCACAGAGACTGCATCAACCTGGCAGGGCACAAAGGACATATACAGCTGAGTATCATCTGCATAGCAGTGAAAACTCAAGCCATATCAGCTGATGATATCTCCTAAGGGCAGCATATACACTGCAAACAACATGGGTGCCAATATGGAGCCCTGGGGCACCCCGCAAGGCAGGGGGAGGGCATCAGAGGAATACATTTCTGTGACCACCCTCTGAGACCTGCCTATCAGGAAAGATTGAAACCATTTGAGGACTGTACCTGACAGTCCACAAAGCCGCGTGGTCTCCAAAAGCATCTCATGGTCCACAGTGTCGAAAGCTGCTGAGAGATCGAGAAGGACCAAGCTGGTACAAGCCTTTCGCTCTCTCGCCATTAGGAGATCATTTAATATCTGAACAAGGGCAGTCTCTGTGCTATGCTTCTTCCTAAAACCAGACTGGAGAGCCTCATAGACACCATGAGTTACCAAGTGATTGTCCAAATGCACCACAGCCACCTTCTCAGTAAGCTTCCCAACAAAGGGAAGGTTAGAGACTGGTCACTAGTTAGCTGGATCGTCTGGATCCAAGGAAGTTTTTTTAAGGAGTAGTCGAATGACCACCTCCTTTAAGGGGTCCAGAAAGGTTCCCCTCTCCAAAGATCTCCATACAATTTCAGCTGAACTGATTGCATTTTGATAGCTACAGAGACAAAGATAAACTGACAAGAGTGTTAAAACACACTCCTGATTTGGCTTTCACGGTACTGACAGCTGTCACGATAATGGGTGCCATGGTGATCACATTTATAATGGCAGATTGGCCGTGACCACGTGGCTTATGGATTGTTACTGTCTGTTCATTTACAGTATCCCTAAATGTCTGCCCAAAGTGTCTGCTGAGAAAAATATAACCTTGACCCCAGACCCCCGTCTTACCTTGTCATCACGCCATTACCTTTCATATAGAGTTGCAGGCTGCCGTAGGTGAGACTCATCGATCTAACCAGACTCCTAGTACAAGATGTCACACGCCCCTGGCCCCCTAACCTCGGAAAGCCCGGCAGAACCGCCTGTTTGCAAAGGGGATCCCCCTATTCAGGAACTCATGGGCAGGAGTAAGGGTTCAGGAAGATTTTCCAACCTTCCTTTTCCCAGTGAGAGGGTGTACTCTGTAGTTTTGAGTTCCCTTGACTCTGCACTACTTTCAGTATTTGAATTCCACCACGGCCACTAGCTATGTCTTGCCTAGGTAGTTTTGTATGATAGCCAAGCGGATTCTATCTTTTTTAGGCACACAGTCTTTTCAAAACCCGTCTGTTTAAAATGTTATATCACACAGCCAGACCCCAGACACAGTCGATAAGAAAATCCTAAAAGTTTACTTAACATAAAAGCAATACAGAAAAGTCTACAATTTGGAAGAATTTGAAATGCAGACAACAAAAAAAGTAAAACTGGGTGGTTTACAAAAAAAACACACTAGATGCTGTATTCTAAACTACACCTTGTTTTGATGTTAAAGTTCAGACAAGATTTTAAATGTCCTGGTACAAATGACAGTTCATTAGGCAATGGAATGTGTAGCAAGTCCTTGATCCAAGTCTCCGGATGTCCTTTTAAAAAGTCTTCAGATGTTGCATTGGTGCAAAGTCTTGATTTTCAAAATTCTGACTTAAAAATTTGAATTTTCTGTTCAGTATGTGGCAAGTCAAACTTTCCACACACTCAGGACTGGGTTTTGAGAATTTCCCAGGCCTACACATATACTTTCTGGTGTAAATGTATATGCCAGTTGGACAGACTATTCTGCCTTCCAACTTAAACACAATTCAGCTGCTCTGCATTCAAAGTGTGTGTCTGATACACTTGAGGGTGGGGTTAATGACTCCAGGACAATACAGATATTAGGGTGCAACAATTTACCTTTCCCTGTAGGTGTCACTAGGGTTCCATGTCAATCCCAGTGACATCTGATGCATGCAGTTGGCTTAACCTCTGACCCTTAGGTCATTACATTACCCCTTACCTGTCATGGAAAGCCACCGTGGGGTGTTTTATGTCTCCCTGGAGCCACATATCCATCTTCCTTTATCTTGAAATATAACAGGTCCACACTAGCCTTTATAGAAATAACACTTATTTTGTAGATACCTGTTAAAGGGACAGTGTCTTAATTCAAAAGTGCATTACAGAATATACAATATGAACCCACATATATGGATCTAGGCCTGTCATGCGACACAAGACATTGTAGCATACAGTGTCCTGCTTAAGCCAACAGCCTTTAGACATCAGGGCAAACAATAGCAAGGCATCGGTCACAGTTTAATTATAACAGAGTAAGAAATGCAAACTTGTGTGACTGTTTCAATTTTAAGATCAGTCACCCACCTACAGTCAATTCAAAGTACAGTCTGTCGCGATCTTGCACCCCGTTACGGTCACTCTATCACCCTCTCTGCACGCAACAAATACATGGCAGAATCAGTGAATATTGAGAGTTTGCTGCTTTTAAAAGTGACTGTGTTTCTATAAGTCTCCTGCTGTAAACAGTTGTATATGTATTTACTGTTATTGGCATACCTGAACTACGGTTAAAAGGTAGTAGGGCACCGAGTAACAGTGGATAGAAATTCTTTAAATAGAATTGTGCATATCAGGGATTCCATTCCACAGAATGAGCTGTATGGGATGCATCCTGCAGATTATTTGGTGAAAGGACTATTTTTCACTAAAACATGACACAATATTTAACAAAAAAGGGGGAACAAATTGTTTTACCTTTTTTTTTGTACTTTATATTTTTATTTTATCTTTATGTACATAAACATAAATTTCTCATATCCAGGACAAACCATACATCAAAGATAGTATCCTTCTGGAGAATAACAGTTCCCCTTAATATTTAGGAATTACATGCACCCTCGATATAGTGATACCACATTGAGGGGTAACTGAATATTTCACCTCTTTGATAACATAAACATCCTAAGCTGTGTGATTAAGCCCATGAACAGTATGACTTTTCCTATAATGCTTAAGTCCAAAAGAGTCCCAAAAAGTTCACACTGTGCTGGAGGGCTCATGGTGTCATACTTTTAAGCTAAAAGTCTAAAGATAACATCATGTTATAACCCAGGTCAGCAGTTTCTTACTACAGGTATGTGTTAAACAACTATGAATAAAAAGAAGCAAAAAGGACCGTACTAGGTCCATTTAAACCTTTGTACTAAAGGTTTAGCAATTTGAATTGTTTCAGATTAAACTTAGGTCCCACCGTTAACAGGCTTGCTCAATATGTAACCCCAGCTACAGTATATAAGAACGAAGGGACAGCTAAAGAGAACATCATTGCCCAGTACAGAACATGTAATGCTTTCTGCAATAAAACTGTAATGCCAGATTGACAAAGAGTCACTTTACTTTCCTGTCTGATTATACTTATTACAGTTTTTAAAGGAGGATCAATCTTCTGTATCAGATTCCGATTCTGCCCCTTCTCGTCTCCTTCCATGATTGGCAACAAATCAAGAGGCCCATTTCCCTGCTTCACTGGGATCTGAAAAGGCCCAGACTTTTCCTCAATGCACAACATGCAGCCTTGCAGGAAACACCGCCATGTGGATGATGGAGGCATCCCATAGCAGCTTTCTCACGCCATCAAACTTTTTCCTCCTCATTCAAGTCGCGTAGCTCAAGTCAGGGAATAGGTAGATGTTCTGGTCATCCTGCGTTATTGGCCCTGCTTTTCTAGCCACTCAAAGTACTTTATCTGTGGATCCAGTGCCGTCCGTGACCAGGAGTAGTGTTCTTGGGTTCTCCGAGTCCTCCCGATATCCACGTGAAGTAATCCAGTAGGTTTTTTGATAATTTGTTTAAACTCTGGCCCTCTGGTAACAGTTTTGAGTCAAGCCACTCCCGGATAAACATAAGAGGGTGATCTCCCTTGATCCCCTCGGGCAACCCCAGAATTCTAATATGTGCAGATCTGGCCTGGTTTTCTAAAGTTTCAAGCCAAACCTGCATGGTGTGGTTCTCTTTCACCAGGAGAGTAATTGAGGTCGCGGCTGATTCAGCTTGCCTTTTTGCATCTCCAACCTCCTGCTGGATCCCTTCTACTGACTTCTCCACGATCGTGACCTGGGTGACAAATGAGTCCAACTTGGAATTTAAATCTGCACCTGAAGTTAACAATCTCTGCAATTTGAGGCCAATTGATGAAATGGTTTCTTCAGCCTCCCTCTGGGATATGGCCTGTCCTTCAGTTCCAGCTCGTGCCATTTACGAGACTCCAGACGACTTAGCACTTGGGCCTCCAGCTCTGTCTTTTCTGAGGTTACCCATTTTAGGTTTTCTGGATTCATCTTTTGAGCTGTAGTACTTGTTTTTAAAAAAACACAGTAAAAGTATATATTTTATACAGTCCTAGTACTTCTTCTCAGAGCTGTTGAAAATTGCTGCCTGTCAGCTCGGGCTCCACCAAATTGTTTTACTTTTTGATGAATACATTGCTACAAACCCAGTAAGGTACTCCCAGGAGTTGCATTAATCGTCAGTTAATCTCACCATAGAGGTATGTGGCACTCAGCTATACTTCGTGTCACATCACACCCCTAGAGTGTGACTAACAGTAGATTAATGCAACCCCTGATCATACCTTATTGTTTAATAATATTACATTTTGGAACCAGTGTTTCTGCCTTTAACTACTAGACTATAAACCATACTGGGACTGTTTAGTATTACATTTTAACTGGTTTCTTGATTTGCAGGGAATTTATTGAAGGTATTGCTGTTTCTTGTACTGTGTCAATCATATTTCTTATACGCAGGTCTAGCTCAGACTGGCTACATTACATGACGTTTTTTGTACATTCTTCATGGGCTGGGCTATTATGTTTCTTATTGTAGCACCTCTTTCACAGCACTGTTTGCATTACACTGCTAGTCAGTAAGTCCAACAGGTGATATCAATTTCTGTAGAGTTTTTTGTGCCCTGCTTTTTCTAAGTCGCCAATGACTGCTAATTAGTAGATACAATTTTTTAAGCTGCTGTACATCTAGACACAAGGCTGTTCTTATAGCCCTTTCAATAATATGGATTGTTCATTTCTTTTTACTTTCCAATATTTGCACAGCCTGCCTTCCAGTAGTCACTCCACTGCTCATAATTAAGTACAAGGCAAATGCTAGTGTGGTATCTCTCCGCATATTAGCAGTGTCTGGTACACTTTTAAACAGTTATTAGCACAGTTTGCCAAATCTCCAAGTATATGTTATCCCCTTGACTTTTCCTTTCTTTATGTCAGATATGCCTGATTGCCAGAAGTGTATCTTTAAAGGTTTTCTCCCTGCGTTATACACAGGCTTCTTTTAAACTTTAAACATCTTCGCTAATGGTCTTTTTCCTTGTAAATTTATGGAGTCTATTAGCCAGCACTTCATACTTAAACATACATTCGGCAGTCCTTTATATATACTTTATTGGATCAGCCTGTTAAGCAGTACGTTTTTCTGTTTCTTTTCTGTGTCTCATGACTTGGGAAAGAAACAGTAACACGGATAAAAACTTTTCAAAGAGGTTGTCTCATTTCACCCCTTTTTTAAACATTAAATCTTGCTAAGCCCATTAGCCATTGATCCTTTTATGTCTGTAGATTAGGCAATTGATATGCAGATGTGCGTTCCCCACTTAGGTACCACTATATGGCAGTCCCCTTCTGCACCTTCTTAGTATGTTGACAACAGTTTTCATTTCCCTATGATAATTACTTTTTATTGATGGGAAGTGCAATTAATCCCCACGATTGCTCGAGAAAGGTTCAGTAGACTTTCATAGTGCTGTCATGGTGCCACTTTGGGGGCTCCGTATGCACTAATAATATTAAGTCAATACTGGTCTGTACAGCACCACTGTTTAGTGTTCCTAATACTAATGTATTACTATTACAGAGAGAAGGGAGCTTTGCCAATGAAGCACAAAATTGGCCCTCCAGAAGCACGTGACTGCAAATGGTAGCAGTGGTAGCACTTGGCTGCGAATACACCACAGCTGTGGACAGCTGTGTCCTTCCACCAGAGTAGAATGGAAGCTCTCTCTGTCCCTTCTGTTCAGTACAGTGTGGTTGCTTCCTCCCTCCCCCACTGCACTATTTTCTTGCAGGGACACTGTCAGACCCTGATTAGTGAAATTTCATCCCACCTCTCTGTAACTCGCTACTGGTACTAGATGCCCATCAGGAACCCTTCTGGCAGTTTTCACCATTTTGTTACATTTCGTATTTCCTCGGTCCCGTTGGTGCCGTGTGATTCACCTTAGTTCCCGAGTACAAGAGCAGCTTGCACATGTGCATCTTGCAGCTTCAGTGTGTCGCGAGCGTGCAGTCACCTGAGTTCCTGAGTGCAAGAGCAACTTGAGCATGTGCACCTTGCAGTTTCAGTGTGTTGCACGTGTGTGTGTGTGTGCGCTCATGCTCCTGTATTTCTCATTGGGTGTGCTCCTCTTAGCTGATCTGTATCCAGAACCAAAGCTCCTTATTTTGTTTTGAGGGTGCCAAACTGAGTGAGCACGTTACTACAATAGTTGCTGTTGGATGAAATGTTGTCAGCAGTAATTGTGTTACAAACATCTCATTTTGCACTGTGGCTGCCAAGTAACAACAAACATTTACCCAGTACATATAACCAGAGTTGACTGCACTAGACCCCGTCACCCAAGAAACAAACTAAAAGCTATACACTTTCTACTGACTATGTTTCAGTAATCCAAGCATCTGAGCTTCTGTTATGCACAATCTATGTTTCAATAATTGAGATACTAATCCAAGCATCTGAGCTTCTTTTATGCACAAGTAAGCATTAAGCCACGACGAAGGTGGCATCTAATGGGGCATTAATGCATGGTTGGGATCGTTGTGGCATGAGGCCGCAGGCTGAGTGTCTACAACGACCCAACCATGCATTAATTCCCCATTAGATGCCACCTTCGGAGTGGCTTAATGCACTTGTAACATGGCAAGTACAATGCTACTATTTGTCACATCATGTTTTATTTGCTATGGAACACTAACAATCACAATGAGTTATTGCACATCCGAAATTATGCTTCACGTCTGTTACTTTGTGAAGTTCTGTGAAAGTGGAAGTGTGCGCGTTCATGTTGGTGACCCGACATCGAGTAGTATAGTGGCTATGACTTTGTGACACGTTTGAACTTTAGTGTACGTAAGAAGATTGAGCAAAAATTATGCTGACACCTGCAAGTTTGCTACTTCTACTGGGCTACTGTATTTGTGTCCGCTCGTTTCTATGCCAGATCGATGGTGTGCTGCATTGTGAGAAACTTTTCATCCCTGCACAGCTCCGTATGCCCCAACAGTGATAGTAGTTCTATGCCCTGTGTCTACAGCGCGGCTGTCAGTATTCCGACCAATAGGTGGCGCTTTCCGAGGAGCACAGCACTTCTGTTCTTTTTTCCCCATTGATGTGTTTGCTGCTGCCCTGCTGTTCTAAGGCAAATCTGGTCCCACTACTGTTATCTGCCTCACCAACTCGCTGTGTGGCACATACCACAGTTTCCGCTGACAGAGATATGTTATCTCCTGCCCATTCATCTCTCGACTGCTTCACAATTCAGACACTTGCCGGCGCAGCGCCTTTGGTCTCCACTGTTGCTCATGATTACGACCAATAGGTGGCGCTTTCACACAGTGACACAAATTCTGTTGTATTTCACGGTGATCTGTTGATCACCTGAACTTACCAGTCTTCTCTTTGATCATTCAGTGACTTCTACACTATCAGGTGGGTGGGACACAGCACAACTGGCCCCTAATTTGCTATCTCCTCTACTTGACACTTGGAGTCTCGGGCAACAGACTCCTGCACTATCTGTCTTCCAGCTGTCAGTTCGCTTTAATGGTCTGTCTTACTTGCACCACCTATTGGTCGAACTGCCCTAGAATTTACACTGCTGACACGGCATTATCGTCTCATAATGCCATGTTGCTCTTGTACCACCTGACGCCCTTGCACCAATCGTGTGTGTTCCCTGCACTGCTCATATTTTTGCCATGTTACAATACACCATAACTGCCAACAATAAATAGTAACGTGCTCTGTCTGGCTGATCAAAATAACATGGGCATAGTGCATTATGTACGATTATATATGCATGGGGTAAATGTTTGCTGTTACTTGGCACCCACAAAGCAAAATGACACATTTGCAACATACTGTCACAGCCAGAGACATGGTCAGATATTTCCTGAAATTTCTGTGATATTTCTAGAGAAATCTGCTTTCTGCAGTTCCACAGTAGGGGCAGCAGAGAGAAACTTTAGAAATTGCATGAAATAGCTGGAAATATCTGACCATGTCTCTGGCTACTACTGTAATCACTGCTGACTACGTTTCATACAACAGTACATACGGTAGTAATGTAATCGCTCAGTTTGGCACCCACAAGAAAATAAGAGCCTTTTGTTTTGGATGCAGATTTACTATATAGAGCAGACCTAACGATGGGTACAGGAGTGTGTGCACATGCACAACACACTGAAGCTGCAAGGTGCACATGAGCAAGTTGCTCTTGTACACGGGAACTCAGGTGGACTGTGCAGCACAGAGAAAACATAAACAAAGTAACATAATTGATAAAAACAGCACCAAAAGGACGCATAGTACAAAAAGAAAGTTCCTGATGGGTGTCTGGTAAGAGTAGGGTCTTACAGAGAGGTAGGCTGCAATTTTTGTAATCAGGGTCTGACAGTGTCCCAAAGGAAAATTTAATTTTATGGGTGATTGACCCCCCAAAAAATCTGTCTTCCCAAAACAAAATGTACATGCACTGGGATTTGCTTTTTCTCAGTGCATTTTTTGCTATCACTCATAACTTTTACTTATTTTAAACATATTTCACCACGAAGGATGTGCTATGTACCCTTCCCACAAAAGACCGATATAACCACTCAACTGTCAACTTTTGGCCCTGCCCATGGGCCTTCAGCTTCAAAGTCATGCCAGGCATATCCCCTGCTTTGTGTAGATACAGAATAAAAGCCAAGGGGTAGGCTGTCTTGTTTTCAAAAATTGCTTGTCTGACCATTACAAAAGCAACATTTTTCCAGAAGAATGAGATATACAATGGGACCAGCGACCCATGCAGTATGACATTACTGTTTCAAAAAACTGTGCCTGTTCAGCATGTGTAAAACCTACATAAGTTTGCAGTGTTCAGTCTCAGACTGTCTGGGGGAGGAGTAAAATGTGTCTTCATTGTGCTTTGAAGAAAGTCAGTTAAAATCCTTTAGAAACTAGCTCTGATCAGAGCCAACATGGCTGCAAATTTATATTATTGATGGTAGTTGCATGCTAGCTGTTATATCCTTTGAACATAAGTTGTAAAAATATGATTTATTTGAATGAGCAAACATCGCTCCATGAGTATCCACAGAGGATATAACAGCTAGGACTCAACCACCATCAGTAATATCATTTTGCAGCCATATGGGTTCTGACCAGAGTTTGTTTCTTTTATCATGTCCCACAGAACATTCACCTTTGGACAGTCCCAAAGTATGTGTTTGATACTTCCACATTGACGTTCACATCTATAGCATAGATCATTTTCAGCTTCTTCTTCAGAAGTTTTCAATGCCTTAATCTCCCTAAACCCAAACAAAGGCAAATGCCCCTGGACTCCAAGATGCCCCACCTGGCTGCTCCCGCCATCGCCATGTCCCTGACTGCTTTTTTCAATCTGTCTTTCTCCATAGCTACAATCTCCTCGGAATGGAAGCACACAACTGTGAGCCTGCTCACTAAGGGAGGTGACCCCTCTATACTCGGCAACTACCATCCCATTTCCCTCCTCCCCATTCTGGCAAAGCTCCAGGAGCACCTAGTCGTCTCTCTCAACTTTCCTCCTTTCTCGACTCCTCCTCCTTCTTCTCACCCTACCAGTCTGGTTTCAGGAAATGAGGTGGTGGTGGTGGAAGTCCCTCTCCACTGCCACCTCACTTCTATGGCTCACTGACACCATTCTTGTTTGCATGGACAAGGGCCATATCACCTCTGCTGTTTTTGTCGACCTGGCCAAGGCTTTCGACATGGTCTCCCATGCTGTCCTACCAAACATGCTCTCCATTGCAGGGCTGTCTACCATGGCCACAACCTAGTTCCACTCCTACCTGGTCGGACGATCCCAGTCGGTTAAAGTTGGAGGCTCCACCTCTTCCTTCTTTCCAGTTACCAGAGGAGTCCCCCAAGGCTCGGTCCTCGGGCTGCTCCTATTCTCCATCTTCTTCCTAAATGACCTGCCCATCGGCTTGCCTTCTTTCATATGTATGTGGGCGACGCAGTTCTGTATGCATCAGGCCCCGACCACTGATTAGTGACCAGGTTACAGCAGGACTTCAGTGAAGTTCAACTCTGGTTTCATGCAAACCAGCTTTTCTCCAAGAAGACCATCTCCATGACCTTCGCACGCAGGCAGAGACTCTCTCAGCTCCCACCCACCCTCCCTCTTTCCATACCCTGGACAGGACTACTCTGGAGACTTGCCCTCCTTTAGATATCTAGGGGTCTGGCTGGACCAGCACCTCGACTTTTCTGTACATGTCAATGCCATCCATAAAAAGCTCCACTCGAAACTGGGTGCCCTGTAGCGGAACCATGGATGCATCCCACTGCCAGCCCGCTGCGCTCTAATACAGAAAATGATTCTCCCTATTTTTTGACTACGGTGACGTAGTGTACAGTGCTGCTCCTAAGTCCACACTAGCCAGACTGGACCCCCTTTTCAACTCTTTCTGCCGATTCACCTTGGATCAACTGCCCTCCTCCCACCACTGAGAGCTCTATTGGACTCTCAACCTTCCCTTGCTCCACGACCGCCGTCAGTCTCATTGCGCCAAGCACTCAACCAAGTACTGGTCCCAGGTGGTGCCCCAGTACGTCGCTGCGGAGCTAGCGGCCCCTACCCCTCCTGTATACTCCCTCAGGAATTCTGACACCCACCTACTAGTTGTGCCGCGTGTGTCCTCTATGGTTGGCCAATTAGCATTCAGACATCACATGACAAAATTATGGAATTCCCTCCCTGCAAGTATCCGGCAAATGCCTCTGTCTCAGCACCTCCACTATCTCATCAATGCACACTTCTCCTCAACCTGTGCATGTGGCTAAGATGCACCTGTCCATGAGCTAATGGCACAGCTCACCATCCTCTACTGGTATTGACCTTGATTTTTGATCGACTTCTGATTGATCTTGATTGCTGTTGTTCAGTTGCCTCATTGTACCGTCCCTCATGTGCTGTTATGTAATTACTTATGTACAGCGATTTTCATGTTGACTATTGTACTTATATATATTATATGTATGTTGTCCCTCTCCTCCTCCCCTCCACCACTGAATTGTGTAAGATTTTAACCTGTGTTAGCCTACGATTATCTAATTTGTGGCATTTATGTAAATCTCTCCAAGTGTTACTTCACTCCTTATCTGAAAGACAGCTGTAGCTTTAAGAGGAGACCTAGCAGTATAGAATGCTGGGAAAGTGAGTGTTCCAATGCCTTATTTTAGGCAGTCTTCTATACCGGTCGACTAGGCCAGGGGCAGCAGCAGCACTTCTGAGGAGCTGTTCATCTAATGTATTAACTTCAAAACTTTTATTGTTCTGTTTTCTTATTTGAGTAAGTTTAGAAGGCAGGACCTCTTTGTATTTACGTAAGTTCAGTCATGTCTGCTTTTTCAGACGTTAAATTGACTAACCTGATTTTTCCTCATTTACAACTTTTCTGAAGGTCTTGGTGAGTTTTGCCACTGCCAAATATTTTATTTAAAATGAAGGGATGTGTTTTTCCTTATATAGCATTGTTTGCTTTACTTGGTGTGTCTCTGCCTAGTGCCTCAGCGAAGTTTTTTTTTTTTGTGTGTGTGTTTCTATTGCCCCCTCCCCTATCTTTCCGTGCGTCATTAGCTGCTTGGTTGCTTCTTTTTTTATGTTTGCTTGCACATGTGTGAGTTGCAAACATCTTGTTAGAAGAACGGCATGTGGTGTGTCACTGTCTGGTCCAGTACAGCTTGGGCTGCAGCGGGCTCGACAGTGATAGACCAGTGATCAGCAAGGCTGATCATGTCAGTGTTTGCTGCATGATGGGTGGAAATTTCATGTAGTTGAAAGGAGTCAGCTGCACAAATCAGAGAGCAGCTGGCCCCTCTCATCTGTAAGACCGCTCAGCAGCCAGCTGAGTGCCGTGTTCGTCAGCCTGCTCCTTGCAGTTGGTTCCAGTCCCAGGCAAATGGAAGGTTTTTCATGAGACTTGCCAAGAATGAAATTCCAGAATTTGTAATCTTAAGTGTGCCACTCCTTGTGAACCGTGACCCCACTAGTTGTCTTGCCTTTATTGCTATTACAATCACCCAGCTGACAGAAAGGATTATTGTCCTTGGGGTGTTCGCAATTGGACTGAGATGTTCATTAGCCATTTACAATGTCTCTCTTTTTTCTCATACACATAAACCCTTACCCACCCACCGCAGCAGAAAAATGTGCCTGCCTGTCAAGTGCTCCCCCTGCTGACAAAAGCATACACATGTATGGTGACAGCCTTTCTCCCTTTGTGCCCAGAATACTGCATCATGCCATTGTTGTAAAGAGCACATTGCCAAAAGGATTACTGTGCGGACAGACAGAAGCCGTAGTTACCGATGCAGTGGGAAAAAGTCGGACCCTGCAGGTATCCCCAGGTCATCTCACGCACACACACTACAGCTACTGTAACAACAGTTTAAAACATAGTGCAGTTTCCAACAGTGTGACAGAAACTGCAACAGATTACCTTTGAAGTAGATGAACTGTTTGAAAAAGGATGCCATTTCTGTCACAGAAAAAGTCTCAGATCAGAATCTCTGCAGCTTTACCACAGCTGATTGTTTCTCATAAAGAACCGCACTGAGAGACAGTTGTAATTGAAATTACACCAAAATTCATTGAGATCCTCTTTCCTTACCAAATGGATACGGCTATTTCACCTTTCTGTAGTAAACAATGTTGTGTGATTTTTTTTTTTTTTTTTTATTACATTTTCATAGGGACAAGGCATCGGCCTGAATTCAAATAAGCATCTCACAGTTCATTTGGAAAAGGGTTTAAAACAAAAGATTTTTGATGATTATGCATTCTGTACTGAATTGATACCAGGAGACAGAATTTAGCATAATCTGATTGGATGCGTGATTATGCGCATATTCTTATTTGCAAAGCACTGCATTCAGCCAAAAAAGTTATCCTTCATATGAACATGCGAACATACAAAGAAGCCAGCAGAAGAAGGCCATTTGGCCTGCCTAGTCTACTCGTAATGCAGAGTCCACACCTTGAGCTACTGTCCCTGGCCTCCCTCCCCACTCCTCCCATCCTCCTTACCCATGATCCTTACCTTCCCCCATTCCTATCCCAGCCTCTCTTAAAACTGCCAACTGTCTTCAATGGGATGACCTCTTCTGGCAGTGCAGTCCAAGTGTCCACCACCCCCTCTATGAAGAAGTGCTTCCTGACCTCTTTCCTAAACCTCCCACCCTCCAGCTTAAGTTAAGACTGTGCCCCCTCATGTTGTGGCTGCCACTCAGCTTAAAGAGACTCTCCATATCCACCTTATTTATCCCTTTCAAGTACTTGAAGGTCCCAATCATGTCCCCTTTCTCTCTCTCCTGTCTTCCATGGAGTACATGTTCAGTGCCCTCAACCTCTCCTCATATGCCTTACCCTGCTGACCTGCTATCATCTTTGTAGCCCTCCTCTGGACCTTCGCCAGCAGGTTAATGTCCTTTTTGAGGTGTGGGCACCAGTACTGAACACCATACTCTAGATGAGGACTTATCAGGGACCTGTACAAGGGCAGTATAACTTCCTCTCTCCTACTACTGATCCCCTAGATATGCATCCCTGCATCTTGTTTGCCTTTGCTGCTGCTTTCGTGCACTGTGTGGAGTGCTTCAGGTTACTAGTGATCATCACTCCCAGGTCCTTCTCCTCCTCTGATGCAGATATTCGGACTCCACCCAGCTAGTACTCTGTCCTGGGATTCTTGGCTTCAGTATGCATAACTTTGCATTTCTTGGCATTGAAGCCAAGCTACCAGATCCTGGACCACCTCCCCAGCTTTTCCAGATCATCTAGTAGGTCCTGTATCCCTTCAGCTGTGTTCAGCCTCCCGCAGAGCTTGGTGTCCTCTGTGAATAGGCACATTTTACCCATAATGCCATCCCCAGTGTTTGTTTTTTTTTGTCAACATAATTTTTATTGAGACAAAGGGAAGGTTACATCATCTTCATTGCCATCATGTCAAGTGTAAGAGGTCTACAAACATAATACCCCATATATACAGCAGTGAGACATTTATAGTTCTTGAATTTATCCCTGATATATAAAGTGCTATGCATCCTATAATGGAAAAATATCGGCCTCAGCTGCCACTAATAATGGTCCCCATAACTGGTGAAACACCTCCATTTGACCCAAAGCGGTTAGTTGAGCCCTTTCTATTGACATACACTGCTTCAGATTATTAGCCCCCTGCTGTTCACTAGGAGGGTTAGGAGCCAACCAATTTTGTGCAACTGTGTTACGTGCGTTCACCAGTGCCAATGACCACAAAGTTTCATGACCAGACTTGCCCGGGTGTTCGGGATCCGCACCCAGCATAAATTCAACAGGAGTGTTTGCTGGGGAGAACCCTAACACCTTAGCCATAATATCATGCATACCTACCCAAAAGGGCATAATTTTGGGACACACTAGGGCCATGTGCAAGAAATCTGCTGCAGCTGTCTGGCATTTGGGACACTCATCCGATTTGGAGGGATCTAACAGGTTAAGCTTCACAGGAGTGTAGTAGGCCTGATGTAGAAAGTAATACTGCACCTGCCGGAGTTTATTACTCCTTGAACAGGTTACCATAGATTTAGATGCACGTTTCCAGAGTTGCTCACTGAATGGGATACCCAGATCAGCCTCCCATTTCCCAACAATTTTTTCTATGGCCTCCAGGTCACCTCCATTAATACATCAATAATAAATGGCCAACGAGCCAGCTCCCAGCTGTGGGAAGTACAATTCCTCCTCCAGAGGAGAAAGAGGGGACCAACCAGCACCTGGGCTCAATTCAGTTCCCAAAATGCGCCGCAGGCGGGAATAGATAAAGAAATCCCCTCCCTGTATGTTCCACTGGTCCCTCAGGTAGGAGAAGGGCCCATACTATCTCCCACATAGAGCTGATGGGCCCACCTTAATCCCCTAAGGGCCCAATCTGTCAATCTACCGGACATTGCCTCAGTGGAGGCGAATCTCAGGCAAACCACCTCTGAAATGAGGGTCATTTTTGTAGGGGCAAGTGCCCTGTCAATCTGACGGTGGGCACCCGTCCAAGCCCCAATGGTTGCTGAAGTGAAGGGATTGGGGTGTTCAGGCTGTTCTCCGGACCACAACACCTGCCAAGGCCCCCTCCCTTGAGGTGTGTCTCTGAGCCCAGCCCTCCAGTTCTAATAAGCTGTTATTCAGATCCTCCAAACCAACCGGTAAAGCAGTTATCTGCGCTGCCTGATGGTAGAGTCTAAAATTAGGCAGACCAAGCCCCCCCCCCAAAAAAAATGAGGGGGTAAGTATAGTATTGATCTCTTTATCCTGGATGCTTTACCTCTCCAGAGAAACCTATGCATAACAGCATCCAACCTCTGAAAGTGGCATTTCGGAAGTCTTATCGGGAGGGACTGATATAAGTACAACACCCTGGGCAGTATCATCATGGTAATCATTCCCACTCTACCCATTAGAGAGATTGGAAGTGCCGTCCATCTTTCACAGTCCGAGATGAGTGTTCTCATAAAGGGCCTATAATTTAACCCATATAAGGTACAGGCTTTCCCAGAAATTAGGATCCCTAGATGCTTGAGGTGGGGAGCTATCTGCAGGCCATTCAAATGTTGAAATAGGGTATGTCTATGCATTTTGCCAATGGGCAAGACCTCGCTCTTGGTCCAGTTAATTTTGTGGCCAGATATTGAGCCATATTCTAATAGGGCCTGGTGTATCCCATGTAGATCTTCATGGGGAGTCTGCAAGTACAGAAGGAGATCATCAGCATACATGGACAATTTATATTTGGTATCCTTAAGCCTAAATCCCCGAATCTCCGGATCAGACCGAATGTACCCAGCCAAAGGTTCCAGAGATAATACATATAACAAAGGGAAAAGGGGGCACCCCTGTCTAGTTCCCCTGCCCAGAAAAAAACTAGAAGTCAAGTGCCCATTCACCAGTACTTGGGCCACAGGGTCCTTATAAAGAGTCCTAATCCAGGACATAAAGTACAGCCCAAACCCCAATTTAGCCAAAGTGGTGAACAGATGCCCCCACTCCACTCGGTCAAAGGCCTTCTCTGAGTCTAAGGCCAAAATGGCCACCCCATGTTTGTTTAGTTTTCTCCCAATGGTGAGCTATGTTAAGTGTTTTCCTAACATTATGTTTCCCATACCTTCCCTTTACAAACCCAGCTTGGTTGGGGTGCACAATACCCAGCATTAAAGGATGCAACCTAGAGGCCAAAACCTTAGCCAAAATGTTATAATCAGCATTCAGGAGAGAAATTGGCCTATATGAGGAGCACCAGCTGGGGTTCTTCCCGGGTTTTGGGAGCACCGTAATGACCACTGACCGAGTGGAGGGGGGCAACATCCCCACTTCGCGGCTCTCCTCCAACATATCTGCCAATGGCTCCAAAAGTATATCCTGGCAGCACTTATAGAAGTCTATAGGAAGACCATCCGGCCCCTGAGCCTTGCCACCCTTGAGTTTCTTAACAGCTACCTTGATCTCCCATGAGATTGGGGCCTCCAGTGATTCGGACTGGGTCCCCAAAATGGATCCCAGAGCTGCTTTGTCCAAAAAAGTGTCTATTTGCACAGGGGTTGGGAAGATCTCGGGTGTATATAATTGTTTGTAAAACTCCTCGAAAGCTTGGGTTACCTCCCGTGGGTTATCCACCAAGTCACCCCTTGAAGAATGTATCTGAGTCACCACCCTCTCCCCCTCCTTCCTGAATAGCTGCCAGGAGAGCAACTTCCCCGTTCGGTCCCCATCAAAATAGTGACCAGCCAGTAGTTGCCCTCTCCAACTGGGCCCCATAGGCCGAGTTGTATTGCCATTTCAGCTTCTGCAAGTGTTTGTATGAAGCTTGGTCAGGCTTTAGTCTATAGGCTTGCTCCACCTGGTCTATCTGGGATCTCAATTCTTCTAGGGCTTTAGATCTGGTTCAGGCCTTATGCTTTGCATAGGAGATAGTATGTCCTCTGATAAAGGCCTTCAGGGCCTCCCATCTGATTAAATTAGAAGTATCCCCTTTCCTGTTGAATGTGAGGAATTCAGCAATATGAGCCTTTATATAATCAGCGTAAACCTCATCCTTCAACAAAAGTGGATCTAGTCTCCAGGCTTTACACCCATAGTGCAGGCTCCCCAGCTTAAGAACCACGAAGACCACCACATGGTCCTAGATCAAGATCGGGGAGTAGTCAGCTCCCACCACTGCTGGCAAAAGGTCGGTACTGGCCAACACCTTATCAATACGGGCATATGACTTATGGGCATTAGAATAAAAGCTATAGTCTCTGCCGGATGGAAACAAGTGTCTCCAGGCATCAGCCAGACCACCCTCCTGCATTAATACTGTCAACGCCTGACCATTTTTTGTCAAAGATATGGGGGTAGCATTGGACCTAATACAGTATCCAGCATGCAGCTGAAGTCGCCTCCCAAAATCCAAGAGCCCTGCAGGCAACCAAATCCAAGGAGAGTCTCTGAAAGAATTTGGGTCATCTATATTAGGGGCATAAATTGATCCCAAATTATAAGTACCAATCCCCGGAAGCAAAACCCTACCGAGGGCATATCTACCATGGGTGTCCAATCTAGTGTCCAATATCTTAAAGTTGGAGCCTTTAGGTAGCCATATGGATGTGCCTCGAGCCTTAGAGGAAAAATTAGCTGAGATCCATAATCCCCCCCCATAAAGGCCTCAGTTTTAGGCACCTCTAATCTGGACATATGCGTCTCCTGGAGTAGCACAGCCTGCCACTGGACTCGTCTGGCCTCAGCCATGACTCTTCTCCTCTTGGGGAGCGACTTTAGCCCATTGATATTCCAGGATGCAATAGAGATATGATTAGCCATAATCCCCTAGAGAAAAAACATCATTAACCACATCTTGCATAGATAAAACACAGTTAACATATATCTTCCCATGTCTCGGTTTAAAATTAAATTCAACCAAACCCAGTTCTACCCAGCCGGAGTGGCACCAAAGGGTCCCCAAAAGGCAGTCAACCTGTACAGCAAGGATTGTCGGCTGCAGGTTTAAGTCCCCATCAATGCCATACCCAAATAACCTCTCCCCTTAATCTGCCCAAGAAACCATCCCAAAAGCAAAAATACTAATCCCCCTCCAGTGGGCACAAAGAGGCCCACCCTAATAACACCTGCAAACAGCTGGCGAACATTGGTATTCAAAATTATCCTGCACTCTTTAAACAATGCCATGAACATTCGGGCATCGGAACTTATAAGAAATTGCAAAAATGAAAATAGTCACATGAAGATAACAAGGCATAATTTAGCACTAGGGCAGACAGCAATAAAAGCCCCTTTGTTACAGTCCAAAAAGAAATGTGGCTATGTATTGTCCCCACAGAGTAAGGTCCATGAGACAAGCAATAGATCCTAGTCTATGAACAAAGTCATATTACAAAGTAAAGTTTTCAGCGAGTTCAAAACAAAAAGTATTTTTTCCAGAACATAAACATAAGCTAAGTCACATTTGCGAAGCCCTGATAGCCACATCCAGGTTAAAATATAACAGTTAGTACAAACGAAAAGGACTTGGCTGTAGTGATCGGCGTATAGTGCAAAATGGCGGTCCCCTCTCATTCTTGCTGCGTAGGTGCCCGGACCCTCATGAATGTTCGAAGATTTACACAGGCATAGGTAGAGATAAAATTAAGAAGTTAAGAGGGCCTGTGCTCCCAGTATGCCCATCAGACCAGCCAAACGCATAGATGGAGTCACTAGCCTTACCACACGGCCACAATCCCCCTCAACGATCTTCCACCTCCTGCCTTTGTGGTGAGCGGCTGCTTTTTCCTTTTTTAGATACGGAATCAAGCCACTTCATCGCCGCCCTGAGGCATGAGAAAAACTGTGGTGCACCTCCCGGTCGATCAATTTTCAATTTGGCTGGATATATAAGAGCAAACAACCAACCCATTTTATAAAGACGACCCTTGATCTCATTAAATTTTTGCCTTCTCATCTGTAGTTGCTTGCTAAAGTCATGGAAAATGTGTACTTTATGGTTACCCACCGCAATCGTCCCCCTTCTCTTTGGCTGTCTGCAGAATCGCCTCCTTATCTGTGTAGCGTAGATATTTTATTAAGCAATGTCTAGGATGGGTGTCCGAAAGCTTAGGGCCTACACGATGTGCTCTTTCCACTTCACAGTACTGTAGTGTAGGAGGAAGCTCCAAATGTTCAAACAACCAGACATGCAGCATCCTTTCGGGGTCATTCCCATCCGTCCCTTCGGGAAGACCAATCCTGAGATTCGATCTACGGGACCGATTTTCCTGGTCCTCATTTCTATCGGTGAGTTCCTCTACCAGCTTGCTGAAGTTCTGTTTATCTCCCATAGCTGCCATTAAGGAATCCTCCAGGCTGCTGACCAGAGTTTTAAGTTCTTCCAGGCGGATAGTATGATTAGCTGAAGTCTCGGATAAACCTGTTACCACTGATTGCAAGTGCGAAATCTGGGAGGTAATATTGTCGAACCCAGCCTTCATGTCGTGCTGCATGAGCACTAGTGTAGTAGGTACTGCTGCCAATGATCGTTCCAGGTCAGACATTCCCTCCTGCGCCATTGCTAAATTCGGGGGGCAGCCCGATTCTGTTAGGCCTCGGGACTGTTGTTTGGAGTGATCTGACGTGCCAAATAAGAGCTTCGATTGCTTATTTTTGCTCCTGCTAGTCACCATTAATCTCCCGATCTAATGCCACTACAAAATAAATTTAAACAAAGGCTGATGCTACCGATTTTTAATTAAAAAAAAAAAAAAAAAAAAAAGGCTGAGTACAGTAAGGAGCTTGGCTAGGCTGCATCTGCCATTGTCAGTGTCAAGCCACACCCCATCCCCAGTGTCATTGATGAAGACACTGAACAACACCGCCCCAGCACCAAGCCCTGCAGGACCCCACGGGTTACCTCGCTGGTGCCAGATAACTCTTCCCCCCACAACCACCCTCTGTGCTCTGTCTCTCAGCCAGTTTTCCACCCATCTGGCCATCTTTCCCCAACCTCGAGATCCACCAACTTCCTGATCAACCTTTTATGAGGCACTGAGTCAAATGCCTTACTAAAATCAAGACAGAGGATGTCTACCGCTTGGTTCCTATCTACTGTCTTAATGACACAGTCAAAGAAGTCAATCAGATTCGTTTGACAGAGTCTCCCCCCACCATGAACCCATGCTGCCTCGCATCCTGGAGACCATGCTTCTCTAGATATTCCATCAACCTTTCCTTTAGTATGGTCTCCATGAGCTTGCCCACAATGGAGGTCAGACTGACTGGTCTGTAATTCTCTGGGTCATCCTTGGGACCGGTTTTGTGGAAGGGCACTACATGTGCTGTTTTCCAGTCCCGCGGTACCATGCCTGACTCTAGTGAACTATTAAATAGGTCTACCGGTGGCTCAGCCAGTTCCTTTAGTACCCGTGGATGTACTCTGTCTGGGCCTGTTGATTTATCCACCTTCAGTGCCAGCAGCCCCTCCCTCACTCTGTTTTCCTCTATCACTACATCTGTGCCCCCCCCTTTTCCCTGGTGAAGGCACTGGTCTGTCCTTCCTGATGAAGGCAGAACTGAAGTATTCATTTAGTATCTGCTTTTCCCCATTATCCTCCAAATTGTTCAATTTGTTGTTCCTAAATATCTCATAAATTTAGGAAAAGGAAAATGACCAACTGCAGTAAAAAAAGGGTAAATTAACACACACACACACACACACACACACACTGTTCCCCAATACATAATGTTATGGGCTCATTTTGGTAACAACTATTTGAGTTTGAATGTTGCTTCTGTAACCCCCCTGTTACCCGGGGTCACTAGAATCCCTGTGAGACCTAGTGGTAAGCAGGGAAGGCAGCTTGTGAAACTCCAGTTAAATGGATTTCACACCGTCTCACTCTGTTCTCAGTCTCAGCTGAGACTGAGGGATGACGTCATTATAGAATTTTCGCAGCTGCATAAGCCACACTGGAATGTTGCAGTTGGAGGTTAGTGTAGAACGTTGAGGATTTTGAATTCAGTCTGTGTGCAGTCTGAGTGAAAGACAGTAGTACAGCTGAGTGTGTCTCTCTTGTTACCCTACCTCATAAACATGACAGATGACATTTCCTAAAATCTCCTCCGAAACTTGTTTTCGCATTTGCTCTGCAAAGTCACTTTTCGAACAGGATTTGAAAAATTCCACCTGCTGTGATAATAAGGTTGGGTCATAAAAAGATGCTTCTGAAAATTTGGGGTCAAAAATGTGAAAAAAAAAAAGTTATGAGGGAACATTGAATTGTTCATTTACTCGTAACTTTGTGATTTTGTTGATTTTGGCCCCAGTTGTGCAACATAGTTCTTGTTACCCCACCTGATGAATTTGACAGGTGTTAATTTCCAGATCCCCTCTGAAACATGTTTTTACAGTCCCTCTGTGGAACCAGCTGTCAGACAGGATTGAAAAATCCAACTTTTGTGATAATAAAGTGAGGTCATAGAAAGACTATGTTAAAAATGTGGGGTCAAAAATGTGAAAAAAACTACATTATGAAGAAACATTGAATTTTTCCAATGTTTACTCATCACTTTATTTTTGCAGATTTTGGCCCCTAATGCTCAACATATCCTTTGTGTTACCCCGCCCACCTCATGAACGTGACAGGTATCATTTTTCAAATCCCCTCCGAAACATGTCCTTTTCAGATAGGATTTAAAAAATTACACCTGTCTCGATCATAACGTCGGCTCATAAAAAGACTGTGTTGGAAATTTGGGGTCAGAATGTTGGAGCCTGCTGAAAATGTGATATTTCCTCTTAGCTGGCCTATCCTGGGTAAATAGAGTCTAAAAACATGTGAAAGCAGAACACCACTGAAAATGAGATACTGCATCTCATCTGGTCTATCCTGGCTAAATATTTTTAATTTTATTTATTTTATTTAATTCATTCGGTAATGCACCTTTGAGCTCATGAGCTCATTTACACAGGTTCCATGTCACAATGGGTAGTACAAAGTTTAAGCAGGCAGATTAAAGGAGGCAGCTCCGATGGAGCCTTGTCACAAAGAATTACAGAGGTACAATAATAGACATTTATTTCAGAAGGGCATACAGTGCTCATCAAACAAGTTAATGCTAACAAGGTTGTCACACACCAAAGTTACAAGTGAAGGAACAGAACATTCAGATTCGTCAGAGGAGGCAGTCACACCTGGACCTGAGTGTAAGAACATTTCTTAGTTTCTTCTTGAACTGGCCCAGATTAGGGAGGTTCAGCAGGGTTTCAGGTAGCTCATTTAACCAGCGAGGTGCTCTGTGAGCAAAGGAGCACTGAGCCTGGCTAGTTTTATGGAAAGGTATAGAAAGTGCATTCCTGGTCGTACTCTCGGTTGCATAGTGGTTACAGACTGGGAGCAGGATGGCAGGGGAAGAGACCCTTGAGCGCCTGTATCCCTATTAGACATATCTGATGTTTAATTCTGTCCGGCAGGGAGAGCCAGTTGGGTTCTGAGCAGAGGGTACAGGTGCATATATATGTGTGTGTGTGTGTGTGTGTATATATTAAAAATGTATAAGCAGAGCCCCCACTGAACTGTGCATCCGTGCTGCTCGGTCCTGGGAAAGATACATTGTAAAAGCTGGACCCCACTGAAAATGTAGCTTACCTTTCAACTGGGCTGCCCTGGGTAAATACAAGTACATTATAAAAATGTGTCAAAGCAGGATCTCACATAAAATGAGAGACTGATTCTGATCTGGGCTATCCTGGGCAAATATATTTCAAAACCATGTAAAAATGGGACTTTACAGCAGAACCCCACTGAAAAGGCGCTGTTGCATCTAAGATGATCTCTCCAGGAAAAATACATTATAAAAGCAAACCAAATTGAGGCAGTCCAGAAAAGGGCAATCAAAATGATGCAGGGACTGCATCAGAAAACATATGAGGACAGATTAACGGAGCTGAATATATATACCCTAGAGCAAAGGAGGGAGAGAGGTGATATTATCGAAACATTCAAACACCTTAAGGGAGGGCATTAACAAGTTGAAAGAGTCTAACATGTTTCAGTATAAGAAAAATAGCAGGACAAGAGGACACAGCATGAGATTAGAGGGAGGCCGATTAAGGGGTAATGTGAGGAAGTTCTTTTTCACAGAAAGGGTGGTGGATGCATGGAACGGCCTACCTCAGGAAGTGGTGGCTATGAATAAAGTGCAGGGCTTCAAACAGGCATGGGATAGGTATAAGGGAGCAATACAGATGAGTATGAATAGATAGGTCATTGACAGAGCAAAGGTCGATGGCACATTTATAAGGTAGAAAAAGAAATGGGCAGACTGGATGGGCCTTGCGGTCCTTACCTTCCGTCAACTTCTATGTTTCTAGCAGGACCTTACTAAATATGAGCTATCACATCTCACCTCTACTGCCCTGGGTAAATGCAATATAACAATGTGTAAAATCAGGACCCCATTGAAAGTAACATATTACACCTCATCTGGTCTATCTTGAGTAAATAAACAGTAAAAATATGTACAAACAGAATCCAGTACAACAACATGCAAGGAAACATTCAGCATTGACAAATGCTTCTTCATTTTCATTTCACATTTTTTCCCACTTTCTCAGGTCTCAGAGGCGTTTTCTTCTTTTACTGTTTGCATTGCTTTCCTTGGCTTATAGCAGCATAAGCTCCAGTTCCACACTTCCCCAACAACTGAGCACGAGCCTCTTTGTGCATGTGCAGTCCTCTGGTTGTGCACGCTTATGCCCACGCCTTATGATGATCACGATCTCCAAGTCAGCTGCTTGACATCATGAATGCAACTATCACAGTTTTGCCAACGCTGGTTTTAATAACTCTTCTCCTCTGAGCTTCCAGTGTTTTTATTTATTTCTTTTATTCATAAGAGTTTGTTTCGTTTCAGAGTAACATCTCTAAGCAAGACTCTCAAAGCCTGCTACTTTGTGATTCTTTAAAATATTGATTGTTTCTACTCATTTAGACAGGCTTAAGGTACCAATTTAATGCATTCTGGGTTATGAATTATGTTTTGGGGAGGGCATATTTTCTTTTTTGCACCTGGGCAGTCCAACTTTTCTTGTTTTGAAAAAAGCATAAGGACTGTCACAGGACATGGAAACATTTCCTTATTCCTCATTCTGTATTTTCTGTACTAGTCAAACTGGTGTCACGGGGCAGGAGACATGTGACAAAGTTAATGGCAGTAGGGAAAACAATTGAGTTACATCAGCCCCTGTTAAAACTCCTGAATAATATGTACATAATGAAGTACCTCAAGCTGCTCCTGAGTCCTGCAAACACACATGAGGCGGGCTCCGCAGGCCATGGGAGGTCCACGATTGGCGCGTGCAGATATACCAGAGTATGTATCAGATACATTAACCGATTGTGCAGACACTCCCTGTTTTTCCATGTTTTTCTTCAGTCTGCAACCAGATAAGGAGAAACACATAATATAACAAGCATTTGTCAATGCTGAAAGTTTGCCGTTGGTATTGCTATTGCCATTGTACCGGGTGGAGCAGGACTGCAGTTCCTGGCTGCTGGCTTATTTACTCACGCTTGACCAGCAGCATTTCTCGCTAACCATACAAGGTTCTTATTTAGTCACAACTTATGGGAGTGATATACTGTATGCAGTAGAGGGACAGGCCATGTAGCTTTGGGATATACCACACAGCAGTGAACCAAGAGGCGAAGTTCAAATCTTATGTTCCACTTTCTGTGTGGCCCTAAACAAGTCCCTTAATTGCCCAATGCTAACTATTGTTAAGAGGAAAGAGCACTCTTCTTTGCAGTAAAATGAGAAGTTGGGCTATCCTGGGCAGATACTTTATTTAAAAAAGATATCCCAGAGACTGAGTGCCCTAATGGCCCAGAATCTTTTTTTTTTTGCCATTCATACTAATCGGGTGGACCATTGAATACTGGGAAATATCAGGAACTGAACTCTAGACCCTTATCATTATGCACATTCATTTTTCAAGCTTTACAGTTCTAAACTGTTACTTTCTAACTGTGTGTAAATCAGAAACATTAACTAGTATAATTAAAATGCCTATACAGATGGAACAGTCGGAGAATTGGAACTGTATTTTATAGATCAGCTTCTATGGTGGAAATCAGATTTAGCACAGTTCTTTAAACTTTAAAAGGTCCTTTAGGAGTGGTAGTATAGCCTAGAAGTTAGAGTATGGAGCTGTGAAAGAGCTTGGTACATCCAGCAGACCTGAGTGATTCCCACAGCAGCCGCTGGTATACTGCGTGGCTATGACCATGTCCTTTAACTTCTCCAGTACTCCCGGGTCACCCCTGAAAACTGGCACTTACTCCTAGTGGGCCTTACCCAGTTACCAAAGAATAAAAAAAAATGCTTTGCACAGTGAACGCGAACTTGCATGCAAACATTCTAACTAGAGCTGCCAGCATGCATTCCGCCTAGGACTGCTGCACCAGGAGGGAAAGGGTTAAAGACTGAGCCAACTGATTTGTTCTAATACTAAAAGCCTGTGGTAGTTTGTTGCACGGTAACAGCCAAGAAAAGGAAATTGTTAAATAAAGCAGCAGATTACAGACGAGAGAAGGTGTGCTGCAGGTTGCAGAAGTTGCAAGACGATTTTTGAAACTGTTTCTATACTTAACATAAAAAAACGAACATACTCGACATGTAAGAGGTGTAACAGTTCAAGCAGTGCCAAGGTAAAACCTATTTAATTTTTTTTCTCCCGATTCAGTCGGGAACATTATTCATTACAAACATTGTACTGTTTTGGTCCAATCACTCCAGTACTCTGCTCCTGTATTTCTGTACCCCGAGTGCATTATTTTGCACTTTTTCACATTGAAACCCAGCTGCCATACCCCTTAACACTCCTCAAGTTTTCCCAGATCTCTGCTCAGCCTTTCCACCCCCCTTCCCCAGTGCTGTGTCTGCACCACATTCCAACTCAGCAGAGACTTTTACAAGCCTTTCTGAAGAAGGGAACAACAAAGGTTGGAGAATGTCGCATCTTTTTCCTTGGGGGTGGAGCTAGCCAGCAAGCTGTACAGATGTGCTTTAGATTAGATCCCTTAGGCCGGCCCGGTGGCGCTGAGGTTTGAGGCGCTGGATGCCACACCTCGCGCTACGCCGGCGACCCGGGTTCGGTAACGGACCTGGGGAGCCGGGGGCTGGCAAGGGGAGGAGGGAGGATCGAGCATCCCTATGGATGCTCTCCTCCCTCAGGGGTGGGATACCCGGGACGCGCAAGCATCCGTCATTCCCATAAAGGATTCGGTGGAAGCACCGATTCCTGAAAGGGACGGGTGACTCCAACTTAGGGGTCGGGGAGGGGGGACATCGCACGGCACATGAGAGGCTAGACGTGCGTCTGCACATTACCTCTCGGGACGTAATCCCAAGCGCCGGCGTCCCCAGGGGATGGGACCTACAGACAAGGGGAAAAATCACCCTCGTGGTCCTGGATGACGGCCTCTCCGCTCAGACCGCCAAACCAGACAAGACCCCACTGTGCAGAGAAGGAGAGGAGGCACTCTAGGGGCAGATCCTGGGACGGCTAAGAGCATTGAGAGGCCCGAAGGAGTAGGACCAAGAGGGTGGGAAAAACCAGGAGGGAGAAAAAGGAAGTATATAAAAAAAAGATTAGATCCCTTGAAAAATCCTATTTTAGCTTGACATTATTAGCCATCTTTTTCTTATCTTACTTAAAAGTTCTTGTCTGAGTTCGTGTGACAGTTCTATTACAAGTGGGACCTAAGAAAGTGGACAAACGTGGTTTCTCAGTCAAAATCCGTGGAAGAATACATGCTCCCCAAATCAAGTCCACTGGCGGTGGTATCTACTACTTCCTCGCAGGATCCGACTATTGAAAGGATTTTTGCTGTTTTTCAGAAAATATAAGATTAAGTGAATCAGACAAACGATACTTTGTCAGCCATGGATCAGCGGGTGAAGAGACTTGAGGAAGGGAGAGAGGAGAGCTCCAAGGCTCTCGAAGAGCTTGATAGATGACAGGAGCGGTATGCTGTGGCCCGG
Source organism: Neoceratodus forsteri (assembly GCA_016271365.2). Lineage (NCBI taxonomy): Eukaryota > Metazoa > Chordata > Ceratodontiformes > Ceratodontidae > Neoceratodus > Neoceratodus forsteri. The sequence continues at coordinate 767,419,130 of CM057450.1, read as the reverse complement.
GCCCGGGACTGTAAATGTTTAAATAACAAAGTGAAAACACTGGAGAATCGTCTCTGAGCTGCTAATCTCCGCAGGGTTGGGCTTCCGCTTACTATAGCGGTTAAGGATTTAAAGCAGGCTGTTGGATCCTTACTTTTTGAATCGCTGGGTCTGTCTGAGGATGTGGTGCATATCAAACGTATTTTTCGCCTGCCAACTTGCCGAAGACACATGGAGGGTGTAGTGCCGACATCAACGGTGTTGGTGGTGACATTAGATTCTCTGGAGGAATGCCTGTTCGTCTTGGCTGCATCCCAAGATAAAGAAGGGAAAATTGTTTAACCAGGAGAGGCACACTAAACTGAAACTTGTTTACAGGTGTGACCTGGGAGCACCAGGAAGTTGTGACTTGCTCAGGGTCACACAGTATGCAAGTGGGGGGCTGTGGGATTCAAACCCAGGTCTTCAGGTTTGCAGCTTAGCGCCTTAAACCACTGCGCTATACTGCTTCCCTAAACGCAATAAATGCAATCTGTATTTTGAGGGGCAGAAAATATCTATTTTCCCTGATGCTGCTTCTTGCACGTAAGCTAAATGAAAGGAGCTCCTAAAATTGCGCAAGTGCTTGGGTAAACATGGAATTTCTGCCAAGTTATTTTTTCCAGTTCGCCTCCGATTTACCTATAAGGGGAAACCTTACATCTTCACTGAAACTCATGCAGTAATAAGATTTTTGGACAGTTTACCACCTCGTGGGGACCAGGTTTCGGGTGATGAATATTACGATCTTTCTTAAGTAAACTTGGACTTTTATGAATGGACTTACAGATTCAGTTTTTGGATCTGCTACTGCTTCTGAGATGAGGATATGAAGTTCTTCTGGGGCGATCTGTGTAAAATGTTTTTGGTTTTATGTTGATTTTCATTAGCAATTATTGCTGGCTAGTTAACTTGGTGTTGCGGTTCAGTGTAGAGGGGGTTTTATTTGGTTAGTGCATATCAGTTTGAGCAGGCCTCTAAATAACCAGGAATAGTTATCCCCCTCATTACTGTCTGCTTTAACTTTGTGGTTAACGTGTTTTACAGATACCTTGGTAACAGAGTTCTTTTACATATGTTTAGGGCTAGAAAGAGTGGGGTTTTTTTTTATGTTCTTTACCGGCTATCCCACTAGTTTAAATAAAAATGGGGTACCTGGGGTAGATATCTGTTGATTACATATGTTAAGCTATAAACACATTGTTAATGATTACAGTTGTTTTTTTGGGGGGAAGCTCCCAGCCGTTCCCCCAACTCCTTCAAGGTTGGCTTACTGCACGTATATACTATCTTTTTTAGATTGTAAATCCAGGTGAGAGTTATTTATCCTGTGTGTGTAATGACAATTTAGAATTCTCAAATATTCTGTTTAATATCTATATCATTCTTTGACAGAGAATGTATTATCTTAAGGTTTTGATTTTGAAAATTCTAATAAAGAATAAATAAAAAAATATATTTTTCCTTCAGGACTTTTCTAAGCTAGTACTACAAAAAAAATAAAAGCCTCTACACCCCTCATGAATTCCTTAAGCGTGAAAGAAGTGGACCTGTGTTTCACTTACCCAGCAGTTCTCTCTGATTATCAAGATTGAAAGTCACATTCTGAGAGCTTGAAAATGCTTGGAGGTTCTGCACAGAAAAGGCATTTGCGGATTAATCAACAGGCTGTGTCCTGTGTCATGTTCCTGTATGTGAATACCCCACTGCTTTAAACCATTGCTGTGCGTCTGGTGTAGCCATTTCATCAGATGACATACAGGCCACGAGCAGTCACATGGCAATGCTCGTCTCAACCAACAGACTCCTCCTCATTGACTAAGGTTACCCCATGACCTGGCCTCAGCCGTAGTGATCTCCTGGCAATTCTGGGGAAGGAGATCTAACACAAGACTCAACAGGAAATAGTAACTTCAGTTTTGGACTGTATAATTAGTTGCACCAATCCGTTGAAGGTGTAGCACAGGTGTAGTGCTGATAGTGTCTCTCCTGGAGTTTAAAACCTTCCTGGTATTGGATTTTAACTGTGCCAACCTGAGTCATGTGCATTGCCACTTTGCAAGGTGCCATGGACCAAGGCCTACTGGCTACAAAACCAGACAAACTGTGAGTAAAATTAGGAGTAGACGTTTTGCAGAGGACACTGCTATCCTCCCCTCTTCTGACATGGGACAGTACGAACCAAGGGGATCATGTCTGTTTGGGGGGGGCAGAGTAATTCCCGGGGATGCTCAGCTGCAGGGAGGGAGAATCTACAGGTCGGCATAGTTACAACAGGCAGCCGAAATGACTGCTAAAGGTCAGGATGTGGGAAAGGGAGACTTTACTAAGACTGGAAAAGACGTGAGAGAGACAGGCTTGAACAAAGGATGGAGATCACGGGGGTGTGGAGTCAGGAGGTCAAGAGGGTAAAAGCAGTGTTCTCACAGCATTTGTTTCAAGCTTGAGCTCCACAGGGCGACATCTGGGGGTACAGTGAACAAGTGGAGGAGCTAAACATGATGCTGGAGAGAGAGAAAGGTGAGAGAAGAACAGGATGCCGGAATTAAAGTGAAAGCCAAGAAGGTTAGTAAATGATTTCAAGGGGGGAAGGGATTCATGCTTGCAACTTAGAGCAGAGAGCCTTGGCTGGTACCGCAACCTTACAACTAAAAGGGAAATGTATTCAATATAAGCGGGGGTTTGGGAAGTCACAGGTTCATGGTGTGGTCTAACCCTGCCACACACAAACCACTGGTGAGGTTATGTTGATGTTCTATGTTGTTAATGTTTTTTTAAACTACATGTTTATTAAAATCCTCAGTATGAACAAGTACATAAATCCAAAGATCCACCCTTCATAGTCCAGAACTGATTTATTACGGAGAGTATTTTACATGTAAATCATCTGCTGATAATTCATTAAATTTAGGACAAAATATCTAGGTCTTACTCCTGGTGCTGGCGTGGGCTTTTAAGATCAATGAGCCCTCTCAGTACTGTAGTTTTCACTATCAGGGAAGGGGGCTGAGCAGATAGAGGAACCATTTGTTGACAGAAGTGATAGGACTGCTACCCTCAATTCCTTTCTTTAGTCCAAAAAAGATGGAGATTATTTATCTTGTTACATGCCTCTAAATCTTCCAATTGTTCTACAAGTTTTGTCACTTTTCTACTCTTTTTATCTTTCTTCTGTTTCCTTTATTATGTGGTTCTGTGTGCTGATGAGTCTGTATTCCTCATCATTAATTTTGATTTTATGTGAATCTACTTCTTTTTTCACTTAAGCAAATTCTGCCAAATGAGTCAGCAATTGATATTTTAATAGTAGAAAATGTTGCCATAAATAATTGAAAATGTTGAGTAGTGATGGGAGAGAAGGATTCTTCAACAACTGGACTGTTTTCATCACACTCTCTTGTTTGCTCCATCATCAGCCGCTTTGCCGTTTTTTGTCATTAACTAAACCTTTGGATTTAAATAAAATATCAGCCATGCTGACCGATTCAGTGTGCATTTGTTCCTCCATTATAACAGTTTTATTTCTATTTTCTTAACTCATTTGTTCCCATTGACGCCATATGGCGTCGGAACCATCCATTGCTGGAATGGACCCAAAATATCCACCGGGAGGGATGAGCTAAAGGTGACATGAAACTGTATTGATGGTTGTGTTTTCATAGACAGGAAAAGACATGATAGAAGAAGTAGGCTTCAACAAAGGATGGAGGTCTCAAGGGGTCACGGGGGTGTGGGGTCAAGAGCGTAAAAACAGTGGGCTTACACCATTTGTTTCAAGCTCGAACCCCACAGGGTGACAGCTGGGGGGACAATGAACAAGTCGGGGAGTGAAGCATGGTGCTGGAGAGAGAGAGAGAAAGGTGGGAGAAAAACAGGATGTTGGAATTAACGGTGAAAGCCGAGAAGGTTAGTAAATGATTCGGGGGGGGGGGGGGATTCATGCTTGCGACCTAGAGCAGAGAGCCTTGGCTGGTACCGCAGCCTTACAACTAAAAGGGAAATGTATTCAATATAACCAGGGGTTTGAGAAGTCACAGGTTCATGGTGTGGTCTGACCCTGCCACACACAAACCACCGGTGGGGTTATGTTGATGTTCTATGTTGTTAATGTTTTTTTAAACTACATGTTTATTAAAATCCTCAGTATGAACAAGTACATAAATCCAAAGATCCACCCTTCATAGTCCAGAACTGATTTATTACGGAGAGTATTTTGCATGTAAATCATCTGATGATAATTCATTAAATTTAGGACAAAATATCTAGGTCTTTCTCCTGGTGCTGGCGTCTGCTTTTAAGATCGATGAGCCCTCTCAATACTATAGTTTTCACTGTCTGGGAGAAGAGCTGACCAGATAGAGGAACCATTTGTTGGCAAAAGTGATAGTACTGATACCCTCAATTCCTTCATTTAGTTCAAAAAAGACTGAGATTATTTCTCCTGTTACGTTCCTAGAAATCTTCCAGTTTTTCTACAAGTTTTGTCACTTTTCTACTATTTTTAACTCTTTCTTCTGTTTCCTTTATTATGTGGTTCTCTGTGCTGCAGAGTCTGTATTCCGCATCATTAAATTTGAGTTTATGTGAATCTTTTTTTTTTTTTACCTCAGCAAAATTCACCAAATAAAGGCAGCAGTGGACTCAGAAAAGGCACCCTGGGGTGAAATGGGTCCAGGAGAGGGGTTCTTCCTGCCTGGTTCCCATACCCAAGGGTTCCACAAATTGAGGGCTGGGCCAGGGTCAGCCTCAATGGCCTATCCTTCTCTGGCAGTGTTGTGCAATGCCAGAGCCATTAAAAACAAGATGGCGATCATTACCGATCTTGTTGCAACAACTGATCTGGCTTGCATCACTGAGACCTGGCTGGATGAAAATGCTGGTCCGGTATTGGAATCAGCGATGCTGGCTGGGTACTCGGTGATACACTGCCAGAGAAAGGATCGTAGGGGCGGGAGAGTAGCCGTTTGTTTTAAATTGGACCTGGGCCTTGTAGCTATACCAGTGGGAGAGACCAGATCCTTTAAATGTATTGTAGGTGCAGGTTGCAGGATTCTTCTCATCTACCGACCACCCGGTGATGGGAAAGAATTCCTGCAGGAAATCGCGGACTTCATCATTGACCTGATGTTGGAATCCCCGAGACGGATAATTCTGGGGGATTTCAGTGCTTGGGTCGATGATGAACTCTCACGGTTTGGTCAGGACTTCCTTCAACTGATGAGTTTGTTGGGCCTGACACAGGTTGTTACCGCTGCAACTCATATTAATGGTCATTCATTAGACCTGATCTTCCTACTTGGGATGGAGGTCTTTGACCTGATGGTGGAACTGGTTAAGTGGTCGGACCACCATACTATAAGGTTCAGGTTTGAGGCATCCCCTAATACATCTGTCCCGATGGAGATGGTGCAGTATTGCCCTTTAAGGGGTTTGACCCCACGTGGTCTGATGGAGATACTGGACTTACCAGGCATGATCAGTGCATGTGAGGAGCCAGCGGAATTGGTGCTAGCCTATAATAGGGCTGTTACCGAGGCCCTCAACTACATAGCATCTGTCCGTGTTTGCCCCCTCACCCTTCGCCAGAAGTCCCTGTGGTATGATGGGACGATGAAGGAGATGAGAAGGAGGGATCGACAGTGGAGTGGCACTGGAGGAAGTCTGGTTTGGATGAGGACAAACTTAGATTGATGGCCCATTACAGAGACTATCAATCAGCCATCTCCTGTAAGAAGGCAGAGTTCCTGTCCAAGGAGATCACTGTGGCAACTAACAGACCAGCTCAGCTCTTCCGTACTGTCGATAGGTTGTACAGTCCAACCTGTCTTCAGTCTGGGTGAACATTTTCACAGTCTGGGCATGATGAGTTTGCCCTGTTCTTTGCCAATAAGATTGCCACCATCAGATTGGAAATCCGATCAGTGCCCTAAAACGGGACTTGTGGTAACAGTCTTGAGGTTGCAAGCACTCGGCCTGTCTGGTCTGACTTTAGCAAGTTGGCGATCATGGATGTTGTGCAGGTCATCCAGGGGTTGCAGCCAACCTGTTGTAGTTTGGACCCGGGACCAACATGCCTATTAATAGGGTGTGTTGAGGTCATCAGCCCGGTCCTTGCCAGGATAGTCCGATGTTCACTAGCGACAAGGATCTTTCTGGAGCCCCTGAAGGAGGTGGTGGTAAAACTGCTCCTTAAAAAGCCCTTGCTAGATCTGGACTGCCTGTCGAACTACAGACCTGTCTCTAACCTGCCCTTTGTGTGCAAGGTTATCAAGTAGGCGGTGGCTGCTCAACTGGATGACCATCTAACAATGCATGGCATCTATGATCCTCTCCAGTCTGATTTCAGAAAGAAGCACAGTACCAAGACTGTCCTTGTTTGGGTACTTAATGATCTCCTAATGGCAAGGGATCGAGGGAGATCTTCCATCTTAGTTCTCCTTGATCTCTCTGCAGCATTCGACACTGTGGACCATGGGGTGTTGATGGAGCGCCTGCAGGTTTGTTGTGGACTAGCTGGCATGGTCCTCAATTGGTTTAATGAGCCGCTGACATCGTTAGCAAAACTTTGAAAAAAGTAAGATTTGTATTCAGATCCATCCCATTTTCTTTAGTACTTCATATATTTTCAGTAATTAATTCCCCATGTTCCTTATTACTGAAAACAGTTGCATAAAAACAAGATCCCTGTTAACTAGACTCTGTCTACTGTGGTTGCTTCTCTACACACGATATCACAGTCTCCTGTTTATGACATCATAATTATCTCCACAGCAACATATTTTGATGTTATAAACAGAATTATGATGGCAGGTGTAGACAAGCAGCCAGAGCTCAAAGAGCAGAGATACTGTATTGATGCAAATACCCCGAGGAAAAAGGAAATTAGGATGAGAATTACAGAATAAAATACAAAATATAAGCTACAGTTTTGTCTGAATATTACATTTTTTCAAAGTTATCTCAACTGTGTCAGGTGCTCTTTAAATCTTTTCTCACAGGCAGGACTCAGAGAGTAGTATCAGGAATTTATTTCGCGGCTGCTCTGCCCCTGTTCTGTGGGGTCCTGCAGGGCTCAATCTTATCCCCCATGTTGTTCACAGTGTATATGCTGCCATTGGGAGATACTATTAGGCAGAATGGGCTGAGTTTTCACTGCTGTGCAGATGATACTCAGCTCTACATGTCCTTTGTGCCCAAGCAGTGGGATATAGTCTTGGTCTTTAAGAGCTGCCTCACTGAGATTCAAGGCTGGATGAGTGCCAGCTGGTTAAAGTTGAACCCAGACAAGACGGAAGTGGTGGTATTAGAACCTGGTCACCAGGGTGAAAGGGGCAGGCTGGTCAGATCTCTGGACTTTGGCTCAGGGATTCCCAGCTGCTTACCTCGGGGGGCTGGGCACTGGCGGGCACGTCATGGATTCTGGCCTGCAACTGGGGGGATGCTGCAGATGATCAAAGGAAGCTGAGCTGAACAAGCAGATCGGTGGGAAAAGACATTAAGTGTTGTGCCCTGCAAGTTGCAGTGACAGGAAAGTCATTTAAAAGTAATGTGCCCTGCTTTTGCAGAGGTCATTCAAAGACGTAAGTAAATCTCAAACAAGTCATTGTGCCTTGCACAGTCAGTGACGGGAAAGACATTTAAAAGTAATATGTGTCCTGTCTTGCAGAGAAAACGATAAACTAAGTGTTGTGCCCTGTAGTTTTGCAGTGAATTGGAAAAGACATTTAAAAGTAACTTGTGCCCTGCGTTTGCAGAGATGGGAAAGACATTTAAAAGTAATCTGTGCCCTGCCTTGCAGAGATGTGAAACGATAACCAAGTGTTGTTCCCTGTAATTTTTGCAGTAATTGGAAAAGACATTTTAAAAGTTTAACGTGCTCTGCTTTACAGAGATGGGAATTAAGACACTAAAAACAAACAGACCAGTGGGAAAGGACTGCTCCGCAGCAAATTGCAGAGGGGACATTCAAAACCACAAAGTGTGTCCAGTTCGGGGAGGACAGTTTTTAACACCACGCGTTCGTGCCCTGCTTACAGAGAATGGGAAAGACATAAGACTCTTACAACAAATACTGTGTGCCCATATGGGAAGGGATATTTAAAATGTTGCGCCCTGCCTAGTTTGCAGATATTTTTAACTTGATGCACTTGTGCCCCTGCTTAATTTGCAAAGATATGTGCCCTGCTGTGTATTTGCTGATCCATGGGGAAAAAGAGAACTGTGCCCTGCTTTATTGGAGCATTTCACTCTGTGGACTGTCACGTCTTAAGGTTATTGGCGGCCCACAGAGTGTGGAAAATTTAAGTAAATTATGACGTCCCTGCTGTTGCTTGATCCATGCTGGAAAGAACTGTGCTACTATATTCACTGATGTCATTAGGCTTGGCAGCCACAGCCTTGAGGGGGTTCTGGGGGTCAGAAGCAAATCTGCTGAGCACTGCAGAAGGATGGCGCTAAAAATATGATCCAGAAAAAAATTGGCTACAGATAAGAAGTGAGGGAGACTTTGCAGTGTGTGTTAGCTGCAAATTGTGCTGCGAGTACAGAGATAAGCTACGTGGGTTGAGGAACTTCAGTGAGGCATTAATTGCAGGGATTACAGGCCCCCAGCTAAAAGTTGACACCATCCGGAAACATCTTCTGACAGAGCAGCACAAGAAAGCTGTTAACATTTTTAAATTTGGTAGAACAAGGTCACCACTTAATATATATCGCCATACCACAATTGGTAAGTTTAAAATAGCGAGGGTAGGGGTTTGGACCCAGACTTAAACCAATTTTAATTTATTTGCAGGGAGAGCTTTCAGTAATGCAGAGGAACAGCGTAGAATGATTCTAGGCAGGCTGATGGAGATCCTGTATATGATGGCCAAAGAGGACATCCTGTTAAAAAGTTTCAAGCGATAGCAGAACAAGAGAAGTGCCATGGAGTTCATTTGGGCAATAAATACATTAACACCGTTAGTGGGAAAGAACTCACAGTGTGTATTGGCAATAACCTAGAAGAATACCTACTGGCAACTGTTAAAAATGCAAATTATTTTTCAGTGCTTATGGACGATAGTACTGACAGTGGTGTCATTGAAAAGGAACTGGTTTATGTAATTTACAGTATGTAAATCGCATCAATGGTCAAGTGGAGACTTAAGTTTTTATGAATGAAAGCTGTATCAGATGGCACAAGTCAGGGATTGAAAAATCTCATTTTAGACATTTTTGCAGTGTGTGGCCTTAATACAAAAAACATGGTTGGGTTTGGGGCTGATGGGGCATCTGTTAACATGGGTGTAAGACGAGGGCTTGCTGCTCTTTTAAGGGAGGACATACAGTGGTTAGTTGGTGTGCATTGTTTCTCACACAAATTAGAACAGGCCATAAAAGACGCTTTAGATAACACCTATTTCAATGAAGTTTCAAACTTTCTGACCCAGAGGTTTTATCTCTATCAGAAATGTCCTAAGAGACTCTGAGAGTTACGGTCCCTTGCCTAGGCCATGGAGATGTCAGTTGACAAGCCCAAGAAGGCCCATGGCACATGGGTGCAGCATAAACTTCTTGCCACCCGTGCTGTTACCAAATCATTCCCCGTAATTTGTGCCCATTTAGCATCTATGGCCACAGGCCCAACTCATAACCAGGCCAAAGGAGTGTTGCAAATTATGACTAAATTCCAAATGGTAGCACACCTTTTGTATTTTGAACAGCTGCTTCAGCCACTTGCCAGGTTCTCACTAGCACTTCAAAAAGAAGTAGTTAAAATGCCAAAGCTACTTGGTTCTGTTGAAACTTTGAGAAACACTCTTGACCATGCTAAGCAGGGTGGTCCCATAGGTGGCAGTGAACTTGACATTCTTTTAAAAAAAATTGTCTGATGTTCTTTGAGGAGCATGTGCTCGATTCACATACAAGGGTGTGAAATTAACACATTTTAGTGGCCCAGTTGTTAAAACTTTTAAACAGCAAACTAAGAAATACATTACAATCATTGAGAACTGTTGTGAACAAAGGTTTGGTTTGACTGATGAAAGTAATATCTATAACCGTGCAAAAGTATTAGATACCAGACTTTGGCCAGCTGCAGACAGAAAGGAAATGGAGCTGTATGGTAACAGTGACATTACTGCAGTAGATGACTACTTTTCAGCACTTTTGCAGCCTGACTGTGACAGCACTCTGTTGCCTGCAGAAGGCAAGAGTTTAAGATTTTTGCTCAAACCAATTTCATCAGTCTTTCTGCCTCTAGCTGGTCAAAGCTAGCATGTGATTTCCAAAATTCCTATCCAAATCTGTTGAAGCTTGTCAGTGTGTTGAAGAGTATTTCCTGTGTCTAATGCAATTGTAGAAAGGTGTTTTTCAACTATGAACATGGTAAAAACTGACTGGAGAGCAAGTCTGGCAGAGAATACTGTAGAAACATTGATTTGCGTTAAAAAGCAGGGCCCCCCCTCCAGCTGAATTCAACCCAGACAGGGCTGTAGACATATTTTTTAGTGCTAAACCAAGACATCCTGGTGATTTGGCAGCTGCGGATGGTGGACCACCCCCAGGTCCCTCCCCCAAAACAGGCCAGAATTACTGGCTACATGCCTGGTGGAGAAGAATAACAAATAGATTACACCCAGTCCCTGTTGGTTACTGTATGGTCAATCACAGTTAGTCCCGGTGGAGGTTTTATGTTGTGGCAGGTGTTCATTTTAAATTTATGTTTAATTTGTCACGACTTACGATCACGCTCACGTATTCATGATCTGCTTTGGCAGACATCCTATCTCGGCTCTTAAAATGTAGTGCTGCTGCACAATTACTGTATTTCTCTGGAAATGGCTAAATAAAACCGATATCGGTCTCAGAAATGTGTGTAAATGTGTATTTTATCAATATAGAGCAAGATAAGTACATTTTATGGGATTTTAGCAAAAATATCAATTTTTGGTAATTGCTAATCAACTTCGGCCAATTGCTAATCATTTTTTACTTTGATTAGCGAAAGCCGCTAATCAAGTCTCCAACACTAATTTATGCCTTGGTCTGACACTGAAGTCACAGGTGTTGGCCGTGATCGAGGTCTCATTTTTTTTATCATCTGAGAAACATCGCCCGGATTAAACACCTGATTTCCCCTGGTGATCTTCCAACATTGGTTCATGCCTTTGTAACCTGTCACCTTGATTACTGCAACGCCTTATAACTAGGGCTGTTGGGGATTGATCTTCACCAGTTGCAGCTAGTGTAGAATGCGGCACCAGGTTGTTGATGAGCTTACCAAGATCTTGCCACATCACACCTGTGCTCTGCTATCTGCACTGGCTGCCGGTAAACTGGCAGATCACCTTCAAAGTCAGTTTGCTGACCTATAAAGCCCTACACGGCCAGGGACCTAGCTACCTGCAAGATCTTCTCCACCCCTAACACCCCACCTGCCTGCTCCTCTTCTCTGATGAGGGATTGCTAGAGATTCCCAGGATCAAATTGAAGACATCTGGGGCCCAGACGTTTGCTTTTGTGGCCCCAACCCTGTGGAATTCTCTGCGTCATCAGGTTAGAGGGTGCCAGACCACCGACCAGTTTAAATCTGAATTAAAGACATTCTTATTCAGCCAGGCATTCCCTGATATAATTTAAAGGATGATTTATAATTTAGTATAAATGGGTTTTTATTGTATTATTTATGGTGTTAATTTATAATTTAGGGATTTTAAGATTTGTTATAGAATGTAAAGCGCTTTGAATCCTGTGAGAATTGCACTTACAAATAAACGTTGGTTGATTGATTGATATTTCAATAGTAGAAAATTCTGCCATAATTAATTGAAAATGTTTAGTAGTGATGGGAGAGAAGGATTCTTCAACAACTGGACTATTTTCATCACACTCTCTTGTTTACTCAATCATCAGCCGCTCTGCCGTGTTTTGTCATTAACTAAATCTTTGGCTCAAAGGTAACGTGAAACTGTATTGATGTTTGTGTTTATATGAATACTGTCAGATTTGTTAATAAAATTTATTTTTCACTCCATTTTGACGCCTGTCCTTTTTCAGTCAGTGGTTATGTCACCACCGGCAATCACAAAAGAATAAAAAACATTTTGCCAGTGATTTATGTATGTGCCGATTCCACCCAAGTGGTAATACTTAGTTTAGGCAGATTCTCAGTATATGGTTTCACTTGTCCCCTCCCACCTCCCTGACCCCGTCCCCCCATATAAAACTGACATTACAGTGGCAATATGCTGTCATAACACATGCAGAAGGTGATATGAACCTCAAATAAAAATGTTTATTAATTTGTTATTTATGAACCTTAACTGCGGGACCACAACTCAGTCAGTGAAGCAGTCGTCCCATATTACATAAAGTGTCATATATATATTTTTTGTAACCATGAGAGAGACATTAAGCTGAAGGTTGTTTACAGGTGCGACCTGGGAGCACAAGGAAGTTAAGTGATTTGCTCAGTGTCACACAGTATGCAAGTGGGGGCTGTGGGATTCAAACCCAGGTCTCCAGGTTTGCAGCTCAGAGCCTTAAACCACTGTGCTATACTTCCTCCTTATCCTGTGATACATTTCAAACAACCAAGCAGATAATGTGCTTCTATTTATATTGCAGCATATATGAAAGAGTTTTGGTTGTAGCAGCAAATTAGTTTTAGTAACTTGGTGTCAATGAGTGGCTGCTGCAAAGACTGAGAAAACTTGGAACAGCACAGGTCTGAATTAAGCCATGAGTCATCCTCATAATGAGCAAAAAAAAAAATTAAATAAAATTCCAATTATCAGTTTGCAAGCATGAGGATACACAACGGGAGCATATTACAAAATAGGCAGCAGGGAGGGTTGCCAGAGACCAGATATGTCTACAGAGGAAACAATACTTGGGCAGACTAGGTGAGCCAAGCAGTTCTTTCGTCTGTCAAATTGCATTTCTGCTTACAATCCAGATTATGCTATGTTTAGCTGCGGGGGTGTCATTGATAGTCATCAAATACTGGTACTCATTTGTGCCAGTCTGTCGGCACACAGGTAGCGCTACTGCTCACAATGCTGACACTGGAGAGCCAAAGTCATTGGGAGGCTGGCCAGGAGGAGGAGGACTGGGTGTCCAGGATGCTCTCCAGGGAGGGAGACCACTGCCACTGTGTGACCACCACCTGAGTGACAGTAGGTGGTGGTGGTGCAAGTTTGAGTATACTACAGGGTGGTGGATCGTTGACTTGTGGGGGGGGGGCCTCGCACACTAAGTGCACACACCAGCTCTTGGCAGACACTTGCTGGGGGTGGGGGGATCACTCTCAGCAGAGCAGGAAGACACTTGCCGAACTGGCCCTCTCCTGGTGATGCTGACATAAGTTTCTGAGGGACCTCAACCTGCCGGGAGAATCCTATCGTAGAGGACTTTTATAAATGAATCCTTGAATAGGTGATTGGGCAGATTTTTGACAGGTAACCAAACTGACTGATTTAATCATACCTTGATAGTTTCACTGCTCAGCTTACACTCAGCTTCAGTCTTTTCCTTACAAGTAGTAGAGGAAATATAGATTTTCTTCTTAGACAGTCCTTCTTATTTTTGTTGATAACACCTTCTGCAATGCTACTAAACTTTTATTAATTTAGTTAAATGCCTGGGGGGGTGCTGCACGGAGCTCACTGAGACCCATTCACACAGACCAGCGCCATGTTTCAAAGCCATTGTTTCTTAATGTTATTTATTTACTTTATGAAACTTTTTATTCTCACCCCCACCAGTCTTGGTCACGCATTGGCTATCTAATGGTACCTAGGATATGGTATCACAGGCTTTGCTAGGCTGAAATGAGCCCTATAATGATAACTGACTGTGCAAGATGGGACAGTCACTGTGTGTCGGCTCCCTCTTGCGGCGCTGTCTGCACCATCGAGGTTGTAAGGGGGCAGGGGATGAGACGGCCAAAACATGACACTTGCTGCACTCTCTCCTCTGTGTCTCGATATCTGCAGCTTGGGGAACACTGAGACAACCAATGAGGAGTTTATCGACCACCTACTACACTGTGCCATGTTGTCGGGGATGCGGAACAACATGGGCAAAATGTGCCACTTGCTCTGCTCTCTTCTGTGTAACTCGATTTCTGCTACTGCACTGTGCAAACTTGTGTGAGGCGCCAAGACAGAGAATGACAGAGCGCCACATCGGGGAGCCACTGAGTGAGTCCTGGGTGCGAACTGAAACACAGTTTGACTTGGGGAGGGGGGGTGAAGGGGCCACCCGACAGCATACAAGCTGCACATTAACGGAGGAGTGCCGAGATACACAGGACACCGGTGAGCGGGGGTGAGCCCTGAGTGTGAACTGAACCACAGTTTGATGGGGGGGGCGCACAAAGGGGCCACCCAGCAGCTGAGCATACAAGCTGCACATTAACGGAGGAGTGCCGAGATACACAGGACACCGGTGAGCAGGGGTGAGCCCTGAGTGTGAACTGAACCACAGTTTGATGGGCGCACAAGGGCCACCAGCAGCTGAGCATACAATCTGCACATTAACGGAGGAACGCCGAGATACACACAACACCGGTGAGTGCCAGTGGGGGAACAGCACTGGGAGACACGGGAGGCTGTAGGACTGAAGACGGCCTCGCAAAGCAACTCGCACACACTGACTGCTGCTGGGGGGGGGGGTTTGTCATCAGCTAGGCTGATCAGGACATGGAACAGCTGTTTGTTTGGTGGTGTCTTGCAGATGAAAGGAAAAAGCTGCCGTATGATTGGTTGGGCTTTTTCTTTTCAACTAGACAAAGTTTCTGCCCATCAAGGCAAAGCAGCATCACAATCAGCCTGGCTGATGATTGGTGCGGCACTGTCTCGCCCCTTGCAGATCCTCTTCATTGGACAGACAGTGTCATACCTTCAAAGTCATTGTTATAGCAGAAGTTAAGCTCCAGCGTCTGCCATAGTGAACTTAAAAATACTGAAAAAAAATTGTTCCATCTCAGCAGTTCCTACTGAGCTACTGGACATTGATAACTTGCTTTTACTGAAGAATAAGGTGACGGGCCTGAGAAAACTCGGTGGTCCTCATTCCATTTTTGTCTGTAGTTTAGCTAATTCCTTCTAATTACTAAAGCCATAACTTTAAATGTTGCAGATTTCTAGTAAGTGCCACCACCTTTGGTGACACCATTAATTTCCCCTTTTTACTTTAACTAACACTCCTAAATGTACTTGTGATAATTTTTTTTTTTTTGCATTGCCACCAAATGTTCAACCTGGTATTGTTTAATGTTAATAAGGGGCAAAGAATCAGTAGGTGCAATTTGGAGCACAGTGCTACCTCTTCAGGAAAGTATACTAATAAAAGGGCCATTACAACATTTTCTCTTGCCTCACTGACTTATGTGGCCCAGACCACCATACTCCTTATCGGAGTGCCACCACCTCTTCCTGTCTTGAGGATAATACAGTTGATTTCACCTGGAGGCATGTTTATACATGTGACTGGCTTCCAGCCCTTCTGGTTAGCTTACTAGACATGTCCCCTGTGTTCTATCCTTGTCTTTTTCCTGAGCATTAACCTGTTTTGGAGTTGCATCTGCTATCAGTCTTCCATCTGATGCCAGAATTTTCTCCTTCATAATTAGACTACGAGAAAAATGTGTTCATAGCACTGGGCTGTGGACCAGGCCCCCAAGAAATGTTGCTTGCTGTTTTCATTTCAAAGGCAAGACTCCTAGAGTTATTAAAGACTAATGAGGTCAGTCCCAAGTTTCAGGGGACAGCAGAGATCCAATAACCTCACATCCCTGGGTGAGAAGTCCTTTGGATGTGCCCAATTTAATTTCGGAAATCTGAGACAAGAGTTACTTCTCTCAATTAGAGGCTTTTTCTATTGCAGGTGCTCACAGCAGGCAGCAAGCAGAGTGGATTCCCTCCTCGAGAGTTTACAATTGCTTCATATCGCTAAAGCCCTCAAGAGACGTCTCTGGATTTTTTTTTTCTAATTATAGTCCACAGTCTCTTGAGGCACTGAAGATTAACTATCTTGACTACAATAACATTTAATACTGTGCTTTCTGGAAGCCAAGTACTAGTTAATACAACCCTGCAGGTTTGTTTCCTCTGGTCTCTTCAGGTTACAGATTTTGTTTGGGACAGTAGTCTTCCCTTTCTCAGATGGGCTTGTAGGATGCTGCGGTGCATAGGGAGGAGTATCACCAACAGAAAGAGGGAGGTGGTGTTACCTCTGTATAGATCACTGGTAAAACCCCACCTAGAGTACTGTGTCCAGTTCTAGAGACTACATCTCCAGAAAGACATAGACATAGTGGAGACAGTCCAGAGGAGGGCAGCTAGAATGGTGCCAGGTCTGCATCAAAGGCCGTATGAAGAGAGACTAAAGGACCTCAATAATTAGTCAGTTTAGGGCTTCCAGTCTCCTATGGTCACATTTACCTGGTGCTTTCTGCAATATTTCTGTTTTATTTCTGTACTTATTTGTATTACTAAGCATGACGTACATTTACCACTGCTCCTGTTTTTATTCTAAATTGGTGCAAATCTGCTCCGCTTGTAAGCTGTCTGTACTCTAGCTTCCTGATAAGTACGTACTGTATTAACCCTTGTTTATTACAAATTATTGGATGTTTCACCGCCTTATGTATGTACAGCTTCCTTCTGCCCCTTCCCCCAGGACGCACCTGGAATCGAGCACTACTGCTCAGTGTGCCTTCCTGGTAAAACTTTTAAATAAATAAATAAATGTATGCCCTGGAACAGAGGAAGGAGAGGGAGGATATGATAGAGACCTTTAAATACCTCACAGGAGTAAATAAGATATAGGAGGGAAATATTTTTCAGAGGAAAAGGTGCTCAAGAACAAGGGGACATGCTATGAAGCTGAAGGGGATAGATTCAGGAGAGATGTGAGGAAGTACTTCTTCACAGAAAGAGTGATGGATTCCTGGAACAGCCTTCCAGCAGAGGTGGTGGGGGTGAAAACAGTGGTGGTATGCATAGAATAAGCACAAGAGAATGATAGTGGAAAGGGAGGGGGGAGGGAGAAAGAGCTGTAGATCGGGTATGGTCTGCAGTAATAGTGTAGGTAGGGAGGAATGGGCAGACTGTATGGGCCAAGTGGTCCTTATCTACCATCAAATTCTATGTTTCTATGATGGGATCAGGGGGTATTTTTCATCCTTAGAACTTAAGACCTGTGGAACATGAACAGCTTTGTAATTGTGAACAGATGTGTAATCAGTCCATATTTAACGGAGTGCATCTGGACCTTAAAAGGAATGTTTAAAATACAGAAATACCATAGAACATTACTTAATGGTGGCAAAAGTCTTTTGAGCTGATAAGTGAAAACTTTTAAAATTTCACTTAGCTCAAAAGACTTTCGCCACCATTAAGTAATGTGCTATGGTATTAAAAAGCCCAATTTTGTATCTTGGAATACATCTTGGACAGTCCTTTAACAAAACAGGTGATGGGGCACAATTCAGCCTCCATCAATCTGTCAGATACATATCTCCCCTTGATATACACCTGTCTTCGTTTAAGTTTAATTAAAAAGTTTATTAAACATAGCAAGTGAGTACATTGGTTATCTCAGAAATCAGCTACTTTAGGTACATCAAAGGACTCAAATAAATACATGCATCTCACGGTGAGTGACAGTTCCTAGGGCTCAACAGCTACAGTTAAAGTGGTGGCAAGCAAGCTAAAAATAAATCACAATGAATGGTGGCAGTTGTACAATACAAAGCCCATGATTAGCTGCCATTGCCAGTCCCCTACTGGTGAGTTCCATTCTGCTTACCCTGCTACCTTTGAGAATGAGTGAACCTCGTTATCTGTCTGTCTGACGAAGAATTTCTGAAATTTACATTTTATTTTTTGTTCATTTTATTCTTTTGATAACTGGGCAAGGCCCACTAGGCACAAGTGCATGTTTTCAGGGGTGACCCAGAAGCACTGGGGTGGTTAAATGACTTGCTCAGAGTTGCACAGTATGCAAGTGGAGGTTTTGGGAATCAAACCCAGGTCTGCTGGATGTACCAAGCTCATTCACAGCTCATTACTCTTAACCTCCGGGCTATACTGCCAGCCCCATTTTACTATCAGTCTTTCAATTCCAAACCCTTCTTTTGATCTGGCTTCAGCTCTAAAGATTTCTCTGACAGCTGCCTTCCTTGGTAAGTAGGGCCCTTTGTTTACCCTAGCTTGGTTGATATCCTGATTTGAACCATTTGGAACACCCAGCAAGATGCTCTACTGCCAGGGTATTATAGATTCCGGCTCTTCTTGCTTGCATGATTCTATCAAAAAATGCTTTCTTCCCTCTGTCTCAGGAATTGTCTCTCTTGAGACCTTATTTAGATCCAATATGGGGGAGAAGAAGTCTTTTATGTCTTAGCTTTTTTTTAACTTGCAGTTTACTCTTTTTATGAGTACATATACACTTGCTCCAAAGTGGTTATCACATATAAAGTATTGTTTCATATGCAAGCAGGTAAATTACAATAGGAGACTGTATGCCACCACCAGGTCGCTGTATCACGAGGGCAATTAAGAATCATTATATCAAAAACAGTAAAATAAAGATATAGTGGCTAATGGATGGGCAACAGTGAACAACACTGTGTTCACTTCCAGGTCGTCATGACAACCAAGCAAAGCTTGAGAGGTTTACTGTTGTCATGAAACCTCAAGAAGTGAACTCAGCATTGTTGTTTACTATTGCCCATCTATTGTCTTCTATAGTGTATTGGCAACAGATAAAAAATAATGGAGCACTTCATTGCACTGCTGTTTCAGACTTTGCCCCGGAACAAACCCTGTTCCATACCTGACCCCACTCACAGACTCGGTCTTCTTTTGTTTGTTAAATAAATCATACAGTGCCTACTATTGCATTGAGGAGTCCATGGTGTCTATGTCCATCTTCATTGCCAAGGTACTCCAGCTACTGCACCCACAAGCAGGGTTGTGTCGTGTTTCATCAGCGTTGCTGCGACAGGGGTCAGCAACAGCAACACGCTCTGGCATTCAATGTTGTTGTACCATCGATATGACATACTCAAGATGATACAACAACATCTTGAGGTCGGATCGATGGTACAGCAATGCTAGGAAGTGATCGATTTCGGTGAATAATAACCCACTCCTATACACTATAAGCCTTTATGTACCATAAAACTAAGGACCGCTGTTGGTAGTGTAATCTCCTTTTGTTATAACAAGCCTTCCAAGGCTAAGGTCCCATTCATTATATTAAAATAGGAGTTAACTGCACTCAACCATAACCCCCCAGAAAACACTATCCCTCAACCAAAATATATTTTGTTTTGAATAAAAACAACAGACTATATGCAGAATAGCACAAATAGTGAAACAAACAAATAAAGCCTTCAAAACATAAAACCATAAGTTGAAGCTGCGCATCAAGAGTTTCAACTCATGGTTGAAGGAATGGTGCAGAGAGGAGGAGTATATTGGGGACTGAGGAGCCAATTGGATGGATAAGTTCCTATGCAGGGATGATGGCCTGCATCCATCCGAGAGGGGAACAGCGGTCCTCGGCGAACAGTTTAAATGTTTTTTTGATGACCATTTAAACTAGCTGAGGGGGATGCTGGAAGGAATCAGGAAGGCAGAAGCTACCCCCAGGTCAAAGTAGGGAGTAGGAAGAACCAGAGGGCAGAGGAACCCCTCGGGGTGATAGAAATGAAGGGGAACAGGAGCATTAAAAAGAGACAGAGAAGCGGGAGGGCAAAACAGGGAAGGAGTTTAACAAGCAGAGTCCTGACAAAGTCTGGAAGGCCATGTGTGCAAATGCTTGAAAAATAAGATTCCAGACCTAGAGGCCGTCAAGGCAGAGACCGACCTGGATATTATTGAATCATGGTGCACTGAAAATCATGGCTGGGACATGGCCATACCAGACTATAGTCTGTTTAAGAAGGACAAGGTGGGGTGGGAAGGAAAGGAGGCAGTGTGGTGCGTTACATGAGGGAAAGCATAAAAGCAATGGAGATGCAGGGAATACGGGGAGGTACTGTGATTCACCCTTGAGACAGGAACAGAGCAACTATTCACACTGGCGGGATCTGCAGACCTCCAGCACAGAGGGAAGATTTGGGTATGGTACTGATGGAAGCCTTTGGCAAGATGGCAGAAAAAGGGAACGTGCTACTGGTGGTGGACTTCAATCTGCCAGATGTCAGTTGGAGTTTCCCAGATGCTGCTTTAGCTAGGAGCAAGGATATCCTTGACTCCAGTTGTGATGGGATAATACTGGACCTGGTACTCACTCACTCAGACAGGGACGGGGTTGCAGATGTAAAGCTAGGAGGCCACATGGGGACCTGTGATCACTCTACAGTATGTATCAGTATAAGGACAGCTGTGGAATCAAACCACACAGGGGCGAGGGTCTTGGGCTTCAGGAGGGCAGATTTTATAAAGATGTTTGAATGCATTGGAGATTATCTGGTGGGGGGATGACCTGGGTGGGGTGGAAGAACAGTGGGCAAAGTTAAAAAGAGGCATAGCGAAGGCGACAAACCTCTGCATCAAGCAAGTAAGCAAAAGAAAGATGAAAAAGAGACCGCTGTGGTTCTTGAAAGAGTTGGCAGGAATGGTATAAGCTAAAAGAGTAGATTCAGAGGGAAGAGGACAGGGAGTTGTATCAAGGGAGACTAAGGGAAGTAGGGAAAGCAGGAAGGAGTGCAAAGGCACAAACTGAAGAGAGAATATCCCTGGGGGTAACAAAAGGGGACAAGACAGTTTTTATGTATGTAAGTGAAAAGAGAAAGACCAGGGGAGTGAATGTAAAGTTAAAAAGGGAAGGGGGGATTGTGCAGAGAGGATCCATGAAAAGGCAGACACCATGAAGAAATACTCTTGTTCAGTATTCACAAAGGAAGGAGAAGGGGAGGGGGCCACAGAAAAGTAACAGGAGCTTTAGGAAGGGTGGATGGACTCTAGTCCTTTTTCAGAGGACAGAGTCCTAAAGAGACTCGCTAATTTGAAAGTGGACAAAGTAATGGTACCAGATGGAGTGCATCCAAGGATACTGAGGGAGCTCAGGGAGGTACTGGCTGCACCTCTGGCAGTCCTGTTTAACAGTTCACTGGAAACAGGAGCAGTTCTGGAAAACTGGAGGAGGGCAGATGTCCCACTTCACAAAAGTGGTAGCAGGGAGGAGGCTGGCAATTATAGGGCAGTCAGCATGACATCAGTGGTGGGAAAGTTAATAGAATCACTGCTGAAGAAGAGATTGTAGAATATTTCTAATCCAGTGGGTTACAAGACCTGAGGCAGCATGGATTCATGAGGTGGGGGGTTAGGTCAAGCGTATCCCATAGATTTCTTTGGGTGACAGGAATTAGATGAGGGTGGAGCAGTGAATGTGGCCTACCTAGATTTCAGTAAGATTTTCAACACCATTTCACATACTGTAGTAGACTCGTAAGCAAGCTGGGTAGCTTAGGAATGGGTCCAATGGTGGTAAACTGGGTAAGAAATTGATTGGGGGATAGGAGACAGAGTGTGATGGTAAACAGAGTTCACTTTGGAGAAGGGAGGGTGACTAGCAGAGTGCCTCAGGGATCAATGCTGGGACCAGTCCTATTTAATATCTTTATAAACTACATTGCACAGGAGCTGGAAAAGAAGGTGTGCCTCTTTGTGGATGCCACCAAAATCTGCAATGGGTGGACACTGGTGGGTGGGTGGGGGTGTTATAAAGGATGAGCACAGACCAGGGAAAAGTTGAGGAGTGGTCGGCACAGAAACCCTGGGGTAGAGTACAAAATAAGTGGAGTGGTATTGATGACCACCAAGCAGAAGGAGACCCAGGGGTAATCATATTTGATGACCTAAAGGTGGCTAGGCAGTTGAGAGGGTAAATTGTTTAACCAGGAAAGGCACAGTAAGCTGGAGCTTGTTTCTAGGCATGACCTGGGAGCACAAGCAAGTTAAGTGACTTGCTCAGGGTCACATAGTATGTAAGTGGGGGCTGATGGGATTCAAACCCAAGTCTCCAGGATTGCAGTTCAGTACCCTTAACCACTATGTTATACTGCCTCCAGAGTGGGATGCTGGGGTACATTGGGAGGGGTATCACTAGCAGACAGGGAGAAGTGGTGCTGCCTCTATAGACTGCTGGTAAGATCCCACCCTGAGTACTGTGTCCTGTTCTGGAGACCATACCTCTGGAAGGACATAGACAGAGTGGAAGCAATTCAGGGAGAAGGGCAACTAAAATGGTACAGGGACTGCACCAAAAGCTCTATGGGGTGAGATTAAAGGACCTCAGTATATACATCCTGGCAGAGAGGAGGAGGAATGTGATGGAGACCTTTAAATACCACATGGGGTAAGTAAGATACATGAGGGAAGTATTTTATAGAAGAAAGGAGCTCAAGAACGGGGGGGGGGGATTCAGGAGCGCTGTGATGAAGTACTTCTTCACAGAACGGAGTGATGGATTCCTGGAACAGCCTTCCAGCAGAGGTGGTGGGGTGCAAACAGTGGTAGGGTGCAAGAATGCATGGGACAGGCACAAGGGAATCTTAGCGGAAAGGAAGGTGGAGGAAGAAAGAGCTTGAGTTGAAGTAGGGGTGTGGTGATACTATAGGTAGGGAAAAAGGGCAAACTGTGTGGGCTAAGCGATCCTTATCTGTCGTCAAATTCTATTTTTCTGGGTTTCTAAACTATGCCATCAACCACTTGGATAAGTAACAAAAATACAGATACAAAATACTTGAACAGAGGACCTAGACTACCAGGTAATTTTGTAAACATTCCTTCTCCTTGTGTCTCAGGCAGTTACAATTCAGTATGAACATGTAAGAGGATTAATAATAGGCCCACATATTATACTGCAGTCCACAGTACATTATCAGAAGAGAGCAGGAAGGTCTTGGCTAAGAGATCATGGCTCTGTTGTCAACGTAAGCATTAATCCAGGACAAAGGAGGGTTGTACTAGGGAATTAATGCTGCCTCCACACACTAGCCTGCCATTAATTCTCTAGTACAGCCTGACTTTGGAGTGGATTAATGCACTTGTAACATGGTAAGGTCTTACAAAAATTTATAGTGATGTTATTTGCAAAGAATAATTCAGAGACAGGTTTACTGGTTTTGTGCATTTTAACCTTCATTTATATTGTGATTGTAACTTGCTGTTAATATTTACAGATCTGAGGATTTCTTCAGTCACAGTATCTTACTGTCATCAACAATATGAAACTCCGGTTATATTCAGCAATAACTTTCCTGTAGTACTTGAAAATGATTTGTGGCACCGTCTATAAATGGGTGCATAGCATTATGGGATTGATTATTAACATATTGTGGGCCCCAAACAGAGCTACTTCAGTGCACCGATTGCATCTTAAACAGTGGATCTAACCACAGTAAATACAAAACTACACTACTAGGAGGAGCTATTTCAACAATAACAAGGTGAACTTGGTTTATCTGCTCTCTACTGCATTTGAAACGAGTGCACGAGTACTGCGGGTGGGTGGGAAGTAACATGCTGCACTTTTACACTTCTCTGGTGATTTGGATGTGGCTGGAAACAGTACTACATTATGAAGCGAGTATTACTAGGGAATTAATGCCCACTTCATTTTGTACCATGTGTACTGTTTACACCAATCTCTTTGTTTGCTGCATTTCCCCATTACATTTATTGCCATGTTACAAACCATGTTAAAGCACTACCAGGATGAGAATCGCAAAAGACTGTCCAACCAACAAATCAATAAACAACAAAAATTCTGTATATATGCTGTTGCATAACCAGTGATCCAAGCACCACTCAACCCTCTATGTCTGCAGATTCACCAGTATGTTTATGTGCCCACATTGCTCCGACATCCTGCTTCTCAGGCATGGAATCTTTGGCACCAAAGTCTTAATTTGTTACAGCAGATTGCTGGCTTCTTTCAGCTTCCTGATTTGGTATGCCTTCCCAACGTATACTACCTTTAGCCATGTGGGGAACTGGAAACTGTAGGAAACTCACTCCAAAGTCTCTTAATGACTTCCTAATAGTATTGAGTGCCTTAAATTCAGAAAGGTGAAACTCTGCCTTCATCTTCTAAAACAACCAGACCCAACCTCTGAACCACACAGAGTATACGGCCCCTTTTATGCACACCAGTAGTTACCACCACAAAAGTCAGTGGAGTCTGCCTTTCATCACATGACTTGGTAAGTTCTCAGTACATTTGAGACTGGGGTGAACTGCAGATTCATGTCCAGCCAACTCTGTATAAATGCTGCAGAATTTTCTCCCTCCTGAGTCTCCGGTAAGCTGACCAAACATCTGGAAGACCAAACCCTGTTCTCTGAGTTTTCTAAATGAAGCTGGAGCAATTTATTCTCTTTTGTCAGGTAAGGTTTTCCCCACCAGACCTGTAGCCTTCTTTGCCTTAGCTACTGCTGATGATTCAGTATTCTTGTGGAAAGCCTAGGAACATTTTCATCTAGCTCCATTAGGCGGTGGTCCACTGCTTTAAATGCCTGAAGCAAGTTGTAGAGGGTTGGCTCAGAAGTAAAACAATCTGCCAATGTCGAGATCTTCACCTCTGCTGCAACTGCTGCGGCCTGCTGCCCTTTCCAACTTCCAGATTCTGAGATTAGTTTTTTTTAGATTTTCCATGGTGGATTTCAGCAGTAGTGGCACAGCTGCAGCAGAAGTTCTAAATCAGTAAAAAAATCAACTTGTGTTCATAATTCTGCTATGTCTGCTGCTCTGTCAGTGAAAATATTGTGAAATCTTGGTGCTACATGATGACTTGTCCTGCCACAGTGGTGTCAGGCTCAGTCCCCACTATGGCATGTCTGCTTTCTCTGAGCTTCCATGAGGTTTTGGGTACCTGTTGATTTTCGGACCTTGGCTGTATTTACAACCCCTGTGGAGGTTTCCTCATGGACTTGTCTCCTGTTTTTTTCTATTTTAATTTTGTGTTGCCCTTGGGAATACCTTTGTTTTCCTTCCCTGGTGGGAAGCTTAGGGGGGCGCTGTAAAATCACTTTTTTGATGCAGATTCTTACAGCTGATGTTAGCCTCTTAGCTTTTCGTTGATGAATTAATTTATTTATTATTTAATTCGTTGGTAACTGGGTAAGGCCCACTAGGCACAAGTGCCTGTTTTTACTCGGGGTGACACAGGAACACAGGGGCAGTTAAGTGACTTGCTCAGAGTTGCACAGTGTGCAAGTAGAGGTTGTTGGAATCAAACCCAGTTCAGTTGGATACCAAGCTCATTCACAGCTCATTACTCTAACCTCTAGGCTAGTAGCACTGTTCTGTTCAAGATGCTAATGCAAGACATCTGGAGTCAGTAAAAATCAAAACCTTTAGATACTATGTTTTTTGAAGGTAAGGACCCTGTTTCGGGTTCTGGTTCCAGTCTCCTAGAATTACCTAGTTGCTAGGTTGTCGTCACAGCTCAATCTGCCTGTGCAGTGGCAGGCATATCCCAAAGCAGTCAGAAGAGGCTCAATTTGGAAGTCATTTATGAAGATTCAGTTTCGTGCAGGACTATTTTCAGCTTTCTTTCCCTGTCACCTTTTTCTCTCACAGGGGGCCTAAAGGTGGTGCAGTTTTCTAAACCTGCCATATCTGTGTCTGTACTCAGTAGGTAGCATGCTTGCCTCTGTTACTTGAAAGATCTTCTAGCCCCACACCAGGTACCTGAGGTGATGCCCATAAATGATGCTGTCATGCAATATGAGGGGAGTAATGCACTGTTGAAGTGCCATCCTTCAGATGCGATGCTAAACTGAGGTCTCTTCTACCTGTCTCTGGTAACTGTCCGGGTGGAAGTTAAAGATCCCATGGTACTTATCGATGAAGAACAGGGGAATTTTTTTATTTAAAATAAAATAGAAAAAAAACAAAACAAATACAGTCAGGAAAAAAAAAAAAAATGTGCAACAAATAACCAAATTAAAAGAACAAATGAACACCAATCTAATCAAAAAATTTGCAGTAAACTTTCAGGTCAGTTATACAGTCATGCAAAGAAAAGAAAAATCCTGCTCAGTGTCAGGGAAGGAGCCAGACAACATATTTCCATAATTTCATAACCTTTGCAGAGGGCAGAAGTCTTTAGTCCCCGTTATAGACATCCTGAGCCTCATGCATAATTTTCCAAATAGCGGCCCATACAGTGACCTACTGCTACTGCAATACAAAGGATCACCTAGCCTGCCAAATGCTCCATGTAATACAGGCCAGTATAACCCTTAAAGTTCCTCTATGGAACTTCATCCATTAACCACAAATCACTCCATAAATCAAAACGTCATCGTCCATTCCTGCAAATTCGGTTCCTGCCATTGTATAGCCAGTGAGGACCAAAACTGTCTAATAAGGAAACATTGAAAGAATAAATGATCCCCTGATTCTGGTTGTAAAGTACAGCATGCCTTAAACAGTACCTGTCTTCAAGCGTTTTATGCCTATCATTAGTGACATTGAAGCAGTCACAATAACTGATTCAAACTGTGTCCCACATTTTCACTGGCACTCCAGGCTCCATGAGCTGACCCAGCAGAAAGTGTTCAGAAATCTGTGTGGAGTACAGTCAATCACAGGATCAGCTGAAAAGAAAGAAGGCAAAATACTGTCATAAAGTGATTTTTTTTTTTGGTCTGTATCTTAGCCAAAGTAAGATACCGCTGTTTAAGCTTCTTAAAGTAGTTAAAATGTATTCTGAAAGATTTATAGGGAAGCCTGTAAAAAAAGGAGTTAGCAGTTCATTTATCTAGAAGAAATTTGTATACCAGGAAGGGGGATTTCAAATGCTGTTGCTGTGCCTGTTACAGCCATTCTAAACAGTTCAGGGTCGGTTCACTGGGAAAACTGAAACATGGCCAAGATCTCAAAATCATATGATAGCACACAATCTTCAGCAGAGCATTATCTTTTTACAGCAAGACACTCAGTTCCTTCTTCTGTTAAGAGTGTCAGCACCCTCCCTTCCGATATATGTTTCCCCGGGTCCCTTGCACTTACTGAACCTGGAGATCTCCGCAGTGAACTAACCATTGCCTTCACCCAGCCAGCTTGTTTCAAGGCTTTCTCTACTGACCAGCTTGCAGAGTCTGATTATTTTTTTCTCCACACATTGGGGCGGTGTTCTAACAGTGTCAGTTACCTTTACTGACTGCCTCTGGCTTTGATCCAGTGGCAGAAATTGCAACCATTTGATGCTGAGAGAACATCCTCACCCTTCTAACTTCACAACTTTTCCATCTGATAGCTGTCAGACCCTGCAGTGGCAGCAGTCCGATGCAGGCATCCTTTTCCAGTTGTTCTTTCAGTCCCATTCACAGACTTTTTGATTTCTGTTGCATACTCCATATTTCCTTTCTGTCATTTCAATGATTTCTGCAGTTCTGCCAGTGTTTGCATCTCCCTTGCAGATACTGATTTAGTCTCCTTGGTCTTCTGGGCTTGAAACCCCACCTCCTTTTCAGCCAGGAGGTGAAGCAAATGGTCGCTCTTCTTAAGATAAGATTTTTCTAGTTCCATATCTGCTGTTTCAGATGTCCCATCTGGAACACCCCCAGCCCCTGGTGACTGTGAGGACCGCCAGTAACAGTTATAGCAACAACCTCTGGAGCACTTGGGCTACCAGCAAGGCTCCAACTGGCAGCTGATGAGCAGGTATTTGATAAGACCTCAGGAATGTTCTGTACCCCTACAGATGTCTCTGAGATTGGTGCCTCCTTGGTACTCTTGGTTGACAGGGAAGCCTGCTTCTCCACCTGGGCAGCCATGCTGCCTCAGACTCACAGGAACAGGAAACCACCAGTGCCTTCTACTCAAGAGTAGGGGAATTTCCCTAGTCACTGCTCTGTCTGCTGAGAATTTGCCTTTGAATAATTGTCTCCAGAAGTTTCTTTACTATCGGTGTCTGGCTCACAGACTGGATTTTCACCTATTGCCCACTGTAAAGGAACCACATTTGTCACCATCCAGTTCTTGTGCACTACACCTTTTGCTACTAATTCAGCAAAGAGGACTACCAGGGGCTCTGTTGGCACCTGCTATGCTTCCTTCAGCATCCTAGGGTGAATCCTATCTGGCTCTAATGATTAATTGGTTTTAGGTTCTCCAGTCCCTTTTGTACCCACTCCCTTGTAATCCTCCCCATCGTAAATATGTCCCTGGTATTGCCCTTGAATTTTCTCCTGTTGTCAGGGAGTGGACCTGCCTTCTCGACCATGAATGCTAAACAGAAGATTTCATTTAGTATACCTGCCCTCTCCCTGTCATCCCCTGGACTCCCCCATTGTTCTTTATCCTTTCTATGTTACTCCTTGTCTTTTTAATTTCACTAATGTATCCAAAGGATTTTTTGTTGTTCTTCTTGACCCTTTCTCTAGCTGCAATTTTTCCTTTGCCTGCGTGATGATCTTTTTACTTGTACCCAGTTTATCCTTATACCTCTCTGTTTACCTCAGTCTATTCCTTCTTGTAGGTTCTAAATACCTCTCTTTGTAACTAGTAGCCTGCCTTTCTTGATCCCCTTACTATAAGGGTTTCCTATATATTTATTAACCTTTTTATTGTCCTAACACAGTCTTAGGTGGTTTCTGTAATAGCCTCCTGCAGTGCTGCCACACTCCCCCCACTTCCTTGATCTTACAGAAGTCCTTGAATCTTTCCTGCATCTTCTTCCCCATTTTCCCGAAATCCACTTTTCTGAAATCCAGCGCCCATGTGTCTTTGGTCAGCTGTTGCAACCCCAGCTTCATGCTGAATTTCACAGCGTAAAGCAGTTTTGATCTGCTGATTTGTTTTACTCAAAGCCCTGAATAACAACCAATAGCAACTCTTGCTTTGTTGTTGATTCTGGTAGCCTATCTGCTATGGCTTTAAGTTTAGACCAGAGTGAGTATTCCTGCTTAGCCATATGGGACTGGTAATTCACCTTCCTGAGCCCCAGTGTTGCCAAGGCAAGTTTCCTTTTCCCCATAATATTGTTTTTGTGGGACACATGGTTGGCTTCACAGACCCTTCTTTTGGAATGTTAGGCATCAATAGTAGCCATTATTACATCAGCATAGCTATAGGCAGTGTGTAACAATCTGATTTCTGTATTAGTGCCAGATATATTTCATCCACAGTGCAGGGGTACTGTGGGAACTGAAGCAGACCAGTTCCTGGCTGCAACTGTGGCAGTCTCTGTGGCAGACTGTATTAGGGGCAACACGGTCACAGGTGTAGTTGGAATGCTAAAGTAGTCTAGCTGGACCTTTTTTGACTCTTGGGCTACTGTCTTAAACTGCTGTGCTTTATTTTGTTGAGCAGGGTCTGGTAAGTGAAATCCTCTTGAGTTGTACTCACCGGCAGAACTGCATCTTGTCCATTAACCAGCTCCTCGTATAGAATTCCCTCCTCCTTATCTTCTGCCTCTAAATCTTTGAGGTTAGGATTATACTCCAGCTCGTCATAGTGTGGATGATGTAATAGGAAGTGAGAGAACCTGCAGAATGAAGAGTACTGAGGATGGCACCAAAGTCAGTACTGTGGTATCGAAGCCAGCACTGAGACCATAACCAAAAATGGTACCAGTGGTATGGTGCACAGTAGGCGCTGTCCTATAAGTATTGTCTACCTGCCAAACTATTAATTCAAGATTTCCTCTCGCAGGAGAGGAGGAGACAGTGACAGAGGTGTCAAAAAAGGCAAAATAATGGGCACTGCATTCATCACCATCTCCATTGTAGAGGCCAGTGGAGGTGGTGTGAAAGGAAACATGCCTCGACCACGACCACAGTATACCTTTCTGGAGACCTTGAAATGGATTGGCATTGACTAGAAAAGGACCTGTTATATCTTTGTTCCTTCTTGTGAGAAGAAGAGGTCAAAGCTCTGAAAGGTCGATACCAAGTATGACCGGAGTGAAATCCCTCATTTTTCTTGTGGCTCTACTTGTATGATCCTGTATGAGCGAGTCTGTCTTTTTTATTTTTCCTCGGCTGGCTTTCCCTCAGTTTGCCATCCCTACCACGTCGCCCTTACCTGCTGCCACCAGAGTGCTCCCTGGATTACCCCCAGGGTGGGGACATTGGGGAGCCCCCTTCACTACCCCCTCAATGGTGCCACATGGAGATCCAAAGGCAGAGTGCCTCGGACAATTGTGTGGGACTCGTTGTGGGAGGCGGACATCTTCCATGTCACAGACAGTTTTTTTCCCCCCGTTATTTGAGAGGTGTGGCATGCAAGGTGTGTAACACACCAACATCGAGCTCATGTCCCAGAACCTACACACACTTGGACACGGCGGCCTGGCTCCATGAGGGGTCAGTCAAGTGCCGAGTACTATCCCACCCTCCTCCCCCCAGCTCCCAGGCTCTCATCCAAGTGAGTTTGTCCTTACTGTACAGACCTGTCTGGACATAGCTTGACAGGTAGAGCACCGTTAGTCATAATGGTTGGCACCAGGACTCTCCAAACAAAAGGACTGGGGGTCATGAAAAGAAATCTTGTTACCACAATGACAGTATGTGAAAGGCACCTTACCTGACATAATGCTCATCAAGTATACAATGATAAGGTTGCCACAGCATCAAGAGTGAGACAATGACACTTACTAAGGAAGGTTAGGAGGCTTAGTATCCCCCCCGTGATGTGAGCACATGCTCTACAAGGGTACTCAAGGAGAAGATAGACCAGAAAAGGGCACAATTCATCATAAGGGAGGGGAACGAGGAGGACCAGGGAAGAGATGTTCCCAGGTAAGAGAGAGAAGCACATAGCAAAAAAGCAAGGGAGGGAAGCCACATCCTGGAGAGCCATGTGTGCTAATGCTCAAAGTCTGAGTAACAAGATGGAGGACCTCGAGGCAACCATAGTAGAGTCAGACCTAGACATTGTGGCAATCACTGAGACCTGATTTAATGATAACCAGAGCTGGGAAATGGCCGTACCAGGGTATAATCTAGTCAGGAGGGACAGATCAGGCAGGAAGGGGGGAGGAGTGGCACTTTATGTGAAAGACAATATAAAGGCCACAGAAATTCAAGGGAAACAGGGAGCAGGGGAGATGCTGTGGTTTAAGCTAGAAAGAGGTATGGGGAAAGCCATATGCACAGGGGTAATATATAGACCACCAGCTCAAGGGGAGGATATAGACAAGGAGATGATGCTAGCTATCCAAAGAATGGCACACAGGAGGAGGTACTGCTGGCTGGTGACTTCAGTATGCTGGACGTGGAGTGGAGCCTCCCTGCAGCAGCAACAATCAGGAGCAGGTTTATCCTGGACTCCCTACAGGAAGCTTTCCTTAAAAACTCCTTTGTTCCCATAGACGCCATACGGCATCGGAACCATCCATTGCTGGATCCAACCCAGAATGGCCACCGGGAGCAAATGAGTTAAGCAACTGGTAGTGGAACTCACACAAGAGACAGCGACACTGGACGTGGTGTTCATAAACAGGGACAGTGCGATAGGGGTCACAGTAGGGGAGCACCTGGGAAACCGTGATCACTGGTCAGTGGGGTTCGTGATTACTGATGAGGCGAAATCCAGCCACACAAAAACAAAAATCTTTGACTTTAGGAGGGCGATTTTACAAGAATGGGGAAATGCTTAGAAGAGGCATTGGCTGGAATAGGGGAAACAGTAGGGGTGGAAGAACAGTGGGCAGTGATGAAATCCAGGATAGCAAGGGTAACATAACTTTGTGTGAAACAGATTAGCAAGAGGAAGAGGAGATCATTGTGGTTTTTAGTGGGGGTAGCTGAGAAAGTTAAAGCAAAACAAATGGCATTCAAACAGTACAAAAACACACAGGAGGAAGGGGACAGGGAGAGGTACCAGGAGAAACAAAGGGAGGCAGGGAAGGCAGTAAGGGAAACCAAAGCACAAACAGAGGAACACATTGCAAAATCAGTGGTGAAGGGGGACAAAACCCTTTACAGGTACATCAGGGAAAAAAAGGAATGCAAAGTGGGGGATAATGAGGGTAAAAGGAGAGGACGGGGGTAGAGTAGAGGATAACAACAGCAAAGCAGACATACTGAGCCAATACTTCTGCTCAGTCTTTACAGAGGAGGGGGCAGGAAATGGGCCAGAAATGAAGACAAAGGGTAGGAAGGGCGCTTAAATGGATACAAGGCTATTCCCAAGTAAAACGGTCCAAAGGGAACTGGAAGCAATAAGAATCGATAAGGCTATGGGGCCAGATGGGGTACAACCCAGGGTGCTGAAGGAGCTAAGGGAGGTGGTGGCAGAACCTCTGGCAACCCTGTTTAGCCTGTCATTAGAAACAGGAGGTACCCAAAGACTGGGCGCGAGCTGATGTCCCTCTGTACAAAAGCGGAAATGGAGAGGAAGCAGGGAAATACAGACCAGTCAGCCTGATCTCAGTGGTTGGTAAGATTAGTTAGAAACACTACTAAAGGAAGGACTAGTGGAACATCTGATTGCCAACGGTCAACAGGACCCACGGCAACATGGTTTTACTGGAGGGAGGTTGTACCAGACTAACCTCATCAGGTTCTTCGACTGGGTGACAAAGGAGTTGGATCGGGTTGGGGAGGGGCAGCGGATGTGGCCTACCTGGACTTATGCAAGGTCTTGACACTGTGCCACATAGAAGTCTGTTAAGCTTGGGAACACGAGTGTGGATAATGTGGTGGTAAAGTGGGTGGGGAATTGGCTAGATAACAGGGCACAGAGGGTGGTGGTAAATGGCAGCCACTCCGCAGAGGGAAAAGTGACCAGTGGGGTATCACAGGGATCATTGCTGGGTCCAGTCCTCTTCAATATCTTTATCAGTGACATCACAGAGGACCTGGAAGGGAAGATATGCCTGTTTGTGAATGACACAAAGCTCTGCAACAGGGTGGACACACCAGATGGTGTGGATAGAACAAAGGAAGAGCTGCAGAAGCTGGAGGACTGGTCAAGGGATTGGCAGTTGAGATTTAATGCAAAGAAGTGCAAGATAATGCACACGAGGCACAAAAACCCAGGAACAACATGCCAGCTGGGAGGGGAGGATATAGAATGCTCCAGGCAGGAATGGACCTAGGGGTTGTCATCTCTGAGGACCTCCAGGTGGCAAGTCAGTGTGACAAGGCAGCAGTAAAAGCAAACAGGATGCTGGGATGCATAGGCAGGGGTATCACTAGCAGGAAAAGGGAGGTAATAATTCCATTGTGCAGGACTTTAGTGAGGCCACACCTCAAGTATAGTGTCCAGTTCTGGAGGTATTAATCTACATAAGGACATAGACAGGGTGAAGGTGGTTCAGATTGTATCAGTTAAAGCAAAAGGAGGCTGGGAAGGCAGTCAGAACAGCAAAGGCCCAAACCGAGGAAAAGATAGCCAACTCAGTTAAGAAGGGGGATAAAACCTTTTATAGGTACATCAGGGAGCAAAGGAAGACCAAGGAGGACAGTGAGGCTTAATAAAGGGGAGGGAGGGTGGGCAGAGGGAGACTGTGAAAGGCAGAGATACTAAACAAATATTTTGCTCAGTATTTAGAAGGAAGAGGGAGATACATAAAACAAACAGTAGTAACACTCTGGATACAGAAGTTGATACCAGCCCATTTACAGAAGAAAGGGTTCTGAAAGAGCTCTTAAAACTGAAGGTGGACAAAGCAATGGGGCCTGATGGGATTCATCCCAGAATTCTAAAAGAACTAAGGGTAGAACTAGTGACACCACTTGACTACCCTTTTAACAAATCATGGGAGGATGGGGTGGTACCCGAGGACTGGAGGAGGGCAGATGTGATTCCCTTCACAAAGTGGGAGCAAGGCAGAAGCAGGAAACTATAGACCTGTTAGTTTAACCTCAGTGATAGGGAAAATTATGGAATCACTTCTAAAGGAAAGAATTGTCGAGTATCTAGAGGCCAGAGGGGCACAGGACCCTAGGCAGCATGGATCTCACATGGAAGGTCACGCCAGACCTAATCTGATAGATTTCTTTGACTGGGTGACCAAAGTAGTAGATCAGGGAGGGGCTGTGGACATGGCCTACCTAGACTTTTAGCAAGGCATTTGACACAGTCCCACACAAAAGATTAATATACAAGTTAGCCAGCCTGGGAGTGGGTCCCAAGATGACAGCCTGGGTAAAGAATTGGCTGGAGAATAGAACACAGAGAGTTATAGTAAATGGAGTCCACTCAGAAGAAAGGAGGGTTACTAGTGGGTACCATGAGGTTCAGTATTAGGACGGTCCTCTTCAATGTCTTTATAAGTGACATTGCAGAAGGACTGGAAGGAAAAGTATGTCTCTTTGCAGATAACACTAAGATCTGCAACAGAGTTGATGCACAGGGTGGGGTGGAAAGGATGAGAAGGGACTTGGCAAGGTTAGAGGAATGGTCAAATGTATGGCAGCTTAGATTCAATGCTAAGAAGTGCAAGGTAATGCACCTGGGAAACAAAACCCAGGGAAGAGTACACAATGGGGGTGAGATACTAACAACAACAAGAATGGAAAGGGACCTGGGGTGGTCATATCAGATGACCTAAAGATGGGCAAGCAATGTGAGAGGGCAGCAAGGAGGGCTGGGGGATACTGGGATGCATAGGGAGGCATCACCAGTAGAAAACAGGAAGTTATATCCTCTGTACAGACAGCTGGTGAGACCCCATCTGGAGTACTGTGTGCAGTTCTGGAGACCCAATCTCCAGAATGACATAGGCAGGATGAAAGCTGTCCAGAGGAGGCAACTAAAATGGTGCAGGGTCTGCACCAGAAGTCTGATGAAGAGAGACTTAAGGAGCTTAATATGTATAGCCTTGAGGAAAGGAGGGAGAGGGGGACATGATAGAAACTTTCAAGGCACCTCAAGGGAATCAACAAAGTCCAAGAGGGTAGCATCTTTCAAAAAAGAGGTGTGCAAGAACAAGAGGGCACAATTTGAAGATAGAGGGGGCGGCTCAGAGGTAATTTAAGGAAGTATTTTTTCACAGAGAGGGTTGTGGATGCATGGAACGGCCTTCCGGAGGAGGTTGTGGAGTCAAAATCAGTGGGGGAATTCAAGCATGCATGGGATAGTCATAAGGCAATTCTGTGGGGTGGGGGTAGGAAGAAGTAGGCTGCTGGTTAACTAGGATCTGCAGCTTATCCAGTAGGTAGGGAAATGGGCAGACTGGGTGGGCCAAGCGGTCCTTATTTGCCGTCAAATTCTATGTCTATGTCTCTATGTCTAGAGGAGGGCAACCAAGATGGTGCAGGGATTACATCACAAACCCTATGAGGATAGGCTGAATTACTTAAATATGTACTCCCCGGAGGAGAGGAGGGAGAGAGAGGATATGATTGAGACATTTATGTACGTAACAGGGAAGTACAAGGTGCAAGAAAATTCAATTTTTCAAAGAAAAAGATGCTCCAGGACAAGGGGACATAGGAAGAAACTGGAGGGAGGTTTAGAGGGAATGTGAGGAAGTACTTCTTTACAAAGAGCATGGTGGACAAATGGAACAGCCTGCCAGAAGAGGTGGTGGGGGCAGAAACAATTACAGGATTTAAGAATGCATGGGATAGGCATAAGAGGATCCTGGTAGTCGGGGGCGGGGAGGGGACAAACTAGTCCCTGGGAAGCTTGAAGAAGCACAGTTAACAGCGTTCATGAGCAGACTAGATGGGCCAAAGGCCCTTATCTGCCGACAACATCTATGTATGTATGTATGTATGTATCTATGTAAAAACTTAAAACAAGTTGAAAACTGGCATAGAGTTAACTGTTTGCAAACAAGAAAAAAAAAGTTAAACAATACACAACAAACCATATAGAACATGTTTTAATCAGCAAGAAGGTATTGTCCTTGATGAGGTAGGCAGCACACTACAATGGCAGGAAAAAAGGAACAGAGGCGGTTTGAATGGGTGCTGCTTTGTATGCTGTGGGCACGCCCATTGCACCCAGTGTCAGTGCTGTGCACCAGTGTTGCCTGCCTCAAAAGATCTGATTTCCCTGGGGTCCTTGTGCCCCTGGCTCTAAGATCAGCGTGGCACTGTGGAGGAGATTGACTTTTAGAAGATTAAGTAATTCATAACCCCAGTAGAGCCTTCTGCATGCATCAGACTGACATCACAACTGTCTTTAGGTATTCATCCAAAAGCTTTTAATTCATAATACATTGTGTCCTAGAATGGTATGTTGTCATTTCGACTTGGATTAAATGAGGTTACAAGTGTATTGTAATGTACTTTATATACTGTAGGACTCTAGCAAATATTCAAACGTTGGAAGTCATTTTGGGTAACATTTTATCATTTCAGAGTCCACTTTGGGTGTGCGAGACTAGTTGGCGAAAGGCAGAAATCCTCTTTTGAAGAGCTTGCATGCAATGTCAGCAATGAATCCTGAATAGTAAGTACATTCAAGTTTGCACGTGCATATACTGTATGCACAAAGACTGGACATGAGATACTGGTATGCCTGGCAAAATCCTCAGTGTCTTGCTATGTAGATTACTTTTAATGATCTTTTTATTGGTACTATAGTTCAGTGTTTTACAGAAATGAACAGAAATAAAAAAGCAACTCCAGTTTGTTAGACTTGCTTCTAAACCTAGACACAGTCCATTTAGAGTAAACTCAAGTAAACAAATTGTGTGTCAGTAAGCACCCTCATTTTGTGAGAGGGTGAGAAATTTAATTTATTGTTGTATCATCTGTTAAAATGAATAGAAAATTAATAATAAGGTACAAGGCAGTCCAGGGACAGGGCAATCAGGGTGATGTAAACTAGAAGATATGGCATGGGGTAGGTGCAGGGAAATCTCCAAAGGCAGGAGGCAGATGAAGGTAAGTTCAGCAGAACAGGGGAGAACTCAGAGAGGAGACCTCTCTGAGAGTGGTAAAAAAGCACAGAGAGGAACAACTGTCCCCACTTGCATGTAGGCCAGTATATGAGGGGCAAACCCAGCAAAATGGCAAGCATGAGGACCTGATGTGCTTAGAACGGCAAGACTTTGTGGAATGCACAGTGACCTGGTGGTGGTGGGGGGGGGGACAAAAGGATGGAGAACTGCATATTATTTCAAAGGTCTAATGAGAAAGGGGGTGGGGTGTCTCTTTTGTAAGGGAGGGGGTCACTGCAGTGCACAAGGAGGACATCAGGGGAGAGGGCATACAATGCCAGTGAGTCCATCTGGTTTGAGCTAAGGGACAGGTGGAGCAGAATAGTTACACTTTGTTATGCTACAGGCCCCCTAAACAGCTCAGCAGTACATGATGGCCAGCTACCTGGGCAAATAAAGAGGCCAACCATATTGGATGCAGAGGTAATCCTGGGGGACTTCAGTCTCCCAGGCATAGAATGGTATCCTGAGACGGCTACTGGCAGGATTGAAACCAACTGGCTGTCTACCTTCATGAACTGCTTCCTCAAACAGCATGTCCAAAAGAGGGCTAGGTTTGAAGCCACCCTTGACCTTGTTCTCAGTAGTGGGGATGGGGTCATCTCCATTGTGAACGTCCATGAACCAGTGGGAGGCAGTGACAACAGTCTGGTAACAGGGAAGACTAGCTGGTTCTCAGCCACCAGGACCTGAAACTTCAGAAAGGTGGAGTACAGTATGCTAAGATGAAGGACCTAACACCAAGGGTCTGGTCTGAAACAGCTACACAAAGATGGTATTGCAGAAATCCTGAAGATTCATTGAAAAAGATGCTGAAAGCTGCAGCCAAGGTCTCTATCCCTGTAAGCAGTAAGGGAAAAAGAGCCAAGAACTTGACCACCTTGTCTCAACAAGGACCTGAAGAAACTGATCCTGAACAAAAAAGTCTGTTACCTCTAGAAAGTGACAGCTAACCTCCTGACTAGGCAGCACTGAGGGACTGCAACACTAGAATTAAAAATCCGCAGGAGGTTCTGAAAGCCAGGGTAGTCGCTGAAGCTACGAACCACACCAAAGCCTTCTTTCTGTTCATAAATAGAAGGAGAAAAGTAAGGGGAAGGGGGCTGTGAGAGAGCCAAGGGTTATGTCTGAGATGCTGAATGCATTAACTGGGTCACTCCTGCAAAAGGAATGTTTTGAATTCCTGGGAACTTATCCAGTCAACAAAATAAATACTTGTTTCATTGTTCACCAGATTTCCTCAGGATTGGGAAGGAGGCTCATTGGGAGGGCCAGTGGCAGTATGAGTATCCACAGTGCCATTGAGGACATGACAGCCACCCTGGTAGCTGACTACCATTAGCAAAGATCAAGATAGGCATGTCTCAAAGAGATGGTCAGGATACACCCGAGCATAATTATAGAGGGTCTAGAGGAACCATTGGCAGGCCTTCTTGCAGTAATGTTTCAGGAATCTGTCTAGACGGGTGTGGACCACATTGGCCTCTGGGTCCACATCTTCAAGAAGAAGGAAAGGTCAGACCCAGCCAACTGCACACCAGTAGTCCAATATCGGTGCTGAGACAAGTCCTGGAAGCTATTATCAAGAACAGAGTAATGGAGCACTTAGTTTGAGGCCAGTGTTTTTGTTCTTTCTCAGCATGGCTTTATGAAGGGCAGGTTGTGCCAAGTCAACCTGACTGTCTTCAAGGGGGAGACCAGGGAGGTGGACAGAGGTAAGGCCATAGTTGTAGTTTGTCTGGACTTCAGCAAGACTTTTGACACTGTAGTGCAATGTAGGCATCTGTGCAGAATATACTGGTGCAGTATATGTGAGGCATACACAAGGGTGGAGCGTGAACTGGCTCAGAGGAAGGAAATAGAAGGGGGTGCTGGTGGACACATAGTACTCTAAGTGGAGAGAGGAGCTTGGGCATGTCCCTCAGAGATTAGTGCTGAGGCCACTGCTGTTCAAAATTTTCATCAGCTATGTGGAAGCTGGCATCTCCATTAGTCTGCTTAAGTTTGCTGATGGCACTAAGCTGCCAAGGGCGGTGGACTCTCTTGATGATGGGAACAGACTTAAGGATGATGCGAACAAGCCATGTGATTGGCCAGACTCCTGGAGTCTCAGATTAAATGTAGCCAAATGAACCGTGCTACACTAAGGACCAGCAGACTTTGTGTGGCTCCTCTGCTCAAGTGGAGGAGGACAAGGACAAGGGGGGTCATAATGGACAAATGACTATAGAAGGATGAGCAATGGGACTCTGCTATCAAGAGGGCCTGTGAATACCAGAGTGCATCAATAGGGAGTGACTAGCAAATGAGAGTAAGAAATCCTGGAACTTTACAAGGTCCTAGTCTGGCCCTGCCTGGAGTACTCCGTGCATATCTGGGCTAGCAGATAAAAAAAGAGCACTGAGGCAGTTGAAAAGTTGCAACACGTGACCACCGAAATAATCAGGTGTATGGAGGACAAAAGCTACGAGGAGAGGCTGTTAACATGTTCACCCTGGGAAAAAAAGTAGGCTGAGAGGGGACTTGTTGTCAGTCCTCTGCATATTAAAGGGTATCAAAACAATCTAACAGTCTTGGGATGTCTGATCTGGTGTCCACAGCAGGATACAGGGACACAGCCTGAAGTTCTGAGGTGGTAAAGTGAGGGGTAATGTTAGGAGATGGTTTTCTTCTCAGAGGGAGGTGTATTCATGGAACAGTCTGTCAGTGGAGGCAGAGGATATGTAGCCATTACAGGATCTCAGGGCAGGCCTGGACAAATTCCTGCTTACCAAGGGGAATTGCAGGATAGAGACTCCGTATAAACTGGTACCTGTTTTATACAGTTTATTTACTCTGTTCTCATCCCAGGGGTCCATTAGCAACAGTAACTGAATGCAGTAAGCTGACTGGGTTGAACTGCCTCGGAGGTGGAGCCATGAATAGTCATATAATGAATTGACCAATCAGAAAAGAGCAGGAGGGTGTGCTGAGTGGAGCCTGCCCAGAGGGCTCCAGAATTTTTTCTCTGACTGACTGAGAAACACTGCCTCTGAGGTGCTCTCTCTCTCTCTCTCACACATAGAGAAAATCACTTTTTTGGCCCTATTCTTCACTTGAGGTTTTTAGCGGTTCCCAGAAACCGCGTTTTCCATTTTTTCCACAGCTCCCTTTTAGTTTTTCTGAGGTAAAATTTTATCACGTCTAGTGTATTTCAACGGTTCTTTAAGTTGTCTTCATAGCGGTTCCCTTATTTCACCGGGAACCACTATTTTTGTAGTTTTGCTGCTTATTCTATTGTTTTTAAATTGTGATTCTTTACTGCGAGGGAACAGACAAGCTTTAGAACCTAATCCCTATTAGGAATCTATAATTCACCGTTTTTCTGACAAATTGGCATGTCAGAAAAGCCAGAAAAGAGGACTGGACCCACAGGTTTTATACATTGTGTAAAGTGCCACAGAATTGTGGTAAAAGCTGATACCCACTACCTGTGTTTACAGTGCTTAGGTCTAGCTCATTACTGTTCCCTTTACTCTAAATTTTGTTCAAAGACTGTAAGGAACTGAGAAAAAAGGTTAAGAGAAATGGCTACTAAGGCTTCCAATTAAGGTCCATCTAAGAACAAGGGTGCTGATGAAGTACCTGCTAAACCTAAAAGTAATAGCAGCAAAGGTACTGATGAAGTACCATCTACAGAGAAAGATGGACGCAAAGGTGCTGATGAGGTGCCTAATAAACCTAAAACTTCCAAAGGTGCTGATGAAGTGCCAACTATGAAAAGAAAACCTGACCAGGTCACTGATGAAGTGACTGCTAAGAAATCTCAGAAGGAAAGGCATGCCACTGCCCCTCCCTCATCAAGCAAAGGAGAGACGTCAGTAGGCAAAAAGCATAAAGATAAATCTAAAAACATTGAGTGTCAGGGGCACAATTCCCCGAATCTACAAAGGGATTTACCCTCTGTGGAAGAAATGGCCAAAACTTGGCATCTTTACCAAACTCTTCAGGGAATGGGGTCCATGTTCAATACCCCTGCCACTTCTAGTCAACCCTCCAGTTCAGCCCCTTCTCATATAGAAGATTTTCCTGGGGACGATGAAGATTATTATGGCATTGACCATGACGATGACTCGGGTGGGGGGGGGCCTTGGAGCCTGATGTCTCCCCCCTGATCCTGATTCTGGAGCTTCCCCCAGTGATCAGGAGGAGGCTTCCTCAATGCCAACCTTTTTACAGCATATGGTGGACACCCTGGATCTCCCCTCACAGGACTCTACACAGGAGGATGAGACTACAGGGACATGATGAGTCTTCCCCCTTCTGTGCCCTTCAGACTTTCTTCAGCCGCAAGGGTATTCACCAAATGCTTGGCTGTGGTGGCAGCTTATCTCAGAAATGAAGACATTTCAGTTGACTCATACCTGGACGACTGGCTCCTGGTGGGCAAGACGCCTCTGCAGGTGCAAGAGGCACTCACTATTACAAAGTGAACTCTGCAATCTCTGGGATTCCTCATAAACGCAGTGAAGTCCCTTCTGACTCCAACTCAGCTCCTCACTTTTATTGGGGGAGAGCTGGATACTCAGCAAAGCAGGGCCTTTCTCCCTGCAGAAAGGGTACAACAATTCCTGGCACTGGCAAACTCCTTTGTCTTGGGACAGCCCAGACCAGCCAGACATTTTCTAAAGCTCCTGGGATACATGGTGTCCATGACAGCTGTCGTTCCAGGGGTCAGATTCCAGATGAGGGACATACAGTACCACATTCGGGCTTACTGGTCCCAAAAAAGACATTCTCTGTCCAAGATGGTTCCAGTCACAAAAACCTTACTCCAAGCTCTGGACTGGTGGAAGGATCCTACCAACCTGTTAGAGGGAATCCCCTTCCAGCTGCCTTCTCCCACAAAATCATTACCACAGATGCCCCCCCTCCTGGGGTGGGGGCTCATCTGGACAGCCATTCTGTCAGTAGCATTTGGACTGCCAAGGAATCTGTAAGCCACATCAATCTACTGGAGCTCAGAGCCATCTACCTTGCTCCGAAGTCCTTTGTCCTGCAGCTGAAAGACCATTCAGTGCAAATTAGAATGGACAACACCACTGCAATGTTTTACATAAAAAAGCAGGGTGGCACAAGGGCTGCAGTGCTCTGTATGGAGGCAATGACAATCTGGTCTCTGGCCTACTCCCTCGACATCAGCCTTTCAGCTATACACCTCCCAGACAAGGACAATACTCTAGCAGATGCCCTCAGTCAGATCAGCCAGGGGCACAACGAATGGACTCTGAACAAACAGGTCCTTGCCACAGTCTTCAGAAGGTGGGGTACACCAGAAATAGATGTTTTCCTCACACCTCAAACATCAACTTCCTCTCTACTGCTGCAGGCCTCCAGCACTAGGGACTCTGCCATCAGATGCCTTGTCCCTGGACTGGTCAGGGAAGTTCCTTTATGCCTTTCCTCCCTTCCTTGTGATTCACAGAGTGCTGCTGAAGCTCGGGTCCCAGCCTGCAGCAATGATTCTGGTGGTACTGGATTGGCCAAGGCAGTTGTGGTACTCTCTCCTGCTAGTCCTGGCCTCCAGCAAGCCGATCCGGCTTCCCCTCAGTCACTGTCTCCTGACTCTTCCTCAGACAGAGGTGACTTATCCCAGTCTGCAGGCTTTTCACCTCAAAGTCTGGCTTTTGAGGAGTTACAGTACCCAGAATCCTTATATTCTGAACAGGGCCGTAGCATCCTGAGAATAGCCAAGAAACCTAGTACCAAGAAAACTTATGTAGTTAAGTGGAAAAGATTTTCTTTTTTGGTGCAAGGGGAAGCATTTCAGTCCTCTGAAAGCATAGGTCCCCAGTCTTCTGGACTATTTTGCTCATTGCAGGCTTCAAGGCCTCATCCTCAAAGCTCCACCTAGCTGCAATTTCTGCTTACCTGTCTATAGGCAAGGAGCAGACAATCATTTCATTACCTGTTTTCAAAAAGTTATTTAAAGGCCTTCTCATCTTCAGCCCCCAATCAGGGAACCTATTCCTCCTTGGGACCTTAACCTGTGCATGCCAAGCTTATGGAGTCACCTTTCGAACCCATGGCTACAGCCCAACTGAAATATGTCACTTGGAAAACAGTCTTCCTAGTGGCCATCACCTCTGCCAGAAGAATTTCTGTGTTACAAGCACTCTGCACAGATCCCAACTACATTATCCCACACAGGGACAAGGCTCAGAACAAACAGAATTTCACCTTAACCAGTCTATGACTCTGCCTGTGTTCTTCATGGAAACATCCGCTCCTGGGGAGCAGAGGCTCCATAGTCTGGATGTGAAAAGAGCCCTATCCTACTACT
This sequence comes from Neoceratodus forsteri, assembly GCA_016271365.2. Taxonomy (NCBI): domain Eukaryota; kingdom Metazoa; phylum Chordata; order Ceratodontiformes; family Ceratodontidae; genus Neoceratodus; species Neoceratodus forsteri. The sequence continues at coordinate 767,375,926 of CM057450.1, read as the reverse complement.
TGGAGCATACCAAGCAGTTCAGGGGCTCCACTACCCAGCTTTTCGTCACCTATGGGGGAGGTAGGTAGAGGAAGACCAGCCACTAAGAGAACTGTCTATTGTTGGATGGTCTCTTGTATTCAAGTTCTGCTATGACAAGGCTGGTAAACAGCCCCCTGAGGGCCTCGGGGCTCACTGTACATGGGGAACTACTGCCACAGTGGCAGCCGCAAAGTACATTCCCTTGCTTGATGTCTGCAAAGCAGCCACATGGAAGACTTTACACACATTCACAAAACATTACTGCCTGGATGTACAGTCCAAATCTGATGCCAGATTTGGCAGGGCAGTCCTGCAGAACCTCTTCCCTAAGTAGATTCTGTACCCGCTTCCTAACTGCACTGCTTTGTAGTCTGCACTTAGTTACTGATGCTAAAGGACCCCTGGGGTGAGAAGAAAAAAATTACTCACCATAGTAATATTGTTTATTCCAAGTTGTCCTTTAGCACCAGTAAGCACCCACCCTTCCTCCCCGGAAATCTTTCCGAAGAGGACTCTGCTTCCTCATTATTGCCAAATTTGTTCCTGAAGTTTTGAATTCCCTTTAACGCAAAGTTTTCATGTTTTTCAATGGTTTTCTGTGCATGCTGGTGCATGGTTTGTTGCATCATGTTGGTCCACACTAACATGGGCATGTTCCCATTCTTCCTTTGAAAAAATGCTGGTGCCCTCTGGGCAGGCTGCACTCAGCACACCCTCCTGCTCTTTTCTGATTGGCCAGTTCATTATATGAATATTCATTGCTCCACCTCCAAGGCAGTTCATCTTAGTCAGCTTACTGCACTTAGTTACTGATGCTAAAGGACACCTTAGAAGAAACAATATTACTACAGTGAGTAATTTTTTCTTCATGCTCATGAAGATGGAGATGGAGTGGACCTAGAGTCCCTTCTGACTTTAATTACTGTGTGTCCTACTCTGTATGTTACTACAGTATGTACAGGTCAGGTAATTATACCTAACTCGAATGCACAAAGGATTTCTATGTGAGTGCTCTCAAAAACAGTTATGTACATGCAGCATAAATTACAAAATAAAAATCCCACACATTTAGATTCTCAAGAGAAAAACTGGACTGAAGCAAGTGACAACCAGTACAGTCAGTATAAATCAACCAGTAGGACCATTCTGAACTGCTGAATTGAGTATGCTGTGTACCAAAGGAGTGTCCCATAAAGAGGCTCAGTATTCAGTGCAGTGCAGTGGTCATTCAGAAACTGTAGTTTCAGGGTGCATGTTGCAGTTCCTTAGCTGGGGATGCTGGAATGTATTCCATTTGGCCTAAGTCCATTATCACATCAGTCTGAAGCCATTGACTCATGTAAAGAATCTACAGTTCTGCACTTTACTTTCCTCAGTGAAATAGATGGTGTGCCCCTTCCAGCAGACCCTCAGATTAACTTATTAGTTAGAGAAGTGAGATCTAGCCCCTAATTCAAATATGTATATAAAACATTTTAAGTCAACTCAGGAGGCACTGGGTCTCACAAGCAAACCTGTCTTGGGACAGTCTTTCTCTGTTAACCTCATTAGTAGTTGGCCCTTATTTGTACCAGCACTCCCTCTGCCAGTACTATGGCAGTGTTGTTTTTTTTTTTCACTATTACCAAAATCTTATTTACTGTGATTGGCTGGGTTTTAAACCAGTTATTGCTCACAGAAAAAGGTATGGATTTGTATCTGTTGCCAAATAGAATGGCGTTTGGTGATTACTAGGGTTGTGTGACTCCTGTGTTTTTTTAATAAAGAGATGCTGGGCATCTAACCTGGCATTCCGGTGACATAAGCCCATGGTTTCATTTTATGAACGTCCTTTGGTCTGACTCTGTTTCTGGTTTGGTTGAGTGCTCTGTTCTGCAGTCCAAAAAGTATTACCCATTCTTATTTATTTTGATATTTACATCACTGCTTTTCATGTCTTACATTTCTGAGTAGCTTCTAAATCTGAAACACAGGCTGGATAGAAGTCACAAGGTATTTAAGTAAAGTGCTGCTAATGCCGTCTGCAGTCTCTGGCAGGCAGCTCATATGAAGGAGTTGCCTGCCCGAGGAGCTAATTTATTTCTCACAAAAGTTTCACCAGGAAAAAGATACTGAGCTGATAACAGCTTATTTCCAGATGCGTTCTGGGGGAAGGGGATGTGGAAGGTCATAAGCAAAACAAACAGAACAGTCGTAAAATCAGCATTAAAAAAGCTATACTAATCGGGCATAAATAGAGTCATGGTGGTGAGATAAAACATTTCAATTAAGGAATAGACTAAAGTGCATGGCAGAATAGTAGTAGGGGAGAAGAACAAAGTGTGATTTAAAATAAGAGGGTCAAGGACAGTTACAAGAGGGAGAGCGTAAGTCACAAAGAGGAGACTTTAAAAAGACAGAAGAAGCAGAGTGAATAGCTAGGGGGCGAGAGGATGAGAGTTCAGGGAAACAGTAAAAGAAAGCAGATTGACCAGCAGTAGTTTTTGTAGAAGGAATAAGGAGGGGCTGTGAACAGCGGATAACCACAAGGAAGGGATCCCTAAATAGAGCATAGATGGCCCCGCCCACCAACACTGAAAGCCGCTCCAAGGAGTGCAGTCACTGGCCCTGCCCACCAACGCATGATCATTACCTCCCACAGGAGGCATAGGACAGCAGGGGCAAAGTCCCAAAGTGACACTGTCCAGCAGAAAAATCCACAATAGGAGCCTGACTGGCTCCCTGCACAAAACAACAGCAGGAGTGACACTACACAGCAGCATTGTTTAGAATGTTGCTGGATTTGAAAGCCGCTCCAAGGAGTACAATCACTGGCCCTGCTCACCAACAAATGACCAATACCTCCCACATGAGGCGTGGGGTGGTGGGGCAAAATCCCAAAGTGAATCTAATCTAGAGTATAATTGAATTTTTCAGTGTAGTAGCTGGCTGGGGGAGGAGGCTTGAGTGTCCCATGGACTTCTTGTCCCTTCCGGTGGGTGAGGGGAGCCATGGCTCAAGTGCATGACTGGCCTCTAGCGGTGGCTGGAGGATCAGTATGCTTGAGCCGTACGTAGAGGGTGGAGTGTGACGTACGCCAGCTTGCTGTGGCGTCAGTGCATGTCACATCTCCGAGGGGGGGTGTGCAGTGCAAAACACAGCCCAGCATGACACCAAGGAGGTCGGACAGTGGCCTCCACCCACCAGCTCAGTGACCTGAGGATAGACCCCAACGAAGACTAGCAGTACTGCCACACCGGGGGGAGTCTAAGCCCGAGGGACCCCCTGCCACTTCAGTCCCGCTGGGGGGTAAACCAAGACTCCATGGGGGGTCCTTCTACGGGGCTCGTAGGGCGCGGTGGGCTAGGTCAGGTGACCGTGCTAGCTGAGGGGGGAGAAAAAGAAATTACAAAAAAAAAATAAGTTTGAATCAAGCACCTAACAACAGATTCTCTCATGGGTGTATCATCTTTGAGATGATCTACCAGGGGAAGACTTGACCTGTCTGAACAATGAAAAATCAGGGGGTATCAGCCACTAGGGCATTCTCCCCTTCTCTATGGCCTCTATCAGGGGTTTCCATATGTTATAGAATTTTTCCTCTTCCCCACTGGCATAGAGTTATGCCCTTTCTAGTCTTAAACATTCTAAGAGGTTCATGTAATAGTGTGCAGTGCTCAAGGGATCAGCTTTTCCCCAGTATTGGGCCAGGGTTTTCCTTGAATTTACCAAGGTGAGGTTTCATGGGGCCCATTCTAGCCCACGCCCTAGCCTCTGTTATGTTCCACTCCTAGGAGAAATTCCAGGGGTGAGCTAGGTATTGTTATTCTCAGTATACTTTACATATTTCTGTGCATTTCACTCCAGAAATTGATGAATTGGGGACACTCCAAAGTCATGTAGGTGTATATGTCCACTGCCCCCTCTGCACTTCTGGCATTCCACACTTACTGAGGGTTTTATTTTGTGTAGTTTTTGTGCATCAAAATAGGTTCTATAGAGGAAGTTAAACTGAATTTGACAGAGTCTCTTGGATCAGGTGCATATGTTGGCATAAATGGTTGCCCTTTTGTATATTTCAGGGGGTGATGCTGATATCCAGGTCAGTCCCACATGCTTCTCTGTAGCCAAGGTTCTTGGAAGGGATGCTGCCTCTATCAGTTTGTAAAAGGCTGATATCAGTTTTGTACCCAGTTGTGGTGAGAATATACTTTCTACAGGAACATTATTGGACACAGGTCCCTTTCCTGCCTGCCTCATCCCTGAGGAGGCCTCAGACACACAGATACACAAGGCAGGACTTGGAGGAAATTCCAATTTGTTTTTTCAGTTCACTGGTAGCCATTACTCCCACCTCTGAATATATCACCCACTTCAGTTATTCCCCTCTTTTCTAATTCTAGCAAGTCTTGGTGGACAAATACAGTGTAACCCTTCCTGTTCTTGAAGGCTGATGTGAGGGAGGTGGCTGGGGAAAAGTTTACTCCATGCCAATAAATTTGTGCATTTGCCTCCATATAGAAAATGTCAGATTCTAAAAAGGGGTTTCAGTGTGCATGTACCCCCCCCCAAACAAGTGAAGGACAGTTCCTATTAGACCCCCTTCCCCAAAAAAGAGTCCTCTAGTCCTCCAGCTGTCTCCAGTGGGGCCAGTTTGTCTTGGTTCCTGAACCCAGAAAGGCCAGTTGTGCTGCCTAATAGTAATGTTGTATATGCTGGAGTACTAGCCCTCCCCCTGCCGCAGGCTCCTTTAGTGTAGTAGCTCTGATTCTCACAGGCTTCCCTTTCTAAAGGAAACTGTGAAAGAGGCTATTCACCCTCGGACAAATTCCGTAGGGAGTTGTATTGGCAGCACTTATAGTAGGCATATGAGCTGCAGGAATATGCTAATTTTTAGGGTATTTGCTCCCCTAATTAGGAACAGTGGGAGTTCCACCCACAAATCTAGATCCTGGAGAGGTGGGAAATTGGACTTGTATAATCTGGCTATCTATTCTGGAATGCTAATTCCCAATTATTTAAGTACCTCCACCTCCTTCAGGACCTGGTCTGTTCCACTCCTCCCCCTTCTGCTTGTCTAGGTACAGTAGCTTGCTTTTCCCCAAGTTAACTTTGTGCCCTGATAAGGCTCCATATTCTCACAATATGTCAGCACTCCAGGGAAGTGAAGTACAGGATGTCTGATGAGAGCAGGAGGTTGTCAGCAAAGAGAGACAGTTTGTGCTCTACCTCCCCTACCCTCAAGCCTTCTGTGTTGGTATTGTTCCTCATGGCCACTGCCAGAGATTCCAAGGACATGACATACAGCGGGAGTGGGGGAAGATACAGGGCAGCCCTCTTGTGTCCACCTTTGTAGCACAGAGGGGCTAGACAGGCCACCATTAACCAACACATGGGCCAGCGGATCTGTATATAGGAGCCATACCCATCTATGAAACTGCTTCCCCAGTCCAAAGCGCTCCAGGGTGTAATGAAGGTACCCCCACTCCACATGATCAAATGCCTTTTCAGCGACAAGAGTGATGATGCCAGCTGGGTCCCTCCCCACCCCTAATGCCACAAAGCATTCAGGGTCCTGTCGATGTTAACTTTACCCTTTCACAAAGCCTGACTAATGTGGGTGGATTACATCCAGAAGGACCTTCTCCAGCCTGGTTGCCATCACCTTGGCCAATCGTATAGTCAGCTTTCAGTAGTGAGATGGAGTAGTAGGAGGAGCATAACAGGGAATCCTTCCCTGGTTTAGGTAGGACAACAGTGGTCACCAACCACATGGATGGGGGTAGCAACCCCAACCCATGTTCTCTGTCAGCATACCCATCAGAGTCACGTAGTTCCTCTCCACAAGGCTTGTACAAGTCAGTGGGCATGCCATCGTGGCCAGGAGCTTTCTCCCTGCTAGGCCACTGATCTCCTTTTGCACCACCCCAGGATAGTGGTGCCTCTAGTGTCGCCCAGTGGAACTCAGCTATGGCCTTGATAGGTGCCTTCTTAAAAAGTCTACTAAGGTCTGGCTTGTGGGGTTGCACTCTCAGGTTTACAGGGCCAGATAGTACCTACAGAACTTGTTTTCAATATCATCTGACTTTGTTGATTCTCCTCCCCCTCCATCCTGATTCTGGGGATAAATGCTGACCTTGCTCTCTTCCCTAGCTGACAAGCCAGCCGTTTACATGCCTAGTCCCCTTCATAGTAGTTCCCAGCTCTGGCCAACAGAATCAGTCCTTCAGTAAGTTTTATTTTAATAGTAGCTAGAAATATAATTGGGCTGGCAGTATGGCCTAGAGGTTAGAGGAACGAGGTGTGAACGAGCTTGGTACATCCAGCAGACCAGACCCGAGTTTGATTCTCACAACCTCCACTTGCATACTGTGTGATTCTGAGCAAATCACTTAACCGCCCAGTGCTCCCAGATCACCCCTGAAGACAGGCACTTGTGCCTAGTGGGCCTTACCCGGTTAACAAAAGACTAAAATAAAAAAAAATAAAAATAGTAGTATATTCTGCCCATACTCTGTGGATCTTCCCGTAAATTCCTTGGTCCTGATTGCCATTATGAGTCAATATTTGTTCTAATTCTTTCAGTCTTGATCTTAGTGTTTTATTTTTATGGCTTGCAAACATGATTATCCCCACAAGTGTAGCCTTCGGGGCTTCCCATCTAACCGACTGTGGTCTAACCCACTTTATTATATGCTAGGAAATCCCTAATGACCTTAAAGGGGAACTGTCAGCTCCCCAGGAGCAAAGAATCGGGCACCTGTAGCTCCTGGTTAGTTAAAACACACAATATTTAATTTTTTTTATTAACTTACTTGGCTGAAATGTGTATGTTTATCTGGTTAATCTTGTGACTTTCGTGGCCCATTAAATTCCCCAGAGTCTTTCACGGCCAGCCTTCTGATTACGTGACTGACATGCTAAGCTGCAGGGAACTCCTGTGTCCCAGTATTGTTCTCAAAAAAGACTAACACATATACAGTGCATGTTTGTGCTTCTAACGCTGGTAACAATCACCCAAGGGAAGAGCTGTCCTCGGTCGATCAGTACTGGTGTTAGAAGTGCAAACACGCACTGTATATGTGTTAACCTTTTCCAGGAATTATGCTGGCACACAGGAGTCCCCTGTGGGTTATCTTGGCACTCTGGGAAAATAATGGCCAGCGGGGGATTGCAGGATCAACCAGATTAACATACAAATTTAGGCCAGGTAAGTTATTAAAAAAAGTAAAAAAAATGCAGGGTTGGGGCTGAAGCTGCATTGGGGCATTTATGGGAAGACCAGAGGTCAAAAAAGCAAAATAAAAATTAAAAATCTATTGATTCAGATTTTCTAACTTGGGAGTTAATTTGGTTATAGTTGTATATAGCCCTGTTGGCTTTTGATAATGTTCTTCACTTGGGTCTCCTTTGTTTCATTCTGACCCCAGGAATCCACTAGTATTATTACTTGTTGCAGTGCTCTTCTCAGACAGCACTGCCCTGGAGACAAATGGAATGTTATACTAATGATGGAATCTTTAGCTCATGCATTCAATTCATAAGCTGCCCAGTTCAACTACCTATATTGTAACCCTCAGATTTCTTCTCTCCACTGCAAAGACTGGAGATTTTCTCTCTCACAAGTCGTTCCTGAAGTGACATTTGATCAAAAAACCTTAAGATTTTATTCATAGCTGCCTAGTTTTAGTGTTTATTTTATTTTACCTCAGTAAGTGAATTTTAGTGTATTTTTAGTGTGTTTTGCAGTTCTTCTTGGTTTCTGTGAACTGGGGGGGTAACCAACTGCTGTTAACTTAGAACAGAACTTTTAAGTTTTAATTTAAGTTGTTTTAATCATTTTTACTGTATTTTTATTTAAAACTAAGAAGAAAACGGCACTTTCCATTTTAAAAATTGTTTAAAAGTTATTTAAAATGTTTAGAAGTGCTGCCAAGACAGACAACCACGATTTATGCTTAGTCTATCTTGAACAACAACACTTCCCTGTTGATTTTAAAAATTGCACGTCTTTCCCTCCTAAGATGCCTGAAAAACGCCGGGAAAGACTGCAGAGAAAGTTTGAAGAGGGGTTCTTGGGCTCTGACCAGTCCATCTTCTCTAAATATTTGACTGAATCTTCCAGGGCCACAAAAACCACCCCTGATACAGGTGAGGGCCCTGGCAAGAGAGGCATTGAACTGGCTGACTCCCCGTGCCTGCCAAGAAACTGTAAAAGACTAAGCACACTGAGACCCTGGCTGGAATGCCACAAGGGGCTCCTCAAGTGTCGGCTCCTACACCAATGCCTGCTGACTTGGCACAGGCTTTGAAAATCATGCAAATGCTGCAGGGCTTTATACCTTAGGCATGCCAATTTTCATGCCTGTGCAGCACTGTACCAAAAGATTATGGGGCAGTCTGTGCTTGAGATTGCAGAATTTAGTCCTTCCATGCCAGTATCAGAATTATTAGATACTGCTAGGCTAAGTGTGGAAGCCTCTACGTACCTGTTCCAAATGCCAGCAGACACCAATGATACAGCTGCCAGGTGTGTGGCAGCTACTGTGGCTATGAGGAGGTTTGCCTGGTTTAAGGTTACTAACCTCCCTCAGGATACCCAGAGCTAGGCATGGATTTTTTCCAGTCAAAAGTAATTCACTTTCAGGTGAACAGACTGAGGTCTATGTGAAAAAGGTGGATGAATAGAAGCCCACCCGTTGTAGTAATACTGCCTTCACCCTCTTCCTTGACATATGGAAGGGGTGACGGGGGTAGGGCTTCTTTTAGAAGACCCTTCTACCAGGTGCAAGCTTTGACACAGCAGCAGTACCAGCCAAAGCAAGGTGGCTTCGATAGAGCTAGAGGCAGAAGGGAATCCAGGCGTGGCTCCCAGTCTGCCCAACCTCAGCAACAGGCAAAACAAAATCCCTGACTTTCTCTTCAGGCAGCCTCCCCAGTTCATGTAGGGGCAGACTGACTCACTACTTCCAGGAATGGTTAAAGAGCACCACAGATAAGTGGGTTCTGGAAGTTGTGAGTCACGGGTTTGTCCCTAAGTTTCAGATCCCTTCCTCCTTTAAGAACAAGACTGTTCAGGGCAGTTCCTTTCACTGAAAGAAAGCTGCTGTAACAGGAGGTTCAGACACTGCTCTTATCAAGGGCAATAGAGCCTGTCCCTTCCCGATAAAAAGGACAAGGGTTTTATTCAAGGTATTTTCTGGCAATGAAGAAAAATGATGAGTGGTGGCCTATACTAGCCCTCCGACTGCTTCACAAATACCTGGTAAAGCCCAGGTTCAAGCTGGTCACACTGGCCATGATTCTGCTAACACTACAGAAAAGAGTCTGGCTAGCCTCCTTAGACCAAAAGGACACATGCTTCCATATTTCTATAAGGGAGTCGCATAGAAAATATCTAAGGTCAGACTCCCTTCAGGCCACTACCAGTTCTCAACACTACCCTTTGGTCTCACTTCAGCACCAAGAGTGTTTACCAAGTGCCTGGCAGTGGTGGTGCACACCTAAAAAGACTAGGTGTTTCAGTTTTCCCCTACCTGGACGAGTGGCTTATCATGGGAAAGTCTCACCAGCAGGTGAGAGAGCACCTACATGTAACCCAGGACCTGTTGCAGTCCTTGGGGTTCCTCATCAACATCAGAAAGTCAGTCCTGACCCCTGTACAGGTATTATTTTTTGTAGGTGCGGAACTGAACACCATTGTGGGAAGAGCTCCCCCCCCCCCCCCGAGAGAGAGAGGGCAGACAGCATTTTGCACTTGCCAGGCTCGTGTGTCCTGAACGAGCTGAAGCCAGCAAGACAGGTTCTGCAATTGTTAGGCCACATGGCCTCAGCAACAGGCACAGTCCTGGCTGCCAGGTTTCAAATAAAAGATGTTCAGTTCCACCTCAAGGCATACTGGGGCCAGAGGTGGGACTCTCTCAAAACCCATCCCAGTAACAAAGGAGTTACTGCGGGCACTACAGTGGTGGAGGGAGCACACTACCCACGGCACATGGAAAAATGCAGAATCTCTCCAGCATATAAACCTGCTAGAGCTGAGAGCAGTTTATCTGGCCCTTCAGGCCTTCTCTCATTTGCTTCAGTTAGGAATGGTGGTACAAGTCAGAACAGACAGTACCACAACAATGTACTACATCAACAAGCAGGGAGGGACAAGGTCCATTCCTCTCTGCACAGAGGCAATGAGAATCTGGAGTCTAGCTTACTCTCTCAGTGCCTCCTTACAAGCAATTCGTCTGCCTGGCAAGGACAAGAAGTCTGCAGATGCCTTGAGCAGAATAAACCAGGCCCATCACGAGTGGAAAATGAACAAGCAAGTGGTGGGTGTTCTGTTCAGGAGGTGGGGCATCCCAGAGATGGCCCTGTTTGCATCCCACCAGAACCACCACCTACCTCTGTACTGCTGCAGGGACCCTGCCAAGGGAACAGTTCCCATGGATGCCCTAACGCTGGATTGGACAGGGAGGCATCTCTATGCTTTTCCCCCTTTCCTCTGCTACTCAGGGTGCTCAACAAGCTCAAATCACAGCCAGCCTCAATGATCTTGATCACCCCAGACTGGGCCAGACAGCCTTGCTACTCCCTCCTGCTGTCTGTGTCTGTGGCCAAACCAGTCTGCCTTCCTCAGAGGCAGAACCTACTGACCTCCTTCCAAGGGAGGGTCATGTACCCCAACCTCAGGACCCTTAGACTCAAGGCATGGCTCTAGAGGACTTAGAGTATGCAGGTTTGCAACTCTCTGAAGGTGTCCTGGAGGTCCTTAGAGGGTATAGAAAACCCTCCACCAAGAAAACCTATGCCTCAAAATGGAAAAGGTTTTCCGTGTGGTGTGCTGATAATGGTGTGGTTCCAGCTCAAGCTGGTACCAACCTTTCTGGAATATTTAACACATCTGCATTCCCAGGGTCTGCAACATTCAATACTGAGCGTGCATTTGGTCTCCGTATCAGCATACATTTCTGCAGGGAAGGATGCCTCCTTGTCATCAAATCCTATCTTCAAGAGATTTTTCAAAGGGTTGGCCCACCTGTACCCCCCTCACAGGGAACCAGTACCAGACTGGGACCTAAACATTTGTATTATTCAGCTTATGCTTCCCCCCTTCGAGCCTGTGGTTTCTGCAGACCTCAAGTTTGTTACTTGGAAAGCATTGAGCTCCAGGCCCTGTGTATTGAAAAGGATTCTATCTCTTTTTCACAGAGAAAAGGTAGTGCTGAGAATAACTAGGAAGTTCCTTCCTAAAGTGGTCTCAGATTTTCATCTGAACCAGTCTTATCACCTTGCCAGTCTTTTTCACTGAGCATTCTAGCTTAGGGGAATGTATGCTCCACTGTCTGGATGTAAAAAGGGCTTTGAGTTATTACGTGACTTACACTAGAGACTATAGACAGGATAAGCAACAGCTTTTCCTCACCTATGGAGAGGTAGGTAAAGGGAAACCTGCCACCAAAAGAACTATCTCTCAATGGGTAGTTTGATATATCCAGCTTTGCTACTCAAAAGTAGGTAAGGATGCCTCAACTGGTCTCAGAGCTCATTCCACAAGGGGTACAGCTGCCACCATTGCAGCTGCCAGGGAGGTTCCTCTGCTGGAGATCTGTAAAGTAGCTACCTGGAGGTCAGTTCACACCTTTACAAAGCATTACAGCCTGGGCACCCAGTCCAGAAGTGATGTCAGGTTCGGCACAGCAGTCCTGCAGAGTCTTTTGCCCAAGTAGGTTCTATGCCCTCCTCCAAAGCTACTGCTTCATAGTCTACAAGAAGTAATAATATTAGTGAATTCCTGGGGTTAGAAGAAAAAAATTACTCACCTGTAGTATTCTTGTTTCTTCCAATGGGATCCACTAATATTATTACTTTCCCACCCTTACCTCCCCTGCTAGAACCAAGAAGGCCTCTTTAACACTGACTGTTAATCAGCTGGAAGGGGTTGCCACCTGTTGGCACCCTCTTTATTTTAAATGTTTTGATAGCCATTTAGGTTTGTTTCCTCTTCTCAGGTGAATCTGACATTAAAAGTTTTTTTTCTCTGCTATTTACTGATTGTTGATTGCCCCAGTAGGGGTCATTTTTTTATATTAGTTCTAACTGAATATTAATGGGATCTCTTTGCAGGCTCCAAATAAATCTGAGGGTTAGAATATAGGCAGTTGAACTGGGCAGCTTTTCAATTGAATTCATGAGCTAAAGATTCCATCATTAGCATAATATGCCATTTGGCTGCAGGGCAGTGCTATCTGAAAGGAACACTGCGAGTAGTAATACTATTAGTGGATCCCATTAGAAGAAACAAGATTACTACAAGCGAGTTATGTTTTTGTCCGGTCTCATGGTATAGCTACACAGAGTTAATGCACACATTTCCATAGGCTGTTTATAAGAGGGCAAGCATTCATTATTATTTTTTTTTAATAGAGGGGTTTATTGTCTTGTTCTCCTCAAAGCTGCCCCACTCTAACTGACCCCCCCAGCTCCATCACCCTGGTCTTGCCAGGACTTACCCAGAGCTTGCCCGGTCACCGGGTGTGGAGCCTACGAGGGGTTGGTCATCATCCTGCAGCTGTGAGGTCTTTTTTCTCCATTTTCATCCCTTCCCCACTGCTGGGGTGCACATGCAGGATACGCATACGTGGAGGCGTGCACATGCCCGTGGAAGTGCCGCAACACCCTCCTTTCTGTGGTGCCTACAGTCCCGCACTTCCACCAGGCCTCCACCTGGTGGCAGCCATTCGGCTGGAATGCCAGTCCTCCCTTCCTGGGAGAGGAGAGCTGTCCCCCAGATGCTCAATCCTCTCCCTTCCCTGCCAACCCCTGACGGCCGGTGCTTGTTCCCGAACACAGGTTGCTGGCGTGGCGCGAGGTGTCCAGCGCCTTAGCCCTCGGTGCCACCGGACCGGGCCTAGGGCAAACATTTCTGAACAAAAGTTATACACCTTTATTTTATGATGGATAAGAAAGGTACAATTACTTGTTCATATAATGTTCACTGGCTGACCAACTCTGTAAAAAGAAGTAAAGTCATTAGCTTCCTGAAAAAATCCTCTGCTGATTTCCTGTTTTTACAGGAAATGCATTTTTCTGTCACGGAACATGACAAATTTGATAAAACTTTGTTTTAGTGCAGTAGCAACATCTATAAAAGGGCAGAAGATGAGGGGTGGTCATATTAATTCCCACTGTAGTGCAGTTTGAAAGGGTGGACACCTTGGCAGATAAAGATGGCTGCTTCGTACTGATGAAGGGCCATTTTAAAGGACAAATGATGACATTGACTTCGATTTACTTTCCCCAGGCTACAGCTTCTCAGACTACTGCTCCTTCTTTCACGGCTCCCCCAATAGACCTGCCCCTTCGGAGATGTTCGCCCACTCACTGTTTGTCCTCGGTCCCTGTGGTTTGATGGGACCTTGAAGGAGCTGAGGCGAGTGGGGAGAAGATTGGAACAGCGCTGGCAGAAATCTAGCCTGGAGGATGACAAGCTTAGACTGATGGCCCATTATTTGGACTATCGGTCAGAAATCTCCCATAAGAAGGCAAAGTTCCTGTCCAGGGAGATCTCTGCAGCAAGAAATTGACTAGCTCACCTTTTTTTGAACTGTCTATGGGCTGTGCAATCCAGCCTGTCTGCAGACTTGGAAAGTGTTTTCACAATCGAAGTGTGAGGAGTTCACTCGATTCTTTGCAGATAAGGTTGCCACCATTAGGTCGGAGATCCAGCTAACATGTTCTGATGAGTGTTGCAACTGTCGGTGGGAAGTTACAGGCACCCAGTCTGTCTGGGTGAATTTTGATCTGCCAGCGATCACTGATATTATGAAGATTGTCCAAGGCTTGTGACTGATTTGCTGTGGTTTGGACCCTGGTCCCACCCATCTCCTAGTGGAGTGCGTGGATGTCATCGAACCGGTCCTGGCTGAGATTGTCTGGTGTTCATTGGAGAAGGGTGCGTCCCCAAGCCCCTTGAAGGAGATGCTGGTGACACCCCTTTTAAAGAAATCCTCCCTCAACCCAGACTGTCTTGCGAACTATAGACCTATCTCTAACCTGCCCTTTGTGGGCAAGGTTATTGAGAAGGTAGTTGCATTGCAGCTGAAGGACTATCTTACCACCCATGAGGTTTGTGATCCTCTCCAGTCTGGTTTCAGGAGGAGGCACAATACTGAGACAGCCCTTGTTTGGGTACTAAATTTCATTTTATTCTTTGTTAACCAGGTAAGGACACTGGACCATCGGTCCCTTTTCTGGCCCAACCCGGACTTACAACAAAACACAAACAACAATCAATACAAAACAATAACAATTACAACCTGACATGCACAATAAATATTGTTTCAGTTTCAGTTTAAAACTAGTTACAGAAGTTGCTAATCTAATGTCTAGAGGAAAAGTATTCCAAATCATTGGGGCACCCACAGAAAAGCTTGTATTCCACTCCTGAATCTATGGCAAGGGACATTGAATAAAGGGCCAGTTGCAGACCTCAAACTTGGCAAAACATTCCTGAGAGAAACTATCTTAGACAAAGGAAAATACTTTCCAAAATGAAAACACTTAAACATCGCACACCCCACAAAATATTGAATCCTGTACTCTGGAGCGAGCCAACCCAATTTAGCATATAAATAACAATGATGGGTTCGACTAGGAGCCGCTAATATAAACCTACATATATTGTTATAGGTAACAGTCGGAGCATGCATTTCCTTCTGTCCTATATTAAAATAAAGACCGGACACGTAATCAAAATTAGGTAAAAGGGACCCCAAAGCAATAGCTCTCCTAGTATCAGAGGTGAAATATGAAATTAATTTGTATAATAAACCAATATTCTTGTTAATTGTTTTAACAACCAATTGTACTTGAAGGGAAAGGGATAAACATGAATCCAGAATTGCACCCAAGTATGTGAACTGTGACACCTTTTCAATCAAAAGGCCATGCTGGTCCTGTATATCAAGCCTTGGATTATCCTGAAGCATTAATGGTGTCCCAAACAACATAGCTTTGGTTTTGCTCGAGTTTAAAACCATGGCATTACTAGATAACCAAAAGCAAACAGCCCCAAAATCCTCATTCAAAACAGATGACCGCTCATTCACAGTCCCTGCTTGAGCATAGATTATTAAGTCATCTGCATAAAGATATGTACTGCTATGTCTGCATACCCGAGGCAAATAATTAACAAAAATAGAAAATAATAATGGGCCCAGGATGGACCCCTGTGGGACACCACAATGTATTGAGGATACATCCGAGGCAACAGATCTAACCTGGACCTATTGACTTCTATCACGCAAATAATTGCGAACCCAAGAAGCAGTGGCAACAGAGAAACCAATTTCCACTAATTTATAGCAAGCAAGGTCACGATCAATCAAATCAAAAGCCTTGGTAAGGTTCACGAACACCGCCCCATCAAACTACCTCTTTTAAAACCACAGAGGATGGTGTCCGTTAACCCACCCAAGGCAGTACCTGTCCCATGGTATTTTTGAAAGCCATGTTGTTGTGCAGCCAATAATTCATGGGAATCAATGTACTCATTGATTCGCATTGCCACTAATTTTTCAAGCATTTTACCAAGAGGGTTCAAAATTGATATGGGTCTATAATCATCTAAAGAAACAACAGTAACTATCTTAGGGATGGGAACAAAGCTAGCTTTTTTCCATTCAGCAGGAAATACACAGGTAACCAAAGGCAAATTAAACAAATAGCAAAGGGGGTCTCAAATGAATGGAATGGACAATTTCAAAAATTGACCATCTAATCCTCCTCCACAATCACTGCCCCGATCAGGAAGAGACTGCAATAACTTTAGAATCTTTGCCTGGGTTATATCACTAAAATAAAACATAGGCCAATCTAGGGATTCCTCAAATAATTCAAAATTTGGAACACTAACTTGAGAAGATAACATTTATATACTTCGACAAATCAGAAAATTTGTCATTCAGTAATTCTATTTCAGGCAAATCAACAACATCAACATTATCCACAGTTTCATTCTGAATATTTAATTTGGGTTTTGGAGACAGACTGGAGTTAACATTATTCCAGAATCGTTTAGGATTAGCCCAGGTAGACTCGAATCG
Source organism: Neoceratodus forsteri (assembly GCA_016271365.2). NCBI lineage: Eukaryota > Metazoa > Chordata > Ceratodontiformes > Ceratodontidae > Neoceratodus > Neoceratodus forsteri. The sequence goes on along the minus strand of CM057450.1, from coordinate 767,359,829 downwards.
TTCCCTATAATAATGTTTTTTCACTTTCCTTACCTCCTCGGATACTAAATTTCTAAGCCTACGATACAAATTCAGAGCAGTTATACTTGAAAGCCTTTTAAATTCTGACCAGGCCACATTTTGACCCTTTATCAGTTTTTTAATAGAAGGGGAAAACCATCCAATGGGAGAATCACGACACCTAAATGAACGAACAGGGAACATACTATCCTGAATCAGTAACAACTGGTTGTAAAAATAATCCAAAGCCAAATCAACATCAGGAATACATTCAAGAAAAGATCAATCAACAGCTTTTAAGTGGGGAATGTAATAAGGGAATATTAGGCTTCTTAAAGGACCTAGCATGAACCAAACAAGGAGGGGGTTTATATCGAAAATCCATCACACAATATATGGCCATGTGATAACTGAATCAGCCAGTACTCCCGAATCAGCAGTCCTATGTTCCCTGTTCATAACAACCCAGTCGAGTACTGAATGGTTCAGTGTTAGCGGATTTAGCCGAGTAGGCTCCCTAATACATTGAACTAACCCATAAGAATGAAATAAGGATTCTAACCCCATGACATCACTTTTCAACCAATTCAAATACATATCTCCCACTATAACAACATCCTCATATTTAAAATAAATAGAACAATTATCCAAATAATATTTCAGACCATCCTGACCACAGGATGGAGGGGTTATATATGCAACCCACAATAACATTCTTCTTACCCTATAAAACAAATTGAAGTACCAGCCAATCAGATTCACACACTTCATCACCACTAGATTTCAATATTTACATTTGCAAATGTTCTTTAAAATAAATTAAAACTCCACCTGATGATCTTCTGATGGTGAGAGATTGGAAGAACCGTTCAGTCTTGGTTCTCCTTGATCTCTCCTCAGCATTTGACACCATGAACAATGGGGTATTACTGGAGCACCTGCAGCTGATCTGTGGACTGTCCAGTACAGTCTTCAGATGGTTCCATTCATTCCTCATGGGCAGATCTCAGAGAGTGGTGTTGGGGATTTTTTCCTCAGCCCCTCTCCCTCTGTCGTGGGGTGCCTTAGGGCTCTGTGTTATCCCCCATGTTGTTTGCTGTGTATATGCTTCAGTTGGGAGTCATTATAAGGAAGTAGGGGCTGAGTTTTCACTGCTATGCAGAAGATACTCAGCTGTACTTGTCATTTGTGCCTGAACGGGGTGATGCTGTCTCAGTCTTTAACAGCTGCCTTGCTGAGATTCAGTACTGGATGAGTGCCAGCTGGTTGAGATTGGACCTGGATAAGACTGAGGTGTTGGTTGTGGACCCAGGTCATCGGGCAGAGGGATTACCTCCTGGTCTGCCATCCAGGCTTATACTGGGTGGCATCCTGTTGAGGACCTCAGAACGGGTGCGGAATCTGGGCATTGTACTTGACGGTGAACTGACACTTAAATCTCGGGTGTCAGCCGTCATCAGGACCTTGTTTTACCATCTGAGTAACATCACCCAGATAAAGCACCTTGTTCCACCTGAGGATCTTCCAACGCTGGTCCATGCCTTTGTGACCACCCGCCTTGACTGTTGCATTGCTCTGTACCTAGGGCTTCTGGGAGGTGGATGTCCATCACCTGTAGCTGGTGCAGAATGTGGCAGCCAGGTTGTTGACTGGCTTGTCAAGATCTAGCCATATCACACCTGTGCTCCGCGAACTGCACTGGTTGCCAGTGCGGTGGAGGATCACCTTCAAGGTTGTTTTGCTGACTTACAAGGCCCTACACGAACAGGGACCACGTTATTTGCAAGACCTCCTTTGTCTCTACTGCCCCTCCTGCCCACTCCGTTCCACTGACAAGGGATTGCTGGAGGTTCCCAGGGTCTGTTTGAAGAACTTGGGGGCCAGAACCTTTGCTTTTGTGGCCCTGACCCTGTGGAATTCTCTACCTCGTCGGATGAGAGGGTGCCTGACCACTGGGTCATTTAAGTCTGAGTTGAAGACCAACTTGTTTGAGTTGGCGTTCCCTGATGTTACTTAATTGTTTTAATTATGTTATGGTTTGGGATTTTAACTGCTTGAAATTGTTTTTATGATTGTTGGTTGTACAGGTGCTTTGATATTTGAAAAGCACCTGTTGACAAATAAAGAATGACTTGACTTCTTGGTCACTCTTCAAAACTGGACAGAAGGCCCCTTAATATACGGGGGGACGTTAACTTAACATTCAACCCACAGCTAGGTATAACATCCAAAGCCCCGAAGACGGAGCAGCGTATTGCTAGGGAAGTCCATCAACTACTTGGTGAGATGAGCCTGATAGATGTGTGGTGACACATACATGGGAGACAGAGAGATTATACTTTCTTCTCCACCGCCTGTCAAATATACTCCTGTCTAGATTATTTTTTTCTCCCTAAGGAAGAGCTAGGTAAAGTTATAGACACCTGGATGGGGGACTTTGTACTGTCAGATCACTCCCCAATATTTTTAAAATTAGATCTGGTGATTTTCACAAGACCACCTTCTGGCATCTTAATGTGTCATTACTTCAGGTCCCAGAGACCTGGGAAATTATTAAATATACCTATACACAATTCCTACAGGAAATACAACCCAAGAGGTATCAGCAGGTATGTTATGGAATACAGCGAAAGCAGTACTCTGGGGTAAGTTCACTGAGGTTTCCACCCGGAAAAAGAGGGAGAGGGAAGCTAAAAAACCTTGGTTAGAAGGGCAGATTCACAATTTAGAGGCTCAGCAGAAAATAAAAATGTACAAAACTCGTACAAAGAACTTAAAGCCCTGAAGGCGGAATTAGGTAACTTGCTAGACTACTGTGTTGAACAAATTTGTTTGTTATTCTTGCAGCACAAATATTATTGGGGGGGGGCATTCCCAGAAACTTTTGGCCAGCAGGCTTTGAATTCAATGGGTGGATCAAAGCAATAATAACATCCATACAACATCCTCAGACTGCCTGGATTTTGCAACAGGTCCCTGACATAGCGGAGGCCTTCAAATCCTCTTAATCTAGCCTATAAGCCCTTGACCCAGATCCAGCTGCGGAGGAGTTGACAGACTTTCTAGATAGGCTCAGTTTTCTTAAACTTACCCCTCGGCCTCAACAGGGGGGATATTTGACGACCCTTGTGACTTCCCAGGAACTCACAGCGGAAGTACTGTCAGAAGACTAAAGACTGGTAAGTGCCCTGGCGTGGACTGTTTCCCCTGCTGTTTTTCCCAGGAGTTTTAAGGACCTTGTCCAGCCCTTGTTGCTGGGAGTGTATGGGGAAGTTTTTCAGGAACAGGGACATATCCCTCCCTTGTGGTCACAAGCAGTTATATCGGTGATACCCAAACCCGGAAAGGACCACACAAAATGTGCTTCATATAGGCCTATTTCCCTTTTGAACAATAATTATAAGATCCTAACATCTGTTCTTGCCCGACACCTACAACAAATTCTCCCAGGCCTGATTCACTTAGATCAAACTGGTTTCATTCCTGGTAGTCAGGCCAGGATAATCTGAGAAGAACAGTCCACATTGTAGACTACATAAACAAAGTGAAATTGCCCTCACTTCTATTGAGTTTAGATGCCAAGAAGGCATTTGACAAGGTATCTTGGTCCTCCCTGCATCTGGTCCTTTCCGGGTTTGGTTTCCCCTTGCAATTTATGTCTAGTATTTTTAAGCTGTATCACAACCTTAGTGATTATATGTCCCCACTGTTATTTGCCCTCTACATAGAACCCCTGGCCCAGAGCATTCGCCAAAATGTAGATATTAAGGGTGTTGAATCAGATGGGGAGAACATAAGTTGGTACTCTACACCGACATCTTATTATATTTAACGTACACTGATTTGTCTTTACCCACAGTATTTCATCAGATAGAACTCTTTTCGACCCTTTCTGAGTACACTCTAAATAAAACTAAAACAGAAGTCCTTGGCTATCATTATGTGCGCCCCCACCCCCAAACAACTCAAAATCCGTCCCCCATGAACTGGGACTTACCATCAATGAAATAACTTGGGAATAAAAATGGGACTTGCATCTGATCATCTATATGAATTACATTTTTTTATTTTAGTCTTTGGTAACCAGGTAAGGCCCACTAGGCACAGGTGCCTGTTTTCAGGGGCAACTGGGAGCACTGGGCAGTTAAGTGAATTGCTCAGAGTTACACAGTATGCAAGTGGAGGTTGTGACAATCAAACCTAGGTTTGGTCTGCTGGATGTGCCAAGCTTATTCACAGCTCATTACTCTAACCTCTAGGCTATACTGCCAGCCTATAAACATGTCCATGCATTACCCATCTCTAATAGGTCAACTTACAACGGATTTCAAACATTGGTCCCTACCCCCCATTTCTTTATATGCCCGTACCCAGGCACTGAAAATGAATGCCCTCCCTTGGCTTTTATACTTATTTCAGTGCATCCCTTGTTGAGTGTCCCAGAGAGACTTTGATGCCTGGCAGCAACTATTTTTTTACTTTCTGTGGGGCAAGACGCCCCAGAGTGAGGAGATCAGTCTAGTTTCTTCCGAAGCAACAGAGAGGGCTGGTGCTCCCAAATCTCCAGTGGTGTTGGGTAGCGGCCCAGTTGAGAGTTGCCCTTCTTTGGGGCAACCCCCGATATGAAACGGATAGACTTGAAAGAACATACTGATCCACCTTTGCAAGCCTTACAGTTTCAGAAACGTTACATAGATAACCTTAAAGCGGGATTTTCGGACATGCAAGCAGTTTTGGAGGGCTGGAGAAGGGTCATCTCACATGGTCAGATAGAGCGGCAAATGTGGCGATATCATTGGTGCGTTTGTGACCCACAGTTTGGGTCCACTGCCAGTGATGCCTGGTTTCACCAACAAACTAAGAAAGGTATTACTTTGCCTGTGCAATTACTTGCTAATATGGTAATATCCTTTGAAGTGGTTCAGCCAACGTTTGGGTGGGGGCTGGAAGACGGGCGGAGATACTACCAATTAAGAGATTATATTAACGCCCAGATGAGGGTAGAGGATTGGGAGCAAGAGAGTAGCTCAACTATGATTCCCTTTCAAACAATTTGGAGTTCACTGAGTGGGGAGAAGGTTATCTCCTTATAGTGTATGGTGGAATGTTATTATTGATGAAATTCACTAGAAACACAGTCCTGTTATGGTATCGTTCTGAAGTTCTCTTGCTGTTAACCACTGTAGAACAATACCATAACAAGAAGGAATGTCACAGGAGTGTTCACATCTAAGGAGTTATTCAAACCTCCGCAGCGGTTGTGAGCACAGTACAGTAAAAAAAATTAAACGTACCATTTCCGAACTACCTAGGGCAGCCACCATGTACTCAAAAATGTCATCCCTGGATCGGCGGGCATTCATAGCGGAACAGCAGAATCCGCGCACAGTAAAGAAAACAGCATCAGATATTAAAATGTTTAAGAATTACCTTGCTGAGGTAAATGAAGCTTGCACTATAATTGACATCCCCGTCTCAGAGCTCGACAACCTCCTCGCTGATTTTATTTATAAAATAAAAAGGTACATGAAACAGATTATGAGCCCAGCACACTGAGGGGCATCATAGGCAGTATCGATCGATTCCTAATTCAAATAAATTACGGGCATTTGGTTTTCCACGGCAATAACACAGAGTTCAAAGAGACATTAGCCACTCTGTCCGCCAAGTAAAAGTTCCTCAAGAAACAGGGCAAGGGCAACAAACCACATCGAGCCAATGCCCTGTCACCGTCCCACATAGAAAAATTTTACAGCAGCAGTGCCCTAGGGCTTCACAACCCAACCTGTCTTGTAAATCTGGTGTTTTTCAACAATGGCCTTACTTTGTGCTCAGAACAGCTGAGCAATACAATCTACAGTGGGGAGACCTAACGCTGCACACAGACTCAGAGGGGCAGGAGTACATTGAATACAATGAATGGCAAACAAAGACCAGGACTGGGGAAAATCCAAGAGATGTGAGGGTTGTAAAGCCTCGAATGTATGATAACCCCACCACCCCTGACAGAGATCCAGTATTTGCCTACAAACAGTATGCCTCTCACAGGCCAGCCACCATGCTGTCACCCGATGCACCTTTGTACCTAGCTCCAAAAAAAAAAATCTTAAGCCATCAGCAGATATCTGTGCTAACAGAAGACATAGACACGTGTTTCATCCTACCAGGACTCTTGAAACTTGGCTTCCCAGCCAAATGCCCTTTGGGGTAACCCTTGCCTCAGTGTTTGCGCACAGAGGTTCTTTATCTCTATCATAGCCCCCTCCTCTCTTCCAGGGTGAATATATTTAGGTCCTTTAATTTTTTCTTGTAGGGCTTCTGATGCAGATCCTGCACCATGTTAATTTCCCTTTTCTGGACCACTTCTACTCTATGTCTTTTTTGAGATATGGTCCCCAGAACTGGACACAGTACTCTAGGTGGGGTCTTACCAGTGATCTGTACAGAGGCAACAGTACCTCCCTGTTCCTGCTGGTGATAAACCCCCAAAATGCATCCCAGCATCCCACTAGCCCTACCTGGCTGCTTTTAGGTCATCAGATATGATTACCTCCAGGTCTCTTTCCTGCTTGGTGGTCGTCAGTACTGCTCCACCCATTTTGTACTCTGCTTCTGAGTTTCTGTGTCCCAAGTGCATTATTATGCACTTTTTCTCATTGAAACCCAGCTGCCATATCCTTGACCACGCCTCAAGTTTTCTCAGGTCACTGCCCCCCCCTCCCCCGAGTGCCTACCCTATTACAGACTTTGGTGCCATTTGCAAAGAGGCAGACTTTCCATTGCCTCTGAAGTGTCACTTATAAAGACATTAACGGGGCCGGTCCCAGCACTAGTCCCTGAGGCACCCTGCTTGTCACCGTCCTTCCTCGGAGTGAACTCTGTTTACCACCACCCTGTGCCACCTATCTCCTAAGCACTCTTACCTGGCTAACCACCCTTGGACCCCACTCCTAAGCTGCCCGCTTGCTTACTAGTCTCCTCTGTGGAAGAGTATCGAAAGCCTTGCTGAAATCCAGGTAGGCTTCATCCTCTGCTCTAGTTCCTTGGTCACCCAGTGAAAGAAATCTATCAGATTCGTTTGAAATGACCCCCGAAAACATGAATCCATGCTGCCTCAAGTCTTGCAGCTGACTGGTTTCAAGATGTTAGACAATTCTTTTCTTTGGCAGTGATTCCATTAACTTTCCAACTACTGATTTCAGGCTGACTGGCCTATATAGTTGTCAGCGTCTTCCCTACTATCACTTTTGTGATGTGGGACTACACCTGCCCTCCTCCAATCCTCTGGAACCACTCCAGTTTCCAAAGAGCTGTTAAATAGGACTGGCAGAGGTGTAGTCACTACCCCGCTGAGATCCCTTAATACCCTTGGATCCACCCCATTTAGTATCACTGCTTTGTCCACTTCCATATTAGGAAGTCCCTTCAGGACTCTCTCCTCCGAAAATGGACTAGTGTCTACCTTCCTTCCTTCCTTCACAGCTCCTGTTACTTTTGTACCCTCCCCCTTCTCCTTCCACTGTAAACACTGACAAAAGTGCTTGTTTAGGATGTCTGTTTTTTTCCTGATCCCCTTCTGCAAAGTCTTCCCCATCCCTTTTTAACCTTACAGTCCCACCCCTGATCTTCTTCTTTTCGCTTACATACATAAAAAATGTATTCTCCCTTTTTGTTACCATTTCAGCTATTCTCTCTTCAGTTTGTGCCTTTACATTCCTTACTGCCCTCCCTGCTTCCCTCTGTTTCTGCTAGTACATCTCCCTGTCTTCCTCCCCCTTCGACTCCTTATACCTTTTGAATGCTACCCCTTTAGCTTTCACCTTTTCTGCCACTTCTCTTGAGAATCATAGTGGTCTCTTGTTTTTGCTCAGTTGTTTGATGCAGAGGTTTTTTGCCTTCACTATGGCCCTTTTGGCTTCACCCACTGTTCCTCCACCCACTAGGTCACTCCCCCCCCCCCAACCAGGTCATCCCTTAAGGATTTTCCCATCTTTATAAAATCAGCCCACTGATATCCAAGATCCTGGCCCTTGTGTGGTTCGATTTCACAGCTATCCTTATGTTGAAGCACACACTGAACGGAGGTCACTGGTCCCCAGGTGGCCTCCCACCATGACATCTACAGCATTGTCCCAGGTAGTGGGTACCAAGTCCAGTATACCCCATCACGAGTGGGTTCACAGATTAGTTGCGTGAGGAACATCCCCCCAGGGAGTCCAGGATGTCCCTCTTCTCTGTAAAACCACAGCTGGGAGGTTCCAGTCTTCATCCATCAGATTGAAGTTCCCCACCAGCAGCACCTACCCCTTTTCGGTCATCTTGCTAGTGGCTTCTGCCAGTACCTTATTGAACTCCTCCCCCTGTGCTGAAGGTCTGTAGATCACACCAGTGTGAATAGAGGTTCCATTCCCCATCTCTAGGGTTACTCACAATACCTCTGCCCCCCCAACCCCATTCCCTGTATATCTGTCGCTGTACTGCCTTCCCTCACATAAAGCACCACACCCCCTCCCTTTCTTCCCACCCTGTCGTCCCTGAACAGAGTTTAGCTGGTATGGCCATGTCTCAGTCATGGTTTTCGGTGCACCACAACTCAGTAATGGCTACAGTATCCAGGTCAGCCTCTACCATGATGGCCTCTGGGTTTGGAAACTTATTACCTAGTCATCTAGCATTCACACACATGGCCTTCCATATTTTACCACTCTGTTTATTACCTTTTTTTCCTTTTTGACCTCCCTCCTTCCCCCCTCTCTTTTTAATGCTTCTGTTCCCATCCCCCTTCATTTTTACCATCTTGTTTCTTTTATTAATTTGCACCCTGGGCGATTTCATCCCACTTGGGTTCTCCTTACTCTCTACTTCACCTTTTGGGGGGGATGGGCAGTTCCTGCCTCCCCAGTGTCTTCCACCACCCCCTCGGCTATTTTAAATGTTCATCAAAGAAACATTTAAACCATCCTCTGAGAACTGCAGTTCCCTCCCGGATGTATGGAGGCTATCATCGCTGTCAAGGCCTTAATCCCTCCAGAAGGATCCACAGTCCCCAGTGTACCTAAACTCTTCCTCCCTGCAATATTTCTACAATCATGAGTTGAAGGTCCTGGTGCATAGATCCCTCTCCTCCACCCTGTCATAGATAGGTAGCACCTCGGTGAAAGCCACTGAGTGTGCTACCTGTCTAAGACCACTCCCCAGCTCTCTAAACTTCCCCTGCACTATCCCTACCCCATGCCTAGTCAGGTCATTAGTCCCCAAGTGGACAGTGACATCCAGCCATGCCTCTGCCCTAGCGATCCTCAGAGTCCGCTTCCCATCCCTCCGGGCTATGGCACCATGTAGCACCTATTCCCCCCCCTTCCTGTTCCAAAATCTGTCCCCTTCACAATAGAGTCCCCCACCAGGAGTTGCTTCCTCCTTCTCTGATGTCCTTACTTCCACACTCCTTGGGGTCTCTGCTATGGAAGACCCTTACATCCTCCCTGGCCACTATCGCAGGTGCCTCCTCCAGGCATCCTGCCTTGTGAGAGCGGCATAGGAATTGTGTAGTGGTACCACTTGAGGAATGTGCCTCTGACCCACCACTCCCACCCTTCCAGAGCCCACCTTAGTCCAGCCGTTCCTCCTCCCTGGCATCCTCTGAGGTAACGGTGGCAAACTTGGTGGCCCCTGGATGAGGGAAGAGGTACCCCTAATCTTATCCAATTCAGTCTGGAGTCTAGATACCTCCTCACTCAACTCAGAGAAGTGCGTGCAGATGGTGCAGCACCATAGTCTCCATAAGGTCTCTCTGAAAACAGCCACTGCACTGCACCATTCCCAGCATTCCCAACTGCTCTTCTCCCTCTGTTACTTGAAAATACCCAAGTGCCTTTACCACTGATTAGGATATTTCTAGCTTTCCATTTTTTCAGTTTGTCATTAATTGTGTTCCCCCATACCTGGTTTAAATTCCCTTATACTGCTTCCCTAGAAAAGACGTTGCTTCTGTTCCCAGGTTAGGCCTACCTTTTCCCTTCTGCCCTTCCCAGCAGTGAATGCAACAACAGGAGCAAACAGATGCCTTAACTTAGTCGACTGGCATGGTCCCCCACTTTTCTGCTTCCTCTTGAGGTTGCCTAAGATGCCAGTTTTACTCACCTGTTCCATTGCTTCGCTGTCCCACTCACTCGCTGGGACATGAATGTGAGTGGGACACATTCGATGGAAGTGCTTTTTTACTTCATAAAGGGCTTCCTGCTCAACCCAGATGGGTCTGTCTTTCTCCTTGTCCTGCCTTCCCTCTCCAAACACAATTCACAGCTTGCTTATCTAAATGACTTTGAAAAATTGTAATTGATGCGTAACCTGTTTAATTATCTGCACTTACTCTGTAACCAATTGCATCTGCTTCTCACCCTGTAATGTTATCTCCAGGTCGCCCCTGAAAAAGGGACCTTCGGGGCCCAGCGGGCCTACCCGGTCATCAAATTTTAATAAATAAATAAACAGTCTTGGTGTGCCGAAGTCTCCTGTGGCTGCAAGAAAAAAAACAGAATCCCAAAATAGATTAATTATATTTCATTCTGCAACAGCTCTCATGCTGTTAGCGCTTTCGTTCCATTCACCCCACACTTTGAAAACCTCAAATCATCCTCTTTTTAAAGTATTGAGGTTATGTAGGGGCTTTCTGCTCAGCCCAGATTGGTCTGCCTTTCCCCTAGTCCTGCCTTCCCCCTCCAAACAGTCTCGGCATACAGCCGACTCCTGTGGCTGCAAGGAAAGAAACAGAATCCAAAAATGGGTTAGTTACAGGTTTTCACTCTGCAGCAGCCCTTGTACTGCTGGCACTTTCACTCCATTCACCAAGCACTCTAAAAACTACAAACCCATCTGAAGGATGCCCCACCCAAAGCATTGCTACTCCCCATCTCGACCTCCCCCTCACAACCATTACCTCAGGTTCGTGTGCTTATGGGTGACAGTGCTGCTGTTCCCACACATAGAACTTCGCAGCATTATGACAAATATGCTGATACCTGTGGTTTCTAGAGATGGCGGTAGTGATAGATAGATAGTATCCACCAACGCCAGCTCTGCACGAATTTGCAAGGTCGTCTCTAGACAGATCAGAGTCCACTGGGGATGGGAATGGTGCGAATGGGCCCAAGGGGGGAATATATAGCTGCACCTAAAAGCAACCTGAAAAGACCTGAAATAAGTACCTTAGTTTAGGACTGAAGTGTCACTTGCTTCATCTTGCTGGTGTTGGTGCTGTTGCTACCAATCTGCCCTCAGCTGCAGCTACTTCCCATTCTAGATACATAGACACTATCGGCAGATAAGGGCCTGTGGCCCACCTAATCTGCTCATTTGAGCTTGTAAGTTCACTTTTGTTTTCCTAGAAGTCTGTTGCCCCTTACCCCTGACCTGCAGAATTCCCTTATGTCTATCCCATGCATTCTTAAATCCCGTGATTGTTTCAGCCCCCACCACTTCCTCTGGCAGGGTGTTCCACTTGTTCACTACCCGTTCTTTGAAGAAATTCCTCCTCACATTTCCTCTGAATCGCCCTCCCTCCAACTTCTTCCCATGCCGTCTAGTACTGGAGCATCTTTTTCACTGGAAAATAGTGTATTCCTGCACCCTGTTCCTCCTTGTAAGGTAGTACTTGTATGTCTCTATCATATCCCCTCTCCCTCCTTTCCTCCAGGGAGTATATATTCAAGTCCTTCAACCTATCCTCGTAAGACTTGTGATGCAAACCCTGTACCATCTCTGTTGCCCTCCTCTGAACCTTCTGTACCCTATGTCCTTACATAGGTAGGGTCTCCAGAACTGTACACTGTACTCCAGGTGGGACCTCACTAGTGTCTTGTATAGTGGAATTATGACCTTCCTCTTCCTGCTGGTGATGCCACTGTTATGCATCCCAGCATCCTATTTGATTTACCTGCTGCCTTGCCGCACAGTTTCCCTATCTTGAGGTCATCAGAGATGATAACTCCAAGGTCCTTTTCCTGCTTGGTGCATGCTGTGTCCTCACCCCCCCCCCAACTGTTGTTCCAGGGTTTTTGTGCTCCATATGCATTATCTTGCACTTCTTTGCATTGAATTTCAACTGCCAAACCCGTGACCATTCTTCAAGCTTCTGCAGGTCCCTTCTCATTCTGTCTACACCCTCTGGCATGTCCACTCTGTTATAGAGTTTCATGTCATCAGCGAATAGGGAAATTCTGCTTTCTAAGTCCTGCACAATGTCACCATACCTCTCAACCTCTTGCCTCACGAATCAGGGACAAAGCTCAAAAAAATTAGAGACAAAGATCAAAAATCAGGGACACATCTTAAAAATTGGTACTATTCACTCAGAAAGCTGATAGAATAAAGGGATGTGTGTTAAGATGCATTTTCTGAAGAAGAACAAGTCTATAACTTTAATGTCTGACATTAATTTGTGATTTTAATCCCCACTGTTCTGTCAAAAAGTGCAACTTTTACGAGGGACAGAAGAACATTTTGAGGCAAAATCAGGGACAGTTGAGAGGTATGAATGTCACTGATGAAGACATTGAATAGGACCGGTCCCAGCACTGATCCCTGTGGTACCCCACTTGTCACTCTTCCCTCTGTGGAGTGACAGCCATTTACCGCCACCCTCTGTGTCCTGCCATCCAGCAAATTTCCTACTCACCGCTCTACTGTCCTACCCACTCCCACATTCCCCAATTTGTTTAATAGCTTTCTATGTGGCACAGTGTCAGAGGGCTTGCTGAAGTCCAGATAGGCCACGTCCACTGCCCTCCCCGATCCACCTCCTTTGCCACCCAGTCAGAAAATTAATGAGGTTGGTCTGACATGACCTCCCCTGGTGAAACCATGCTGCCTTGGGTCCTGTAGTCCCTTGGCAACCAGATGTTCCACCAATCTCTCCTTCAGTAGTGCTTCCATGATCTTCCCCACTACCAATGTCAGGCTGACTGGTCTGTAGTTCCCTGCTTCCTCATTGTTCCTGCTTTTGTATAAGGGGACTACTTCTGCTGTCCTCCAGTCTTTGGGTACCTCCCTTGTTTCCAGTGATTGACTAAACAGGATTGCCAGAGGTTCAGCCACCACCTCTCTTAGTTCCTTTAGGACTCTGGGGTGCACCCCATCTGGCTACATTGCTTTATCAACTCTTATTCCTTCCAGTTCCTTTAGGACCCTTTCCCATGTAAAGGAACTTGTGTCCATTTCTGCTTCATTCCCACCCCTTGTACTCCCTTCAGGTCCATTACCCTCCTCTTCTTCAGTAAAGACTGAGCAGAAATACCTGTTCAGTATGTCAGCTTTACTGTTGTCATCCTCCATGTGGCCTCCATCCTCCCCCTTCAGTCTCACTATCCCTCCCTTTGCCTTTTTTCATTTATGTACCTGTAAAAGGTTTTGTCCCCTCTACCCACTGATTTTGCGATGCACTCTTCTGTCTGAGACTTGGCTTCCCTTACTGACCTCCCTGCCTCCCTCCGCTTCTCCTGGTACTTCTCCCTATCCCCTTCTGACTGCGTCTTTTTGTATTGCCTGAATGCAATCTGTTTGGCTTTCATTTTCTCTGCTACCTCCTTGGAAAACCATAATGGCCTCCTCTTCCTTTTCCTCTTACTGACCTGCTTAATGCATAATTCTATTGCTCTTGTAATCCCTGTTTTAAATATTGCCCACTGTTCCTCAACCCCTGATTCCCGCCCCATTCCCATTAATGCCTCTTTCAAGCATCTCCCCAATTTCCCAAAGTCTGACCCCCTAAAATCCAGGATACATGTGTTTGTACGGTTTGGTTCAAACAACATGAAGTCTTGCTGTATTCTGACTATTGCAGTTAGGTCCTGCCTTTCAACTGCCCTGGAGAACAAAGAATTAACTTTCCATGACCAGCATGGAACATTCAGCGCAAGCTCGGTTGAAGCCTCTGTCTGCTGTTGTTTAAACTCCAACCATCAGATTCTTTACTCCGCCTCACTGAACAGTCTCTCCGGAGATTTCTCCTTTGCTCGGTTCAAAAAAAGTCGGTTAAAGTGTTGTTTTTTCGCTCGGTTCTACTGAATTTCTGCTACTGAACCTGTCGGTTTAAGTCTCTGTGTGTGGTACCGTGAGTACTGGATAGGTTTTGCATTTAGTTTCTGTGTGGAACTTGTAATCATTGGATCGGTTCGGTTTGAACCGAACAGATTGATTTTAAAAAACCTTTGAGTTTATTAGTGTGTGGTAGCGGTCCGTGTCAGTTAAAAAAAAAAAAAAGATTTAATTAATGCTTTTTTTTTCCCAAGATCTGTAACACGATCAGGAACCGATAGGGGTGTCTTGCCCATGGATCAGCTGCAAAAGGGTACGCTTTGGATAGGATTGGCCATGTCTGAGAAACCCAAGAAAAAAACGGGCCCACTGTTTCACTTCTAGGTGTGTGTGGGAAGCCTTTACAAGGCTGATCCCACACACCTGTGTTTATTGTCTGGGGTTTTGACCACCTCGATTCAGACTGCCAAATTTGTAAAAGTTTTCCCAAAGCTACCCTGGATAAGAGAGTAGGTAGACTGAGGGAAAGGGAGGCCGAGAAGTCCGCTGACCCAGATGGCCAGCCCGGTTCGGTTCCGACCGAACCAGAAGGAGTGCCCTCTGACCAGGGCAAAACTTCTTCGGGCAAAAGGAGAGCCAATTCTGAGGGGTCCGTTCCGGTTAAAAGAAAGAGAAGGGAAAAATCATCTGGTTCGGATCAACAAATTCTTTCTCCGACCGCTGATGAAATAGCCAAAGCGATAAGGATAGTTCAGTTGCTTACTTTGGTTCCAGATGAACTGGCACCATCTGTCAGGGTCTCGGTTCGGCCGGTTCCACCGGTTCCGGATTATGAATTAGAAGAATATTATGAACCGGAGGAGGAGGAAGAGGAGTATGAGGAAAGTGAATGTGGTTTTGAAAGTCTGGATGTGCCCATTGACCCGGACATCTCCCCAGACAGACCTTCAGGGGTGTCTCCTTCTAGGCTTTCTGAGTCCCCCTCCCATTTCATGTTTTACAAGAAAGTGGCCTAAACCCTTCAGCTTCCTATGGAAGAAGCTGTGGATGACCAGGAGGAGCCTGACTATGTGGAAATGATGGATATCCCAGAGTCCAGGAGGCTGTCTATTCCCTTACACAAGTCTTTTGGGAAACAGACATTTAAGATTTTAATGACTCCTAATTCTGTACCTCCTGTGGATAAAAGAATGGACAAGAGGTATACTTTGTCAGGCTCAGATACGGAGTTCCTTACCCAGCAATGCAGCCATGTTGGGGTAGTGCAGGCTGCAGCCTGTGATAAGGCTAATATACCCTTGGCTTCACACCCCCCAGATAAGGACTCCAGGAGGATTGATGCCATGGCAAAGAAACAGTACATGGCAGCATCCTTGGGACTCAGGCAGGCCAGTTATATGGCCTATACAGCTAGATATCAGAAATCTAGATGGGACACTGTCATGGCTTTAGCTAAACAGATCCCTGGCCAGCTTGCCAAGGAGCTAGAGCAGGTGGCTGCTGATGGTATTGAGGCATCCAAGGTTCAATTCCATGCTGCAGTGGACTCCAATGATGTTTCATCTAGAGTCATGGCTACATCTGTGGCACTTCGTAGGATGGCTTGGCTCAGATGTACTAGCTTGTCGCAGGATACCCAGACTAAGGCCATGGATTTTCCTGTTGTGGGTAATTCTTTGTTTGGGGAGCAAACAGAGAACTACTGTACAGTACATGAAGAAAATGGATGAATACCGGACCACCTATAGGAGTGCTCAGGCCAAGGAAAGGCAAGCCACTCCTCAAAGGCAGCATCTCAGGGGCAGGGGCAGGCCTTTCATAGGCCTTTCTACAAGCCCAGGCCTCCTCTTCTGCCTATGCTCAGAGGGTTCTTTAGAGGAGAGGCAGAAGGGTACAAGCAGGCCTGCTACCACCCTCAGCCTAAACCCCTGCCAAACAGGCACCTGATGGGTTTGCCAGGCCGATTCTCCACCACCTGTAGGGGCAGGCTGGCTTACTTTGTCCAAGACTGGAAGTCTTTAACATCAGACAAATTGGTCCTGGAAGTAGTAAGCTAGGGACTGGTTCTCAGCTTCAAAAAATTTCCAAAGATGAGAACCAGGTCCTTTCCACTTGCAAATCCCTCAGAGACACTTGCCCTAGAGGCAGAGGTCTCTTCCCTCCTGGCTCTCAGAGCTGTGGAAAGGGTTGTACTCCAGGTACTTCCTCACCCCCAAAAAGACAGGAGAATGGCGGCCCATCCTGGATCTCAGATATTTAAACAAGCACCTTTTAAAGCCAAAGTTCAAAATGGTGACTCTAGAAATAATTCTGCCCTCTCTAAGGCCAGGGGACTGGCTAGTCTCCCTGGACCTCAAGGATGCCTACTTCCATATTCTTATCAGAAGCTCCCATCGAAAGTACCTCAGATTCGAGCTCCCCTCAGGCCATTACCAATTCATAGCAATGCCCTTCGGCCTAACCTCTGCTCCGAGGGTGTTCACAAAATGCCTGGCAGTAGTAGTTGCTTCTTTAAGAAGGCAAAGGATTGCCATCTTCCCATACCTGGACGACTGGCTCATAGTAGGCCAGTCCCCAGACTAAGTCAAGTTACACTTACAGATAACTCAGCAACTGCTCACCTCTCTAGGTTTCCTTCTGAATCTTTCAAAGTCAGTTCTAGAGCCTGTTCAGCTCCTCACCTTCATAGGCGCAGAGCTAGATACAGAAAAGGCCAGAGCCTTCCTTCCCCTGGACAGGGCAAGGACCCTTATCACACTGGCCTCTTCATTCACCCTACAGGAGTCTCGACCAGCGAGGCATTTCCTGCAGCTCCTGGGGCACATGGCTGCTTCTACAGCAGTGGTGCAAGGAGCAAGATTTCAGATGAGGGACATTCAGTTCCACTTGAGAGCCTTTTGGTCTCAGAAAAAGGACCCTCTGACCAAACTGATACCAGTGACTCGAACCCTGATCCAGGCCTTGCAGTGGTGGCAGGATCAGAACAATCTAAGAGAGGGAGTTCCTTTTGTCACTCAGTCTCACTCTTTAATCCTTGCTACAGATGCCTCCCTCTTGGGGTGGGGGGGCCCACTTGGGAGACTATATGGTCCATCTGAATAGCTTGGGACTCAGACCAGCTACACTAAGGGTGCATCTAGCAGCTGTCTCTGCTTTTATTTCGCAGGTAAGCCCTCTTCTCTTTCAGCTCACCCTGTATTCTCCAAGTTTTCTCAGGGATTGCTTCATATCAATCCGCCATTCAGGGACCCTGCCCCTCCTTGGGACCTTAACGTTTGCATTGCTCAGCTTATGCAACCCCCTTTTGAGCCTTTGTCCTCAGCAGAGCTTAAGTACTTGACTTGGAAAACTGTGTTCTTGGTGGCCATCACTTCTGCCAGGTGCATAAGTGAGTTACAAGCCCTGTCAGTGGAGCCTGATTTTATCTCTTTCCATAGAGATAAGGTGGTCCTCAGGACTAGCAGGAAGTTTTTACCTAAGGTGGTTTCAGACTTCCACCTTAACCAATCTATGTCTCTTCCTGTGTACTTTACTGACCATTCCTCCTCTGGTGAGAGGAGGTTGCACAGTTTGGATGTGAAAAGAGCCCTTAGCTACTACATAGAACGTACCAAGGGTCACAGGTTTGACTCCCTCCAACTGTTCCTCACTTATGGTGAGGTAGGTAAAGGAAAACCTGCCACTAAAAGATCCATTGCCAGGTGGATTGTCACTTGCATTCAATTTTGTTATGAAAAACCAGGTAGGATTCCACCCTCAGGCCTGAGGGCTCACTCTACCAGAGGTACAGCTGCTTCCCTGGCTGCTGCCAGGGATATTCCTATCTTAGAGATATGTCAAGCAGCTACCTGGAAAACTGTTCACACTTTTACCAAGCATTACTCTCTGGATATCCAGGCTAGGAGTGATGCTCGGTTTGGCACAGCTGTGCTTCAGAGCCTATTTCCTAAGTAGGTTCTGTGCCTCCTCCATGGAGGTACTGCTTGGTAGTCTGCTATTGTCAGAATACAGCAAGACTTCATGTTGTGTGAAGAAAAAATTACTCACCTTAGTAATGTTGTTTCTTCTAATGGAGTCTTGCTGTATTCTGACCTCCCCCCCCGCCTTCCCCTCTCAGAACCTTTGTTTTTGGGTTGTGGGTGGGCAGTAGCAGTGTTGGCACTCAGGAGGTGCCCCACCTTTTTTATTACCACCCTCTTTTCTTTGGGCGGGTGGGTGTTGTGTTTATTTCATTTTTTGGGTTTCCTGACTTGAGTCTTTATTTTGGGACCAAAAAATCTGTTATTATAATTAGTAGCCAGTTGGCTAGTGTAGGTTTACAGCTTCCACACAGGACCTCAGTGAGTTTAGCTTGTAAAGATCTGATAGTTTGAGTTCAAACAGCAACAGACAGAGTCTCAACCAAGCTCGAGCTCAGCGTTCCATGCCTGGCATGGAAAGTTAACTCTTTCATCTCCGGGCCAGTTCAAAGGTTGGGACTCGCTGCTATTGTCAGAATACAGCAAGACTCCATTAGAAGAAACAACATTACTAAGGTGAGTAATTTTTTCATCTGGCAACTGTTTCTGCCTTCTTGTCAGTAGGCAAGCCCTCTCCTCTGTCAGCCCATCCTGTGTTTTGTAAGTTCTTCAAGGGATTGTTGCACACCAATCCCCCCTTTAGGAACCCTTCTCCTGCTTGGGACCTTAATGTTTGCATTGATCAGCTTATGCAACCACCCTTTGAGCCTTTGTCCTCTGCAGAGCTTAAGTACTTGACTTGGAAAACTGTGTTTTTGGTAGCCATTACCTCTGCCAGGCATATCAGTGAATTGCAAGCCCTGTCAGTGGAGCCTGATTTCATCTCTTTCCATAGAGATAAAGTGGTCCTAAGAGCTAACAGGAAGTTTTTGCCTAAGGTGGTCTCAGATTTCCACCTTAATCAGTCTGTCTCTCCCTGTTTTCTTCACTGACCATTCCTCCTCTGGAGAGAGGAGGTTGCACAGCTTGGATGTTAAAAGGGCCCTCGGCTACTACATAGAGCGCACCAAGGGTCACAGGTTTGAGTCCCTCCAGTTGTTCCTCACATATGGAGAGGTCGGTAAGGGCAAACCTGCCACTAGAAGATCTATTGCCAGGTGGATTGTCTCTTGTATACAATTCTGCTATGAAAAACTGGGTAGAACACTACCCTCAGGCCGGAGGGCTCACTCTACTAGAGGTACAGCTGCTTCCCTGGCTGCTGCCAGGGATAGTCCTATCTTAGAAATTTGTCAAGCAGCCACCTGGAAAACAGTCCATACATTCACCAAGCATTACTCTCTGGATATCCAGGCTAGGAGTGATGCTCGGTTTGGCACAGCAGTACTTCAGAGCCTATTCCCAAAGTAGGTTCTGTCCCTCCTCCATGGAGGTACTGCTTGGTAGTTCTGCAATAATCAGAATACAGCAAGACTTCATGTTGTTTGAAGAAAAATTACTCACCTTAGTAATGTTGTTTCTTCTAATGGAGTCTTGCTATATTCTGACCTCCCCCCGCCTCCCCTCTCAGAACCTGGTTTTTGGGATGTGGGTGGGCAGGAGCAGGGTTGGCACTCTAGAGGTGCCCCTTTTTCACCCTCCTTTATTTTGGGTGTGTGTTGTGTTTTGTTTTTTGGGTTTCCTGACTTGAGTCTTTGCTTTGAAACCAAAAAACCCTTTTTTAATAAATTTAGTTGCCAGTTGGCTAGTGTGAGTCTTTTGGAGTTTAAACAACAGCAGACAGAGGCTTCAACTGAGCTCGTGCTGAACGTTCCATGCTGGCCGTGGAAAGTTAACTCTTTGTTCTCCGGGGCAGTTGAAAGGCAGGACATAACTGCAGTAGTCAGAATACAGCAAGACTCCATTAGAAGAAACAACATTACTAAGGTGAGTAATTTTTTCTTCTGCTCCTTCTGTGATTTCAAAGCACAGTGACCAGTGGTCACTGTTTCCCAGGTGGTGCCCCACAGTTACCCCCATCACACTGTCCCAGTTTGTGAGCATGAGGCCCAGTATTGCCTTCTGCCGAGTTGGTTCCATGACCAGTTGCTTCAGGAAGGCACCTTGAAGGGAGTCCAGGATAAATCTGTCCCTGGTTGATGCTGCTGCAGGAAGGCTCTGGTCCATGTCTGGAATATTGACGTCTCTAACCAGCACCACCTCACCCTTGTCTGCCATCCTTTGGATGGCTAGTATCAGCTCCCTATCTATTTCTTCCTCCTGGGATGGTGGTCTGTAGACCACCCCTGTGCGGATGGCTCACACCCTTTACTGCTGTCATGTCTCAGGTCAGCTGGTCTTTCCCCAATTGCCACTGATTGGGATCTGCCTGAAAGATAAGACTTAAACCTATCTGTCTGTATGGCGGATGCTATCTCCCCACCTCTCCCCATTACCACGGGAGTCCCTCAGGGTTCTGTACTTGGGCCTCTCCTTTTTTCAATCTTCCTTAACTATCTCCCTCTGGCTTGCACATCGACAAGCATACACACGTATGCTGATGACACAGTACTGTATACGACAGCAACAACAAACAAGTGTGCTGCAGTCGGCGGGAAGAACAAAGGGAGGTGCTATATTTAGGGCTGCCAACCCGCAAACAGTCAAGGTCCAGAAAATAAGCACTCCAGCCTGGTATCAGAAAAAATACAGGTCCAACCAAATGTTAGATGCTATCAAAATATCGATTTAATAGTAATGCAAGTGCATAGTGACCAACAGGCTAAAAAAAAAACAAAAGATCACAGAACCCAGTGCTTCGACTCAAACAAGAGTCTGATGAAGACTCTTGTTTGAATCAAACAACAGGTTCTGTGATCTTTATGTTTATAAGCCTGTTGAGTCTCTATGCTCTAACAGGTAAGTCAGTCTCTGATATCACCTCCAGGATCCAAATGGATTTCAACAATGTACGATGCTGGTTTAGAGAGCAACACCTCATCCTAAATTCAAAGAAAAGTGTCTCTATGATTTTCGGTACTAGGCAGAGGCTAGTCAGTTTCTCCTCCTTGCCCACCTTCCACACCTTAGATGGGACTGTATTAGAAGACACCTCCTCCTTCCGATACCTCAGAATTTGGCTGAACAGGAACCTAAACTTCTCGGTCCACATCGATGCCATTCTGAAGAAACTCCGGCCTAAGCGTGGGGCCCTATACTGCAACAGTAAATGTATCCCTCTTCTGGCAAGGCGCGAATTGGTACCTAAAATGATTATGCCAATTTTTGACTACTGTGACTTAGTATATGGAGCTGCCCCCGAATCCTTCTTATCTAGGTTGGACCCCCTCTTTAACTCCTTCTGTCGGTTTGCCTTAGATGCCCTTGCCCTGACCCACCACTGCACACTCTACTGCTCTCTGAACTTTCCCACCCTTGCCGACAGGAGAACCATGCATGCAACTAAATTCACCTCAAAATTCTGGCTGGGTTCTCTCCCTGCCTACCTCTCTACCTCCTTATCTGCCCCGCTCCCCTCCAAATACTCCCTCAGATCTGACGACTCACGTTCCCTGAATATACCCTACAGAAGCACTACGTCAGGCCAAATGGCTTTCTCCCATCGTCTACCTAAACTTTGGAATCAACTTCCGTCCCAAATCCGACACTCCTCCTCAGTCAATTCTCTCTCTCCACATCCCTAACAAACTATCAAGTGACAAACTGCAATTGCACATAGTCCCTCTGGGCTTGTCTCTGCTGAAGGTCTATTTCTCCCCCCTTCCTCCAGTAGGACCAATTAATGTCTCCACTATCCTAAACCCTCCTGCATCCTAGCACTTATACCTCTCCTGCACCACCCCTTTTGCTATTATATAAATATTCTTGAGCTTGTTATCTCGTTTGTTTGGCTATATACAGTAAATGCTATTTTTTTCCTGGGTTCTGTATACTGCTGTGCTATGTAATTGCTCCCTCTCCACTTCCCCCAGGACGTGCTGTGAGACGAGCATCTTATTGCTCAGTGTAATTCTCCTGGTGAAACTTTTCAATAAATAAATAAACAATAAACACATTTTCCTTTCCAGCTTAACCCACAGTATCTCTCCTCCATTTTGTTCCTCCTGGATCTCTGTAGCCGTTATGCCATCTTTTGCATAAAGTGCCACACCTCCTCCCTTCCTGCCTGCCTTGTCTCTTCTGAATATGTTCTAGCCGGGTATGGCCATCTCCCAGTCATGGTTATCATTACACCAGGACTCTGTGATGGTCACAGTGTCCAAGTCCGACTGCACCATGACAGCCTCCAGATCCTCCATCTTGTTGCTAAGGCTCCTGGCATTGGCACTGGCACACATGGCTTTCTATGATTTGAACTCCCTAGACTGATTAGCTGTTCTACTCCAGCCCCCTTCCTGGTTGTCCTTTATCCCTGGTTCTCCCTGCTGTCTGCCCTTCTGTTGAATTTTGCCCCCTTTCTGCCTATCCACCTCTTGGGTGCTTATCTCCATCTTTTGCACACTATTTTGTAGAGATATCCACTCTTCCTGTTCACTAGTTCCACTGCCAGCTGTGGGGGGTGGGCAGTTAGGTACTCTCCTTTCTGGCCTGCCACCCCTGTTGGCTAGTTTAAGTGCTTGTCCATGTAGCATTTATACTTATCATTGAGTGCTTGGATCTCCCTCCAGGATGGATGCAGGCTGTCAGGCTTAAACAAACCTCCATCCTTCCAGGTGGGTCCCCAGATACCAATGAATCCAAACCCTTCCTCACAGCACTAGTTCTTCAACCATGAGTTAAAGTTCCTGGTGCATGCGCCCCTACGCTCTCCCATGCCTCTCACAGGTAGTACATCTGAGAAGGTGACAGAAGTAGCTACTTGCTTGAGACCTCTCCCCAATTTCCTAAACTCTTCCTGAGATAGCTCTAAGAGGTGCTAGCTGCATATTCGAGCAGACTTAATAGACCTCTAGGCCTTTATCTGCTGGCATATTTCATATGTTCTCTGCCTCGGCCACGTCAATGAATAGTTTCAGCTGCTGGCCTGACTTCATTATACACAGCCAGGGTCGGACTGGCCTGGCCAGATACCTGGAAATTTCTGGGTGGGCCCCCTTGCCATGCGTATTTCACATATATCAATGCATATATGGAGGGAGCAGCTGTTAGAATGGAACAGAAACTGTTCAGGCCCCTTCATGTACGCTGTGAGTGAGTGAGACTGGAAATGTCAGTAAACAGTGCAGGATGAGGGAGACCGAGGTCAAAAGAAATGTCTGGTGCAGCAAGTAAGTGTGACAGTGCCCCTCTACCTTTGATCTTCTTCACACTAAATGACTTAGCGTAATTAAACACAATTTAGGAGTAGCCCAGAGCAGAGAAAAAAACAAAGGAAGGGTTAAGACATGAACTCAGACACTGGCAATCCCTGGCGCCTTCCCTGCATGACTTTTGCCCAGTTGCTGCTAAGCTAATTGTTCAACTGGTGTGGGGGTGGTAAGCACTGGTGGCGGGGCGGGCTCTTGCCTCTTCAAAATACCAGGTTTACCTGTGTCTGATTCCTGGATCTGATTCCATTTGTTGAAATCCTTCTTTTGGTTCGGCACAAGGGCACATGCCACGGCACAACATGCGGCTCGCACACCAGCTCTCTCGAGTGAGTTTCTCTAACTAACTGGAAAAAATGTTTGGTGGCACTTTCCCTCTCTCTGCTGCCAGCGACGGGCCATTGCCCAGACCATTTCAATTTTACAGGTACTCTGCAATGTATATAAAATTTGAGACGGGAGGGACAGAGACTCGGAAGGTGTGAGTCAGAGTTGTGTTGGCCAGCGGCCGATCGGTAGGCAAAAAGGGTGGGAGGCATGCCTTACATAGTAAACTGTTGAGCTGTTGGAAGGGGGTTCAGCGGGCTTTTTAAAACGAACTGTATTTGTACCTACTGATTGTGCATGGAAAACAGTAGCGGATGGTTTCTGGTGGAATCGGAGCTGCAGTAGCAGGCGCTTGGACTGAGTCATGCACAGGCTCCTTTCCTGCAGGTCAAAAAACCACAGCAGGCTGCAGGATCAATCGGCACATGGCTGTAGTCCCAGCCGGCTTATATCAGGTTAGAGGGTGAGGCTTAGGCTGTGGTTGAGCTTTGTTCTGGTGTATGGTGGTCACAACTGGGGGGTGGGTGGAGTGGATGTGGATGCCATAGAAGCTGTGTGCTGGGGGGATTCCGCTTGGTGTAAGAGGCTGCAGCTGGTAGTGTGACTGGTTAGAGGGTTTTAAAAACTGATATATGGGGGGGGCTTGAAACTATCAACCATTGTGAGGTGGTGTTTGAACAAAGCCTGGGGATGAGCAGAGTCTGGTGCTGGGTTTGGAGTCTGCTGTTGGTGGGGAATCCGTCAGTATCTGCTTGGGGTGAGAGGGGGGACTGAGACTGCAGTGTGTGTGTGTTTGTGTAGGTGGGGGCTTGAGACTTTCACCGCTGTTGGGGTAGAACCAAAGTCTGGTGCTGGGTTGGGGATCATCTGCCGACTGCTTTTAACTAGGAATGTCTGGTTTAGTGGTGATAGTGGGTTGAAACTGTCTGCAGTGTGTATGTTGGGGGTATTGAGAGACTGTCCATCGCTTGGGGTGTTGAACCAGAGTCTGGTTCTGGGGGTTTGGGATTGTCAGCATCTGCTGTTGATGGGGAATCTGTCTGGTTTGGGTGTGGGTGTGTGTGTGCATGTGCTTGAGCTTGTGACTGTCCCCTACTTGGGGGCTGAATCAGAGTCTGGTACTGGGGCTGGGGATTATCTGCTGCTGGCGGGGAATCTTTGTCTGGTTTGTTGGTGGCAGGGCAACATTGTCTGCAGTGTGGGGGGGGGTTAAGACTGTCCTCCACTGGGCAGCATTGAACCAGAGTCTGGTGCTGGGGTTGGGGATCAACATCTGCTGCTGGTGGGAAGTGAGAGGGGAACCAAGACTGTAGTGTGTGTTTTTGTTTGGGGGGGAGTTGAACCAGAATCTGGTGATGGGGTTGGAGATCATCTGCATCTGCTGTTGGCAGGGAACCTTTGTCTCATTTGGTGGTGTGAGGAGGTCTGAGACTGTCTGCAGTGCGTGTGTGTCTGTCCGGGGGAGGGGGGAGCATTGAACCAGAGTCTGATGCTGGGGTTGGGCATCATCTGCTGTTGGTGGGGAATCTTTGTCTTGTTTGGTGGTGTGAGGGGGTCTGAGACTGTCTGGGGCTGGGGATCATCTACAGTGAAAATCTGCGTGGTTGCTCACCTGCTCTGGGGAAGGAGGGCATCAGGACCCACTGCAGTACCCCCACTTGGGGGTGGCAGGGACATCAGTGGTATGTATTTATTTTACTGTCTTACCCTCTGTTTATTTTAACATCACCAGTTGAGATAAACCTTACATTATTACTTGAAGGGAATTGTCCACCTAACATCATGCCCCACCTCAGTGTGAGGCAGGGCCCAGTTAGCATTTTCGCAAAAGTTTTTTTTTTAACTTGCACTGAGATTAGTTATTTAGATTTTATCTGGTTGATCCTGTTGCCACTTTGAAAGCAGTGAACTGCTAATCTGTACTTGATCTTGATATAGCACTGAGACATCTGCAGTACAAACTGGAGCCGTTAATAGCTCCAAATATACAGGACCCCTATGCACTCTCCTGCAGCTGCTCCATGGCTCGTATGCCATTCTCGGCACAGCTACGGGAGGTTGTGATGTGCTGCTAGGAGGTGCTTGCTTTCAAAATGCTGGTGGGAGGGATGGCAGGATCAACCAGATACACTATAAATAACTAAACTATGTGTAAGTTAAAAAAAATTAGATTGTTTGCAAAAATGCTAATCAGGCCCTAAATCATACTGAGGTGGTGGAGCCCAATTTCAAGTGGATATTTCCTTTAAGTCTTGGAGAGTGTTAATAGAAAGCATTGCTACTCTGTCAGTGCACTCCACTGTGGGCACTGTATAAAAAAAAAAAAAAAAAAAACTAACCGTGAGGATTGCAAAATAATAATACCAGCTAGTCTGGCATTGTTGGTGATTGAAAGCAGGAGTCCGAGATAAGAGTTGGTTGCAGCTAGCAAGCCGGTCCCCCTCTTAGAGTTACTGTTTGATTGACTGACAGCACAGGGTCAAATCTAGAGGAGGGAGAGACTGTGTGTGCAGTGTCTAGGGGTTGTGGTATTAGAGGCCACTGGGATGAGTTTTCTGTTGGTCAACTCAGATAGAGTTGTTTGGACCTCTGTCTTGACCTGCGATGCTCTAGGGCCACCACCTGAGGAGTGAAACATATGAGCAGGACTCAACAGCAAAAGATCTTAAGTAGAGAGTGAAAGGGGGTGAGTCCAACAGGTGTTATTATATATGAGTGATGAATGAGGGCAAACTAGCAGGGACCTGTTGTTTTTGTGGTGTTTTCTTTGGCTTTTCTAAAGTTATCAGGGTTACTAAAATGTGAAGGGGGTGTTTGCTGGGAGGTGCTAAACCAGGAGGTGGTCTGCTCTTGCTCATTGACTTCGTGGGCGAAACAAGTTACATTTTGCCTTATTGATCTGAAGGGGATCCACCCCACCCACTCAGCCCTTCTGGGCTGCGTGCATCCTTTAATCTACCCTCCCACCAGTCGCCAGTCATCAGTAGGTCCAATACTGCATGAAGATCCCAATTCTCCTATTACCTTCAGGCCCAAATACTAGCATTAAGCATTCTTACCCCAGTAGTGCACCCCTCAGTGCACTACTGAGGCAAGAATGATGCTATTCAGGTCAAGATGTGATGGGAGGATCTGGGCTATCATGGAGTGTTGGCCCTATTATAAACTTAAACTTGCATGGGTGACTGGTTGTTGGATGGTGGTATTCATGCGGAAAGGTCATGTCAGATGAATCTAATTGATTTCTTTGACTGGGTGACCAAAGTAGTAGACCAGGGAAGGGCTGTGGACATGGTCTACCTAGACTTTAGCAAGGCATTTGACGCAGTCCCACACAAAAGATTAATAAACAAATTAGCCAGCCTGGGAGTGGGTTCCAGGGTAGAAGCCTGAGAAAAACATTGGCTGGACAAGTGAAGAAAGGGGGTTACTAGTGGGGTATCGCAGAGTTCAGTACTTGTACTGGTCCTTTTTAATGTCTTTATAAATGACATTGCAGAGGGACTGGAAGGACAAGTATGTCTCTTTGCAGACGACACAAAGATCTGCAACAGGGTTGATGCACAAGGTGGGATGGAAAGGATGAGAAGGGACTTGGCAAGATTGGAGGAATGTTCAAATGTATGGCAGCTTAGATTCAACGCAAAGAAATGCAAAGTAATGCACTTAGAAAACAAAAACTCAGGGGGAGAGTACACAATTGGGGGTGAGATACTGACAACAAAAATGGAAAGGGATCTGGGGGTACTTATATAAGATGACCTAAAAGTAGGCAAGCAATATGAGAAGGCAGTAAGGAGGGCTGGGGGGATACTGGGATGTATAAGGAGAGAACAAGAAGTTGTTATCCCTCTGTACAGACAGTTGGTGAGACCCCATCTGGAGTACTGCGTGCAGTTCTGGAGACCCCATCTCCAAAAAGACATAGGATGGAGGCTATCCAGAGGAGGTCAACCAAAATGGTGCTGGGTCTACACTAGAAGACATATGAAGAGAGACTAAAGGAGCTCAATATGTATACCCTCAAGGAAAGGAGGGAGAGGGGGGACATGTTTGAAACTTTCAAGTACCTCAAGGGAATCAACATAGTCCAAGAGGGTAGCAGCTTTCAGAAAAAAAGATGTGCAAGAACAAGGGGGCACAATTTGAAGATGGGGGGCAGCTCAGCAGTAATGTGAGGAAGTATGTTTCATGGATAGGATTGTAGATGCATGGAACAGCCTTCCTGAGGAGGTTGTGGAGTCAAAAACAGTGGGGGAATTCAAGAATGCATGGGACAGACATAAAGCAATTCTAGTGGGAGGTAGAAAGAAGTAGGCTGTTGGTTAACTAGGATCTGCAGCTTATCCATTAGGTAGGGAAATGGGCAGACTAGGTGGGCCAAGCTGTCCTTATCTGCCATCAAATTCTGTGTTTCTGTGTTAAGCCCACTGCATGCCCTGGCAGTACATCCCCTTAATACTGCATTCAGGTGCCAGGGGTATGGGCTCAATCCTGGTGTGGGACTAGAACCCACAACCTCCTGGTCTGGAGATGAATGTGATATCAATTGAGACATGCTGCCAACTATCTCGGTCCTAACTTCCCTGAGCTGGTAAGATGTTGCCTTGATCTGTTTGCATCATGCTCCAACCTTGGGGGAAGGGGTTGATGTCTCTTCTGTGGTGGGAAGGGAGACAAGCACCCATAGAAAGGGAGGTGCCATGGGGTAGGCAAACAAAGGAGAGAATGAGAGCACTTGACTGAAAGCATAGTTGTCCACAGTCCACCCACCTGCTGGAGGATGAGAGCTTTACTGCCAATGCCATTATGTCTGGGGTACGGGGCAAAGTTACCCAGAACTTTGCTGTCATTAGGTTATTTTTTAAATATTTTACTGCACATATGGGATGGATTGGAGTAAGTGTTAAAACTGGGGACATCCTTTATATGGAATGTGAGGAAGGTTAGTGCAGTAGAAGGTCCAGGAGTAGTAGGAAGTATACACACAGTCTTGCAAAGATTATCAGACAGCAGCCAATGGTAGCACATTCAGAGGTATCTGTTTGGCCCAAGGTTTGTGGGATGGCTGTGTAAATGGCAGAGGGGATCAACCCCAAAACATTAAAGCAAGGGTATAGTCAAATGAGCACAACTGTTGGGCAGAAAAAGAATGAAAGAATGCTGGGAAGACTGATAAAAAGATGAATCCATGGGAAAAAGGGGATAAGCAAAGGGAATAGGGAAAACAGAGAAAAATAAAATAATCACACAGACACTGCTGATGTGAACTTTTTAATATTTTTAATACTTGTATGTCACTGCAGGACAAAACTGAAGTAAAATATATATGCATTACTAATAGTAGTAGACTTAGTTAACACAGTTCCCAATGCAGGCTGAGTGAAGCCAGTACAAGGAAAGGAAGTTTAGTGGAAAATTGAGAATAATGCATTGTGACTGTTATGAAGTTTGGTTTCATTTACATACCAGAGGTATGTGATATGTAATACATAATCCACTACAGGGTGTGCAGTCGTACTCTGTTATTTGCACGCCTTGGTGTGTGTTTTGACGTACAAGACCATAGGCAGAGTGCGTTCAACCATGCAACGTGTTCATATAGTACAACAAGACAACATGCCCTGTAGTGGATTATCTGTCTTATAAAATATCCAGAAAGTTCTAAGGGATGAAAAGAAGGGCATATGTGTGATCCTTGTGGCTGGTAGTATATCCTAGAGGTTTGAGTAATGAGTTGTGAATGAGCTTGGTACCGTACATCCAGCAGACCTGGGCTTGATTCCCACAGCCTTCACTTGCATACTGTGCAACTCTGAGCAAGTCACTTAACCTCCCCAGTGCTCCCAGGTCACCCCTGAAAACAGGCAGTTGTGCCTAGTGAGCCTTACCTGGTTACCAAAGACCTAAAAAATAATGCTTCATCCAATCAGGAGGCTGGCCTTTTACATAGTTTTCTTACCCATCTTATAAACATATATATGCTATGTGTATATGTGTATATATATATATAATAAACTTCATTAACATAGTCTCTTGTGTCTATAACTGGTGCAGGGAATAGCTTTCTTCCAAACGGGATACATGCTGTTACTTTATGGTTGAAAATACAGGCTACAATTTACATGCTAGGGCATACCACTGATGGTAAAAGTGGGAGCTGTGGGATTCAAACCTAGGTCTCCAGGTTTGCAGCTCAGAGCCTTAAACCACTGCACTATACAAACAAATTAATGGACAGTTTATCACCTCGGTTTCATCAAAATATGTTCTTTTCTTGAAGTTTTGTTGCTTTTTGTGATTTTTTTTTTTTTTATGACAAAGAGGTGCCTAGTAATGAGTTCTAACAGTGGAGTGATAATGACTCACATTGTGCCTTTTTTGGGATCCCCCTCTTGAAATGCCAGATAACTGCAGCTGTTAATGAGGTGTTAATCACATCAGGCCATCTGGAACACTGAAAGATTAGCACGAGGACTAGTGTCTGCTGAAGTAGGGACAATTTTAACTTCGTCAGCAGCCATGGAAAACCTGCACTTGTCAAGACGGACAAGCAGAGTTAGCGGCACTAACCCTGGCCAATTTGCACTAGGTTTTGGGCTAGTAAAACAGTGCTGAAATTGAACCCTGGCCTTATTTCGTGGTTTAAGTGAGAACCAAACTGTTCAGAACTGATCTAAAGAGAGACAGGCTTACTTGACAGCCAGTAGAATACTTTAAAGTTGGTAAAAATACTGAGCAAGAAGAAATACTGTTTGTGTGGAAGTTGATTGTCAAGGAATTCCTAACTGCAGACAAAATAACAGAACATAATACACTAGGTCATATTATCCTCAAAATTCCTGTAATTAAAGGCAGTTCAAGTTATTAGGGAAATTATTTAAGAAAAAAAAGAATGTTACTTATCAGTAACTTTTACTCTTGATCTGAGAGTTGAAGGCTGTAGGACCCCATTGGAACAAATATTTTGGGGCTGGTTACACCACACACGCGGCATCAACATACAGTGCCATGCACAGTGTGGTACAAATAAGAGCACGGACACCAAACACTTCAGTACCTTTTATACCAAGCAAAACTACAGCTAGTGAACAGGAAAGAAAGAAAAGCACACAGAATAGTCTCTCCCAAGAAGAAGACAAAGCAGCAAAAGAAAGAATGACAGAGCACACGCTGGCCAAGCAGACAGCAAGCTGGGGTTGATGCTGTCAACAAATAATACAAATACAACAGACACGATGACGGTGTTTGGATAAATAGTGTCTTGTGTTCACATGTGTGCATGACAGAAATGCCTAGCATGCGTGTGAAGAAATGCAACAACAGTTTTGTTTTTTTAATAGGTTCTCAGTTGCCTTGTCTTGCATGGGTGTGAACCGGTAACTAAGCAGACCTACAGTGCTACAGAGGGCACCCATAGTAATAACTGAAAACAATGGAAACTTGTGCCCACAGTATAGTTAGAATACGATTATGCGAAGAAACAAACTGTGACTCTCCAGTCACAGGATAAACCGAAAAGCATAATATATCTTATTGACTGTGGCCAGATGGAGACATGAAAAGTAGGAATTGTATAAATGGTGAAGCAAGCCAAAAAAACTAACATTAGAATGCAAGATCATCCTTTGATGTACTCTGTGCCCTAGTAGGAGCAAATATAACTCAATTTGGGGATAGGCGGGAGGCTCATTCGTGGTTCTGTGGAGAAGATACTCCGGAAGATTGTCTCCTCCATAGGGCCACACTCTTGTCAAATAACAAGCAGTGGAAGAATGCAGGTTGAAGACAATGAGAACAGAAAATTGATGAGCAGCAGTCCAGGGAATGCACTACTAGTGGAAAGGGGGTAGGAATTTAGTCAAAGACCACACCTTGCAAATGGTCAAAGCCATGGTCTGCAAACACAAGAGGCAAAATACATGTCCTAAGGTACTGCACAAAAAGTATTCATTTGACAGAAGCAGAAATTAGGCCTTAAGAGATACAAAGTACTGGAGATGAGTACACTTAAAAACAGCAAGTTAAAAAGAAAAAAAATGACAGAGTTTATAATGAGAATGAGACAGAGAATAACGAGCACGGGCTAATAATGGCTGAAAAGGTCAGCTGTCTAAAATTGGAGACTGAATCATGCTCAGCTGTTTGTCTCTGACTTGGACGCAACCTGATTTTTAGCCTAACTGCTGAAATCCTTGCTGGATAGGCTACAGAGGGAGAGAAGTGACTACTATAAAATAATCACTGCGTTGAGGGAGCAAGCCCTAGTCTGAAGTAGTGATATGGCTCGACTGGCACAGTGATGCCTTGCTCCAAAATACAGCAATCAAGGTAAGG
This sequence comes from Neoceratodus forsteri, assembly GCA_016271365.2. Taxonomy (NCBI): domain Eukaryota; kingdom Metazoa; phylum Chordata; order Ceratodontiformes; family Ceratodontidae; genus Neoceratodus; species Neoceratodus forsteri. The sequence goes on along the minus strand of CM057450.1, from coordinate 767,327,869 downwards.
GAAAAATGGGGACAACCACTCGGCTCAAATTTCTATACCAAAGAAACATGAGTGACCACATAGATTCTGTGTTTCATTGCCTCAGTCTTTATTTGTAGTGAAGTCACAGGCCATGCTGGTGCAGACAAACATTCCATTGTTCTGTAGCCCAAAGATGCTGGAGGTGTCAGCTGACCTGACAGTTTTGTGCCACAGATACAAACTCTTTGTCAGAGGTACAAGTCTATGAGCTGGTTGGATGCTAAGTAAATACCAAGCATTTTAACAGTAAAAGCAATTGCATGGCGCTATATACCAAAAGTGACTGTGCTTTTAGAAAAAAGTTAATAAGTTACCACAGCGTAAAGTGCAGTCGAAAACCCATATTTCAAACAACATGAAGTCTTGCTATATTATGATGCAGCGAGTCCCAACCTTCGAACTGCTCCGGAGGTGAAAGAGTTAACTTTCCATGCCAGGCATGGAACGCTGAGCTCGAGCTCGGTTGAAACTCTGTTGTTCTTCAGACTCAAACCGTCAGATTCTTTACTCCGCCTCACTGAACAGTCGCTCCGGAGATTTCTCCTTCTGCTCGGTTCATTTTGTCGGTTAAAGTATTGTTTTTCTTGGTTTTCGACCGAATTTAAACCGCAACCGGTCAGTTCAGACTCTGTGGTATTTGTGAGTACTAGATAGGTTTTACATTTATTTCTTTCTGTGTGGAACTTGTAAACGGTTTATCGGTTCGGTTTGAACCGATCAAGTTGTTTAAAATATTTTAATCTGTCTTTTAGAGTGTGGTTACCGGTTATCGGTTCTAAAAAAAAAACGGATTTTATTACGTTTTTTTCCATGACCCGTGACACGGTTGGGAACCGATAAGAGGTTCTTACCTGGCGGATTGCCATAAACGGGTAAGTTTGGTTAGGACTGGCACTATGTCTGAGAAACCCAAAAGAAAAACCGGGCCCACTGGGTTTCAACACTGCAGTGTGTGTGGGGAAGTCTTTGCCAAGGCTGATCCCACACCACCTGTGTTGATTGTCTGAGGTTTGACCACCTCAATGCAGACTGCCAGATTTGTAAAGTTTTCCTGCAGCTACCCTGGAAAAGAGTTGGTGAGCAAGGGAGGGAGGCCAAAAGTCCGCTGAACGGATGGCCAGCCGGTTCGGCTCAACCGAACAGAAGGAGTGCCCTCTGACCAGGGCGAGACTTCCTCGGGCAAAAGGAGATCCGACTCTGAGGAGCCAGGTCCAGCAAAAAGGACTAGAAAATCAGCTGGTGTGGAGCCAAAAATTTCCTTTCCAACCGCTGAAGAAATAGCCAAAGTGATAAAAATTGTCCAGTCGCTTTCCCCAGTTCCGACCGAACCGGCACCATCGGGTAAGCACCCGTTTCGGCCAGTTCCACCGGTTCAAGAGTATGATTTAGAGGAGTATTATGAACGGAGGAGGGGAAGAGGAGTATGAGGAGAGAGTGAATGTGGATTTGAAAGTCTGGATGTGCCCATTGACCCGGACATCTCCCCAGACAGACCTTCAGGAGTGTCTCCTCCTAGGCTTTCTGAGTCCCCTTCTCATTTTATGTTTTATAAAAAAGTGGCTGAAACCCTCCAGCTCCCTATGGAGGAAGCTGTGGATGATCAAGAGGAGCCTGACTATGTGGAAATGATGGATATCCCAGAGTCTAGGAGACTGTCTATTCCCTTGCATAAATCTTTTGGGAAACAGACTTTAAAAATTTTAAAAGCTCCTCATACTATACCTCCTATTGATAAGAGAATGGACAAGAGGTACACATTGTCAGGCTCTGATACAGAGTTCCTTACACAACAATGCAGCCATGTTGGGGTAGTGCAGACTGCAGCCTGTGACAAGGCAAATATTCCCTTGGTTTCACACACCCCGGATAAGGACTCCAGGAGGATTGATGCCATGGCAAAGAAACAGTACATGGCAGCATCCTTGGGACTCAGACAGGCAAATTATATGGCTTATGTTGCTAGATATCCGAAAACCAGATGGGATACTGTTATGGCTCTAGCAAAACAGGTCCCTGGCCAGCTTGCCAAGGAGCCGGAGCAGGTGGCTGCTGATGGTATTGAGGCATCCAAGGTGCAATTCCATGCTGCAGTGGACTCTAATGATGTGTCATCAAGAGTCATGGCTACATCTGTGGCACTTCGCAGAATGGCTTGGCTCAGATGTACTAGCCTGTCCAGGATACCCAGACTAAGGCCATGGATTTTCCTGTTGTGGGTAATTCTCTGTTTGGGGAGCAGACAGAGAATTACGTGAAGAAAATAGATGAGTATAGGACCACCTATAGGAGTGCACAGGCCAAGGAAAGGCAGGCCTCTCCTCAAAGGCAGCTTTCCAGGGGCAGGGGCAGGCCTTTTCATAGGCCTTTTTACCAAGCCCAGGCCTCCTCTTCTGCTTATGCCCAGAGGGGGTTCTTTAGAGGGAGAGGCAGACGGGGTACAAGCAGGCCTGCTTCCACCCCTCAGCCCAAAGCCCCTGCCAAACAGGCACCCTGATGGGGTTGCCAGGGCCGATTCTCAGCTACCTGTAGGGGGCAGGCTGGCTTACTTTGTCCAGGACTGGAAGTCTCTGACATCAGACAAGTGGGTCCTGGAAGTAGTAAGCCAGGGACTGGTTCTCAGCTTCAAAAAATTTCCAAAGATGAGAACCAGATCCTTTCCACCTGCAAATCCACCAGAGGCACTTGCCCTAGAGGCAGAGGTCTCTTCCCTCCTGGCTCTCAGAGCTGTGGAAAGGGTTCCACCCCTACACCAGGGCAAAGGGTTGTACTCCAGGTACTTCCTTACCCCAAAAAAGACAGGAGAATGGCGGCCCATCCTGGATCTCAGATATTTAAACAAGCACCTTTTAAAACCAAAATTCAAAATGGTGACTCTAGGAATTATTTTACCCTCTCTAAGGCCAGGGGACTAGCTAGTGTCCCTGGACCTCAAGGATGCCTATTTCCATATTCTCATCAGAAGCTCCCATTGAAAGTACCTCAGGTTCGAGCTGCCCTCAGGCCAATACCAGTTCAAAGCAATGCCCTTTAGCCTCACCTCTGCTCCAAGGGTATTCACAAAATGCCTGGCAGTAGCAGTTGCTTCCCTAAGAAGGCAAAAAATTGCCATCTTCCCTTACCTGGACGACTGGCTCATAGTAGGCCAGTCTCCAGACCAAGTCAAGTTACATCTACAGATAACTCGGCAACTGCTCACCTCTCTAGGTTTCCTTCTGAATCTTTCAAAGTCAGTTCTAGAGCCTGTCCAGCTCCTCACCTTCATAGGCGCAGAGCTGAACACAGAGAAAGCCAGAGCCTTCCTTCCTTTAGACAGGGCAAGGACCCTGGTCTCTCTGGCCTCCTCATTTACCCTGCAGGTCTCTCGACCAGCAAGGCATTTTCTACAGCTCCTGGGTCACATGGCTACTTCTACAGCAGTAGTGCAGGGAGCAAGATTTCAGATGAGGGACATCCAGTTCCATTTGGGAGCCTTTTGGTCTCAAAGGAAAGACCCTCTAACCAAACTGATCCCAGTGACTCGAACCCTGATCCAGGCCCTTCAGTGGTGGCAGGATCAGAGCAATCTGAGACAAGGGGTTTCTTTTGTCACTCAGTCTCACTCCTTAATCCTTACTACAGATGCATCCCTCTTGGGGTGGAGAGCTCACATGGGCGACCTCACTACCCAGGGATTGTGGTCCCCTCAGGAATCTCTGCTCCACATCAATCTGTTGGAACTCAGAGCAGTTTTTCTAGCACTTCAAGCTTTTTCCAAGTCTGCTCAGAACAAGGTTGTACAGGTCAGAACAGACAACACCACCACAATGTGGTACATCAACAAGCAAGGGGGCACTCGGTCTATGGCCTTGTGCACAGAAGCAATGAAGTTGTGGTCTCTGGCTTACTCCCTGAACACCTCCCTGACGGCAGTTCACCTCCCAGGCAAGAATAATGTCCTGGCAGATGCTCTCAGCAGGATTTCCCAGGGCCATCACGAATGGTCACTGGACCCCCTGGTCTTCGAGGTGATATTTGCCAGATGGGGCACCCCGCAGGTAGATCTTTTTGCAGCCCCAGACAATGACCAACTTCCCCTTTTTTGCTGCAGGCCCCCAGTGTTGGTCTCAGTCCCTATGGATGCCTTCGTTCTCAATTGGGAAGGGAAGTTTCTCTATGCTTCCCCCCCCCTTCCCTCTCCTGTTCAAAGTGCTAGTCAAAATCAGATCTCAACCCTGCAAGATGATCCTGATTGCTCCAGATTGGGCCAGACAACCCTGGTATGCACTCCTACTGTCCTTAGTAGGCCATCTTTCCCTGTGTCTTCCCAGGAATCACAACCTGTTAACCTGTGCTCAGGGGAGAGTTTGGTACCCGGACCTAAAATCTCTCAATCTCAAGGCCTGGCTCTTGAAGAGTTAGAGTTTGCTAATCTACACCTCTCCCAAGGTGTAATGGATATCCTGAGGGCTTCTAGGAAACCTTCCACCAGGGCTACTTATAATTCCAAATGGAAGAGATTTTCCATATGGTGCTCTGGAAAGCATATTTCCCCAGAATCTGCTGATTTACCCACAGTCCTGGATTATATGGTCCACTTAAATACCTGGGGGCTGAGACCAGCTACCCTAAAAGTGCATCTGGCAGCTGTGTCTGCTTTTATATCAGCAGGTAAGCCCTCTTCTCTTTCAGCTCATCCTGTATTCTCCAAGTTTTTCAAGGGATTGCTTCACACCAACCCTCCATTCAGGGACCCAGGGCCTGCCTGAGATCTTAATGTTTGCATTGCTCAGCTTATGCAACCCCCCTTTGAGCCTTTGTCTTCAGCAGAGCTTAAGTACTTGACTTGGAAAACTGTGTTTATGGTAGCCATCACTTCTGCCAGACGCATAAGTGAATTACAAGCTTTGTCAGTGGAGCCTGATTTTATCTCCTTTCATAGAGATAAGGTGGTCCTCAGGACTAACAGGAAGTTCTTGCCTAAGGTGGTTTCAGATTTCCACCTTAATCAATCTATATCTCTTCCAGTGTACTTCACTGACCATTCCTCCTCTGGCGAGAGAAGGCTGCACAGTTTAGATGTGAAGAGAGCCCTTAGTTACTACATAGAGCGTACCAAGGGTCACAGGTTTGACTCCCTCCAACTGTTCCTCACTTATGGTGAGGTTGGTAAAGGGAAACCTGCCACTAAAAGATCCATTGCCAGGTGGATTGTCTCTTGTATCCAATTCTGTTATGAAAAGCTGGGTAAGGTTCCCCTTCAGGCCTGAGGGCTCACTCTACCAGAGGTACAGCTGCTTCCTGGCTGCTGCCAGGGACATCCCTATTCTAGAGATATGTCAAGCAGCTACCTGGAAAACAGTTCACACTTTTACCAAGCATTACTCCCTGGACATCCAGGCTAGGAGTGATGCTCGGTTTTTCACAAGCTGTAGCTTCAGAGCCTATTTCTAAGTAGGTTCTGTCCCTCCTCCATGGGGGTACTGCTGTGTAGTCTGCATATGTCATAATATAGCAAGACTTCATGTTGTTTGAAGAAAAAATTACTCACCTTAGTAATGTTGTTTCTTCTAATGGAGTCTTGCTATATTATGACCTCCCCCGCCTGCCCCCTCAGAACCTCTGTTTTTGGGATGTGGTTGGGCAGTGCAGTGTTGGCACTCAGTAGATGCCCACTTGTTGATTTCACTCCTCCTTTTTTGGGGTGGCTTGGTGTTGTGTTTTCATTTTTGGGTCTCCTGACTTGAGTCTTTGTTTTGGGACCAAAAAATGTGTTCTTATGTTTAGTAGCCAGTTGGCTAGTGAAGGTTTACAGCTTCCACACAGGACCTCAGTGAGTTTAGCTCGTAAAGATCTGACGGTTTGAGTTTGAAGAACAACAGACAGAGTTTCAACCAAGCTCGAGCTCAGCATTCCATGCCTGGCATGGAAAGTTAACTCTTTCACCTCCGGAGTAGTTCAAAGGTTGGGACTCACTGCATATGTCGTAATATAGCAAGACTCCATTAGAAGAAACAACATTACTAAGGTGAGTAATTTTTTCTTCCTGTCCTATAGACACAGCAGTAGGGCTACCACTTGTGGTGCCAGTGACCCAGGTTCAGGAATGAGCCTGAGTTGTTGGGGGGCCGGCCGAGGAGAGGAGGATTGAGTGTCCCAGAGGACACACTCCTCTGAAGAGGTGGGGAAGGTCGATGCCTCCACTACAGTGCTGCCACGAAGGTGACCATGGGTGATGGTGCCGTGATAGGCAAGATAGTGAGACCATTGAGTGGGTGCATGCATGATGTGCCGCTGTGCATATTTCTACCTGAACATCTCTCATGTTGATGGCCACTGGGAGAAAAAAAACAAGAAAAATGCCCCTGGTAGTTGAGGTGAAGGACCTTGGTATGTCTGGGCTCTGTATGTCCTCTGTGCTGCCTTCTAAAAATACTGGAGAATTTGTTGGTACGTTACCTCTTCCCACAACTCTGGTGGTGGTGGGCAAATCATGGCTCTGTGGAAGGGCATCCATGGGGTAGAGATGGGGGTAGGTCAAATGTGCCCTGGAGATTCCAGAGAGAATAGATATCAGTGATGAAACGGGTATAAACATTAATTGAAAAAACAAAAACAAAAAAGCATTTAAAAAAATTATGTTTCAAAGCACATCACAAATTAATTGATCAACACAGTATTAGCACTTATTTATCAGCTGTCTCTCATAATAGTCTGAAATTAGGGAATAGAAATGGCATTTGGCACTACGCTACTGGTAAGTAGTCTGCTTCATATTCCTTCCTGGTAAAACTTTTAGATGAATAAATAAGTGAACTCTAGAAGTACTGACTAACCAAAATGTATAGAGACTGGAGGGTCCAGAGTCCTGCAAAAATCAATAAATGACCCTTGTTAATAAAGTACAACACAACACTCTTTTTAAAATTGCATTTTTTCTGACTACCTAGATTCAGTTTAAACAGAGGTGAGAAAGAAGCAAGTTCCTCAGGCACTTACTACTTTCTCACCTCTGTTTGTATGTGTTCCATAAATATGGACACCGCACTCCTGTGTGATTGTTACAAGTAAATATTTGTGTTGCCATTGGGTTGTGCATTTGAGAAAGAGTAATGTGCTCAGGGACAGCCCAGGTTCCAGTTGTCTCAGTGGTGCAGCTGGTTAGCGTAATCATAACGGTATTCCAGGTGGCCTGGGTTCAAGTCCCAGGTGACTTCAAACTTGAGTCCTCTTGCTATGCAACCATATGGATTTCTGGCTCCAACCCCTTTAGCACTCAGAGCTTTCCTTCCACTGGAAGGAACTGGTTTCCTTCCTCACAGCTCCTGCTTGTGTTAGAGGATTCTACTTAGTTTCTGGGCATTTTTTGCTAGTTTTGTCAACTTATTGACTTAAATTTTGACTCGCCTGTTTTGCCTTGTCCTGTGGTTCCCGCTCCCTTGTCAAGTCACCATGGTACTGAAATGTAAGCCAGGGTTTAAGAGGTGCATCAAGATGTTGACTGTGGACGGGCATGATGCCTGCATCTACTGCCAAGGCCCCAATCACAATTTGGCTCACTGCGCATGGTGCCAAGTCATACGCCCTTTGTTCTTCAAGGAATGGAAGGTGCTGCTTGGTCAAGGTGAGTTGAAGGAGTGTAAGCCCTTCCACAGCTGCAGGGTCGGCTGCCCAGCAGTGGCAGAAGTAGACATTGTGATTTTGAAGTTGGTTTCAAGTGCAGATATACTTTTTGAACTGCTAACTCTGAGGGAGAATTAGGGCCTTTGGGATTTTTTCATGATGCTCCATTCCTTCCAAGAGGAGTCCTCTCCTTGTCACTGTAAGTACAAAAAAAGGAGGACCACCATTGATCATCAGCAGACATCAGGTCAAGGCACTATTCGCATTCTCATTCAGAGGCTTTACTTGAGCAGTCACCTCCTATGGAGGTCATACCAGCAGTGGAGCCAGTCTATGAGCCAGCGGAACCACTTTCAAAGACATAAACAGACACACCCCCCCCCCACACACGCATTGAAGAACTAGTAGATGAGCCTATTGAGCTGATTAATAGGGGGAGGACTCTTCCCTCACTCGAACATCTGGGCTGCCCAGGTTCAGCAAGGGTGGGGAAGACCCAGCTGAGCTTCTAGTCGAGCCCCTTCCTGTGAAGCTTCCACTGGTTGTTATAACCCCAGTGCTGCCTTAGGTTCATACAGTCCTCAACCCTCTGGAGGAATGGGAGCCACAGGCACCAGCTCCTCCTCTCCTTTGTTGTCAGCTTTCTAGGTCAGTCGCATTCTCAATCTCAGTCCTGTCACAGTCACGGACATTGTCTTCTGTCAGCATCAAGCTAGTTTTCACTGCCTGGCTTCTGCCATCAACATTGAAGCCATCGCAGATCAGTAAGCAAGATTCCTCACCTGAGGTAGCATTCCTTGTTGCCCGGGCCGTGCTGATGACAGGGATCAGTGTCTGGCAACATTCTGCCTCCTGCCAGCCACCTCCCTGCCTTATGGATTGCAAGTAAGTGGTCCTCATTGGCAGTTTGTCTTGATTGTTAGGACATCTATCACTGAGGAGCTTGTGGTAGACATGGTGTTCTGCAAGGTTAAGTTCCAGGGTGAGTTAGACAAGCTTGCCAGACAAAGAGTTGTTAAAAATCAGGATCTCCTTTACCTGGAGGTGTATGCATCTGTGTCCCTGGGCATCCGCCATGCCAGCTACTGCAGCTATGGGGAGGCACTGATAAGCAGCAGGAAAATCCCAGCCTTTCGCTACAAAACAGGGTACTAAATGAGAAAAAGACAGAGGTAGAAAGGTCAGTGGGGGATGCTGCAACAGAAGGTAAAGCCATCAAAAAATGGAGATCAATGAGTACCAATGCCTGTAGTCTGGGTAACAAGCTTCCTGAATTAGTGACCTTGATGGAGGAGGAACATCTGGATATCATGGCAGTCACAGAAACATGGTACACACAAAACCATGACTGGGACGTAAACATACCAGGATACACTATCTGCAAGAGGGACAGAGAGGGTAAAAGAGGAGGAGGAGTAGCTCTTTACATAAGGGAAGGAATCAAAGCAACAGAACAAAAGGGTAAACAGGAAGGAGAAGAAGCACTGTGGGTAAATTTGGAGACAGGCAGTGGCACCACAATCCGCACAGGGGTTGTATACAGACCCCCTTCTCAGGGGGAAGAAATGGACAAGGAAATGATGGAAAGTATACTTAGAATGGTAGAAAAAGGGGAGATATTGCTGATGGGTGATCTGAATATGCCAGATGTTAAGTGGAGTGCAGTTGCAGCAGCCACTTCCAAGAGTGGGGTTATTCTTCATGCCCTACAGGGGGCATGCCTTAGACAACTAGTATTGGAGCCCACTCAAGAGAGAGCAATCTTAGACCTGGTTCTCTCAAATGGAGATGGAGAGAGGATCACAGATGTAGAAGTGGGTAGCCATCTGGGAACTAGCGACCATCGAACAGTATGGTTCACAATAAACACAGCAATAGAGTCAAGCCATACAAAGGCAAAAGTACTGGACTTTAGGAGGGCTGACTTTTCCAAAATGGGTGAGTGCCTAAGGAATGCACTAGCAAATGGGCAGGAAGGAGGGGTGGAAGAACAATGGGGAATAATAAAAACTGTCATCACAGAGGTAACTAGCCTTTGTGTGAAGCAAATAAAACAAAATGATGTAAGTAACCACTGTGGTTCTCAAAGGAAGTGGCAGTGAAGGTTCAAGAGAAAAAGAAAGCATTCAGGAAGTACATGGAATCACAGAAGGAGCAGGACAGAGAACTGCATCAGTTAAAGCAAAAGGAAGCTGGGAAGGCAGTCAAAACAGCAAAGGCCCAAACCGAGGAAAAGATAGCCAACTCAGTTAAGAAGGGGGATAAAACCTTTATAGGTACATCAGGGAGAAGGAAGACCAAGGAGGGCTAGTGAGGCTTAATAAAGGGCAGGGAGGGTGGGCAGAGGAGACTATGAAAAGGCAGAGATACTAAACAAATATTTTGCTCTGTATTTACAAGCAAGAGGGAGGTACCTAAAACAAACAATAGAAACACTCTGGATACTGAAGTTGATACCAGCCCATTTACAGAAGAAAGGGTTCTGAAAGAACTCTTAAAACTGAAGGTGGACAAAGCAATGGGGCCTGATGGGATTCATCCCAGAATTCTAAAAGAAATAAGGGTAGAACTAGTGACACCACTTACTACCCTCTTTAACAAATCATGGGAGGATGGGGTGGTACCCAAGGACTGGAGGAGGGCAGATGTGGTTCCCCTTCACAAAAGTGGGAGCAAGGCAGAAGCAGGAATCTACAGACCTGTTAGTTTAACCTCCGTGATAGGGAAAATGATGGAATCACTTCTGAAGGAAAGAATTGTCGAGTATCTAGAGGCCAGAGGGGCACAGGACCCAAGGCAGCATGGATTCACAGCAGGAAGGCCATGCCAGACGAATCTGATAGATTTCTTTGACAGGGTGACCAAATTAGTAGATCAGGGAGAGGCTGTGGACATGGCCTACCTAGACTTTAGCAAGGCGTTTGACACAGTCCCACGCAAAAGATTAATATACAAGTTAGCCAGCCCGGGAGTGGGTCCCAAGATGACAGCATGGGTAAAGAATTGGCTGGAGAATAGGACACAGAGAGTAATAGTAAATGGAGTCCATTCTGAAGAAATGGCGGTTACTAGTGGGGTACCGCAGGGTTCAGTATTAGGACCGGTCCTCTTCAATGTCTTTATAAGCGACATTGCAGAGGGACTGGAAGGAAAAGTATGTCTCTCTGCAGGTGACACAAAGATCTGCAACAGGGTTGATGCACAAGGTGGGGTGGAAAGGATGAGAAGGGACTTGGCAAGGTTAGAGGAATGGCCAAATGTATGGCAGCTTAGATTCAATCTAAGAGTGCAAGGTAATGTACCTGGGAAACAAAACCCAGGGAAGAGTACTCAGTGGGGGTGAGATGCTAACAACAACAAAATGGAAAGGGACCTGGGGGTAGTCATATCAGGTGACCTAAAGGTGGGCAAGCAATGTGAGAGGGCAGCAAGGAGGGCTGGGGGGATACTGGGATGCATAGGGAGAGGCATCACCTGTAGAAAACAGGAATTTATTATCCCTCTGTACAGACAGCTGGTCAGACCCCATCTGGAGTACTGCGTGCAGTTCTGGAGACCCAGTCTCCGCAAAGACATAGACAGGATGGAAGCTGTCCAGAGGAGGGCAACTAAAATGGTGCAGGGTCTGCACTGGAAAACATATGAAGAGAGACTAAAGGAGCTTAATATGTATAGCCTCGAGGAAAGGAGGGAGAGGGGGGACATGATAGAAACTTTCAAGTACCTCAAGGGAATCAACAAAGTCCAAGAGGGTAGCATCTTTCAAAAAAAGAGGTGTGCAAGAACAAGGGGGCACAATTTGAAGATCAAGGGGGGGCGGCTCAGAGGTAATTTTAAGGAAATATTTTTTCACAGAGAGGGTTGTGGATGCATGGAACGGCCTTCCAGAGGAGGTTGTGGAGTCAAAAACAGTGGTGGAAATCAAGCATACATGGGACAGTCAATAAGGCTATTCTAGGGGGTGGGGGTAGGAAGAAGTAGGCTGCTGGTTAACTAGGATCTGCAGCTTATCCAGTAGGTAGGAAAATGGGCAGACTGGGTGGGCCAAGCGGTCCTTATCTGCCGTCAAATTCTATGTTCTGTGTTTCTATGTTTGATGGTCAGGTTTGGTTCTGAGCTGTTCTAGAGATTCTGATGCTGTTGAGCTGTTCCTGGAGGAAACCAGCCAGAACTGAGGGAAGTCTGCAATCTGGGGTTCTGTCTGTCCAAGCATCAACTCCAAATGGCACTGGACTGTTGCTGATGTGTCAACCCATTTGGTAGTTGCAGCATTGTCTGTCCACTGACAGGTCTAGCTGAGGGTCACTCCCACTCAACCCATGACCCAGCAGAAGTTCGCAGACTTGACTTTTAAAGGCATAGATTGTTTGGACTGGGAGATGTGGATCATCTCGGGCGAATTGAGAAATCCGGTGTGATCCTGGACTCTGATATCAGTCACTCATTGCAACAGCAGTCTAAATCCAGGCTACAGGGCTGCTTTCAGGGCTCTTTCCTTAGTATACCCGTGAAGAAGCAGCAGCAACCTCAGCCGAACTGAGGCTGCAGTATTAGCCATCAGCAAGTTCAGCGTTCAGGACCAGGGGAAGGGTGGTGGTGGCTTCAGAGACCAGTCTTATGGGGCCTTCCTCATGAGCAAGAAGTGATGGGCTAAGGGGCTGCATCCCCTCTACATCCCAAACTCTGCTGCAGCTCCCAGTCGAGGGCCAGCTGTCTTACTTCCTGCCACAGTGATACACTGTTATGCCATACAAGTGGGTTCTAGAAGAGGTGGGTTTGGGGTTGTCTGTTGATTTCAAGACTTTATCCCTGTGTCTTCCCAGGTACATTTGGGGAACTTGTTGTGTCAGGATGCACTAGCCACATTGCAGAGCGAGATCACTTAGCTCTTAGATCAGTGTTTGACTAAACCTGTGCCTGACATGCAAGCACTGCAGAGGGTTATATCTCGATATGTCTTGGAACTGAAACAGATGGGGTGGTAGTGGTTCATCCTCACTGCGAGCACTGAACAAGTTCAGTCACTGTTATATGTTTCAAATGACGACTGTGCACCAGATGAGTCTGGTCCTAGAGCGTGGAGCTAGATTCTGCTTCCTGTACTCCAGAATGCTTACTTTCACATACCAAGCCATCCTTCCCACTGTCTGTTCTTGTACTTCAGGTTGCTGCATTAAAACAGAGTCTGTGTGTGTTATTCACAAATAGGGCTTGAGGAGGGTTTTTTTTTGTAACAAGATAATTGGGGTAAGTTGTGGAGAAACTTGCTGAACTTGTGTGTTTCTTTTTGTCTGTAAGGTAATTTGAAAACACAGTAGCCCACATTTTAAGGGCTTTAGACTAGAGCTGTGTTTTTGCCCTATAGTTTGGGGGCTAGGTAAGAATTGTTTGACTTGGTGCCTTTGCTAGGTGATAACTTGGAGGAGGGGCTGAGTGAGTGAGTTCTGAATACATGTTGGTTTGGATTGCACTATAAGGACTCTCTCACTCAGCTTGCTGCATTAAAACAGAGTCTGTGTGTGTTACTCATAGACAGAACTTGAGGACTTTTTTGTAACAAGGTAAGTGGGGTAAGTTGTGGTGAAACTTGCTGAACTTGTGTTTTTCTTTTTGTAAGGTAATTTGAAAGAACAGTAGCTCACATTTTAAGGGCCTTAAACTAGAGCTGTGTTTTTGCCCTGTAGTTTACAGAAGAAAGTATTTTTTTCCGGATTGTTTTTTGTAGACACCGAGTACCAAAGAACAACCCCACCCCACCCACCCCACTCCCCAACCACCCCGGTGCTCTGCTTTTATAGTGGAAGGCCAAGCCACATCTACTTAAAGACGCAGAAAAAGTTAGGCAGCACAGCACAAGCAGTAGCCTAACTGGTATATAGGCAGAATTACAAAGGGTGTAGCTAGCAACTAGGTCCACAAGGGCACATACAAGAGGAGGAGAGAGAAGCTGCAAGTCATTACAGAAGGAGAGAGAAATACGGAGAGAAAGAGGAGGGGAAAAAAAAGAGGAGGGGAGGAATATCAGCAAGCACAGGATGATGCAGGGTGTGCTGCAGTGTTTTGGCTGTGGTGTAACAATCTTCATAAAAACATTCTGGGTACTGTGGTGCTGCCCCATTTGCAGACACCTCTCTAGGTTGAGGGCAGAGGTTGCCAGTCTCCAGGCCAAGCTGGCAGGAATACTAGGGACCTTCGCCCCACCCAGAGGCCACCAGGTCCCCAGCCAATGCTATAACAGCCACCAAGGCAGATAGTAGAATGGACTACGGTGGGCTCAGGCAGGACTTCAGATAAGTCTATTTTGGATGTATTTTACATCCATAAATTAGCTGAAAACGTCCAAAAATTTACTCATTGGAGTCATTAACTTCTATTTAAATTTCCTTGTTTAATGTCTGATGTCTGTTTTTACTGGTGTAGGCATAAATTGCCATGATTGCTGATGACGTCCATTTTTTTTTTGGGTTTGGTTTCAAATTCCGTCTTCATCTCCTCCACCCACCCACCCCACCCATAAACTGTCAACCATGTTCAGGTTGTACATGCACAGGAATTAGGCGCCATTCTATGCTGCCTCGTGGTGCCACACATTTTGAAAGCAGTGGAGGTGTAGTAACTGGTGACTAGTAGGCTGCGCAATTTGCAAACCACGCACATCATACATACAGACAGATGGTTAGTGTGTAAGAGACAGTGGTTTTTGAGGGACCGGAGAGTCATTGAACTGGCTATGTAGCAGGAGTCCCAGCTAGTGTGCTTGAATTTGTGAGGACCGACTGATTGAGGGGAGCGAATCAAGGAGGACCCATGGCAGAGCAGAGGGTCATGGACCAGACGTGCGGTACGGCCTGGGGTGCGGTCGCTGGTCGGTCGGAGGAGGAGTGGAGGCTAGAGGCAGCCTGGAGCATTACAGTTCAGTGTATGAGAGCCAGGACGACCTTGGGGAGCTCGGGCTGTGGTGGGAATGTTCAGACTGCGCAGCAAGAGTCATTGTCAGTGCCTCAGTGGCCACTGGCCTGTGTTGTCTGAGCTGCCTGGCAGTGGCACACAGCAGATCGGGAGTGGAAGCTGGAGCATGCGGCAGACAAGCAGAGCAGGCTCCAGCAGCATTCTGGCAGCAGGAGAAAGAGGTGCACCAGACTCGGACACAGTGCAGCAGCCAGCAGGTGAGTGGCGACTTTACTCACTCTTCTATTGGAATAACACAGATAAAAAGGTATTTTTTTCAATGTAAATTAGAGACTGTCTTTTAAAGTCTGCTGTTTTGTTACCGCTTTGGGGTTGGCTAATACTGCTGCAGAAATGCAATTGTAAACTCAAACTTTTGTTTAAAGCACAGATTCATCATATGTCAAACTACAGTGGCCCTGCATTTTTGCTGTTGCTACCATATCAGGTTATTTAGCAGTTTTGTGCAGCCACATGTTGCTCACCCTAGGATAATGCGCATGAAACCATACTGAAGAATCTAGACAATAAAACTTGAAATAATATTTTCATCATTAGGCTTTCTTCAGGAATGAGATTGGTAAAGAAAAATATGAGCTATTCAGCTTACTGCAGTTTCTTTGTACATTAGGATTTCAAGGCAGTAGTGCATGACAGAATTTTCTGAACAGAATCTCATTATCTGTAATCTCTCTGGAACCGTGTGTTAGACCAGATGTCAGCAACAGACTCAGTAGTCTAGTCTAGTAGAGGTGCTCGCCTGCTAAAAGTCTGGTGGGCCAAAGATCCGCAGAGTTCTTCAAATTGGGAGGAAAAAATTGACTCCGCTTCTTTCTGTGTCTGCCAAAGTTTTTTTGGCCTGGTGACCCCGATGGTTGTGTGTATTGCATAATTTATTTTTATTTAAGCTTTTAATAATTGGATTTGATCACTAGACAGAAAACCTATTTACAGGCTCAAGTTCCAACCTGTACATTTCATTTAGCATGTACCACTGAAACAGAATTATTGTTTGACAGTTTTACATTGGCTCAGTAACAAGAACAGAGGCTCAAATTCAATGTAAGATTCTGACTCCGTTTTCACAAAGAATGCACTAGGTGGTAACTTGTTGCGGCATTGTCCAGAGGCTGAGCATTTATCTCTATGATTTAATACAAGTCAGTCAAACTCAGTTCCCCATATTTCAGTCAGGCACCAGGCTGAGAATGAGATATGTGGTGTAGACATTTTAGCAGTAAAGGGAGTAAGGCAAAGACTTGCTCATTGGCAAATGGCAAACATACCTCTCACATCAGCTTCTGATTTATCAGGGAGGTGGTCCCTAATTTTGACTCAAAATTTTTATCAGCCCACCAGATCTTCTAGGCTGCCTTAAACTACTGTAATACTGCATGCGTTTCCTTTCCTAACATTAAGAAATGTATTTCTGTGGATATGGTGTGGATTACAGTGAGGTATTCAGAAGGCAAATGAGTTGACTTCAAAAACTATAGTACTTGGATAGAGTATTTTGATTTCCAAAATGTGTCAACTGGAATTATTTTGACTTCCAAAAATTGACAGCTGGAGTATTTTGACTTCAGTAAAACTGAAATGACTTCCAAGTTTCAACCCATGGAAGTACTTGACTTCTACCCAAAAAAATATTATCTGAAGGCCTGGGCTCAGGAAGGTTCATGGAAGGGGGGCAGAGTCATATCCCCCATCCAGTCCGCTCATGACCCCTGCGTGGTGTTGGAGGTGCAAAGGAACCCAAGGCTGAGACCAGGGAGGAGGAGGAGGAGGTGAAGGGTCCTCCAGTAGGGAGACCCAGTGGCAGGAGGAAGAGACCCCATAGGAAGAAGAAATGACTCCTTTTGGGGGACTCAGTTGTCTGGGGAATGGATCTGGGCACAGATAGAAGAGAGGAAAGGGAGGCACAGATTGAAAGGACGGGGAACGCATCCAGAGGATCGCCGAAGCTGTGACAAGGAGGGGAGGGCTGGAGGTCATTATCCACTTGGGGACAAATGACCTATCCAAAGATAAGGAAGCTTGGAGCAGGTGAAGGAGGACTTTACAGTGTTGGGAGGATGCCTAGGGAAGGTAGCAAGATCTGTGACATTTTCGGATGTGCTGCCAGTCCACGGTGGGGGAGGAATATCCGCATTAGTAACTTCAACACATGGTTGAAAGACTGGTGCAACAAGAAGGGGTATGGCTTCATTGGGGACTGGGGACCCACCTGGAGTGATGCAGCCCTGTACAGTGGAGACGGACTGCATCCGTCCAGCAAGGGGAAGGCAGCCCTCAGTGAACGGTTTAAATGCTTTGCTGATGAGGGTTTAAACAAGATGGGGGGGCAACAGGAGCAGGAATACTTGGGCAGCCCACCCCCGTATAGTAGAGAAAGCAGAACAGTGGAAGAGGAAGAGGAGTTGATATCAAGGTCATCAGGGTCTAGCAAAAAGGGAGTTGGAAAGGAATTTGGTAACATAAGAGAAAAATATCAGGAAAGGGGGGGAAGATGCAGGGACCAAAAACAGGGAGAGAGAGAGGTCAGGCAGTAAAACTTGGAAGGTCATAATGACAAATGCATGTAGCCTGGGAAATAAAGTCCCAGACATGGAGGCCTTAATAACTAAAGGAGACCTGCACATAGTAGCAATAACTGAAACCTGGTACACAACTAATCATGAGTGGGAAACAAATGTACCAGGATATGTTCTATTCGGAAGGAATCGGGAGGGCAAAAAGAGAGGGGGAGTAGCCCTGTATATTAGAGAGGGTATAATGACTGCACAGGTACAGGGTAAGGCCGAGGCACTGTGGGTCACCCTTCAACCTGGAAATGGCACAGCAGTACGCACTGGGGTTATATACATGCCTCCAGGACAGGGAGAGGAACCGGACAGGGAGCTAATAGAGGAAATACATGAGATGGCAGTGAAAAGTGAAATTCTACTGATGGGGGATTTCAATATGCCAGACGTGGATTGGAACAACAGTGTAGCTACTTCGACCAGAAGCAGAGGCATCCTTGATTCACTCCAGGAGGCTGGATTCTGGCAGCTTGTTCTTTATCCCACCAGAGACAGGGCAATTCTGGGTCTAGTAATGACCAGCGGGGATCGAATCACAGATGTCCAGGTAGAAAGGCAACTGGGATCCAGCAATCACAACATTATGTGGTTCAGCATAGGGACAGAGACTCACTCAAGTCATATTAGGACAAAGGTTTTGGATTTCAAAAATGCTGACTTTGCTGAAATGGGGAAGGGTATCAAAAGAGCCCTGGAGAGAATGGGGGCAGGAGAGGGAGTGGAAGAACAGTGGGAGCGTCTAAAGGAAACCTAACTGGAAGTAACAAACCAGTGCATTAGATTGGTATCCAAAGGCAAGAGAAGGAGAAAGCCACTGTGATCCTCAAGAGAGGTGGTAGTAAAGGTCAGGGCAAAAAGGAAAGGGCTCAGGAAATATAAGGAGACCCAAAGGGAGGAGGACAGGGAGGAGTACCTAGAGTGTCTAAGGGAAGCGGGAAAGGCAGTAAGGAGAGCAAAGGCATGGACTGAGAAGGTTTAACACAGTCAGTTAAGAAAGGGGACAAGACATTCTTCAGGTACATCAGCGAAGGGAAGGGATCTCAAGGGAGAAGGAGGGGAATGCAAGGAGGGTGACATGGAAAAGCAGAAATACTGAATAAATATTTATGTTCCATATTCACAGAAGAGGGGGATGAACAGGGGCCACAGCAGTACAGCAGTTGCCAAGGAGGTGAAGAGATTCACAGAGGAAAGAGTCCTGCAGGATCTCGCTAAATTGAAGGTGGACAAAGCGATGGGACCAGATGGCATACATTCAAGGATATTAAGGGAGCTGCAAAGGGAGATAGCAGAACCTCTAGCAGCCATGTTCACAGAGTCATACAACACAGGGGTGGTACCAGAGGACTGGAGGAGGGCACATGTGGTCCCTCTACACAAATCCGGCAGCAGGGAGGACGCGGGGAACTATAGGCTGGTCAGCCTCACCTCAGTAATGGGGAAGATCATGGAGACATTGCTTAAAGAAAGGATATTATGGCGTCTAGAAGCCATCAGAGCCCAGGACCATAGGCAACACAGATTCACAGCGGGGAGGTCATGTCAGACAAATCTGGTTGACAAAGGAAGTAAATCAGGGTGGGGGCAGTGGACGTCGCTTAAATTGATTGTAGCAAAGCCTTTTACACTGTCCCACGTAGGAGGCTGATAAATAAGCTGGGTAGGCTGGGTATGGGGGGATAGGGTGGTAAACTGGGTTAAAAACTGGCTAACAGACAGGAGGCAGAGGGGGGTGGTAAATGGGGTGCAATCTGGGGAGAGGGGGGATGACCAGTGGGGTGCCTCAGGGATCGGTCCTGGGGCCAGTCCTGTTCAATGTCTTCATTACCAACATTGCAGAAGGGCTGGAGGGAAAGGTCTGCCTGTTTGCAGATGACACCAAGATCTGTAACAGAGTGGATACCCCAGAGGGGGTGGAGAAAATAAGGAGAGACCTGGGGAAGCTTGAAAAATGGTCAGAGAACTGGCAACTAAAGTTTAATTCAAACAAAGTGCAAAGTTATGCACCTGGGACACAGAAACCCAGAGGAAAGCTGCAGGATGGTGGAGGTGCTGACAGTCACAGAGGAGGAAAGGGACCTGGGGGTTATTATTTCAGATGATCTGAAAATGTCAAAGTAGAGTGCTAAGGCAGCTGGGAAGGACAGTGGCATGCTGGGGTGCATAGGCAGGGGTATCACCAGCAGAACGAGGGCGGTATTGATGCCATTATAGAAAACCATGGTCAGGCCTTACATGGAGTACCATGTGCAGTTCTGGAGGCCGCACCTTTGTAAGGACATTAACAGGCTGGAGAAGGTCCAGAGAAGGGCGACTAAGATGGTACAGGGTTTGCAACACAAGACACAAGAGGAGAGATTAAGGGACCTCAATATATACTCACTGAAAGAGAAGAGGGAAAGAGGGGACATGATAGAAACATTCAAATACTTCAAGGGTATAAACAAGGTGCAGAGGGAAGGCATTTTCCAGTACAGGAGGAGCACAAGAATGAGGAGGCATGACATGAAATTGGAAGGCGGGAGGTTAAGAGGGAATGTGGGGAAGTTCTTCTTCACAGAGAGGGTGGTGGACGCATGGAATGATCTGCCTCTGGAGGTGGTGGGAGTGAGCACTGTGGATGGATTCAAGCATGCTTGGGACAGGCATCGGGGAACCATAGAGGTACAGTAGCGGGCGGGTCAGAAGCAGTAATCTAGTACAAGGGCTTACGAGCAGAGTAGATGGGCCAGGCGATCCTTATCTGCCGACAATTTCTATGTTTCTGTGGGACCCCGTATTGGTTCAGGACAATGCCTTTCGAACTGTAATTGGCACCGAGAGTGTTTACCAAACACCCATCAGTCATGGCACCTTCCCTTAGATGCGGGGTTGTTACAGTGTTCCCATACATTGGCATCTGGCCTAGCTCCCTGCAGGACATGGAACTTTCCAGGGACTTGACTGTACAGACATTCTGGATCTGGATCTGGACGGTCGCCCTGTCAAATCTGAACTGCTGCTGAAGTCTGCAGGTGAGTCTCTTAATGGGAGCAGAGTTGACATCTTTTCAAGCCAGAGCCCACTTACCTTCAGACAGGGTGGAAGATCTGCCCTCCTTTCTCCTGCTTATTTTAGGTTGGTAATTGCACCTGGTTTTGGACTTCCTTAGACTTCTGTTTTTTGGTTACAATTACTTTGACAGGTAGAGTAAATAAGCATCTGGCTGTTTCCATTCTCCTGACTACCTTAATTTCCACAGTGAGAATGTTGTCTTTGAATACATGTGAAAGTTCTTCCTACCCTATAAAGTGGTATCAGAATTTCATACGAATCATTCTTTCTTTGCCACTTGTCTTCGCTAGACATCATACAAACCCAGAGGAGAAGCATAACTGCACAAGATGATTAAGAGGGTTCTCGGTTACTATAGCAATACAACTGAGCCAATTAAAAGTAACAAATACCTAGTTATGTGTCACTAATGGCGAGATTGCAGAGTCATCCGGCAGCAAAGAAAAGTAATTCTTGCTGGTTGGTATATTGTATTTCAGATTGTACATAATGGCTGGTAGAACTCCCCCTTTAGGATTTAAAGGGACACTGTCAAACCCTTTGGGCCTCAATTTGTCCCTGGTTTAAACAACGCAGTTTATGATTTCTCACATTTTGTAGTCATTGTTGGTATAGTTGGTAGTTTGATTCTGATTCATTTTTTCTCTTTAAAAGTGAAAAACAGACTGCCTACCATACTGGCGTTGCCACACAAAAATGTCTTTGTTTACATTCCTTGAACAATTCCTAATGTATCTTTCTGGGACTTGGAAACACCCCCAACACATTCTAGCCACTTATGATGCACAGGGAGGACAGGAGATTATTGCATCATGAGTGGCTGCACTGTTTGGGGGTGTTCCTAATGTTCAAGAAGTATGCAATCAGAGCAGACCAAGGATTTGAAACAGAACAAGGATGGGTATAATTATACCATTAGCATGCATTTCAGCCCTACTAAGAAAGGAGGCAGATAAAGCAACCAGAAACATCAATGAATTTTAGAGAAGGTAAGCAATCATAAAATAAAAACAGACATCAGTTTACTGGAAGGGGTGCAGTGAAGGGCAACCAAGATGATACAGGGCCTGCAGGAGGAGACTACAGGTGCTCAACATGTATTCCCTGGAGGACAGAAGGGAGAGGGGAGACATGACCGAAAACATCAAGTACCTTAAAGGTATAAATAAGGTTAATATGGAAGGCATCTTCAATCTCAAGGGGAATGGGTCCACTGGGGGGAACAATAAATTAACATAGAAACATATAAATTTGTCAGCAGAAAAAGACCCCATGGTCCATCCAGTCTGCCTGAGCTCTCTCCTCTAGGAAGACCTCTGCCCTCCATTTTCTGTCTACCCCCTGTTGGTTAGGCCCATCTATGTAAACCAGGCTTTTTTAAATTTGCCCACTGAATCAACCCCCACCACCCATTCCAGCAGTCTGTTCCATGACCCCACCACCCTCTCAGTAAAGAACTTCCCCCTGATGTCACCTTTAAATCTGCCCCCCCCTTAAGTTTAAATGCATGCCCCCTGGTGGATGTATTCTTACGTAATCTGAAGATATTGTCAGCCTTCACTCTATTTATGCCTTTCAAGTACTTGTATGTTTCAACCATGTCCCCCCTCTCCCTCCTCTCCTCCAGTGTGTACAGGCCCAGCTCACCTAGTTTCTCCTCATATGACTTATCCTGCAGCCCGCTCACCATTTTGGTAGCCCTTCTCTGGACCGTCTCCAGCCTGTCCTTGTTCCCTTGTAAGTATAACCTCCAGAACTGTACCCCATATTCCAGGTGCGGTCTGACCATGGTCTTGTATAGTGACATGATCACCTCCCTTCTTCTGCTTGTAAAGCCCCTCCCTATGCATGCCAACATTCAGAGTGCCTTCCCCGCTACCTTGTCGCACTGACTCCGAACCCTCATGCTTTCCGAAATGGTGATCCCCAGGTCCCTTTCCTGTTCTATTTTCTCCAGTCCCCCCCCCCCAAAACCAGTATTTTGCCTTTAGGTTTCTATGCCATATTTGCATAATTCTGCATTTCTTTGCATTAAATTGTAGCTGCCATCTTTCTGACCACTCCTCCAGCATTGCCAGATCCTCTTTCATACTTTCCACACCCCTGGTCATATCCACCTTATTAGATATTTTCATGTCATCTGCAAACACTCACCTTCCCATGCAGACCCTCCGTAATGTCCTCTATGTAAATATTGAAGAGTATGGGTCCTAGCACTGAGCCCTGCGGAACCCCATTCATCGCCCTTTCCTCCTCTGAGTGCACCCCATTTACCACAACCCTCTGCGTCCTTCCCTCTAACCAATGCTCAACCCATTTTGTGAGCTTGCTCCCCACTCTGAAGCTGCCTACCTTGCCTACCAGCCTCCTGTGTGGGACAGTGTCAAAGGCCTTCCTGAAGTCCATTTAGGCCACGTCCACCACCCCTCCCTGGTCCCATATCTCCGTAACTCTGTCAAAAAATTCAATCAGTTTGGTCTGGCAGGACCCTAACACCTGTGAATCCATACTGGCTGCCATCCAGGAGGCCTTCTGTCTCCAGATATTTAATCAGACTTTCCTTTATGAGGGTCTCCATTAGCTTACCCGTCACAGAAGTAAGGCTAACTGGTTGGTAGTTTCCCAGTTCTCCCTTCCTCCCCCTTTAGCCAGTGGTACCACCTCAGCCCTTTTTCAGTCCCCAGGAACCCTTTCCTTGTCCAGTGACAGATTAAATAACCTCATGAGCAGTGACGCCAACACCTGCTTCAGCTCTTTCAGCACTCTTGGGAGAATCCTGTCCGGGCCCATCGCCTTATCCTCCTGCAGTTTCCCCCAGTTCATCCAGTATCCTAACCACCATGAATGGACCCAAGTCCACTTCCCTGCCCTCCCTTCCTCTGACTTCCAACTTCAGCCCTTTCTCCTCCTCCACCATGAAGACTGATGTGAAGTAATCATTCAGAACATTAGCCTTTTCCATATCCCCTTCTGCCACTACCACCCTTCCCCTTTGAGTCTAGTAATCCCCATCTTCCCTTTCCTTTTGTCACTCACATATCTAAACAATTTCTTATCCCCCCCTTTTCACCTCCCTCACTATATTCTCCTCTGTATAAGCCTTCGCCCTTCTGATTATTTTTCCTGTTTTCCTCAGTTTTGCCTTATATACCTCCCTGTACGTCTCTTTCTGAGTGGCTTTATATGCCCTGAATGCCCTCTGTTTCTCCCTAACTGCTACCCCCACCTTCTTTATGAACCAAAGTGGTTTCCTCCCCTTCTCGCTCACCATCCTAATGCATAGTTCTATCGCCTTCAATATTCTTCCCTTCATTTCCCCCCACAGCTCCTCCACATCATCTACGTTCTCCTTTCCTTCTAGTTCCTTCCTCACAATTTCTATTATCCTCCTCAAATCTGTCTTCCTAAAGTCTAGCTCCTTAGTGGTGGAAATGCACTTAACCGGCACTTTCCGAATGTTAAAACTTACCATCCTGTGGTCACTGTCCCCCAAATTTTCCCCGACCTCCACCTCCTCAAACTCTTCCCCGTTTATCATTACCTGATCTAGTATGGTCCTCCCCCTAGTTGGTTCTGTGACCAGCTCGTGCATGAACAATTCCTGCATGGCTACCAGCAGCTCCTCACTCCTTTCTGTGGATGCTGCCGGAATTTTCCAGTTCACATCTGATAGATTCAGGTCGCCTAAAACCACTATTTCCCCTTCTCCTTTCCTGGCTATCTCCTGTATTTTGCTAACAAATCTCTGTTCACTTCCTCTCCTTGATTTGGTAGTCTGTAGACCACCCCTACCCTCACTGCCTCCGCTCGCCCGCCCCCCCCATTCTGCTTAAAGTGACCCATAGTGTCTCTGCTGGTCCATCCCTTTCCCTACTTGCAATTGCTCGAATCCCCTCCCTTACATACAAAGCAACCCCCTTCCCTTCTTCCTGTCCTGTTGCCCCTTTAGAGTCCATACCCTGGTATTTCTACTTCCCAGCTGTGTTTGTCAGTCCACCAGGTCTCCGTACTGCAATTATGTCAAGGTATTCTGCCGCCACCACCACTGCCTGCAGGTCCTCCTGGCGTTTATTAGCAACCCTTTCCACCAGCCCTGCCTTTCGCCATTCCCCCCCAACATCTCCCGCCTCCAGCTGTGGGGGAGTGTGAGTTAGGTAAGTCCCACCAGACCTTTTCAAACAACATGAAGTCTTGCTATATTATGACTATTGCAGTTTGCCCCAGCCTTAGAACTGCTCCGGAGGTGAAAGAGTTAACTTCCATGCAGAGCATGGAACTTAGAGCGCGAGTTCGGTTCAGAAGCTCTGTTTGGCTGGTTTCAAACCGAAACCGTCAGATTCTTTACTCCGCCTCACTGAACAGTCGCTCCGGAGATTCCTCCTGTTGCTCGGTTCATTTCTTCGGTTTAAAGCGCTATTTCTCTGTTTAATTTAACTGCGATTTCATTATTTTAACCGCAAAACCGATCGGTTCAGGCTCTGTCTATGGTAATCGTAAGTAATAGATAGGGTTTTTTTTTGTTTTTTTTTTCTCTGTGGAACTTGTAAAGTATTATCAGTTCTGTTGAACCGATCGAGTTGTATTTAAATATAAGTTTAAAGCCTTTTAAGGCTTTTTAGAGTGCGGTTCCCGGTTCTTATCGGTTCTAAAAAAAAACGATTTCATTACGGTTTTCAGGACCCGTGACACGGTTTGGAACCGATAAGGGTGTCTTGCCTGGCACTGCCATCAAAGGGCAAGTTGGTTGGTTAGGCTGGCATCATGTCTGAGAAACCCAAGAAAAACGGCCCACTGGATTTCAACACTGTAGTGTCTGTGGGAAGCCTTTGCCAAGGCTGACCCACACACCATGTGTCTATTGTCTGGGGTTTGACCACCTCAATTCAGACTGCCAGATTTGTAAAAATTTCCTGCAGCCACCCTAGACAAGAGAGTGGGCAGGCTCAGGGAGGCGAGAGGTAAGATCCATTGACCGGATGGCCAGCCACAGTTCGGTGCCAACTGAACCGGAGGGAGTGCCCTCTGACCAGGGCGAGACTTCCTCGGGCAAACAAAAAGCTGGCTCTGAGGAGCCAGTTCCAGCAAAGAAATCTAAAAAATCAGCAGGTTTGGAGTCCAAAATTCCTTCTCCAACTGCTGCTGAGATAGCCAGGCAATACAGATTGTCCAGTCCCTGTCCCCGGTTCCCTCCGAACCGCCACTGTCTGGCAAAAGGTCGGTTCGGTCGGTTCCAGTGGTTCAGGATTATGATATAGAAGAGTTCTATGAACCAGAGGAGGGGGATGAGGATTATGATCAGTGTGAATGTGACTTTGAAAGTCTGGATGTGCCCATTGAACCGGACATCTCCCCAGACAGACCTTCAGGTGAGTCTCCACCTAGGCTTTCTGAGTCCCCTTCTCATTTTCTGTTTTATAAAAAAGTTGCTGAGACCCTCTAGCTTCCCTTAGAGGAGGCTTTGGATGAGCAAGAGGAGCCTGACTATGTGGAGATGATGGATATCCCAGAGTCCAGGAGGTTGTCCATCCCTTTACATAAATCTTTTAGAAAACAAACAATAAAAATTTTAAAAGCTCCTAATTCTGTGCCTCCAGTGGATAAAAGGATGGACAGGAGGTACACTTTGTCAGGTCCTGATACAGATTTTCTTTCACAGCAATGCAGTCATGTTGGGGTAGTTCAGGCTACAGCCTGTGATAAAGCTAATATTCCACTGGCTTCACATCCTCTGACAAGGATTCCAGGAAGATTGATGCCATGGCCAAAAACAATACATGGCAGCATCCTTGGGACTCAGACAAGCTAACTATATGAAACACGTTGCAAGATACCAGAAATCTAGATGGGATACTGTCATGGCCTTAGCCAAACAGGTCCCTGGCCAGCTCACAAAGGAGCTGGAGCAGGTGGCTCTTGATGGTATTGAGGCATCTAAGGTGCAATTCCATGCTGCAGTGGATTCTAACGATGTATCCTCTAGAGTCATGGCTACATCTGTGGCTTTTCGGAGATTGGCCTGGCTCAGGTGTACTACTTTGTCACAGGATACCCAATCTAAAGCTATGGATTTTCCTGTGGTGGGAAATTCTCTGTTTGGGGAGCAGACAGAGAATTATATGAAGAAAATGGATGAATATAGAACCACTTACAGGAGTGCACAAGCCAAGGAACGGCAAGCCATTCCTCAGAGACAGCCCCCCAGGGGTAGGGGTAGGCCTTTTCACAGGCCTTTTACCAGACTCAAGCCCCTCCTCTTCAGCCTATGTACAGAGGGGGTTCTTCAGAGGGAGAGGCAGGCGGGGTTCGAGCTGGCCTGCTCCCACCCCTCAGCCTAAAGCCCCTGCCAAACAGGCACCCTGATGGGATGCCCAGGGTCGGCTCTCCACTACCTGTAGGGGGCAGGTTGGCTCACGTCGTCCAGGACTGGCAGTCTTTAACTTCAGACAGGTGGGTCCTGGAAGTAGTGAGCCAGGGTCTGGTTCTCAGCTTCAAGAAATTTCCAAAGATGAGAGCCAGATCTTTTCCACCTACAAACCCTTTAGTGACTCTGGCTTTGGAAACAGAAGTCTCAACCCTCCTGGCTGTCAGAGCTGTAGAAAAGGTTTCTCCCCTTCACCAGGGCAAGGGTCTGTACTCCAGGTACTTCCTTACCCCAAAAAAGACAGGAGAGTGGCGGCCTATCCTGGATCTAAGATATCTAAACAAGCACCTTTTAAAGCCAAAGTTCAAAATGGTGACACTGGGAATGATTTTACCCTCCCTAAGGCCAGGGGACTGGCTAGCCTCCCTGGACCTCAAAGATGCCTACTTCCATGTTCTTATCAGAAGCTCCCATCGAAAGTACCTCAGATTGAACTGCCCTCAGGACATTATCAGTTCAAAGCAATGCCCTTGGCCTCACTTCTGCCCCAAGGGTGTTCACAAAGTGTCTGGCAATAGCAGTCGCTCACCTAAGAAGGCAAAGATTGCCATTTTCCCTACCTGGACAACTGGCTCATTGTGGGTCAGTCTCCAGACCAGGTCAAATCACACCTGCTAGTTACCCAGCATGCTTGCCTCTCTGGGATTTCTTCTCAATCTTCCAAAGTCAGTTTTGGAACCTGTCCAGGTACTCACCTTTATAGGCGCAGAACTGGATACAAAGCAGGCAGAGCCTTCCTTCCCTTGGAAAGGGTAAGGACCTTAGTAGCCTTGCCTCCTTTCACTCTGCAGGTCTCGACCAGCAAGGCATTTCCTGCAGCTCCTAGGGCACATGGCTGCCTCCACAGCTGTGGTGCAAGGAGCAAGATTTCAGATGAGGATATTCAGTTCCATTTGAGAGCTTTCTGGTCTCAAAGAAGAGATCCTCTATCCAAATTAATCCCAGTGACTCGAACCTGATCCAGGCCCTTCAGTGGTGGCAGGATCAGAGCAATCTGAGACAGGGGTGCCTTTCATCCCTCTGTCCCATTCCTTGACCCTTACTACAGATGCATCCCTCTTGGGATGGGGAGCTCACAGGCGACCTCTGCCCAGGATTATGGTCCCTTAGGAATCTCTGCTTCACATCAATCTGTTGGAACTCAGAGCTGTTTTTCTAGCACTTCAGGTTTCTCTGCATCTGTTCAGAACAAGGTGGTACAGGTCAGAACAGACAACACCACTACAATGTGGTACATCAACAAACAAGGGCACCTCGGTCTTGACCTTGTGCACCGAGGCAATGAAGTTGTGGTCTCTGGCTTACTCCTGAACACTTCCCTCATAGCAGTTCACCTCCCAGGCAAGGACAATGTCCTGGCAGATGCCCTCAGCAGGATTTCCCAGGGCCATCACGAATGGTCACTGGATCCCCTAGTACTGGGGATAGTGTTTGCCAGATGGGGCACTCCTCAGATAGATCTTTTCGCAGCCCCAGACAATTATCAACTTCCACTATTTTGTTGCAGGCTCCCAGTGTTGGGCTCAGTTCCCTTGGATGCCTTTCTCCTCGATTGGGAAGTGAAGTTTCTTTATGCCTTTCCCCCCTTCCCTCTCCTGTTCAAAGTACTAGTCAAAATCAGGTCTCAGCCTTGCAAAATGATCCTGATTGCTCCAGACTGGGCCAGGCAGCCCTGGTACCCACTCCTGCTGTCCTTAGCAGTCCATCTTCCCCTGTGTCTCCCCAGGAATCACAATCTGTTAACCTGTGCTCAGGGGAGAGTTTGGTATCCGAATCTCAAATCCCTCAACCTCAAGGCTTGGCTCTTGAGCAGTTAGAGTTTGCTGATTTGCAATTTTCTCAAAGTGTTCTCGAAATCCTGAAGGCTGCTAGGAAGCCTTCCACCAGGACTACCTATAACTCCAAGTGGAAAAGGTTTTCCATATGGTGTTCTGGGAAGCATGTTTCCCCAGAATCTGCTGATCTACCCACTGTATTGGACTACATGGTCCATCTTAATTCTTTGGGACTGAGACCAGCCACCCTGAAAGTGCACTTGGCAGCTGTCTCTGCCTTTATTTCAGCAGGGAAGCCCTCTTCTCTTTCTGCTCATCCTGTATTTTCCAAGTTTTTTAAAGGATTGCTTCACACCAATCCTCCATTCAGGGACCCTGCCCGGCTTGGGATCTTAATGTATGCATTGCTCAGCTAATGCAACCTCCCTTGAGCCTCTGTCTTGGCAGAGCTTAAGTATTGACTTGGAAAACTGTATTTCTGGTAGCCATCACTTCTGCCAGGCGTAAAGTGAGTTACAGGCTTTATCAGTAGAAACTGACTTTATTTCCTTTCACAGGGATAAAGTGGTCCTCAGGACTAACAGGAAGTTTTGCCTAAGGTGGTTTCAGATTTCCACCTTAACCAATCTATTTCACTTCCAGTGTTCTTCACTGACCATTCCTCCTCTGGTGAGAGGAGGCTGCACAGCTTAGATGTTAAGAGGGCCGTAAGTTACTACATAGAGCGTACCAAGGGTTACAGGTTTGACTCCCTTCAACTGTTTCTCACTTATGGTGAGGTTGGGAAAGGGAGACCTGCCACTAAGAGATCCATTGCCAGGTGGATCGTTTCTTGTATCCAATGTTGCTGTCAAAAGCTGGGTAAGGTTCCCCCGTCAGGCCTGAGGGCTCACTCTACCAGAGGTACAGCTGCATCTCTAGCTGCTGCTAGAGACATCCCTATCTTGGAGATATGTCAGGCAGCTACTTGGAAGACAGTACACACTTTCACCAAGCATTACTCCCTGGATATTCAGGCCAGGAGGGATGCTCGGTTTGGCACAGCCGTGCTTCAGAGCCTATTCCCTAAGTAGGTTCTGTCCCTCCTCCATGGAGGTACTGCTGTGTAGTCTGCAATAGTCATAATATAGCAAGACTTCATGTTGTTTGAAGAAAAAATTACTCACCTTAGTAATGTTGTTTCTTCTAATGGAGTCTTGCTATATTATGACCTCCCCAGCCTGCCCCTCTCAGAACTCCTACTTTGGGGTATGGGGTGGGTAGTCCTCTGTTGGCATTTATTGATATCCTCTTTCATGTTTGGGTGTTGTGTTTATTTAGTTATTCTATCTTAATTTTCTGGTCCACTGACTTGAGTCTTTGTGTTGGGACCAGCAAAATATGTTAATATATTAGTGGCCAGTTGGCTAGTGTAGGTTACAGCTTCCACACAGAACCTTAGTGAGTTTTGCTCGTAAAGATCTGGCCGGTTTCGGTTTGAAACCAGCCAAACAGAGCTTCTGAACCGAGCTCGCGCTCTAAGCTCCATGCTCTGCATGGAAGTTAACTCTTTCACCTCCGGAGCAGTTCTAAGGCTGGGGCAAACTGCAATAGTCATAATATAGCAAGACTCCATTAGAAGAAACAACATTACTAAGGTGAGTAATTTTTTCTTCCCTAACCCACCCCTAGCTGTGTACTCCCCTTCCCTAGTTTAAATCACTCCCCAATATTTTATCTGTGTACCCCTGGAGTTTCCCCCTCAACAGTCTAACCTCCCTCATCATTGATATGCAGACTGTCCCTCGCATACAGATGCTGGTCTACCCACATGTCCCCCAACTCATCTATGCATTCACAGCCCTCCCTTCTACACCACAGCTTCAGCCAGTAGTTAAAGTCCATGATTCTCAATTGCCTAGCCATACTGGTGCAGTATACTGGCAGGATTTCCAAAAAAGCTATGGACCTCACCATCCCCTTGCACCGTCCTGCTAACTCCATGAATCTCTTCTGCACCACCTCCACTTCCTCCCCGGCTATGTCATTTGTTCCCAGGTGTAAGACCAGGTGAGGTTCCCCCCAACCTGCCTAATGCACTCCCTAATTTGTGGTGGCGCCCTGCTCGCCTCCATTCCTGGCTCACAAAAAACTGATCTCCCTTTAAAAGCCACCCCCTTCCTTAACTAGTGGATCCCTTTTGTAGTAGAGTCCCCATACACTATCACCGATTTATTTATTTTTTCCTGCCTTACCCCTAGGGGTGCCTCCGCATCCCTTACCTTACTTCTCCCGGTGCTACATACGTCCCCCTGGCCACCCCCTATCTCCACTCTTGCACCCTTATTCCTCCATCCCCTGCCTTCTCCCATTCTCCTCTTTGCCCTTAACCATATCCCTTACTCCCTAAATCCCATCATCTACCTGGTTGCCTGTGCTCTGGCTCCTTTCCTGTTGGCCACCTCCTACTTTTCCATCCCTATTTCTGCCCTCTTCCTTACCACCTTGTCCTTCCAAAGTGTTACTCAGTTCTTTCAGTGTGCCACTCCTGCTGCTGTTATCTTGTAACCCCTTCATGAGATCTGCCCTTACCTCTGGCTTGTTACTCATTTCCTTCAGTGTGTCCCCCCCAGCTGCTCTTATATCGTAGCCCCTTTCTGAGATCCTCCCTTACCTCTGGCTTTGTCTGCCTTTCGTAGCCCAGTTCCCTATTACCCTTAACTTCCCTCCCTGCTACTTCCTACTGTTCCTCCCTCTCCCTTAAGGACCAATACCTGATTGAGCCTATTGTGTATATGTGCTCATTGAGGTTGTCATACTGCCGATATTGCCCCTGAAACCTGCCATGGCACCTCCCCTCTTGGTCCTCAGTGTGTCCTGCTTGCTCCACCTCCTTTCCTCTCCTTCACCCTGTCTCCTGTCCACCCCTTTATCCTCCGTGTTTCTCCTTTCCCTTTCTGTCCATGACATTTCCCTCTTCAGCCTTAATTGTTCAGCCTCCATCATCGTTAGCCTTTGACAGATTGGGCACTCCCTCAGCCTCCACAGAGTGCTCATGAATATGGCCGCTCCACAGTTGTTACACCCTACGATCCTCCCTCCACTGTGTCCCCTACCTCTCTCCCTTCACCTGTCCACCCTCCCCTTTTGCTGTGCCTCCCCCTGTCATGCCTCTCTGCCCTGCTCCCTCCACCAGCCTCCACCATCTCTCCTCCTGATCCATGCCCTTCTCTCACCCTTGTGCTAGTCTTGCTCCATACTCCCAAATTTAACTAATGACCTCAGAACAAGGACAGATGCACACTCTCTTAATACCTATCCATCGAAATTTGTACCACCTTCAGAATTAGTGCAACCTTTAAGACTACTACTTTGTTAATACCTATAGATCAATAATTTGCTTGCTATTCCACAGTAATTATCTCCCAAAACAGTCCAAGTTCAAAATTTCCAGGTTGATTAGTCTCACCAAAATAGTCCAATTTCAAGAATGGCTTCCAGTTATGACCAATAATGGGAGGATGATTCATAAGGGATGTGAGAAAGCACTTTTTCACAGAAAGAGCAGTGCCCAAGTGCAACGAACTGCCGCAGGACGAGGTATCATCAAAAATGAGTGAAGAGCTTTAAAAGAGGTTGGGACTAAGTGAAAGGGAGACTCGCAACATGTGGGGAGATGGGAGGGGGAAGGAGGTGGACTCTTAAGTGGAAAGGGGTGGGAGGGGGCAGCTCCAGTAATTTCCTCTGAGAACTGCACAGTCAAGCAGACTTGATAGACTGAAATGGCCTGTTTCTGCTGGCATTTTTCATATGTTCATATGTGGGTTTTCAACTAGAAATAATATGATGAGAAAAGGGTTGACATTGTCCCTTTAAGTCCATTCTACCAGGAGTATAGCAACCTCAGTAGCAGCCTCTAGGGATATTTCACTTCTGGAAGTTTGCAAAGCTGCATCGTGGTCCTCGATACGAACCTTCACATCACACTATTGTATTGATATTCATTCTAGAAGGGATACTAGGATTTGGGGCTTTAGTCTCTCAGAACTATTCCTTAAGTAATCCTAGGGCCCACCTCCTTGTGGTGTATGTCTGCTTAAAGTGGTACATAAAATATTGATATTGTTAGTAGTTCTTCTGATTTATGTTTTCATCTGATTACCTCACCCCTCATTTTCTCCTTTGTTGCAGTCACATGGGTACAGGTTCTTCATCATTTATTTTACTATTGTGCAGTTGCAGTTTAGGGAATAGCAGAACATTTGGTTGATTTTTTTTTCTCTCATGCTGCATGCTTAAGAAAACAGTTGTTGAAGTTGTTTATATTTTCCCCATTAAAACCAGTATTTAAAATGTATAGGTGATTGTATTTGTTTCATCTGGGGTCTTTTGGGTCTTTACTTAAGCAGTAAGGCATGACAGGGGGTGTTACAGTGGAATAATGACCCACCTCATGGTGGGTTGAAGCACAAGGCGTAGCCAAGGGCTTCCATCACCCAAGAAGGGCCGTTAGCCCACCGTTACACCACCACCACCACCCCCCGGAGTGCCTGATTGCGATTATGAAATGGGTAATTTTTAGTAAATTTTATGTATTTTTAAACATAATACTTTCAGCTGGGCCGTTGTGCTGGGATAACAGCCCAGCTGAAAGCAGCTCTCGGCCAGTCAGAATTCAGCATTCTTTCTACCCACTTCGTAATACTAAATAATGTAGCCATTGGAGGTTAGAGGTCATGTAATCAGTGCTTGGATTGGTTCAATTCAAACAACTCTGAATGTTCCAGTAAAGACTATTTTTTTACCAAAGACAGCATGTACAGCCTCTCTTCAAAAAGTCTTAATCAGATGAAAACATTAATGAGAAGATCTGTATTTACAAGGTACAGTAGGTATTTTTTTTGTACTGGACTTCTACATCTGTAACCCACACAGAGTATCTGGTAGAAGCAGGGACTGAATGTGATACAGATACTGGAACAGATCAGTCCACAGTTCCAAGATCTGGTATACGTGTGTTTTATATGAATCTGTATTTTAGTTTTATACTTTACAATTTATTTATCCATGATAGCCTGTATAATGATAATGACGAGATTGGGAATGACACGTCTCACTGTGCTTCCTTTTTGACATTAGGGTGGTAAATATTTGACGGAGGGAAAACCAGTCATGTGACATCACATAAACTGACATTGAAGCACTGCTATTCTAGGCTTTATAATTCCATGAGCTAGCCCAGCTGAGATGCAGCCTCACAACTTCTGTTGGGTCCTGCTTCTGCCAAATCTGAGACATCTGTTGCACTGCAGAGGTGTGCCTGTTTGAATGCTGAAACCTCCAAAATGGGAAAAATGGCATCACCCTGTCAATTGCCAGTATGTACCAGAATAACGTTGAGACAGAAAACTTTTGAAGATATAAATACATTCATTAACAGGAGTCGCACTGATGATGTCTTAGTGAAACCAGACAGTTTTTTTGTCCCGTCTAGTGTCTCTGTGTGGAGCTGACCACACTTGTGCCAGGTCTGTTCATAAATACATTTATAACTTTAGAAGTTTTCTGTCTTTAAATTATTCTGGTACATATTGTCATATGATGGGGTGGTGGTGTTTTTTCTGTTTTGGTGGGTCCTGCTTCTACCCAAGTTTTACAGCTGGAATAACTGCAGTACAGTGATATCACATGAATGGGCTCAGAGCGGTGGTGGACTTTAAACCCATCCTACAGAATAAGAAACACTAGTTAAAAGTGGAATTAGAAACACTGGTTAGGAGCACTATAGGGAATAATCTTCAGCAGGAGCTCCCGTGGTGTGGAACTTGAGAACAATTGGAGGCGGGGGTATCTGTGGAAAAAACTTGAGTTCTCTGTTTTCTATTGTATCAAACAATAATTTTATCTAAAAATGTTATGTTTTGCAGTGACTACTTGTTTAAGCTGCTGCTTATTGGTGATTCAGGAGTTGGCAAGTCGTGCCTGCTACTCAGATTTGCAGTAAGTACTTTCTCATTCTTCAGGAAGGGAGATGTTAGAATTGCCTTGACCTGGTATTCTGACTTCACTTGTGATTCATTTTCAAACTCACATTTAAAAAAATGTTATCAACAGCTTACTTGGGGAGGCTACCCAGTGCCTAATACTAGATCTGAGCAATAGACTAGTTTAGATCCCAGCAGTCTGAATCACATTTATCACACAAGCTTAATTTTGGCATGAGAGACAAAGACAGAGATACCATTTCCCTTGGGGTCTAACTGTTGACAGTGGTTTCATGTGAGGAAGAAAACTGTTGCTCCCATGTTTAGACTTAGAATAGTTGATATTCATCAGATGCAAGGTACTGTATATCAGATCCTGTTATTCCAAGTAACAGTGGTACCCCCCCCAAAGCTGTTCTATGGCTTAGAACAGTAGTTCTCACACTTCGTCATAGTGAGCCTCCCCCAAGCCTTGGAAAAGATCTGGAGCCTCCCCCAATGTAGAAATAATGTTAGGCCTCCCCATAGAACAACTACCATACTTCGCACAGTATACAAGGAATACAGTGACACTCCTTTGGGTCATTGAGTTTATTCTCATTTTATTTAACGTATTATTCTCCCTCTGTATAATCTCCCTCCCCAGGTCAGCCTACTTGCTCCACACTTCTGAGTTTGGACCCTATTTACCCCTTGTTGCAATACCTCCATGAGTCATATTGCTTTCTTTGTCAGTTTTTCCTTGTTCCTTAACACCTTCACAGGGACCATTTTGCTTTGTCCTGCGCTTGCTCCTAGTGCCTCTCCATTTAGCCTTTGTATTTGTGCTCTTCTGCAACCAGTATAATGGGTCAATTGTTACCTTATTCAGGTTCATTTGTATTATTTTGCATTTTGTCTTGCACTGTTTCCAAGAATTGTATTTCCGCCATTCAGCGTTCCCCCATGCCACACCAGGAAACAAGTGTTCATTGAGTGTGACTTTCCTGGTCACCCATTTTCTATATAAATTCACATGCCATTATTCACTTTGTTTGCCACATCCTTTCACACAAAGCATCCAAAACTTGACATTTCAATATAGTACATTTTAAGGCTTGCTTGAGCCTCCCCTGAAGCAGGTCGGGGCCTCCCCATTTGAGAAACCCTGGCTGAGAAAGATTGACATTTCTGGCAAGCTTAGTTGAGTGGCAGTAGTGTTCTGTTCTGTACTGCCACCTGAGAAACCATAGTTCATGCCCAGACTCTGGTGTCCTGGCCTTGAAACCAGCAGGGCTCAGTTGAGTCACCTAGATGAGGTGCTTGGTTTCTGGGGGCGGGGAAAAAATGCTCCAGACTCAACTGCCCTTTTCCATGGGGTGCTTTTGGTATCCGTTTAAATGCAGCTGCTTTACTGGCTGGAGGAAAAGTGTACCCATAGTCATTCAGAGCTCTGCAAAGGAAAGGCAACTTCTGGTTTTCTGGGGTGAGATTACTCTAAAACCTTGTTGGAGATATGGTCACTAACTAAACACAGTTTGCAGTTCTGATGTTCTACCTCCAGTGCACAGTTTGAGAATGTTTATTTGCAGGTTTAAGGAGCAGCCGACACCTTCTGGAGAAATTTTAAAAAAACATATTTGGACACAAGTCAGCTTATATTTCACATTAGCTCTGTACAGTTTAAATCCGCTATGTCTTGGAATAAAATCTGTCCAGAAATCAGAGCTGTAAATTCCATCAACATTTTAAATGGAGTCTGGGTGAAATTTCTTCTGTAGCTGTTCTTAATAACTTGTAGTTTTCTGTTATGAGCTGTGACATTGATATAGTGTATATTATTGTGCGTATTGTAATGGTTCAGTCTTCAGTGGTACAGTATGGCTATGAAATTAGGTTTAATCTGAGTAGTTCTATCCTTATTAAAAATAAATCTTACTGACTTATACTACACTTTACTTACTATTTCTTCATCCCATTATTTATTACTGAGGTCATATGCAAGAAACCAGGATCTCTGTTCCTTGAGATTTTATCATCTGTGGTTGCTTGTTCTGCAGCTGATGTCATAATAATCTGCTTGTTACATCAGTTATTCCTATGATTATAGACTTTGATGTCACAACAGAGGCATATAAATTTAAGGGGGGAATAAACTGAATGGGCAAATGAAGAAATAAAAAACGTTTTCATGCAAATGTCCTTAGTAATATACAAGGTGGAGGAGAAATCTATAGAAGATACATGAATTCCAAGCTTAAGTGTGTCTAAATGTGATGCATATGAGTCCAGTTGTTAAATGGAAAGGAATCCACAGAAAGGTACAGGAGTTTAGAGTGCATCCTTGGAGAAATGTTTCCTAAAGTTCACAGCCAGTGAAGATTACCCAGTTTGTAACATGGATTGCTAAAAGCGTGCAAGGCCATTGGAGGAGTCCTTCTGCATGGACATACATTAAATTCCCTTTTTAATGCACAGTTCCATGGAGGGACTCAGGGCAAGACCTGTCGGCTCTCGTTCCTCAGTTCAGAAAGCCAAGGGATAGCAGCAGCCACGACAATGTGGGGAAGCGTGAGAGCTCCAGCAGGCAACATAGTGTGTAATAGCAGTGGTGTAGTGATCGTCTGTCAGTGTGTTCCCTGAGGTATGTTCCTAGTGTGAATCCCAGTAGAATGCCAATAGGAAGAAAAAGAGAGAAACACATAGTGACAGCAGATGGGAGATATAAATCACAGTTACTACGTTGTACTGTGTGTCTCTGTCAGTGTGTCTCTCTCTGTGTTCGCTTGTGGCTATCCAGTGAGCAGCACAGGCGGGTGGATGACAGCCCCCCAACCCCACCCCTCGGATTTTGGCCTGTTTATGGTGCACTGATAGTTATTTAGAGAGAGGGGGATGCACACTGGGAGAGAGAGCAAGTGCGAGAAAGGTGCCGCTGGGACAGAAGTGCTCATTTCAGTGGCACACTGCCAATAGTGGGAGAGACACACACATAGGAAAGGGGGGAAGAGAGCGAGAGGGAGGGGAGTGGAGCTGCAGCACTGACAGTATTACATAGCAGTCAGAGTAAAAAGAATGCTATGCCACAGCATCCACTCCTTTTAGTACTGGTTAAGTAGGGGCTTCTCCTGCAGGGTAGTTCCTGAATGTCTCTCTCTCTCTCTCTCTCTACAAGTGTTCTGGCCGCATAGTGGCTGGCAAGTGTCTCCCGCCCCTCAGCATTTCTCATCGCCGATGTTGTTATGAAGACAGCGTGACCGGGACATGTACAGTATGTGAGAGTTGCGGGCAATCTCCTTTCTCTGTTTCTGTCTCTCTCTGGCATTTGTACCCTCTGGAGACTAGGAGGGAGAGGGGGGACATGATTGAGACCTTTAAGTATCTGAAGGGAATAAATAAGGTAGAGGGTTACAGCTTGTTCAGACTGAAGAACGGAGTGAACACGAGGGGACATAGCCTCAAACTGGAAGGTGGGCAATACAGAGGTAATGTCAGGTGGCAGTTTTTCACGGAGAGGGTGGTGGAGGCCTGGAACAAGCTGCTGGAGGAGGTAGTGGCAGCTGAAACGGTGGAGGGGTTCAAGAGGGCTTGGGATAGATTTAAGGGGTTGGAAAAAGAGGGTGGAAGCATAACAGAAGGGGGGAGGTAGGGTGTTGGGCAGACTAAATGGGCTGTGGTGCCTTTCTCTGCCATCACATTTCTGTGTATCTGAGTATACAGTGATTGGAAGGAAACACAATCCCCTGTCTCTGGTGTAGTTTGTTGTGTGGTTGAGTGACCATGGACACCGATAAGACAGGGAGAGACACAGAGGGGGGCAAGAGATGGAGAGCAGCACACAGTCCCCCTTGCACGGGTTGCTGAACCATGTGGGGAGGGAGAGGGTGACATGGTGTAGCCACAGAGCAAGAGACAGGGAGAGGCAACGCACCTTATTTATGATGTAGTTCAAAACAGTGTGACCGGTTGGCACTTTTTACTTACAATAAGGAATGCTATTGCCAGTGAAGCGCAACCCGTTTTCCCCACAGTAAGCACTGTGGTGAATGTTGTGCTGTCTCCAGTGAGTAGCCTGTGCAGCCAGAGAGAGAGAAAGACACAGCCAGCAGACAGTGAAACACAGTACCTGTAACTCAGGAGAGTCG
The DNA here is from genome assembly GCA_016271365.2 of Neoceratodus forsteri. NCBI lineage: Eukaryota > Metazoa > Chordata > Ceratodontiformes > Ceratodontidae > Neoceratodus > Neoceratodus forsteri. The sequence goes on along the minus strand of CM057450.1, from coordinate 767,289,379 downwards.
TATATCATTGTCACAGTGCTGTTGTGAACAACAAATGGCAGAAATGAACATAATAGTACATTGCTGTCATCTGTGTCCTCATAACAGCAGTGTGTGCTATGCATTATTTGGTGTTACAGTGTTCCTGTTTCTGTGTTTGGGAGGGAGGGCAACAAAGTAAGGGTGGTTTGAAGTGTAACAGAGCATGTTATGCGTAGCAGATGTCACAGATCCTGTCAGTACTGTATTTGTGACGTTTGTATGCCCATAACAGACATGTTTTGTTGGAGAATATTTTGCAAGATGGCACGATACAATACCGTTTTTTGGTTTTTAAACATGAGAAAAAACCTTTTCTGTGGGTTTTCTCATGTTTTGGACATAACCCTTGTTATAGGTGCAATAACCCATTGGGTTTATAGTTTTTCATTCAAATATTTCAGACTCCTTAGTACTGTAGTTGATATTCTCTGATATCAAAATACTAGAATTTGATTGTATATTTTATTAGGTTTCAAAAGTAAAGTGAAAACTCACTGACCAAACAAAACAGTTATTATAAATGTAGAAAAGCTTTTACTAAGACATTAAAACACAATTAATAAAATAGGTACTTTTCTGTTTAATAGATGCGAACACCAGCTCTCTAAGCATAACGAGCTCAATACCTCACTTGAAAGAGCTGTCCATTGGCTTTCAAATTTCTACGGTTCTATAAAAATGACTTCTAACAACAGGAATGTCATGTGTGATGTCACACTAATTTCATCAAGGCTGCGCCTGCATGATGATTCAGAATCTTAAGGAGTTTCAGAGACTGTCCTCCTCACTGTGTTGGTCACGAGCTCTCTGACTTTCCAATGGTAGATCTTTCTTTTCTGTAGAAAAACAGACCATCACTCCCATGTGAATTCAATTAAGTTTATAGTTATTTAGCTGAAAGTCAAAAGTTTTCAATTTAATTATTTAAAAACAATGTATCTTTGGTTGCGCACTGTATTTATTTAAACTTATTTTATTGGCTTATTCTTCAGACTGGGGCCTAGTTGCAGTTAAAGATATTTTAAAAAGTCTGAAATATCAGTTTTCATTTTTAGAGCTGAACATATTTTAGTGCTTATTTAAAACAAAAAAAAAAACTTAAGTGCACTTCAGACTTTCTACCTTTCGGAAGAAAATAAAGTGAAGCTTGCTTCCAGGAAATCAGCTCACATTTTTAACAATCGGCCTTGCGTACTCAGTGACTGTGGCCAAACAAGATAAACAGCAAGTAAAGAAAACAGGTCCTACTGGTTTCAAAACATGTGTCCTGTGGTCGCTGAATGCCTAAGGTAGACTAGATAGGCATTCACAGGGCTTTGCTTATTTGTTCCAAATCCCACCACCATGGATTGTGAGTTTAGTCATGGTTTTGACTCTAGAACAAAACAGAGGAGAGAAAGTAAAAGCAAAAGTATGTATCTGCTTTAGCAGCAGCAACAACTTCACTGTAGTGTTCCCCTATAAAACAGATTGAGAGCCTACTAGAAGAGAAAATGGTGAATCCTCATCCCCTAGGTGGTCTCATTCTAAAATGGCAACAAAACCAGCACCACACACTGCTGAAAGTGCAAAAGTATTAATCAATAGGGCAGTACTGTAGCACTCCGGATGCCCTTTACAGTACTTTTCTGTTCAGGAAATAATACAGTATGTTGACATCAACGTCTATGCTTCTGCGCTCCTGACAGTCCTGCGTGGCTACTCATGTCAACCTGTAGTTATTTTAACAGTTAATTTGAGTTGGAGGGGGCTTCATCCCCCCACTGTCTAGTGTTAAAAAAAAAAAAAATGGGGCGTGGGGGGGCACGGCACCCCAATTCAAATAAACTAACAAAAAAAAACACAGCAATATCATCTAAACCCCACAGACTGCTTCAGTTATTTTATTTTGATTAGTTTATTTGAGTTGAACTTTACCCCACCACCCCCTTGCATTAAAAAAAAAAAAAAGGGGGAATGTGGGGAGCAGAGCCCTCCAACTGAAATAAACTGACAAAAAAAGAGGGCCATATCATCTAAACCCCAGTACAGGCTCCTGATGGTCCTGCGTGTCTACTATTCTGTGGGATTTAAACCCACTACACTGCCTCCCATACTACCGCAACAACTTGCAGAACAGAGATGTGCACTACAGCTGATAAAAAAGCTCTACAACACTAATTGGAAGGTTTATTCACTGTATTTCAGAATAACCAGTTATCCCCGGTGGGAAAAAAAGAAAATCTTATCCTTGATACATCAGTTTCTCGGTTGGTCATTTCATTCATCTGTCTGTCTATTTCTCTCACATCCGAGAGGGTTGGTAGGGTGTTGATGGCTAACGGGCAATACTGTGGCACTCTGTTGACATCAACATACCATATATTTCCTAAACAGAAAAGTAGTTTACAGGGGGTCTAGAGGGCTACAGTATTGCCATAAATAGATTAAAACATCTCACCAGGCAGTGTCGGAAATTAACAACCCTGACCAGTTTCGCAACTACTGCATCATCGGGGGGGGGGGACAAGAAGCGTTTAAACTCCTGTCTTTAAGATACAGGGTTAAAGTGCTGTGTGCCAAGTGCAAAAAAAGTATAGCTTGTGCACTGACTGAAAAGATAAACACTCATAAATATACATTAAAAATATCAAGGAATTAATATTTATTCTGCAGGAGTGGATATATAGAACAAGTCACAGTAGCCACAGGCCATCTGGACCATCTTGTGCATGTATTCTTCAGGTGCCGGAGGACCATTATTCCTTGGATCCTCCACACTCTAAGAAAGGTACCTAAAACATAATCACATATTACACAATTAGAGCAAGTCTCATAAATAGAACATAATTCAAATAACATTGTTTTCATTTTTATGTTCACCATGTGTACATGCGCAGCAAATATTTTGCTATGAGAGTGCTTTTGAGGGGTGTAACACTGTCAGTCCAATGCAGAGTGGTCTGCAAGGGGCTTGTCTGTGTCACACCAATCATCAGCCAGGTTGATCATGACACTGTTCTGGCTTGTTGGCCGGAAAGTTCATGTATTTCAAAAGAAAGAGCCGGTCCAGTCATAGGTCAACTCTTTCATTAGATCTGTGCAGCCCAGCAAGACAGCTGGTCTGTCATGATCAGCCTGCTGAGGAATTATTGTTATTTTATTTGAGCTTCGGAGAAATACCTTTGAGTCAGTGACTCATTTACAAAGGTTCCACGTCACATAGATTATATACAGACAAAACATTACAAGGAAATGCACTCAGGGCAATTACACCCTGGAACAAAGAAAACGTTCATCAGTGTCAGCTGGTTTCGCCATAACTATCCCCCACACCCAACCCTCCTCTCAGCACCCCCCACATCCCCCCCCCATAACACTGGGGGTGACCAATCCTCCAGTGTCGCCACCTGAAATGAAGAAAACCCATCCCTCATCATTTTTTTATTGTATTTTATTATATAGAAACCCTGTAAAAAAAAAAAAAAAAATCCTGCATCGATGTCTCTTGCCCGATAGTCCACCTTAACCCTGCCACTCTGCACCCACCACCTCAGACACATACACACACGCACACGCACACACCAAAGCCCTTACTTACCCACTGGGGCTCCAATGCCTAATCCTCTCTGGACCGCAGACACATCTTCACTCTTCAAAAGTGGACTGCAAACTGAGGAAATCAGGTATATGGTTCAATGTATTTTAATTGGGTTTTGAACTTAGTGGCATAATTTGGACATTTTTAAATATTCTTGCCCCAAATTTTCAACATGCCTATTTTAGGACCCCACCTCATGAACAGTGGCAGTGAAATTAGGCAGATCTGCCCTGAAAGGGGGGAGTTCATGGTCGCTGCACGAAATCACCTTTTAGGCAGGAGTTGAACATTTTTTCTGCCCTTGTTCATGAGGTGGAGTCATAAGAAAGCTATGTTGAAAATTTGGCATAAAATATTAAAACACAACTAAATTATGAGCCTACATTGAAATTTGCTAATGCAGGCTCGTAACTAGGTCATTTTCAATAGCTTGACCCCACTTTTTCAACATACCCATGTCTTCACAGTACCTCATGAATGTGGCAGCTGTCATTTTTCAAATCCTGGCCAAAATGTGTTATTGTACTTGTGGTGCTAAATCACCTTTTGGGGAGGATTTGAAAATGTTCTCCGACCTTGTTAATGAGGTGGGCTTATCAGAAGGCTGTGTAATGTCATAAGAAGGCTATGTTGAAAATTTGGGGTAAAAATATGAGAAAGTAACAAAGTTATCGTTCTACATTGCAGTTTTTCAATGCATGCTTGTAACTGGTAATTTTCAATATTTTGACCCCAACTTTTTAACAGAGCCATTTTTTTCACACCACCTCATGAATGTGACAGCTGCCATTTTTCAAACTGTACCCAAAATGTGTTTTAAGCCTTAGGCTGCTATCAGAATTAGAACGTATAGGAATTCTGGACTGATCTATCGGTCTGTGGCACAGCAAGGGTTAACACTTGTGGCACAAAATGGCATTTCAGCCACCGTTTTATAAATGACTCCTGCCATGCTCAGAAGCAATGGTCTTAAAAAGATTATGTTGAAAATTTGAGGTAAAAATATGAAAACCAATTAAGTTATGATGAAACAAGTTGCTCCAACATTTATTAATAACTTTATTTTTTTGCTGGTTTTGGCCCCTGATGTTCAGCATATCCCTTGTGTTACCCCACCTCCTGAACATGGCAGGTGTCATTTATCAAATCCCCTCCGAAACTTGTTTCCACAGTCGCACAGCAAAATCACCTTTCGGATGGGATTTTAAAAATTCCACCTATGTTGATCATAACGTCAGGTCATAAAAAGACTGTTGGACATTTAGGTCAAAATGTGGGAACCCACTTAAAAAGTAGATATTGCCTCTCAGCTGCCCTATCCTGGGCAGTTACAATCTAGCAATGTGTAAGAGCAGGACACCACTGAAAATGAGATATTGCATCTCATCTGCTCTATCCTGGGTAAATATATAGTAGAACTGTGTACAAGAAAGAACCGGTACAGCAGCAATACCAGCGGCAAACATTCAGCATTGACAAATGCTTGTTTAAGGAATGTCAAAATGTCAGATCGGTCAGTAAGACCAGGACTGGTCAGGGCACCCAAAGTATAAATCCAGAAGGATTCATGCTTAAAATTTTTATTCTAGGTCTCCTCCTTGTGGCACAACCCTCACTTTCTCAATGGCAAAACATTTTAATTTATGGTTAAACCAGAGACTTCTATAGGTTGTAAAATAGTGCTAACGGCATAAGGCACAGGATCACACTAAGCAAAAGTTTCACCTGAAGATTTACCACAGACCACATAATGTATGGGAAAACGTCTTGTAAAGGGGGAAGTTGTTCAACCAGAAAAGGCACACTAAGCTGCAGCTTGTTTCCAGGTGCGACCTGGGAACACAAGGAAGTTAAGTGACTTGCTCAGAGTCGCACAGTATCCAAGTGGGGGCTCTGGGATTCAAACCCAGGTCTCCAGATTTGCAGCTCAGAGCCCCTAACCACTGCGCCATATGGAAAAACAATTAAGACCTATAATTTTCCCACCAGAGTAAACTCATAGTGCAGCTTAGCAAAAAGGCAAGCAATAGCTGCCAGATATTGAAGAATTCAAGGTAAGCCTGGACAAGCTTCTGCTTCTCAGTGAAATTAATGGGTACCCTGCATAGCAGAGTGGGTAGGGAATCCCTATGAGTTAGTACCTTTGCACAGAATACTTGTTTTTATCCCTGCTTGTGAAGGATGGGAGATGAACATGATAAACCTAGTTTCTAATAACATGAATTAGAACATCCCTGTCAGACTTGTGCATCCTCTCCTGCAGATGCATGATGCCCTGGAACTTATAATGTTTTTCAAAGGATGCTCTATGAGTCTGCTTGTCCAGAGTCTCCCAGTGTTCCAACCCCAGATCTGTAGTTTCTGCAGAAGACAGTAGTCATCCTGGACTGTTGGTCAGACTGTTAGTTAGTAACTATAGATCTTTGTGGACATCCCCAGCACCACACCTTTGGAACTGTAAGCCATTAGTAACGGACCATTTGGAAATTTTGCCTAGCTGGGGATGCCTATGTTGACACACATCGGCTCCACCTGTATAACATGAGAGGCCCTATCCCTCCTCAGTTTTTTCTTCCATCGTCAACCACTCGTCGGATTGTGAAGAAAAATCGTACATCAGTTTTGGTTTATATATTTACTTATTTGTTCATTTGATTGCTTATTTAAATGTTGTTGCATGTCATTAGCGAGTCCTACAAGGAAACCTGAACAGCTTTTTCGTCTTTGTCTGTGTGATGTGAAGATCTTTAGTGGTAGCATTTATTCCCGCTATGTGAACTGCCTGGCCTCTCGTATAACATGAAAAACAGAGTCATTTGCCTGGGCTGTAACCCGGCCACAAGGAGATGTTGCAGGAAAGCTTTGGAAAGTTTTTTTTTTTTTTTTAAACAAAAAACAGAAAATGCACAGCAGTCCATGCCAGGACTGAGGACTCTATGGCCTTATCCCAAGGTCTCCCCCTGCGAAGCTTGTATGGGTATATTCTTCTTTGGGTTCGGTTCACAAGCAACCCTGCTGATCAGGTTTGTCATCCATGCTGTTGTCTTCCCAGGAACCAGTGACAGAGAAGCCAATAAAGGCTTTGTGTTGGACTATGACCTAAGAAAGCACTCTATGGACAGATTTCCCTCAAGATCCCAGTTGCTGCTGCATTCTGATAGAGAGGGTAAATCTAAGGCTGAATCAGCAATCTTTGTTTCTATAGCCCCACGACCATCTTTACAACACCAAGGTTGGAGACTGACTCTGTCTCTTCTGCTAACGGTGGTGTACAGCTGTCAGCAACCAGCACTGCCCTGTCACCAAACAATTTGTCAACTTCACCAGCTGGCATAATCGATGCACGGCCATGGTACTTGCAACTGTGAATTATTTCAGCGCCTGCTGTCATTGCTATCATTGATGACAGAAACATAGAATTTGATGGCAGATAAGGACTGCTTGGCCCACCTAGTCTGCCCTATGATTACTGCGTGTCCAGCTCAGCCTCCCTACTCTTCGATACATTTGACATTGGGTGGTGGCATCTTTGAGTCTGCCCCTATCATTGAACCTGTGCCGCCTCCATACATGACTAGACAGCTGTGGACCCTAGGGTCCCTTTTCCTTAACCAGAGGAGGAGGAAAAACAGGACTACATTTCTGACCTCCTGGATATGGAAAGGGATTAGGAAGCAGAGGAAGGTGATATGGAGCAGCCTGTAGGCCTTGATTCTACTTCCACTGCCTCCTCCTCCTTTACTGAGGATACTGTGGTCTATACCCCAAAGTCCCCTTGAGAATGCATCTTTTCAGGTTATTGTGCCTCATGCAGGGCAAGCTTATGAAGAGGATGACTCCACAAAACATAATCTTTATGACTTTCTAGAAGTTCCTCCCCCAACATTTGTGTTATTCCTCCCATTTACTTTGCATTGATGGATGACCCAATGGCTGCTTGGCACAGGACCTGTAATTTACCTGCTATCCCTTGCTAGCCGGAAAAACGGTATCCTGGCTTTCTATGTTACCTAACCTGACATTAACTTGGTGATCATTATGGTGGGTCATGACAGAGCCTAGGCACCCAGACACACAAGTTATTTAACCCCTGACAAAGAATACAGAAAACTGGATATTATTGGCAAATGGGGGAATGCGTCTGTTGCATTAGGTCTCTCCGAATTACCATCTACCAGTCTGATGTGATCAAATATTAGAAAAGCCTCTAGAGGCCCCTCTCTACTGTGATTGACAAGCTCCTAAAAGGAGCCATAAAAGTGAGATCAGGCAGACTGTTTACTGTGGTCTGGATGCCGGGAAGCACTTATTGCAGTCTTCCAATGGTGCCTCTGATTCTTCTGCTTGTGCTACCGCTCCTGCCGTTTGCCTCTGTAAATGCTCTTGGCCTGTGGCTGGTGTCATAACCGATGTGCAGTAGTCGGTTTGTAACATGTCTTTTCGTGTCCAGAAACTTTTTGTCTTGGTCACAATGTGAAGTTGACTGTTCAGGACCTACAGTACCACCCTCAGAAATGACTCTCCTTTCCTTGAAGTCCCTTACTTCCCAGTCCATATGTGAGCAGGGCTGTGGCTTATTTCATAGGGGTTCGCCCTCCTCCTGTGGATGTGCTCTGTGTTGAGGGGTTTCCAGAACTCCCACTCCTCTTCCTCAGCTTTCGGGCACCCACCTCAAGACCCCTAAGGGTCCGGTTGCTGGGGTTGTCCCTGTCAACCCTGGTATGTTCTGACTCCTTTACAGTCCCCCATTACCCTCTCAAAAATATGAATATTCAGATGGGGGCAGGATCTCCCTGTTTTTACTGAAATGGCAGGTGATTACATCAGTGGGTAGGTTAAGAAGATAATCTGAACAGGTCATGTGTTGGAACTGATTTCACCCCCTCTGGTACATCCTCAACTTGCCTTAACCCTCCAGGCTACTTGTCTGTCTTATTGACATAAGTCCAGTCTCTCTTCGACAAGCCGGTGATTCAGCCTGTACCTAGGTATGGGCAAATTCGGAAAACTTCTCTACAAGTGTAACAGGCATAGTTTCCCTGACTTCCTGTAGCACACAGGTTCCCTTCATGTAGTTCTTCACCTGCTGAATTGCCAACTTTGCCAGACAACGACTACACATAATGACACTTGGCCAGCAGAAGTGTCGATGAAGTGCCAATACACATATATTCACCAGAAAATATATGCAAAGTGGTTATTTAAAAAAAAATGTTTAAATGAGTAACCTACCCCATCCACTGCCATTGTGCCCACCCATGGTATATACCTCTATCCTGCACACACACACACACACACACACACACACACACACACACTCCCTGTTTCATTTTATTTATATGTATAAATAATGAGTGACTCCCTTCTTCCCCCGACCTGCACCATATCAGTAACACCACCCAGTCCACCATCCCTGTCCTGAGTCACAAGAAAGCCTCTGTAACCCCCCTTTAGCACCGAGCCATCATCCCCAGTCCCCAAAGTAGTAAAGGATACAGAGAAACCTGTAAATGAACAAAAACACAAAAAAGTCCCTTACTGGAGTGAGTGTGCTCATTCTGCAGTGTCCTGCTGCAGAATGGATGAACAGTGATGTTCTCACCTGTAGTAAAACCTGACTGAGGCTGACAAACAGCAGCTGGATCTTTTGAATCTAGTTTGTAAAAATATTATGAATCTGTATGCTTACTCTTTTGGTGGAATTTAGACCCAACATGCCAAGAAATCCTGATTCTCCAACATCAACCTCTGTGTCTAATGTTAGAATAGTGATCATCTCAAACATGCCTCTCAGAAAGGAAGACTAAGATGAATGGTCTTCTAATAAAGTTAACCAATTTCTTCATCCCCAGGTACTTTTGGTGTTATCTCTTCCTCCTAATTATAATACTCCTCATCCTGTTAGAGGGGGCGTTTATAGGGGAATTGGAGGCATTCTGTTTTATTATTTTGAAAAACTGCCACCGCTGTTTGATTTATATAGTAATTTATGGTCAGAAGTGATGGAAAAGGTGCTCATTGGCTGTCGTAGTAAAGGAAAGTTACTTATGGTAACTTAAAGGACAAACAAACAAATAATTAGGGGGGTGAATCAAATCAGAAATGCTCTTGTGTATGTGCACAATAAGGGATGCTGTTTTTCCTGATGCTAGTATGTACCTGTAATTTAATGATTTATCCTGGTTTCGTGAGTAAAAAAAAAGTTTCCCGAAACGTAAACAAAGCAACCAATTCTCTCTGATTCCGAGCCGCAGCTCGACTCACAAAATGGCGAGGACGTGCATACTTGATATCATCGGAGTGACTCCGCTGCGCTTCGTCCATTGAAACCTATGGGCACTGTTTTTAAATGTATATTGGCACTATGTGGGTATCAGCATATGTATTGATACTTATTCCTAATTCTCTGCAATCAGCTTCCTAAGTAGATTTGCCTGGAGAAAATGGAACTATATGCTAATGATAGAACTTAACATTGGCTCATGCCACTTATTCAAACTGCTGCTCTTATCTGCTGCAGTGTTCCACCAACGTATCAGATTTCTTTCTCTGCCTGACAAGTCAAGGTGCCTCGGAGACTTCCCTCTCAGTCTTTCCTTGTGGTTCATCACTGAATATAAGTAGTTTCTTATATTATTATTCTTACTGCTGCCTTTATTTCTGTTTATAATCTTACCATTAGTTAGTTACCATTATTTTAGTGTTTTAGTTTATTTTCTCATTCCTCACTGTTCGGAATAACCGTTGAGGAACCAGGTCTTAGTACCCTTTTCCAGAGCTTTATTTATTGTCTCCGGTATTTATTTTAGTTTATTTTAGTTTATTTAAGTTTTTTGGTTTAACAAATTACTGTATTTTGTAACTGCTAACCCGGTTTCTGTGAACAGCTAACTCGGTTCAATTTCTGTGGTTCCCTTCTATAGGTTCAGTATCAGAACTTTCATCGGTTCCTGAACTGACTGCAAAAAAAAAAAAAAAGACTGGACCCCCAGGGTTTAAAAACGGCCTTAAGTGTGGGAACATTTTTACAAAGGCAGACAAGCACGAATTATGTGTAGTCTGCCTGGGGAATGACCATTTTTCAGCAGATTGTGATATCTGCAAGTCAATCCCTCAGAAGACAGTTGAAAAGAGGATGGAAAGACTCCAAAAAAAATTGGAGAAGGGTGCTGTGGGTTCTGACCAGCCCATACCCTCTAAACCTGTGGGCGAAACCACTGTGTCTGCTTTGAGCACCGCTGACAAGGGTGAAACAGCTACTGGCAAGAGGACGGGTGATCTGGCTGACACTCCAGTTCCCACCCAAAAAACTTAAGAAGACAAAGCACGTTAAACCCCTAGTTGATAAACTAAAAGGGGTTTCATCTGTGCTTCACAGCCTGCCATCATCAGACGAGATTGCCCAAGCCATGAAGGTCATACAGGTATTGTAGGGCTTTATACCTACTCCAGTCCTCTCAGCACAGGTTCAAATCCCAGTTGGTCCTTCCTCTGATCCAAACCCATCTCAGGAGATACTGTATGCTGTTATCCACACATAGTGCCAATGTACAACATTTAAAAACAGTGCCTATAAGTTTCAGTAGACGAAGCAGAGCAGAGTCACTCCGATGATGTCATCACATATGCACGTCCTCACCATTTTGTGAGCTGAGCTGCAGCTTGGAATCGGAGAGAATTGGCTGCTTTGTTTACACTTCGGGAAAACTTTTTTTTACCGACGAAACCAGGCTAAATCATTAAATTACAGGTATATACTAGCATCAGGAAAATCAGCATCCCTTATTGTGCACAAACACAGGAGCATTTTCAATTTGATTCACCCCACTAATTACTTGTTTATTTGTCCTTTAAGATCTTCAAGAATATATTCTCCATATAGCCACACTCTTTGGTCTTCTTTTTGGTCTTCTAGCCAGAGGCAATTGGACCCCGGAGATGGACAGGACTGGCACACAACATATGCATGCACACAGTACTGAATATGGTGCCATACACAAAGATGGAATGTATAGTGGTGCCTGTCCCAACCACCTTAGTTTTTTTTTTTTCCAAGGAGAGAGAGAGAGAGAGAAGAAAATGGCTCACCCTAGTAATGATGTTTCTTCTAAAGGTTGTATTACAAATTACATCACTTCAGTCCTGAGGTGTTGCCCTGGAGATAGAACTTCAGAATGTTCAAGTTCAAACTATGCAGTGTGGTCACACTCCCCCTGCCATTCTCATGACAGATTTATAGCTGAAGAGCAGAGGAGAGCAGTGACCCTTCAACAAACCTGTGCTACAGCGGCACCAGCCAGAATGCAATGCAGTATTGCAGCAGTATATCACACAATGCTGCAGTATACTGCAAGGGACAGTGTAGTTCAGTGGCAGTTATACCCTTTTGTCATACAGTATTTTGTAACTGCCATTTACTGCAAATTACTGTATTGCATTGTGGCTTGCTTCTCTACTGTATGTATTCTACGAAAGGTAAATGCAAGAAGTAGTAATGATCATGTATGATAAACTATAAAACTGCAAAGTTTGAAACTGCAGAAAACTCGGCGATAAATTTGGAAGAGTTTGATTCGACTTACTCTGAAAAACTCTTTTTTTTTTTTATACAGAGGTTGTAGAAGGGGAGGTAGGGAGGGCTAGTTGGACTCACTAATATACTCTGTAGAATAAATATCATTACTTTGCTGATTAATTTTTTTTCTTCTAGCAGTGAGAGTGTGTTAGTGATAACATATACATTACAGACTCAAAGTAGTACCTTGGGAGACTGGGTCTAGAACCCATTTAGGAAAAAGGCTCTGAAGCACATTAAGTGGCAAATCTGTCATCTTACCTAGTTTGGATGTCCAGACAATAGTGAGAAGTGAAGGTGTGCACTGTTGAGCAGGTGGCTGCTATACACAGTTCTCGGAGGGGTATACTGCCCAATGCTGCCACAGTAGCAGATGTAGCTCTAGAGCAGTGTGCCGTTAATCCTTCTAGTGGCCTTTTGCCAGCCTTCACATTGCAGAACTATATACAAGAGACAGTCCAATGGGAAACTGTTTAGCCGCTGGTTTACCCTTACCTACCTTACCCTAAATGACAAACAGCTGTTAGCTTTCAGTTCTAGACAATGCTGTCCTTTACATATAGAAACTCTGTCATTTTCACATCTAGGCTATGACATTTTAACTCATCTGCATTGGTGTGATGTTTTTTAGAAAGATGCGGGCCATTTTACAGATTGATTTATGCGAAATGAAGAAATTACTTCTGGAAAAAAATTCACATTTGTTCTTAGTACCACATTAGCCCAATGTAAACCATGAAGTTGGGGGTCTGTAAGAGTGCTTGCAATTCGCTGGTTTTATTGTAGAAGTGGGAGTTAATAAAACAGCTGTCCATGTTAAATATTTGACCTCTATAGAAAACATATGCTCATATGGAGAATTGATCAGTTATGAGACAACCAGCTTCAAATCCTGTGGTGGTACATGTGGTCCAGCCCCTTGGAAAATCTCTTGAATGGGGGTTGGGATGCAGTGGATTTCTTACTGGCTACCGATGTGAAATGGCTGCCAGGTACATCTTCAGAGTAAAATACTTTAGGCCTTGGTTTTGTAAATGTACCCAGTAGTCTAACACCTCTGCCAAATCCGCAGTTTGTATGATGACATGCTGAGAGTCTTACCAGGTACTGCTTTTTTTTGTCTTTTAGAATCATCACTTGTCATGGTTGCTGGCTTTCTAATAACTTTCAGAACTTTCATGACCTGGTTTACTATGTTTGGGCTAGAGTATTCTAACTATTCAAGGACCATGCTCTCAAATGAAGAGGTTTGAGGTCTGGTTGAGTCATCCTGTCCTGGAGCAGGAGATTGTGTCCCAGTGGCATATTTCTTTGCATCCTCTTTAACATTGTCAGCAGCAGTGAGTAGCAGGACTCCCTTGCCCAGTCTGGGGATATAGGATTATTGTATCAAACTCCCTTGTTAGTTTCAGCAGTACCATGTAAATTAGTCAGAACTGGGGAAGGAAATGCATGCCTTCTCTCTGGGTAGGTGAAGAAAAGTTCTTTGGAAAATACAAGATTTGTTGGAATTAAAACTCAGTCTCTGAGCGTCCTTTTTCAAAACTCAAGGTTTCTCTTGAAGAGTGAAGTCCTTGGTCCCAAATTCTGACCTAAAATCAGAGTTTCTGTTTTGCATGTGAAAAATCAGGTTTTCCACAAAACACAGGTCTTGTTTTAAAGGTAGTCCAGGACCTATCATATACTTTAACACAAGTATATAAAACAGCTTAAGTTCTCTCAACTCTGAGATGCCCAAGAAAAAAATAAGTCCTTCTCAGGATTTTCACTTGAAGCTAAAGTACCTTCTCCTCCGAAAACTTTCAGGAGAACACCCTGATTTTCAAGATGGGTCCGTTAGATAAAGTCTGGTCATTTTCAAGTCCCACCCACCACTTTTGTGATGGGGTGTATACTCTAGCAATACAGAGATTGGGGTGCAACATTTTACCCATATCCCGTAGGTGTCACTGTGGTTCCTGGTCAAACCCCTGTAACATCTGGTCTATGCATTTGGCTTGAGCCCCTAACCATAGGCCATCCTCCTGACCTCTTTCCTGTTATTGGAAACTAAATGCTCCATTTTATCATAAACCTGTCTGTTCCTTATCTAGATAAGTGCCAGGCCTACTGCTGGCTTTAACAGAAATTCTGGATATTTTGTTTAACTCTTTCTGGCATTTTAAAGGGACAGAGTCTCAACTCTAAAGTACATTACAGCACATACAATAGGAACATTAGTAAAGGATATAGGCCAATATCGCAGCATCCCTGCCTCCTAAAACAGAACCTGGGGAACATGCCTCTATTGATGGCATGTTTTCCCAGTTCTGTTATAGATCCAGTATGCAAGATAGGCCGTCTTTGTTCCCATTCTTAGACCCAGGCCTATGCAAAATCTCCATGTCATAAGCCTGCAAGACGATCCTCCATCTCAGAAGTTTTTCATTTGTTTTCCCTATTTGGCCCAACTATACTAATGGGTTGTGGTCCATTTGGACCTTAAAATGCCCTCCATAAAGGTACTGTTCCAGTTTTTTTAATGCCCAAACTAAGGCAAGACATTCCTTTTCTATTGTTGTATAGGCTTGTTTCTGTGGAAGCGGCTTCTTGCTTAAGTGTATACAATGGGGTGCTCTCTCCCCTGATTGAATACTTGGCTGAGGACTGCCCTTATTCCCACATTTGAGGCATCTGTCTGTACAACAAATGACCTGTTGTAGTCTGGGCGAGCCAGCACTGCGGCCCTACACAGCAAGGTTTTCAGCTGTGTGAAGGCCTGCTCACAGTCTGCATCCCATTTTATCCTCTTAGACTTATTCTTTGTCAACAACCCAGATAAAGTAGTGGCCAGAGAGCTGTAGTCGGGAACAGAGTTTCTGTAATACCTTGCTGTCCCAAGAAAGCTCCTGACTTTTCTCTGGGCTTCAGGCATGGGCCATGACGCAGTCACCTCTATTTTTGCTTGATTTGGGCGGAGTTGGCCAATAGGGTTATTCAAATTCTGGGTAATGCCTTTTAGAATGAAGAACGCCCCGCCACATTCCAAAGGTTGGTCAACCTGGTGTTACGTGGTACTGAAGAGTACCCACTGGCTTATCTGGATGATGTTGCCATCTTCATTACCAGCTGGAAGGAACACGTGTCCCACCTAAAGGAAGTGTTGGGCAGGATACAAGGGTAGGGCTCACTGTAAAGGCTGAAAAGTGCCAGGTGGCTATAGCAGAAGTGACATACCTAGGCCATGTTGTGGGGTGGGGGCAGCTTCATCCTAATCAAGTACAAATTGAGGCAATAGAGGCGTGGCCCATGCCAGAAACCCAGAAGCAGGTTAGGAGCTTCCTCTGGACCGCAAGATGCTGCCAGAAGTTTGTGCCCAGTTGCAGTACCCTGGCAGCCTCCCTATCTAGCTTGCTAAAGAAAAGACAGCCAAAAAGGGTAAAGTGGAGCCAGCCTGTGAATGAGCCTTCGCACAGCTAAAAGAGGCACTGTTCAGTGCCCCTGTGTTGGCCAGTCCAGATTATACTAAGTAATTTGTAGTCCAGACAGATGCCTCGGATGTGGGGATTAGAGCAGTCCTCAGTTAGATATCTAATCAGGAAAAAGACCACCCAATCATATATATGAGCAAAATGTTACTTCCCTAGGAGCAGGCATACTCCACAGTAGAAAAGGAATGCCTTGCACTGGTATGGGCCCTGAAGAAATTTGAGCTGTATCTGTATGGGAGGTGCTTCGAGGTACAGACCAATCATAACCCCCTGGTATGGCTAAATCAGATGGGTAAAACAAATGGTCATCTGTTAAGGTGAAGTATTGCTCTACAGGCCTATGACGTGACCATTAAGCATAGGGCTAGATCAGCCAACGCAAATGCAGATGGCCTATGTCACCATATAGAACAGTAACAGAATTTGTGAAAACCTTACCATGCAGTAGGGGGTGTGTTCCCACAAATTCAGTCTAGGAGGGAGGGATGTTGCAAGCTAGCCACTGCCAGTCATTATTTGCAGATATATTTCTGTTATATATATATATATATATATATATATATATATATATATATATATATACATTTTTACGGATTTTGTGTATGTTAAATGCCACAAGAAAATGCCAGTGTTAAGAAAAGGGGTCATATAGAAAGAGAGAATGGATTTTTCAAAATGTCTGATATCCTCTGTGACCTAGGAACCAGCTACTTGCCAGGAAGCTAAATTGCACTCCAAAAGGAGTGGAATGGCCTTGTAAACTTCATTGAGGGAAGCAGAGGTATAAAACAGTTTCAAAGGCAGGATGCCTGGGAACCAGGATCTGGGATATGGCCATTCCTGACAGGCTGGTGTGACTTGTCTTACAAGTGTTCTATTGTAGGGCAGTAGGACATCAAAGGCACCAATTCTAAAACGTTATTAATGTGCCAGGACGTGGTGATATAAGAACCTAGATAAAAAAGTAATAATAATTCTGCAAGAGTGACATTTACTGGCCTGAAAGTTAGGACCAGAGCAGGGATTTTGGCAGACTATTTAAGGCGCTTTGAATCAGAAGCAAACTCTCTTTTTTCCTGGAGCATTTCAAAGGACACCTTCTTGACAAGACACAGAACAAACTGCCAGCAGACAATGAAAGTCAGTGGCTGAAAAAGAAGGAAAGGACTTTTCAGACGTCACTTATTCTTCTGGACTTCAATTCACTACAAACTTAAGGTAGAAATTAGATAAAAGTCATAGTGCTGTTTTCTTGTACATGACCACTTTTATTTGTGTTATTCTGTGACCAAATTTCTAAATCTTTTAGTTGTAAATGTATGATAATTAAGTATTTAGTAGAAACATTTCTTTTAAGAAACCTGCCTGAGTGAGATTTTTATATTGTGTGTGATTGTGGGACATTGATTAATAATCTGTGACCAAGCTGCTATTGCTAAGGGGTGCCACCATAAGCTACCAATCGAACAAGGCTCTGTAAAGGGAAATCTGGGTAAAGATAGGGAGAATACAAAAGTCTCAGGGAACAGTTTGTGGGGATATGAACCAGGTTATTGCATGCACTGTGGAAAATACAAAATCAGGGTTACGAGTCTATCCCAAAGAGATCGTAATGCCTGGATCTTCCCCCTTTATGCAACAACCAAGAAAGTTTCTCATTTGGCTAGAAGACTCAAGACTGGTATTTTCACCCTTATCCAGAGTAAAGAGGGAGCCCTGGGACCTCATGGCAGGTGTTCAGTTGTGAACTCAGCGAGCACTCTTAATAGGACACGAGGAGGGTATTCCTGATTTCCCCCTCCTTGTCACGGATTGCATTTAGGGGTGGGCACTGTGAGCTCAGTGGACCTGACCCCTAGGAGTGGGTTTGTGACACTGAGATGTTTGGGTTTCTTAGTGCGGTCATGGGCAGCATTCATGACCACTGAGTCTGCTGTGGGATGCTTGCCAAAGAAGGGCTTGCCCACTGGTGTGTGATAATGGCGATCTGCCTTCTTGGCTAAAGCCGGGATGGAACAGGGGTGGTTCCACACCACCTTAGTAACATAAAAATCAATAAGAGGAGGCACCACCAAAGGGAGGGTCTCCTTTTTCTACAGATGTTTAGCCAGATGACTGTGTGCTGGGTCAAGCTCCTCAGTTTCCCACCCCATAAGGAATTGGATACGGTGCATCACATCAAAGAAAGAGGGATTATCTGGGGGAGACTTAGGAGTCTCCTTATGAAGCTTCTGACCATCAAAGGAGCCACTCCAGTCCTCTGACGACTCCGAGGAGGAAGAGGAAGAGTTGTGCCCTAACTGATCACTGTCAGGGACCGGCATTTGAGGGCAACATTTGTCCAAACACTGGGAAGAGCTCCCCGTGCATCCCCGAGCAGCCTCTGTGGTATGGGAGTTTCTAGGACCTGCCCGGTCTGGGTCCTGAGGAGGGGGGTCTCGGGGATGAAGAGGAGGAGGGGTTCGTCTGGAAGCATCCTTGTTTTGTATGAAGGACCACCAGGCAGTAAACAAGGCATTGTAATCCACTGCCGAAGGAGGAGGATAAGGCGGATAGGGATATTGATGAGGAGAGTACGGATACATCGGTGCAGGGGCCGGCATAGGGTACCCTGGTGTAGGTCCACAAGGTGTCGGCTTAGGATTCCCAGGAGGGTCGGCAGGCATTGGCTGTGGCACAGGCTGAGGTTGAGGCGATGATGGTTGAGGCAACAATGGCTGAGGCGTTGTCGGTCTGGTGAAGTAGTCAACATTGGCCCCAAAGCCGAGGCTAGCACTTGCAGGGGAGAATTCCCCCAAGGCAGGGGCAGAGTCATTGCCTGCATGGAAAAAGAGGTGAGGGCTTTTACTAGGTGATGCCTGAAAGGGCTAGCGCTGTACCGTGAGTCAGGGACCAACAAAGCAATGCCTTTACCGGGGGGGGGGGTGCAACAGGCAAAAACCTGACACCGGAGGTTCCAACCCCAGTTGAGCCACCTGGCTGAGGACTGGTGGGAGCTTAGGGCCTGAGTGTTGGGGGCAGGGAGACAGGGGATGAAGTCCGCTGCCCTGAAGATCCACCACCCCAAATGGAGAAGAGGGAAGACGGCTGCACCACCTGCAGCCTGGAGGGAGTGATGCCTGCCGAGGAAGGAGGGCTGATCCCCTGCAGGAGGAAGACCCAGAGGCGCAAGCCGGTCTGTGCGGTGACCGCAAGCGAGAGGGTGACTGAGGATGGTCTCTGTGCTTGTCCCAGTGCTAATGCTTCCCACTTGACGACTTCTCCTGGGAAGAAGATAATGCCCCGGAAGGCTGAGCAGGGGAAATAGAAGAGCTCTTGGCCTGAAGCTCCTTCTCTATCGTGGCTAGTTTCTGCTTTAGCAGATAGCTTTCAGGAGTCTTCAAGCGGTGTCTCCATGTGGCCTGGTTGAAGTGCTAGCAGGCCTCAGTGTCATGGTTGGGGCCTAAGCAGAGCAGGCAGGAGGAGTGGCCATCTTTGATGGGTATCTGCTTGCCAGAAGCACACATCGTTGGTCGGTCAGAAGACGAGACTGGAGAAGAAGACATAAACAAGATGGAGGAAAGACTGAAAATTGATGTTTACAAACAGAAAAGAAAGTGCCGTGTTAAATGTGAACAAAATGGTGGTTGACTGAAGCAGGCATCCGTGGAGGTCCGACGTGCGCAGGTCGACGGTGGGAAAAGAACTGAGGTAGGTCTGGGGGGCCACCCCCTTTATAGGATATGTGGACGTCAGCGTGCTGACATCAGTAGGGGCAGTCCCCCATGATAGACTGCTAGCTAAATGTTTTCTGTGTGGCCCTGGCAGCTTTAGTACTAGCGGTGTTGCCTGCTGCAAGATCCCCCTCGAAGTAAGATTATTATACACAGATCGAGAAAGGTTACCCTATGGAATTAGAGGGTGCACCTGAGCAAGATTTCGAACCTCCTCCAAGGCATAATGAGGGCTACTCATCTTTTTCCTCATTGGTCAGACAACTGGTCGAAACCCTCAACATCCCCCAACTAGAGACAGAAGGATGAAGAGGATGCTGATTTCATGGGCATAATGGGAGTAACTCTACCAAGAAGAATGTTACTTCCCATACATAGAACTCTTAAGAAGGGTATCGCATGATAATAGCGAAGTAATATGAGCAAAGTCAGATGGGCAAAACAATATGGGCGACTGTCATTTTAGCGACTGGGGAATATGAGCGATGTTGCTATAATAACGACTGCAATTTCCTGAGTCACACGTGTAGAACTGTAACAAAATTAGCAACACTGTCAAATGAGTGCCTCAGTGTTAGAATATAAAAGGTTGCCCCCCCCCCCGCCGATGATTAAGTGACAGCTTGAGAGGGATAAATAGGTGGAGAAACAGGCGGGTGTGGCTTTGCTGCAAGTTGTGGGAGTGGTGAGCAATGTCTGTGTGTGAGTTCCTGAGGAGTCTGAAGGGTCATCTTCTTCTGTTGTACAGTGGGTACCTTTATAGAAGGGATAAAGAGGTGTCCATGAAGGTGTACTGGCGATGTGCGGACTATCAACGGTATAAATGTCTAGCTTGAGTACATACCGTTGCTGATAGTGTTGTAGCAGTCATCAAGGAACATAATCATGTTGCGGACACATCCGACATTGAAGCTAGATGTGTGCTGGATACAATGAAGGAACAGGCGCGGTCTAGTGTAGAGTCAACAGCCCAGGTAGTTATGCAGAGCGTGGCTGGTTCTAGCAATGCTGTTGCAGGGAGACTACCTTCTGTGACTCTGATGAAGCAAACAGTGCAGCGGGTCCGTCAAGTGGAGAGGGTTTGTCCTGCAGTGCCTGCTTCAGTGTCTGAGCCAGGTATACGTATGGAATATACGGTTACACTTGGTGGAGAAAGGTTTCTGTATTATGATAGCGGTATGTCCTCTTGTCGTTTTCTGATGTATGCCACTGACCGAAACCTGCAATTCTTGTCTGAATGTACTGAATGGTTTATGGACGGTACATTCCATAGTTATCCTACATTATTCCAGCAATTGTACACTGTACATAGCATGAGGGCTGGGACTGTGATACCATCAGTGTATGTACTGATGGTGTCTAGAAGAGCGATGGGGTACATCAGCTTACTGGAGACGCTGAGATCATGGGGTGCGACTATGTGTCCACCAAAGCATTATCCTGGATTTTGAACACGTGGCTCTGAAAGCCGTGTCATCTATCTTCACAACTGTGCAGGTGAGGGGTTGCTTTTTTCACCTCGGCCAGGCATTTCGGCAGAAAGTGCAGCAGTGTTCTGCAGTGCATGCTAGGTATGTGGCTGATGCACAGTTCGCTTTGAACTTAAGAATGCTGCTAGCTCTTGCGTTCGTCCCTGTACGGGACGTTGTTTGTAGCTTCGAGGAGTTGTGTGACTGGGAGTTCTTTACCTCAAATGATGAATTGCTCGCCCCAGTCATTGATTATTTTGAGGATACGTGGGTTGGCCGTCCTCTGAGCAGGTCTGGCCATAGGCGTCCATTGTTTGAATTGAGGTATTGGAACTGCTGTCAGAATGTGTGCGTGGGCCAGGATCGTACTAACAGTGCTGTCGAGGGGTGGCATAGGGGCTTTAGCACCCGGCTAGGTGCATGCCACCCCTCTATCTGAAGATTTATTGAATGCCTACAGGAGGAAGAGAGACTCACAGAGGTGAAGATGAAACAGATGATTTCCAGGGCTGAGACGTATTCCTCCCATTGTAAATACCATGATCTGACAGAGCGTCTGGTGGAAAATGTGATGGAGTATGGGAAGAGGAGTCTGTATGAATATTTGCGCGGGCTTGCATATAATTTCCAGCTGAGTTTGTAAGCCTTGATATTATGGGCAGGTCGCCATTGTTACAGTCGGCATTTTCAGCATATCGCTGTTGTCACATAGCGCTTTAATTGCAGTCGCTATTAAAATGCCGCCATTTTCACTGTCGCTATTTAATAGTTGCTGTAATCACATGGAACCCTTAAGAAGGCTGTATCAAAAATCATGCCTGCACCCACCTCAGCTGCAGCCATAGATAAGAAAATTGAAGGTAGACAAGCAGGGAGTGGAAAACTTGTATGCCCATCCTGAGCATCACAGAGCAGTCCAGGCTGCTGCTTGTAAAACAGCAAAAATCACACTCTGCATAGCCCCTGAAAAGGACTCCGAAAAGGTCTATGCTACAGCTCCCCTGCTTATCAGGCAGGCAGCATACTCGGCACATATAGCACAGTCCCAGAAAGCACTTTGGAACACAATTCTGGCACTGGCAGAAAGAGCGGATGGTGAGTTGGCACAGGACCTGATTGCCATGGCAAGATCAGCCCTGGATGCCACAAAACATCACTTCTACACTGCGGTGGACACTAATGACACTGCTATTAGAGTTTTGTCTTATGCAGTGGCCTTAAAAGGATACTGTCAACCTCTTTTTATGGAAATTTGTTGATTTTTTAAAATTTGGCGTTACAAATATGTTTTTTTTTTAACTAGGCCATATTTATATGTTTATGTATGAAAAACACATTCACAGTCACACTGGTGTTAACCACATCACAGCGGACATGTTGTTTACATTTTCTCCCAGGCAGCATTCTCCAGCCACTGTTGTAGTATGTGCTTGTTCCTGATATAACTCACTGGCATGACAACTGAACATGCTGTTAGCTTTCACTGTCAGTGATAAATCTCAGGCTTCAAGTAAATACCAGGCACTGAGGTAAATTTTGTTTTAGTCACTCCTGAATAGTATTAGTTTTATTTTTAAATATTCTGTACCTTGTAACGTTATTTTTTGGGTAAAGTCTCACTTCTGTTTCGGTATTTATATATTTTGTTATAGTTGTCATATGAACATATGAAACTTGCCAGCAGAAACAGGCCTTGCGGTCTGTCAAGTCTGCTCATATGTGCAGCTAGCACCCCTATAATGCAGCTGCCCCCCCCAACTCACCTCCTGGGACTGCTCAGTGCCCTTTACCCCATCCCCCTTCCATGCCGTGTCCATGCCCTTTTGAAAATCCCCACCAACCTGCATGCCACCACCCCCTCAGGCAGTGTGTTCCATTTTGACACAACCCTCTCCGTGAAATAATGCCTTTTCAACTCCTTCCTGAACCTGCCCCCCCTTCAATCTCAGCCCATGCCCCTCGTGTCCCTTCTCTTCCTCTGCTTAAACAGCCCCTCTGCCCCCGATTTGTTGATCCCCCAAAAGTATTTGAAGGTCTCAGTCATGTCCCCCATCCCTTCTCTCCTCCAGGGTGAACAAATTCGAGACCAGCTTTCCTCGTGAGGGTCTGCCCTCCATCCGTGTATTATTTTCATTGCCCCCCTGCACCCCTCTAGAAGCTTGACATCCTTCCTCAGGTACGATCAGCGGAACTGCACGCCGTACTCCAACTGTGGCCTGACCAAGGACCTGTAAAGGGGCAGGATCACCTCCTTGTGCCTGGATGAGAATCCCTGCGCGATGCACCCCATCATCCTATTGGTCCTAGCTGCCGCCCTCCTGCATTGAGCACAGTTATTCATGCTCCCCGTTACCATGACCCCCCCAGGTCCTTCTCCTCCTCAGTGACCCCTAACCGTACCCCACCCAGCCAATAGTGTCAGTGGCTCAGTAGGTAGCACACTCGCCTCTGAGGCCGGGAGATCAGAGGGCTGTGGGTTCAGTTCCCACATCTGGCACTTGGGTTAATATCCCAGTACTGACACTGTAGTGCAGCATGAGAGGGGTGCTGCACTTCTGAGGTGCCGTCTTTCGGATGAGACGTTAAACCGAGGTCCCATCTGCCTGGATTGGTGGTAGTTCAGGTGGATGTTGAAGATCCCATGGCACTTATCGAAAGAGTAGGGGAATTTCCCCGGTGTCCTGGCCAAATTTCCCTCATTCACTAAAAATACCACCAACAGCTTAATCTGGTTCAAGGTCAGTTGGCATTCATCTGTATCCCCCTCCCCCGGGTCATGCCTGAAAATAGACAGGAATTATCTAGTGCACTTACCCGGTCAACAAAAACTAAATAAATAAAATAAATATTCCCTCCTCTGGGTCCTCGCTCCAGTTTGCATAACTTTGCACTTCTTTGCATTAAATCCCAGCTCCCACCTCTCTGACCACTCCTCAAGCCTGGTGAGTTCACCTTGTAGCCTCTGCCACCCCTCTGTGTCATCCACTACAGCTCCCATCTTGGTGTCTGCAAACAGACTGATTCTGCTCTCTACCCCTTGCGCTATATCCGATATGAACAGTCCAAACCTACACCGGCCCAGGCACAGAGCCCTGCGGCACACCACTGACCACTTCCTTAGGAGATGAGTTCTCCTCCCACCACCACCCATTGCAGTCTATCCCCAAGCCAATTTCTGATCCATCCAACCATCTTAGCCCTCACCCCTACATGTTCCAGTTTTGCCCCCATTCACCCATGAGGTATCGAGTCAAAGGCCTTGCTGAAATCCAAATACAGGATGTCCACTGCATGGCCCTTGTCACCCAGTCATACTATTCTATTATTGATCTGGCATGATCTACCCAAGACGAACCCATGCTGCCACCCATCCTGGAGATCACTAAGCTCCAGAAAGGTTACCAGTCTCTCCTTCAAGATGGACTCCATTAGCTTATCCACTATGGAAGTGAGACTGACAGGTCTGTAGTTGCCCGGCTCATCCTTTGCGCCACTCTTGTGTATAGGCACCACATGAGCCAATCTCTAGTCCTGCGGTACATATCCCGTGTCTAGGGAGGTGTTGAACAGGTCAGCCAGCAGCCCAACCAGCACCTCTGCTGTCTCCCTCAACACCCTAGGGTGAATGCCATCAGGACCTGGTGCCTTGTCCACCCTAAGAGCCTTTAGACCTTCCAGTACCCTGCTTTCTAGAATCACTTTGTCAGTCGCATCGTCCCCACCCTTCCAGTCCACGGAGGTAGTGGTCCTCCTACCTCCCTCGTGAACACAGAGCAGAAGTATTTGTTCAGCACCTCTGCCTGTTCCCCCTCCCCATCCACCCACCCCTCGCCCTTCCTAATCCAGACAGTCTGGTCCTTACACTTCCTTTTTCCCCTCACGTGCCAAAAAAAAAAAAAAAAACTCCTCCTCTCCCCCATGCCCTGAGCCAGCCTCAGTTCCTGCAGGCCTTGGCTTCCTTTACCAACTTGGTCACTTCCCTGGCCCTCTTTGTGTACAACTCCTTGTCCTAGGAGATTGAGTTAGGGAGAAAGGCAAGAGCAAAAGAAGGAGGAAACCACTTTGGTTCTCAAAAACAGCAGCAGAAAAGATCAGAGCCAAAAGGTTGGTCTTCAGGAAATATAAGGGAACGCAGCAGGATGAAGATAGGGAGGCATACCAAACTTTCCTAAGGGAAGCAGGGAAGGCAGTAAGGCAGGCAAAGGCCCAAACCGAGGAAACACTAGCATGAACAGTAAAAGAAGGGGACAAGACTTTCTATAGATACATTAGTGAAAGAAGAAAGTCCAGAGGTGGTATTGCTAAGATCAAAGGGGATAAGGGGGAGTGTGTGGAGAAGGACCAAGGAAAAGCATCTGTCCTAAATAGATACTTCTGCTCAGTATTTACTGAGGAGAAGGTAGGACAGAGCCCATAGCTCAGCACCATGGACACGGGGGAGGGCGGTGTGCACAAGTCCCTTCACAAAAGAAAGGGTCCTACAAGAGCTCAGTAAGTTCAGGGTGGACAAGGCAATAGGACCTGATGGCATACATCCCAGGGTACTAAAGGAGCTATGGGTGGAACTAGCAGAGCCATTATCAGAACTGCTCAGTGAATCTCTGAGCACAGGAGAGGTCCCAGAAGACTGGAAAAGGGCTCATGTGATCTCGCTCCACAAGAGTGGCGGCAGAGAACTACAGAACAGTCAGTCTTACCTCAGTAGTGGGTAAGATTGTAGAGGCACTCCTTAAGGGAAGGATAGTGCAACACCTGGAATCCATAGGAGCAAAGGATCCACAACAACATGGGTGTACAACAGGAAGGTCCCGTCAAATTAATCTCATGGATTTCTTTGACTGGGTTACCAGAGTGGTGGACCAAGGGGGTGCAGTTGATGTCACCTACCTTGACTTCAGCAAAGCTTTCGATACTGTTCCACATAGAAGATTGATTAATAAGCTGGGTAGGCTTGGGTTGGGTCAGAGGTTGGTCAACTGGGTGGCAAACTGGTTGGCGGGCAGAAAACAGAGAGTGGTGGTAAATGGTATATAGTCAGAAGAGATGCAAGTTACAAGTGGGTACCTCAGGGATCAGTCCTGGGGCCAGTCCTCTTCAATATCTTCACCAGTGACATTGCAGATGGACTGGAGGGTAAGGTTTGCCTGTTTGCAGATGACACCAAGATCTGCAACAGAGTAGATGATCCAGATGGGGTGGGCAGAATGAAAAGAAATCTGGGAAAAACTGGCAAAATGGTCAGAAGAGTGGCAACTGGGGTTTAATGCAAAGAAGTGCAAGATCATGCACATAGGGAAGAGAAACCCTAAAAGTACCTATAGGTTGGAAGGGGAGTTGCTGGCAATCGCAAGGGAAGAAAGAGACTTGGGCATCATCATCAGAGATGACCTGAAATCGTCCAAGCAGACCACTAAAGCAGTAGGTAAGGCTAGAGGTATGTTAGAGTGTATTAGTAGGGGTATCATAAATCGTAAGAGGGAGGTAATAATCCCTCTTCACAAGACACTGGTTAGGCCCCATCTGGAGTACTGCATACAATACTGGAGGCTGCACCTGCACAAGGGCATTAACAAAATGGAGGCAGTCCAGAGAAGGGCAACCCAAATGGTGCAGGCACTGTATCAGAAAACATATGAGGACAGATTAATGGAGCTCGATATGTATACCCCTAGAGCAAAACAGGGAAAGTGGTGATATGATCAAAACATTCAAACATCTTAATGGCATTAACAAGGTGAAAGTCTAACATGTTTCAATATAAAAAATAGCAGGACAAGAGGACACAGCATGAGATTAGAGGGAGGCCGATTAAGGGGTAGTGTGAGGAAGTTCTTTTTTACAGATAGGGTGGTAGAGGCATGGAACGGCCTACCTCAGGAAGTGGTGGATATGAATACAGTGCAGGCTTTCAAACAGGCATGGGGTAAGCATAGGGAGCAATACAGATGAGTATGAATAAACAGACCATTGACAGAGTAAAGTCCTATGGCATATTCATAAGGTAGAAAAAAAATGGACAGACTGGATGGGCCTTGCGGTCCTTATCTGTTGTCAGCTTCTATGTTTCTTTGTCCTCCCCCCCTAGTTCTCTTCATTCTCCTAAACACAGCTTTTTTGGCTCTCACCACCTCCTGGTCATCCAGCATGGCACCTTTGCCGTGGACTTCTTGCTCAGAATCCTGGTGCGTGCTGCAGTGGCCTCTCTCAGGCCAGACTTTATGATTTTCCACTTTTGGTGCACGTCCATCTCTGACCTGATTCCCTCAAGGCTCCCCCTCAGTATTTCCCTCATCCTTTCAAAGTCCACCTGTCTGAAGGCCACTACCTCTGTTGTTGACCTCACCGCCTCCTTGCTTATGCTTAGCCTGAACCACACCGAAAGGTGGTCACTCCCAGCTAGTGGATTCTCCATCCGTAGCTCCCTCACCATCTCCCCATTTGTTAGAACCAGATCCAATATGTCGCCCAGTCTGGTTGGTACATGTTTTCTCATGCGGTGTACTCGAGACCCGAAACCACAGGATTACAAACGCCTAGCTTATATAAGCATGCCTGACGGTCATCTCTGTTAACCCCCCACCGTGTCAAAGTCCTGCAGTTGTGGCAAACAATGAACCTGGTACAACCCCCACCCCCAACCAGCAAGGGAAGGGGAAATTGTTTAACCAGGAAAGGCACACTAAGCCAGAGCTTGTTTACAGGTGCGACCTTGGAGCACAATTTATTTATTTTATTTATTGAAATCTTGGATACACCTGTGAGCGGATGCTTGTTGAGAGGTTCCACATCATGTACATAAACAACAATGCAAGGAATTCAGGACAATATACAGATAAAACATTGAGAGTACAGTAAACAGATAATAACAATATTAACATAAGGGGTACTTAAATCCAAGCCAAACTAGTAACTGGGGCGATGCGCAAAGTAAGCCTGCATCACAAGAAGTAGGGGAAAAGGGAAAGAAGGGGTTGGGTAGACAGGACAGTGCGGACAGAGGGGGGTAAGCTGGGATAAAGGGGTTAGAGATGGGGCTCAGTGACGCAGTTTGCCTGTCCCGGGGATAAGGCCTGGGAAGTGCTGGGGTCAGTCAGTGGGTGCGTTAGGATGACTCAGCAGTGGCACCTGCAGGTACTCGTATGAATAAGGTGTTGGCACAGTTTAAGTTTGATGGGTCCAAGCGTAGCAGTGCCAGAGCTATCGGGTGGTAGTGCACAAAGACACGTTGTGCCATGGATGTGTGGCATCTGGGTACATAGAATGTTTGCATGGAGGAGTTCCTGGTTTGCCTGGTATTTAGTGGAAGGGACAGCAAGTTCTGCACTCCAGGAGGAAGCTGGTTTAGCGCAACTTTTTTGGTCAGAAGGCAGGCGTGATATTTTATTCTGTTGTTCAGCTGGAGCCAGCCAGTACAGGTATAGAGTTCGCAGGTGTGGGTTAGTTTAAGTGCATTAGTGAGCAGGTGACAGGCTTTATTTAGTGCAACAGTGATGCGTTGGAGTGCCGAGTCGGTTGCAGATCTGTGTATTACCAGTCCATAATCTATAAGGGATACAATCGAGCTGTTAGTTTCCAGGTTCAGTGCTTCGTGGGTAAGACAATGTCTGTGTTGGTAGAGGATGCCAATTCTGGTGTTGATGGCTTTGGCAGTGTTGTCAATATGCTGTGTGAAGGACAAGGTGGAGTTGATAGTTACTCCAAAGGTATTTGAAGTGTGAGACAAGTTCCAGGGTGCTGCCACTGTCATTCCGTATGGCCAAGGGGTAGCTTTTATGTTTGTTGTGGGTTGATACGTAGAGCATGGTTTTGGTCTTTTTATAATTCAAAACCATTTTTTTTCCTTTACCTCATTACCTCCAATGGCTCCATATGAAGTCTGAACTATCCATCATTTACCTGACACAAAATGGCTGCCCAGGAGGTAATGAGTTAAACCATTTTTCGGCTGTTGCAAAGCCACTTTGGAGGTCCTGTTCGAGGAGTTCCGGGCGTTGGTTGCTGGAGAAGATTACCGCATCATCTGCATATAAGAGCATGCGGCACTGGCGGGATGCCAGGAGGTTATTTAGGAAAACACTGAATAGCAGCAGTCCCAGTATAGACCCTTGCAGTACTCCGGATCTGACAGGTTGGCTGTCAGATAGGACTTCCCCAGTCCTGACTTGTTGGGAGCGGAGGCTCAGGTAGCTGCTAAACCAGTCCACGGTTTCTGTTGCGAGTTCAGTTTCAGAGAGCTGTTGGAGGAGGAGGGCGTGATGAACCGTATCAAATGTCTTTGATAGGTCAGTGAAGGATGCACCTACTAGGTGGCCTTGGTCCAGGGCATAATTGATGAACCTGGTGAATTCTATAAGGGCCATGATGGTACTGTGGCCGCCATGGAATCCATGTTGTTCTGGGCGGAGAAGCTTGTGTTAAAGATACTCCACCATCTGGTCAGCCACTGTCTGCTCCAGAGCCTTGGAGAGCGGCAGGAGTATGGAGATTGGCTTGTAGTTGTTGTGTGCTGTTCGGTCCCCACTTTTATGGACAGGAGTTACTGTGACAGATTTCCATCTTAGTGGGAATTGGGAGTGGCAGAGGGAGAGGGTAATTATTTTTGTTAGCGGTCCAGTTATTTCGTCCAGTGCCAGATGTACGAATTTACAGTCCATTGTGTCCCCGTTATGCCTTGACTTTCCTAGGAGCTTCACTATATATTTTTGTGCGTCAGCTTCAGAAACTATTTTGAAGCGGAAAGGCGCACAGTTGGGAGGTGGTGTAGGAGCCCTTGTAGTCACTCCTGGGTTAGGGACATTGAAGAAGTCAGCCGGGAGAACACTACTGAGGTCAGTAAAAGCCTGATTCAGTGAGTTGGCTATGAATAAGGGGTTTACAGTAGGGACACCCTTGTCAGTGAGCATAGCAGGGGGGTGTTTTTGGGTCCTTCCCTGTAATATCCTGTAGGTTTGCCCAGAAGGATTTGCTGCTGTTCCATGAGTCGGTGAGGGATTCTTTGTAGTATTTACTCTTCGCCTGTCTGATCACTTGTGTACAGTCATTACAGGCCTTTTTATATCACTGAACATTAGCTGCAGAGCCGTGCAATCATGCTTTTAGCCAGTATTGGTCTCTTAGGTCAAGAAGCGCCAGGAGTTCAGGGGTAATCCATGGGTAAATGGGTCCTTTAGCTTTCCATGTTTTAACAGGGGCATGGTTGTCGCAGGCCATGTTAAATTTTGATATGAAGAGGTCGAGTGCTGTGTCCACATCTTTGGATTCTCCAAGGTCTGACCAGTTGATGAGTTTAAGGTCCGCCATTAGTAGAGGCAGGTGGCCCTTTAAGAGCATCCAGGTTTTTATGGTTCTGGTTGGGGGCTTGCAGTAGTTATTGTTCCATAGGCATTTGACAGGGGAGTGGTCGCTCATGCCATCAGGGAGAATGGTAAGATCGGAGATGTGCACTGGGCGGTTTGTGAGGACCCAGTCCGGAGTGTGCTGGTGCCAGCCTTATAGTTAATTCTAATTGGAGTATTCACTAGTTGAGAGAAATGGATCACAGAGAGGGTATCCTTTATAGCAGTAGATGCAGATGATTGCCAGTTAATATTAAAGTCTCCTAGTAGTACTATTTCAGAGTTTAGGCTCAGTGTGCTGATATAATCCAGTAGGTAGTTGGTGCCAGCCTGGGACCATTTTGGCAGAATATAAGCTGAAAGTATGGTTAGCACTCTGTTGTGGGCCCCTAGCAGCAGTCTGATGGCCAGTGCTTGTAAGTTGTCACTGCCACACTGGGGGTATTATGTGTCCCTGGAGTTTCTCTCTTTTTTTTTTTTTTTAACAGTTATGTATTTTCCCCCTGGAGTCCTCTGCATCCATCTGACATCCTCCCGTGCTTGCACTGGGTTTGAGACCCCCTTCCCTTGACCCCATGACTTACCCTTCGTGGCAGGGGGTTGGGAGTGACTTAACCCACTGGACCGGATTTAGTGTTTAGGGAAGTGCCTTTTCTTCTTTTTCCTTGCTTTTCCACTGAGGTCGGGCGCATGGTACCAACGGCGGCACGCACGCACCCATGTGCACCTCCCGCCAAGCGCCTGCTGCAGACCTTGCCCACTATCTCCAACACTGACATGCCACTTCCCAGCCTCCACTAGGTGGCAGGCAATCGCTGAGCCCTGCAATCCACCCCCTCCCTGGAGAAGGAGAGCAGTCCTGGGGATGCTCAATCCTTTCTCCTCCCTGCCAACCCCTGGCAACCCATGTCCATTCCCGACCTGGAGTTGGTCTTTAGTGTAGATGATGCAGCCCCCGCCTCTTTTAGATTGTCAGTCCTGTCTGTAAAGTGTGTAGAGCAAGGTGACAGCCGAGTTGGGTATCTTCAGGAATAGCCAGGTTTCCACGATCAATAGCACATCAGGGTTATGCTGAGTGACCCAGGCCTTCATGCAGTCTAGTTTGGGGAGAAGGCTGCAGATGTTTAGTGAGGCAAGCACAAGACCAGGGGTTTTCCACGAAGAAGCATTGTGGTTTGGAGTGGACCAGAGTTGGGATGCACATTGCCAGACATTAGCAGTAGGAGTAGTATAAGTAGATGGATGGAGGTTCCTGCGTTATTTCTTTTATAGATGAGCCTAAGCCTTTTGCTGGTTGCTCTGACTTATGTATGTTCTATGTAGATTATGAGACCATTGAGTAGTGGCATCATAGACAGGTCATATGCTGCAAGCTCAGTTCCAGAGCTAAGAAAAAGTCAAATCCAGAGGAAATGGTGAACTGCTAAGGTCCAGAGTCACAGAGTGTGTTAAATGCCTGAGATGATGAACTGTGGCCTGGGCATATGCAGGATGTGCAAACCTTGTCTGTATGTTTCTTTTTTTTTTTTTTTTTTTTTACTTTCTTTCTTTATCCTCCTTCCTACCTCCAGAGCCCCCTCCTTCCGTCCGCTCATGTCTCCCTTGCCTACCTTAGGGATCTGCCCCTAGAGTGCCCATCCGTCTCTCCTTGCACAGTCGGGTCTGTCCTGCAGGTGGTCCGGGTGGACTTAGGGCGGCCTTCATCTAGGGCTGCCGGAGGATTTTTCCATTTTTCTCCTCACGCCCCTACCCTTGGGACGACGTCTGAGGGATGGCGCGTGCTAACGCACGCCTGAAAGCACTCACAAAGGCCGTGACGCCCCCTCCCCGACTTAGATAGAGCCGCCTCCATCCCCACTATTGTCGGTGCTTCCACTGGCTACGAGGTGATGTAGAACGCCGAAGCGCTCTTGGTTCCCACTCCTGAGGGAGGAGAGCATCCATTGGGACGCCGATCCTCCTCCTCATCTGCCGACTCCTGGCCACCCGAGTCCATTCCCGAACCCGGGTCGCCGGCGCAGTGCAAGGTATGGCGTCTAGCGCCTCAGCCCTCAGCACCACCGGGCCGGCTCTCCTTTGTTCTTAAAATGGTTGTTTCATAGGTGGCCCTTAGAGACAAGTGCATTTAAAGTTGATTTCAATTGAAAATGCTGATACCTGGTGGTAAGTCATAAGTAAGAAGAAATGATGAACTGCTGAGTTCCAGAGTCACAGAATGTGTTAAAATTCCTGAAGGTGATGAACTGTGCCTGCGCATATGCAGGTTATAAAATCCTTTTGTCTGTATGCTTCCTTTTTTCTTCAACTAGGTTGTTGAACAGCCCACATACAGTTCCTTTGGGAGCAGGTCAGACGAAAATGTGGATTCAGAGCAGGACCCAGAATCACTGAGTTTGTGAAACTTAGTTGCTTGACTTATTTTTTGCTTGGGATGGCTTCCGAAAAATTGATTTTAAGTTGAAAATGCAGCTACTTAGTGGTAATGTTTTGCAGAAATCCAGTCCAGGAGACTTTCACAGATGTGAGCAAGAATGGCGTAGTTACTCCATGCAGAAAACCATGTAAATCCACAAAAACTAACCTACAGACACAGACAAACACAAACAGCCACCCACACAGACCCAGGAGGTGGAGTTTTTAAAGGAAGTTAAGTGACTTGCTCAGGGTTCCACAGTATACTATGCAAGTGAAAGTAGATGGGATTCAAATCCAGGTCTCCAGGTTGGCAGTTCAGTGCCCTTAACCACTACGCTATACTGCCTACTATTGGTCCCATTAACAATTCCTGGTAGCATTGCAATTCAACCTGAAATCAAATAAAACCACCCCATTTCCACCCTCTTCGCACCCTACCGGCACCCATCTATTCCAAACCTCCTCACACATGTATTGCCCATCTCTGTCCCTCATAGCGACTCAAAGTTGATTGTTTACTGTCTCACAGAGAGTTGCTTCTCTCAAGTTCAACCGCATTGAAATGAATAGAGCCCATTCATTTCAATAGTTTTTTTTCTGTATTTTGTAAACTTTTTCTTTTTTAAATATTTTACCTACTTTTTTCTGTTGCAGTCTTTTGTTAGCATTGCTCTGATGAACAATACTGGTGTTGACATTGACTGACCCCAAAATTGGTGTTTGTGGCACATGTCAGCGTACTCTGCAAACACCAATTTTGGGGTCAATCTAAATTCTCCAGATACATGGCAAAAATGTAAAAAAAAATCTACAATCAAAGAAAATATGCCATCTAAAAGGCAAAAGAAAAAAAATGGAAATATCCTTAGCATTTAATGCTGACTTACCTGTAACATACTTCCTGACCCCAGATCCTTCGAAAACAGGCCTTGCCTAAAGGATCTTAAGTGTAAGAAATAAAATATTTTTCAGTTATGTTAACTCCCTCAATAAAAAAGACAGTCATGTTGGTATTGGTCCAATATTAATTAACAGTACTACTCTAATCAGTAAACTGGCAGAAATGGCAGAAGCATTTAACAAATATGTCTGCTCTTTCTATGCAAACAGTCAAAATCCAGTAGAAAAGTTTAAAGAACAAGGGTCTGAAAAAAGAAATCACCATTACAGAATGTAGTATTAAGGATAACATTTCAAAACTCAGAAATATTTTATCGCCAGGGTCTAACTTCCCCCATATATGATGACACTAGTGACAGGCATATAGACTATGCCTCTGGATATCATATATCAATCTTCCCTTGAAACAGCACAAATTCCAACAAACTGAAAAATGGCCAATGTGACCCCATCTGCAAAAAAGGAAATAAACCAGAATGTGCTAATTATAGACCAATTAGCTTCACTTCAGTCCTGGAAAAAATACTGGAAGTTTAATAAATGTTAATTTACAAAAATACCTTAATAAACATAGATATCCAACAGCATGGATTTACCTCAGGTTGCTCCTGTGTCACCAGCCTGTTCAGCTCTTACAATAATATCAGGTACCATCTAGATAGGAGAGTCTCCTGAGGTGTGATCTTCCTTGATTTAAAAAAAAAAAGCCTTTGATCTGGTCCCAAATTGAGTGATCATAGAAAAAAAATAACTTGAAAGTAAATGATTACATTATATGCTGGTTACATAACTGACTACTGGACTGATCACAAAAAGTTGTATAAGAGGACAGTAAGAAATCGAGCGCACTCAGCCTGAAAGAATAGTGATAAAATAGCCATAGTGCGAAATATTTATAAAAATAAAAGTAAGATTCACAGTACAAGATTGTGACGTTGACACGCTTCGATTAGCTAAATCCATTATCCTTTATAACTAATCCAAAACGTGTCAGGCTTTCACAGTATTTGTACTGTGGGTCTTTATTGTTGTTTTAATAAATGTTTTAAGCACTTTATGAAAGCTGTGAAGTCACTGTTCTTTCAGGCTGGTGAGTCCCCGATTTCTGTACTGTGGTCTGGCTGAAATTTTTATCGCGGGCACCACTATCCTAGTGCGCACCTTTCCACTATGCAAATTTAAAATAAGAGGACACAGTTCAAAATAAGTTGGGGTTACTGTCATCCGGGCAAAGGTCAGGAAACCTAGTCAAACCAGGAGCAGTTATAAAATTCACAAATAGCGTTTTATCATTTTCAATAACGGTAAAATAAAAAAAATAAAATTGTTCAGGATAGCTCAAACAAAACAAAGTCCTGCCTCTGAGTTTATCTCTAATTCTAAATTTCAGTCTCTCACTCGCTCCCCAACAAAAACATTGCTGCTCTTTTCATAAGAAGTGTGTGCCTGGCAATTAATTTTTGCATCCTCAGCTCGTTAACAGCCATCCTGTTTCTCAGAAAATGTATCAGAACTTCGTCAATTTCTTTTCTTGGAGCTGCAACAAAATAGAACATTGTCTCCTAGAACTAATCTCCTGTTGTCATCTCTGCAAATGAGTTTGTGGAGGTCAAAGTACATCTCAAGGTTTAACCACCTGGCTTGAAGCCGGCTCAGTGGCACAGAGGGCTGAGGTGCGATGTGCTTTACCTCTCACCACGTTGGTGACTCAGGTTCGGGAATAACCTTGGTTGCCGGGTGTTGGCAGGGAGGGAGACAGGATTGAGCATCCGATGGACTGCTGTCCTCTCCCGGGGTGGAGAAAATGATGTCTTGCTCCTTGGCTGCCATTTGGTGGAGGCCAGGTGGCAGTGCCAGAGTTCGAGCAGCGTAGATGAAGGGCCGCAGTTACGTGGCATGTGTGCGTCTCCACGCACACATGAATACAGCTCTCTGCAGCAAGGAGAAAGCAGTGGAAAATGGTAGTTGCAGGCTATAGGAACCCTACTCGCCCTGCACTGTCGTTGGCTCGCCGACCCCCGGATATGGGGGGAGGACAGCCCTCCCCTTCCTGGACCTGCCAAAGGGGGAGTCTGTGGGGGATGTGGGACCTGGTGGACTGGAGAGGCAGTTGCCAGGCTGGGAGGAAGGGACAGGGCTGAACAGTCATCTGCGATGCACCCGGGAGGATAAAAAGCTGTATATATAAAAAAAAAAAAAAAAGATTACCCCCAATTCCAAATGGCTTTATGCAATCATTTCAACAATATAACTATATATATTTTCAAATCAGAGAACCCAGTCTCACATAAAGATCCAGGTTTTCCCATGAATTCTGTTAAAGCTAGCTTATGTTGATCTACAGTACTTCAGCTTATTGACTGTACTACTTAGGCCTTAGTAATCGATATGTTTAGTTTGTAATCTGTGTTTCAGCTTGTGATATGTCACCCCCTTCCTCTGACGTGGAACCTTTGTAAACGAGCAGTCCCTGCTCAAAGGTACTTGTAATCCTAGAGTTTAATAAATAAATGTATATTTTTATAACCCCAGATAAGGGGGGGGGGGAGACAGAAACAGCAAGTGAAGGCAGGGAAACGGTGAGGGAGGGGAATTGCAAGACTGTCAGAGTGATAATTTCCTAGGTCTCACAAGAAAATTTCATTGCACAATCAGACAAAAGACAGAAAAGGAGAGGATAGAACAGATCTTCGCTTTTAACTCTTTCACCATAACAAATGGGACAGGGTCTTATTTAACTCTGTCACAGTTACTAGTGGGGTGCTCTTTAACATTGACA
Organism: Neoceratodus forsteri; assembly: GCA_016271365.2. NCBI lineage: Eukaryota > Metazoa > Chordata > Ceratodontiformes > Ceratodontidae > Neoceratodus > Neoceratodus forsteri. The sequence continues at coordinate 767,253,122 of CM057450.1, read as the reverse complement.
TCTTGAACCTAGCCAAGAATGTCAATAACCTTATGTCATATTATGAGGATGACTCAAAATTTTGAGGGGGGGCCGGGCTTGTAAAAATACTGAGCAAGTACAATCCATTTTACGGACCTGGATAAGATCACAGAGTGGGTACAATGCTAGAATATGGTTTATAACATCAACAAATGCAAGGTAATGCAGCTTGGTTTGCATAATAATACAGCCAGATATTACCTATGTGGCAAATCCCTACAAGATACTGCTCTTGAAAAAGATCTGTCTCACCACAAACAGTGTAATACAGTAATTAGTAGAGCCAACACAATTATGTGGTCCCTAAAGAGAAAAATAAAATCTGGAAATCAGGAAATCATTTTCTCTTTATATATGGCTTACATAAGACCACATCTTGGGTATGCAAGTCAGTTCTGGAACCCCTTCTGTTGTGAGGATATTGATGCAGTCAGAGGGTACAATGATAGGCCACAAATTGTACTGCTTCAATAAAGCACCCTAGCTACAACAGGAGACTAGAACTAAACCTGATGAGTCTCAAAATTAGGAGTCAAAGAGGCGACATGCCTTTGATGTGTGATATTGTCAGTGACAGCACTCTTAACATACAAATTTAAACTTTAAACCTGATGTAAATTATATCAGGGGACATCCTCTTCAGTTTATTGGGAGTCATTTTAAAACCATGCAACACAAGTTCTTCTGTACAGAAAGGGTTATAAACCCCAGGAACAACTTGTCTTTAGATATCATGGTAAGTAAATCTAAAAAGGAATTTAAATCAAGATTAGATAACCATATATAAAAGGGCAATGATATTTATTATAATAGCAGTTAGGCGCTAACTATGGGCTTATCCCCCACCAAGCTGCACTCTTCTACAAATAAACCACAATATGAACAGAAATAACACACACTAGCTTTAAACACTAAAACTGAGAAGAACTGAATGCTGTTATAGACGTGAAGTTCTGACTCCTGGCGGGTGAGTGACATCATCACTGATGCGCATTCGACAGCGAGGGAAACATTTTTGATAAATAATCTAGCTTTGGGGGTTCCCTCAGATCTACACAGAGTTCGACTCTCCTCATACCTCCAAGACATTCCATGACATCAGCTATACCATCCCATGCTGTTCATCTAAATGGTCAGGAATGGTGTTAGTGATGTCATAGAATGTTCAGGCAGTGTGAAAAGAGTGAAATGCAACTGCAGAGTGTGAAGTGTGGGATAACAAGGAGGAGGCTTGCTCAAACTTTGTTGAAGGTTTCGAAGAAAATTTATTAACAAAGTTAAACTGGACACACGAACTGATCAGCGAAGCAAATAAAAGCAAAATGTATTACATAAAAAAAAAATAACACTAGAATAGCTAGTGCAGTTCTTTCTTGGAGGTCAGCATACATCTGAACCTCACAGACCATCTGATTTTTTTTAAAGCTAGGCTCACTGAATATATACAGGCTGAAGGACATGTGACCATCAAACTCCTCCCCTGTACTTTTTTAACAGATATTTTTACTTTTTAACATTTGTTTTATAATTCTTTTATACAGCATTATGTCTTCACATACATAAAATAATCTTTACATCCTTGCTATTTCATTTTTAAGGATCCTGAGAAATAATAATAATTTCTTTAGTTCGTGGGAAGCACCTCCCCTGAAATGACCCTATAAACATCCTTAGAGAATGGCCGGCCAGCTCCTATGAAAGGGGCTGCAGGCAAGACGGGTAAGGCTGAAATATGTTGTTTTTTTCATTTCGTATGACTTCAACCACCCAAAGTTTAATATTACCACAGAAAACGAAATCGGAAGCTCTCCATAATCACAGCACACCTCTTTTATAGAGGCGTAACTTAGTTTTAAATGTTTACGGGAGAAAATGTCTTCACGACCGTGCGTACCTTCGTGAGGTAGAATGCAAGCGTACGCACCTCGTGAGGTAGAATGCAAGCGTACGCACGGTCGTGAACAAATTAATACTACAATAACATCCAGTTTCTAAAAGAAAATAAATCGTTGGTAGGGTTTCGGAAAAAGAATTTAACTAAAAAAAATGCAGGCGTGTTGTACCTTATACCCATTTGCGCAAACAGGAGGCAGGACAAACCCAGGTAGCTTCTTTGTAAATCGAGCTTCTCTAGCTCGAGAGGACTTGAGCAGGATATTTATTTGCAGTGCAGTGTTTTGCTGTTTAACACCTGTTGACCCGGTTGCCCAATGGACACTCCACACAGCTCGGTCTCGGACAAGTCCCGACTCCGTTGCCGGTTTCACAGACTTAACCAGAATTCCCTTGTTTCTTCTTTCCTTTGTTTTTTTAATTCAAACTGTGTTCGGGCTTTCATTTGAATATCCTCGGGGGGGGGAGGCAAACCAACACATACCAGAAAACAACAACGGAAACGAAAAGGGGTGGAAATATTATTCATACAGGTGGCCAGCCTGAGAATATTATTACAAATTTGGTAGATTGAAATAAAGTAGGTTGAAGAAAGAGTGCTGTTGCAACAGACTGATACCATTAAGCAGAATAGACCAGAGAAGAGAATCCCAGCAAGGAAAAAAAAAAGATAAAAAAATTTCATTGTGGATTCTGGTATTTTTTTTTTTTTAAGGTTTATCCTTTACATTCCTCCCCCTTTAAGAGGAAACCAAACTTTCATAATTTTGCTTACAATGGGTTTCCTAGAACTCAAAAAAAAAAAATAATCCCAGATTTCCATAAAATGGAAATGGAGCTTTAGCCCCCACAAAGCTCCACTCCGAGCCCAAAACAAACATATTTCTTTTACTATTCGAATTAATGTGGAATATTACACATTCTTCTCATTTACTCCGAGTCTGGTTCAGTACTCATTTCAGCCCCATAACGGGATAAATAGTCAGCATTAACATGCATTTTTCCTGATCTATGTTGGATGTCAAATTTATACGGTTGAAGGGCTAAATACCACCGCATAATGCGGGGATTTTTATCCTTCATCGTATTTATCCAACACAGTGGGTTATGGTCTGTTAAAATTAAGAAAGGCCTGCCCCACAAATAAAATTTTAAAGCATTTATTGCCCAATGAATTGCTAGGCATTTTTCTCAATCGTTGAATATTTGGTTTCTCTGAGATTCAACTTTCTACTAATAAATATAACTGGCTGTTCTTCTTCCCCATACATTTGTGATAAGACAGCCCCAATTCCATTATTAGAGGCATCTGTTTGTACTAAAAATGGTTTTCGAAAATTAGGACTGTAGAGTATCGGATATGAACAAAGTTTCGCCTTAAGAGTACTGAAAGCTTTTTCACATTGTTCATTCCAGTAAACCTTTTCGGGCCTATTTTTTTGTCAATTCAATTAATGGACTAGCAATTTCTGCAAAGTTAGCTATAAAGCGTCGATAGTAACTGGCTAATCCTAAGAATGACCGGACTTGCTTTTTTGTTTGGGGCTGTGGACTTTTAGCAATTGCCTCAATTTTGTTTTTTTCAGGTTTCACTTCACTCGTCCCATTATAAAGCCTAAATATCTAGTTTCTGCATACCTATTGAACATTTTCCCTGGGTTTATAGTTAGTCCTGCATTTGCTATTACTGACAAGACATCTTGTAAATGTTTTACATGATCCTCCCAGGTTGTACTAAAAATAATTACGTCGTCTAGATATGCGGCGCTATACGCTGTATGTGGCTGTAATAATCTATCCATACATCTCTGGAATGTCGCTGGGGCTCCGTGTAACCCAAATGGCATCTTAGTAAATTGAAATAATCCAGCTGGAGTACTAAATGCTGTTTTATCTTGGGATTCTGCATCAAGGGGTATTTGCCAGTACCCCTTGGAAAGATCTAACGTACTAATATACTGAGCATTGCCTAACCTGTCTATAATATCATCGATTCTGGGCATGGGGTACCCATCGAATCTAGATATATTATTTAACTTCGGAAATCCAGACATACCCTTACTCCACCTTCCTTTTTGTTAACGACAACCATAGGAAAACTCCATGAACTTTGTGAAGGAATAATGACTCCCAATTTCTGCATTTTTCTCAATTCCTTTATCACCTCCTCCCTTAGACTTTCGGGTATCCTATAGGGTTTATGTCTAATAGGTGTGTTATTAGTTATTTCTATATGATGTTCAATTCCCTTCACTACCCCAGGAGTTGTCATAAATGTTGCTTGGAATTGGAGTATTAAGTGTTTTATGTCTTGTTTTTGTTCATCTTTCAGTTTATCGTTAACAATTATATCCTCAATTTTATCTTGTTTTTCCAAACGATCATAAGCAAGGTCGAGCTCATTTTATTTATGTCAGGGTATACAAAATAAAGATGGAGTACTTCTTTCATGCCATAATTTCAATAAGTTTGCATGATATATCTTCAATTTTTGTTTTTGTCAGGCATATAATTTCATAGTTCACAGGACCCACCTGTCTATGGACACTATAAGGTCCTTGCCACTTCATTAGTAGTTTATTCTCTGTACAGGTGTAATAACAAGACCCTGTCACCAGGTTGGAATGTTTTGTTCCTACCCCGATCATAATACTGTTTCTGTGTTTGTTGGTGCTGTTTATTGGTCTGCTGGGCCAATTTAGCATATTTTGTTAATCTTTGACGCATTGTAGTTATATATTCCAATGTGGAGATAGGGATTGTCTCTGCCTTGGTCACTTCCCAACCCTCTTTAATAATATCTAATACTCCTCTTGGGTTTTTCCCAAAAAGAAGTTCAAAGGGGGAAAATCCCGTAGAAGCTTGAGGGACCTCACGATAGGCAAACATTAAATATGGAAGAAATTTATCCCAATGTTTACCTTCATCAGAGACAAATTTTTTTAACATTTGCTTGAGGGTTTTGTTAAAGCGTTCTACTAGTCCATCACATTGGGGGTGATAGGGTGATGTAAATATAGAATGTACTCCCAGGGCCTGATAAAGTCGCTGTAAAAGTTGAGAACAGAAGTTACTACCTCTATCCGTTAATATTTCTTTAGGTATACCCATTCTGGAGAATACTTTAATCAATTCATCTGCCACTTTCTCTGCTGTCACTGTTCGCATTGGTATTGCTTCAGGGTATTTTGAAAAATAATCACAAATGATTAAAATAAAACGGTTTCCCTTGGCACTTTTAGGGTGGACCACTACATCCATGGCAATCCGAGTAAATGGGGTTTCTACTAAAGGCAATGGCTGTAGGGTACTTTGTCTTTGCTATGTATAGGTCTTACCTTTGGCATTGTGCACATGACCGACAGTATTCTGCCACTTGGTCGTGTATACCTGCCAAAAGAATCTGTATAATAATTTTTAAAGTACTTTCTTTTCCTTGATGGCCAGCTAGAGGTATGTCGTATGCCAGTATTAGTAACTGTTCCTATAAGCAGTGGGTACCAGTAACTGAAAAGCAGTTTCCCCAGTTTTCAATGTTTAACATTTTCTATACAACAAACCTTCTCAATCACAAATTTCTGGTGAGGGTTTTGTTCACTTCCAACTTGTAAAAATAAGGTTTTAAGATTCATCCTGCATTTGTAATACCCTAAAGTCAGTTTGCAACTCTATATTTTTACAGTCCACAGTATTCGTACAGTCCTTTTTTAGCTGCTGCCACACTTGTTTTTCTTGTCTTTTTTGGCGTTTTGTTTTTCTTGTTTTTCCTGGAAGCTCAAATAGGCTATCTTCAAATGGGAAGGAGCGATGTAGCTCAGTGTTCTTTTTTTCTTGTGCCCTGGTAGTTGTTGCATTTAGTTTATTGGCATTAGCAAGTAGTTGGGAAAAATCAGGGTGGTCGTGTCCTAATATAACTGACACCGGCAATTGAGGAACTACTCCAACTTCCATGATTTGAGTGTTTGATTGAACCTGTATTTCTACTTGTTGTACTGGATACATATGAGTATCGCCATGTATACAAGTTACTTCAGTTTGTGTGGTTCCAGGTACTGTAGATATCATACAGGCTTTAACTAATGTCTGTCGGCTACCGGAGTCTAATAGTCCAATCATTTCTTTACCATTTACTGTAACTGGTACAAAGTACTGTCCCCAATTGGCTAATGCTAGATGTGTTGGACCAGCTTTCTTTTTTGGGCAAAACCTTGCAATATGTCCTTTGCCTTGACAATAATGACAAATTACTTCGCTAGTGGGAGTTTTTAAAGCACTGGTAGCTTTGACAGGTCCACTAGGTAAGGGTGTAGTAATTGGAGAGGTTCTTACCATTAGATGTGATGTACTACCTCCGGGATGACTCTTAGGACGGTTAGGCCGGGCAGTTAAATAATCTTCAGCTAATTGTACTGCCTTCTTGGCTGTCTCTGCGGTGTTCTCTTACCAGATCTGGACATCTTGAGGCAAAATTGATAAATTGTTCCAAAACTACAGCCTCCAACATCTGCTCTTTTGTGTTAGAAGCAGGCTGTAGCCATTTAGTACATAAGTCATTCAGTCTGGTGAATGCTTCCTGTGGAGTATCTGAAAGTTGAAATCTCAATGCTCAAATCTCTGTCTGTAGGTTTCTAAACAAATATCATATCTTTTCAATATTGCCTCCTTAACAGCATCGAATTGTCATCATGGCACTCTCCACCCTACCATAGGCCAGTTGAGCTTCCGTCAGGTACGGAGGCAGCTGATTGCCCACTGATCCTCGCCATTGACAGCCCTGCTATCCGCTCAAATGTGTTTAAATATGTCTCGGTGTCATCTGTTTCGGCCAACTTGGTTAGTTTTATGTCCTTAGGATATCCCCGCTGGTAGAGAAGGGGACCTATTGACACCAAGTGCCTGGATGGCCCTTAAAGTGTCAACCCATCTTGCCTCATACTCTCGCATTTCATTCCCTTTGCTTCTCCATTGTTATCTGTTGCATACACAGCCATTGTAGCAGTTCCTGTAAATCACCAGTAGGGGATCCTTTCTCCATCTCTTCTAGTTCCCCGTCCGAAACATCACCATCTTCTTTCGGTTTTACCAATTTACGTCTGACATCAGGGAGTCCAGTCTGTAGAGGTAATCCTGACTTCTCCGCCATGGTTCTGGTCAATACACCGATAGGTACCTCCTGGGACATCCACGAAACCACGAACTCTTCAGACACGTATAGCAGTGTCTTTTGTTCCAATCCCACTTCTGACACCAAGTGTGAAGTGTGGGATAACAAGGAGGAGGCTTGCTCAAACTTTGTTGAAGGTTTCGAAGAAAATTTATTAACAAAGTTAAACTGGACACACTTAACTGATCAGCGTAAGCAAATAAAAGCAAATGTATTACATAAAAAATTAACAACACTAGAATAGCTAGTGCAGTTCTTTCTTGAGGTCAGCATACATCTGAACCTCACAGACCATCTGATTTTTTAAAGCTAGGCTCACTGAATATATACAGGCTAAAGGACATGTGACCATCAAACTCCTCCTGTACTTTTAACAGACATTTTTACTTTTTAACATTTGTTTTATAATTCTTTTATACAGCATTATGTCTTCACATACATAAATAATCTTTACATCCTTGCTATTTCATTTTTAAGGATCCTGAGAAATAATAATAATTTCTTTAGTTCGTGGGAAGCACCTCCCCTGAAATGACCCTATAAACATCCTTAGAGAATGGCCGGCCAGCTCCTATGAAAGGGGCTGCAGGCAAGACGGGTAAGGCTGAAATATGTTGTTTTTTTCATTTCGTATGACTTCAACCACCCAAAGTTTAATATTACCACAGAAAACGAAATCGGAAGCTCTCCATAATCACAGCACACCTCTTTATAGAGGCGTAACTTAGTTTAAATGTTTCACGGGAGAAAATATCATGCTTCACGTATCGCTGCTGCATTCGTGAGGTAGAATGCAAGCGTACGCACGGTCGTGAACAAATTAATACTACAATAACATCCAGTTTCTAAAAGAAAATAAATCGTTGGTAGGGTTTCGGAAAAAGAATTTAACTAAAAAAAATGCAGGCGTGTTGTACCTTATACCCATTTGCGCTAACAGGAGGCAGGACAAACCCAGGTAGCTTCTTTGTAAAATCGAGAGCGCTTCCTAGCTCGAGGACTTGAGCAGGATATTTATTTGCAGTGCAGTGTTTGCTAGCGAACACCTGTTGCACCGATGACCTGTTGCCTCGAATGGACACTCCACACACTCGGTCTCGGAAAGTCCCGACTGCTGCGGTTTCACAGACTAAACCAGAATTCTTGTTTCTTCTTTCCTTTGTTTTTAATTCAAACTGTGTTCGGGCTTTCATTTGAATATCCTGGGAGGCAAACCAACACATACCAGAAAACAACAACGGAAACGAAAAGGGGTGGAAATATTATTCATGCAGGTGGCCAGCCTGAGAATATTATTACAAATTTGGTAGATTGAAATAAAGTAGGTTGAAGAAAGAGTGCTGTTGCAACAGACTGATACCATTAAGCAGAATAGACCAGAGAAGAGAATCCCAGCAAGGAAAAAAAACATTTCATTGTGGATTCTGGTATTTTATTTTATTTATTTTTTTTTTTTTTTAGGTTTATCCTTTACACAGAGGAGAAGGGGATTCAGAGTAGTAACATAGGCAAGAAAACTATATTAATTTAACAAAAAGGGTCAACCATATCAGAATATTGGATAGATACTTAAAGGAAAACTTGAGGCCATCTGGAGTTGTAAAACAGACCAAAAAAACTTTTCTTTCACCTTTAAGGGACTTCAAGTTGGAATGGTTCACCAGTCTTTCTGAGACACGTGGGTAGAGTGCTAAGAGTCTTTTGGAACATCTAGCTTGACAGAAAGTACCACTGCTATGTGGGCTAGTCTGGTACTGTCAGGATCATGGTTACAAATCCCAGCTTCACTTTCAGAAGTATTTCCTGTCTCGGAGGAAATGGTGGGAAAATATAAAGGAACTTGTTACCCCAGTACATGCTGAGAACTCCTCCTAGGATTGCTCTCTGAGATGGGGACCTGGAGCAGAACATTGGTAGCTTTTTGTTCGTCCATGATGCAAAAAGATCCACCTCTGAAATAACCCCACCCATATCCTGAAAACTGTGTCTGTTTTAGGGACCACTTGTAAGTTACATGGACTGCAGAGATATGTACTATACACATGTTTGTGTAGCCCAGATCCAAATATTTAGTGCTTCCTTGCACAATTTTAAGAATCTTGTACTACCCTGCTGGTTTATTTTTAAATCCAAATCTGTCAGTCAAACAAAGTGAAACTTTTAGAATGACATTTTGCTTTAATACAATCATAGTATGAGTGCACACAGCTGGTACTTTAATCTAGGGGTTTGCAAGTAACAAATATTTCTAGGGACATGGATATGTTGTTCATCCACACTTATTGGCTGGTCCCTTGCCGATTTAAATCTTGCCGGAAGGTCTTCAAGCTGGCTCCTCCTACCCACCGGGGTGATAAAACTCAGGCTCCTTATGACGCTAGATCTTCCTCTACCGCTTGGAAGCTCAGGTTCCTCCTTAGCGCTTCCCGCTTAGACTGGATCCTAACTTCGGTTCGTCCGAAACTAGTTTTGAAGTTTTCTAAACTTCCGTTTTCATTATCCCTTGCGGCTGCAATGGACAAATCGATCCCGGCTTTCGGAGGTGCCCTTGTGGGCAGAAGATGTCCAGGACGGATCCGCACTCCACGTGAGTCTACTGCCTTGGCCTAGACCATGACCCGCAGGCCTGCGAGTTGTGCTGCTCTTTTTCGGCCACTGTCCTAGAGGATCGCGCTGCCCGATTGAAGCTCAGGCGCCCCGAGAAGCGCTACTCCGCTGGTAAAATCAAAAGAGGCTCATCATGCATCTGCGGGCGGCTGGCTTGGCTGGGCAGCTACATATGATCGCCTCGAGGAGGGGCGCCCAGGCCGCATCTTCCTCCTTGGCCGCCGCATTTATCCCGCCTCTGAGTTCCTTCACTCGCTTCGCTCAAGGAGCTGTGCCAGTCCCTTTCCACGAAGGGGAGAGGCCATCGAACATTCCTCTCAGCCCAAGAAGAGGGAGTCGGCGGTAAGTCCCAATCGCCGGGCGTCAGGAGCGGGAGAGGTCTCCTTCCCCGGACAGCTGACCGTCGACTTCGGTCGAGGTTGCAGCTCAGGCCGCTGGCTTTGCGGTGTCCCCGTCAGGCCAGCCTGCCGAGACTCCCATCGACACAGTCGAGACATTCCTCGACCCATCGGACGGTTTATCGACTGGTAAGACAACCCCTCTTTGCCGGTTCCCCCGGTGGAGACTGAGGATCTGCCCGCGCCTTTGGGGCGGCAGTCCCCGGTTAGTGTCCGAGCCGAGGGAAGAGCGGGTGTCCCCCATCCCTTCCCAAGCCCACCCTCGGTTACACCGAGGGTCTCGGCTCTGAGTTCATCTCGGTCAAGCCGCCTCGCCGACATCGGGCGATTTCGTCCCTGCACCGGCAGCGCGACACCATTCTCCTCGCCCCTCCCTCCTCGATGAGGAGAGGCTTTGACACAAATTGCGTCGGCGTTATGAGGAGCATATGTCGCAGCAGTTGCTGTTGTCCGGGAGTAAATCGACTCCGATTCATCGCCCAGCCATCAAGTGGCTGTCACCCGAATGGCCGAAGCAACCGCTCGCCACAGTCGAGATGTCCATTTCTGGGCCAGTTGTTCGGCCGAAACCAGCTGCCCCACCGATTGTGATGGAACCTCCGCCTCCACAACCGAAGACTTGGGCACCGACCAAAGATTCTCGGTCAGGTCACGGCCTGCCCCACAGGTTGTTGGTCACCCTCACTCCCGACCGTCCTCGGCAGGTGGAGGGTGGCTCAGGCCCAAGGCAGCTCTTCGCAGACTCTTCGGAGTCCGATGATGACTCCTCCCTGTTCTCCAGACAGGTCGACCTGGAGTCCTCCAGGGGCCAGTTATTGGACGATAGCCCATCATCCTTCATGGGTCTGCTTCGGCTCATCTCGGAGTCTACCAGGATGCAGCTCAAGCCCGTGTCCAAATGGGCCAAGTATCCCCTAACGGAGATATTGGACCGAGGGGATTCACCCACGGAGGTCTTCCCTGTGGCTGAGGCCATTGTTGGCCCAGCCTTGGAGCTTTGGCAGCGGCCTGCTTCCTGTCCTGCACCCTTGGCCAGGATGGCCAGGAAGTATGCGGACCCTACGGGCTCTTTGCCTGGTTTCTCGGAGCACCCCTCTGCCGAGGGGTTAGTCACCAATAGCGTCTTCCGGCATTCCGGAAATGCTCGGGACGTGGATAAGCCCCCCGACAAAGAGTCCAAGAAGCTGGACTATGCCAGGCACAAGGTGTACGCTGCGTCCTCCCTCGGCCTCCGACAGGCCAGCTCGGCCGTGCTGATGGCACACTTCTCCCACGCCCTCATGGGCTCCCTGGATGAGGTCCTCCCTCATCTCCCGGCCGACCTGCAGACCACGGTCCGTCAGGTGCAGGACCAGGGTAGGGCAGTGGCAAAGCAGCAGCTTCAGACTGCTCTGGACATAGGTGATTCCTGTGCAAGGTCAGTAGCGGCCGTGGTGGCCATGCACCGCAGGGTGTGGCTGAGGATATCCACCTTCACGGTGGATACCCAGCACAAGTTGGCGAACGTCCCCTTCTTGGGGACTGACCTCTTCGGCCCTGGAGTGGAGGGACACCTCCAGCGGATCGAAAAGTCCAACGCCACTCTGGACTCGGTCACCTCTGCCCAGAGGTACAAAAGCCACCATCAGCAACAGCATAAGCCCATTCATCCTTTGGCCTCTGCAGCACGACCGGGCCAACAGCACCAGCAACAGGGCCAGTAGGCTCACGCTTGGCATCCCAAACCCAAGCCAGCGGCTTCCTCCAACAGGAAGCAAGGAAGTAAAGGCCCAGGAAGTCCCTCGGCCAGTCCTTCCTCCAAGCCTGCCCAGTGACGGGTTGAGGGGTGTCGCCCCCAACCTTGTCACCTTTCCCTGGGATCCCCCCATGGGGGGACGGCTCCACCATTTCCTTTCCGCCTGATCCGCTATCACCATGGACCATTGGGTGTTGGAGGTGGTAGGGAAGGGCCTGCCTCTGGAATTCGAGCAGACCCCTCCCTTTCGAGCCGTCGTCCCCCAAGGGGCCACGGGGTCCGAAGCCTCGCTGTCGGCCCGCCAAGCTGATGCTGCCCTGCTCCTCAAGATAGAGGTGATCAGGAAGGTGACGGATCCTCCTCCAGACCCGGGGTTTGTGTCCAGGTTTTTCCTGGTCCCAAAACGGACGGGGGGCTGTCACCCCATTCTCGACCTGCACGACCTGAACAGGTTCCTAAGGTCTCGGACCGTCAGGATGGTCACTGTGGCTCAGATAATCCCATCCTTGGAATGAGGCATGTGGTTCTGTTCCCTGGACCTCCAGGACGTGTTCTTTCATGTCCCGATCCATCTATCTCATCAGAGATTCCTCCACTTCAGAGCGGAGGGATCTCTTTACGAGTTCCGGGCCATGCCCTTCGGCCTCTCTCTAGCTCTCAGGGTCTTCACCAAATGCATGGCAGTGGTGAACAGCATTTCTGCAGCGCCGAAGGGTCCGGGTGTACCCCTACCTGGACGACTGGCTGATTGCAGCCCCCTCCAGAGCGGAGGTAGAGCGGTCCAGAGATCTGGCCCTCCAGGTTTGCTCTCAGATTGGCCTCCTCATCAACGAGCCCAAGTCGGAACTCATGCCGAAGCAGGTGATACACTTCATTGGGGCAGAGCTCGACTCTCTTCGAGCCAGAGCTCGGCTCCCGGCGGACAGGGACGAGGTTCTTTCCTTCTTTGCTCAGTCGTTTCAGGTTGGGCAATCGCGCCCTGCCCGGGACTTCCTGCGCCTCCTGGGCCTCATGGTGGCCTGCACCAGCGTGGTCCGTTGGGCCCGTTGGTACATGCGTCCCCTTCAATGGGGACTGGCCAGCCAGTAATCACAATGCTACGATCCGTTGGATCGGTTGGTGACAGTGACCCAGGAAATGTGGAACGCTCTCCAGTGGTGGACCGTTCCGGCACATCTGCAGGACATCCCGTTCATCCGCCCCGAGCCGATGGTCTCTCTATCGACCGACGCATCTCTGATGGGTTGGGGTGCCCATCTGGGGGAGCACAGAGCACACGGCCTCTGGTCCCCTTGGGAGTCCCGATGCCATATCAACCTGCTGGAGCTCCGAGCGGTCCGCCTAGCCCTCACCGCCTTCGCTCCATTTCTACGGGGTCAAGTGGTTCAGGTCCAGACGGACAACACCACGACCATGTACTACCTAAACCGCTAGGGCGGGACACGCTCCATGCTGTTATGCAAGGAAGCTCTCCGAATATGGTCTCTCGTGCACAGCCTGGAGGCGGATCTCCTAGCCATTCACATGGCAGGAGCCTCCAACACCCTGGCCGATGCCCTAAGCCAGATAGGGGCTGCGTGTCACGAGTGGTCTCTCCTGCCGGAGGTAGTACAAGATCTCTTCTCCCATTGGGGCACGCCTCAGGTGGACCTATTTGCCTCCAGGGAGAATGCGAAGCTGAGACTGTTCCATGCCCGCCCCCCTCAGCAGGGCTCGCTGCAGGGGGTTGCCTTCTCAAGGCCGTGGACCCCGGGCCTCTACTACGCCTTTCCCCCATTTCCCCTTGATCCACAAGGTACTACTCAAGGTGAGGAGGGACAAGGCGCAGGTGATTCTGGTAGTCCCAGACTGGCCCCACCAGTTCTGGTATCCAGATCTCCTCAGTCTCAGCTCCAGGCTCTCGAGGCAGCTTCCAGCCCACCCGGATCTGATCTCAGTCAATCAGGGGAAGGTATTCCATTCAGACCTTCAACCCCTGCACCTGACGGCCTGGTTCCTGAGCGGCTAGAGTTCCAGGCCTTGGGTCTCTCCGACGAGGTCCTCAACGTCGTTGAGGCGTCCTGTAAGGAGTCGACCAGAAAATGCTATGCCTTCAAATGTAAGAGATTCTCCATTTGGTGTCAGGGAAAGGGCCTGGACCCTTCCTCCTGTTCCTTGGCAAGCATTCTGGACTAACTGTGGTCCCTTTCTCAGCAAAGGCTTCGGTCGACGACCCTTAAGGTGCACCTGGCAGCCATCTCTGCTTACCGGTGCGGCCGGTAAGCAGTCGGTGGTGCAGTAGAAGGTGGTCGGGCACTTTTTCAAAGGCCTTGATCACATTTCCCCTCCGGTGCAAGAACCTCCACCTCCGTGATCTACTGCTGTATTGGCTGCTCATGGGCAGTTGGCTCAACCTGTACGTACAGGTGCGATATTCCCACCTGTCATGGAAGACCGCCTTCTTGGTGGTTATCATGTCAGCCAGAAGGATGGGAGAGCTCCAGGTGCTTTCCATCGAGTCTCCTTATCTGGTCTTCCACAGGGACAAAGTTGTCCTGTGCCCCCACCCGAAGTTCCTTCGGAAGGTGGTGTCGGAGTTTAACCTTAACCAGGTGTTGACTCTGCCGGTGTTCTACCCCAATTATACCTCGGAGGCCGAATATAGGCTCTATACTTTGGACCCTAGAGGAGCGCTCGCTTATTATAAGGAGCGGACGGCTGAAGTTCGGGGAGAGGTTCGCCAGCTGTTTGTCACCCACGCTGAAGCCGCACCTGGCAGACCTGCAGCCAAGCGGACGATAAGCAGGTGGGTCACCACCTGCATAGATCTCTGCTATAGGTTGGCGGGCATGGAGCCTCCCAGAGGATAAGAGCTCATTCTACCCGCCATACCACTGCATCAGTGGCTGCTTCCAGGGATGTCCTATCCAGGATATCTGCAGGGCTGCTACCTGGAAGTCGGCACATACCTGTATAACCCACTACCACATCGACCTTGAGTCACGCCGGGATGCTGGTTTTGGGGCCTCGGTTCTCCAGTCTTTATTTCCTAAGTAGTGGGTGTGCACCTTGCCTCCTCCTCCTCCCGGAGAACTGCTAGGAGTCTGCCAATAAGTGTGGATGAACAACATATCCATGTCCCTAGAAACACAGGTTACTCACCTGTAACAGGAGTTCTAGTAATGGTATATGTTGTTCATCCACACGACCCACCTGACCTCCCCGGCTTCGACGCACAACCTCGCTTCCAGCGGGCTAGATCTGGCATCATGGAGCGGAGCCGAGAGTTTTACCACCCGGGTAGGTGGGAGGAACCAGCTTAAAGACCTTCCGGCAAGATGTAAAGCGGCAAGGGACCTGCCAATAAGTGTGGATGAACAACATATACCATTCCTAGAACTCCTGTTACAGGTGAGTAACCTGTATTTTCTGAGTACTACGAATAATGCACTATTCATTATAAATAATAGTGGCACTATTCGTACCTATTCCTATTCGGAAAATACAGTATTAACAAAAACAAAAACCCAAGAAACAGCCCTCATACTCTGTAAAATATACATCCCCTGTCCCCACACCCTCTGTTAGAATCCACTCCACCCTCCTCCCCCTCCAGCACCCACAATTTTCAGTACATTTAGCAATATAAAAAAAACTCCCATAATGGGCAGCTGGCTGCTATCTTGAGTGCTGGGAGGGGCTGCCTTGGTGGGGGTGGGTAGGAAACATGTAACCCCCCTGCAAATGGGGGTTCCCAAAAGACTTCCAGGAGCTTGCTTGAATGCTCCAAGCCTGAATGGTGTTTGGCATTTAAGCCATTTATCAGTGAGTGTTTTTAGAACCTCTGGTACTGTCTCTTTAAGAGCTGTCTGCTTGCAGACATAATTAGTTTGTATGGGGACTGTGTGTTTTTGATTGAGTACCACTCGAGCTGCTGCCAATTCACTTCATTTTTGCAGTCACTAGGAGTGCAAAGGAACCTATGTGAAAGATGTAACTGTTTGCCAGAAATTATTTAGAGTAATAATGAAATTACAGTTTGTCTAACTGCTTTCTTTTGCAGTCAGAATGTAAGTGTAGTTCCCCATTCTAGTTTTGAACTGCTGAACTGGACCAATCAGTGTGGGGAAGCTAGCTCTAAAATGGTGCCTTGGACGAATCAGAACTTGGACTCATAATCTGAGCCAGCCACAAGAGGATTGTATGGGCAGTGACTCTGGGAGATGTAGTTTAGACTTCAGTGCCTTTTGGACCAACAGCAGCAGTCTATTGTGAGTGACAGCCAATCCAGTCAAGAACTGGGAGGAACTCAAAGGAAGTGCCCGGTTTTGTCGGTTGGAGTTCAGTTGAGCTTTGGCAGTGAAGAGAAGGAGCCCTGTGCTTTTTCAGTGTGCAGTTTTAGTCAAAAACGTGTAAGGCCCAGAGTTCGGTCTGCAGCTTGTTAGGACTGAATCTGGCCCTGTGAAAAGAATCAAAGGATCTCTGAAGAGTAGAAACCAGGCTCACCCTGCAGAAGACTGAAGAATTGCTGAAAATTGCACTCGGTCTGTCAGGAACTGAATCTGCTGTGTGTTCTCCCGGGTATTGTGCAGTAATTGCGATCGGGATACAGATGCAGCCTGCCTGGTATAGTGCTTTCTTTATATGGATGTGTGAAGAGGTTTGTGTACCTCAAGTGAGCCCTGCTGACATTGAAGGACCCTATCTTATTTGGAGGTCGTGAGTACTAATTCAGGGTCGCCCTGTTGAATTGCCACATTAAATCCAAATGGAATTACTGTACTGTTGACTGTTTAATTCTCCTTTTCTCTGTGTGAAAGGGCCCTACCAGCTGCCACGGTTTGGACTAGCCACTAGGGCTTGGGTACCCAGGACAGTAACTGATAGGGATAGCCTGTGCACAGAGCCATAGGTAGATTATTAGAGTGATAAGCTAATTAACCTGATTTCCCTGTCCTTGTTATATCCCTCAAATAAATCAGAGCTGCTTGTTTCCAGCAAAGTTATACTGCCTGAGGTATTTGTCTATGTTAAGTACTGTACTGTGACTGTTGCACTGTATCTCATTTCACAGGAGGTCCCAGTGCGGAACTAGACCTGGGGTAAGTGTATACTGTGAAGGTAATTCTGATATATTGTGTGGGCCACTAGTGGGAAGAAAGGGGTTGCAGTGTCCCAGAGGGCTGTGACCAGTTAGTTTAACTATTGCAAACCCTGACCTCTGGGTGGAGGCACCCGCCATTGGATCCAGGCCCCTCAACCTGTTAGTGGCAAATCAGGCAGGGGTAGTAACCCCTGGGATAGCGCCATCTAGGGGTTACAAACATATTTCATTTAGTTCAAATAAATGCTGAAAGATGGCGGCCGGCCATGGAGGCAGGCCAGTTAAGCCAGCTATTCATCATGGGAGGTTTTTTTTTTTAAATATTGCTAATAGTATTGAAAATTGTGCGTGTTCGAGAGGGGAGGAGGGTGGGATGGATTCTAACAGAGGGTTGGGGATGGGGAATTGTATATTTTACAGGGTGTAAAGTGGGGGGGTGTTTCTTTTTTTTTACAATAATTTTATCTAAATACGAATACAGAATATTTTGAGCCCCGAATAAAATATTCTGCCTGAATATTCGGAATAAGGTATTCGCACACCTCTACTTTAAACAGTAACTAAAAGTACTTTTACCGCAGTTGCTTTTCTGCTCACTTCTCAGTGGGGTCTAAAAAATGGTTTCATTTCTGCGCAATGCTGGTGAACTGCACTGTATCTACAGGACTTAGTTTTTGACAAAGGATGAGAATAATTTCAGAGAAAGGTGTGCCACTCTGAGCTCCTGCAGACTGATATGCTCCTCTCTCCCCCCGCCCGAAGACTTCAGACCCCTTTCACTGTCTGATCTGGGATATGTCCCCCCTTCCAGTCTGCGATAACTCTTGTGACCTATACAAGTTTAACCCCTAGATGGCGCTATCCCAGGGGCTACTACCCCTGCCTGATTTGCCACTAACAGGTTGAGGGGCCTGGATCCAATGGCGGGTGCCTCCACCCAGAGGTCAGGGTTTGCAATAGTTAAACTTACTTGGTCACAGCCCTCTGGGACACTGCAACCCCTTTCTTCCACTAGTGGCCCACACAATATATATCAGAATTACCTTCACAGTATACACTTACCCCCCAGGGCTGGTTCAGGCACTGGGACCTCCTGTAAAATAAGATACAGTGCAACAATCACAGTACAATACTTTAACATAGACAAATACCTCAGGCAGTATAACTTTGCTGAAACAAGCAGCTCTGATTTATTTAGGGGAATATAACAAGGACGGGAAATCAGGTTAATTAGCTTATCACTTTACTCATCTATCTATGGCTCTGTGCACAGGCCTATCCCTACCAGTTACTGTCCCTGGGTACCCAAGCCCAGTGGCTAGTCCAAACCGTGGCAGCTGGTAGGGCCCTTTCCACAGAGAAAAGAAAAATTAGTTTAAACAGTCAGCAGTACAGTGATTCCATTTGGATTCAATGTGGCAATTCAACAGAGAGCGACCTGAATTAGTACTCACGACCTCCAAACAAGATAGGGTCCTTCAATGTCAGCAGGGCTACTCTTGAGCTCCACGAGACTCCTCACACATTTATATGGCAAACTGCAACAGGCAAAAGTCCTTTAATGGCAGCAGGATTCACTTGAGCTAACCAAGCCTCCTCACACATTTATATGGTGAACAGTAACAGGCAAAAGTCCTTTAATGGCAGCAGGATTCACTTGAGGTACACAAGCCTCTTCACACATTTATATGGTAAAACAGAAAGTACTATACCAGGCAGGCTGCTTCTCTATCTCGATCGCAATTACTGCACAATACCGAGGGAGAACACACAGCAGATTCAGTTCTGACAGACCGAGTGCAATTCAGCAATTTCTCAGTCTTCTACAGGGTGAGCCTGGTTTCTACTCTTCAGATATCCTTTGATTCTCTTCACAGGACGGATTCAGTCCTAACAAGCAGTTACACAAGCTGCAGACCGGAACTCTGGGCCTTACACACGTTTCCCGACTAAAACTGCACACTGAAAAAGCACAGGGCTCCTTCCTTCTCCACTGCCAGAGCTCAACTGAAACTCCAACAGACAAAACCGGGCACTTCCTTTGAGTTCCTCCCAGTTCTTGACTGGATTGGCTGTCACTCACAATAGACTGCTCCTGTTGGTCCAAAAAGGCGCCGAAGTCTAAACTACATACCCCAGAGTCACTGCCCATACAATCCTCTTGTGGCTGGCTCAGATTATGAGTCCAAGTTTTGATTCGTCCAAGGCACCATTTTAGAGCTAGCTTACCCCACACTGATTGGTCCAGTTCAGCAGTTCAAAACCAGAATGGGGAACTAGGCAGACACAGTTCTGACTGCAAAGAAAGCAGGTTAGACAAACTGTAATTTCATTATTACTCTAAATGATTTCTGGCAAACAGTTACATCTTTCAGATAGGTTCACTTTGCACTCCTAGTGACTGCAAAAATGGAGTGAATTGGCAGCAGCTCGAGTGGTACTCAATCAAAGAAACACACAGTCCCCCGTACAAACTAATTATGTCTGCAAGCAGACAGCTCTTAAAGAGACAGTACCAGAGGTTCTAAAAACACTCACTGATAAATGGCTTAAACGCCAAACACCATTCAGGCTTGGAGCATTCAAGCAAGCTCCTGGAAGTCTTTTGGGAACCCCCATTTGCAGGGGGGGTTACACAAGGAAACTGACTGGCTCCCACTCCACCACAGACTCCAATACCAGGCCTGCCTCCTTGCAAAAAAGTCGCTGATGGGGTCCATGCCTAGTGCTACTTCAGCCCTCTTTGAGCCTGCTCAACCATCTAAATACACAAGGAGTGCCTCCAGGGCTGTCCTAACTGTTCCCTTCAAACGAACCACCCTTGGCCAAAGATCCCTCTCCTACTGTGGGCCTAAATGGTTCAATGATCTGCCTGCAGACCTTGCCGACTCCCCCAGACTTGGCCACTTTAAAAATGGGCTTCGATCTCTTCTTGCCAGCAAATATGACTGCTAGTGTTTCTGTTAACCCACGGCCTCTGACAGCTGTTCTTGCACCCGACAAATGCTACCCTCTCTCACTCCCACCCTCCTGGTCCACAACTGCCCACCTCCCCTCTCCCCCCACCTCCCACCACCTACTACCTTCCCATACAAAGCCTCACCTTGGCTGCTAAAACTGCATCTCCGCAGACTGGGAGCACCCCGTCTGAACTGTAACATGATTGTTAAACACTGTACCTCACTTAACTAGTGCTGCATTAATATGTTTCTCTGCAAGTGTGGTCCTGTTTCTCCTCACTTGTTGTAATTGCACACTAATACTACTTGTTAGTTGATGTCTTTCTGTTCTGCAGTGTTTCATCACGTGTAAATGTTTTGTGTCCCTTGTTGACTTGGAGCCTTTATAAACGAGCCCCCGGCTCAAAGTTATTAATCCGAATTTGAAATAAATAAATAAGTACTAATGTGTGCAGTGCTGGCTGAAAAGGAATTCCTTGATGCCACCACTGGAGGGAGCTTATAAGCATTTTATGCACTGGCATCCAAATACAGGGCTGCACAATTGGAAACCAGCATGATATTCATGCAAAGTAAAGCTTTACTAAAGCACACATTACATAATACCACAGAAAAAGGAATGCACACACCAGCTACCCTCAACGCTTCAGTCACCATGTGACCTTCCTCTGTTCCGCTGTGCAGTTGGCAGTATACCGCTTTGTATATCACTACAGGATTTGTGCATAGCAGACAGAGTCTGGACGGGAAGGAGAGTGGAGGGTGGGTTCCAACCACTGTGGGGAAGGGGTAGCTTGGGGGAGTGGGAGACTAATGGGAGGGACCACTGGACTACCAGGTATACGTTCTGGATTACATCGAGGATTTGGTGAAGGAAGTTGAACCACTAGACTACCAGGGATGATTTCATTATGTCACAGGAACTGGGGTGGAGGGGGTTCCACTAGACTGCAAGGGTAATAATATTGTGTCAAAGGTGACCAGTTGAGGGGATACCATTAGACTACTAGGCATTGAATTGTGCAGGGAGTCATGTAAAGGTGGGGGCACGGGCCGTCACTTGGCACAATGCTTCTGTGCATACCAGGGTGTGGTGGTATTGTGCAGAGATGCTAATGGACTCGTAATGTCATGCAGCTGGCCTCACTGTGCCTTGCATGACTTATGTGGTTATTAGCATGCTGGCCTTTGACTATAGCACCCAGGAGCAAAGGTGTTCTAACCCATATGAGAGGCATTTTCACCCTTTGCTCCTGGGTATCTGTTGCTGACAGGGTGCTGTGATGCACTACGCAGCTGCACTTTCTGAGGCTCTACCACAGCCTAATATTCGCACGTGCAGCATGGGCCAGACAGGGCGCTGTGCATGTATGAATATCACAACTTTAACATAGCACCCTATTTAGTGCACTGTAGGTTTCCTTTCTGTGCTGCTGTCCACCACCTTTGAATCTGAGGTCCCGAACCCTTTTCACCTACCTGTAAGAGATCCTCTGCCAGCATAGGACCTCAGTTAGGTTGTTACTCATTTGAAGAATGCCCATTTGAACTAAAGGCTGACCCTGAAGTTTAAGTATTTAACTTGGAAAACTATTCTTCAAACAACATGAAGTCTTGCTGTATTCTGACTAATTGCAGTTAGCCCCAGCACTTTAACTGCCCCAGAGATGAAAGGGTTAAAGTCTGTGCCAGGCATAGAATGTTCATCTCGAGCTCGGTTTTCAGACCTCTGTCCCAGGTACTCTGAAGCGTAACTGTCAGATTCTTTACTCTGCCTAACTGAGAAGTCACTCCGGAGATCCTCTCCTGCACTTTGGTTCGGTAGCAGTAAATGGGTAGGTTTTTTTATCAACCGTTTCCTTATTTTGTGGTCTTCATATCTTTGTCCCGGTACAATAAGTGTATTGTAGGTAGATAGAATTGTGTAACTGCTGAAAGAAATTGTTTTGCATTTCGGTTCCCCAACGGTCAGTCCGGTCAGGAATCGAAGAAGTAAAAGAAAAAAAAAAAGAAAGAGAGAGAGAGTGTGTGTTCTGGTACCTATCGGTTCCTAAAAAAAAGTTTAACTTCCGGGTTTTTTCAACCGACCCGTGACACGGTCAGAACTGATAGGTTTTTGTAGTTGCCTGGCTTAAACGCTGGTAAAGGTGACTTTTTGTGTGACGCATGTCTGAGAAACCCAAAAAGAAAACCGGACCCATGGGGTTTCACCACTGCACCGAGGGTAGGGAGGCCTTTGCCAAGGCCGATCCCCACCTCATCTGCGTTTATTGTCTGGGGTTTGACCACCTCAAGGAAGACTGCCAAATTTGCAAAAATGTACCCAAATCTGCTGCTGAAAAATGGTTGAGTAGGCTTACGGAAAGGGAGGCTGAGAAGTCCGCTGACCAGGATGGCCTGCCCGGTTCAGTTTCAGCCGAACCTGAGGGGGTGCCTACTGACCTGGGCGATACCCCCTCCAGCAAGAGGAGAGCAGATTCTGTGGAATCAGTTCCTACAAAGAAAAAGTGTAAGTCAGCCATTTCGGATCCCGTTTCTCATGTTCCGACCGCCGACAAAATTGCCAAAGCGATTGCTATAGTGCAGTCGCTTCGCCCGTTTCCAACCAAACCGACACCGTCTCAAGGATGGTCGGTTCGGTCGGACTTACAAGCTTCCGATTATGACCCTGAAGCTTTTTATGAGGGTGAATGGGAAGGAGAAGAAGAAGATGATGAAGATGAAGATTATGAGGACCTGGATGAGCCTATTGAACTGGACATCTCCCCAGACAGGCCTTCCATTGTCTCTCCTCCCAGGCTTTCTGAGTCCCCCTTCCACTACCTGTTTTACAGGAAGGTGGCTGACACTCTTCAGCTCCCTATGGAAGAAGCTGAACAGGATCGGGAGGAGCCTGACTATGTTGAGATGATGGACGTCCCAGAGTCCAAAAGGGTGTCTATCCCTCTGCATAAGTCTCTGGGGAAACAGACCCAAAAGATCTTACAAATGCCAACATCCATACCCCCTGTTGATAAGAAGATGGACAGGAGGTATGCTTTGTCAGGCCCTGGGATGGAATTCCTTACTACTCACTGCAGCCATGTTGGGGTCTCATCCCCCCAGATAAGGATTTCAGGAAACTCGATGCCATGGCAAAAAAACAGTACCTGGCATCCTCCTTGGGACTCAGACAATCAAATTACATGGCATATACGGCCAGATACCAGAAGTCTAGGTGGGATACGATTCTGGCACTGGCTAAGAATGCCCCTTCCCAGCTAGCCAGTGAGCTGGAGCAGGTGGCTGCAGATGGCATTGAAGCTTCCAAGGTACAGTTCCATGCTGCTGTAGACTCGAATGATGTCCATTCTCGGGTTATGGCTACATCTGTTTCCATGGGGAGATTTGCCTGGCTCAGATGTACCAGCTTGTCTCAGGATACCCAGACCAAGACCATGGATTTTCCTGTCTCTGGTAACTCTCTGTTTGGGGAACAAACAGAGGCTTACATGAAAAAGATGGACGAGTACAGAACCACACACAGGCGTGCTGCAGCCAAATAGCAGCAGACCACTCCTCAAAGGCAGCAATCTAGGTCTGGCAGGGGCAGGTCTTTTCAAAGGCCTTTTTACCAGGCCCAAGCCTCTTCATCCTTTCAGCAGAGGGGGTTCTTTAGGGGAAGAGGCAGAAGGGGGATGACAAGGGCTGCATCCTCTTCTCAGTTTAAGCCCCCTGCCAAGCAGACACCCTGATGGGTCAGTCAGGGTTGCCTCCTCAATCTCGGTAGGGGGCAGGCTGGCTCACTTCTTCCAGGCCTGGAAGTTTATCACTTCAGACAAATGGGTTCTGGAAGAGGTGAGCCAGGGCCTTACTCTCAGCTTCACCAGGTTCCCAAGGCAGAGGGTAAAGGTCTTTTCCCCCTTCCTCCTCAGAGGAAGCACAGGCTTTGGAGACAGAGGTCTCATCTCTACTACTCCTGTGGGCAGTGGAAAAGGTCCCTCTAATTCACAGGGGAAAAGGATTGTACTCCAGGTACTTCCTTACCCTAAAAAAGACAGGGGAGTGGCGACCCATCCTAGATCTATGATACCTAAACAAACACATCTTAAAGCCAAAGTTCAAGGTGGTGACTCTGGAACTAATTCTTCCCTCTCTGAGACCAGGAGACTGGCTAGCATCCCTGGATCTCAAAGATGCCTATTTTCACATACCTATCAGGCAGTCCCACAGAAAGTACCTCAGATTCGAACTGCCCTCAGGCCATTACCAGTTCAGAGCAGTGCCTTTCGGTATGACATCTGCTCCAAGGGTATTCACCAAGTGTCTGGCAGTGGTGGTGGCCTTCCTCAGAAAACAAGGCATCCTGCTGTTCACTTATCTAGATGATTGGCTTATAGTAGGCCAGTCCCCAGACCAAGTCCAGTCACATCTAAAGGTCACTCAAGATCTTCTGGAATCTTTAGGGCTCATCCTGAATCTGGAAAAGTCAGTTCTGGAGCCTTCCCAGCTTCTCACATTCATAGGTGTGGAGCTGGACACTGTGCAGGCCAAGGCCTTTCTTCCTTCCTTCCCCAAGGGTCCAATCTGTCATCAGTCTGGCCTCTTCTTTTCGTCCACTTGTGTCTCGGCCAGTCAGACACTTTTTACAGCTGCTGGGCCAAATGGCAACATGCACTGCAGTAGTGCAGGGTGCAAGATTTCAGATGAGAGATATTCAGTTTCACCTCAGAGCTTTTTGGTCTCAAAGAAAAGACTCCCTCTCCAAGTTGGTTCCAGTGTCACTGACTTTGGTTCAAGCCCTCCAGTGGTGGTTGGAGGAGGACAATTTGAGGCAAGGGGGTTCTCGCCTCAGTCAGGTGCCCACAGTAATACTCAACACAGATGCTTCCCTACTGGGGTGGGGAGCTCATCTGGATCAGCACACAGCTCGGGGGCTTGGTCTCCTCAGGAGTCTCTTCTGTATATAAACCTGCTCGAACTCAGGGCCGTCTTTTTGGCAGTTAAGACATTTTCAAACATGATCCAGGGGAAAGTGGTGCAGATCAGGACAGACAATACCATAACCATGTGGTACATCAACAAGCAGGGGGGCACTCTGTCTTCGGCCCTGTGCACCGAGGCCATGAAAATATGGTCTCTAGCTTATTCCCTGCAAGCTTCCCTGGTTGCTGTGCATCTCCCTAGAAAGGACAATGTACAGTCAAATCCGGATGTGTGCACAAGGTTGGGACCCGCCGAATTCGTGCATACATCTGAAAATGCACATAACCGAAAATACATCGCAGGGCAGTGTGTGGTTAATTCCGGAACTGCTTTGTCTAAAGAAAACTAACAAATGACAGTCTGGCAAGAGGATATAGGAAATATGGTACTAAATTTTAATAAGTTGCTGTTTTGTTTGTTTTGGTAGTTTACAATTGCTTATGCACTTTATTTCAGCATGTTAAAAAAGTTTAAAATGTTAAAAACACGGCTCCTTATTGTCCCAAAAAACATTACGGTCCGAAGTCTCAAAATCATTTTCTGCTTGTTCACCGTGAACTCTTTTATACCCGATATTGTACTGGTTGCAAGGCTATGGGCTTTTTCTATTAAAATATGACCAGACAAGGGGACTCCTTGATCGCGGGAGGCCGTGAACCACCTCAATAATGGTTCTACTACACGGACATCTTTTCCATCCCTCTTACGTTTTCTACCTTTGTTAGCACCCGAACTCCACTCGGCAAGTATGGATTCTCTCTTTTTTTAGGATGCGACCAACACATGACACATCTACCGTGAACTCAGTAGCCAGTTCCTTTCTTGGGACACCGGGAACAAGTGCCTTGTCTAGGAGCCGGACTTTCTGCTCCAAAGACAGAACCGTGCGGGTAAGCTTCTCCATTTTTTTGGCTTATGCTACTGGCCTCAAACATAGACCTTAAACATTAGACCATCAGGGTTCAACAAGCTACTGATTATGCCATGGATCAAGCTAACAAGCTAACAAACCGATGATTACCACCTGCTTACTGACTAGCCACTTGTCAGTTCCGCAAACAAAAACAATTAACACATCATTCTCTCCGCTGTCATCAAAGAAAAACTAAGCAAAGAGCATGTTCTCAGTCTAAAATGTGTGCACACAACTGAAAATCAGTGTGCACATATCTGAACGATTTAATGCCCATAGCGTGGGAAAGGAATTGGGACCGGATGTTTCTGTGCACACAACCGAATGGCACACAAGTGGAATTGACTGTACTTGCAAATGCTCTCAGCAGGATTTCTCAGGGTCACCACGAGTGGTCCCTGGACCCTCTCATTCTTCAAGTCATTTTCAAAAGATGGGGCACTCCAGAGATAGATCTTTTTGCAGCACCGGACAACCATCGGCTTCCCTTGTTCTGCTGCAGACCTCCTCTTCTGGGATCTGTTCCTCTGAATGCTCTCCTGTTAGATTGGACCAACAAGTTTCTCTATGCTTTTCCTCCCTTTACTCTGATATTCAGAGTGCTGGTCAAGATCAGGTCCCAACCTTGCACAGTGATCCTGGTAGCCCCGGACTGGGCCAGGCAACCTTGGTATCCTCTTCTGTTGTCACTGTCAGTGACATTACCTATGTGCCTTCCCAGATGGTTCAATCTCCTCACCTCTTCTCAGGGGAGTATTCTGTATTCCAACCTTCACTCTCTCAGGCTCAAGGCCTGGCTCTTGAAGAGCTAGAGTATGCAGGTCTCAATCTTTCCCAGCCAGCTCTGGATATCCTTAAGGCTAGTAGGAAGCCTTCCACCAGAAAGACTTACAGCTCCAAATGGAAGAGGTTTGGGTTTTGGTGTGCACAGAGGTACATCCAACTGGATTCAGCTGATATTGCTACTGTTCTGGATTATATGGTGCATCTTAATAGTTTGGGCCTTTGGCCTGCCACCCTCAAGGTGCATTTGGCAGCCGTTTCTGCTTTCATTTTAGCAGGCAAAGTCTGTTCTTTCGCTTCTCATCCAGTTTTTAAAAGATTTTTCAAAGGGCTGATTCATATAAACCCTCCTTTTAGGAACCCCACCCCTCTATGGGACCTGAATATTTGTATTGCACAGCTGATGCAGCCTCCTTTTGAGCCTCTTTCTTCAGCTGAACTAAAGTACCTGACTTGTAAAGCTGTATTCCTGGTGGCCATCACATCTGCCAGGAGAATCAGTGAATTACAGGCCTTATCAGTGGAACCTGACTTCATTTCATTTCACAGGGATAAGGTGGTCCTTCGCACAAATAGGAGGTTCCTTCCCAAGGTGGTGTCAGATTTTCATCTGAACCAATCTGTGACTTTGCCTGTATTCTTTACTGACTATTCCTCTTCTGGAGAGAGCAGGTTGCACAGTCTTGATGTCAAAATGGTTTTGAGTTACTACTTAGAATCCACTAAACCTCACAGAAACGACTGTTCCCAGTTGTTCCTTACTTATGGAGAGGTGGGTAAAGGTAAACCTGCCACTAAGAGAACCATTGCTCGATGGATTGTCTCTTGTATACAGTTCTGCTATTCAAAATTGGGGAAGGAGCCTCCATAAGGCCTGAGGGTTCACTCTACCAGAGGTACAGCTGACTCGGTGGCAGCTGCCAGGGATAGACCCTTAGTGGAAATCTGTAAAGCAGCCATCTGGAAGACTGTTCACACATTTACCAAGCATTACTCCCTTGACATCCAGTCAAGAAGTGTTGCTAGGTTTGGCACAGCAGTACTGCAGATCCTGTTCTCAAAATAGGTTCTGTAGTTCCCTCCTCGGGGTGGGGGGGGGTACTGCTTGGTAGTCTGCAATTTGTCAGAATACAGCAAGACTTCACATTGTTTGAAGACAAAATTGCTCACCTTAGTACTGTTGTTTCTTCTAATGGAGTCTTGCTGTATTCTGACCTCCGTCCCTGCCTCCCCTCCTAGAACCTAGCTGTTTGGGGATGTGGGTGGGCAGGTGTAGTGCTGTACCCTAGGGGTGTATTGGTTGTTTTTCTTATGGTTATTATTCTCATTATTTACTTGTCTACCTACTTGAATTCTTTTTGGGGGTCTCGACTTGAGTCTTCATACCCTTGTTTATGTATGGCCTTTTGGCAAGCATTTTAAACAATTTCTGGACTGTTAGCCAGTTTAGTGCTCGAAAGAATCTGACGGTTTCGCTTCAGAGTACCTGGGACAGAGGTTTGAGAACCGGAGTGAGATGAACGTTCTATGCCTGGCATAGACTTTAACCCTTTCATCTCTAGGGCAGTTGAAGTGCTGGGGCTAACTGCAATTAGTTAGAATACAGCAAGACTCCATTAGAAGAAACAACATTACTAAGGTGAGTAATTTTTTCTTGGTAGCCATTACAGTTGTTTGAAGGATCAGTGAATTACATGCACTCAGTACCGATACCATTTTCTTAGTATTCTCTAGGGAAAAGGAAGTCCTTAGGACAAATGTACGGTCCTGCCTAAGGTGGTAGTGCCGAATTTCATTTGAATCAAGCCATAAAATCAAACCATAACTTTACCTGTGTTTATTTCCCAAACCACATGCAAAAAAAAAAAGGGGCAAGAAACTGCACAGTCTTGATGTAAGAGGAGCATTATGTTTCTACAAGAACAGGACTAAACATTTAAGAGGGATCAATAAACAACTATTTGCAACTTACGGAGAGGTATCAAAAGGACATCCAGCATCCAGAAAGCCTACATCTAAATCAGTTGTGGCCTTTATTAATTTCTTCTACATTACAGTGGGGAAAATTCCCCGGAGGGAATAAAAGCTGATTTCATTAGGGGACAGCTGCTTTAGTGGCATTTATGAGAGGTGTTCCATTGCTGGATGTATATAAGGTCACTACTTGGGCTGGCGCACACACTTTTGTATCCCATTACTGCCTAGATATTTAGGCAAGGAAAGGTGCTAGGTTTGGGATTTCTGCGCTTCAGAATCTATTTCCAAAGTAGTATCCTACAACCCTCCTCACAGATACTGCTAGGAGTCTGCAGTTACTGTGACATTATCTATCACATTCCCATTGTTAAATGAAAGGTTACTCACTGTAGTTAACTGTTTCATCCAAGAGATGTGAGGTATGGTCACACAAACAATTCCCTGCCTCCCCTTTTAGGATAAAAATAGGTTACTCGCCTGTAACTGTAGATCTTCCACGGAGTGGTCTCTTGCAGTAGGTAATACTTTTGGGTATCCAGCAGAGGTCTCTGTGGTGCACGGTAGCTCTTCTAGCAGTTTTTCACCAGGGACCACCCACACATGACATCAGCTTCCTGTTTTCTATACAAGTGTGGGTGGTCCTTGGTATCCTCAGTTCATTTTCCCGTCGTCTTCAGCTCGCGAACCAGCTAGTGCAACTTCTGTGTAGCAGTCATCAACAAGAAATGTGGAACTAAGATGAATGTCTACTGATTCTTCAAAGAAACAAGCTTTATTTTGTTCCTGCCGTTGCAGTAGGAAGATATACTGCTTTAACAATCACATATCTTTGTGTAAGGTGTCTGGGACCCACACACGACGTCAATTCCTGTAGTTTATGTCAGGAACTTAATCAGGCAACTCATCGATGACGGTTGCTTGAAATTCAACACCTTTTGATGGAGCAGAAAATGTCTCTCTTGGAGAACCAGTAGGCTCGTACCGAGGGCTCCCACTCTTTTGGTTCTCATTCAAGGCAGAAAAAGGAGAAGGAGAAACCCTCCTCCTACTCCCTGCCTCGTCGACCATCGGTGCCCACCATTTCTGGTGCCCCTCCGTCAGTGAAGCATCATTCAAACACTTCTTCGTCGACGAGGGCTCATATCCACTCATCAGTGTCACTTTCAAGTTCTTTAAATGTAGTTCAAATAGTAACTGCTCCGTCGACGGAGGCTTATACCCTCTCATCAATGACGCTTTCCAGAGCTTTGCATGCAGTTAAATATATTGCTGCTCCATCGACAGTGGCTTCTCTCCCATCGACGGCATCTGACAATTTAAGTGAAAGTAACTCATTTTCCCCTGCAGGCCCGTCGACGAGACCCCACATTCCTCAGGGGGGAAACCTATGGCTTATGCCTTACTGACTGCCCCTCTTCCTACACAGGTGGCTTCTAATAGGGGTCAGGCAGACAGAGATTGGGACCCTGGTCTTTACCACCCAGGGGCAAGACCTGCTCATGTTACGCGTCCCATTCCATCGCTCACCCCCTTTGTTTCCCAACATGCCCCCCTTCACCCGCCCTCCTTCCCAGGGACGGGACCTCGCCAACTTAGTCCAACAAGTCTTGCATGCTATGCAGCATTCTCAGCCCTCTGAAGAGCTGGGTGATCCCACCCGATTTACTCTTCCTCCTCTGCCTAAAAGATTTCATAGCAACAGGGATACCATGCCACCCTGGTCTCCTCCTCCATTCATAGAGGACTATGTGTCAGATGACCAAGATTTGCCACTTGATTTCGCCGGTGGTCTTGAGGATGAAGAGTTTCAAGATTTGGATTTTCCTAATCCCGAATCCCCCTATTCTGAAATATCTTCCCTGGATGAAGATCTGCCTCTCCCTTTGGCAGCCTCACCCCAGATGACCCTACCTTTAGTGAGATGATGGCTCGGATCCAAAAAGTCATGGGATTCTTCACTACTGAACATGACAAACAATGTAAGGATATGGCAGAATATCTTGAATTACCTGAGGAGCCTGTTTTAGTGGTTCCCCCACTAATACCAACCTACTAGAATGCCATGCTGGCTGCTTGGCATCAGCCTTCAGTTATTGCAGCTGTTCCCCGCAAAGCAGATAATTTATATCAGGCTCCTCTGGATCTGCCTTTTCTGTCCAGTATTCTAGAGGCAGATTCTGTGGTCATTACTGCCGCTCATGACCGTACTAAAAAACCCAAGCACATGAGCTCCTTACCCCTGATAAGGAATCCCGAAGAATTGACTATCTGGGGAAAAAGGTATTGTCCTCAGGTGCCATAAATATCAGAATCTTGAGCTATATGGGTCATATGATTAAATATCAGCATACCCTGGGATCCTCTGCCATTGAGCTTATCAATAAACTCCCTCCCTCACGAGACAGGGATAAATTATTGGCTACAGTGACAACTAGTGACTCTTATTTATTTTTTTATTTATTTATTAAAATCTAGGATTACAATACTTTTGAGCCAAAGCTCTTTTACAAAGGTTCCATGTCAGGACAGTACAAACAAGGTAAACAAGAGCATACATCATTTAAAAAAAGAAAAAAAACGGGCTTAAAATAATATACATACAGTTCTGGTTAGGAATCACCATAATAATATACATGAGTAACACATAAAGGGGTCATATCATAAACCTATGGGGAAACAAGGGTGAAGAGAGAGAGAAGAAGGGAGTGGCTGCCGAAAAGAGACTAGAGTAGCTCACAGCTTTGTCAGGAAATCAGAGGGGGGTGGTTGTGCTTGATAGGGTGGGGGGGATTTAGGGGAAGCAATCACAAAAGCTGGAGGCTGTGAGATGAAGATGAAGTCTTGATTTGAATAATCCCAGAGAGGTGGTGGTGGTGATGTGAGTGCTGAGGGCATTCATCCAACTGGGAGCAAGATGTGCAAATGATCTTTGGCCCAGGGTGGTGCGGCAACGGGGGACCTGTAGAAGCTGACGTTCAGACCTAGTATTCCGAGGATTAGTGTTGGGGCGCAGGAGGTCTTGAATACAGGGTGGAGTAAGGCCTAAGGTAGTTTTTTTCACTATCAGGCAGGTAAGGTACTTTATGCGGTTTGTGAGTTGTAACCATCCCGTTTGAGTGTAAAGCTCACATGTATGAGTGCGTCGGTGGACTCCAGTGAGCAGCTGACCGGCCTTGTTTAGGGAGGTCGTTATACACCTGAGGGCGTTAGTAGAGACAGGGCCATAGATTATTAGGCCATAGTCAATGACGGAGATGACAGAGCTTTGAAGAGCAATCTTCAGTGCTGCTTGGTTTAGGTGCTGTCTGTATCAGAAAAGAATTCCAATGCGTGAGTTTACCACTCTGGCAACACTATCAATGTAGTCCCCAAAAGACAGGCCAGGGTCAAGTGAGATTCCAAGGTATTTAAAAGATGACACTTGTTCGAGCGTGTTTCCTGTGTTTGTATTGATAGCAAGGGGATATCGCCTATGTTTGTTTTGCGAGCTTGAGAAGAGCATAGATTTAGTTTTTTTTTGTGGTTAAGTACCAGTTTGTTTTGTGAACCAGTTCTCGACAGTGGTGAAAGCAAGCTGCAAGCTGTGGAGTAAGGGTTGTGGATCCTTATGGGTGGTGAGAAGCACGGCATCATCGGCATAGAGGATAATTTGTTCTGGGCAGGACTGAGG
The DNA here is from genome assembly GCA_016271365.2 of Neoceratodus forsteri. NCBI lineage: Eukaryota > Metazoa > Chordata > Ceratodontiformes > Ceratodontidae > Neoceratodus > Neoceratodus forsteri. The sequence continues at coordinate 767,220,953 of CM057450.1, read as the reverse complement.
AATGGAGTTCAGGAATATGCTGAATAGAAGTGGGCCCAGTATCGATCCCTGAGGCAGGTCAGGATGTGATTCCGTAGATACCTCAGCCTGACTTTCAGCCACTGGTATCACTCTGCATTGCCATGCCTGGCTTCACATTTCAGGCTTTGCACCTGACATACAACATAAGGAAGCTAATACCCCTTTTAACGGGTCCAAGCTGTTCGGGTCAGGTACTCAAACTTTACTGGATGACTTACAGGCATCAGGCTGAATCTTCCATATGGTACATGGTATGTATCATACCCCAGCTATAACCTACCATACTCAACACTCTTCTTGTTCCAAAAGAGGTGAAAAATATTGAGGTAATAATAAAGGTGGCTTCAGAGGTCATGCTTAGTCCACCAGAGGCAACACCTCTACCACCCAGGGTGCCCGCTCCCACCCTTTGGGTGGAGCTGCGCAGCCCGCCTCCCAGTGACCCACTAGAATTTTCCCCCACCTCCTCGACCGGGCCTCAGAGGCTGTGAGGGATCATTTTGCCCTCCATCTGGAGGCCTGGCAAATGATCACTTCGACAATTGAGTACTTCAGATTATACAGAAGGGTCATACTCTGGAGATTCTCTCCACCCCTCATCCTTGCCCTCCACGATAGATTCATTATCCTCCAGATCATATACACATCTTACAGGAGGAATTGATGGCCCTCTTGACCAAACAGGCCATTGTCCCAGTGCCCTTTCTGGAACATCAAATGGGACTTTATTCCCACTTCCTTTTGGTGCCCAAACGTACGGGAGACCTCAGACCAGTTCTGGATCTCAGACAACTGAATCTTTACATTCAGTACAGGCATTTCCACATGATCACCCTACCTGCCATCATGCTGATCCTAAAACGGAGCGATTGGCTTTGCGCCCTAGACTTGAAGGATGCCTACCTTCATATTCCCATCCACCCTGCTCACCACAGATTTTTACACTTCCACCTACTGGGTCAAAATTACCAGTTTCAAACACTCCCTTTCAGCCTCTCATCAGCCCCCAGAGTGTTCACCAAGTGCCTAGCAGTGGTAGCAGCAGCCTTACGGAGAGAAGGGCACCTCATCTTTCCATATCTAGACGATTGACTAATAAAAGCAGACTCCAGAGTAGCTCTGCTCGCCTCTCTAGATGCTACCTTGAAACTGTTCACAGATCTGGGAATCACTGTCAGTTGGCCAAAGTTCAGTCCAAATCCAGTGCAGTCACTCCAAAACATTGGAGCTGTTCTAGATACAGTTACAGCCAGGGCTTACCTCCCGCCTGCCTGGCAGGACACGCTTATAGCTCTGGTGTTAGATATACAGATTCAGAAAATAGTCACATTCAGACAAATACTGCGCCTTCTGGGTCACATATCTGCTGCCATACCTATGGTAGCATTCGCCCACCTCCATGAGACCTGTCCAGTGGATCCTTCAGAATCAGTAGTCCCAAAAAACAGGACAGTTCGAAGACAAAATCAGGGTCACTCCCTCTCTGAAGTCTTCCCTGACATGGTGGACTGTCAGAATCAATCTGAATCAAGGAATGCCTTTCCAGTCCCCCTCCCATGCAAACATTGACCACGGATGCTTTCCTACAGGGCTGGGGAGCGCACCTCGGTCCTTATCAGACCCAAGGCCAATGGCCCGCTTCTCCTCACCTCTCTCATATCAGTCTCTTAGAGATGAGAGTGGTCCATCTCGCCCTTCAGGCATTCCGGCCCTACCTCAAGCCAGGATCGATACTGATCCAGTCAGACAACACTGCAGTAGTGTTCTACCTCAACAAGCAAGGGGGTACAAAGTCTCACACTCTCTGCAGAGAGACCCTTTCAGTTTGGCAAGATGCCATATGGCAACAATTGACGCTAATAGCTGTCCATTTACCGGGACATTGCAACCAGTTAGCCGACCAGCTGAGTCGCCAGTCCACAACTCACGAAAGGACACTTCACAAGCAAGTGCTTCAAGAAATCTTCAGTTTATGGGGCACTCCACAGATGGATCTGTTTGCCTCTTCAGAGAATTGCCGACTTCCCAGGTATTTTTCCATTATCTTGAACAGGAAGGGATGATCTATAGATGCCCTGTCCCAACCCTGGACAGGTCTCTTCTTATATGCGTTCCCCCTGTCCCTTTTCTGCAATGGACTCTACTGAAATTACAGTTAGAACCGACCGCAATGATTCTCATAGCCCCAGTGTGGCCTCATCAGACATGGTTTCCCCTACTCCTACAACTGTCAGTACAGGGTCCCATCCCATTGCCGATCAGACTAGATCTCCTGACTCAGTGTCACGGATCTCTCCCACATCCCAACCTGAAGGCTTTACACCTTCACGCTTGGCTCCTGAGGATGCTTTCATAACTCGCTTACAAGTCAATCAATCAATCAATCAAAATCTTTATTTATTCAGGCGGACATCATTGAGCGAAGCTCATTTACAAGATGGACCTGATAGGTCAAGATCAAAATAAGGTACTGTAGCATACATAAACAAATACAGAGAAAGAGACAAAGACTTAAATATAAATAAACAGCTACAATAATAAAAAAACGTACATACAAGCAAGGTAGCTAATGATTTTGGACCACAAAACAAAATAATTCAGACAGGTTTGACCCAGATGACTGTAAGGTATTGGGATTGTGGAATTGGTCAGGTTGTGTTGTAATTGGGTAGATACTTAAGCAAGTAGAAATGGGGGATAAAAGAAAGGGAATGGCAATGGATTTTACGGTATATTGTAGCTTAGTTTAGAAAAGTATATAAACTGTGATAGAAAGAAAAAGGGGTAAAGGGTAAGAGGGGATTAGGCTTAGTGAAGCAGTTGCATCTCATGAAAGAGACTTATAAAGAGCTTTTTAAAGGATGCTATAGGGATGAAGGTGTTCAACTTTAGGGTCTTCTGCAGAGAATTCCAGGTAGATGCTAAGAAGTAGCTGATTGCAGATCTCCCATGCGGGTACAGGCTTTAGGTATCTTCAAGGTGATAAGGTTATTGCTTCTTAGGGCATATGATCTAGGTGTAGCCAGGGTAAAGCAATCAGAAATGTAAGATGGAAGTTTATTTGACAGAGCTTTGTAAATCCATAGTGCAGCATTTTATTCCTTCTAAGGTGTAAGGATGTCCAGCCAACAGCATTATAGAGAGAGCAGTGATGAGTGTTGAAGGAAGATCTGTGATGAATCTTAGAGCTCTGTGATACAAGGTATCAATTTACTTAAATAGGACATAGTACAGTGGCCATAAAGGAAATCTGCATAATCGATGAGAGATAGAAATGATGCCTGTATTAGTCTTTGTTTGGACTCTATGGTTAGATAATGTTTGATTCTGAAGAATAGGCCGAGCCTCTGTCTGAGTTTTTTAAGGAGTTCCTCAACATGTTGAGTGTAATCAAGTCTATTATCAATCCATACCCCTAGATATTTGAATTTATCCACATAATCCAGATTTTCTCCAAGGATGGTGGATAGTTGGGGAAGAATGTTTGATGAGAGAGTGGTAGAATATATATTGGTGGAAAAGAACATAGCCTTTGTCTTCTTGGCATTTAATAGTAGTTTCTTTTCAAGTAGTTGATGTTGCAGCAGGGAGAATTCTGATTGTAATAACTCACAGGCCTTTGATGGTGAGGGGTTACTGACATACAAGACAGTGTCATCAGCAAAAGGTGGACATTGGCAACAGTGAGGTTGGAATCAATGTTATTGATATAGACAGCAAGAGGATAGGGCCCAGGATGGATCCTTGGTACTCCCTTTAGAAGTGGTTTTGAGGAGGATAGGGCACCTTCATCTTTCACCTGCTGTATTCTATCAGTGAGGTAACATCTGAACCACCCAAGGGAGGTTGAATCCAGGCCTAAGGAGTGCAGTGAGGAAATTAGCAGCTCATGATCCACTGTATCAAAGGCTTTACTTAGATCTAGAAATACAGCACAGATGCTGTTTTTTGTCTAACTCAGTTTGCCAATCATTTGTTACTTTTGCTAATGCAGAAATGGTACTGTGTCCGGTCCTAAACCCAGATTGAGCAGGGTTAAGTAGGTTATTAGCATCGAGGTAGTCTCTTAGTTGGATACTCACCAGCTTTTCTAACATTTTAGACAGCACAGGTAGGATGGATATAGGTCTATAATTGTTGAGATCCATGGGGTCCCCTGATTTGAGGAGGGGAAACACTTGTGCTGTTTTCCACAATGTAGGAACAGAACCAGTGGATAAGGACAGATTAAAAGATGAGTTAGGGAACTGCAATGGCATGTAGAGCAATTTTTAAGAAATAGGGATCCAGAGAGTCTGCACCTGCACTTTTCTTGGTGTCTAGATGTAGCAGTAGGTCTTCCACTTGTTTTATATAAATGGGCTTGAAGGAGAATGAAGAGGCAGCCTTCTGACCATCAATAGACTGGAATTTAAGTTGTGACCGTAATAGATTTGCTGGGAGGAGTCAAAAGCTAGGCCAGCCGTAGTGAAATGATTATTGAATGCATCTAAGATTTCACGCTTATCAGTGATAACAGCATTGTTAAGGTGTACTTGGGATGGCAAGGAAGTACTGGAGTCCTGCCCTAGGATCCCCTTGATGGTGCCCCAGAATCTGGCTGGGTTAAGGTAGGAGGCATCAAGCTCGGCTGTATAGAAGGCAGCTTTGGCTTCTCTTACTATTTTGGTGCAGCTGTTTCTGGCTTTTCTGAACTGAAGCCAGTCAGATGGATCCTTGGTCTTTCTAGCCCTTTTCCAGAGTTTATCTCTAGCAAGCAGTGCAGATTTAAGATCGGCAGAAAACCAGCGGCAGGATTTGCTTTTTATTCTAACGCTAGTGAAAGGTGCATGAGTATTGAGGGCACCTATGATAATGTCATTTAGCACCTTGAGTGCTGATTCCACAGAAGCTGTGTGATAGAATTCTTGCCAGTGTAAGGAATGATATAGGTCACGGAGATATCCTTCGATGTTAAGGTTTTTTTTAGACCTTCTTATAAGGAATTTCGCAGGGTTGGATGGCTTGACTGATGATTTTATCCCTGCAATAAGACAGTGGTCGCTTATATCACTGAAAAGCACTCCAGCATGGAAAACAGGTGCGGTTTGTTTACCAACATATAATGTCAAGTAGGGTGCTGTTAGTTTTGTTTTTGAGTTAATTTTTGTCGGTTCATTTATTAATTGAGTGAATCCATATGTGTCACAAAAGATACTAGAGGTGCAGATGCTGGAGAGCCAGTTAAGGTTTAGATCACCTAAAATGATGGTGTCCTCGGGCCCAGATTCATTATATTTCCCAAGTGATTTAGGAGCTGAAGGCCGGCAGAGGGGCCTGTAGCAGCCAACCAATTGAAAAGCTGCCATATTGGGAGAGAGCTATTTTAAGGGATAAACATTGAATTCTTTGGGCACTGATGATACACTGAGGCAAGATGCAGAAATGTTTGATTTAACATAGATAGCCACTCCACTCGCCTTGTCAGGTGGTCCGATCTGAATAGCTGGTAGTTGGGTAGATTTATTTCCTGTCATGTGTAGCAGGTTTAAGCCATGTCTCAGAAATTACCAGAAAGTCTGGCAGGGTGTGGGCGACCCAGGCCTGGATTAATGAGATCTTTTAAGGAGGCTGCATGCGTTGATGTGAAGGAAGCTTAAACCTTTAATGGAGGCTAGGTCTGATGGGGAGGTAAAGCCTCTGGGGGTCCTGGATTGATTTCAATATTGCCGCAGATCAACAAGAAGAGTAATAGTTTAATGAGGGCTTCAAGTGATAGCATGAGGGACCAAAAGAGGGTTTTCTTCCTGCTCGGGTCCAATCTTTGAGACGGTCCAGGATGTGTTGAGGCTTAATAAATTTTCACAGAGTACCAACTTGATGGACAGGTACAAGGGGGCAATATAGAACCAAGATATGAGCAAGGGGCATAAGGGATACATGAATGGTTGTGACCCTTTTTGAGGGCTACCCCATGGATTATAATGAAGCAACGGTAATGCATAGTTGAGGAATTGATTGGCATCCACTGGGGGTGAGACAGGGAGGCCACCCTGGCAAGCCACATTTTTCAAGAGGGCATGAACTGGAAGGGTATCATCCTCAAGATATATTATAGGTGAGAGAAAAAGAAGCAGTAGGAGAAGCATCAGCATGATTACGGTAACTATGGGTTAATAATAGTAAAGACAGTGGGGACTGATTCCAGATTATTGGCTAGAATTTGGCTATGGGCGGAGAGAGGAAATTGGCGGAAGGTGTGTGATAAAGAAACACCCAAGAGGGGAGGGGGCGGCAAAATTTTGTGGCTTTCCCATACCTTGCTGGCTGTCTCTCCGCCTCCTGGTTCTCCTTTCGCCCTGCGGTCGCTACCACCATTATGTGTGGCTCTGAGCCCTGTGCTTACTGGGTGCTCGAGGGCAGGGTCGGCTAAAGGAAGGAGACAGAGGAGAGGACAGTCAGGAAAAGCACAATTGCAGTAATCAAGCCATTCTGCAATGAGGTGCTAAACAATTTTGCACAACAAAAGACTGGGGGGGGGGGGGACGGCCTTAGCGTCTGGCCCACCAGAAAACCCACCAAAGGACTGTATCACTTAGACAATTACAAGGAAAGCAACATAAAACCTAGAATTTTTAAACAATTTGGTAAAAACAGCTCTTTTTGAGAAAAATGAAGGTAAAAACCACTATTCCCAGGCAGTATTTGGAAGTGCAAGCTTGAGCAAAGTCAATGAAGAAGGAGGACCAATCCTCCCCTATTGCCAGTATCCTCTTGGCCTCCTGTAAACCAGCAACAAGAGCAACATGCAATTCCAAATGGATATGTTTTTCCATATGGTCAGCCTCTCGATCTTTGGACCCTTACTCTTGTCCACTGACGAAGGTTCTGGACTACCTGGCCTGACTTTCTGAGTCTGGTCTAAGTTATTCTTCCATTAAAGTACACTTGGCCGCCATCTCTGCTTTCCATGAGCCTCTGGATGGCAGGTTACCATACCAACATCATCTAGCTAAGATTTTTTTTTTTTATCACAGCTGCTGTTTTTTCCCCCTGCTGCAGTGCGATCCAGCATGAGGCATCCAGCCACCAGCTCTGTTCGCCCGGAGAACCAGGCAGCTCAAACCAGTACCCAGGAAGATTCGGGACGGCAGTCATGCCATCCTGCTGGAGGGCCCCCTCAGCCACTCCCAGCCAGGACAGCCCCGGACCTTTCCTGACGGGACTCCACACTAGTCCTCCTGGCAGCCCAGGGTGCGGCCATCAAGCTGCATGGTCGCGTGCCACCCTTTTCCTTGTTCTTCTCCCCATGGGAACGCAGACGTGCAATGACATCAGGCACTGCGTGTTGATATCCACCACGTGTCCCCCGCCGACTATCACTTTGCCAGTAGTACTCCCGGGCATCCCCAGAGGTCACTACCACGCGATAGGTGATCCCCAACCCACCCCAAGACTAGGAGAACAGTCATCAGACACTCAATCCTAGTCCTCCCCTGCTGACCCCCGACGGCCCGGGCTCGTTCCTGAACCTGGGTCGCCGGCATGGTGCGAGGTGTGGTGTCCAGCGCCTCAACCCTCAGCGCCACCAGGCCAGCCCTAGCTAAGATGTTTTTGAAAGGAATGTTACATATTAAACCTCCTATTAGAAGACCCACTCCTCTGTGGGATCTCAATTTTATGACAGAAAAACTGACCTTTGAGCCTTTTGAGCCAGGTGCCACTTGTGAACTCCATTTTCTTTTATGAAAAACCCTATTTCTGGTGGCTATCACTTCCGCCCGACGTATTTCCAAGCTCCATGCCCTCAAGTGTAGGGAACCTTACTTGATTTTCCACAAAGACCGGGTGGTCCTTCGTACCAACTCTTCCTTCCTTCCTTCCTACAGTAGTCTCCGAACATACTTCAAATCAGTTTTTGGAGCTTCCGGTCTACTATCCAGACTACTTTTCAAGGGGTTTTCAAAACTACTAACAGCTAATATTCTTAAAGTGAAACTACTTCTGGATGGAAGCTGCAATACTGAACATAGGATTTGCAAGAAAGCGAGTTGTTCTCACAACAGAGGGAGGTGAACCTTACAATTGTCTATGGTTTGTAGCCAATATTCTGCAGGTGGAGGCTATGTCTAACTGAAAGGTGAAATAAGGAACTTAGAATTATCAGGAAAAGACAGTCTTTCAAGCAACAGAGGGAGGTGGATCTAGCTTTATGTTTGTTACAATTCTTAAGATTTTCAGTGCAGGAAGAGTTTAAAGCACAGCTGACTTATTTTGGGGCTGACTGCTTTCAGGGCACAAACTACCAGGCTGTTTTAGGGCTGGGGAGGTTTACCAGTGTCTGACTTGGATGTCTGGATTTTTCTCTGTTCGATTAGCAGGGTATTTTCTCTGTCAAATTGTTGTGTAGGACATCTTGCTGACAGGAAGGTATTCATTGCAGCAATGGGTCAGAGCTTTTAGCTGATTGTTTTGTGAGGGCACAGTTTAGGCCCAACCCCTTCCCACCCTCACCCCACCCACCCTTGAAATACAGTAGTTCCTTTATACCTGGGGTTCTGACATTTCCTCAAGAGTGCAAGGTGCATATCACTGTCATATCCTCTCTAGCACACTGCACTGACAATATAAGCATACACATTGTATAATATATATATTTCTATATAACACGCCAATCACACACACAAATGCACACAAAAAAAAAAAGAAAGTAGATAAACATGTGGGGAGTAGTGCAATGTAATAGCTGTGGGGCAGCAGTCTTCCGGGAGTCTTTCTGGAGGCTGAGATGCTGCCCTATTTGCAGACAACTCTCTGCCCTGAGGGAGGAAGTTGCCTGTCTTCAGGCCACACTGGACAGTAGTAAGGGAACCTTCCCCCAGGCCACACTGGACGGTAGGAAGGGAACCTCCCCCATCCAGGGAGCACCAGAGCCACCACCACTACCTCAGAGGTTGCGAAGAAAGCACAGCAGTTGGACCACAGTGGGCTCAGGGAGGGTGAGGATGGTGGAACAGAGGCACACCCAGTCAGTTGTTCCACTCCACAATCCATACACCATTCTGGGGGAGCATAGCTCCCCTATGGATGCACCCACAGAGGAGACTAAGGAGGCTGAGGACAACTGTCACAAGGGAGGCCCACAGGAAGGAGGCAGAGGACACCACAGGGAAAAGAAGCAGCTCTTGGTGGGGGACTCAGTTATTAGGGGGATAGAACTGGGGGGAGCAGGGAAAACTGAAGTAAGGTGCCTGCCTGGTGCCATGGCTTGGAGGGACAGGAAGTGCATCCTAAGGATCACGAGATCAGCTGCACGGGTGTCTGAGCTGGACGTCATTGTCCACCTAGGGACAAATGACTTGGCTCATCATGAGATTAGAGCAGTGCAGAAGGACTTTGTAAAATTGGGGAGGGGCCTAAGACAAGTAGCACACACAGTATTCTTCTCAGAGGTGCTGCCTGTCAATGGCATGAGTGAGGCGAGGGTACTTTGCACCATGCCGTTTAATGAATGGTTGAAGAAATGGTGTGGAGCACAGGGGTTTGGCTTCATTGGGGACTGGGGTTCCACCTGGAGGGACACCAGCCTATACTGGTAGGATGGTCTGCATCTGTCCAGGAAGGGAACAAGTGTTTTGAGCAATCGGTTTAAATGCTTCATTGGCAAGCTTTTAAACTAGTCAAGGGGGGAGGCACTGATAAGCAGCAGGAAAATCCCAGCCTCTCCCTACAAAACAGGGTGCTAAATGAGAAAAATACCGAGGTAGAAAGGTCAGTGGGGATGCTGCAACAGAAGGTAAAGCCATCAAGAAATGGAGAGCAATGAGTACCAATGCCCGTAGTCTGAGTAACAAGCTTCCTGAATTAGTGGCCTTGATGGAGGAGGAACATCTGGATATCGTGGCAGTCACAGAAACATGGTACACACAAAACCATGACTGGGACATAAACATACCAGGATACACGATCTACAGGAGGGACAGGGAGGGTAAAAGAGGAGGAGTAGCTCTTTACATGAGGGAAGGAATCAAAGCAACAGAACAAAAGGGAAAACAGGGAGGAGAAGAAGCACTGTGGGTAAATTTGGAGACCGGCAATGGCACCACAATCTGCACAGGGGTTATATACAGACCCCCTTCTCAAGGGCAGGAAATGGACAAGGAAATGATAGAGAGTATACTTAGAATGGCAGAAAAAGGGGAGATATTGCTGATGGGTGATCTGAATATGCCAGATGTTAACTGGAGTGCAGTTGCAGCAGCCACTTCGAAGAGTGGGGCTATTCTAGATGCCCTACAGGGGGCATGCCTTAGACAACTAGTATTGGAGCCCACCCGAGAGGAAGCAATCTTAGACCTGGTTCTCTCAAATGGAGATGGAGAGGATCACAGATGTAGAAGTGGGTAGCCATCTGAGAACTAGCGACCATCAAACAGTATGGTTCACAATAAACACAGCAATGGAGTCAAGCCATACAAAGGCAAAGGTACTGGACTTTAGGAAGGCTGACTTTGCCAAAATGGGTGAGTGCCTAAGGAATGCACTAGCAAATGGGCAGGAAGGAGGGATGGAAGAACAATGGGGAATAATAAAAACTGCCATCACAGAGATAACAAGCCTTTGTGTGAAGCAAATAAACAAAACGAAACGATGTAAGAAACCACTATGTTTCTCAAAGGAAGTAGCAGTGAAGGTTCGAGAGAAAAAGAAAGCATTGAGGAAGTACAAGGAATCACAGAAGGAGCAGGACAGAGAACTGTATCAGTTAAAGCAAAAGGAAGCTGGGAAGGCAGTCAGAACAGCAAAGGCCCAAACCGAGGAAAAGATAGCCAACTCAGTTAAGAAGGGGGATAAAACCTTTTACAGGTACATCAGGGAGCGAAGGAAGACCAAGGGAGGGATAGTGAGGCTTAATAAAGGGGAGAGAGGGTGGGCAGAGGTTGACTGTGAAAAGGCAGAGATACTAAACAAATATTTTTGCTCAGTATTTACAAAGGAAGAGGGGGAGGTACCTAAAACAAACAGTAGAGACACTCTCGATACAGAAGTTGATACCAGCCCATTTACAGAACAAAAGGTTCTGAAAGAACTCTTAAAACTGAAGGTAGACAAAGCAATGGGGCCTGATGGGATTCATCCCAGAATTCTAAAAGAACTAAGGGTAGAACTAGTGACACCACTGACTACCCTCTTCAACAAATCATGGGAGGATGGGGTGGTACCCGAGGACTGGAGGAGGGCAGATGTGATTCCCCTTCACAAAAGTGGGAGCAAGGCAGAAGCAGGAAACTACAGACCTGTTAGTTTAACCTCAGTGGTAGGGAAAATGATGGAATCACTTCTGAACAAAAGAATTGTCGAGTATCTAGAGGCTAGAGGGGCACAGGACCCAAGGCAACATGGATTCACAGCGGAAAGGTCATGCCAGACAAATCTGATAGATTTCTTTGACTGGGTGACCAAAGTAGTAGATCAGGGAGGGGCGGTGGACATGGCCTACCTAGACTTTAGCAAGGCATTTGACACAGTCCCACAGAAAAGATTAATATACAAGTTAGCCAGCCTGGGAGTGGGTCCCAAGATGACAGCCTGGGTAAAGAATTGACTGGAGAATAGGACACAGAGAGTAATAGTAAATGGAGTCCACTCTGAAGAAAGGGAGGATACTAGTGGGGTACCGCAGGGTTCAGTATTAGGACCGGTCCTCTTTAATGTCTTTGAGTGACATTGCAGAGGGACTGGAAGGAAAAGTATGTCTCTTTGCAGATGACACAAAGATCTGCAACAGAGCTGATGCACAAGGTGGGGTGGAAAGGATGAGAAGGGACTTGGCAAGGTTAGAGGAATGGTCAAATGTATGGCAGCTTAGATTCAGTGCTAAGAAGTGCAAGGTAATGCACCTGGGAAACAAAAACCCTGGGGAAGAGTACACAATGGGGGGGGTGAGATACTAACAACAACAAAAATGGAAAGGGACCTGGGGGTAGTCATATCAGATGACATAAAGGTGGGCAAACAACGTGAGAGGGCAGCAAGGAGGGCTGGGGGGATACTGGGATGCATAGGGAGAGGCATCACCAGTAGAAAACAGGAAGTTATCATCCCTCTGTACAGACAGCTGGTCAGACCCCATCTGGAGTACTGTGCAGTTCTGGAGACCCAATCTCCAAAAGACATAGACAGAATGGAAGCTGTCCAGAGGAGGGCAACTAAAATGGTGCAGGGTCTGCACTGGAAGACATATGAAGAGAGACTTAAGGAGCTTAATATGTATAGCCTCGAGGAAAGGAGGGAGAAGGGGGACATGATAGAAACTTTCAAGTACCTCAAGGGAATCAACAAAGTCCAAGAGGGTAGCATCTTTCAAAAAAAGAGGTGTGCAAGAACAAGAGGGCACAATTTGAAGATGGGGGGGAGGGCGGCTCAGAGGTGATTTAAGGAAGTATTTTTTCACAGAGAGGGTTGTGGATGCATGTGGAGTCAAAAGCAGTGGTGGAATTCAAGCATGCATGGGACAGTCATAAGGCAATTCTAGGGGGTGGGGGTAGGAAGAAGTAGGCTGCTGGTTAACTAGGATCTGCAGCTTATCCATTAGGTAGGGAAATGGGCAGACTGGGTGGGCCAAGCGGTCCTTATCTGCTGTCAAATTCTATGTTTCTGTGTTACTTCAATCCAGGTGAACATCTGCTACATACTTTGGATGTCCACCGTATACTGCACTACTATATTAATCGGACACAATTGATTAGAAAGACGTCTCAACTGTTCATCTCTTTTGCCCCGGGTCATGAAGGCCTCCCGGTTGCAACATGTACTCTTTCATCCTGGTTGGCACACTGTATTCCAATTTGTTACAAACAATACAACAAGCCTTCACTTGGATCTGTCCAAGCCCACTCCACTAGAGCCATGGCCATCACTGCGGCTTGCTTTAAGGGAGCCTCCATTTCAGATATCTGCAGTGCAGCTACCTGGTCCACGATCCATACATTCACAAGGCACTACAATCTGGATATTGCCTCACGACATAGGACAGCCTTCGGCCATGCAGTTCTACAAGGTCTCTTATCAAAACTGTCCTCCCACATGGGCTTTACTGCTTGGGAATCATCCAAAAGTATTACCTACTGCAAGAGACCACTCCGTGGAAGATAGTACAGTTATGTAAAAACTTACCGTAACAGTCAATCTTTGAGGAGTATCTCTTGCAGTAGGTTTGTTCCCACCCTCCATCCCCCTCCTTCTGTAAGAGAGCAAGTTCTGGTCTGATGACTAGGGTTGGGAATCCTTTGGTACCTCGGCTTCCCTTCAGTCCTCACTTTGTGAGCTGAATCTGTCGTGGGGAACTGCATGTACCAGGGACCACCCACACTTATATAGGAAACAGGAAGCTGATGTCATGTGTGGGCTGTCCCTGGTGAAAAACTGCTAGAAGAGCTGCCATGCACCACAGTGACCTCTGCTGGATACCCAAAACTATTACCTACTGCAAGAGACATTCCTCAAAGATCTACTGTTGCGGTAAGTTTTTACACAACTGTACTTTCTAGGAGTGGTATACAGTTCATCCACACTCTGGCAGTTCCACTGGAGAAGGCTTTCCTTTGGATGTCTTTCAGCTAAGCCCACCACCCAGGTGGTATAACCTTCAACTCTGCCTGTGACATCAGATCTTTACATGCTGGAAGAAGGGATCTGTGTGCCACTTGCCAGGGGAGGCTGGGTGAGTGGTGCAGATGTAAACTGTATACCTCTCCTAGAGCTACAATTACAGGTGAGTAACCTGTTTTTCTAAGGGTGTGGGTACAGTTCACTATCCACAGTCCGGCAGACTCCTAGCAGTTCTCTGGGAGGAGGGGGCAAGGTGCGCATCCCTGCTTAGCAAACAGAGATTGGAGAACTGAGACCCCAAAAGCAGCATCCCAATGGGACTCAAGGTAGATGCTGTAGTGGGAAAATAAGGTCTATGCTAACTTCCCTGCAGCAGCCCTACAGATCTCCTGTATGGGGATATCTCTTGAAGCAGCTACCACGGCAGCATTATATCTGGTAAAATGAGCCCTAAGCCCTACAGGAGGCTACTTACCAGCCAGCCTATAGCAGAGGTTGATGCAGGATGTTATCCACCTGCCAACCATCCGCTTTGCTGGTGATCTGCCAGGTGCAGCATCAATATATGTTACAAACAGCTGGTGAGCCTCACCCCGAATTCTTTCTGTAGGTCCGGAGTATGGAGCCTGTGGTCGGCCTCTGAAGAAGGGTTGGTAATATATACCTGAAGGTTCATTACCTGGTTAAGTTGGAACTCCAATACTACTTTCAGGAGGAACTTCGGGTGGGGGTGAAAGATGACCTTGTCCTTGCGGAAGACCAGATAAGGAGACTCCACTGAAAGGGCCTGGAGCTTGCTAGTCCTTCTTGCTGATGTGATGGCTACCAAGAAGGCTGTCTTCCACAACAGGTGGGACATTTCTCACCCACACATAGGCTCAGATGACTTGCCCATGAGCATAGCCAGCATAAGCAGTAGTTTCCATGGTGGTGGTGGTTCATGCAATGGCAGGGACAGGTGTCCAGGCCTTTGAAAACATGCCCAACCATCTTCTCCTGGGCCACCTTCAGCTTCTCAGCCAGCACCCAGTAAGCATAGATTGCTGCCTGGTGCATCTTGTGGGTCATTGCTGAGAGAGGAAGCAGAGGTACTCCAAGATGCATGCCACAAGGCAGGCAGTGGGATCAAGCTCCTTGCCCTGGCACCATATGGAAAACCTCTTCCATTTAAATGCATAGCATCTTTACAACAGCTCGGTGGCGCTGAGGGTTTAAGCGCTGGATGCCACACCTTGCGCCATGCCGGCAACCTGGGTTTGGGAACGGACTCTGGTCATTAGTGGGCCGGCCAGGGAGGTAAGAATTGAGTGTCCGGAGGACTGCTCTCCTTCCTCGGGGTTGGGAGTTTGTGCTGCATGCGTCAGCACAACTAGAGGGGTTCGGCCCACGCCCAGGGTGCTTGGCTGCCTCCGTGGAGGTGGAGACAGCTGCTGTGCCCATAGCGAGGGAGTGGGGAAGAAAATGGAGGAAAAATACCAGGATCCGGCAGGACCTATGATGGCCCCGATGGGCTGGAGGATGTACTCCTCCGAGGGGGGTCATAGCCCCTGCCAGATCCGCGGAGGTGGTACAAATAATGCCGTGATTTAAAAAAAAAAAAAATGCATAGCATCTTTGAGTTGACTCCTTTCAGAAAGCCTCCACATCGTGGAGCACAGCTTCCAACAGACCCAAGATCTGGAAATCTAGTGACTCAGAAACTAGGCTGAGAGGTGTAGGGATGTCAGGTCTTGGTACAGGACCATCCCCTGTTTTCTGGTCAGCAATCCAGGCAAAGAGGGGAGGGAGAGAGGGGAAATTGTTTGTTTGACTGGGAAAGGCACACTAAGCCAGATCTTGTTTCCAGGTGCAACCTGGAAGCACAAGGAAGTCTAGTGCCTTGCTAAGGGTCACACAGTATGCAAGTAAGGGCTGATGGGATTCAAACCCATGTCTCTAGGTTTGCAGCTCAGTGCCCTTAACCACTATGCTATACTGACTCCTTAAAAAGAGGGAGCTGCCACAGAGGTCTGCTGCTGAGGCTGAAGAGATCCTGGTACCAGAACTGCCTTGGCTAGTCCAGAACTATCAGGATTATTCATGCTTAGTCCTTCTGGGCCTTGACCATGACCTTGTGGATCGAGGGGGAAAGGAGGGAAGGAGTACAGGAGGCCAGAGATCCATGGCTTCGCGAAGGCATCTCCCAACAGTTTCCCGAGCTTGGGGGAGGGTGGGGGTCAGGCACAAAACAGCCACAGTTTGAAGTTCTCTATGGGGAAAACAGGTGGTTCACCACCTCCTGATGCAGGGACCACTCTTGCGACATCTCTCCTGTCTGGCTGAGAGTGTCTACCAGCTAATTGTTCACTCTTGCCACATGGATTGCCAGGAGATCTGCGGCTAGGTTGCGCATGAGGGGCCAGGTGTGGAGGGACTCCTGACACAGGGGAAGGGAGCATGTTCCGTCCTGCCTGTTCAGTTAGAACCATGGTTCTGGTGTTTTCCGTCTGTCTGGACCTGCACCACCTGACCCCTGACTAAAGGAGTGGAACCCATCAGAGCAAGCTGCACGGCACGGCACTCCAGCAGGTTTATGTGGTATGGTATTCCTTGAGTAACCTGAACCAGTGGGCTTTATGGTCTCCCAGGTGCATTCCCCTACCCCACCAGTGACGTGTCCCTCATGAGTGTGATGGTTGGCTCTGGGCAGACAGATGGGATTCCTTCCTCCAGGTGTTACAGGACCACCCACCACTTGATGGTGTCCCATCTGATCTGGGTAACTATGACCTGGTGGTCCAAGTAGCCTTGGTGCTGAGGCCACTGGTGGCCCAACTCCCACTGCAAGTGGCATATCTGCCAGCAGGCCCAACAAACCACTGGTATAGGATACCATGTGCCCCAGCCACCACAGGAAATCCCAGGTGGGACGCAGGAGTCCAATCTGAAATGATTAGGCAAAGGCGGTAAGATCCAGTTCCTGGTCCACAGGGAGGCAGACTTTGGCCTGGAGGGGAGTCTAATTCTGCCCCAATTAACTTGATTACCGGTACCAGTTTGGACTTGTGCTGGTTGACTAACAGGCCCAAGTCTCGAGAGGTCTGGAGAGCCAGATCCCTGGATCTATTGACTGTCTCTTTGGATGGCCCAGCTATCAGCCAGTCCAGGTAAGGATAAACTCTGATGCCCTTGCATCAAAGGAAGGCTGCCACCAGTGCCATGCACTTGGTGAAGACCCTGGGCATGGACGAAAGACTGAAGGGAACGACCTGGAACTAGTACAGTACTTCTCCCACCCCGAACCAGAGATACCAGCAGTGGGACAGATGGACTGAGATGTGGAAAAATGCATTGTGGTAGTGGAAATGGTCTGTACACACTCACTGAATTGCTGAATAAAAGCACTTGAATGGTGATTGAGTGTGGTGTGTGTACTTTTGGAGCTTTGTTGGAGTGCAGATTTCTCCAAATTCTGATGTGGAAAAATGCATCCTGGAGGTCCAGGGAGCAGAGCCACATGATCTGCTCCAGAGATGGAATGAATGATCTGATTCAGGGTGGCAATCCAGAACTTACACTTCTACATGATCTAGTTCACATTGTGCAGATCCAGTATGGGGTGCCAGTCCCTCATCCATTTTGGAACCAAGAAGTACCTGGGCACATAACCCTGACTGGCCAGGGTGGCTCCTTTTGGGAGTCGCTGAGTGACATCCTCCCTCTTTGCCTGGATCATGTGACACACTGTACTCTCAAGTAGCATGGAGTAGGAAAGGTGGGACAGCCTTGAAGTCCAGAGCTGGCCCTCTGCCTACCACTTCTAACACTCACTTGACCATTGTGATAGTGCACTAGTGAGGCAAGAAATGACTTAACTGACCCCAATGGGGAGGACAGACGGGATCAGGACAGGTGGAGGGGTGACACCCCCAACCCATCTCTGTGCAGCATTTGTGGGGCTGCTGGCCACTGCAGCCGTAGGGACACCACCACCTCGGCACCACCTGTCTTGGGGCCTTGATCCTCGAACTTGGGTTTTGGGCACCAGGTCTGGTACTGCCCCTGCTGGGGCTGCTGCTGAGGAGGTTGTGTTTGAAAGGGCCAATCCTAAAAAGTCTGTTTCTTAGGCTTTTGTTTCTGGTCCTTCTGGGATGATGCCACAGAGTCAAGGGTGTCCCTCCACCCCAGGGCCAAAGAAGTTGCTGCCCAGGAAAAGGGCATCAGACAGCTTATGCTGGGTGCCTGCTGTAAAGGTGGGTGGTGAAATGCAGCCAGGGCCTGTGATGCATGGAGATGGCTGCTGCCATGGCATGGGCACAAGAGCCATCCATGTCCAAGGCTATCTGGGGCTGGTGTTTAGCCAGCGGTTGACCTTGGTCTTCGACCATCATCACTGGCAACTGCTGGTCAGCATGGAGGTGAGGGAGGGTTTCATCAGAGACTCCCAACTGGGAGTTACTGAAGTTGGCCATGATGGTGGAGTAACTTAAGCTGGCCTGGTGGTGCTGAGGGTTAAGGTGCTGGACGCCACTCCTCGCGCCATGCCAACGACCCAGGTTCGGGAATGAGCATGAGTCAGCAGGGGCAGGAGAGGATTGAGCGTCCAGAGGACTGCTTTCCTCTACTGGGGGTGGGTAGCATATACCGCAGTACCAGTGGCTCCCACTGGAGACTGGGGGTAGTGTAACTTGCAGCATGCTCTAGCAGGGGATGGGGGCGTCAGCAGATGCCTTACACACGGGTGGGTGAGTGAGTGCGACTGTCATGTGCAGGCGTAATTGCATGTCCACACCCCCCACCAGAAAAAGGAAAAGCCCTAGCACCCAGGAATGTGAAGGTGGGGCCCCACAACCAGCACCCATGCTCAGTGCCGGATCCGGCCTGCCATCCTCCGGATCCCGCCCTCCCTCCGGCCACCCACTAGATTATAGATAGTGTCAGAGGAGTTGACGGTCCCACCTCTAGGGACTCAGAGCCTGGGGTTCGGTGAGTTAGGGGCGAGGATACGGGAGCACACTGGCACAGAGGTATGGACAAGGGGAATCTCAGTGAGCGGGAGAAAGCTAGTGAGTGGACGTTCCCACTGGAGACATCCTGTGGGGCCAATAACTGGGGACATCAATAAAGTTCACCAAAAAAAAAAATGATGGAGTAACTTGCTTGATGAAGACACAAGGATGCTGCAGCATACACCTTTTTAGTGGCATGATTAGTCTTTCTGGGCTTCTTGGCTGGAGGCTTGTCCACATTCCCTTGGCCCCCAGATTCATGAAAGACCAAGTCAGAGACCAGCCCTTTGGCCGAAGAGTGGTCAGAGAACCCAGAGAGGAATCCAGTAGGGATTGCATTCTTGTGGACCATAATAGTGGAGGATGCCAGGCAGGATTTTGGACATTGCAAGAGCTCCAGGGCAGGTCCCAATATGGCCTCAGCCATGGGAAAGGCAACCCCCAGGGATTTGTCCCAGTCCAAAATGTCTGTGAAAGGGTATTTGTCCCTGTTCTTGACAGGCTCTAGAGAGATCATTCATGGAATCTGAAATTAAGCCCCGAAGACATTGGCTTATTGTCAGTAGTCAGCTTCTTGACCGAGCCCCAGTCAAGGATGTGATTCCCAGAGGAGGCCATGGATGAACAGAGTCTTCCAAGGACTCCTCAGAAATGGCCCTTGTCCATTTCTCGCCACGGACCACCTGAATATCTTTGGACTGAATTATCTCCCCTGACAGCCATCCTGGAAAGCCATTTGTCAAATAGGCCTCCTTGGTTGGAGCGCCCAACTTTAGCTGCAGTGGTGGCAGCTCCACCCTTGGGGAGAAGAGGCAGTTACAGAAGGCATCTGCTTTGTGTGGATCAGCGAGGGCATCATTGGCAGCTGCCAGGTGACTGAAGGTTCGAGGTAGAACCCTGCCCCACCCTGTAGTGACCCACTGTTGCCAAATAAGCTCCTCATAGCACTAGTGAATCTTCCAGTGGTGCCTTTCCTCACCCGAGAATGAGGAGGTCGAGGAGCACTGGCAACGATGCCTCCCAGTTGAGAGGGGTCGAGAGCAGGACTGCCTCGATCAAGAGCTCGACCATCGACCAGACAGACAATGTCGAGGAGAGCTTTCTGACTGGTTGTGGTAGACCACATGCCTCGCTACATTCAGTAAAAAAGCTTTGAAGGCTCGATCGCTGGTGGAGACTGTGAGACAACCCTGTTGGGGACACTGACCGGGCCACATCCTCCTTAGTGAGGACCAGGAGCACCAGAGTCTGGAAGATCGAATCCTCACTCTCATCCGACAGCTGGTCGACAGTCTCGAGGAAAATGTCCACAGCCTGCTTGACTGGAATTATGGTTGACAAGCCTGATGAGGGTGGCGAGGAGTTCTTGACATTCACCCTTGACTGAAGGGGTGTTGACCAACATTGATCAGTCAGGGGAATGGAGGGAGTGAGAGGACCTTGATCTGTCTCAATCCCAAGACCGGCACTGAGTGGTGCTTGTGCATCTTGCCATGGCGAGCAATACTTTCCCTCAAGGTCTGGGAGGGTGCATACAGATTTCCCGGAATTCCTCCGAGAATGACCCTCTGACGCTGGCCCCAGCCAGAAGCAGTGCCAATCCCAAGGATTTACCTACCACAGAGACTGCTACTTACTCCTTGAAGGCTGTAAGTTGTGATGCTAAACTAGTAGCTGATGAAGCCTGCTTGTGGACGTTGGGCCAGGTTTTCAGATCCAACTCCGAAACCCGGACAAGGGTGTGCCGGTGCTTCCTGTTTTCTAAGGACTCGGAGCAGCCACATCTGGCCATGTCGTGCTGCCCACCCAGGCAGTACAGGCACGTGTCATGCAGACCAGCAGCCAACATCTTTTGCCAGCTGCACATGAAACTTGAATCCTGGCTTTCATGGCTCTATCATCGATCATGGGGGAGGGGGGTTAAGAACTGAGAAATAAGTTGAGAAACTTCAAAGTACTTTGAAAAATGACGGTTGCCAGTGACACAATGTCTAAAGCAGAAGCTGCTGAGGATGTTACCTGTTCTTCCAGTGGAAAGAAAGATCTGGCACCACAGGACGGAGTCAGGAGTATACTTCCGGGTGGTAGAAGGAGCTTAGGACATCCAACAGAAAGCCTGTTCCAGTAGAACTACAAGAGTGTGGGTAGTGAATTGTATCCATGCCCCTAGAACTATAGGTTCTTCAGTAAACATAGAATAGAATTTGACGGCAGATAAGGACCGCTTGGCCCACCCAGTCTGCCCATTTTCCTACCTAACAGATAAGCTGCAGATCCTAGTTAACCAACAGCTTACTTCCTCCTACACCCCACTAGGACTGCCTTATGCCTGTCCCATGCATTCTTGAAGTCCCCCACTGTTCTCGCCTCCACGACCTCCTCAGGGAGGCCGTTCCATGCATCCACAACCCTCTCAGTGAAAAAATACTTCCTCACATTACTTCTGAGCCGTCCCCCTCTATCTTCAAATTGTGCCCCCTTGTTCTTGCACATCTCTTTTTCTGGAAGATGCTACCCTCTTGGACTTTAATTCCCTTGAGGTGCTTGAAAGTTTCTATCATGTCCCCTCTCTCCCTTCTTTCCTCAAGGGTATACATATTAAGCTCCTTTAGTCTTTCTTTGTATGTCTTCTGGTGCAGACCCTGCACCATTTTGAGTGCCTCCTCTGGACAGCCTCCACTCTGTCTATGTCTTTGCGGAGATGGGGTCTCCAGAACTGCACACAGTACTCCAGATGAGGTCTCACCAACTGTCTGTACAGAGGGATAACAACTTCCTGTTTTCTACTATTGATGCCTCTTGCTATGCATCCCAGTATCCCCCAAGCCTTCCTTACTGCCTTCTCACCTTGCTTGCCCACATTTAAGTCATCTGATATAATTACCCCCAGGTCCCTTTCTATTTTTACTGTTGTCAGTATCTCACCCCCCATTGTGTACTCTTCCCCTGGGTTTTTGTTTCCCATGTGCATTACCTTACACTTCTTTGCATTGAATCTGAGCTGCCATACATTTGACCATTCCTCCAACCTTGCCAAGTCCCTTCTCATCCTTTCCACTCCATCTTGTGTATCAACCCTGTTGCAGATCTTTGTGTCATCTGCAAAGAGACGTACTTTTCCTTCCAGTTCCTCTGCAATTCCACTTATAAAGACATTAAAAAAGGACCGGTCCCAGTACTGAACCCTGCGATACCCCACTAGTAACCCTCCTTTCTTCACTGTGTACTCCATTTACTACTACCCTTTGCGTCCTGTTGTCTAGCCAATTTTTTATCCAGGCTACCACCTTGGGACCCACTCCAAGGCTGGCTATCTTGTGTATTAATCTTTTGTGTGGGACTGTATCAAATGCCTTGCTAAAATCTAGGTAGGCCATGTCGACAGCCCCTCCCTGGTCTACTACTTTGGTCACCCAGTCAAAGAAATCAATTAGATTCGTCTGACACGACCTTCCCATCGTGAATCCATGCTGCCTTGGGTCCTGTGCCCC
This sequence comes from Neoceratodus forsteri, assembly GCA_016271365.2. Taxonomy (NCBI): domain Eukaryota; kingdom Metazoa; phylum Chordata; order Ceratodontiformes; family Ceratodontidae; genus Neoceratodus; species Neoceratodus forsteri. The sequence goes on along the minus strand of CM057450.1, from coordinate 767,198,863 downwards.
ACTTGCCTCTAGGTACTCAACAATTCTTTCCTTTAGAAGTAATTCCATCATTTTCCCTGCCACTGAGGTCAAACTAACTGGTCTATAGTTTCCTGCCTCTGTCCTGCTCCCACTTTTGTGAAGAGGAATCACATCTGCCCTCCTCCAGTCCTCGGGTACCACCCCATCCTCCCATGATTTGTTAAAGAGAATAGTCAGCGGTGTCACTAGTTCTACCCTTAGTTCTTTTAGAATTCTTGGGTGAATCCCATCAGGCCCATTGCTTTGTCCACCTTCAATTTTATTAGTTCTTTCAGAACCTTTTGTTCTGTAAATGGACTGGTATTGACCCCCATCTTCAGAGTGTTTCTCTTGTTTGGTTTAGGTAACTCCCCCTCCTCTTCCTTTGTGAATACTGAGCAGAAATATTCGTTCAGTATCCCTGCTTTTTCACTGTCACCCTCTACCCACATTCCGTCTCCTTTATTAAGCTTCAGTATCCCTCCTTTGGTCTTTCTTCGCTCCCTAATGTACCTATAAAAGGTCTTATCCCCCTTCTTAACAGAATTGGCTATCCATTCCTCGGTTTGGACCTTTGCTATTCTGACTGCCTTCCCAGCCTCTTTCTGCTTCATCTGATAAAGTTCTCTGTCCTGCTCCTTCTGTGTTTCCTTATATTTCCTGAATGCTGTCCTTTTCTCCTTAACCTTCCCTGCCACCTCTTTTGAGAACCATAGCGTTTTTTTCCTTTGTTGTGTTTTATTGATTTGCTTTACACAAAGGCTTGTTGCTTCTGTGATGGCTGTTTTGATCACTCCCCATTGTTCCTCCACCCTCCTTCTTGCCTATTTGCTAGTGCTTTTCTGAGGCACTCTCTCATTTTCCAAAGTCAGCCCTCCTAAAGTCCAGTACTCTTGCTTTTGAATGACAGTTGTATGCTGTGTTTGTCGTGAACCACACTGTTTGGTGGTAGCTTGTTCCCAGATGGCTACCCACTTCTAAATCTGAGATTCTTTCTCCATCCCCATTTGAGAGTACCAGGCCTAAGATTGCTCCCTCCCGAGTGGGTTCAATACTAGCTGTCTGAGGCATGCCCCTGTGAGCATCAAGAATGACCCTGCTCTTGGATGTGCCTGCAGCAAAGGTGCTCCAGTTAGCATCTGGCATATTCAGGTCCCCATCAACAATATCTCCCTTTTTCTGCCATTCTAAGAAGCCTTCTATCATTTCTTGTCCATTTCCCTCCCCTGAGATGGGGGTCTGTATACAACCCCATGGGTTACAGTACCATTTCCTGTCTCCAGGGTGACCCAAAGTGCCTCATCTGCTCCCTGTTTACTCTTTAGCTCTGTTGCTTTGATCCCTTCCTTTACATAGAGAGCTACTCCTCCTCCTTTTACCCTCCCTGTCCCTCCTGTAGATTGTGTATCCTGATATGTTGACATCCCAGTCATGGTTCTCTGTGTACCATGTTTCTGTGACTGCCACAATATCCAGGCAACCCTCTTCCATCAAGGCCACTAGTTCAGGGAGCTTGTTACACAGACTACGGGCATTGGTACTCATCACCCTCCACTTTTTGATAGCCTTACCTCTTTTATCCCCATTTCTGTCCTTACTGCCTTTGCCTTTTTACATGTAAATCTGTTCTGCTCCTAATACTTCTGTACCTTGGTGTTTACCTCACTAATCACCATGTTTTTGTGGGGGAGGCTGGGATTTCCCTGCTCCTTTTCAGTGCCTCCCCCCTTGGCTAGTTTAAATGCTTGCCAATGAAGCATTTAAACCTCTCACCTAGGATCCTGGTTCCACCCCTGGACAGATGCAGACCATCGCACCAGTATAGGTCTGCATCCCTCCAGGTGGCTCCCCAGTCCCCAGTGAAGCCAAAACCCTGAGCTCCACACCAGTTTTTCAACCACTCATTGAATTCCCTGGTGAGAAGTGCCCTAGCATCTCCCTTGCCATAGACAGGCAGCACCTCCGAGAAGGTTACCGTATGCGCTACTTGTCTAAGGCCCCTTCCCAACACTACAAACTCCTCTTGCACTGCTCTGATCCCATTCCTAGCCAGGTCATTTGTCCCTAGGTGGACAATGACATCCAGCTCCCTCCCTCATGCAGCTCCTTCCACGATCCTGAGGATTCGCTTCCTGTCCCTCCAAGCCGTGGTGCCAGGAAGGCACCTTACCTCCCTCTCCCCTTCCTCCCCCATTTCTACCCCCCTAATGATTGAGTCCCCCACCAGGAGTTGTTTCCTTCCCCTGTGGGGTCCCATGCCACCCTCCTGTGGGTCTCCTTTGTGAAGGTCCCCAGCATCCTCCTTGGTCTCCACTGCAGGTGCCTCCATAGAAGAACCACTATCCACCAGAAGAGCGAATGAATTGTGGAGAGGTACAGTTGGAGGGATGCAACTCTGATTAAAACTCTAAATAATCAATTGAATTTGTTGTTGTTATACTTCAGTTTTATCTAGTTTCTCCTCATAACATGTTTTTATAAAATTAGTTGTCTAAATGTTTTGTTTTGTTTTTGAAATATATATATATATTTTCTTTGGTAATGACTCCTAGTCTCTTCAACTTAAAGATCTAACATTGAAGAAGCTGGGGAGTGCTGTGACCAGCACAGTGGTGGAGCATCTTTTGAAACTCTTAAGATTCTGGACATCTCGTGAGGTGGACTTGTTAGTGTAGCTGCTTATGTCATACCTATATAAAACAAGCATTGGTCAAAGCCAGCCATGTTTGCTTGCTTGTATTAGCTGTGTAGTGGTTAGGTGAATGTTATAGTAGGTGGGTTGGGCCTGGCAGGAGGGGGTGGTAGCGGTAGCAGGATTGAGAACCTGCCATTAGTTTTATGTAACAGTTAGGTCGGATATAAGAGGGGGACATTGGCAGCATGGTATAGCACCCAGCACCCATCACTGTTTTTTGTGTAAAACAGTGGGTCTGCTGGGAAGGGTTATACAAGTGTCTAAGCACCTACTGCCAGTTTGGGTTGAGGTTTGGTGGATGTTGACAAGGTAGCCACAGACAGCAAAAAGCTGCTGCCATTGTGCAACATCTCTGCCATCCCTCGGCAACAAGGCAGTGTGGAGCATCACATATGTGGAATGAACAGCACAGGAAACAACTGCAAGCTGCACAAGAAAACCTACTTTCGCCTGGCATTTGCCTGCCTTCTAATTGTCAAGCACGTCACAGGAAAAAAAAAAGGCAAAAGGTGGAGAGTGGGTGGAGTTGGGGAGGAGACTGGGTATCTGAGCTGTGATGGGTAGAGCAGGGGCAAGCCCCCCAAAACCGTCTCACAGCTCAGATAAATCACAATATGTATGCATGTCTATGACAAGCACCCTAACTGCCTCAGTTCTGTTAGCAAGGAGGAAGAAAGTGACAAACCAGCATATGGTTGTAGTAAAGGAAAGAAAAGAATATGGATTTAGACAGTGAAAAAGAACAACTGAATATAATCGAGTACCAACCTAATAAAATAGAGGAAAGTGCTGAGGAGGACAGCAGTAGTGCATAAATATGTGGTGCAGATGTTCTGAGAGCCAGGGCTACAGTTGACAAGCCCCAGGCAAAGGAGCAAATCCCCTAAAGAAAAAAGATAAGGGCTGGGCTCTGGGCAGCTCCCCTCTGAGTATTGGCTGGCACATGCTCTGCCCCAGTCACAAGTCCAGGCATGTGAAAGGGCAGGCTGTGCATGGCCCACACCAAGGCAGATTTACTGGAAAATTTCCTTGTGAACAAAAGCAGAAGCCTTGAGGATAAAGAGCAATGTAAGCAATTCAGTATCTGTTTCTCGGGATAACAAAAGGGAAATATGAAGAGAACATTCTGCTGCAGAAACTGTGCTTTTACTGGTGATAGTAAAAGGCAAACAAAATTCATGCCTACAAGCACCCATGCAGCTAATGCCCCTGGCAAAAGGAAGAAAGCAGACAAACTGAACCAGAGTTTGAATGCTCATATAGAGGGAAAAGAAATTCTGTACATCACAGATGCAACAAGGCCAAAAGACATCAAACATATAGCCCTACTCAAGTGGCATGCAGACCAGAGAGATGTTATTGTATGTTCCCTTAAAGGAGAAAGGAGCCCGTGTCTGCCCTTGTGTTAAAGTAGTTAAACACAAGCTGGCCTGTCCATTGAGACAGAGGATTCCCTTGGTGCTGACAGAAAAAGACAACCTGCAGGTTAGTGCACTGCTATGGCCACTTGGCTGTTTACATAAAAACAGAGAACATTACAGCAGGAAAAGGCACAAGGTCCATCCATTCTGTTTCTGTCAGACGGCAATACCCATTGTGGTAGGAGTGTGATACGAGATGGGAAATGCAATCCAGGGATAGGGCACAGGACAGGGTGCTGCATAGAGCAACTATTGGGGATATACCCAATTGTAGTAGAAGGGAAGGTAATGTCAGTGGCTCAGTAGGTAGCACACTCGCCTCTGAGGCCGGGAGATGAGAGGGCTGTGGGTTCAGTTCCCGTATCTGGCACTTGGGTTAATATCCCAATACTGACACTGTAGTGCAGCAAGAGAGAGGTGCTGCACTTCTGAGGTGCCGTCTTTCGGATGAGACGTTAAACTGAGGTCCCATCTGCCTGGATTGGTGGTAGTTCAGGTGGATGTTAAAGATCCCATGGCACTTATCGAAAAGAGTAGGGAAAAGTTTTATTGAAACAAGAAATCGTACAACAACAACCAAAGCGTAAGTACAAGACTCATAGGAGTTCAAGAATAGTAAACAGAAAACATAAAAGAAATGCAACCTAAAAAATAGTCCATCAAGTCACTGCGGAATCCGAGTCCGTTATCCAAGGAACAGCCTTCCAAAGGGCTAGTAGTGTCGACTCTGAGAACAAGGTACTTTCATATTCATAAATGGTCTTCACGTCTTTCACAATTTTTTTCGCGAGCTCCAAGTAAGAGCAGTCTTTTTGCTGTAAGGTGAACAAACACCGTGCCATCCAAATGTTCCATTTAATCACAACAAAAACAAGATTTAAAGTATCCGTATTCCAAAAATACCATTGAGGGGAAAAAACTCCATATATAACATTCTGGTAAGAGACCGTCTGAAACAAAGGAGAAGCCCATGTCTGTGCCAAAAAAAACTCACCAATTCTGAATAAAAGAACACTCAAAAAATAAATGTGATATAGTTTCCAATTCAGTGATACATAATAGTCTAGAACATAATCGGTCTTGAGACTGCTTGTGTTTGTGATTTGCTTTGACATTTATCTTTTCATGGCAAGACAGCCAGTGAAAATCCCACATATGGGCAGGCACTCTGTTACATCGGAACAAAAACAAGAGAGAAGAGATGTTGGTTTGGGCATTTTTCAAAAGGTGACTGCATGGCACACAAAGAAGAAAGAAGATTATTATATAAGACTTTATGTGAATTAGTTAATATCATCTGGGTCGATATCTTCCATTGTTTCAAACTTAAAAACATATGTTTAACATACATTGGTATACCCCAGTTTGTCGTAGTACACTTAAAGAATTACATTCCCACTGGTGAAACCAAACCCTGCAGGAATCATAAAACCATGATTCCCATCCTCTCTGAGTATTGATCAGTAGAGGCCGTAAGTTAGCAGTGAAAAAAATACATGAAAAAAACAACAAAGGATTAATCATATGAACACCACCCTCCGGTATAGGTAAATAAGTAACATTCCGCTTTACCGGATTTAGCCTGCTCCCCCATAAAGCCTGGAAAAACAGTGGTTTCCAATTGTTTTGGGATTGGGAATACATAACTCAAATAAAAAAACATCGGTATCAGATAAGTTTTAATCAAAAAAACACGTTTCTTCTTCCTAATCTGCCCCTTATTCCAAGAGGCAACCTTAAGCTTACCTTGTTGCAATTTAGCATTCCAATTGAAAAAATCTGAGTCCCTAGTCCCAAAATAAACCCCTAAAATACGAATAGGACCCTCAACTAGTCGCAATGGGCCAATATACTCCAAGGGGGCTATCGTAGATCCTAACCGTATACCCAAGCTTTTACTGAGATTTAAACGTGCTCCAGAAAAACCTCCAAAAGTGGAACATTCCTGGAGGGAAATAATCGCTGAAGCTTCGTCAGCTACAATAAAACAAACATCGTCCGCATATGCGATAGCCTTATAAGGCGAGAGCAGAGCAGAACTAGAGATGGCATGAATCTGAGGGTGAACATTCAGTCGACGAAGCAAAACATCTAAAAAAAGGACATATAACAAAGGGCTCAAAGGACAACCTTGACGGACCCCTCTCTTAACAGGGATCATTGGGCCTACCCAACCATTCACAACAGGCACGACAGTAGCCGTTCTGTAAAAAGCACGAATCCATCGAATCATTACTTCTGGAACATGCATGAAGCGAAGTATATTCCATAAAAAAGCATGGTTAACTGAATCAAATGCCGCCTTTTGATCTTTTGAGACAATAAGTCCCGAAACCGAGTCCGCATAACCATGGGAAAATAATTCTCGAAGGAGAATCAGGTGGTCAGAAATTCTTCTATTAGGTACGGAACAGGACTAAGCAGGATGCAAAACCACTTCTGCAATCCCCTGCAAACGCTTCGCAATGATTTTCATCAATAACTTAAAGTCAGTATTTAACATACATAGAGGGCGCCAATTCTCTAGAGAGTGAACATCTCCTTTCTGCTTGTAGATATAAATCAAGGTGCCCTTCGTGAAATCAATGGAATAAACTCAGAGTTGAGCAGGAATTAAACACAGAGGTTAGTTCAGGGACCAAGTGATCGCCCAGCACCTTATATAAGGCAGCAGGGAGGCCGTCCGGGCCAGGGGTCCTCTGTAAGGGTAACGAAGAAATAGCCGACTTCAGTTCCAACTCAGTTATAGGTATACATGCTGAGTCCACACTCAGCTGTGAAGGGGTTGGAATATCAAGATCTCCGTACCAAGTTGCTGGATCACCTGGTACGGCAGGGAGAGGAGAAAATAAAACAGTTGTATAATCAGTCCCAATTTGACAGATGTCGGATTGAGTAGTACATAAAGCACTAGCAGTATTAGCAAGGCACAGCATAGATTTTTGGGCAGTTTGTCTGGAATTAGACTCAAAAGGGCAAACAACGTCCCGTGTTCCTGCCATGTTACATTTGTGTTGATGATACAATTGTTGTGATTGTCTAGATTGGAAATTCAACATATCATTCTGTATTAGTTGTATTTGTTGAGAAAGATCTTGTCCCGTCATGTATTCTATTGTTAACAAGGACTGAAAATGCACTCTTTTTTGCAGATATTCCAGATATTCTCTCCTACATTTCTGACGACTGTAATTTTTCAAGAAAATTACCAAATCATGTTTTGTATCAGTCCACCACTGAATAGGGTTTTCATAACATATAAAAACTGATTTACGAGCATGAATAAAGGACAGGAGAGACTGTAGAAACATCGGGACTTGCAACAGAGATGTGCTGAATTTCCACAGTCCCGGTCCTTTACAGAAAGGGGCATGAGGGCCAATACCGACAGAAAGCAATTTATGATCAGAAAAGGCCACAACTTGTACAATGGCAGAATTAATCAACAACGTGCGAGATAAAAAAAACAAAATCAATTCGGGTTGCCAGTTTACCCTTTTGGAATGTAGGAGTGTGTTGATTCGTAAAAGAATAATAGGCATCAGTTAAATGTGCAGTGCAAACTAGTTTCCCCAGTACATGCGAGTCACAGAATAATTTCTTTGTGATAGCAAAAGAACTCTTATCATGAAGGCTTAAGCCACAATTAAAATCACCGGAGAAAAGAACTTGAAAGGAGGTATGCAGGTAAGGATGAATTAACGAAAGTAAAGCTATACATGCTGTCTTAATTTGGGGAGCGTAGATGTTTATCACCCGATAAGGGCAAAGCCCTACTAAAAAATCTAAAACAAGCACTCTACCAGGGGCTACATCAAATAGTTTCAGCAAACGGAACTCTGGGATATTAATCAATATACCTAGGCCCGAACAAGAGTCCTGACCTATAGACCAAAACGAAGGACCTAATAGCCAGTCCTGTTTTGCTTGTCGGATCTCATGTGTGGTGTGAAGTCTTGTATCCTGCAACAAAAAGAGCCCTAATGGTAAGAGCTGCAAAAAGGAAAACATCAATCTCCGTTTTGCTGTACGTTTCATACTATTCACATTAATAGTATGGCAAACAAAGTGTGAGATAGTAAAAAAAAAACAAGGCAGAGAACACATTACAATTTCCTTTTCCCAACCAACTTTTTTCCCTTAAGACTCATTTTAGCCTTCCGCTTCTGTGAAAGACCAGTACCCAGTTGAAATTCATAATCAGTAGTGCCATCAGGAATGGAAGACGCAATGGAGGAAGAGTCAGACTCGCCTCCAGCATCGTCAGAGATGAGTTGAAGCAACTCAAAGGCATTTGACAGGACAATAGATGGGGGTTGCAGGGCTGTTGGAGGAAATGGTGAAGTCCGAGGACTATTCCTCAACGACCTGCAGCGCATGATGCTGGTGGGTTCTCGGGGAGGTGGCATAGTACTTGGACCTGGAACTGGGTCCGGGACAAGCTTACTAGACTGGACAGGTTCAAGTGTAGGGGGGGTCACCACCAAAGGGGGTTCAGCACAGGTGACCACCGACACTGAGTCCTGGATTACAACAGGCACAGGGACCTGCGGTAAAGGCTGCGCAACTGCAGGAGGAGGTGCAGTTATGGTGAGTGCGATCACGAGCTTTCTGTGCCTGTGCAATAACAAATCATTGATCAGTGCCACCATCATGAGTAGCTTGATTATGAGCAGCCCACTGACAATTCTGAAACGTGGTACCATCTCGCCACAAATATTGCATTACACTGCTCATGCAGTGGACCCCTACATGACCCATTTCTCCGCAGTTATTACATTTAATTTTGTCACATACACTACTAAGATGTGAGGGGTCACCACACCGGTAGCAAGCCTTAGGCTGACCTGGGTAAAACAGGACCCCCCTTTCTCGACCTATAAAAAAAGAATTAGGTAAGTGCATAGGACCTGAATCATTTGAGTGTAACATAACTTTAAATTTCCAACCCCTAGTCCAGATATTTTCTGTGTCCAAGATAGCTTCTGGTTGCCCCTGAACATTACAATGCTGTTTCAACCAATAAACAACATCAGTCACTTCAACACCTTCATTCCGAAACAGGAATGGTGATAGTCTTGAAAGCAGGTTTAGAAAGGGGTACAGCCTGAAATGGGGTCCATAGTGCAGTGTTTCAGAGCATGGTACTTAGACCAAAAGCGCTCTAACCACACATGACGTTTGAAAACTAACATCAAATGTAGATTCACCTGAAATATGAATTGGGGCATATATCTCATGAGAAAAAAATTTTAATGAGTCCTTCAAGAGTGCCCGTGCTACATACACACGGTCTGGAGGCTCAGGCAACCCTCCCTTATAAGCCAGTCGAACTACATTATGCCGTTTAGCAGCCAGAATCGGGAACTTAAATAAAGAAGAAAAGGAACAAGAAGGCTCCACCTGTTTAGAGGGTGGCTGAATTAATGCCGAAGTTTTGGTTGCCACGGGCTTGTCATTAGAAGAAGCCTGAAGAGGAGGACTTCGCAAATGTTCCAAAACAGGGTTCTGGGTTAGCTCTAATTCCATAGGTAGACACAAGGGGTCAGAAGAAACCATAGACGTTTTTGGTGTATGCTGCAACTCTGGAAAGTCCTCGGGGCCGGGGGACCGTATAGGAGACGGACCCGAGACCCATGTTCCTGCCGAAGGGTCTTGCACCCATCCAGCGCCTCGCAATGCCGTGTCTACTGACCAGGTAGGTGCCGCTAGAGGATCCGCAGTCTGGGGTGCTAACGTCGAGGGAGGCAGTGTTACAGTAGACAAAGTAGAATCAGCGGTCAGAGCAGAGGTGGTACTCACCGTGGTCGGGTGAGAAGCAGGCAGTGTAATAGAGGCTGTAGATACACTGGGAGGAACTGAGCATGCTAGTACAGCAGTCGTTTGAAAGGTCGTAGTTGACAGTCCCTCAAAGCCGTCTGTTTCAGTGGGGAAAACATCCCCAGCCAATCTAGCAGTCCGGAGCCATTGCAACTCCTGTTGTAGTTTCGTTTTTGTGATCGTGAAACGGCATTCTGCCGTTGTTAAACGTACTTGAATATCCTTCTCCACCGAACAGGTAATATCAGAGTCTGAGGAGAAGAATTCCCCCTTAGAAACAGCATAAGACATAGGAGAATCCCTATCTGCTTGACATAGCAGGGATTCTAGAGTGGTAGCCTGTACTTCAGTGTCATTTTCTCCAACAGAAACAGAAACTTGCATTGCATCAGTGCATGTCGTCGTGGTCTCCACACAGTCAGAGACAGGAGTTGAGACCAGTCCTCCTGTCTCCATAGCACTCTCCGCAACAGACAAAGGTGCATCCGCCATCTTGGACGGAGGTTCCTGCACTGTAGAGCAGGGGAATTTCCCCGATGTCCTGTCCAAATTTCCCTCATTCACTAAAAATACCACCAACAGCTTAATCTGGTTCAGGGTCAGTTGGCATTCATCTGTATCCCCCTTCCCTGGGTCATGCCTGAAAATAGGCAGGATTTGTCTAGTGCACTTACCTGGTCAACAAAAACTAAATAAATAAATAAAATAAAAATGTACCCCTAACAGGGCAAGAAAAACAAGTTTTTTGTTTTGTTTTTGGTTTTTTGAAGCAGGGTTTTACATATGTATACAGTGTGATTTTATGTATGTGTGTGTGTGTCTATATATATATATATATATATATATATATATATATATATATATATATATATATATATATATAAAGAAAGTGTGGTTGTGCCCTGTAATTAGGATTGAATAGGCACCTCAGTGTTATACTCAAGCCCCCTAGAATTCTGCGGCCGCAGAATTTTGCGCAGAACTTGCAATCTGCCGCAGAATTAATTCTTCTTGGTGAGTTTTTATTAATATTTCTGTTTATCCATAGAATCTGTTTCCCTTCCCCTCTTTTTATATCCAAACCCCCCTATGTGCTCAGAATGCGATGTTATCATTTCTATAACATCATACATTAGCTAATGAAATGGCTGCATTCTGCAACAGAAATGAACAGTCACTTATCTACCACAGCTCCCACTGCCAGAGACAGTGGCACAGCACATCAGGCATGGTGATATTTGCTCAACCTGCACTACAGCCTAATGCAATTTTCAGTCTTACATTATTGCACTAGGCCCAACTTAAACAAAACCTTGTCAACAGCACGGACCTGTTAAGTCCATACCTCACTTTGTACAGACCTATTTGTGGCTTTACAGTATAGAGATGCCATCTGAAATGAATAACTGGTAAAATGAATTTAACTGTCATTTTTGAGAAAAATAAAGTAATTATGCCCAGAAAAGAGGAATATAATAATGTGTAGACCTGTTGAAAGAATAGACCTGTTAAATAAATAATTGCACTGTATGCATTTTTGCCAGGGTTATTGATTACATATTGTCATTGGTTGATAGAATCACCTAAAAGTTATGGAGAAATGTTGTGTGCAGGGACAGTTGTTGGGCCAGAGGGTAGCATGCTGTGTTTCCGTGCCAGCAACTCGGGTTCAGAGATTGGCTCTGGGAGCTGGCTGAGCAGCACAAGGATTGGTGAAACACATCACTGCTCGGAGCCTGGGAAGGTATGGTACAGTGTTCTGTCACATGGTGGACACATTGTGATGGGCTGGAGAGCACTATCTCACTATCAGTTCACATGCATGTCATGGCCTGATGGTGTTACGCAGTGTGTCAGGGAAAGCAGGTTGACATGAAAAGTTAGTTTTGCAATAACTCCTCGATTCCCTTTCCAATGGGACCTGTACGAATGAGGATGCAAGTTCATGGAATTCAAATATATACACACACACACACACACACACAGTATCTCTCTCACCACACACACACACACACACACACACACACACACACATATTTGTATGTATGTTACAGATTGCATATAAATATATAAGTGATACACAGTGGGAACCTCATGAGTGGTATAGAAAGCACATACAAATATATAAGTGATAGACAGTGGAAACCTCATTAGTGGGATAGATAGCATGCATATAGAAATACATTATTTATCCCATAAGATCCCCTCTGCATATCTCATTTATGCAACACGCTAGGACCTTAAGGAAGAGACATTTGTTTTGCTTTTTAAGGCATAAAATTATTTTTATAAGTCTGTTATATTTGAACTAATGTTACTGTGCTTTCCACCATCCTGATTGCTATAACCACTGTTATGAAAGTGAAGTCAGGATGACAAGCTGACACTGTGATGTGGTTGTTTGTTAGTGACGCAGAACATCCGCAGAAATTACAGACCACTGCCGAAGAAGTTCTGTGGCAAATGGTAGTCTTGACGCAGAACTTGGTCCCACTGTGCAGCAGAATAGTAGGGGCCCTGGTTATACTTGAAAATCTGCACTTTAATAACTTTTCAATGGATTTGCATGCAAATTGGCATGCACCGCCACCCAGGGTAGCTCTCTGGATGTGGCAAGTTACATTCCAGTTGGATGAGTGGTTTCTGAATTCCGGACAGGTGAAAAAAGCATTTTCTAGGGACGTGGTTATGGTGTACTTATCCACACAGTATGGCAGTGTCCTTTCCCTTTAAGAGTTGCCGGAAAGACTTCAAACTGGCTCCTCCCACCCACCTTGGTGTATGTTCCTCAGCTCCGCCCCATAACACCAGATCTTCCTTTCCACTGGAAGAAGCAGGTTCCCTCCTTACTACTCCCATGTTGAGTAGTCCCTAGTGCTTGAATCTTCAGATTTACTTCCAAAATGTAAACTCTTACAAGTTCCGTCTTCAGTTTGATTGCGACCGCTATGGATGATAAGTCCACGCACAGATTTCGCTGGTGCCCATGCAGGCAAAAGATGTCGTGTACCGATCCTCACACCATGTGCGTCTGCTGCCTGTGCCATGATTGCAATACCCAGGCCTGTGATATTTGCCTGTTGTTTCATGTGACGGTCCTCGAGGACCACCTAGCCCACCTTAAGTTGAGCGCCTGGAAAAACGACATCCGCCGTTCAAATCTAAAGATGCCTGTTGGCTGGGCTCCACAGCTGTGAGGTCCACCGAGTAGTTGGAGCAGCTTACGGCCTTTGAGGAGGAGGTGGCTCGGGCCAACACGCAGTCCTACTTGGCTTTGGCCTTTGTTCCGCTCCAGTTGGGCTCCACTTATTCGGGCTCCTTCAAGGAGCTGTGCCAGTCCCTCCCGACTGAGGGGCAGGGCCCTTCGGGTTCTCACAGCTCCCGCTCTCGCAAGAAGGAATCAAAGAGAGAAAAAGAGAAGACTCACTGTCTACATTCTTGGGCCCGGGAATGTTCTCGGTCTCAGGCCTCCCAGGTTTTGACCACGGTCAAAACCGCAGCCTTGGCCACTGGCTTCACGGAGACCCCATTGGGCAAGTTGTTCAAGACACTGGTCGATGATGCGGCCAAGATCTTTCTCGACCCTATCGACTGGTTGTCGTCTGAAGAGGCTGACAGTTCTCTTTTGGGGACTGCAGTCCTGCCAGTGACCTCAGAAGGGGCTGCCCAGTCCACTGAGCAGATCCCTCTCTTCACCGACCAGGAGGAGCCACGGCACTCCAGGGCTTCCTCCGAGATCCCCCGTCAGCACCACAGGCAGCCGAGGTTGAGGTCTCGGTCTTCCTCCTTCTTCAGTGGGTTGGGCAGCTTCCGCCGTCATCAGTGCTTCCACTCTTGATGCCATGGGAAGCGGCACCGCTGCCACTCCTCATCTTCATCCTCCTTGGGTGAGGAGAGGCTTCGGTGCAAGTTGCGTTGATGCTACGAAGACCTCATGTGGCAACAGTTGGTGCTGACTGGTCCGAAGCCATCCTCAGCTCCCACACTGGCCATCATTTGGCTGTCGCCCGACAGGCCGATGCTGACTCCCTCCTTGGGGTTGGTCGAGACTGTCCCTCCCCCAGTGGAGCCGGTCAAGACTATCTCAGCTTGGCCAATGCTGGTCTCTCTACCGATCGTGGTGGAGCTGCTGCACAAGCAGCCACTGACTGGTGCTCTGACTAAGGAGTCTTGACTGGCTAAGACGCTTCCCCCATCGGCTATGGGTCACCCTCATGCCTGACCATCCTCAGCGGGTCGAGGGTGATTCAGGTGGTTGGATGCTTTATGTGTACTCTTTGGAATATGAGGATTCCTCACTGCATTCCCGTCCGGTCGACTTGGAGTCCATGGGGGATCTCTCGACAGAGGACGGGCCCACTTCTTTCATGGGCATCCTCCGCCTCATCTCCGAGTCCACGGGGATGAAACTGGAGTCCATCCAGAAGTGGGCTTACAATCCCCTCACAGAAATTCTTGACAAATGGGACTCACTGGAGTCTGTCCCAGTGGCCGAGGCCATTGCAGCCCAGCTCTGGAGCTTTGGCAGCACCCCGTGTCCTGCCCTGCACCCCTGGCCCGGATGGCCCGCAAATATGTGGTGCCCTCCAGCACGCTGTCGGGGTTCATGGAGTAGCCCTAGGCCGAGGGGTTGGTGGTCAACTCTGTGTTTCAGCGCTCGGGCAATACGCGAGACGAGACAAGCTGGGCTGGACAAGGGGAATCCAAGAAATTGGACCACGTGGCTAAAAAAAGCTATACTGCCTCCTCGCTCGACCTCCGCCAGGTGAGCTCGACCATCATGATGGCACACTTCTCCCATGCCCTTCTGGGCTCTCTGGATGAGGTGATTCCTCACCTACCCATGGACCTCCAGACCACGGTCAGACAGGTCTGGGATCAGGGCTGAGTTTTGGCCAAGCAGCAACTGTAGACAGCTCTGGATCCGGGAGATTCCTGTGCCCGCTTAGTGGCAGTCACAGTTGCCATGCGCTGTAGAGCTTGGCTGTGGATTTCGACCTTTACGTCGGACACTCAGCACAAGCTGGTGGATGTTCCATTTTGGGCACTGACCTATTTGGGCCCAGTGTGGAGGGTCACCTCCAGCGTATCGAGAAGTCCAATGCCACTTTGAACTCTGTGACATCCGCGTAGAAGGAACCCAAGGGCTCCATGCAGCAGAAGCATAAGCCCTTTCAGTCATCCACTCCTGCAGCAAAACCAGCCCAGCACCAGCCAGACCAGCAGGCTCAGTCCTGGTGACCCAGGCCCAAGTCAGTGGCCTCGGTGGTCTGTAAGCCAGAGGGAAGGAACCCGGTGGCTCCCCAGCTGGGTCCTCCTCCTCCAAGCCTGCTCAGTGACGGGATGGGGGTGCCATCCTCATGCCCATCACACCTCCCCCTGGGTCCTCCTGTGGGGGGGGGGTCAGCTCCGACACTTTCTTTCTGCCTGGTCCGTTGTCACAACGGACAGGTGGGTTCTGGAAGTGGTTGATCGGGGTCTGCATCTGGAATTCGAGCAGTATCTTCCAAGCCAGGCCAAGCCCCATGGGAGGACTTGGTATCCGCAGACACTCGGTCGGCTCTTTGAGATGACATAGCCCAGCTCCTCCACAGGGAGGTCATGGTCAGAGTAGTGGATCATCTCGAATACCCAGAATTGTCTCCCAAGTACTTTCTGGTGCCAAAGCAGATGGAGGGCTGGTGCTCCATTCTAGATCTGCACAACCTGAACAAGTTTCTCCAGTCACGCACCTTCAAGATGGTAAATCTCTCACAGATCATACCATTTCTAGAGTGAGACATGTGGTTTTGCTCTCTGGATCTCCAGGACGTGTTCTTTCACGTCCCGATCCATCCATCCCACCGACTGTTCCTCCGCTTTCAAGCCAAGGGACCCTATATGAGTTCCGGGCCATGCCTTTTGGCCTCTCCTCTGCCCCCAGGGTCTTTACCAAATGCAAAGCAGTGTTGGCAGCTTACCTGATGCACCGAGGGGTCCAGATGTACCTCTGCCTGGACGACTGGCTGATTGCAGGCCCCTCCAGGCAGGAGTTGGTGCGGTCCAGGGACCTGGCCCTCCAGACATGCGTCAGACTTGGCCTCCTGGTCAACGAGGCCAAGTTGGAACTCATGCCCTCGCAGGTGATCAGCTTCATTGAAGCAGAGCTCGACTCTTGCCAAGTCAGAGCCCGGCCCCCAGTGGACAGGGCAGTGGTTCTCTCCTCCTTTGCCCGATCATTTAGAGTTGGGCAATTGCGCCCTGTCTGGGACTTCCTGCGCCTTCTGGGTTACATGGCAGCCTGCCCAGCGTGGTCTATTGGGCCTCTTGGAAAATGCGCTCGCTGCAGTGGATGCTGGCCAGCCAGTGGTCTTGGTGCAAAGGTCACTTCGTTCAGCGGGTCACTGTGACCCAGAAGATGTTGGATGCCCTTCAGTGGTGGCTTGTCCCAGAGCATCTGCAGGAAGGGATCCTGTTTGTCTGCCCGAACTGATGGTAATCCTGATGACTGACACCTCTCTCACAGGCTGGGGTTCCCATCTGGGGGAACACATAGTCCATGGGCTCTGGACCAGCAAGGAGTCCCGATGGCACATCATCCTGCTGGAGCTCCGGGCAGTTTGGTTGGCGCTGACTGCATTTGCTCCTTATGTTCAGGGTCAAGTGGTCCAAGTCCAGATGGATAACACCACAACCATGTACTACCTCAACAAACAGGGCAGAATACGCGCTCTGTCTCTGTGCAAGGAAGCACTCTGCATATGGACTCTTGTGTGCAGCCTGGAGGCAGATCTCCTAGCCATCCATGTGGCAAGAGCCTCCAACCAGCTGGCAGATGCCCTCAGCCGGGTAGGTGTGGCGTCTCATGAGTGGTCTCTCCATCTGGAGGTAGTTCACAACCTGTTCTCCCAGTGGATCACCCCTTAGGTGGACCTGTTTGCCTCCAGTGAGAATGCAAAGCTGAGGCTGTTCTGTGCCTGCGTCCCTCATCAGGGCTCACTGCAAGGGGATGCCTACTCAAGGCCTTGGACCCCAGGCCTCTCCTATGCCTTTCCTCCACTTCCCTTGATTTGCAAGGTGCTGCTCAAGGTCAGAATGGACAACGCACAGGAGATCCTGGTGGCTCCGAACTGGCCACTGACTGAGTTTTGGTACCCCGATCTCCTCAGCCTCAACAACAGGCTCCCAAGGCGTCTTCCACTATGCATGGACCTGCTCACCATCAATCAGGGGAAGGTAGTCCACCCGGACCTTCAATCCTTGTACCTGACAGCCTGGTTCCTGAGTGGTTAGAGCTACAGGCGTTGGGCCTCTCCGAAGGTGTCCTCACAGTTGTGGAGGCATCTAAAAAGGAATCAACCAGAAAATGCTATGCCTTCAAATGGAAGAGATTCTCCATTTGATGACAGGGCAAGGGGCTGGACCCCTTGTCCTGTTCTGGTGGCCAGTATTTTGGGCTACCTGTGGTCTTTCTCCAAAGGGGGACTAAAGGTGCACCTATCAGCCATCTCTGCTTACTGGGCATGGGCTGGTCAGCAGTCGGTGGCACAGGAGATGGTGGTCTGGTGCTTTTCAAAGGTTTGGATCACATTACCCTTCCAGTGTGTGAACCACCACTACCATGGGACTTGTTGCTGGTTTTGGCAAAACTCATGGGCAAGCCATTCAAACCAATGCACAGGTGTGACATGTCTCACCTGTCATAGAAGACCACCTTCTTGATGGCTATCACGTAAGCCAGAAGGATCAGTGAGCTCCAGGCGCTTTCGGTGGAGTCTCCTTACCTGGTCTTCTACAGAGACAAGGTTGTCCAGCGCCCAACCCGAAGTTCCTCACAAAGGTTGTGTCGGAGTTTCACCTGGAATCAGGTGATAACTCTTCCAGTGTTCTTCGCGAATCACACCTCGAAGGCCTAACACAGGCTCCATACTCTGGACCTGAGGCGCGCGCTTGCTTCCTACACAGAGCGCACAGCTGGAATTCAGGAAGAGGTTCCTCAGCTGTTTGTCACCTACGCTGAAGCCACACCTGGCAGACCTGCAGCCAAGCAGACGATTGGCAGGTGGATCACTTCCTGCATTGATATCTGCTATAGATTGGCAGGTAGAGAGCCTCCCGGAGGGCTGAGGGCTCATTCCACCTGTCATACCGCTGCGTCGGTGGCTGCTTCTAGGGACGTCCCTATCCAGGAAATCTGCAGGGCTGCTACCTGGAAGTCAGCACACACCTTCATTTCCCATTACCGCATTGACCTCGAGTCATGCAGGGATGCTGGTTTTGGGGCCTCAGTTCTCCAATCGCTGTTACCTGAGTGGGGGGGGGGGCACGCTTTGCCTCCCTCCTCCTGGAGAAATGCTTGGTGTCTTCCAGAATGTGTGAATAAGTACACCATAGCCACATCCCTAGAAACACAGGTTACTCACCTGTAACAGTAGTTCTAGGAGTGGTATATGATGTACATCCACATGGACCCACCCGACCTCCCCAGGCTCAGGTGCACAACCTCTGCTTCCAGTGGGCAAGATTTGGTGCCATGGGGCGGAGCTGAGAGATTTACCACTTGGGTGGGTGGGAGGAGCCAGCTTGAAGACTTTCTGGCAATTCTTAAAGGGAAAGGACACTGCCAGAACATGTGGTTGTATACCATATACCACTCCTAGAACTACTGTCACAGGTGAGTAACCTGTGTTTTTCACTCATTGACTTCGCTGGGATTTTTCTTTGAACTTGCCCACAGTCCAGACAGTTTGGAATTTCGGTCTGTAATTTTCAGGCAGAAAGTGACTAGCCCACAGATGTGCCTTTTACTAGTCTGGTGAAAAAATAAGAAGCTGTTTGTAAGTTATTGCATTTTAAAAATATGAAAAAATAGTTACTGAGCGTGATCAGTAAGCACTAAAAGATAGCTGTATGGAACGAAAAAGGAATCCTGTTTCATATGGGGAAATTCCTTTTTCATTTTCCACCATCTTGTTTCCTTTTTCCTTAAAAAATTGTTTTCCAACAGCGCAAAAATGACATCCTAGCTGGCTGATCAGGACCCCGTCAGGTGCAATCTGCACTTTAATGTTAGAGATATGCCCTAGAAATTAGTTTTATTTACTGTTATAAATTCTTTTTCGTGATCGTATTACGAGTCACAAAAGGATTCTATTTCGTGTCTTGAGAATCCTTGCCTGCTTTCTTGGTTGCTGTCCCCCATACTGTAATATTTTTCCTTGGTGTCTAGTGGCACCCCCCCACCCTCCGAATCCATTCTCTTGTCTGTTTTTGTTTCCATGGTGTCCAGTGGCACCCTCTCACCCGCAGATTTTCATCCCCAATATTAAAGAGATAGTAGATTCTGTGTTGATTTTTTATTTCTTTAGCTCTAGAGTTGTTTTTCTTATGTACATAATATATATTTTCTTTAATAAATAAAGATCTTATCTGTGTCATTCTTCACCATTCATCACCTTTGTGTAGTGGCCGGAGCTCACGACCCCGAGGAGCTCTTTATTTTTTTTTGGCAGGGCAGAGTCAACGCACCATCGGCGCTGCCCTCCAGGCCGACGTACTGCGTGACGCTTGCTGGCCATTAGGTGCTGTTGACTCAGCCCTCCCACCAGTTCTTCATCTCCCGCCATTGAGGTCGCACCTCGTGGTTAGCTCTGCCACATGAGAGACCTGTTGTGTACTTTGAAGCCTTCGGCTCCATTCTCAAAGTCCTTTGACTCTGTTGCATTTAAAGTTTTCCTGCTGGTTCCGCTGTTCGCTCCACTCATCATCGCCTGGGAAGACTGTTCCTTTCTTGATTTTGCAACGTTGAGTCTTGTTTGATGTTGTTTATTCCATAGGTCATGTCTCGGTTGGGGGGGCAAGAAAACTGAGGATGGGATGGCCCCCTATGCATTGGTGCCCGGGTGGCCGTAAGTATTCCTTGACCGACCAACATGACTGTTGCCTCGCGTGTCTTGGTCTGCTACACAGCATGGATTTGTGTGACGCCTGCTTCTCCATGGATCGTAGTGTCATTGAACAACGCACGTGGAAAATTGGACGAGCTTCGCCGACTTTTGTGGGACAGGCACGCACTCGTCGGGCCAAGCCACGCTCTCGCAGCCTTTCCTCCGGGTCCCCTTCCGGTTCTATATGGACCGCGGAGGAGGGCTTCTGCTTGTAGCCTAGCCGGTGCAGGAGGCTCAGTCCGTTCCCCCTTGGGGAATGGGCAGAGGCACCGCCTGGCAAATTGCTCTCTGGGGTGAAGACTTCCCTGGTGTCACGCCTCGTGGCGTTGGGCCGACGCCGCCTGTCGGCGCCGTTTGGCCCTTGGCACCATTCATGGCGCCGTGGACCCTGATGGAACTGTCGTTGGTGCAGGTCCGTCGCTCAGCGACGTTTCTGCTGTCGGCTCCATTCGCGGCGCTGATGGTGTTGATGGCACCATGGGAGGCTCTATGGTGCCGTCCCTTGCTGTTTCTCACCTTGGCGCCGTCCATGGCACCGTGGTTGAGCGTGGCACAGTGTCCAGCTCTGGAGCCACTTGTGGCGCCGAGCAAGGACACAGCGCCGTGGGGGTTTTGGATCTCAGCACCGAGAGCACGGTCGGAGCTGTCGTCTGCGCTGCTCACAGCGCCGTCGGCCAGGATGGCGCCGGGGGGGGGGTTTCTGGCCTCGGTGCCAAGAGCACGGTCAGAGCCATCATTGGCACCATCTCTGGCCCCGGCGCCGTGGGTCTGGATGGCACCGTGACAGGCTCCGTTCCGATGCTGCTGCCGTCATCGGTGCCGTATCTTCTTCCCGCACTGTTCGCGGTGCAGCTGAGGACATCAGCGCCGACTCTGATGTAGTCACTCGGTCTGGTGCCCCATTCAGTCGGGATGGCAGCAGGTGTCCATGTACCATTTGGCACAGAACTTCGATCTCCACCTCCTTGGAGGAGGAATCGGACTCTGAGTCAGATAGGCAGTCTGACTCTTTGGAGTTGGCTGCTCACGTGGACACCTTATTTGTGTCCTCGACAGACCGGAGCCAGCACCCCCTCTGAGGAGTGGACAGTGGCCCCTGGGTCCAGGGTCAGGGGTTCTGACCAGCAGGCGGTGGTGTAGGCCACCATTGCCCTGCAACCTGGCCTCAGAGGGTTTTCTGACCCCTCAGTGGTGGTACCTTCTCAGGGGGTGTGCTTGGATTGCCCAACTTTGGGGCCGATCAGAGCACCCACAGGAGGGGAAGGTGCTGCTTCCTGGATAGTCCCTTCGGGGACTGACCTGGGCTGTCAGCTGCTTAGGCCGGCTTTTTCGAGGAGAAGGGCTCTTTCGGACTCCAAGGGGTGGAGGGGTTGGGGTTTGATACAGCAACCCTTTTCTGGGACCCACCCGGGTTCTGGAAGGAGTTGTAGTGCGGGTCTCCGCCCTTCTTTTTTGGTTTCCTCAAGAGGACCCTGTTCTTTGGAGGTAGGGGACCATCCTTTTGGACTTTCATGGCCCCGGTCACCTCACAGGGGGGATTCTTCAGGGTGCAGCCTAGGCAGTTCCAGTATGGTTGACCAGCTGTCGGCTGTTGAGTCCTCCGGAGCTCCCTCTTTCCTTGGGGCTCCAGGTGCACTCTCTGGCCCAGGCAGAGGACAGCCGATTCCTGTTCTCGACTCCATCCCTTCTCCTCTGCCACCTTCTCCTACTCTCCCTGGTATTCTAGGTCCTAGCAGTCCTCTCTCCTGCGAGCAGTTCAGAGCTGTGGCTGCTCAATTTTACTTGTACGTCAGGGCTATGGACAGACAGGTTTTTCAACCTCCCCTGAGCTGCCAGCTTCTGAACTCTTGTGGCCCTCTGACTTCTCATCCCCCTCTTCTAGAGGAGAGGAACCATCTGTCCACATCTCCCCAGCTGCTGATCTCGCAGAGTATCAGTGATTCCTCATGAGGATGTTGGAGGACCTGCACATCACCCCACCCATGCAGCACAATCCAGAGCACTCAACACGCATCTTTTTAGGCAATTTTAGTGCAGACACCCTTGTGGTGCTCCCCTGGCCTGCTCCCTTTCAGGAGGTGTCATTGCGTTTCTGACAGAGACCCTTTTCCAGAGTCCCAGCCCCTAGAGATCTCTGCCAGAGTTATTGTGTCCTCCCAGAGTCTCCAGGTTCTATGCCTCATCTTCAGCTGGACACTCCTGATGGGCTTCGCGCCCCTCACCGTGACCTGTCCCCAGATCAAGATTCTATGGATTTTGACTTCTGGGGGAGGAGAACTTTTTACTCTGCATGGTTGTTGCTCTCTATTTCAGCACATCAGGCCCACTATGCTACCTATGATAGGTTCCTGTGGTCCAGGTTAGGTCAACTCCTAGCCACTATGCCTGACACGGAGGTAACCAGACAAGCCATTGCACTCTCTGCACGTGGCCTGGAGCTAGCAAGGCACCAAGCGAGGGCATCTTATGATGCCAGCGAGGTAGCTTCCAGGGTCGTAGGGACTGCGATCTGCACTAGGCGGACAGCATGGCTTCGTCTTTCCCAGTTGTCACCCTTGGCCCATGGGTGATTTCCTCCCCACCAAAAAACATCTTTTCTCCCATAGGGCGAGACAGGGCTCTGCCGGGCAAATTCTACTCCTTCCGAGGAGTCCCATCTCACTCTCCCCACTCCGGGCCTCTCCAGGCCTGTGAAGGTTCTCTTTCTCGGTGTGCCATCCACTGAGAGCTAAGGGACTTAGTCCTTTAGGGTCTAGGGCCCCCCTTCGGGAGGACTCAGCACTCACCCAAAGATGATGAATGGTGAAGACTGACACAGATAAGATATGAAAATTACATACCTACCATAATTATCATCTTTTTGTGTATCTTCACCATTCATCACAATCCCACCCACCATCCCCCTGGGGCCTCAGTCTCTGGGTCCCCCCTTCCTCCCTCTCTGTGCTTCTTTTTCGCCCCCTCCTTTCTGTTAGTCAGGAGTGTGGTGACCTTGGGCACATAGGGGGTGTTTTTCTATGGGGAAGAGTGGTCGGAATCGGGGGGCACTCCTTCCTCAGTGCCTCAGCTCCACCTCCATGGGGTGGGGGTGGGTAGTTGCTCTCTCTTCCCTTCTTCCCGTCAGCCTTACTTGATTTCCTTGTCCTTGGACACAACCTAAATTCAATTTAAGAAACTAGGTTTATTACACCAAAAATATCATTTTGGGGGGTTGGGGGTATCCCTGTATCCTGTCTTTTCTTCCAGAATAGCCGATTCTGCTTTGTGGGAGTTATTGCCAGTGATTCTGTGCCTTGAATTCTGGCAGTTTAGCCTTCTGGCTACTCTTTCGCAGTTCCTATGCAGTCTGGAGACAGGTCAAGGTTCCAGGGTGTGCTCCTTCTCCCCCCACATTCTTTTCTCTAGATTTCTTAACCTCCCTCCCTCCTCCCTCCT
This sequence comes from Neoceratodus forsteri, assembly GCA_016271365.2. Lineage (NCBI taxonomy): Eukaryota > Metazoa > Chordata > Ceratodontiformes > Ceratodontidae > Neoceratodus > Neoceratodus forsteri. The sequence continues at coordinate 767,175,566 of CM057450.1, read as the reverse complement.
TTCTGCTCGAGAGATTGGGGCCCTTCACAATCCCCTTAGTTTTCCACCTTATTCTGTCCCGCTGTCATTTATTTTTCCTTTTAGTTTGTATATCTTTCCTTTGTCTGTTCTTTGGACTTCCTTGTCCCTCCCTCCCTCCCTCCCTCCCAACCCTTTCTTACTCTCGGCGACTCAGAACTGGCAGGAGCGTGGAGTCAACCACACCTAATGGCCAACCTGCAGGCGCCACGCAGTCGTCGGCCTTGAGAGCGCGACCGATGGTGCATCGACCCCCATCCCCCCCAAAAAAAGAGCTCCCGAGGGGTCGTGACCTCCAGCCATTACCCAAAGGTGAGGAATGGTGAAGATACACAGAAAGATCAGAATTACGGTAGGTACATAATTTTCATATTTTTTGTCACAGTGCAGGATTTTGTTATTTTCTCTCTGTCATTTACTCACCGATCCTGTGGTCAAAGGGGGAGCACGAGCACAAGTCGGCAATCATGGAAGTGAGGATGTGGGGGAAGGGGTAAGATGTGATAGAGTGCTCTGCCCTGAAACAAATCAGAGGGGATATGTTTCTTGCACAATTAAAACTGACTCCTTGCTAACCAAATCAATATGCTCCATTTGTTGTCTGGTAAACTTGTAATATTGTTATGGTGCTGCTTCACAGAACAAAGAAAATGCAGCAAGCAATGGTAAATCTGTTTACACCATTGCAGTACAGGATGCCGTACAGCTGAATGCTGATCCCACTAAAGCTGGCATTCTACTCTATGTCTGACATAATATATCAGTCATGGTTTACAAATGAAAAAAAAAGCAGTCATGGTTCACAACGCATCCCTTACTATGACGCCAATTTTGATCCCCCACCAAGGGACCAGTGGTAGACTTGGGGGAGGTCCAAATCATCACAGCAGTGCCACTTGAAATCGCTTCCCATTTCCACTTCTCCTCAACGAAACAGTGCCCAAAAACCCACACAGCAAAAGAAAAACAAAAGATAAGAGCCAAAAATCTAACTAAGATTTCACCCAACTGCAACAAAATCAAATGAAAGCAGCTGTTCCATACGTCCTATTCTGCTTGTCTTTTTTTTTTTTTTTTTTAACAACAAACACCGCACGCACCACGGTCACAGGTAGCAAACCCGATCAGAGACCGCCAAGGAAACGCAGTGACAGCAAAATCATGTACAAATATTTGCATATGCCACAAACATCTGGCTCCCCAAAGGAAAACACCAGGCCCATCACATCCCATGGAGCACTGCCACCTGCAACATCCTCCCCATGACAGAACATCAAAATGTCAGTTACAATACAGTATGAATATAAAAACAGATTTTGTTAGATTTTGATACTACAGAACGAAATCTGACTTATTAGTTCACCTCTCCCTATTACTTTTTAATTTTTTTACTAGCAATTAAAACTTGCTTTAGTGTGGTGAGAGAAAGAGTACAGTTTCAGACAGCGGCCACCATGTCTTTGCTAACACAGTGCTACCAGTTCATTCATTTAGAAAAATAGCAATCCAGCAATACCAACTGGTGGTATTATATATAAATGATGAGGAAAAGTGAGGAGTCAAGTCATTTTACTGTACTGTCATAGGGTGGGGAGGGGTTGCAGGCGGTGGAGCTTCTTGAAAAATGCCAAGCCCAGTTCCCCTCCCGAGGAACCAGATGCCCATGGCACATCCCGATAGCACAGGCAAGCACCCACACATAGTTCTAAGTACAGTTTCATCCTGCCCTACAGTCACTGTGATTCCCCAACAGTCTCAGGATCGAGTCCACCGCCCGTGACCTTGGCATGTGCAGTGTTTGTTGTGTAAAGAAAAAGAGAGAGAAAATGCAACAGGACATGCAGAACAACAGATTCCTTCTGACACCAATGCAGTTAAAGGAAATCACAATCAGACTTTCAGCTCACATCCCCTGCCCTTCTTCCACACGCTGCTCCAGTAAAGAGAGACGGAAACAGAGAGTGACACCAAACAGTGCTGCCGCATCTGTGTAAACAGAGTTGCACACTGTCTCCCAAGCAACCACAGCAAACGATGGGCCAGACATCAACCCCCCGCCAAAAACTCCACCACTGGTCCATCAGCAAAAAATCAGAATCGGCACCACAGCAACAGATGCACCATGAATGACGACTGCTTTTTTAGAGACACTGTCACAGGTTTCATTAAGCTAACTCATACAATCTACTAGCTCTTTAATTGTCTTTTTCCCTGGTGTCTAGTGTCATCCCTCCACCCGCTGATCGCTGTCCCCCTTCTGCCAAAATATTCCCTGGTGTTTAGCGGTAACCCCCCGCCACCCACTGATTTTCATCCCTCATAACTATCTTTTTCCTTGGTGTCTACTGGTACTCTCCACCCGCCAATGGTGCCCCAGTACCTGAAAAAAAAAAAAGCTATCCTCTGTGTCATTTTTTTTTTAAATGAAATGGTCCCTCACCGATCTGAACCCCCTCATCCCACAACCACACTCAGCACCCAACATCCCACACACCCTCACTCACCTGAACAGATCCCAGATTCGAGATCCACTGTCTGATCGAAGACACGCCTGGTTGCTGGAAGCGGCAACTGCAGTATGATAAACTAATGTAAATGCCATTCAATGTATTTCAATGGGGGTTTCAACTTTTATTTATAACACAGCCATTTATTTACCCCAAATTCTCAACATAGCCTTTTGGGGAACCCACCTCATGAACAATATAACTGTCATTATGCAACTCCTACCCAAAAAGGTGATTTTGCAGTCGCTTGGTGATTTCACCTTTTGAACGGGATTTGTGTAATGACCGTCATATTGTTCATGAGGTGGGGTCATAAGAAGGCTAGGCTGAAAATTTGGGGTCAAAATATGCAACAATGGCAAAGTTATGACCATTTGTTGTGTGTCATATGCACGCCGCAATTTTGGAAATGTTAAAGACTTGAACCTAAATTATAACATAGATTTATTACCCCACCTCATGTATGTCACAGCTGTCATTTTTCAAATCCCAGCCAAAATGTGTTTTCACACGTATGGCATGGAATGGCATTGTAGTTGCGCGGAATTACATTTTGTCGGGGATTTGAAAATTTTCTGTAACAGGTACCTGAGGTGGGGTAATAAGATGGCTATGCTGGCAATTTGGCCGCTGTTGACCTATAATTGGAAGCACAGGGCCCTTCCACATCGACATACATATACGCATCTATGGAGGGATGGGAGCGCTGGGCGCGAAGGGCTCTGTGCTACCACAGGTAAATAAGAATACGATTACCCTATCTGTGATACTAAAGATGGGTGGGAGTGCAGGGCCCGGAGGTCCCTGCACTTGCTCCCACAGGCAAATAAGGCTACAATTACACTATCTCAAAAAGTAAGGAAATTCTTTGCAAAAAAACTATGTTAATGCATCAGTTAGGGTTGATATTAAACCATGAAAAGGAGGAAGATATGACGTTAGGGTTTCCAACCCTAACACCCTACCCCCACCTGGCACACACCAACAAGAGTCAGGGGTGTGCCTTGGGGTAATCAACCATAATGCTTACCCCATTCTCCTGTACTGTACCCATCACAATTTCTTTTCTTATGGAATGGGGTGAGTGATATGGCTGACTACCTCAAGGCACACCCCTGACACCTGTTGGTGTGTGCCAGGTGGGGGTGGGGCGTTAGGGTTGGAAACCCTAATGTCATATTTCCCTCCTTTTTACGGTTTAATATCAACCGTAGGAAACCCTAATGTCATATTTCCCTCCTTTTTACGGTTTGATATCAACTGTAACTGTTGGCATTAATGTAGTTTTTTGCAATAGAGAGAGTGAGCGAGCAAGCACGGGGTCATGAAGTCGCAAGACATTATGCTGCATGGCAAAATCGCGCTGCCAATACAGCGCGTGTTGCCATGCGGCATAATTTTTTTCTGTGGGGCACCCCACACCCCATTATGGGGCCACGCCTCTGGATCCCCCACTACAGATTCTCAACTCTGGGGGTCCAACTCAGGAGTGCACAAATTGTGAATAAAATAAACTGTCTGTGACCGAATCAAACCCGGTCCCAGACGCAGCGCCTGGGTTCCTGCTGCTGTAGCTCAGTCCAGTGAACCATGGCAGCTGCTCGGCAGAACCCACTCCCAGCAGAGGTCTTATCCTCTGCCTGGGAGTGTGTGAATGGTGCAATACCTCATACAGCAGTATACGTGGTATTACACCATTCGCTCTCCTGGACAGTGCTCTTGGGTTAGCTATAATGTCATATGCTATTAAGCATACAACATTATGACCTGGCAGGATATATATATATATATATATATATATATATACACACACATACATATATATAATATATACCAAAAGGGGCAATGAGAAGAAAAAGAAGAGGGGTATTAGCTGCACTGAACGAACATAAAGTTGGCACCCAAGGTTGAGCCTCCAGAGCCAGTAACCCTGGCTGTTCCATAAATGTGAGTGATGCTCTATGGAGAGTATAGAAGATCAGGAGTTAGAGTAAGTACTCTTCTAAAGAAGAATCAGACTTCTCCATAGATCCCCACTCTTTGGTTGAGTAGGCTAGGGAGGAGTAGTGAAATCCCTGAAGCCCAGAGGCCTCAGCCTTCAGTGTGGGGGAAACTGGAGATGGACACCTCCTCTGTCAACTTGACCAAGGGCCAAGCAGGTGCAGACAATGGTTCCTGTAGGGCGAGAGCCAGAGGAGTCCTTGACAGTTGCCACCTTACCTGCTTGGGGAATAGAGGGCTCTTGTATGGTGAATTTTAATTTTATGGTGGTGACTAGAGATAAACAGGATAGTCATAGCCAAGACATTCACCTCAAACAGATGGCCAAAGCTGCAGAGCTGGAAGCCAGGTTGTTGGCATTGTATGATGCCGTCCTGCTTCCATGCTCTTGATTGCAGTGTCCATGGCAGACCACACTCTTTTACTCACCAGCAGTTTTGATAACAGGCTGTGTACCAGAAGCCACAGAATTATCCAGCAAGGGTGCCAGATAGGATGCTAGGGTCAGGGAACATAAGCAGATATAAAAATCTTTCTCTCCAAGGCATCCATCTGTTCGAATTTCTGTGATGGGTGGGTACTGTCTAGTCATGAGACTGGTGCCCCTCAGAATCTGGATGCCCATCAACCCCGGCAAGAGGTAAGGGAGGTTTCCGATGGATCCAGAGGGGGCACAGTATTGCAACTCGAGGTCTCAAGGGACAGGAGATATAGCGCCTCCAGTTTGCCATAGATGCCTCTCCCAGAGTTGGGTACCAATAAGGTATCACACATATGTCCAGCTTGGGCACAGTGGTACAGCGTTTGAAACGCGGTCCATAAAGAAGGAAATTTCCACAATTTCTAACATGTCCCCACAAATCATGTATGCATAATGTATTCAGCTGCTGAGGCCATATGAAGAGGGGATTCGTTGTCCTGTAAGAAGATCAAGGGAAAAGAGGCTGGAAAGCCACCAGTGATGACTGATGTTATATGATGTATTATGCTTTTCCTCGAAATGCATTTTTATGTATTGTCTTTTACAAATATTTCAATAAAAAGAAATAAAAAAAAAAAAAAAGAAAAGCTGGGGTTGGCACCTGTTAGTATTCCTTGTCAGACTCCCTGAACCATTTCTACTTGTTCTTCATCTACCGATGGTATCGCTACTACAATAGGGGTCCAGGAAGCCTAAGAGTCTGTTCCACCTTGTCAAATAGGGCCAAAGGCACTTGGCATGGCATTCACTTGAGGCTTAAGCTGTGGGAGGGGGGCATTAGTGGCTTGCTGGGCCACAAACCTGTATCGTTGCCTGGATGTGCCAACTCTTGGAACCTCCTTGCCTGAAGGGAGGAGTGGAAAGAGTCTCCCAATTCAGAAGCTGTAAAACAACTCGGGCGGCTCCCAAGGTCTACACTGGAGCTGTTTCTTTTTGCCAGTTCAGAAGTTCCAACCATTGCGGAGGCTTCAGATTGGGTGCCCCATGATACAGCCCCCATTCAGACAATAAAGTCGGCTCCGGGTGGATATGCTGCAGAGTCCGGTCTTGATCCAGTACTGACATCTCAGCTAGCACCATTGGAGGACCCAACACTGGCAGTGGCACCTACACCACGAGTAGTGTCGACACAGGTGCCCCCCCAGAGACTTATGTAAGGTGCTAGGACTAATGTGTACTCCTACCCTTTAGCCACAAAGGACACTGAGATCGGTGCCAATAATTCATGTTGTTGAACTCACAGCTGGCACCAAAGAGGTTGACCTCAAGGTGACTGGACCATGGCGAGTGCTCCCTCAGCTGCGCAGAAGGAGCTGTGGGTTCGTCCAACACCACCACTGGAGACTCGGTCATAACATCAGTTTGGTGCCAGTAGGGGAGAGCCCTGTACCTCGTCTGACTCAAAAGAGCAGGGAGGGGTCCTGGGGCAGTTGGCCAGTGACCTAACTTAGGACTTCCTGGTCTGATACCTACCACTGAAGGTGGGAACTGGGCAGTTCAGCTTCAGACACTTATCCTTAAGCGTCCAATCAATCAATCTTTATCTAACCTGGAGAAACATCATTGAGATAAACTCATTTGCAAGATGGTCCTGGGCAGACAAAACATATACAGTGAAAGACAACAGGAATGATAAAGGAATTTAAAATACAATGAATGGACAATATATTTATTTATTTATTTATTTAAAATTGGTGACAGGGAAAGGCACACCGAGCCACGGCTCGTTTCCAGGTGCGACCTGGGTACAAGGTGTGCAGAGAAGTACAACAATTTCTTGATTACAGACGTTGAGTACAAACAGCAGGGACCTTTCACAGAGTTATGCAGAACAGTGCAACTAATTTCTGTTCGGACGTGAAATTCAGCATCCAGGACTGGTCATGTCTAAGAATTGGACAATAGAATGCTACTGTAGAATTGATTTATTTCACTGTAAAAAAGTCTTCTTATATTTGCTGTAGAAAGAGACCCGCTAAATTAATTGAACAACTAAGTTAGTTATCTATGCCAGACTCATTATACGGAAGTACAGGGTAGTGAACTTTAACTGCAACTAACAAGTCGCATAACCTCGGACCGCTAAATTAAATGAACACGCTACTTTTCAGTTCTACAATATATTACAATAGTATACAATATCAAGGGACAATATGTGCAATATATACAATTCAGGAGGGTGGGTGAGCAGTGTGGAAAGAGAGGGAGGCAGGGGGACAGAGAGTTTTATGAAGGAGAGGGTAGATGAGGCAGATGGGGACGCAGGAGGGAGAGGGGAGGGGAGGCAAGGAGGGGAGTGCTCACTGGGGCTCGAGAGGGGGAAGGGGAGACCACACATGAGGCTCAAGTCCTACCTTATAAGATAGATGTGAGGATGAGCTTAATAAAAGATACAATATAAGTGAAAAGAAAGTAGCAAATTGGATGGGATAGGTTGGGTTTGAGTACTATGGCTTGCGAAAGCAGTTACAAGCTTCTTTCAAGAGGTGACAAGAGTTGCGTTTTGAAGGCAGCCATATTGGTGAGTTGCGAACATTTTAGGGATTTTTGGATACTATTCCAAACAGAAGGGAGAGAGTAGCTTAAAGAAGAGAGGCCATGCCAAGTTCTGACTCTTGAGATGTCGTAGGAGAAACAAGAGTATCATCTGAGGGAATAGGATCCCTTGGAGCAAACAAGGAGATTGGAAATATACTGGGGGAGTTTGCTCGTTATAGCTTTTTAAATCCAAATTACCACATTTTTTGTTCTCCTCATTTTTAATGAATGCCAACCAAGAAGCACATAGAGGGGACAGTGATTTGTGTTGTATGGCACATTGATAATAAATCTGAAGGTTCTGTGGTGCAGGGTATCCAGTTTAGAGAGTGTGATGAGAGGGCAATGGCTGTAGATGAGATTGGCATAGTCCAGGAGTGGAAGGAACGTTGTTTTAACTAGCCTTGTTTTAGCCTCATAGGTGAGAAGGTGCTTGATACGGTAGAAAATGCAAAGTCTTTGTCTAAGCTTTTTGGCTAATTCTTCAACATGTGGAGTGAAGGAGAGCCTACTATCCAACCAGAATTCTAGGTATTTGAATTTATCTACAGGCTGTAGGGGCTCATCAAGGAAGGTTGTGATTTGGGGCCTAGCACCTTGAGTGTGAGTGGCAGCAGAGATAGCCTGAGGGGAAAGGAACATAACTTTTTTTTTTTTTTTTGCATTGAGCAGCAGTTAGAGATGCAAAAGGTTATGCTGTAACAGGCAAAATTCTTGTTGAAGGCCTGTGCAGGCCAGTTCTAGCGATAGTTTGGCAATATAAAGAACGGTGTCATCTGCGAATAGATGTATGTTTGCTGAGGAGATGTTGAGGTCTATATCTTTTATGTAGGTCATGAATAAGATAGATCCAAGAATGGAGCCCTGGGGGACTCCTCTCTTGAGAGTTTTTAGCAGGGAGAGCTCACACTGAGCTTTGACCTGTTGCTGTCAACCATCTAGATAAGAAGTGAACCATTTGAGGGAAGTATCGATTAGTCCAATGTTTCTCAGCATGTATAGGAGGAGTTCATGATCTACTGTATTGAATGCTTTACTTATGTATAGAAATAGAGCACAGATATGGTTCTTAGCGTCAAGTGTTGTTTGCCAGTCGTTGGGCTCGTGTGGTCATGGTGCTGTGTTTGGTTCTGAAGCCGGATTGTAAGGGATTCAGCATATTTGTATGTTTCGAGCTGGTCTCTAATTTGAGAGTTGACTATTTTTTCAAGTAATTTGGAAAGGGTTGGTAAAATATATATGAGCCTGTAATTATTTAGATAACTAGGGTCACCAGATTTAAGAAGTGGGACGAGTTGGGCTACTTTCCACTCCTGAGGGAGGTCTCCTCCAGTTAGGGATTTGTTAAAAAGGTGTGTGATGGGGGCGGTCAGCACATGATAACCAAGTTTCAGGAGATAAGGGTCAATTTGATCAGCCCTGGCACTCTTAGAAAAGTTGAGGGCTAACAACAGGCCTTCCACCTGTTTAAAGATGACTGGGCTAAAGCTAAAAGAATTTGCATGAGATGGGGTCCTGGTAGGGGGGTGAGAGGTGTCTGAGTTAAGAAGAGAAGAGTGTAACGTACTTGAAGGGAATGAGTCGAAGGCGAGACCCTCTGTGGCAAAGTGGCTATTATTATTATTTTAGTCTTTGGTAACCAGGTAAGGCCCACTAGGCACAAGTGCCTGTTTTCAGGGTGACCTGGGAGCACTGGGCGGTTAAGTGACTTGCTCAGAGTCGCACAGTATGCAGGTGGAGGTTGTGAGAATCAGACTCCGGTCTGGTCTACTGGATCAAGCTCGTTCACACCTCGTTCCTCTAACCTCAAGGCTATACTTTCTCTGAGTCTTCCAAAATTTGTTCGGTTCGTTAGAATGTTGATCCAGGGCTGTTTGAAAGTATTTGGCTTTTTCAGCTCTGATTAGCTTTGTACAGTGGTTCCTGGAGACTCTGAATGCAGCCCAGTCAGCTGGTGAGTTCCTTTTGCAAGCCTTTTTCCAAAGAGCATCTCTTTTGTGTAGGGCTGACTTGAGGGAATCATTGAACCAGGGACATTTGTTTTTTCCTAATTCTGCTTTTCACAAGTGGCGCATGCTTACTGACAAACTGTAGTAACAGGGTTTTGAATGTAGTGTAAGCTAAGTCCACTGAGGGTGTGAGGTGAAAGTCTTGCCACCTGATGTTACTAAGGTCTGACAAGAAGAGAGCACAATTGAAGTTGCAGCAGCTTCTTTTGTAGATCTACTTGGAGGAGACGGGTTTGGGCAGATGCCTTACACAAGCGATGGCATTGTAATCGCTCATATCATTAAAGAAAACCCCTGTACTAGTAAAATTGTGAAGTTTGTTGATGAGGATGAGATCAAGTAAGGTGCTGTTTGCTGGGTTTTTGGGATTCATGCGAGTGGCTTCCGTGATAAGCTGTGTGAGCCCAAATGTATCGCAGAGGGCTTTGAAGGGGTAATGTCGTTCATCCAGTAGTTGAACGAGAAGCTGGCAGCATTGCAGGAGTCTGTATTACACTTAAGCCCCAGACTGGTCAAACATCTGTTGTAGTGATCCATGCAGGCATTAACATGCTCACAGGGCAGCGCTGGAAAAGGGCGACTTTAAATTTGACGTCCAGGTCAAAAATTAACAAAAGAGAAATTTTTAGTACATCAGAACTGAGACAAAACAAGCTGCCTCCAGTGGTGCGTACTTGAAGGCAGGAAAAACAGAACTGAGGCAGTTAACAGCAATAGTTATAGGACATATGGCATGGTATCTTGCATGTGCTGGTGCTGGGACCATTGCTAGCGCTGACTAAAATATTTACTCACATGGGGTCCTAGTGCCTCCAGCATTTGGACTGAAGAGTGAGGCTTTATGGAGATGATTGATTCTTAGATCATTATTTACTCAAATTTTGATTATATTTACCATAATGAGGAACAGGAGTTGGCCTAATTTTGTACCCTGCAGCACTCCTCCAGATACGTAACTAGTCTGATTTAGTCTTCCCAGTTTTGACCCTCTGGATTCTGTTTATTGATGAACAGACCCAGCTTATAGGGGCTGTATGTATATCCAGGTTAGAATTTTTGTTTCATTACATTAAGGTGTGGGTGTGCGCTCCTGGCTGTTAACATACTGGTCCACATTTATTGTGTCATTCATACTGTCCATTATTTAACTGTACACAAATCGCTTGGCTGTTTTTGCTAACTGTAGTATGCTTTCTCATTCTAGGATGATACATATACCGATAGTTACATCAGCACCATCGGAGTGGACTTCAAAATCAGGACTATAGAACTAGAAGGGAAGACTGTTAAACTGCAGATTGTGAGTCAATGACACTGTTTCACTATGTTAAGAAATAACACTGCAAAGTTTGGTAGAAACTTGAAGCTCTTACAAATGAAATGTTGCAAAGGATAAATAATGAAAAATACAAACTACTTCACAAGTATTCTAAACTTGAAATGTTATACTTTTGAGATGATGCTTTCAGAACTAACTGGAAGCAGCATGTATTTCTATTTAATTAAAATGTTTACCAGGAAGGGCCTACAGAGTTGCAGGTGGCTTTTTTCCTGTTGCATCCTGGAGGAAGGGTATGGGGGGAAAATAATGCTAGACCATACAGAGCATGAGCAATCAAGCAGCATATGAGCTCTGGAAGAACTATGAGGCCTCAAGATTCAAAGATGTATCAACAACAGCAAGAGTGAAACTAGTATGCCTAGGTGTGACTGCAGTTAATATGAAAGACACCCCATAACACAAGATGAAAGTATTTTTCCATTTCTTCGTTCAGGCAGTGTAGCAAAGGCTCTGACTCGGATAGCAGGGAGCTGCATGGTGCAATAACCCTAGTTATGGAGGCAAGGGTCTCTACGGTGTAGCAGGGCACAGTAGTAGCAGGGGACAGAGGACAGCATGGTGCAGAAACCTTGACTGTGGGGCAGAACACTAGTGGGCATCAGGGTACCGCAGCCCCAACTGTGGGACAGGATTCACATGGTGATGCAGCCCAGCCCATTTGGGGCAATAGATGTGCATACTAGAGTGCAGTAGCCCCAACTGTGGAGGTAGGTGGCATGGGACTCTAGGGTGTAGCACAGCACAGCAGCCCTAACTGTGGAGACAGGAACAGGGAGCAACAGTGGGCCTATGGCCCTGACTGTGGGGGTTGGGGACAGAGGGCAGCAGGGTGCAGCACCTCTGACTGTTCAGGCAGGAGACAGGTGTGGCATCAGAGTACAGCAGCCCAAACTGCGGGACAGGGTGCAGGAGTCATGCCTGTTTGGGACAACGGATGTGGGCAGCAGGGTGTAGCAAAGGATCTGACTCTGGTGGCAGGGGTGCAGTAGGGTGCAACTGCCTCAGCTATGGAGGCAGTGGACAGGGTGCAGCAAATGCCCTGACTCTTGTGGCAAGTGGCAGCATGGTGCAGCAGCCCTAACTGCAGAGGCATGGGGCTGTATGGCACAGCAGGTCACAGCATCCTCAACTGTGTAGACAGGAGCAAGGTGCAGCTGCCCTGTCTGTGGTGATGGGACAAAGGACAGCATCGTGCAAAAGTGTCGACTGTGGGGTGAGACATCGGGGGCATCAGGGCACCGCAGCCCTGACTGTGAGGTAGAGTGCGAGTTGTGCAGCAGCTCTGCCTATTTGGGGCAATGGAAGTGGGTAGCAGGGTGCAGTAAAAGCCCCACCTCGGGTGGCCTGGGGCAACATGGTGCAGCAGTCCCAACTGTGGAGGCAGGGGACCTGTGACTCTAGGGCTTAGCAGAGCACAGCAGCCCTGACTGTAGAGACAGGAACAGGTGGTAATAGGTGCAGTGTTCCTGACTGGGGGAGTGGCAGACAAAGAGCAGCAGGGTGCAGTATCGCCAACTGTTTGGGCAGGGGGCAGCAGCCCTGATTGTTCAGGCAGAGGATGGAGGCAGCAGAGTGCAGAATCCCTGACTGTGTGGGAAAAGACAGTGAGCAGCAGGGTGCAGCAGCCTCGAATGTGAGGCGGGGGGCTTGTGGGGCAGGGGATGGGGATGGGGCAGCAGAGTGCAGCTGTCTCAACTGTGGGGCAGAGACACGGTGCATCACGATGCCATATAATGTTTCTAGCTATACACATACATGATATAATTTCACACAGAAACCATTATAGAACTGAAATTTGAGTTCATACAGTACATGTGCCTGAAATAGCAGAGTGTGACAGGCATCTGTTTCTCAATCTGACAAGAAAAAAATTGTTCTTACATGAACCCATTTATGAAGGCGACATCAAAGACAAACTACTTCTATGAATGAACAAATTTCAGATTTATTTTATATCGCTTAAATAACCCTGTTATATAGCTAGAAAAAAATGCAGTTTTGATGAGAAAAAACTGCCAGCTGTGATATAGACAAGCTGATTTCTCACAGAGAAACTTTCATACCACTTCAGTTCAGCACTGAAACTCAAATGATCAACTTTTTATAGGAAGAGAATGATAGAAGGAGGTAGACTGTTGGTTAACTAGGATCTGTAACCTATGTATTAGGTAGGGAAATGGGCAGACTAGGTGGGCCAAGCGGTCCTTATCTGCCGTCAAATTCTGTGTTTCGTTTCTATATTTATTTATTTATTTTATTTTTTATTTTAGTCTTTGGTAACTGGGTAAGGCCCACTAGGCACAAGTGCCTGTTTTCAGGGGCGACCTGGGAGCACTGGGCGGTTAAGTGACTTGCTCAGAGGCACACAGCATGCAAGTGGAGGCTGAGAATCAAACTCAGGTCTGGTCTACTGGATGTATCAAGCTCGTTCACACCTCATTCCTCTAACCTCTAGGGCTATACTGCCAGCCCAAAACTCTATATGTTTCTATAGATCTTGTCTGTGTCAGTCTTCACCATTCCACACTGTTGGGTAGTGAGCTGGAGGATCAAGATCCCACAGGAGCCGACATCGAGACGGCGCCACCCTTGAAGCCGATGCATTACGTGGCACTCTCACATTGGCCAATAACTGTCATGGACGCCTCCTCAGCCCCAATTCTGCTTCTCCCGCTGTCGAGTAAGCACAACCTCGCATGTGAGTGCCATTATTCTGCGGCCTAATCCGTTGGTAGAAATCAACAGTCCTAGTTCTGCTGCCCCGTTCCTTGGTGTCGACTGGTAAAATCTTTCCTTTTTATTTCTTCGTTTGATTCTGAATGCTGATTTTGGTTTTATTTTTCCATCCGGTCATGTCTGGTTCAGGGGCAAGAAAAAAATCTTCGAGGGCAGGTCAGCCTCCAATGTGTCTGTGTCCCTGAGACCGACTTTACTCCATCACGGATCAGCATGACCATTGCCTTACCTGCTTGGGACCGAACCACAATATGGACAGATGTGATGCCTGTTTCTCTGGAGCCTACCTTCTTTTACTGCAGCAGTTTTGACACCTTGGGACTACGGAACCTGATGGCGACCGGGAAAAGCAAAAACCGGCAGTCTAAACTAAACTTTGAAGTGCTGAAGTCCACCAGAGAGCAGTGCCGTGGGCCTGAAGACCGAGTGAAGCCTCGCAAAGGAACGATGATGCAGGAGGGCATAACAGAGTTTGAGAAATCGCTGGCCTCCATTCTGCCTACCCTACTACTTATCCAACACGATATGAAAGCAGGGTTTGCTAACATTACCTCTCAAATAACTCACCTGCAGTCTGTTGTAACTGGGCTGTCTGAAACATTGGCAGCCCTCTCCACGCAGATCTCTGATTTGGAACAAAGGGTGGGTGTGCTGGAAGACTCCCAGGCTGAAGCTGTGAGAGAGAAGAGCAACTTAAAGAAAATGGTGGAGGAATTGGTAGACCGTGTGGACGACCAAGAGAATAGGTACCGCAGATCTGACTTATTCATTATTGGGCTTCCAGAGGGTACTGAGGGAAAGGAGCCAGAGAAAACCCTTAACAAATGGCTTGTGGAGCATCTGAATCTACTGCCTAATGTGGTGAACTGCGAGGCAGAGAGAGCCCATAGAGTCAGCCCTGCACTTGGAGAAGGAGAAAGGCCTAGGCACTGCCTCATAAAATATCTTCATTACTCAGATAAGGAGGCCATTCTAAAGAAAACGAAAGAAAAGGGCCCAATTACTTTTAACAACAAAAAGATCCTTATCTTTCAAGACTACAGCAGGGATTTACAAATGAACTGCCAGAAGTTCAATGAGATTAAATCGAAACTATACAAAATGGGATGGTCATTTGCTTTCCTATATCCAGCCAGGCTCAGGATCGAACGGCTGGGCTCGGCTCCTCGATTTTTCTCCTGTGCCAGAGCTGCAGTGAGATGGGTGGAAGAGGAGGTGATGAGAAGAGGCACTAAGGTCCCCAAGCAATGTAATAGAAGACGAGAAATAAGTTTTGTCTTTGGTTTATTAAGGCTTTGATGGGTCATAGTGCCCTGCAGTGGGTTGCTGGGGCCGGACAAGGCTGATACTGAAATCATCGGCAGCCCCAGGCCGGTGCGGTTCCTGGTTAATGCCTTGGTGGGATAGAGGGGCCCGTCGAAGGCCTGTTTTGGAGCCGGAGCCTTCCCTGCGGCCACGAGAGGCTCAGACAAGGGTAATTACCCATTGCTGGACTAAGTGGGCAAATGGGAGCCTTGCGGTTCAGATCTCCTTGGTCTCGCCTCGGTAAGCCGGCTGTACTGACTCGCATTAGGCCCACAGTATGATAGTCTGTACCCCGACCTGAGCAGGGGCTCAAGTTTCAGCGGAGAATAATCTTTTTAGGCATATCATCTGGGCTGGAGATGGACGGATATTATGTGAGGGGTTTGGAGTTGCATCAGTCTGCCCCAACCTGGTCTGGGGATCAGGGTACCAATGGGGCCTTTGTTTACTTTACTCATCTTACTCTATTCACACCATATTATGCTTTCACTTGCGAAGTAAAAGACAGGCGCTCAAGGACATGTAAAATGTTGCTTAAAAGATGCTCTGCTGTCGCGGCGACATTCTGCTCGCAGCTTGGATTGCTCGCTTGTCTGTGAGAGTGCAGATACTGTTTCAGTCTGCCCTGTTGTTCTTTGGACAAAAGTTTATGCATGCTAAACATTTGTTTTTTTGTTTTTTTTTTTAATTCATGTTTATTGCATATTTCAGCACAGTTATACAATGGTGTAGGATCATTTCCATCACTTGATGGGGTAAAAATTCCCAAGGTGGTAACTCTCTGATTGTTCATGCTTTAATCTAGAACCCAAGTGGCCAATATTATTAGTTAGTGGCTGCAGTATAGATTATATGTAATGGATTTGGAATGTTAAATCAGGGTGACTTTGATAGTTGGGGGGGGTCTGAACTGTGGTGGGGGGTGGCTCACACTGGACAGCAGACTTCTGTACCACTGTGCCTGTCTGCTGGGGAGGTGGGCTCCCCTCTACTCATATAGTTATTGTTGTGAGTGGGGAGATGTTAGTACATCATTTGATGGAGGTGTTTAAAATAGAAAGTTGGATGTTACGGAACTTGGTATGTAGTGCCTTCAGCACGAGTGAAGTGGTCGGACTCGCTGGGGAGGGCATTGGGGGCATATCTGGGAGCTTGTGTCTAAATCAAATGGCGCAGTCATGTGCATTACTAAGCTGGGGATTATGGCAGGTACCATGAATGTTGCTACATGGAACATAAACGGATTGAAATCCGTTGTCAAAAGGAAAAGATTTCAGGCCACAGTGAAAAAGTCTTAAGTGGCATGCAGTTCTCATTCTGGAAACACACATGACAAGGGGGAGGTGGATAGGATGGAATCCACATTGGGGGGTACATGGATATCAGTGACATTCTCCTCCAAAGCCAGAGGGGTGTCTGTATGGTTCCTCAGTGGAGCGCAAGTTACAGTACTGGAAAAAAAGGTGGACCAGGCCAATAGATATGCCCTGGCCAGGGTAGAGGTAGTGAGCCATGGAGAGCTATGTTTGGGTTCGGTATACGCCTTCAATTCTGAAGACCCTGGCTTCTTTCAAAAACCTCTCCCTGGAACTGACTAGTTGGCCTGGACCATGGGTCCTAGGAGGTGATTTCAGTTGTGTGCGGGATTTCGTCCTCGATCACTCGAGCACTACACCCGCTCCCAGTTCCAGGAATGCAAAAGCTCTTGGGGAATTGGAGGCCAAAGTGGGGCTGGTGGATGCATGGAGGCACCTGTATCCATATGGCAGGGACTATAGTTTTTACTCACACGCCCACCGGTCCTGTGCCAGGCTCGATAGGGTCCTGGCCAGTCCATCCCTCCTCCACTCCATACGTGGTGTGGTTTATTCTCTGATCCTACTGTCAGACCATGCTTCCTTGGTCTTGGAGTTGATGCCGGCTAATAGTCCACCAGTGGTCCGGCAGTGGAGACTGGATCCCCTTCTCATGAAGGATCAGGGGTATGTGAATGCGATGGAGAGGGGGAACAAGGAATTCCTGTGGTTTAATAAAAGGGGTGACACCTCTGACAGAACTAGGTGGGTGGCCTTTAAAGCCTACATTCAGGGGCAGTCCAGGGCTTATGCGGTTCATAAGGTACAGGTCTCGAGCCAGGAATTAGAGAAGCTGAGGATCAAAATTGAGGCCTGAGAACAAGCCTACAAAGTTAGGCCCATGCTTGCTCTGTACCAGGTGATCCAGAAATTAAAATGGAGACTCAATGCCCTTAGCCCTCTCTACCCGGGCACTGTTATCATTCTGGCCCAAGCTGCGGCCTACTTTGAAGGAGACAGAGCCAGGAACTATTTAGCCTGGCAACTCTGTAGGAAGGAGGGGGAGAGAGCAGTACATCAGATTCACAGTGCTGCAGGTCAACTAGTTCATGACCCCCATGTTGTAGAGGCTGCATTTGGGGAGTTTTACAAGATCTTATATCCATCAGAGGTGTCCCCTTCAGAAAAGGAACTAGATTTCTACTTTGCTAAGGCTCCCTTGCGAGCCTTGACTAAGGACCAGGCAGAGGGTCTGGCAGTCCCCATCTCCAGAACTGAAATCAGTGTTGCCATTAGATCCTTGAAAAGTGGTAAAGCCCCGGGGCCAGACGGGCTACCCGTTGATTTTTTACAAACTGTTCCACAGGTTATTGTTAGACCCACTGGTGGATATGGTACGAGAAAGTTTAAAAGCTGGTGAACTTTCCCCCTCCACATGGTCAGCTATTATTACCATCCTCCCCAAGGCGGGTAAGGATCCCTCCTGGTGTGCCTCCTATCGGCCGATATTGTTGCTAACATCTGACTATAAAATTTTGGCTAAATCTCTCGCTACGCAGCTGGAGTCTTTACTGCTGGATCTTATACATCCGGATCAAACTGGATTCGTTAAAGGTAGACAAGGGAAGCATAATATTCGTAGAACCCTTAATACCATCTGCCAGTGGGGAAGAAACGTGCAGTCTCATGGGGCGGCAGTGTTGGCAATTGACGCTTAGAAGGCTTTTGATCGTGTGGAGTGGAGGTACCTCTTTGTGAACCTTGAAAGGCTGGGATTCGGTCCTACATTTGTGTCCTGAGTTGAGACACTGTACACCCTCCCAAGTGCCCAAATAATATCTAATGGCCACCTATCACCCCAGTTTAATCTGGGGGCGTGGTACAAGGCAGGGGTACCCACTCTCCCTCCTACTATACATTATGGCTTTAGAGCCTTTAGCAGCATCCATTTGGGTGCACCAGAACATCGGGGGTTTTGTGGGGGAGGAAGAGGAAAATAGCACATTGATTTACTCTTGTACCTGCAAAACCCGGCTATGGATCTGCCGATGGTCAGTGATCTGATAGGGGAATAAGGTCGACTTTCAGGCCACAAAAAAAAAAGAAAAAAAGGAGTAAGGCCGTCAGGAAATGGAGGGTAATGAGTACCAATGCCCGTAGTCTGGGCAACAAGCTCCCTGAACTGGTGGCCTTGATGGAAGAGGGATGCCTGGATATCGTAGCAGTCACAGAAACATGGTACACAGAGAACCATGACTGGGACGTTAACATACCAGGGTACGTAACCTACAGGAGAGGAAGGGGGGGGAGGAGTAGCTCTCTATGTAAAGGAAGGGATAAAAGCAACTGAAAAAAGAGTAAACAGGGAGGAGAGGAGGCACTGTGGGTCACCTTGGAGACTGGAAATGGCACCACAATCCGCACAGGGGTTGTGTACAGACCCCCATGTCAGGGGGAGGGAAAGGACAAGGATATGATAGAAGGCATTCTTAGGATGCCAGAGAAAGGGGAGATACTGTTGATGGGAGACCTGAATATGCCAGATGTTAACTGGAGCACATTTGCTGCAGCCACATCCAAGAGCAGGGCCATTCTCGATGCCCTACAGGTAACATGCCTCAGATAGCTAGTTTCGGAACCCACTCGTGAGGGAGCAATCTTAGACCTCGTACTCTCAAATGGGGACAGTGAGAGGATCTCAGATCTAAAAGTGGGTTGCCATCTGGGAACAAGTGACCATCAAACAGTGTGGTTCACGTTAAACTCAGCTACAGAGTCAAGTCATACAAAAGTGAGGGTACTGGACTTCAGGAGGGCTGACTTTGGCAAGATGGGAGAGTGCCTCAGAAAAGCACTAGCAAACCGACTAGAAGGAGGGGTGGACCAACAATGGGGAATCGTCAAAACTGCCATCACAGAGGCAACAAGCCTTTGTGTGAAGCAAATAAATCAAAACAAAAGAAAAAGCCACTATGGTTCTCAAAAGAGGTGGCGGGGAAAGTCAGGGAGAAAAATATAGCATTCAGGAAGTACGGTATAAGGTAACACAGAAGGAGCAGGACAGAGAGCTGTACCAGTTAAGGCAGAAGGAAGCAGGGTGAGAAGTCAGAATAGCAAAGGCCCAAACTGAGGAAAAGATAGCCAACTTGGTTAAGAAGGGGGATAAAACCTTTTATAGGTACATCAGGGAGCGAAGAAAGACAAAGGGAGGGATGGTGAGGCTGAATAGAATGAACAGTGGGTGGGCAGAGGGGGACAGTGAAAAAGCAGGGATACTGAACGAATATTTCTGCTCAGTATTCACAAAAGAGGAGGGGGAGGTGCCAAATCCAATTAACAGAAGCAGTCTTGATAGGGGGTCGATCCCAGTCCTTTCACAAAGAAAGGGTTCTGAAAGAACTCCTAAAACTGAAGGTGGACAAAGCAATGGGGCTGATGAAATTCACCCAAATTCTAAAAGAATTAAGGGGAGAACTAGTGAAACCACTGACTACCCTTTTTAACAAATCATGGGAGGATGGTGTGGTACCTGAGGACTGGAGGAAGGTGGATGTGATTCCCTTTCACAAAAGTGGGACCAAGACAGAGGCAGGAAACTACAGACCTGTCAGTTTGACCTCTGTGGTTGGGAAAGTGATGGAATCACTTCTGAAGGAAAGAATTGTTGAGTACCTAGAGGCCAGTGGGGCACAGGACCCAAGACAGCATGGGTTCACAGCGGGAAGATCATGTCAGATGAATCTAATTGATTTCTTTGACTGGGTGACCAAATTAGTAGACCAGGGAGGGGCTGTGGTCATGGCCTACCTAGACTTTAGCAAGGCATTTGACACAGTCCTATACAAAAAGATTAATAGTCAAATTAACCAGCCTGGGAGTGGGTCCCAGGGTGGTAGCCTGGTAAAACATTGGCTGAACAACAGGACACAGAAGGTAATTGTAAATGGAGTCCACTCTGAAGAAAGAGGGGTTGTTAGTGGGGTACCGCAGGGTTCAGTACTGGGTCGAGTCCTTTTTAATGTCTTTATAAGTGACATTGCAGAGGGACAGGAAGGAAAAGTATGCCTCTTTGCAGATGACAAAAAGATCTGCAACAGGGTTGATACACAATGAGGCGTGGAAAGGAAGGGACTTGGCAAGGTTGGAGGAATGGTCGGAAGTCTGGCAGCTAGGATTCAATGCAAAAAAGTGCAAAATAATGCACCTGGAAAACAAAAACCCTGGGGAAGATTATACAATGAGGGGGGAGGTAGTAACAACAACAAAAAAAGAAAGAGACCTGGGGGTAAGCATATCAGATGACCTTAAGGTTAGTAAGCAATGTGAGAAGGTGGTAGGGAGGGCTGGGGGTATACTGGGATGCATAGGGAGAGGCATCACCAGCAAAAAACAGAAAGTTGTTATCCCTCTGTACAAACAGTTGGTGAGACCCCATCTGGAGTACTGTGTCCAGTTCTGGAGACCCCATCTCCGCAAGGACATAGACAGGATAGAGGTAGTCCAGAGGAGGGCAGCTAGGATGGTGCAGGGTCTGCAAGAGAAGCCATACGAGGAGAGACTAAAGGAGCTTAATATGTATACCCTTGAGGAAAGGAGGGAGAGGGGGGACATGATAGAAACTTTTAAGTACCTCAGTGGAATCAACAAAGTCCAAGAGGGTAGCATCTTTCTGAAAAAGAGACGTGCAAGAACAAGGGGACACAATTTAAAGATGGGGCGGGTCAGGGGTAATGTAGGAAGTATTTTTCACTTGAGGGTAGTGGATGCATGGAACAGCCTTCCTGAGAAGGTTGTGGTGTCTAAAACTGTGGGAGAATTCAAGAATGCATGGGACAGACATAAGGCAATTGTTGTGGGGGGTAGGAAGAAATAGACTGTTGGTTAACTAGGATCTGCGGCTTATCCTGTAGGTAGGGAAATGGGCAGACTAGGTGGGCCAAGCGGTCCTTATCTGCTGTCAGTCTATGTTTTTTTGTTACAAGGTCAATTGGACAAAAAGCAAAGTTCTCCCTGTGGGAAACTGGGACAGGTAGCTTTAATATCTCATCTTAATGGGCTACAGCTGGTCCCTAAAATTAAGTACCTTGGAATACTTATTTCCAATAAGATCAGTTCATTATATGCCACAAACTATAAGCCATTGGTTCAAAAATTAGCTGAAGACTGTGCTAGATGGACCAGTCTCCCACTGTCTTTGATGGGGAAGGTGGTGATGGTTAAAATGTTGATCTTACCAAGATGCCTTTACTTATACCAATCCCTCCCTAATAAAGTTCCTAATACCCACTTTAGACGTGTTAATGCCATCATTCACAAATTTATTTGGCAGGGTAAATCAGCTCGAGTGGGTAGGGCCATCCTACAGCTGCCCCAGAAGATGGGTGGGTTGGGTCTCCCGAATCTTTTTTTCATATTATTTTGCAGCTCAACTGGCATATTTACCCATCAGACTAGACCCAGGCATATACAGTTGGCTTGCGCTGGAGGAGGGAGAAGTGAGCAGACACCTGAGCAGGGTATGTTGGTTGAAACATTATGGAAGGGAAAGCAGGTGTAAGTACATAATCCCTTTCTGGCCACGACCCTGAGAGCCTAGTATAAAGTTCACTCTCTTATTAAATGGTCACTTGCTCCCTCTCATTTCACACATGTGGTCAAAGCTGCAAAGTTAAAAGGCTCATACTCTGTGCCCCTGTTACAGAGGCTGCAAGATTGGCAACGTAGAGGCCTTAAATTCATATGTCAGATGAAAGGGGACACCATTCTGAGCTTTCAGTATTTGCATAACAATTGAGGCATACCTCGGGGTGACTTTTTTGTTTATCTGAAACGTAGGAATTGTCCGGGGTCAGTCCTTGGGGCTGAGGAAGGGTGGGCATCCCCCTCACCATTTGAAGAAGAGTTGTTTAGGCCTCAACCTGGTAAGAAACTACTGACAGCATATTACCAGATCCTTCATGGGGGAGACTGGGCCCCGCTGGGTAGAACCCTGGAGTAAGGATCTGGACATAGATGTAGATGTCTCAATATGGGAACGGGGCTACAAAGCATTGGATGATTTATTCTAGAAGTAATCAGCTTAGGCAAGTGCAGTTTAACTTCATGTTCAGAGCCTATGTTGCTCCTGTTAGACTGTAGCGAATGGACCCGACTAGACCTGGTTGTGTTGTCCTAAATGCTTGGACGAGTCTGGTGACTTCATTCACCTAGCCTTGCTCTGCCCAAAAGTGACTCCTTTTGGCATGAAGTCCATAGGATTATGTCACGGGTGTTGGGATTTTGCCCTCCCTGTAGTCCTGCAGAATTTCTCCTGGGGGCTGACCCTGTATGTCTGGCTGGCAGATCATATGATCCCTTGTGGTCCTTAGCTCTGATCAGTGCCCGAAAGATGATAGCTCAGTCATGGATTGCACCCTCCCTCCCCCGACTGTCCAACAGTGAGCTAACAATCTTTGCATCTGCATGTCCATAGAAAGGGCTCAGTGGATGGCTATGGGTAAGAAGAGGTATTTGAGAATACCTGGGATCCTCTTATACAGTGCCTTCAGAAAGTATTCACTCCTTGGATCTTGTCACATTTGTTGTGTTACTACCAGAATTTTAATGCATTGAAATGATCCCCGATTCACACAGCATACTCAACAATTTAAGGGGACAAAATATTTTTATTGTGTAACAAAAATTTATGAAACATTAAAAACTGAAATATCTTGTTTACTTAAGTATTCACCCCCCAAGTCAGTACTTTGTAGAAGCACCTTTGGCAGCAGTTACAGCTTTGAGTCTTCTTGGGTATGTCTGTTTCAGCTTTGCACATGTGGATTTTCGCCCATTCTTTCTTGCAGATTTGAGCAAGCTCTGTCAAGTTGGGTGGGGAGCGTCGGTGAACCGCAATCTTTAAGTCTTTCCACAGATTCTCAATGGGATTCAAGTCTGGGCTTTGGCTGGGCCACTCAAGGACATTTACCTTCTTGTTCTGAAGCCACTCCAGTGTTGCTTTGGCTGTATGCTTGGGGTCGTTGTCCTGTTGGATCGTAAATCTTCGCCCTAGTCCATGGTCTATTGCAGACTGATGCAGGTTCTCCTCAAGGATGTGCCTGTATTTGGCTCCATTCATTGTTCCCTCTATCCTGACAAGTGCTCCAGTCCCTGCTGCTGAAAAGCATCCCCATAACATGATGCTGCCACCACCATGCTTCATGGTAGGGATGGTGTTACATGGGTGATGAGCTGTGTTCGGTTTGCACCAGGCATAGCGCTTTGCATTCAGGCCAAAGAGTTCAATTTTTGTTTCATCAGACCAGAGAATCTTTTGCCACATGGTCTCAGAGTCTGCCACGTTCCTTCTTGCAAACTCCAGGCATGCTATTATGTGGCCTCTTCTCAGGAGTGGCTTCCATCTAGCCACTCTCCCATAGAGGCTACATCTGTGAAGTGCTGCAGAGATTGTCGTCCTCTGGACAGGTTCTCCAGTCTCAGCCATGGAAGTCTGTAGTTCTGTCAGGGTGGTCATTGGGTTCTTGGTCACTTCCCTGACCAAGGTCCTTCTTGTCCGGTTGCTCAGTTTGGGAGGACGGTCTGCTCTAGAAAGAGTCTGGGTGGTTCCGTAATCTTTCCATTTCCTAATGATGGACATGACTGTGCTCCTGGGAACTTTCAACACCCTAGAAATGTTTTTATACCCCTCCCTAGATCTATGCCTCCTCACAATTCTATTACGGAGTTCTATGGACAGCTCCTTGGTCTTCATGGTAGAGTTTCTGCTCTGACATGCACTGTCAACAGTGGAACCTTATATGGACAGGTGTATTTCCTCTGAAATCATCTCGACCATTTGCATTGACCACAGGTGGACTCCATTCAAGTTTTAGAGTGATCTCACAAGGAAATTGGATGCACCTGAGCTCAATTTGGAGTGTCATAGCAAAGGGGGTGAATACTTATCAAATCAAGACATTTAAGGTTTTTATTTTAAATTACATGTACAAAAAATTTCAGAAGTTTCATTCCACTTTGACAGTATAGGGTAATTTATGTAGATACATGACAAAAAAATCCCATATAAATGTATTTTAATTTGAGTTTGCAACATCACAAAATGTGACAAAATCCAAGGGGGGTGAATACTTTCTTAAGGCACTGTACATGCAATTGAGCGGGGTACGTTCCTGGCATGATTCTTGCACCTGAGTTTATCCCCATGGTGGCGCCAAGATTAGATTGAAAGGGGTGAGTTCCTCTTTTCCTTTTTAAACCCCATGGGGGGGGGGGCATTTGCTGCGGTCTGGTAACTGTGGTGCCCTGGTTTGTGTACCCTTATAACATATGCTATTACTAATACTCCCTAAATGCTCGCTTAAAATCTTTGTGCAATATGAAGTGTACAAAGTGTATGATTGTACAATGCTGTAAAATCCTACCTATCTTTCAAAAAAATATATTGGGGGGGGGACATCACTCAGAAGGACAGAAACAGTTTCACTGTTTTCAGTTACTGCAGAGCAAGTTAACAAATGTTGATTTAAAGAAAACCACAAAACCAAACAGCATGAAATTTTCAGGAAACACTAATCATGACACAGGGACTTGGATTCAGTCTGTTTCAAGCTTTTATAAAAATATGGAAAAAAAAAAATTGCCGTTGATCAAGATTTTTTTACATTAGGAGACTGGTGCTGCCAGCAGGCGTAAAAAGCACTCAGTCCAGAATAAGCAGGAAATAGTGAATCGATCTGTGTGTATGTGTGTGTGTTGGGGGGTGGGTTGGATTTGGCCCAGAGAGGACTGAGACATAGTGGTTGTAGCAGCCATTGGCACAGCAGGTAGGTGTGGAAGAACAAGAGGAGGAAGACCAAACTAGCGGAGAACAGGGATACAGTTGTGCATATGTAAACATCAAGTGGCTCCCCTCCTTTCCCACCCATCAAGCCCTGTCACCCACCATCTCCTGGACAAATCTGGCCTCATATCCCCCATGGATTGCGCCCCCCCCACCATGGTGGGGCCATAGGAGGGAGTCCTTCTGATGTTCACATCCAGATACAGTTGAGCCAAGTCCCCCTGTGGCAGTGCCAGGGCAGGGTGGCCTGCCCCCCCCAACCCCTCTGTCTACATCCAGATACAGTGGAGCCAGGGCACAGCTGGTGGTGCAGGGCCTGTGGCTGGCAGGAGCTTCATTCAATTGACAGGGTTCTGTTTCCTGTTTTCTCCCTGGACCCTGCCTACCTCCCCAATGTCGGGCCTTGCCCCATCAGATTTCATATGCACACGTGTACCACTGTGAAAGAGGCAAGCTCCTTGGCCCACCACAGAGGTTGCTAGTGTGGTGGGGCCCAAAGCATGCCTCTCTGGCTGGGAGCACTGCCATGCAGCAATGCCTGTCCAGTCCCAGGACTGGGCCAGCCAGCTTCCCCAGCTCATGTCGAGATTGGGTTGCCAGTGGGGGAGCACATAGCACTATCCTCTGGGCCCCTGGTGAGCTACTTTTGTAAAATGCTATAGCTTTGGAATAGCAGAACCAGAGGGTCAGTGGAGTGGAGCTAGTGTCCTGCAGGACTGAGACTGATGAGGTTGCCTTTGTGATTCAACCAACTGTGTGACTGTAGAAAGGAAACTTAAATAATTGCAACACAGAGTGCAAAATCCTTGCAGAATATTATAAACAAAATTAATAAAGACTGTAGTCTCTAAAAGACTAAAGGGACAGGCTAAAGTTGGAAGGAGAAGGAAACTTTGTGGTAATAATATAAATAAATGCCCTCATGTATTTATTTAAAGATTTTTTTTCATCAGAAGAGAATACTGAGCTGCAAGCAGGTAGTTGCCATATGTGTCCGGTATGTGTGTGTTGTGGGGGGGGGGGGGGTTCACAGGAGTAATACAGAATAAATGGGTGCAAGAAAGAACAGTTAACTCGGGCAAAACACAAAACTATATACAGTGTGAACAGGAGTGCACAGGAGTACACGTGCAGTAGTCAAAAACAGATTTAGACCCCAGAAGTTATGCAGGTAGGCAATAGTCCACAGCAGAGTGTTCAGTAAGACAGATCTTGCCACACAGTCCAAATGGGTTGCAAAGCTGGAAGTGCAACCGAGTGCTTTCAACTATCTGGGAGATGCTGTAAGATATGTACAACTGCACACCTTGGAGTGGGCTTCTGTAATTATGAAATGACTCATTTAGGCACAAAAATGTCTGAAAGAAATATTTTAAATTTCACTGCGAGCCAGACGTGCTTTAAACCAAGTTTTACTGTACAGTCACATGATGTGGTTCGACCAGTCATATTCTTCCCTTTCTCACTGGTATTTTAAAAGAAAATGTAAACAAGCTAATTGTTGCAAAAAGGAGTGCAAAAATCAGTCATCACCACAACAATCACAATACCTCATGCAGTTTCCCAGAATCCTCCATGACTTGATGTCACCGGTGGGAATCAGGTGTTGGAATTTCGATTGCCTACTATGTGTCCAAAGGATTTTTACTTCGACATGCCTGTCATAGTTTTTGTGTCATTCCCTGTTGTTACTAGACATTCATTAACTGCTGGGTTTCCCATGCTCACCAACTAGTGACCAAAACTCTTAAAAGCTATGACATCATCTTAGAACCCTGAGACGTTTGGTTTTATTTATTTTTATTTATTTATTTAGTTTTTGTTAACCGGGTAAGTGCATTAGCCAGCAAGTGACTATTTTCAGGCACGACCCAGGAGGTACAATTACAATACAAGTAGAACAGTGCAGATTACACAGTACATGTACAGGTACATTGATACAAGCATACAATTTTGATAAGAAAGCAGAGGGTACTGGAGGAAGGACAGATTTTGGATAGGGTATGGGGAAGCTGGTGGGGGGGGAATGTGGTCTGGGAAGGGTAAGTGCATAGCTCAAGTAGATGGGAGGTGGTGGGGCTGGAAGACAAGGTAAGAGAACTCCTCCAATTGGGTTTGCCGCGAATCTAAGGAGAGTGTACAGGGGCAGGCAGGAGAGGAAAGGTAGAGTGGGACAGCGAAAGGATTACGGCTTTAGTGGTGAGAGGCAGGAGTATGTAACCGGGCTCATGGAACTAATTCCCGGTAAAGAGGTGCAGCCGGGGGGGGGTGGACAGGGGTAGAAGAGGTAAAGGGCTGGTCAGCAATTGGTAGGAAAGAAAAGCGTATAGACCATAGGTAACGGAGAACAGGGAAGGGTTAGGGTAGTGGTACACAGGGGGCCGTGCTGAGAACGGAACCAGTAGGCATGAGTACGACTGTTTTAGGGGAAAAAACATGGGACCGAGATCAGACTCACGGGAACCTTGTGATGGGATGAGAGGCAGGAGACAGTCGCCCGGCTGGTGGGTGCCAAAAACTGGTCAGGGGTTGGAAACTGGACAAGCAAGGGGTTCAAGAAATAGACAGGTTTAATAAACGAGCATGGTGACCCACGGGGAGGGGGGGAGGTAGAAACCGGTGACAAGGAAAGGAACAGGGTAGCGTGGAAAATATGGCTTTAGCAGTGAAATGCTTAGTCACGTCCGGGCTTGTGGACACGTGAAGCGGCAGGGCAGAAAGGGGACTCAGTCACAGGGGGAGAGTTAAGGCAACATACTGCTTTAGTGAGAAAAGGCGCTGCAGCGACTCAGAGCGCGGAACTGATGCCGGCAAGGAATACTAGTGGTTGTCGGTGGGGGGGGGGAGATGAGGAGAGACCAGTACCAGATTACAATAAGATTTAGTGCAAAACAGTATGATGGGAAAGCAGGTTCAAACAATAGTAAGGTATTGGCAATTTTATACACAACGTCAGTAACAATAAGGTGACTGGAGACATTTGTAATACACATAAGACAGTAAAAACGTCAAATGTCATAACACAAGGTTAGAGAAGGTAAAGTGACTAGGCATTTATAAGACAGTATAGCCATATAAGTTTCTTTGTAAACATAATATAAAGTGCAAGCAGTCCAAAAATAACCGGTTTGCAAGGCATCAAAATAGGGGAAAGGTAGACGAATGGACATATACAAGGGAAAAGGAGGTGGACTTAGATTGGGGGAGGGGGAGGTCCAGGAGGAAGGATTTAGGTAGGATCAAAACAGGTACATTGGTCCATAGAAGTAAGGTGATTCCGTAGTCTTCGCTTGAAAGCAAGGTGTGAGGAAGCACGTCTAAGGTCCATAGGTAGTGAGTTCCATAATTGGGGGTCAGCATGCCTAAATGCACCAGAGCCCTTGGAAGTGCGGCAGAGGGGAACAATTAGTAAAGACCTTTCAGACGATCTCAGCTCACGTGAAGGGATAGTAGGCTGGAGCAGTTCAGATAGTGTAGCAGGTTTCATCACTCTGATTATGGAGTCTGAGAGGCAGCAGAGGTAGTACTGTCTGGTGGAGGAGGGGGAAAGCCAGCCTAGGTCTTTATAAAGTTGACAGTGATGTTTAAGGCGAGGTGCCTATGATGCACGTCGGCAAACATTATTATAGGTGGTATCCCATTTTTGTAGTGCAGTTTTATTTACATGTCGGCAAACATTATTATAGGTGGTATCCCATTTTTGTAGTGCAGTTTTATTTGCCATGGTTAGGATGGGAGCGCAGTAGGACAGAGTTGGCAGGAGGATTCCCCTGGCAATGGCAAGCTTGGCAGTGGGTGTGAGCATGTAGTTAGTCCTGTAGGCAGCCCCCAGTTTGCAATTGACCGTTTTGCAGGTTTCTAGGATGTGCTGGTTCAGGTCAAGGGATTGGTCAAGCAGTATGCCCAGATAGCGGAACGTGCTTACAGTCTCGAGAGGGGTTCCATTTAGGTCAAGTATATTCAGTGAAGATGAGCATGATCGAAGTTTATGGGTTGTTCCCAGGAGCATGGCTTTTGTTTTGCTCGCATTAAGTATGAGGCGATGAGTGTTTAGCCAGTGTTGAGCCGAGTGGAAGGCAGATGTCAGAGTGGCATTGAGGTGGTTAATACAGCCTGAACGAGCTTAGATAACTAGGTCGTCAGCATAGAGTAGCGAGGCACCCGATGTTCTACTGCTGGGCAGATTATTTATGAACAGTGAAAATAGGAGAGGGCCTAGTATTGAGCCCTGCGGTACTCCAATGTTGATTGTGGTGCTGTCAGAGATAGCAGAGTTGAGTTTGACCGCTTGTGTCCTGTTTGTTAGGTAGCTTCTGAACCAGGTTGTTACAGGGGATGAGAAGCCAAGATTTTTAAGGGTAGTAAGCAGAAGGGGGTGATCCACGAGGTCGAAAGCCTTGGTGAGGTCGATGAACACAGCCCCAGTTAGATGACCTTCATCCATGTTTGTAAGAGTATCAGAGGTAAACTTCGCTAGTGCTGTTATGGTACTGTGATGTTTCCTGAAACCATGTTGTGCCTCACAGAGTGAGTTTGAGGAGTAGAGGAATTCGATGGCCTGGGTGGCTACTATTTTCTCAAGAATTTTACCAAGGACCGAGAGAATGGCAATGGGTCTGTAGTTCGATATTTCGTTTTTGTTCCCTTTTTTGAAAATGGGGGTGATTCTAGTGGCCTCCCATATCTCTGGGACTGTGCCCGTGGAGAGGGACAGTGTGAAAATCCTGGCTAATGGATAGGAGATGAGATGGGCAGCAGCTTTCAGCAGTCGTGGTTCCAGTGTGTTAGAGCCAGGGCTGGTGTTATCAGATATGACATTTAGGAGTTTAAGAACTTGATTTCTAGTCACAGCCTTGAAATAAAAAGTTTTTGTTGCACTTGTTGAGGGCCACTTGTTGATGCATCGGTTTTCCCTTTAGTAGAGAGTGGCTGAGGGGCAGCAGGTGCAGTATTTAGGGTGGACGTATAGGAAGATAGGTCAGAGAACTGTTGATTGAAGGCGTTGGCTATGGTAAGGGAGTCATTGCAGTGGATACCGTGAAGAATAATTTCCGAGGGGGTGACAGATTGCGGGGTGCCAAGGAAGGTTTTGATGTGACTCCAGAGTTTACGTGGATCTTTAGAGGAGCTGGTTAATAGATTCTGGCAGTATTTGCTTTTTGCAAGCCTAATTTGTTTTTTGCAGTCACTTCTATGCTGTTTGTAGATAAGATGATCCCTGGGTAGGCCAGTAGTCTTGTATTGTTTCCAGAGCTTGTCCCGGGTTTTGAGTTTGTGGAGTAGTTCTTTATCTAGCCATCTTGTTTGTTGCCCCCTGACCCTTCTCTTTATTTTCGGTACATGCCGCCTTTGTACTTCACCAAACCTGGTCAGGAACACGTCCAGGGCGACCTCAGCACTAGTTGCAAGGAAGATTTCAGACCAGTCCGTGTTGGCAATGTCAAGAAGAAAGGCTTGTAGATCCAGTTTTGCAAAGTTAGTGAAGGTGATCAGGCGGGAACGAGGAGCAGGTGGCGGGCAGGAGCGCCAGTGGCAGACCATGGGCGAGTGGTCCGTTAGAGAGTCAGCCAGGACGGCTACTTTGGTTACATGGTCCGGTCTATTTTTGAGGATCCAGTCTAATTGTGTTCCTGATTGGGAGTTAGTCATTCTTGTATTCTCATTTATTAACTGGTGGAAGTTGTGCCTTTGAACTAGTGATGCCAGGGTACTATGATTTGGTCCCAGCCAGTTCAGATTGACATCACCTAGCAGGATGGTCTCATTCATGTTCACGATTTGTGATGCATGCTGAAGTAGTTTCTGGAGACTTTCCAGTCCACCAGTGGGTGGATTGTATAGACATAGGATGTGCAGGTACTTCGCTCCTAGGGCCAGTGTTGCATGCAGTGATTCACAGCGCATCTGGGGACTAGGGCTGGGGGCAGCTTTTAGCATAAGGTGACTTTTGTAGTAGATGGCGACACCCCCAACCCGCTTAGAACCAGTTCTGTCCTGACGGATGATAGCATATCCAGGCAGGGTACAATGTGCATCCAGGATGCTAGGTTTTAGCCATGTTTCAGTGAGGCATAAGATGTCAGGATTAACCAATTGTGTCCAGGCCTCAAGCTCAGTTAAGTGACCTAGAGACTTCTGATATTCATGTGAGCAATTACAAGGCCTTTATTTGGTTTGGCTATGGTGTTAGCAGGTGTTGCTTGGGTGCGGACCAGGGTTAGGTTCAACGTCACCAGATAACAAGAGTAGCCTTTGAGCTAGGAACTCAAGCAGCGCCTTGAGGAGCATATTATGATTTTTATGTTTTTTCCTATGCTGCGAGTAGAACATAAGTGATAGGTATGTACATCCTTTTTTTTGGAAAACGTAGTGAAAAACAGGTATAGGGAGGTGGTATGAGAGGAGCAGGTTAGAGAAACTAAAGTCACTGGTTAACGGTACCTTTAGCTTCTCATCAAGGGGCAGAGACAGAGAGATGCTGTTAAGTCCAAGCGGGAGAAACAGACAGAGAGAAAGAGTTAGTCCTATATGACTGATGGTCAAATACGAGGGCATCTTGTGGAGGAGGAGCATGGTGCTTAAGTTCAAGAAAAAGAGCGGAGTATTGGAAGGAGCAGTGCAGAGAGGGGTAGAGAGAGAGAGAGAGAGAGGTCGGCAGTGTCTAATTGAAATTTCCCGTAGGACTGGGGTAGATTTGGGAGTGAGCGTATTCTGCAGTGACGGAAGAAGTCGTAAGGACGGCGCAGAAAGGCGGGCTTAGTTAAGGCAGGGGGCTGAGCAGCTACCTAGTAGAGATAGGAAACTAGCCACATGAGCGAGGACTAACGCCCCTTAGTCATTGCATGTTTGTCATAGTGACTGGCAGAGTAGCTGGGGACTCTTCTGCTTGAAAACTTTCTTCAGAACTTCTGTGATTCAAACAACAGGAATCCGTCAGTGATGCCGCAAAATAAGCATCATCCCGCCAGAGTGCGATGCCCCCAAGATAGAACTTTATGCTAATTTTAAAATTTAGAATGCAAGTTCAAACTCCGCACTGTTTTCACTCTCTCTAGTATTCTAACATCAGATTTGTTTCTCCATCCGAAGAGAGCAGTCGCCCCGAAGTACTGCCGCAGTCTTCTAGTTCAGAGTTTGTTTTACTTCTAACATTTTATTAGTTTTCTAACTTTCACAGTTAGGTTTTGGCAACTATGTGTTAGATATTTTATTTTTATTTTACTATATATTTTGCTGTTTTCTTTGGTTCCCAATCAGTTCCAGGAACCAGAGAAGGCAGCACTGCAATGTGATTCCTGCCTGAAGGGAACCATTTGCGTTTGTTTAAATAAACCAGAAACTGCTGACTTTTTAGTTATATATTGTCGGATTTTGACCAAATTAACACCTGGTTCCCGTTTTAGGGAACCAGACTGTCTTCCCATACAAGCCTACTTGTAAATTATAAAATAATGCTTTCTCACTATCTATGAGGAAAATATTTAAAATATTTTATTTGTGACTGGGAACCAAACAAATTATTTTTTTTACCAGCTCTTTGATTGTTTGGCATGACTGATGGACCAAAAAAGTATACAGGACCAACAGGCTTCAAAAACTGTACAATTTGCTTTCAGCTCCTGGCAAACGCAAACTGCCACAAACTTTAAGGGCCAGATATTCAAAAGGGTTGCACATGGCGCAACAGTGTTGCTCCATACACAACCCACTGATGCACCCCGGTGCGATATTTAAAAGGGAAAAGTGTGCCTGCACAAATCCCGATGCGCCGGGGTGCATCATTAATGTATGCAGGCACAGGCAGGGGGGCATGCCCATGCATAAACTGCACAGCCCGATATTCAGACGGGCTGTGCAGAGTTATGCATGCGCAACCCCTACCTGCGCCTGCATAACTTTATGCCAGAAAAAAAAGATCAAGTCGAGGACCACCCACAGGTGAGCTGCCA
The DNA here is from genome assembly GCA_016271365.2 of Neoceratodus forsteri. Taxonomy (NCBI): domain Eukaryota; kingdom Metazoa; phylum Chordata; order Ceratodontiformes; family Ceratodontidae; genus Neoceratodus; species Neoceratodus forsteri. The sequence goes on along the minus strand of CM057450.1, from coordinate 767,142,546 downwards.
GCAGCTGCCACCTGTGGGTGGCCCTCCCCTTGTTCCCGCCACACCTGGTGGCATCCCCCATGCCCCGATCGTGGGCTGAATTCCCCTTCCCAGTAGCCTAATCGCGGGCATGAATGCACCCTCCACCCTCAGCAACCCGATCGGGCATAATATGATGTTTCCCCCCACCCGAATAGCCAGATCGTGGGCGTAATATAATGTTCCCCTCCCATAACCCAATCAGTGTACAACGATCTCCAACCCCTCAGAGCTCCAATCACGGGCATGACTGCATCCCCACCCCCCGAGTAGCCCGATCAAGGGCATCAGACCTCCCTCCCCAATGTCCAATATCCCTTGTGGTCCAGTGGACCTAGAGTAGCCTGATCGTGGGCGGCATCCATACCCCCAGTATGTCATCCCTGGTGATCTAGTGGCCCCACCCGCCCACGAGCCCCACCACCCCACCCCCATCAGCCTGCAGCGGCAGCGCCCCACCCGCCTGCCGCCCGCCGCCTGACAGCTGTAGGGCTGCACGCCCGTGGTTCAGGCATGAGCCAATGGGCATGCAGCCTATACTTGCAGAGTAGTCCAGATATGTGAATGAATGAATTCATTCACATATCTGAACTGCCTTTATTAGAGGTGCACACCCATTGTTCTGCTCTGAACCAATGGGCGTGCAGCCCTACCGAGCTGTCGGGTGGCAGGGCGGCAGGCGGTGGGTGCTGCTGCACCGCTGACAGGGGAGCGGGGTGGGGGCCCGTGGGCGGGTGGGGTGGGGCCACTAGATCACCAGGATGACATACTTGGGGTACGGATGCCTCCGATTGGACTACTCTAGGTCCACTGGACCACCAGGGATATTGGAACATTGGGGAGGGGAGTCTGATGCCCGCGATCGGGCTACTGGAGGGGGTGGGGTGCATTCATGCCCGCCGATTGGGCTACTTCCGGGGGTTGGAGACCGCTATGCTCGCGATCGGCTATTGGGGATATTTATGCCCATCAGGCTATTCGGGAAACATATTATGCCTACATCGGGCTGAGGGGGTGGGGAATATCATTTTATGCCCGCGATCGGGCTACGGGGGGGGAACTATTATACCCGCGATCGGGCTGCAGGGGGCGTCGGTCCCTGACGGTTGCTGCCTGGCAGGGCGCCAGGCGCAAGTCGTCTGTGATCGGCGCACCTGCATGCTAATGGCCTGCAAACGGACCATAATTAGATGCAAATGGCCCCCCATGCACCTTGCATAAATTGTGGCCCCATTTGCATGTCACCTTTTGAATATCTCAGGTGCTGCGCATGGCGCAATGGAACTTGCGCCACCGCATCTGAATGCTCCACTCTGACCACTTGCGGTGGCGCAGTTCCACTGCGCCATGCACAGTGGGTGTGGCCAGGGGGCGATATTCAAAGAAGTTGCTCAATAGCGCAACTCCGTTGAATATCGCCCTGGCCACACCCCTGCTCAACTTTTTTGAGCAGCGCAGGGGCTTGCGCCACAGAATGATGCAGTTTGATATCTGGGCCCAAGTGCCTTAGATCAGATCATGATTTGTTATTTTTGACTTCTGTAAAAAGTTTTGCCCTAAAACTCGAAAGAAAAGGACTGAAAACTAGAGAAGAATTAATGGTTTCTCACTCTGGCTGTATTTCATCAAGGAACAGTAAATGCTCTGAGGGAGTTCTAATGATGGTGGAAAGCACACAGCGTTTTTTATTTTTCTTAGGCAGCAGTCCCTGTCAGACGTGAGAGATAAAAAGGATAAAGCTGCTCTGTCATCAGACACACATGGTAGAGATGATAAAGATACCAGGGTGTGTGAAAGGGGGAATCCTGGTTCTCAGAAGACACGGTCAAAGCATGGCAGTTTTTCCACGCCTTCCAGGTTATGGGAAAATACGTCTGCCCACCCGCCTCTCCGGCTCAGATCTCAGACCATTTACCTGAGGAGGACATGTGTTATGAAGGGAGGAGGAAGGTGAAACCTATAGACGCTAACGGTTCACCTGGCCAAGAGTTTGACTCCCCTCCTAGGCCCACAGAGGATTTTACCTCTTATTCCACATTTATCAAACAGATGGTAGACACCCTCAGCATCCCCTTTCATGAAACAGAGGAGGATGAGGAGGAAGTGGAGTTCATGGACATGATGGGGCTAACCCCCACAAGGAGGCTGCTAGTTCCTCCACAGATCACTTCAAAAGCTAATTTGAAAATCACATACAAAAGCGAAGTTTGGCTTCCAATCACCACCCTGCAAAAAGAGCCAGTACAGTTCTTGCTTATAGTTCTATATTCTTTATTTAGAAAATCCAGGATAAAATCACCAGGCAGACTAGGTGTATCCAGAAAGCAGGGGTGACACCCCCTTCCCTATGTCACAGCCAACGTTTTTGTGCTTCTCACACTTTCTCAAGGCCTTCAAATGTGAGTAACTCTCTTTGTTTGGCTCAATCCTTGTTGTTTAGCCACCTTTTTCTACAGCTTACTTTAAAAATCATGTGTGCAGCCGCTGGGTTTCTGCTTGCGATGCCAATGACCCAGGTTAGGTGACGGATTAGAGAGTCGGAGGGCTGGCCGGGGGGGTGGGGATTGAGCATCCTAGGGATGGCTTTCCTTCTCTGGGAGGAGGGGGTTGCGGTGTACAGTGCCTGACTGACCTCCATGCTGCCCAGTCACTCTGCCAGTGATACAGCGATTCTAGTTCCAGTGGTGTGATCCACTCCCGCGGATCCACCCTGGCGAGCAAGTCAAGGATGTTTCCTGGTGGTGATCCCACTGGGCTCCTTGACTACATGTCCGTCGGGCCGTGTCTGGCCATGGACCCCGCCCAGAGGGGGTAAACCTGGGTGATCGCCATATCAAGGTAAGTCCCGGGGGATGGGGGGGTGGAGGTCTGAGAGAGCCGGGGGCCGAGCCTCTGGGTGTGGGGCAACACACACAAAAAAAAAATCACGTCAGCACCTAACTTAGCTGCTGGTGTTGATAAGTTGAAAAGGTGTATCAGATGGACAGTAGGTGGAATACATGTATGCCCATCCTGATTATGAAGGAATGGTCCAGGCAGTTGTTTGAGAGAAGGTCATGGTGCCTGTCTCTGCACAGCCCCCTGAGAAGGACTCCAGGAAACGGGATACTATCGCCAAAAAATATAATTCACAACAGCTTCCCTGCTACCAAGGCAGCAGCTTATTTGGCATACTGTAGTTCATTGAACAGAAGCCGCTTGATTCTGTAAAATTTTGTGTTTTGACCTGCGTCTTGTATTGCAGACTCAATTTTTTTTTTTTTTTTTTGGCGCCTCCCCTTCTTCCTGGCTGCCCACTCCTTTGGGTCTCTAGCGTCCCTCCCGACTGCCTGCCCCGACTCCCACACTGACTACCAACCTCATATGGCAGTCCCCCAGGGTAACCCGGCGTATCCTTTCGCCGGGCAGGTCCCCCTCCTCCGAGGGAGAAGGCACCGGTGGGGGCGGCCAGCGCACTCTCTTCTATTGGCCCGGGGTACTGCCAAGGTGTGTCGGGCCTGGGATCGGCAGCGGAGGACAGAGAGACCGTCATCCAGCCAGCCAGGAAGCATTTTCCTGGTTTTCTGTGGGGAGTGACATCCTGACGTCAAGGCATACGCTGGATGTCTGTCACTCCCCTTAAGCACCGTACCCAGGCGTCACTGCTGTGCTCCCAGCCTCCACCAGGAGTCAGTGTGCACCGGTGCGCCTCCCAACGGAGAAGGAGAGCTGTCCCCGGACGCTCCATCCTTCTCCCCAGCAGCCCTCCAGCGACCCGAGTCCGTTCCCGAACCCGGTCGCCAGTGTCCCAGATGGAAATCCGACCGCTGCGCCGACGGGCCAGCTGCAGACTCAAATTTTTAAGTGTGATAAATAAAATACTATACAGCCTGACTTTGGGCAAGTATATTTGAACTGATCTACTTCATAGTAAAATAAGCATGACAAACATGAGCCAAGATAATAAATTTAAAAGAAATACAATAATCATCTTTACAGAGATAAGTCACTGAGATTCCCACCTACAATACTTTATCTGACATGAATTCATCCCTAATTAGAAGTTGTGGCTTATATTTGAGGGTGGCTTTTATTAAAAGTGTTCATTATGACCTGTGGCTTCTATTTTTTTTTTTGTGTGTGTGTGTTTTTGTGTGTGTGCGTGTTTTGTGTGTGTGTGTGTGTGTGTGTGTGTGTGTGTGTGTGTGTGTGCGTGTTTATTCCTTGGTAACCAGGTAAAGCCCACTTGGCATGAGTGCCTGTTTTCAGGTCAACCTGGGAGCACTTGGAAGGTTAAGTGACTTACTCAGAGTCACAGTATGCAAGACGAGGGTGTAGGATTCAAACCCAGGTCTGCTGGATGTACCAAGCTCACTCACAGCTCATTCTTTAAACTCCAGGCTATACTGCTAGTATTTTAGGGTGGCTTCTATTTGATGAAATATGGTATACAGCTATAGTCCAGTACCAAAAGCAGTATTGAATGTAGTGCTGGCACTGACTGATAAGGTGGATAGTGAAGTGGCACACAATCTGGCTGCTGTAGCAAAATTAGCCCTGAATGCTGCTGTTTTACCAGTTCCATATGGCTGCTGACTCCAGTGACTCCACTTCGAGTCTTACCCCATGCAATGATTCTGAGGAGTTTTGCCTGGCTAAGGGCTACCATCCTTATCCAGGACACCCAAACTAAAGCTATTGATTTCCTGTTTCAGGGAACGTCCTTGTTTGGTCACAAAACAGAGGCGTACATGAAGAAAGTGGAGGAATACAAGTCCACTAATAAAAAAATGCACTAAAAAGGAAAAGACTTCCACTTCCTACAGGTCCTATGGAAGGGGAGGCAGGGGCTTCTACCCGAGACCCTAAACCCCCTATGAGTACCATCTCCAAAGAGTTTACTACAGAGGTAGAGGCAGGAGGGGCCCTAGATGTGCTGCAGCACCAGCCCTTAAGTCACAGTCAAAGAAAAAAACCCAGACAACTCTGCCAAGGTTGCCAGTCAACCATTGGCAGTGAGGGAAAGGCTAACACACTGCTTTCAGGAATGGTTAAAAATCACCACAGGCAAGTGTGTCCTGGAAGTAGTGGGTCAGGGACTGTCCCTGCAATTCAGAAAGTTTCCAAAACTACAGAGACTAAAACAACTTCCCAGCCCATGCACCAAAAGAAAAAAATTCTGCTGGAACTGGAAGTAAAGAAACTGCTGTGAGCAAAGGCAGTAAAAAACATTCCTACTTCACAGTGGGGAAAGGGCCTGGTTTCAGGGTACTTCCTGGCTCATGAAATGTTTGTTGCATGGGGCCACCCACATCGACGCATGTCACCAGCACCAGTACAGCGTGGGCATGCTCAGTATGTCTCAGCTCCTTTTCCTGCCATCAACTGTTTGTCAGTCCACTGCTGGTGTATGCCATTGAACTTTGGAAAGTTTCACTAATGCTGCCACTTCTGAAGATTATTTTAAAGCTTAAACTTTTATGCCACCGCTAAAGGGCAAGGAACCGTCGTCCCACTATTGTCATTGCAGCGACATTAACACTTACAAAGTTGACAACCTGGTGTACCTTTGTTGCCTAGATACAGACCACAACATTAAAGCCTGCTCAGTTTGCCAGAACTTTAACCATGCAACCAGGAGACGTCGTAAGAAGGCATTAGAGATTCATCTAAAGCTTAAAGAGCCCCTGACATAGCTGTGTCAACTTTGAGAAAATGGAATGTTTAGCACAAGTGATCTTATATTTTAATATTGTTTCTGTATTTTTCATTCTTTTTCATTACTAAGGACATTTGCATGTAAACAGGATTGCTGCCCTGTCTGTTCTGGCTGCTTGTCTACATCTGACATCACAGTTCTGTTTATGACCTCAAAACTGGTTGCTGTGGGGATAATTACGATGCCATGAATGTGGAATTATTTTATTTATCTATTTAAAAGTTGATAACTGGGAAGAGCACCATGACCAGAAGCTCATTTCCAGGTGCAACCCAGATTATGATGTCATATGTAGGATAGCAGAAAGAGGAGATAAGGTCTAACAGACAGTAAGTCTATTTCATATAACTGTCCTAGGTAATAAAGAAAAAAATATATAAAAAAAATATGGAAATACATGAAATATAAACTAAACTGTCTAAATCTCACATTTTTTCCAAGTGTTTCTAATGCTGTTGGGGGCTCTTTAATGAAATGGAGGAGAAACAGGCTGCTTTAGAGGCAGCATTGCTATCAGCAGCCTCTCTTCTGATTCACCATCAACCCCAGCACTCACTGTGGTATGACGGTGACTGTCGCTGATTCAACCAAAAAGGACAAGTTGAGACAGGTCCGCCAAGTTGGCAAACACCACCACTTTGAGAATGAGAAGTAGCATAGAAGTAAGGCCACTTTCTCAAAACATTCACACTCTCCTCTGAAAAAAGGTAAGTCTTCTGATAAAGACAGGTCCCTGGCCAAGGCCTCTGGTCCTGTCTGTCTGCGTCCCAAGATTGGGGTCTGGCACGCCTCTCCTCCTGGGGGATTCACAGCCCATGCTGCCATCCAGGCACTGTTCCTTCGATGGTTCCACAGTCATTGACTTCTTTGGGGCCAGTTGACACACAACTCCTTTATCAAATGATGTTGGAGCTGTTTCAGCTACTTATGCCACTGCCAACGTTATCACGGCCTCCATCAGTGCCCTCAGTGATGTAACATGTTGCCATTGACCTCCTCATCGATGTAACAGTTCTCGGTCCCCGCTGTCATGCTGGGCCCTAAATGGCCTCTATCAACAGTGCAGCTGTCAACGTTTCCTCCTACATTTTCTCCTTGTCCCATTAACCCTCTTCCAGTGCCGGTCAGCAATGAACTGGAATACTATACAGAATATATGGAAGAGAAGGAGGAGTCCATGCATGAAAATTGAAAGTTCTAGATGTAGTAGTTTCTAGCTGTACTCTTTCTTCCTGTGAAAAAAAATTCCCGTAAGATGCCTCCTTCCAGGCATTCCTCAAGCTGGTCCAGACTAAACAGGGTTTTGAAGAAAAGGAGGAGGATTCCTCCAAGTAGAACCTTTATGAGTTCTTGGAGGTATCTGCCTTCCCTACTGTCATCATCCCTCCTGTCCACTAGGCACTAGAAAATGCTACTTTGGCTGCCTATCATAGACCTGCTCAATAACCATCCATCCTAAGAGAGGCAGATGAACAATAACCTGCTCTAAGCCTTACTACTACGAACATACGAACATACGAAATTTGCCAGCAGATAAAGGCCTAGAGGTCTATCAAGTCTGCTCGAATATGCAGCTAGCACCCCTTATTCTGCAGCTGCCCCTCCCTTCCACCCTTCCCCTTCATTAACCCTTCCCCTTGTCCTGTCCCATCCTCGCTTGAAGCAGTCCACTGTTCTACTGCATACCACTCTGCAGGTAACGATTCCACCCAGCCACCACCCTCTCTGTAAAAAGTGTCTCCTCATCTCCTCCTGAACCTTCCTCGCCCAGTCTCATATCATGGCCCTGGTGGCCCTCCTCTCCCTTACTTTGAACAGCCCTCTGTACCTGTCTTGTTTATTCCTTTCATGTATTTAAAGGTTTCAATCATGTCCCCCCTGTCTCTCCTCTCCTCCAGTGAGTACATGTTCAACTCCTTCAACCTCCCCTCATATGATAAGTCCCCCAGACCCTTGATCATCTTTGTCGCCCTGCGCTGCACTCCCTCCAGTAACTTAATGTCCCTTTTCAGATACGGACGCCAGAACTGCACGCAGTACTCCAGGTGTGGTCTAACTAATGACCTACTCATTTCAGCCTAAAACAAACTCAGTAGTCATAATGGCTGCTCAAGATCGGTCAGAGGCACCAAAACATTTGAGTTCTCTTCCTCCTGATTAAGGAGTCAAGGAAACTGAACATGAAGGGGAAGAGGGCATTTGCTTCTGCTTCTCTTGGAATATGGATTGCTAACTATCAGGAATACATGATAAAGTATTAAAACTGCCTATGAAAGACAGTGGCCTCCCTGGCTGACAAGATGCTGAACAACCCTGTTGAGACACTGGCTCAGCAAATGGTTGCTAATGGACAAGAAGCAGGAATGCACCTGCTCAGGTCTGCTTGTGATGCCTCAGATGCAGGTGCTCATGCTGCAGCTTCCGGTATTTGCCCGTTCTGCTGCTTTTGGCTATGCGTGGCAGAGGAAAACAACTCCCTGGACAACTCTTTGGATCAAATGTGGAGAATGCTGTATAGGATTAACAGTCCTCAAAAAATGACCCTGAGGTTCCTGCACACTCTGAGCCCTTAGCCCCATGGCAGGGGCAGGGGCTCTTTTTGATGGCCTTAGGCATGTTCAGGCCATGGCTATTCCAGGGGTCCAGGACTGGTTCTCAGGGACCTCAGCCTTCCCAGTCCCGGACTACAAACCTGACTTCCTGTGCCCATGCCAGAGTTAAAAAAGGTCAAACTATTACATGCATCCCTGCCACCCCCATCGTTTTCTGACTCCCTTTCTCTTCCTCTGGCCTCATTAATGCCTCAGGAAGTTTTGGTAGGAGGCTGAATCTCCCTGTTGCAGAAGTGGTGGGAGATTACAACCGATGCTTGGGTCCTGGAAGTAGTTCAGCTAGGACTCACCCTAGACCTCCTTTCTGTTCCTCCAGTGACCCTCCTTTGCCAAACCAATACCATCTGGGACATCTTGCCCTCCTGCTTGAAGCGGTTCAAACTCCTCTGTAAGAGAGCTGCAGAACTCGTCCCGGTTTCAGAACAAAACCTGGGCTACTATCCCCTTGCTGCCAAAATGGACCAGGGATTTAAGGCTTATACTTGATCTTTGAGGACTAAATCTCTTCGTCGAATACAAAAAGTTTAATATGCTCTCTCTCTCTGCAGTCCCTCCTCCCTAAAAGGGGACAAGATGGCTGCTTTGGATATGAAGGACGCATACCTTCATTTCAAGATCTGCAAGTCTCATCAAAAGTATTTGCATGTCATTCTCCATGGCTTACATTGTTAGTTTCATGTCTTGTGCTTTGGTTTGTTTTCTACACTGTATGTCTTTACCAAGTGCTTTGCCACGGTGGCAATTGTCAGACACAGGGAGAGAGTCTCAGTGTCTTCACGTAGGTCGACAGCTCGCTTCTGAAGGCCCCATCTTGGCAGGCTATAGTCTGTACAGTGTTCTGGACCTGACAGCTGTTCGGCCTGCTGGGTATCCAGGTCAGTGAACAAAAATTTGTTCTTACTCTGTACTAGCACTTGCAGTACATAGGAGCTGTCCTGGATGTGTGGCTGGGTCGGGCATTTCTGCCTTTGGGCTGTGCTCCCGCACTGGTGGGCCAGGCTCAGCTGGCTTCATTCAGTGATTTTGTTTCAGCTAGATGCCTGCTACAGCTCACTGGCTTAATGGCGGCTGCCATACTAACTGTCCCACTGGCGCGTCTGCACTTGTGGATTCCACAAGGGTTCCTCTGGGCACACTGGGGACAGCATTCTGATGAGTTGGAGCATCTTATGTAAGTGACTCCTTCACTTCATTACTCCCTGCTCTGGTGGTTAGACGGCTACAGCCTAGAGATGGGGTTCCCATTCCTTCGATCCCTACTCCTGGTGATGACAATGGATGCCTCAGGTTTGGGCTAGGGTGACCGGCTGGGTCCCTTCAGAACTCTGGGCCAGTGGACCTCTTTGGGTATGGTTCTGCACAGCAGCACTCTGGAGATGAGGGCTCTTCTGCACAGCCTACAGGCTTTTGCCACTGTTCCTCAGAGGCATCAGTTGCTGATCTCTGCAGACAACATTTTGGTGATGTACAACCTCAACCAACAAAGAGGAGTCTACTCGTATTCTCTCTGCAGAGAGGCAATGAGAGTTTGGCACTGGGTAGTGGAACGCAGCATATTTCTGTCTACGGTTTTCCTGCCTGGTACCCTGAATGCCCTAGTGGATCACCTCAGTTGGTCCCAGGCACTCTACCACCAACAGAAATTCTTAGACTCCGTCATGAATGACCTCTTCGGAGGATGGGGTCATATAGACACAGACCTATTTGTGTCTCTTTGCAATGCAAAACTGCCACATTTTTACTTGCTCACTCCAGGCCTGGCTCTTTTTGCAAGACGAATTGTCCATCTCCTGGAAAGAGAGGTTTCTGTCTGCTTTTCCTCCATTCTCTCTCATACAGAGGGTCCTGGTCAAGCTGCAGGCTGAGTCTGCCACCCTGATTCTGGTGGCCCCATACTGGTCTAGACAGATTTGATTCACTCTGCTCCAGAATTTGGCAGTGAAACTACATGTCCTGCTTCCTCTGCAGGTTGGACTTCTGATGCAAGAGCAGGGTGCTCTGGTGCATCTGGATCTGCGATCCCTACACCTCCACATCTGGCTTTTGAGGGCATAGAGCTTTTCCACTACTGTCAGCAAGAAGGCCATGTATACGGTGCACCTACTCCCAAAAATGGAAGCTTTTTACACTTTGGTGTACTGCTCACACCCTGGACCTCTTTACATGTCCAGTTAATCAAGTGCTGGACTACCTCTAGTACCTCACCGATTTGTGCCTCAGGTATTCTGCTAACAAGGTCCTAAAAGCCATGGTGTTGACTTTTATTGCCCTCACAGAAGGCAAGACAGTGGCCCAGCTGGAGGTTTCCTGTAGGTTCCTAATGCAGCCTCCTGTTACACCCCCAGTGCACAATCCATTTCTGGTGTAAGACTTCAGTTTTGTCCCAGAGACCCTAACTGTGCCTCCCTTCAAGCCTGCAGCTATTTGTGTGCTACACTTCCTCTCTTGGAAAACACTACCTAGTGGCTATGATATCTGCTAGATGCATATATGAGTTACTTGATGTGGTTGCAGACTCTGTTTGCTATTTTCACAAGGATAGCATTACACTATATACTAATCCTCATTTCTTCCAAAGGTTGTATCTGGGAGAACACTAAATCAGATCATCAACCTTCCTGTTTATTTTTTGACTCCCATAGATAGCGGGGAACATAATTTACATACATCGAACATTCACACAACACTGCGCTGGTACTTGGATCATACTAAGGATTACAAAAGAGCCTCACAGCTGTTAGTGGCTTTTGCCCCTCAGATGGTGGGTTCCCCCATTTCAAAGCAAGACATGTCCAAATGGTTGGACAGCTGTATTACTTTCTGTTACAGGAAGCTTCTGCAAATAGCTTCTTGGTTCTGTCTGTGCCCCTTCACCCATGGAGTGGCTACTTCAGTAGCTTGTTTGTACAGTGTGTTCACTGTTGACAGATGTGCTTCTGCCACTTGGAGTACTGTTCATTCATTTACTTAACACTACAGTCTTGACACTGTCTCTCGTAGACATGCTGGCTTTGGCCTTACTGTTCTGCAAGGCCTCCTTATGCAGAATCCTTAGTTTCTGTTATCCTCCCTCTGTTCTTGGTGCTGCTTGGGAATCATTCCATGATGTGGACCAGTGGAGGGAGATTTCCTCGAGGAAGATAGAATAGTCGAGAGAATCTCTTCCACTGAGCCATGGCTCTCCTTCTTGCCTCCCCCCACCTTGTCGGGTGACAGGTGACTATCCTGCCTGTTCTGGCAGGCTGGTTCTTCTCTGATGCATACTTAAGCATTTTTACTCGGGTTTTCATATCCTCTCTTGTGTGTGACTGGTTTGGTCCTGGTTGCTTTTGTCCTTGCCAGTCCAGTGAACCTCCTGGCGTGTCTCAGGCGGGGAACGGAGGTATGCTGGGGACACCCAAGTTATATTGTCCCCAGCCTGCAAACAATTCCAGGAATGTGGCGCTCAATGGTGGAAATTCTCTCAAAAATATGTTATAGTAATACGATTCTTTCTGGCTCAATGACCCCAGACTCCCCCAGGTCCAACTCCATCCCAAAGCCCCCTATAGCTTTTTTCTCAGTGGCAAGGGCTCCAGCAAACAGTGTGAGCTAGGATCCGGTTTCCAGCAGGCACTAGAACCCAAGGGAGTCCAGGATCCCAGGCTGTCACATAGACAATACATGGGTTTTTATCCCCATCCTTTGTCCCTCCCTCCCTGTGGCATGTGCATAGCTCTCTCTCAGGCCTCAGTTGCACTCAGTAACATCCTGTGGGGGGAGCAAACTCCCTTGGCACACTGCAGGGGTCTCTGTGGCACCTGGTGCTCCATACCATCCCTTCCTGGCCAGAGCTCACCGCCAAGCGGCAGTTCCTGCAGCCAGGCATGCCTCCCAACATGGAGTCCCGAACTCGCTCCAAAACTTGGGTTGCCTACGCAGCAGCATGACATGCGGCCGCTGGGCCATCAGGCAGCCTATCTATTGAATCTTCGTTGACAGTATTTTTCATGAACACGTCTTGTGTGCATTCCCCGGGTCAATGATGGAGCAAATAAGTCTAATGGAATTTCTTCTTTCTAGAGAAAATACCCTGATTTAAAATACATTGCTGGTTGGGAACAAATAACTGATACAACTGGAGAACAGATAGTGGATGATTTCTTAAAAATAGCGTTATGCCTATAATTATCCTATCTGAAGCTAATTATTTCTCTAATGTAGCCTTATTCTGTGTTCAGAGAATTGTTTGCTACATCAGATGGCATGGTACTAAATAGCCAGTATGCAAGGTGAACTGACAGCTTGAGTGATTCATTCTGTAGTTTGAATTTCAAAAACAAATATGCAGTCTCAGGAACTCTCTTTTTTTGTCAGGAATCCTTCCACATGCGCCCCACACCCAGTCTCTAATAGCTTCCTCTGGCCCCTCTCACTATGTGTGCACTTTAATATAAATTTTAAAAATGGTTGAATGCACTGCCAAGATCCTTAACCTTTCATTTGCTCTGCCAGCCCTGAATGCTAGTAAACTCCCACTAGGGCTTTGTGCTGTCGCATTCAAGCGAGTTTATTGGTATTCAGGCCTGGTGATGTATATGAAGAGATGAGGATCTTTGTGCAGTGTTGGTTGTTTTTTAAGTGTTATATTATGGTACATGCAAGGTGCCAAGGAGGCTATTAGAACTGTGTGAGGAGGATGGGGTGAGATGGATGAGGGAATGGTTTTAATTAGGGTTTATCAAATACTGTGAATTCTGATCCATCAGCCTGATTTTTGATTTCAGACCATCTGCGATAGCAGAGTCCAAAATACAAACTTTGGTCTGGTGTTAACCCCACCACCCCGGTGGCATTTACATCCACTTCCCCCCCACCCTGCCAATTAATTTAACCTCGGCAAATTTCTTCATTAATAAGGCACATGCAATTGTAAATAAATTCTGTACCCCAAACTGAGACAAATTACGGACCGCCTACCTCCCCCTACCCCATTAACTACCCCAACTCCCAAATTCAAATGACACCCACCACCATCTCCACCATATTCATGCTCTAGTACCCAGCCTACCTCCTACCCTCCCTGAGAACCAAATTACAAGAATACAGAATAGATGGTGGCACACCTAGGATCCTGCAGTGGAGAGATAGTCATGGTGTCTCTTTTCAGTCACTGTCCCAATACTATAAACAAACTCTGGTCAGAGCCACTATGGCTGTAATGTATTAAGTTGATAAAGGATATAAAATTAATGTGTGGGTTGGGATTGGGAAGACAGTGGAGGGCCACTAGAAAAACAGTTTACCATGCTTTAGAAATTCCAGTCAGACCCTTACATTTATTATTCTGTTTGCAATATGTCAGCATAGCTCTCGCTCTGCAGCCATAAAAAGGGCAGGCAGCCCCAGGCACAAAATCAAAACCAAAGCTCCATAGCGCTTGGGTGAATGAACGGAAATAGACAGCCAGATTAGATAGCTGGTAAAATGTGAGTTTGTTGTTATGTATTGTATACATTCAAATCAAAAACAATGGTCTATAAATCACAACTGTTTGTAGGTAAATGTTGCCACTCTGCTAGCTTCAGCACTTCAACTCTAATGAGTCTTCCTCAGGGGGTGTAGCAGATGGGAGCAAATCTGGATTTAAATACTGGCACTTTCATGAATATTCAAATATTTAATTAAACACAAGTTTTTCTCTGAACTTCAGTCATTTGCATTCAAGGCTTTTTGTATGCTCTCATCTGCAGTCACTAGCATTTCTGGAAGTTTTGGCCATCTCGGCTTCTTGCATTGTATTGAAGTTTCAAAAGTTGGAATCCCTTTCCAAAATGAAGAGGATATAGAATCTGGGAAGGTCCTGTGCTGCACTAGTGGCAATGTAAGCTTCCTGCTCAATCTATCATTGTGCTCACAATGTCGTAGTTACGGCGCCTGCGATCGGCAGTTCCCGGCAGCACTTTGAAACAACAACTGTCTAAGAGTAAGAGCCGTGATAGCACGGTGCTGGGCCAGTGCTGTCAGAAAAAGGGTGGCCAGCCCCAGGCACAAATGCAAAACAAATGCTTCACAGCACTCTGGTGAGTGAACAAAAATAGACAGCCAGTATAGTGTGAGTGTACTGTGAAGTATACATTCAAATAAAAACAATGGGCTATAAATCACAGCTGTTTTCAGGTAAAATATGCTACTCTGCTAGTCCTGGCACTTGGACTCTGATGACTTTTCGGGTTGGCAAGAAAATAGTGTGGCGGGGGGTGGGGGGAAGAAGGAAACACATTTCAGTGAATGAGGAAGATGAAAGTGTGAGTTTATTGTGAAGTATTGTATACATTCAAATCAAAATAACAGGCTATAAATCATAACTGGTTGCAGGTAAATGTTGCCACTCTGCTAGCCCTGGCCCTTCAACTCTAACAAGTCTTCTTCAGGGAGTGTGGCAGATGGAAGCAAAGCTGGATTTAAATACAGGCACTTTCATGAATATTCAAATATTTAATTAAACACAAGTTTTTCTTTCACCTTCTGTCATTTGCTTTCAAGGCTTTCTGTATGCTCCCATCTGAAGTCAATAGCATTCTCAGAAGCTGCAGCCATCTCTGCTTCTTGCACTGTATCAAAGTTTCACATGTTGAATCTCTATCCAAAGTGAAGAGAATGTAGACTCCAGGAATATCAAAGCTAGCCTGCCTGTGCAGCGGTTGGATTTCCGCTTGCAGTGACCCAGGTCCGGGAACGGACCCGGGAATCGGAGGGCCAGCCAGGGAAGAAGGATCGAGCATCCTGGGGACTGGTCTCCGACTCTGGAGGGAGGGATGGGAAGAGTGTCTGGCTTTTTACAGACCCCTGGCAGAGGCTAGGGGTATCGCTGTGACCTAAGGTTGACAGGTGGGGCCATCCAGAGTTAGACCTTTTTGCATCATCACTCGACACAAAATTGCTGCTTTTCTGCTTGGTCAATCCAGGGCCTCAAGTTTTCTGGCATGACACATTGTCCCTCTCCTGGAAAGGGAGGATCTTCCTGGACATAAAGTCTCCACCACTCATTTACACTGATGGGATCTATACCGGAGGCACTGGGACCCAGCGGGAGCAAACTTTTTTGCAAGAGGGCTGGCGCCAGAGATGGATCCATGAGGAGTGACACTGTGAGTCTCTGCTCAGGTGGCAATGACTGTCTTGGCATTGACCCTCCAACCACCTCAGTTCCTTTTTTCCTGCCATCGAGTGCGTGTCAGTGATGACGTTGCATCCCGCCGAGAGTCGAACTTGAAACTAGCACCATAGTTTTCAGTTTATTGTTTTTTAATCTATCTCGAAATAAGTACTGCTTACTTTTACTTATTAAGGAAAAGAAGTCTTCAGCCCTCCATTGACTGAGTCGACCATGAGCAGGTCAGGTGACAGTAGGGAGACTTCGTATGAAAGCTGTTCAGTCAGCTGGGCATGGTCCTGTCCGCCGCCCTCTCTGGAGGGGGGGCCTGACAACAGATGGTCCAGTGCTCGGGGGGATGGGCGGTCCCCCCAAAAGCGTAAAAGAAAACGGTTGCATTCTCGGCACCATTCGGCCGCAAGCTTTTCTTCAGCCCACAGGTCAAAAAAGAGAAGGCTGGACTTCCGGTGACGTCAGCGACCTAATGGCAGCATAGATCGGTGGCTCCGTCCCCTCCTCAAATAAAATCAACCTTCATCACTCGAAGAAAGCATGACTTCTCCGGCCAAAACCAAAAGAAACAAGCCGGGCAAACCCCCCTCGACTCCGATGCAGAAATTGCGGGAGATGATACAAGAGGAGATAAGATCTGGTATCCAAGGGGACGAGGTACTGGAGGGCCTACAACAAGCAGAGCACACTCCTCGGACGAACTCCAGTGACCCTGAAAGAGATAATAATACAAACGGCACATACAGTTGCCAAAATAGACCACACCTTGAATGAGCTTAAATCGGACTTGAGTAAGATAGATCATAAAACTGAGCAACCTCGAGCATATGGCCCAAACGGGTGAACAAACCGATCGCCATGACAGACCTTCTACTGTACTTCATGTATTAGGACCGAGAACTTACACAGAAGCTGGACAACCTAGAAAGCAGAAGTCAAGGCACAACATAAGAATTTATGGTATCCCGGAGGGATCGGAAGACAGCTACCAAAGCGTTATGAATTTTCTCCAAATAATCCTTAAACAAATACTCCCGCTCCCACAGGACCTGGACTTAACCATGGACCGGGCACACAGATCTCTGGTCCCGCGGCCTAAAAATCTGGAGGCGAAACCTCGCTCCATCGTGGCAAGGCTTTCCAATTACCTGGCAAAAGAAGAGATTATCCGAGTGACTTGGAAACAGGGAACGCTGTTTTACAAGGGCCAGCGAGTAAATATAGACAACGACCATACCTCGCGTGTCCAGGAGGCTAGGAAAGCTCTCTGGCCAGTAGTGAAGCAACTGAGGGCCCGAAACATTAAAACGCAGATCCTATACCCAGCTCGCCTCAAAATTACCACAGATGCAGGCTCAAAAATTTTCCAAGACCTCCTCGCTGCTTCGGCCTTCTTAGAGTCGCTGGGGATTGCTGTCCCGCCCCTGCTGAAGGAGAAACTAGAAAAAGACCTACTCACTTCGGCCTGGAGCATTGCTCAGAAGGGGGCCCCTCGAAGTGGCTTTGTCAGAGGAAACCAGCAGACGACCCTTCGGGCGGACATCTCAGCTTTGGTGAAGAGATTTGGGGATCCTGCCAGGATGGACAAGAAGGCCCCACATCTGCACGAGGCGAGCGAAGGATCGTCCCAAAATAGCGACCCGGATCGAAACGCGGAGACCTGAATCTGGAGGACAGGTCTGGGAAGTTTAGAACTTGAGGCGTCTTTACCTAGCTCGTGTCTGAACACCCATTTGAACCGCCTCCTTCAATTGCAGGTCCGGGGGCCATTTAGTGACTTTGGAAACCCTCCCTCGACCTTACTTGTCTCCACCTGTGGTTTCCCAAAGGGGTCTGTTCTTTCTTTTTCTCCGCTCTTCTTCACCGCAGTTTAGAGACGTTCCCTGGAAGCTCCTGGTCTCTGAGCTCCACACTGCTTGCCTGCTCGAGGGGAGATGATCGTTTCGATTATGGGGCAATTGTAGTCAGAAATACCACCGTGAAGCCTAAGGAATCTTGACTGGGTCCCAGCTGAGAACTTTTCTGAACAGGAGGGAGCATCTGAGACTGCAACGCCGTAGAGGTGGGGAGAGGGGGAGACTGGACAACGGCCCAAAGTACTGTTAATCAATTATTGGGACCTGAGTCTCGCCTGCGCCACAGTATCACCTCCCGCTGGTTACTGTCATCTGTTCCCTGCCCCTCTCCTGCCTGAATATTGACACAAGGATAGAGGTCCCTCCATGGGAGATTCATGGGTTGACCTGGAGCCGTGTTGGCAGTTGTCCCTAACGCCCGAGACTTTGGATGCTTAATTCCTCAGGGGTCACTGTGGTCTGCGGGGGTGAGGTAGTTTTTTTTTCCGCTACCTCGCCTCCCTCCATTGGTGGTCATACCTGCAATTGTATTTTCTACACCACCTGACCGGTCACTTAGAAATTGCACAGAGTGATGCTAAATGACATAACGTTGATCTCCTTAGATCCTAGATTGAGGAGGGAGTTTATGAAGCCGACAAGTCACTGTCTGTAGGGTGTCCCACACAGGGGTTTTCCCCCTGGGAAGGAAGGGTGAAGTCTTCCTAAACTGGAACCCCCTTCTAAACATTGGCTGCGCAATTGCCCTACAGCTGGGGTCATACCGCCAGCCCTCCCTTGGAAGTACACCATCAGTTTCAGTTAACATGAGCAGGAGAGTGTCAAGGGACTCGCTTGCCATGCTACTACGTTTGCACAGGCCCTCACTTGAGGACTGCCCTGCGCAGGTTTTCTGTCCCCACGATTGGGAGTTACTGACACTGCTGTTTTTTGGTTATAAAATGTTACGTTTACTAAAGTTAAATGGGTACACATGCGATTGGCTTAGGATGCATTTGCCAGACAAAGTAATATCAGTCCTTTTTTGTTTAAGCATGACAGTTAAGATGATTACAAATGAGTAATGGAAATGTGAAGGTACTCTCCTACAACATCAACGGCTGCTCCAGCCCGGTTAAGAGAAAGCAAATTCAGAGGTACATCGCCAGACAGAATTGTGAGGTGGTATTCTTACAGGAGACCCACCTGTCTCCACCTGAAACATTAAAACTAAAGACTAAGGCATACCCTCACATGTTTTTTTCGTCCCTCGATGCGGGTTGTAAGAGGGGGGTTGCTATCATGCTTGCCGCCACGTTCCCATTCGAACATGAGGAGACGGTGATGGACCCCGGGGTCAGATACGTCCTGGTGGTGGGTAGGGTACAGGATACTCCGTAACCCTGGTTAATATTTATGCTCTCCAGGCTCCTCAACATTTTACACATCGATTGTCCGGCTGGTTGCGGAGAAGTCTAAGGGCTTGTTGATTATGGGGGGGACTGGAATTTAATATGGGACAGAGACCTCGATACAACATCGAGGGCTCAGCCCTATGATCAGCAGAAGGTCAGGAAGGTTAGACATGCTTTGTGTCAGATGGGTCTGATGGATATTTGGCATGAAAGATATCCAACAGGGAGAGATTACACGTGTTATTCCCCTCGCCATAAGGTCTTCACCCGAATTGACACATTCTTCACTTTTAGGGATGGAGTGGACGGCTTCCCATCGATGTGGGTGGGTACTGCCTCCCTGTCAGATCACAACCCCATCTTTCTAGAGGTGGCCCTTTCCCTACCCAAGAAAAAACAACTCATTGAGGCTCAACACCTCCTACTTAGAGATAAGGAGACCCTAGAAAAATCAAGCAATTGATCGCAGACACACTACAGGAAAATACTACCCGGGGATGTCCCCACAGATTATCTGGGATACAATGAAAGCTATTGTCAGAGGACAACTTATACGCATTGCCTCCCAGAAAAAAGGGAACGCCCTAGGCAACAAAATTTGTTAACGGTGTAAGGGAGTTGGAGGCTAAACAAAAAATGAAATGGGATATGCAGAGAGACCGGGAACTTAGATCCCTGAGGACAGAACATCAGAGATTACAAAGGGAAGAGGTAGAGAGGAATCTCTTCTTTCTCAAACAAAAATATTATGAGGGAGGCCCCAGAGGTATCAGATTATTAGCGGCCCGTCTGAGACATTATAGAGATAGGGCCGCAATAACTAAAATTGCATCCCCAATCACAGGCCAGATGACCAATAGAGCGAAGGAGATTGCAGAGGCTTTTGTCTCCTATTTTTCCAAGCTTTATACCCCACAGGTGCGATCATCCACCCAGGCGATTGCGGATTATCTGGGGGCCCTATCCCTTCCTAAACTTACAGAGGAAAAAGGCCGGGTGTTAACCAGACCAATTACACAGGCAGAGATACTAAACATTATAAAGGGCCTGAAGAGTGGGAAGTGTCCAGGGCCAGACGGCTTTGGGGCCGAGTTCTATAAGGTCTTTGCCACAGAAACAGCTCCCATACTGGCAGAGGTTTTCAGAGGTATGGCAGGAGGCTGGGCCAATTCCCCATCATGGCAATGCCACAATTTCCCTCATGCGAAGAAAACAAAGACCCTCTGATTTACAAATCATACCGGCCAATTTCCCTTTTGAACTCGGATTATAAGATCTTCACTTCGATTCTCGCATCAAGACTGAATCCCATTCTCCAAGATCTCATCAACCCAGACCAAACGGGATTTATCCAGGGTCGACAGGCCCCAGATGGGGTTAGGTCAGCGATCAATATAATTGATATCATCCACCGCACACGCCTCCCTGCGTGTCTCATGAGTTTAGATGCCGAAAAGGCCTTCGATAAGGTCTCCTGGCCATTCCTATTCGCGGTTCTAGACCAGATGGGATTCCCACAATCATTTATCGACAGCTTAAAGTCCCTATATACTGGTCCAAAGCGTGTGTCAGGATAAATGGGGGGCTCTCGGACAGATTTTCACTTGGTAGAGGCACCCGACAGGGCTGCCTCCTGTCCCCATTATTGTTCGCCTTTACATATAGAGCTCTAGCGGAGGCAATTGCATTTCTCCTGGAGTACAGGGAATCGAGGTGGGGACAGCAGCGGAGGATATCATTGTATGCAGATGATGTTCTGCTCTGCCTGTCACATCCAGAGGATGTAATTCCTCAGGTATGGTCAATTCTCTCAGAATTTGGCGAGCACTCTGGCTATGTCCTTAATAAGAACAAGACCGAAGTGCTTTGCTTTTATTTTTCCCCTTCCCACGAACTGAGGGAATCCCTGCCACTTAACTGGCAAGCGGAAAAGATGAAATACCTAGGAGCTATCCTGACTAAGCATAACTCTCATCTTTTCAAGGCAAACTACGTCCCACTCTCTAACCAAGTGCAAAGAGACCTAGACAGATGGTCTTTGCTGAACCTCCCCTTTTACTCGAGAATCCACTCCATCACTATGAATATTCTACCTAAGTTTCTATATTTGTTTCAATGTCTCCCGACCTATATACCCAGAATCCAGTTCCGCGACTGGCACAGAACGATCGCAAGGTTTATATGGAATAACAAAAAACCTAGAATAAATATCCAGATTCTCCAACTGCCCAAGATAAAAGGGGGTAAATCCTTGCCAGATCTTGAAGATTACCACCCGCCACACAGGTTAAGAGGGCCTTACAGTGGTCTGTCCCCACATATGCAGCCAACTGGAAGGAGATGGAAACCCTTGAGGAAGAGGAGAGGGGTCCAATGTTAGGTTCCCGAGCCATACAGTTGAGCACGGATAGAGCTCACCCCACCCCCTCACTAGTGGCTGTAAGGGATACTCTGAAAGCCACCCATAGGGCATGGCAGAAATACAAACTAAAAACCTCTCTTTGGCCACTGTATAGGCTATCGTGGGACGTTGATTTTACTCCATCCCTCCTGGACCACACCTTCAGGACCTGGGAGAAGAGAGGTTTAATTTACATCAGACAGTTTATGATAGGAAGGGAGGTGATGGACTTTAGAACCCTAAGCAGAGAATATGGATTGCGTAACACAGACCATTTTAGATACCTGCAGGCGAGGGATTATATCCTTCAGTGTCGAGGAGGGGATCTTCTGGGTGAAAGGGCGGCCCCCTTTGTAGAAAGTCTCCATAAAATATTGGCCTGCAGATTTCATCGGGCTCATCTCACGCTGTACAGAGCCCTGACGGGTTTAGAAAGGGTCCTTGGCTGGGATCAGGGGATGATTAGAGATGGGGCAGTGGTCCACAGGAGTCAATTGGGACTCCGATTTAAACTGGCCTCCAGAACTACCTGTTCTCCCTTCTGGCAGGAATTTAGTTGGAAGGTGAGGATACATTACTTCACTCCCTTTGTCCCTGAGCAGAAGACTCCCTGATAGAGATCCGAGTTGCTGGAGGACGTGTGGGGAGACTCGGGCGAACTACCTGCACGTCCTCTGGTCCTGTCCTCGGCTGGGGCCCTTCTGGGGAATGGTGGCTCAGGCACTTGTGGAACTGTTCGCCCTGGACTTTCCCCTAGATTGGACAAATCTCATTCTGGGAGATCCCCCCCAAAACCTGGCTGGAGCAGACACGTTGTACCTCTGGTCCCTCCTCTTGGCGGCGGCCCACAAGTCAATCACTAGGCTGTGATTGAAAAAAGATCCTCCCGGCCTGGGTGATTGGATTGGGGTGGTGCAGGAGATGGCAGGTATGGAGGAGATAACCTATAAGATAAATTGTAGGTTGCGGTTTATGTTGAGTGGACAAGATGGGAGATTTGGCGGGGGAGAGGGGGCTCCCCAGCCCGGTCCTCTCTTAAGTCCCTGCCCAGGAACCACAGCCATAGGTTAAAATAAAATTAAAAATAAAATTAAATTAAATAGTAGTACTCCTAAAGCAACCCTCAATGTGGGACAGCTACCCAGGGATGGCCTACACTGCTGGCTGAGGATTTAGCGGGCTTGTCCCAATGAACCTGAACATGTCAGCCCACCATCCGAAATATATTGATGTGGGTCACTTCCTATATTCTATATTTCTCACTGTTTACATTTTTAAATGGACTGTACGTTTGTGAATGGATCTGGTTTTGTCTGGATTGCTCATTTTTAACTGTACTCGATGAATACTAATAAACTTAAATTTAAAAAAAAAAAAAGAGAAGGCATCACTTGAGCTCACCTTCTGGTATGTCTGCGCGTCGACGGTCGGTCATTGGGCCAGGTGCCAGTCTCCTTCCCCAGAGTCATTGGTTTCTGTCTCCAGTGATTGACTTCTTTGACATCAGAGCCCTTCCTTGCCTTTTGAAAGGGCTTCCGATGAGCAGTTTCAACAGTGGGCCGCTCTTATGGAGCAGTGGACTCAGAGGTTGGTCCAGCTGCCTGGCCCAGTCAGTCTGAGGCCCTCGGGCCTTTCAAGGGAGCGGGTAGAGTGGTTGGACCTTACTAGTTGTGCGACGCCCTATTCAGTGCCGTTGACTCCGCGCTCAGGTGATCCCCCCCCCACATGGCTGCGGCGCAGGGGGCCACACCGATGCCTCTGTCTCCTGGTATTCCTCCTCCTCCTTTTTCTTCAAATCACAGTTTTCAGGGCCCTGAATTGCTTTTAGTGCCATCAGTGCCGCTCTCGGCATCGATGGGTCTCTCGGTGCCAATGCGCCTGTTGGTGTTGTCGGCGCCGTCTTCGTCACCAGGCAGTCTCTTGGCACCATCCTTGGCGCCATGGGCTCTGTCGGCGCTGTCTGCGGTGCCGCAGGCATCTTCGGTGCCATGGTCTGTGTTAGCACCGTGTGCTGGGCTGTTTCAGAGGGCACCGGCTCCCTTGCCTTCGGTGCTGTGTTTCTTTTCGGCACCGAGGCTTGGTGCAGTGCCGTCCAGCCTTCAGAGGTTCTCGACTCCGATTCCTTTCTCTTTTTCCTTTCCTGCTGATTTTCACTCCTTTCTGTCCATACAGTCCCTCCTGGGCTGTCAGGAGATGATATTGAGCCTGACCCAGATCTTCGACTTGGTGATGTTGAAGGAGCAGGGATCAATCCTGCTGCAGAGCCTGTGGTTGAAGACCTGTCATTTAAGTCTCTGCTAAAAAATCTGAATTCTACTGTTTCTCTCCAGACTACAGATATCAATCCTGGAAAGCTTTAAAGACTCCAATACCTACATGTCCCAGAGATCCCTATGGATTTAACTCCTCCGGTACAACCATCCTTTGAGACTCTCTCTCTCAGATGGTATGGAATAATCCCACTGTCATCCCTTCTGTGGCCAAGTCCATAGACAGGAAGTATGCTCCTCCCAGGGATCAACCCATTTGGCCTCCCAGGCCTTTGCTGATCCCATTGTAGTCTTGGCAGAGAATGATAAGGTCATTCTTCCTCAGGCATCTACAGCCCGACCTATAAACAAAGAATCTCGCAAGATAGACACCTTAGGCAAGAGAGTCTTTGCTGCCTCCACCTTGGGTATGCGTATTGCCAGCTACCAGGGCTTTATTTCTCTCAATATGAGTATGTTCTTTGTCATTCGCTCAAACAGATGGTGGAAGCTCTGCCCAAGTTGGACATTAGTTCAGAACTACTTCAGACCATAACCAGGGGTATCAAGTTCAACTACCAGCAGGTTAAAGCAGCTATGGACGCTTTCGATACTGCCTCCCGAGCAGCGGCAGTCATTTGCACCCGTTGCCACTCCTGGCTACGTGCTTTGGGCTTCACGAATGATGCCCAACAGCAGGTCATGGTGTTACCCTTTGACGGTATGAATCTGTTCGGATCTCAAGTAGAGCAAGCTCTGGAGGCCACACAGAAGACTAGGTCTGCCATTAAAACGGCTCGACCCGCTCTCACCCCTTCTTGGGGGGGGGGGTGTCAACAAGCGTCAGTTTAACAACTGTCAGTCCTTTCGGGGCAAGGGTAGGGGAGGTTTTAACAAAAAACAAAACCCCCAGCCTCAAAAGAAAACGTAACAGAAGGCACAAGGGCCTAAAGCGCCCAGTGCCACCTTCTGAGTTTCTGGCCCAGGTCCCACCTCAACTGTCCGAGGGGGACTCTTCCTCAGTGGCGGGAGGACATCTGACTCAGTTCTATAACCAGTGGAAATCCTTAACATCAGACAAATGGGTCCTCCAGATAATCCACGAAGGGTACTTCCTCAACCTTACCGAAGCCCCTCTGGATCATCCCCCCATGCGACAGCCCAGGCTGTCAACAATACAGTCAGACCTTCTTGCTTCTGAGGTACAAGGTCTTCTGAACAACAGGACAGTAGAAATAGTTCTGCTGGATCAACGACACACAGGTTTCTACTCCCATTACTTCCTGGGCCTGAAGAAAACAGGTGGCATGCACTCCATTCTGGTCCTCAGAAAGTTAAACAAGTTTCTTCTCAAGGAAAAGTTTAAGATGATATCGCTAGGGACCTTGTTACTCTTGCTTCATCAACACGATTGGCTATCTTCCCTGGACATGCAGGCTAAGGTTTGTGGCGCTGGGTCAACATCATCAGTTCAGAGTCCTGCCCTTTGGGCTATCCTTGGCGCCACAAGTTTTTACAAAGGGTTGTGCAATTCTCGCAGCACATCTCAGAAAAATCAGAATACAAGTGTTCCCATATCTGGACGACTGGCTCCTAGCAAGTCCCTCCAGACAAGGAACTCTGGACGCCATAGCAATGGCTTCAGACTTTCTCACGTCCATGGGAGTCCTGAAAAATCTCAAGAAATCGCAGTTGCAGCCCTCCCAGAAGCTCCTCTTTATAGCAACTCTTCTGGACACCTACTGTGCGAAAGCTTTTCTTCCAGAGGACAGAAGGAGCGATATCCTACAGATAGCTTGGTGCATCAGAGAGAACAACTCAGTTTGGGCTATCTTGATGCAATGGATGGTGGGTCACTCTCATGGCATCCTCGGTGTTCACTGTACCCCTAGCATGCCTTCACATGAGAACCTCCCAATGAATGCTCAGTACTCAGTGGTCCCCAACCACTCACAATCAGTCCTTTCTCATCAAGGTGACAGAACCTCTGAAGAGGTCACTCACATGGTGGTCGCAGGAGGACAACCTTCTGGAAGGGTATCCCTTTGCTCCTCTGGATTTTCCATTACCACGGACATGTCCCTGATGGGGTGGGGAGCTTACTGTCAATCTCCACACCCAAGGTACATGGACTCAGGTGGAGTCCCAGCTTCACATAAACATCCTGGAAATGAGAGCCATCCTCTGTGCAGTCCGGGCTTTGAAGGGCATTCTCTGTCACAAGAATATTCTCCTTCAAACGGACAACAAAGCAGTGATGTATTACATCAACAAGCAGGGCAGTGTACTCTCTTACCCTTTATGCAAGGAAGCAATGAGAGTGTGGGAATGGTGCCTAGAGCACAAGGCTCTAATTCAGACGGTTTACTTGCCAGGAGTGCAGAAGGAACTGGCAGACTGTCTCAGCAGAACAGAGACAGATCCACATGAGTGTTCTCTCGACTCAACCATAGTTCAGTCACTGTTCACAGAGTGGGTAACTTCAGACCTGGATCTTTTTGCATCCCCACTCAACACAAAACTGCCCCTCTTCTGCTCCAGAAACCTGATACCTGGCATTTTCTGTTAGGATGCGTTCAGGCTGCAGTGGACAAAATGCTTTCTATACACCTTTCCTCCTCCTTCCGCTAATTCAGAGGGTACTTCTCAAAATCGAGTCTTGGAGACAAAATGATCCTCATTGCTCCCTTCTGGCCTCGACAGATATGGTTTCCACTACTCAACAGTATGGCGGAAACACCGCCGAAGGCACTTCCACTTCAGACAAACCTCCTGACCCAGGGTCCCGTGGTCCATCCCAATCTGAGGTCGCGTCACCTTCACGCTTGACTCCTGAAGAGAGAGAGGTGAACAGGTTCAGTGTCTCTCGGAGAGTTTCAGATATTCTTTTGGCTGCGCGCAAGCCAACCACCAGAAAAACCTACACAGCCAAATGGAAGCGTTTTTCTCTCTGGTGCACAAAATCCTCTTTGAATCCTTTTTCCTGCCCACCAAATAGTCTTGGAGTACCATTTAGACCTCTCAAATTCAGGTCTACAATACTCAAGAGTCAAAGTTCACCTTTGTGCTATTTCAGCCTATCACGAGCCGGTCCTTTCTCTGTCACTGGCTCAATTACCTGTAGTTAAGAGGTTTCTTAAGGGTATTCTGCATACCAGACCTCCTATCAGACGTCCAGTCGCAGCCTAGGACATTAATCTTGTGCTAGACATGCTCACTTTGAAAGCCCTTCGAGCCTCTAGCTACCTGTGAGCTGAAATTCCTCACCTGGAAAATGGCCTTCCTGGTGGCCATCACCTCGGTCTGCAGGGTCTCTGAAATACATGCTTTGGTCACAGACCCCCTGCACACTGTATTTTATAAGGACAGAGTAGTTCTTAGGACCTATCCTAAGTTTCTCCCTAAGGTTGTCTCAGAATTCCATCTAAACCAGCCTCTAGTCCTACCTACTTACTTTGCCAACTTCCAAAATGAAGGAGAGCATTCCCTTCCTTCTTCAGATGTTAAAAGAGCACTGCATTTCTATTTGGATAGAACCAAAGAGACTTGCAAAGCTCAACAACTGTCCGTTTCTTTCAGCGAGACCCAGCTGGGTCAACCTGTTGCTATCAGATGCATTTCAACATGGCTGGTAACATGCCTTCGCCACTGTTATTCCATGGCACAGGTTAAGCTGGAGGGTAGAGTGTATGCTCGCTCTACTAGAGCAGTTGTGTCATCCCTGGTGGAAATTCGCAATGTGCTCATTGCAGATATTTGCAATGCGGCTACCTGGAGCTTAGTGCATACTTTCGTGAAGCACTATGCCCTGGATGTCCATGCCAGGTGACATTTTTCGTTTAGAAGGACTATCCTTAACGGACTTCTGTCCTAAATTTGTGAGCTCTTGGTTTCTCCTGCCGCCCTCTTGGGATATTATTAGCTCGGTACTCTCCCATCAATGTGAATGAGCGGTGGAGACTTTATGTCCAGGAAAATATGGAAATTACGTACCTACCATAATTCTTGATCTTCTTGGATGAAGCCTCCACCACTCATTCACATGTCCACCCACCATGCCCTGAGATCACCTTTCTGTTGCTGGTCTTCACTCCCTCAATGTTTAGGCTGTAAAGACTTCTTTGTTTTCCCTTCTTATATGGTTCGTTCAGACTATCTTATGTCCGGTTTTTGTTAGGCTAATCCTTCTAGGTTAGTTACGCTGCACCTCCTTGGAAAAAAGGTACTGAGGCGGTTGGAGGGTCGACGCTGAGATAGTCATTGCCACACGAGCTGAGGCTTGCGGCTCCATCTCTGGCGCCGGCCCTCTTGCAAAAAGTTTGCTCCCGCTGGGTCCTAGCACCTCCAGCGTAGATGCCATCAGTGTGAATGAGTGGTGGAGACTTCGTCCAAGAAGATCAAGAATTACGGTAGGTACGTAATTTCCATTTTCTGTACGGCTTCCCTCCATTCCCCCCCAACTCCCTCTCCACCCTGTCTTTCTCAACATTCCTCCCTTCTCCCTGTAATAGTTTTTCTCATCTCCTCTGCCTCTACCCCAGTTTTTCTACTTGGTCTCCTTTTCCAAGCAACCTAATTGTTCCCTGTTTTATCTTGATTAAGTAGTCTTAGCTCCCTGTGCCTGACAAAGCCTCTAGCTGCTAAAGTTGTCATAGTCTCATTGTATGTATAGTGCCTCTATTTTTTCTCATTCTATTTACATTGCCACTATGTTGTATCTCAATGTCTGACGTGGAACCTTTGTAAAAGAGCCTTGGCTCGAAGGTGTTATCCGAAATCTAAACAAAAATAAATAAAGAGGGTTCTCCTCAAGCTTAAGTCAGAGGGGGCAGAGATGATTCCTATAGCATCCTACTGGCTGCATCAGATCTGGTTCGGTTCCCCCTACTGCAGCAGCTGCCAGCGGAACCTCCAGTACCCTTGCCCCTGTGCACTAACTTGCTGTCCCACGAACAGGGCACCCCAGTCCATCCAGACCTCAGGTCTCTACATCGCCATGTGTGGCTCCAGCAGACTTAGCTGTTGCCCGCTTTGGGGTTTCTTCCAGGGTTCCTGATGTCATGGTGGCTGCAAGGAAACTTTCCACAAGAGCCACCTATGCCATGAAGTGGAAGTACTTCTCCCTATGGGCCACTGTTCACCACCTGGATCTCTTCACCTGCCCGGTCAATCTGATTCTGGAGTACTTCCTCTCCCTTTTGGACTCTGGTCTGGGGTACTCTTTGCTTAAGGTGCACCTTTCCACCATCTCTGCGTACCATGCACCTATTGAGGGCAAGGCTGTTGCTCAGCTGGAAATCTCCCACACACACTCTTGTGGAGTATACTGCACTTGAAACCTCCCATTCAGGATCTTGTCCCATCATGGGATCTTCTTTTCATGTTGGAAAAGCTCACTCTGCCTCCCTTTGAGCTGGCTGCAAGTTGCAAGTTATACTTTCTGTTGTGGAAAGCGTTTTTAGTTGCTTTTACTTCTGCTTGGAGGATTTCCAAGCTTCAGGCTCTGATGTACAAGAAGCCTTACTTAGTTTTTAACAAAGACAGGGTATCTTTACTCACCAATTCTAAGTTCTTGCCTAAGGTGGTGTCTGAGTTTTCGTTAAACCAATCTATCCACCTACCTGTTTAGTTCCCTGAGTATTCTAATCGGGGGAGGCCTTACTGCATACTCTGGATGTTCATAGGCAAGGCCACTGTTTTTCGGTTTTTAACGGAAAATCCGGTAAAATTCCGGAATTAGGGCTGCCTAAAAACCGGTTAAAATGAAGATTTCATGGAATCTGGCAATTTCTATCAGATCAGTAAATCTATAAAAAAGTGTGTTTTTCTTTTCATTCCTTCCTGTACTATTTTCATTTGTTTTATTTAATGCTCTGTATATTAAGCCTTCTTTAATTCTGATTATTTATGCACATACTAAAAGAATGATAACAGAATCCCGGTAAAATCTGGAAATTAGAGTAACAATCACCGGTAAAATTCCGGAATCTTAAGTCTTGAAAACGGAATTTAATTGTTTTAATCACCGTAAATCAGTGGCCTTGTTCATAGGGTGCTCCATTATTACACATATCGCACCCAAGTGGTTAGAAAGATTTACCAGTTTGTTTCATGTGCCCCTAATAGAGAAGGGGCACCTGTTTCAAAACAGTTTTTGTCAAAATGGTTGGCAAACTGCATTGTTTACTGTTACTGTAAGTACAAAAAGCCCTTGCCTTGGGTGCTTAAGGGTCACTATATCAGAGGTATGGCTGCCTCTGCTACCTGTTTCAGGAATGTGTCTTCTGCAGACATCTGTGCAGCTGCCACCTGGAGCTCTGTTCACACGTTTATCCAACACTACAGTCTGGACATTGTTTCTAGATGCAGGAACAATTAAGGACTATCTATGCTTCAGGGCCTTCTTTCATGAGCCATCTGTTGTTGCTTTCTGCCTCCACCCAGCTGACTTTCGGTCAGTTCTGGTACTGTTTGCTACTCAGTCTTACCAGTGTTGCCTACTGCAAGAGCCGCCTCGAAGTAAGATGGTACAGTTATGTAAGAACTTACCGTAACAGTAGAACTTCGAGAGGAACTCGCAGCAGGTGCTGCTTTGTCCCCCTCCTTCCCCCTGAGTGCTACTTCTCCTTTGCATTTATCCTTCTCTTCCTCAGCTCTGTGGAACTGCCTCGGTTCTCCATTTTCTTGCTTTCTGCTCCGGGGTCTCCGGCAGGAGAACTGAGGTAGGTCTGGGGGACTGCCCCCTTTATAGGATGGGCAGACGTCAGCGTGGGCAGTCCCCCATGATAGACTGCTAGCTAAAAGTTTTTCATGTGGCCCTGACGGTTTCAGTCCTACCAGTGTTGCCTGCTGCATGAGCTCCTCATGAAGATCTACTGTTATGGTAAGTTCTTACATAACTGTACTGTGTGAGGACAGGGCAGAGTCCAGAGTGGGATGGGTTCACCTTTCTAGTCATGTGCCTATCAGGGAACATAACCCTGTCTGTAAGTAAATAGACTGCCTCAGAGATTATGACCCACAATGTTAACTATTTCAAAAATGCATAGCAGTAGTCTGCTAAATATTTTCTGTGAGGGAGTCCATGATATTAGAGAGAACATTAAAAAAAATTATTTTTTAAAATTTTGCTAATCAGTCCATGTTAGGTGCTACAGTATGTATTTTCACACTTGATTAACAGTTTCAGATGTGAAAGTGCTAAGCAGTTTTTTCAGCTTATATAATACCTTGTAAGATATGATGTAAAACTTTACTCTAGTTGATGGTGTAAACCTTTACTACCGTTGTTATGATTTATGTTGTAGTATTTGGTGTAAACCTTTACTACAGCTGTTGTGATTTCTTGCCTGAGACATAGCTGCAAACAGGTCTTTGTCTCAACTTCCTTTCCCAGGTAAACAAAAATAAAATTAGACCAGTGTCCACCTGACAGAGGAGCTTGATGTAAATCATGAACATTGACTCTGTGGGTAGGAATGCATATTTTCTTGCCCAAGGAGCGGTTTGTATTTGACAGAAAACGTATGCAGCAAGTCACTGTACAGATGAGTGCAAAACCATATATTGAAACCATATTGAATTCTGAATGTGGACTTGTGAGAAAAATATTCTTGTGATGCAGAAAAATATTTGTCTTTCACTTTCTTCTCTAGAGGGATACTTGAATCTGAGAATTGAATATTTGGGGGGGAGTAGGCTAGAACAGACTACTAAGGAGAGGGATCTGGGAGTTATAATAAGCTACTGTCTCAAGCCTACCACAGCCCAGTGTAGCAAGGTGTATTTGAAAGCTAGCAAGTTGCTGCATGCATTCGGAGGGCCTTTTTCAAGTAGAAGAAAGGAAGTGATTCTGCCCATGTACAGGTCCTTGGTCAGGCTGCTGTTAGAGTACTGTTTGCAGTTATGTAACCCTCGCCTGTAAAAAGGACAACGTTTGTTTGAAGGCAGTCCAAAGGAGAGGGAACAAAATGATTGACATGCAGCAGGGCAAGACCTATGAGGAAAGATTGACTCATCTCAATATGTACCCCCTGGAGACCAGGAGAGAGAGGGAGGACATGATAGAAACAGTCGAGTATCTGAGGGGTATAAACACAGTGAATAAGAAGCAACTGTTTAGGTGTGCTGAGGGATTCATTCAAGGATCCACACATTAAAACCAATAGGAGGAACTTCTTCATGGAAAGGGTAGTGGAAACGTGAAACAGTCTACCAGAGGAGATGGTCAGTGTTACGACGTTTGCTAGCTTCAAGAACGGGTGGGATATGCTCATGGGATTGGTGAAAATGACTAGGGGAAGGGATGGTACTAATGGGGGAAACTAGATTGGCCATGTGGAATCAGGGGATGAGGGCTCCGCATAAGGACTTACTAGTACTAGAGTGGTGAGGTCATTGTTAGGAACCAAACAGACTTGATTGACTGTGAGTCTTTTTCTGTTCATAAACTTCTGTTTCTCCGTTTATATTAATTTTCCTTGATCAACTGGACATTTTTTGTTGTAAGACAGTCTGTGCTCTTTGCTTATGTAAGGGTAAATAAGCACTGGAGCTTAGTAGAGTGCACAGTTATATAACCTTTTGGCATCTGGAAACCACTGTTGCTACATTTTGGTTTATAACATAACCCCCGACCCCTTCAGAAAAGTACCAAGTTTCCATAGGGGTTCAATATTTGTAACTTTGTGTTGTTCTTTATCCAAATAAAAAGTACCAAAGAGAAGCCAGTGGAGCAGTTCAGTGTTTGCAAATGCACCATGTAGAGGATGGATGGTGGTTGCTTCTCTTTGCATCTTGTAGTTTTGTATCACTGTCGTAGTATCATGGGAACTGGGATATATTGTGAGTTGTTAAGTATCGAATCGGTTAATGTGACTTACTAAACATGTATGTTTCCTTGCCTGCAGTGGGATACCGCTGGCCAGGAGCGATTCAGAACCATCACGTCAAGTTACTACAGAGGGGCACATGGGATCATTATTGTCTATGACGTCACAGACCTGGTAATGTGATAGCATACCTCTTTAATAGTTCCTGTCACATCGTGCTTCTGTGTGAGAAGACAGTTGCCACCAGTTTACAAAGTGCCTGACATGTCTTCTAGCACTATGTAGTATAACTTTCATTAGTTATTGCAATTCTAAGATGTTTTAGCTCCGTTTGTAATTGAACAAAACATTGTTGGACCCAGTCTATAGTTCATTCACTTGTTATGCTCCTCAGAGGCACTGTATGCTTTAAAAAAACAGATGTCTGCTGATGATGACGGTAAAAGATAGTTTTAAAGTGTATGGGTTGATGTGTGTAGAAAGCAATACACTGAAAAAAGGCTGCAGTAGTGACTAACTACTGCAGCATAACAACCTTTTGTTGCACTGCAGTAGTTGTGTCACTGAACCACGAAAAGCACAAACGCTTTCATCTGTGCTGCTACCATTAACAGGGCCATTGGTACCAACATTTTTGGCATGGTTGGGGAAGTGGGGTGAGGGATCATCAGTACAGAGGAGGGGGGTTCTAATAATGGCAGTGGGCAAGCAAATGGTCATTCAGTTGAGCGGATAGGCAGACAGCTGTATCATTTGGCAAGTGGGTGGAGAACAGCCTCACAAAACACACAAAAGTAATTTTTTAAAGACTTCTCCGACATCTGTTACTGCCCATATGCTATACAGAATAAGGTATGGGCAGCCATACACCCCAAGACTATGTTTCAATCTTCTAGTTGTCATGACAACAGGGACCTCTCGAGCTTTGCTGTCAAGACCACTCTGTCGTCTTGACAAACCCTTGATAGAAACAGCCTTGTGTTTACAGTAATGGCACCCTATCCATGATAGAGGTTTCCAGCTAAAGAAGGAAAGGATATAAATTGTAGTGCCTTTCATACAGATGGTCTCCTAACGAGCTTTACAGTTCAGGAGTGGGAGGAAGGAGAGTGCTGTTGCCTTTTTCAGTGCACAGGGAGATTCAAAGTGCACAGAGCTAGACAGATACTGTACATTAATGAATCAGAGAGAGATGAAAGAGGTTAAGCACAGGAAGGTTAAAGAGAGTTTGCAGTTTTCAGCAAAGGACCCGCAATTGGCATTATCAGGACAGGTTTATGAAATTCCCCCCAAATTTCAATTAAATTTGTTATTACTGAAGACCGTTTCATGAAAACAGGGTTTATCGTCTTAGAGTTAGTCTACTTCATGGAGTCATACTCTTGTCATAGAGGCACTAAGATCCCAAAGGGACCAGAACCTTTTGGGCTGGCAGCACTGAAGTACAACACCAATGTATGATGCCACATACATCAGTACCATATATAATGTTGTTGACCCAAGCCACCTCTGTTGCTTTTTTCCCCACCACCATTGAGCACACTACCTTGTTAGGCACCAAGACTTCAAATATCTTTTCCATCTAGTTTGTTGCAGTTTTCTTCTTTTTTTGTATTAACTGTAATTGACAGATCTTACTTCGAGAGGATTCCTGCAGTAGGTCATTACACATAGGATTGAGCCACCTGGCGTCAGGACCGCACTGCAAACTTTTCCTGCAATGCCTGGCGGGTGACAGCCCACCCAACATCACGTGACTGACATCAGCGTGACCCTATATAGTGGGCAGTCCCCATGCCCGCCTTCCAGTTCTTTCACACCATCGTCCTGTGCATAGTACCGTTCGGTAAACTGCACAGTCGATCGCCTTTAAAAAAATGCATTTTTTCTCTCGGATTTGATTGCGTTTCTTCTCTGTCTTTTCCATCTCCGTCCAAGGCCAAGAAGTGTGAAGATTGCGGTGCTCAAATTCCACACAAGGATGGTTACCGTATGTGTCTTTTCTGCTTATGCCCAGACCATGACAACGCAGCTTGCCCAGTCTGGCAGCCCTTCAACCAGGCAACCCACAAATGAAGGCAGCAGGCTATGGAGGCCCATCTGCTAAAAACTAGGATGGCCATGCTTGAAAAAGAAATGGAGCGCCTACGAGACTCTGCTTCTTCACCTTCCCCAGAGGCCAGAAAGAAGAAGAAAGAGAAACACCGGAAGTGGAAGCACCAAGAGGAAAAAGAAAGACCATCCAGACCCCGGTAGGCCTTCAGCAACAAGGCCTCTCCCCTGCTGCCTCCCATAGTGGTTGTCCAGGCTGCGACCGGGGACTCTCCAGGAACATCTGCTTCACTATTCCCTATCTTAACTGGTAAGACGCCTGCCGGCTCTTCGATTGATGGAACCAGTTACCATGAATAAGTCGGCCCCTGGCTGCTCCGGCGGCCACCCAGTTACTGCTGATAAGTCGGCCCCCGGCTCCTCCTGGGCCTGCCCGGTGGCTGATAAGCTGAGTTCCCATCCTTCAAGGACACTCCTGGTCATGACGGATGTTGCTCGCCTGTTGGTGGTCTCTGCCGATTTATCCGATGCCCGGTCGAGCTCCTCAAAGGCCCAGAGCCTTCCCTCTTCCCCTGCACCCCTGGTGGGTGCGACTTCACTTCCAGCCACACTGGGTTGGGAAGAGTGACAGACATCTGGAAGTTGTTCTCACAGTAGCCTTCAATCGCCAGTTCCCCGTGGAGGACGTAGGGCAAGAGGTTCCTCCACCGGTGACAGTCCTTTTGTCGGAGGTCCTTCAGGGTCCCACTGAATACCCAAAGGAAGAGAGCCAGATCCCTCCATCATGACCCCTTCGTCCGGTCCCGACACCTAATCCGGCACCAGACCAAACCTTCCCATTGTACCCCTCCAGTAGTGTTGCGATGCCGGCTTCTCTGACACCAGAGCCCAATCCTACACCAGAGCCTGCTTACCCAGCCCTGACGCCTGTCCCAGTGCCAGACCCAGCTCCACCGTCGGCTCCCCAACGTCCGGTCCCGACGCTAGCCCCTTCAATGCCAGATCCACTTCCGACACTGGGCCCGGCAGCGCCGATCCCGATGTCGGTGCTCCAAACAACTGTTTATCCGGCACCTACTCCCCTCCTATCTACACTACAGTGGGATTTACACAGGCGCCTCCGACGTCAGGTTCCCTCCGGATGGCCCTCCCAGCAGATTTTTATGGCTTCTCAGAACATCATTATTTGGGATACCCCTCTTACCAAGGGTACCCTTACCCTCATTATCAGAACTTGGGAGCACATGGATACCATTATCCACCTTCCAACCCTCCTCCTCCTTCTCCTCCTCCACCTCTGCTTCTGGACTTTCAGGCTATGATCCAGTCCTGGTGGAGAGTGGCCAGGACAGAGCTGGTTTCAGACCTGGAGAGCCGTCTCCCAGTGCAGGCTCCTACCCCCCTCCCAGGTTTTTGTCCCGAGTGAGTTTGTCCCACTCCACTGTCCACATTTCGGGAGCTACCGACCAGGAGGTTCATCTTCCGGATTTCGAGCCTACAGCTGATCTGGAGAACCCGGACACGGGAGAGGACACCTCCGAGGACTCGTCTGATCATTGTGCAGCCTCTAGAGGGAATGCTTCCCCTAAATCCCCCCTCCAGAGGATCCATCCTTTTCGGACCTACTGAGGGCCATCCAGGAATTCTATAACTGGGAGACAGAGGATCAGGACCGTATGAGGAAAAGACTCGCAGAGCACCTGGACTTAGAGTCTTATTCCCAATCCCAGTTCCTCCCTGGATAGGGCCCCACGAAGACCTCACCACCACAATTTGGCAACTGCCACACTCCATCCCGGTGGTTCCTAAAAAGGCTGACTGGATTTACTGGGTGCCTGAGGGTGCCTCTTTCCTAGGCTCGCACCCAAAGGCCAACTATTATGTAACCCACATGGTGTCCTTTCAGAATGTGACCCTGGCCAAGCTGGAGGCCAGGATCCAATCTATGGACCCCTCGGACCTCAAGGAGGACCTTGCCAAGGATTTACGCCTCTCCAAGATTTCCTGCAGGCATGCCTTTTGGGCCACCTACTGCTCAGTCGAAGCGGTGGCCCGGACCTCGGCGACCACCATCTCCCTTCGGCGGCATGCATGGCTTTACATTTCTGAGTTCGCTAATGATGTCCAGACTGCATTCCAGGATGCCCCTTTTCTGGGCTCGGTCCTTTTATGAGGAGACGCCAAGGACATCATAACGGGCCTGTCACAAACCCACTCAGCAGGTCAGGCCCTCTGCTCCCACAGTGCCAACCTCTGAGTGCAGTCTTGTGAACAGTTAACAGAAACAGGGTAACCCTCCTGTCTGTTTTGTGGGTTCGAATCAACCTTTGGTCTCAGTTCTGGAGGTATTCAAACTGTGAACCTCTTGTTAGGGTAGCCAATGTACAGGCTCAGATAATTCTGCTCTTTGGGGGGGCCAGATATCTTTTGTCTACAGGCACTTAACCAGGTGTACAAAATGAACCCTTAAAAACTCTAATAAAGACCTCATATTACTCTTACCTTTTACTGGTTTGGTATTACCATATAAGCTCATGCACAGTGTTGTCACACTCTTAACCATCCATGCATCACAGGCAAAAACAGAAGAACTTGGAAGACACAAATAGTCTATTAAAAAAATGAGAAGTTAACTTAAAAGTAGATAAAAATGTAAAGTGTAAATACAGAACCATATATCACAAAACATACAAATCACTTAAACAAAACAGGTTTAAAAGTGCAGACAAAATCTCCTACCACAATACTCTTAGAATTGTCTTTTCTAAGATATTCTTATCTCACAGTGCTGTAGATGTTTCTTTTTCAGAGTCCAAACATTTGTGTCTAAATGGAAAACAGAATACTGTTTAAAAACTGGCTTTGCCAACTTCTTTGCGTGAGGTTACCTAGCTCCTCCCTGTCAGAATATATAAAAAAATATATCTATATATACAAAACAGGATGTCTTTTTCAGAAGGTAAGTTAAAATTCTGTGACCTCGGCACAACTCATTTTCTCATATGACCCTTTGATCTATGAGCAGCTTCCCCTTTCCAGGACATCAAAGGACTTATTATGTCTCTCTGCCAGATCTCACGGAGGTGCAACATGCTTTGTATCACCATGTGAATTTTAACTGTGTTTCCTCTGAACGTTATAAAAGTTTATGCTCTATCTTGGCAGTTGGCAAGCTGCAATTAGGCACATAAACAGGAGATGCTTCATTTAGTCTCTTCTAGCCTGTAATTATCTCTTGACCTTCCAGGTAACACCTGTTAGCTAAAACCTGGGGGAGAGGGGTCATTCCACAGACTGTCAGCATCTCTCATGAAAGACATTCAATAACACATTTTTATATTACAAAAATCATAGATTAATCAGAACCACCTGTCTGAGTGTCACAGGGCCTACAGGACAAAAGCCAGGTCCTGAGAACCGTTAGGTTTATGTAGCGATTGGGGTTTCAAAGGGAACAGCCCTTTCAGAGATAGACCAGAAGGCCGATGAAACAAAACCAGACCCGTGATCGGGGCAAGAGAAAGGCCACGGGTGCTTCCTTTTCTTCCTCTCCGGCCTCAAAGTTTCCTAGGCAACCAGGGGGTCCTCCCCCTGCCTGCCCTGCCACCTCCTGACTCCCAACCCCCTCCTTAGCCCCAGAGCGAGGAACCAGTGGGGGGGGGGGGAGGTTCACCCTCCACACACAGGAATGGAGAGACACAACCTCCGATACATGGGTCCTGCAACTTGTCTCTCAGGGACACACTTTGGAGTTCCTAGAAATCCCTCTGGAATCTCCTCTGGGTCACTCATCTTACTCACCCCACCAGAGTCAGCTCGTAAGGGAGGAAGTTCGAGCCCAACTGCAAAAGGCGACAATAGAGCCAGTCCCCCTTTGTCAAAGGGGGCGGGGGTTTTACTCCCACTTTTTTCTGGTTCCAAAAAAGGTGGGCGACCTCAGACCCATACTCGACCTCAGCAGACTCAACCTGTTCGTTAAGTACAAAAGATTCAGAATGCTGACCCTCCAAAACCTCCTACCTCTACTTCAGGAGGATCATTGGTTAGGCGCACTGGACATGCAGGATGCCTACTTGCACATTCCAGTGTTTGAGTCACTGCCGCTTCCTGCGCTTTTGTTTCCAAGAGGAGCATTTCCAGTTTACGGCCCTCCCCTTTGGCCTTTCTTCAGCACACAGGGTTTTTACCAAGTGCCTAGCAGTGGTGACAGCAGCTTTGCACCGTCAGGGCATTGCAGTCTTCCTCTTCCTGGATGACTGGCTAATTTTGGCCCTGTCCAGGGAGACTTTGTTGGAGGCGCTCTCACATACTCTGGACCTTTTTTCCCATTTGGGAATCACAATCAGTGTCCCCAGATCCACACTTACCCCTTCCCAGAGACTACAGTTCATAGGGGCAGTGTTGGACACTGTCCAGTGCAAGACCTTCCTCCTTCTGGAGAGGTTAGAGGCCATTCGAGAGCAGGCGACCTTGGTAGCCTCCTCCAGTTCCCTTCCAGCCAGAGTGATGCTCTGGCTCTTGGGGTTGATGGCGGCCTCCATCTCCATGGATCCCCCTTGCCAGGTTACACATGAGAATATCTCAGCGGACCTTATGCATCCAGTGGGATCAGTTCAGGGACCACCTGGACCTGATTTCTACCACGGTCAAGAAGGATCTGCAGTGGTGGAGGGATCCCTCAAACTTGTCCCAGGGCCTCCCCTTCTGGAGGCCTGCTCCCCTGTGCACTTTCACCACAGATGCTTCCAGCCAGGATTGGGGAGCTGATATGGGGGACCACCAAACTCGGGGACTGTAGTCCCAGCTCAAGATGTCTCTGCACATTAGCATCCTGGAGATGAGGGCAGTCCTGTACGCCCTTCAGGCCTTTCAGTCCATCCTTCCCAGGGGATCACTGCTGATCCAGACAAACATGGCAGTAGTCTGGGATATCATCAAACAGGGAGGCACTCGATCGTACCCCTTCTGCAGGGAGGCGATACGAGAGTGGAACTGGGCTGTCCAACACGGTCTGTCCCTCACAAACCATTCACATTCCAGGCATTCGAAATGTCCTGCTGGACAGCCTCAGCAGAGCATACACCCTCGCCTACGAATGGGAACTAAATCAAGAAGTCGCCGACTTTCTCTTTCAGCACTAGGGCAACAGAACTCTACCTGTCGCCTCCCATCAATGCAAAACTTCCCAGTTTTTGCTTGCTTGTTCCATGGCATGGTGCTTCCTGACACGACACATCACTTTGTTGGACCGGGAAATTCTTATATGCCTTCCCTCTATTTCCCATTCTTCAGAAGGTCCTTCTAAAGCTCCAGGCTGAGGGAGCCAGGATAATTCTCATAGCTCCCCTCTGGCTGAGGCAAATCTGGTTTCTGCTTCTGCAGCAGCTGTTAGCGGAACCCCCAGATCTTATCTATGTCAGTCTTCACCTTTGGGTATAGTGGCCGGAGATCACGGCCCTGCGGGAGCTCTTTTTTTTTTTTTTTTTTTTTTTTTTTTTTAGATGGGCAGAGTTGATGCACCATCGGCGCTGTCCTCGAGGCCAACGTACTGCATGGCGCTCGCGGGTTGGCTGTTATGTGTGGTCGACCCCACCCTCCCACCAGTTCTTCGTCTCCCACCGTAGAGGTCGCACCTTGTGGAAGCTCTGCTGCAAGAGGCCTGTTCCTGCTCTGAAGCCTTCAGCTCCATGTTATCTCGATGCTGAGTTTGTCGATGCCGCTTTCCAATTCCTGCCGGTTCCGTTGTCCGCCACCACTCGATGTCGCCTGGTGAGACTGTTCCTTTTATTCTTTGCGACGTTGAGTCTTGTTTTTGGTTGTTTTTTTCTGGTCATATCTCGGTCGAGACGAAAACTTTGAAGATGGGACAGCGCTATGCATCAGTGCCCGTCAAACCCTTAAGTACTCTGTCACCAACCAGCATGACCTTTTGCCTCATGTGTCTTGGCCCGCTCATCTCCCCAGGCTGGGAAGCCTGGGTGGGCGCCGTCTTGTGCCTCAGCGCTGTTTGTGGCGCCGTCGGCCCTGATGGTGCCATCTCTGCTATCGGAGCTGTTTGTGGCACCGATGGTGCTGACGGTGCCGTCCTTGTCTGTTTCTCGCCTCGGCGCTGTTTGCGGTGCTGTGGTTGAGCACGGTGCTGTGTCCAGCTCTGGTGCAAGCAGCGATACAGCGCCATGGGGGTTTCACTGCGGTCGGGGCCGTTGGTGCCGTCTCTGGTCTCAGAGCTGCTTGCGGCGCCGTGACAGGTCCCAGCTCTGATACTGCTGCCGTTCCGGCGCCGTTTCTTCTTCGCACACCACTTGCGGTGTGCTCGAGGGCTTCGGTGCCAGCTCTGGTGCAGTTCCTCGTTCTGGTGCCCCATTCAGTCAGGATGGCAGTGGGCGTCCACGTACCGTCCGGCACAGGACTTCAGTCTTCACCTCCTTGGAGGAAGAATAGGACTCTGAGTCAGATAGGCAGTCTGACTCTTTGGAGTTGGCTGCTCACGTGGATACCTTGGTAGTGTCCTCGACAGGCTGGAGCCAGCCCTCCTCTGTGGAGCAGACAGTGGCCCCCGAGTCCAGGGTCAGGGGTTCTTTTTTTTTTTTTTTATCACTACTTTGTTTCTCCTTGCTCCATGTGGCCCCCATCTGAGTGACTCCCCCAGCTCCGTCTCCCGGAATTACCGATGCTTACTTTACGCCCAGTCCGGGAGCAGTGCCTGCGGAGAGTCAGTCGCCATCCTGCCACTGAATGCCTTTTTCCGTTTTTCTCCCCGTATTTCTCCCAAGTACCCCAGGAGAAGGACGCATGCGTGTGGAGGCACGCATGCACCTTACAACCCCGGTAACAGCCCTCCTCCGCCCGCCCCATTGGCCTATCGCCGGCACCCTCACTTGCGCAGCCCCTTGGCCTCCACCAGGGGGTAGCCATGAGCGAGGGATGCCACCCCACCTCCCCAGAGAGAGCTGCCTGATGGCTACTTCATCCTGCTCCGCTCACCCCCCCGTGCTGACCTCCGACAACGCAGGCTCGCTTCTGAACCCGGGTCGCCGGCGTGCCACAAGGTGAGACGTCCAGCGCCTCAGCCCTCTGCGTCACCGGGCCAGCCAGGGTCAGGGGTTTTGACCAGCAGGGGGTGGTGCAGGCCACCACTGCCCTGCAACCTGGCCTCGGAGAGTTTACTGACCCCTCAATGGTGGTATCCCCTCAGGTAGTGTGCCTGGATCACCCAACTTTGGGGCCAGTCAGAGCACCCACAGGAGGGGAAGGTGCTCCTTCCTGGATAGTCCCTTCGGGGACTGACCAGGGCTACCAGCTGCCTAGGCTGGCTTTTGAGAGAAGGCTCTTTCCAGACTCCGAGGTCGGTGGGGTTCCACAGTGACCCCTTTCTGGGACCCACCGGGTTCGGAAGGAGTCGTGGTGCCGACCTCCGCCCTTCTTTCGGTTTCCTCAAGAGGCCCTGTTCTTTGGAGGTAGGGGACTGTCCTTTTGGACTCTCATGGCCCGGTCACCTCCCAGGGGATTCTAAAGAGGCGCAGCCTGAGCAGTTTCAGTATGGTCAGGGCCCTAGAAGTCCTGCGACTTGAGATTTTCTTGTGAGCCTAATCTACCATGAGAACTTCTGCAGTGCCATAGAATTCACTCTTCTTGGTGACTTTTTATTAATATTTCTGTTTATCCATATAATCT
Source organism: Neoceratodus forsteri (assembly GCA_016271365.2). Lineage (NCBI taxonomy): Eukaryota > Metazoa > Chordata > Ceratodontiformes > Ceratodontidae > Neoceratodus > Neoceratodus forsteri. Next base: position 767,100,614 of record CM057450.1, on the reverse strand, counting down.
GGTTCTCTTCCCCTCTTTTTTTATATCGAAACCCCTCTATGCTCAGAATGTGATGTTATCATTGCTGTAACATCAAACATTAGCTAATGAAATGGCTGCATTCTGCAACAGAAATAAACAGTCACTTATCTGTCACTGTTCCCATTGCCAGAGGTGGTGGCACAGCACATCAGGCACGCTGATATTTGCTCAACCTGCACTACAGCCTAATACATTTTCAGTCTTGCATTACTGCACTAGGGTCAACTTAAACAAAACCTTGTCAGTAGCACAGACCTGTTAAGTCCATACCTCACTTTGTACAAACTTATTTGTGCCTTTAAGGTATAGAGATGCCATCTGAAATGAATAACTGGTAAAAATGAATTTAATTGTTATTTTTAAGAAAAATAAATTAATTATGCCCAGAAAAGTGGAATATAATGATGTGTAGACCTGCTGAAGTAACAGACCTGTTAAATAAATAATTGCGCTGTACACATTTTTGCTAGGGTTATTGATTAGATATTGTCATTGGTTGATAGAGTCAAATAAAAGTTATGGAGAAATGTGTTCAGGGCCAGCTTTTGGGCCACAGGGTATCATGTTGTGTTTCTGTGCCGGCAACTCAGGTTCAGATATTAGCTCTGGGAGCTGGCTAGGCAGCACAAGGACTGGAGGAACACATCACTGCTCTGAGCCTGGGAAGGTATGGTGCAGTGCTCTGTCTCATGGTGGACACATTGTGATGGGCTGGAGAGCTGTATCTCACAATTGCTGCACATGCATGTCATGGCCTGATGGTGTTGTGTAGTATGTCAGGGGAAGCAGGTTAGCATGAAAAATTCGTTTTGCAATAACTCCTCTGTTCCATTTATTCCATTTCCAATGGGACCTGTATAAATGAGGATGCAATTTCATGGAAATTAAAAAAATATATATATATGATCTCTCTCTCTCTCTCTCTCTCTATATATATATATATATATATATATATATATATATATATATATATATATATATATACACACACACACACGTTTGTAAGTATGTTACAGATTGCATATAAATATATAAGTGATATACAGAGGGAACCTCATTAGTGGGATAGATAATATGCATATAGAAGTACCTTATTTATTACATAAGGTCCTCTCTGTATATTTCATTTATGCAATAGGCTAGTAAGGGAGAGACATTTGTTTTGCTTTTTTAGGCATACAATTATTTAAACAAGTCTGTTATTTCTTGAACTAGTGTTACTGTGCTTTCCTCCATCTTGATTGTTATAACCAGTGGCATGAAACTGAAGTCAGGATGAAAAGCTGACACTGTAATGTAGTAGTTTGTTAGTGCCACAGAATTTCCGAAGAAATTACAAACCACTGCCGCAGACGTTCTGCAGCAAATGGCAGTTTTGCCGCAGAACTTGGTCCCACTGTGCCGCAGAAAAGTATGGTTGACCAGCTGTCGGCTGTTGAGTTTTCCAGAGCTCCCTCTTCCCTTGGGGCTCCAGGCACACTCTCTGGCACAGGCAGAGGACAGCTGATTCCTGTTGTCGGCTCTGTCCCCTCTCCTCTGCCATCTTCTCCTGCTCTCCCCGGTATTCTTGGTCCTAGTGGACATCTCTCCTGGGAGCAGTTCAGAGCTGTGGCTGCTCAATTTCCCTCTTACGTCAGGGCTATGGACAGACAGGTTTTTCAACCTCCCCCTGAGCAGCCAGCTTCTGAACTCTTGAGGCCCTCTGACTCCTCATCCCCCTCTTCTAGAGGAGAGGAACCATCTGTCCACATCTCCCCAGCTGCTGATCTCTCAGAGTATCAGCAATTCCTTGCAAGGATGTTGGAGGACCTGCACATCAACCTACCCATGCAGCACTATCCAGAGCACTCGATGTGCGCCTTTTTAGGCGATTTCAGTGCAGACACCCTTGTGGTGCCCCCCTGGCCTGCTCCCTTTCAGGAGGTGTCATTGTGTTTCTGACAGAGACCCTTTTCCAGAGTCCCAGCCCCTAGGGATCTCTGCAAGAGGTACTGTGCCCCCCTGGAGTCTCCTGGTTCTATGCCTCATCCTCAGTCAGGATTGACGCAGCTGGACTCTCCTGATGGGCTTTGCGCCCCTCAGCGTGACCGGCTCCCAGATCAAGATTCTATGGATTTTGACTTCTGGGGGAGGAGGATTTTCTACTCAGCACGGTTGCTGCTCTCTATTTCAGCACATCAGGTTCACTACGCTACCTATGATAGGTTCCTGTGGTCCAGGTTAGGTCAAGTCTTAGCCGCTATGCCTGACACGGAGGCAACCAGACAAGCCATTGCACTCTCTGCACGTGGCCTGGAGATAGCAATGCACTAAGCGAGGGCATCTTACGATGCCAACGAGGTAGCTTCCAGGGTCTTAGGGACAGCGATCTGCACTAGGTGGACGGCATGGCTGCGTCTTTCCCGGTTGTCACCCTTGGCCCGGCGTAGGGTGATTTCCTCCCCCTACCAGAGAACCCATCTTTTCTCTCATAGGGTAAGACGGCATCTGTCTGGGCAACTTCCTACTCCTTTTGAGGCGTCCCCGTCTCTCTCCCCACTCCCGGGCCTCTCCAGACCCGTGAAGGTTCTCTCTCTTGGTGTGTCACCCACTGAGAGCTAAGGGACTTAGTCCTTTAGCGTTAAGCCCCCTTCGGGAGGGCTTGACACTCACCCAAAGGTGATGAAGGGTGAAGATTGACACAGATATGAAATGAAAATTATGTACCTACCATAATTCTGATCTTTCTGTGTATCTTCACCATTCATCACAATTCCATCCTCCATCCCCCTGGGGCCTCAGTCTCTGGGTCCCCTCCCTCTCTGTGCCCTCTCTTTCACCCCCCCTCCTTTCTGTTGGTCAAGAGTGGGGTGACCTTGGGCACATAGAGGAATGTTTTTCTCTAGGGGTAGGATGGGGGTACTCCTTCCTCAGTGCCTCGGCTCCACCCCCGTGGGGCTGGGGTTGGTAGTTACTCTCGTTCCCCTTCTCCCTGTAAGCTTTTCTTTAATTCCCTTTGATTTTCTTGTCCTTTGGACACAACCTCAATTTAATTTAAGAAACTAGTTTTCTTATGCCAAAAATTTGATTGGGGGGGGTTCCCTGTATCCTGTCTTTTCTTCCAGAATAGCCGATTCTGCTTTTGTTGGGGTTATTGCCAGTGATTCTGTGCCTTGAATTCTGGCAGTTTAGCCTTCTGGCTACTCCTTTGCAGTTCCTATACAATCTGGAGACAGGCCAAGGTTCCAGAGTATGTTCCCTCACCACCCCCCAACATCCTTACCTTTAAAATTCCCTTCCCTCCGTCCCTTCCTCCCTCTTCCTTTTCTACTTCCAGAGATTGGGGCCCCTCCCAATCACCTTAGTTTTCCAGCTTTATTCTGTCCTCTCAGTCGTTTATTTCTCCTTTTAGTTTGTATATCCTTTCCTTTATCTGTCCCTTGGACTCCCTTGTCCCTCCCTACCTTTCCTTACTCTACGGCGACTCAGAACTGGCAGGAGGGCGGGTTTGACCACACATAACTGCCAACCCTTGAGCGCCACGCAGTGCGTCAGCCTCAAGGTCAGCGCTGATGGTGCATCGACTCCGCCCATCAAAAAAAAAAAAAAAAAAGCTCTCTTGCGGGATCGTGACCTCTGGCCCCTATTCCCAAAGGTGATGAATGGTGACGATACACAGCAAGATCAAAATTATGGTAGGTACGTAATTTTCATTTTCGCTTCTTCTCCAGCACAACCTCCTGACTCAGAACCGGGGCAAGCTTGTACGCCTGGGACTCAGGACCCTGCATCTTCATGCATGGCTCCTTCAGACATAGTTAAGTCCCGCTTCAGGGTCTCAAACAGAGTAGCCCAGGTCCTCGTGGAGGCTAGGAAGCCCTCCTCTAGGTCCACTTACGCAGTGAAGTGGAAGCGTTTTTCTGTTTTGGCTGTTTCCAAGAGTTGGGACCCATTTACCTGCTCAGCTCCTCATATAATGGAGCATCTGCTCCATCTGCCAGATTCGGGGTTACCCTATTCTTTTCTTAAGATCCACCTTTCGTCTATTTCAGCCTACCATGTACTAGTGGATGGTAAATCGTGGCGTAGCGGGAGATTTCCAAAACCTTTCTGAAAGGGATTCTCCATTTGAAACCCCCCATCTGCAGCCCTACTCCACCTTGGGATTTGAATTTTGTGTTGGAGAAGCTCAAGGTAGTTGCTATTACTTCTGCTTGTAGAATTTCCGAGCTTCAGGCCCTGGTATTTAAGGAGCCATACTTGATTTTTCACAAGGACTAGGACAAATCCTAAGTTTCTTCCCAAGGTGGTTTCTGAGTTCACACTCAATCAGTCGGTGGAACTCCCAGTTTACTACCCTGTGCCTTCCAACAAAGGTGAGGTGCTTCTGCACACTCTTAATGTGCACAGAATTCTGAGGTGCTACGTTCATGGACTAAAGACATTCGTAAAGCAATTCAGCTCATCTCCTTTGCCCCCAAATCAATGGGGTCCACAGTTTTCAAACAGTGCCTCTCCAAGTGTCTCGCTAATTGCATCCGCTTCTGTCATCAGAAGCACAACAAACCTCTACCGGGGGAAATCAGAGGTCACTCTACCAGAGGCATGGCTGCATCTGCTGCCTTTCTAAGGAATGTCTTGGCTGCGGAGATTTGGCAGCAGCAACCTGGAGTTCAGTCCACACCTTCACAAAGCATTACAGTCTGGACATTTTCTCTAGGCGTAGGGCCGGGTTTGGCCTAGCCATGCTGCAGGGCTTACTGTCTTAGGTTGGTCCTGTGCTGTCCTTTTGTTGGCTTCTCCTCCCTTGTCTCTCTCGGTCCCTCTTTTGGAAGGACTGCTTGGGATTCAATCCTGTGTGTAATGACCTACTGCAGGAACCCTCTCGAAGTAAGATAGTACAGTTACATAAATTAGTGTAACAGTAGATCTTCGAGAGAGGTTCCTGCAGTAGGTCATATTTTTCCCCTCCCTCCTTCCCCCAATTTTCTTTTGGGCTCCAGAAACTGTTTCCTTCTCCTGTCTTTCCTTTTATGATTTCCAATGGGAGAACTGGAAGGCAGGCGTGAGGACCGCTCACTATATAGGGTCACGCTGACGTCAGTCACGTGTCATCGGGTGGGCTGTCCCCCACCAGGCATTGCTGGAAAAGGTTGCCATGTGGTCCTGATGCCAGGTGGTGCAGTCCTATGTGTAATGACCTACTGCAGGAACCTCTCTCGATCTACTGTTATGGTAAGTTCTTATGTAACTGTACTTTCAGTGTAATTTGTTGATTATTAGTTTACTTAGTTCCAAGTGACCACTTGGTTCTTCTACAGCCTCCCTCTAGCAGTGGTCTCTGACCACTGTGTTGCATTTTTGCTTCACCTGATGTCGTCGTTGATATTTTAACAGCATTTCAGTGTGGATATACTTACCAGCACTGACCTCCTCCTTCGTGCCGCAAAAGTCAAGTGTGTGAGTGCTTCTAATCCCAGGAATCCATCAGTATAGCTGTAAAATAGCTATCAGTCCACCGGATTGAATTGCCCCAGAGACAGAACTCATGCTGAGTTTGGAATTTTATAATGAGAGTTAAGTTCGGCCTCTGCACTGTGGTCACACTCCCACCAATGATCAGATTTTTTTTTAATCACTTGAAGAGAGCAGTTGCTCCAAAGTACGGCTCCACTCTTCTGGCCTCCAGAATGATTCAACGTTTTGGTTTATTTTTAGAATATTATCTTAGTTATTTTCTTGATACTCAGCATTACTTAGGTTGTTTATGTTTCATTTATTGTAATTTCAGAGGTTTCTCTGGTTCCCGATTGGTTCCCAGGAACCATAGAAGGCTGCAAGTTAATGGGGTTCCTGTCTTTAATAAACAGCTTTCTGTGTGAAAGAACTGTATTTTATTTATGTATAACCACTTTTCTACTAATGATTTTAACTACTGACGTAGCAGGCCATGCTCAGAGGGAACCGACCCACTCTGAAACTGGGAAGAAGAAAAAAAAAGCTCATACTTTAGATTAAAACTACTGGATTTAAAGTAAAATTTTCTGTACTTCAGTTTTTTCTGGGAACCGGATCAGCAAATTCCCCTCTCACAGCCTTAATCCATTAGGCTGTTGACTGTTTTGGGGAACTGATGAAACAATTGTACCATTTGTTTTCAGCTCCTGGCAGGGACAGACTGCCACGAGCTTTGTTTATGGTGCGGGGTAAAGACCATGATTTTTTAAATTGTAAACCCTGTAAAAGGTTTTTCCCTAAAACACATAAGAATAGGACCAAAAAAAAGGAAGACCTTATGGCTTCTCAGTCTGCCTCCATGTCACAAAAACACAGTAAAGGCTCAGATGAAGGACCTTCTCCTCAGAATCCGAAGCAGTCCTTGTCAAAGAGGACAGATAAAAAGATAAAGCTGCACAGCCTTCAGAAAAGCATGGTGAGGATGGTTCAGACTCAGGGTGTCCAAAAGGCAGAACCCTGTGTCTAGTGATAGCAAAAGAAGCCTCAGAGCAGCCACTGGAAACCGTGCCTGCAAAGAAAAAAACAGAAAGAAAAACAGGTCTTGGACATCCTTGGACAACAGGACTTCTCATGAGCAGAGAGTTGAAACAAGATAAATGCCCTCAGCAGAGGACATGGCAAAAGCATGCCAATTTTTCTAGGCCATCTAAGCTATAGGAAATGTTTATGGAAATGCCTGCTCCCCCAACCCCAGCTCCAGTTCCACACCAACTACCTGTGGAGGAGGAAGTAATGTATTATGAAGAGGAGGAGAGTGAACCCCCATAACCAAACAGTTCACTTAAACAAGAATTTGGATCTCCTCCCAGGCCTTCTGAGGATTACACATCCCACTGTTCCTTTGTTAGGCAAATGGTAAGCACACTCAGCAATCCCTCCCATGAAGCGGAAGAGGAGACTGAATTTATGGACATAATGCCCTGCAGGGGGGCATGCCTCAGACAGCTAGTGTTGGAACCCACTCAGGAGGGAGCCTTCTTAGACCTGGTACTCTCAAACAGGGACAGAGAGAGGATCTCAAATTTAGAAGTGAGTAGCTATCTGGGAACAAGTGACCACCAAACAGTGTGGTTCACGATAAACACAGCCGTAGAGTCAAGCCATACAAAAGTGAGGGTACTGGACTTTAGAGGGCTGACTTGTCAAAATGGGAAGTCTCAGAAAAGCACTAGCAAACGGCAAGAAAAGGGGTGGAGGAACAATGGAAAACATCAAAACTGCCATCACAGAGGCAACAAGCCTTTGCGTGAAGCAAATAAACAAATCAAAATGAAGGAAAAAAACACTATGGTTCTCAAAAGAGGTGGCAGGGAAGGTTAGGGAGAAAAAGATAGTGTTCAGGAAGTATAAGGAAACACAGGAGGAGCAGGACAGAGAACTGTACCAGTTAAAGTAGAAGGAAGCGGGGAAGGCAGTCAGACTAGCAAAGGCTCAAACCATGAAAAAGATAGCCAACTCAATTAAGAAGGGGGATAAAACCTTTTATAGGTACATTGGGGAGTGAATAAATACCAAGGGCTGGGACAGTGAGGCTTAATGAAGGGGAGGGAGGTGGGCAGACAGTTACAGTGACTGCTTAGTATTCACAAAAGAAGAGGAGGGGGAGATATCTAATCAAGTCAATAGAAGCACTCTGGATAGGGTGGTCGATACCAGTCCATTCGCAGAAGAAAGATTTATGAAAGAACTCCTAAAACTGAAGGTGGACAAAGCAATGAGCCCTGATGGGATTCACCACAGAATTCTAAAAGAGCTAAGGGGAGAACTAGTGACACCACTGACTACCATTTTTAACAAATCATGGGAGGATGGTGTGGTACCTGAGGACTGGAGGAGGGCAGATGTGATTCCCCTTCACAAAAGTGAGAGCTGGACAGAGGCAGGAAACTACAGACCTGTCAGTTTGACGTCAGTGGTAGGGAAAATGATGGAATCGCTTCTGAAAGAAAGAATTGTTGAGTACCTAGAGGCCAGCGGGGCATAGGACCCAAGGCAGCATGGATTCACAGCGGGAAGGTCATGTCAGACGAATCTAATAGATTTCTTTGACTGGGTGACCAAAGAAGTAGACCAGGGAGGGGCTGTGGACATGACCTGCCTAGACTTTAGCAAGGCATTTGACACAGTCCCACACAAAAAATTAATAAACAAACTAGCCAGCCTGGGAGTGGGCCCCAGGGTGGCAGCCTGGGTAAAAAATTGGCTGTACAACAGGACACAGAGGGTAATAGTAAACGGTGTCCACTCTGAAGAAAGAGGGGATATTAGCAGGGCACCACAGGGTTTAGTACTGGGTCCGGTCCTTTTTAATGTCTTTATAAGTGACATTGCGGAGGTACTGGAAGGAAAAGTATGCCTTTTTGCAGATGACACAAAGATCTGCAACAGGGTCGATACACAAGGTGGGGGTGGAAAGGATGAGAAAAGACTTGGTAAGGTTAGAGGAATGGTCAAACATATGGCAGCTTAGATTCAATGCAAAGAAGTGCAAATTAATGCACCTGAGAAACAAAAACCCAGGGGAAGAGGGAAGAGTACACAATTGGTGGGGGGTACTAACAATAGCAAAAATGGAAAGGAACCTGGGGTAGTCATATCAGATGACCTAAAGGTAAACAAGCAATGTGAGACGACAGTAAGGAGGGCTGGAGGGATACTGGGATGTATAGGAAGCGGCATCACCAGTAGAAAACAGGAAGTTGTTATCCCCCATACAGAGAGTTGGTGAGACCCCATCTGGAGTACTGCGTGTAGTTCTGGAAACCCCATCTCCACAAGGACATAGACAGGATGGAAGGCTGTCCAGAGGAGGGCAACTAAAATGGTGCAGAATATGCACCAGAAGCCAAACGAAGAGAGACTAAAGGAGCTTAATATGTATACCCTCGAGGGAGAGGGGGGACATGATAGAAACTTTCAAGTACCTCAAGGGAATCATCGAAGTCCAGGAGGGTAGCATCTTTCAGAAAAAGAACAAAAGGGCACAATTTGAAGATGGGGGGACGCTCAAGGGCAACGTGAGGAAGTATTTTTTCACTGAGAGGGTAATGGACTTATGGAACGGCCTTCCTGAGGATGTCATGGGGTCAAAAACAGTGGGGGAATTCAAGAATGCATGGGACAAACATAAGGCAAGTCTAGTGGGGGATAGAAAGAAGTAGGCTGTTGGTTAACTAGGATCTGCAGCTTATCCAATAGGTAGGGAAATGGGCAGACTGGGTGGGCCAAGCAGTCCTTATCTGCCGTCAAAGTCTATGTTTCTAACGGGTCTGGCTCCCACAAAGAGGCCGCTACTTCCCATTCTCAAATCTCTCTAAAAGGGCACTGCCAAAATCATGTCCGCACCCATTTTTAGCTGCTAGCATTGATAAGAAGATTGAAAAGAAATGTCAGGTGGACAGACAGGGTGTTGAATACCTGTATGTCCACCCTAATCGTAAGGGAGTGGGCTGAGCTGCTGCATGTGAGAAGTGTAAGGTACCTTTCTTTGCGCAGCCTCCAGAAAAGGAATTGTGACAGCGTTGAATAAGACCCTGTCCCATTTGTTACATAGAAAGATTTCTTATGTAGAAAGAGTTAAACGCAAGGATCTGTTTTATCCTCTGCTGTTCTGTCTCTTGTCTGTCTGACTGCGCAGTCAAATTTTCTTGTGAGACCGAGGGACTGGCTACTCCAAAGGTCTCGCTATCCTCCCCACCACTATCTTCCTGCCTTCACTTGCAAGACTGAAACTTGGAATTAGAGATATCCTCGGATGAAGGACTTTGTTTTCTGTATTTGTACGCGTTTGTAAATAGTTATACTGAAAAATTTTATTTTATGTATTTATATGTCCCTCGGAGCCACTCATTGCTGAAAACAAATGGTTTCATGCGCCTTCAGCTGGAGTGAGAGCAGTGAAGCGAAGCTGAGCTGTTCTGGCTCCAGCTGAAGGCAAGTGAAACCACTCGTTTTCAGCAACGAGTGGTGACGGGGGACGTATTAATATATTATTGACTGAGAGCGATCAACATATTTTTTAAAAAATTAACTTCCCAGAATGTGCCCATTTCCATGGCATCTGCACGTGAGACGCTCTTCATGGAATAAGACTGCCTCACATGCAGAGGAAAGGAGCACTTGAATTGGTCGGGAGCACTCCCTCGATCTATAATTTATTTTTACTGTTATTGGAAAAAATAAAACACTACTTGCGAATTTTATACCTGCTCCTGGTCTTCCTATGCTTCCTGATCTGTGCCTCAACCACAGATGGTGTCAGACTAAGTGGGATTTACACCGTGCATACTCTAAGCCAGGAGTTTTGTGCGTGGGTACCAGACCTGGTAACAGGAAGCATAGCAGAAAGATGGCAGTCAAACTAGCAGAGACAGAAGTCCAAGCTGAGACTGTACAGCCAGCACCAGTGATGGAAAAAGAACAGGCAGTCACAGAACCTGAAAGCCTGTCTGCCTTCTTCAAATAGTGGGCTATACAACAAAGAAAGACAGAGAAGCAGAGGAAAGAAAAATGCAGTGACAGGAGCAGCAGACAAAAGAAGAGGAGTGGTGGAGAGAAGAAGAGATGCAGCAACAGGAGCAGCAGAGAAAAGAAGAGATGTAGCGACAGGAGCAGCAGAGAAGAGATGCAGTGACTTGAGGAGCGATGGCTGGATGCCTTGCAAGCTATCAAAGCTGGAGGATGTGGCACAGGTCCAGCAGAGCAACAAAACACCAACAACTTAAAAGACCTTAAACATACAAAACTGTGTCCCTCGGATGATATTGAAGTATACCTGACAACTTTTGAAAGGGCTGCCGCAGTCTGCCAGTGGCCAAAGCAGCAATGGGTAATCAGGCTGGTACCTTATCTGACAGATAAAGCCCAGTGTGCCCACAGCAAAATGCTCACTGCACAATCAGAAAACTTTTACCCTGTGAAAAAAGAAATCCTGAAAAGATACGACATCTCAAGAGAGACCTATGGCCAAAGATTCTGGTCTCTGAAGTACAACTCAGTCCACAGTCCTCGAGAAGCCTTCACCCAATTCTGCCTTTCGAGAGAATTGCAAAGGATGTGGTTGGCCCCTTAGACAAAAGTAAAAAGGGTAATCTATTCATTCTGGTAGTATGTGACTGTGCTACTCAATACCCAGAGGCAGTTCCAATGTGTACCGTCACAGCCCCAAAAGTGGCAGCAGAGCTTGCCAAAATTTTCAGCAGGGTGGGCATACCTAAAGAGATTATTACTGATCAGGGCATAGGCGGTGGTACACCAGGGACCGTACCCCGGTCAAAAAATGCTGTGTCCCATTTCGTGCCCCAGTGCTCTGAGTCCCTGCTGCAGTGCTGCATGTTACAGCTTAAAACTTGTTTGCTTGCTGCCAGCTGCACCCATATCATTCATGTTCCAAGCCAACTCCCGACCCTGAATGCCCCGCTGCCCGCCATCACCCATGCACCAACCACCGACTCCTGTTCCATGAGCCGTTTGGCACTTAAATTGTGCAGTACAGACCCTGGCCCTGTTTCTGTTAGTTTGTGGTTGGAGTCAGACTTTTGCAGTTGTGACACAGATGCACACTGTGTTTAACATCAGCACACCAATACAGCCAGTCAGTTGTGCTGCTACTCAAGAGAGCTCCAGCTGCATTTCGCCACCTCCACCCCTAACAGCCAGCTATTCTGGTGGTCAGACCCCTCAGGTTTATGCTGTGGCCCACGCAATCCCCTCCCTCCCTCCCTTTTGGTGCTCTTGGACACACAGCAGTAGTCATCTGCTGAGCGAGCAGAGTTAGCGCTGGTCCGGGATCGAAGCCACCATTGGATCACACACTGGTGCTGCTGATGAGTCTGAGAACTGCCGTAGTAAAAGAAATTTGATTCTGCTTCACCTGTCACCTGCTAGAATCAGGAGCTGCTCGGCCATCCGTGCCCACCAAAACCAGAACCGTATTGGCATTGCTTGCAAGCTGCAGCACAGAAGACCCTCCCCCTGACCCAGCAGTACAGTCAACCTTAAAAGAGCTGTACTGACTCTGTTGTGCTTTTTTGACTAAAAGACCAGCAGCAACTAGCTACCCTTCCCAGCCAGTAGCTGCAGCATAGAGCCAGTCCGTCAAGTAAAAGTCTAGCCAGCAGCAACAATAGCCAAGAGAGAAGCTGCCTGCAGAACCAGAGAACACACGAACATATACGATGATGCCAGCAGATACAGGACTAACAGTCTATCAAGTCTGCTCAAATGTGCAGCTCTCAGTGTTGAGGATTGATGCTTCCCCCATCCCCCTCTTTCACTTCCTCTCTGCATGTACCATGTGAGTTATCACCATCCTCCCGCCCTTCCCAGTTCTGATTTTGCCCTTGACCCTGTCCCACCCCCTTTCAAATCCCGCTACAGTTGTTTGTGAAACCAGTTCTTCAGGAAGTGCATTCCAAGCTGTCACCACCTTGTCTGTGAGAAAGTGCTTCTTCTTCTTTCTCCTGAACCCCCCTCCAATTTCAGACTATGACCTCGTGTAATCCCTTCTTTTCTATACCTAAACAGACCCTCATGGCTAACCCTGTTTATGCCCTTCAAGTATTTTAAGGTCTCAGTCATATCACCCCATCTTTTCTACTCTCCAAGGAGTACATATTGAGCTTCCGTAATCTGTCATCATAGGGCTTATCCCTCATCCCGCTTATCATCTTGGTTGCCCTTCTCTGTACCCCCTGCAACAGTCTGATGTCTTTTTAAGATGGGGTGCCTTGTACTGCACACAGTACTCCAGGTGAGGCCTCACTAGTACCCTGTACAGTGGCAGAACCACCTCTTCACTCCTTGATGTAGTTCCCCTTGCTATGCACCCCAGCATCCTGCTGGCCCTCTCTGCCACCTTCCTATATTGTGCAGAATGATTCATATGGCTTGTGACCATATGAGTAACAGGTCCTGACTGCTTGTGCCCTTTTGTTGAGGTAAATGGCTGTGTTTATTTGAAAATGTCTCAGTACTGTGGGGAGGGGAGGGACTCAAAGGAGAGAATGCATGGTCCTTTATCTCCTGGCCCTGCCACTGCAGGTGGGCAATCCATTGGGGACCAGTTTGGGAAGTGGTTACCTGCTGGAAAGGAGTGGGATGGTCCTGCTTCTTTTGGCTTGGGGGGGATGGCCCTACTTCTCCTGGCTCAGGGAAGGGATGACCCTACTTCTCCTGGCTCGGGAGATGATCCGACTTCTACTGGCTCAGGAGGGATGACTCTGCTTCTCCTGTCTGGGGGTGGGGGTTGCCCTGCTTCTCCTGACTTGGGGGAGGTTGGCCATGCATCTTCTGACTTGGGGTGTGTGGATGGCCCTGCTTCTTCTGGCTCGGGGAGTGGGGATAATTTATCTGGCTCAGGTGGCCCTGTTTCTCTTGCTAGAAGAAGCAGAGCCACCCCACACCCCCCTCCCCGAACCAGGAGAGCAATGGTCATCCCCTATAAAAAAATAAAATGGGAATGGCATTTTTATTTCAGAAACATAGTGGTCATCATTTGTTCAAATACCCCAAGAGGCAGGCGCACATGAATATGCATGCATGCTTTCCATTCTGGTTTCTACAGGTGCCCTGGCTGCCAACTGCAGTGCCCACCCAGTGCCCTGGTAACCAACAGAAGCTGGTGCTGCCACTGGATCAGGGTAGTAATTTTGGTGTTGCATTACTAAAGGAGCTGTACCGACTATTAGGTATCACTGCCATGAGAACTTCCCCATATCACCCTCAGACAGACGGTCTTGTTGAGCGGTTTAATCAAACCCTAAAATGCATGTTAAAAGGGTTTATGAAAGGGGAAGGGAAAGACTGGGACCAGTATTTAGCTTACCTGCTATTTGCTTACTGAGAAGTGCCACAGGCATCAACAGGTTTTTCACCCTTTGAAATGCTGTATGGTAGACAACCTAGAGGGCCACTAGATGAGAAGATAACCCCGCTCAATCTGTTATATCTTATATGTGTGCCCTAAGAATGAAACTGGCAAAATATGTTGAAATTGCCCATAGTAATGAGGAAGAGACCAAAAACCAGCAGAAGGCATATTATGACCATGGGGTGAAAGACAAAGGTTTTGAGCCCGATGAAAAGATCTTGCTATTGTTACCCACTACAGAAAATAACCTGTTAATGAAGTAGCAAGGGCCTTCTAAGGTGCTTAGATGTACTGACACAGTTAACTATGAGATTGAGACCTCTGATAGGAAAAATCCTACCAAGATATACCATGCTACGTCTACCGAAGATATTGATATAGCTTATGACAGACTGGAATGTGGAGTACAAGTTAAGCATGGGGCTGAAGAATAGCTGCCGACTGTTTAACTGCAGCAATAATGTGCAACTTGAGCCTATGGTATGAGAATAAAATGCCAATTATTTCCTGTGGGGGCTTGGAAACCCCTGTTTTCTGGTCCTTCAGTCAGTTCTGACTTGTACCTCGTGCTGAACAGATGCTCCTGCTTATGTGTCTGAATAAACTCATTTTGTTTATTATTTTATGTGTCCGACTCAGTTCGTTCAGTACCAGAAGGCAATTTATTTATTTATTTGCTTTTGTTAACCGGGTGGGTACACTAGGCATGGGAATGCCTATTTTCAGGCACGACCCGGGAGAATACAGGTAGACAATACATGAGCATACCATGTGGCACAGCACATGAAATAGGTAATACAGTAGGGGGTCAGAACAAGTGAAAGCTGACAGACAGGCCTACAACGCTGCACGAAATAAGTGCACATGGGCAATCAGGAAAGCCAAGGCCGACCACTATCAGGCCACCCTCACCGCCTCCTGGGGGTGCTCCCGTACCTTCTGGGACAATGTCAAACAACTGAATGGGAACACTCGCTCCCCTCCCCCCTCCCAGATTACCACTGACAACACCACCGATAGACCCCGCTGACATTGCAAACCTCCTCAACACCGCCTTTACTGACCTTAGCCCTATCCTCCCTGTAACTTCTTGACCAACCACCCTCCCAACCTGCCCCTGCCCTCCATCGCCTTGTTTCTACTCTACGAGGGTAACTGCCCAGGAAGCCAGACCCCACCTGACCCGCACTAAAGGCAACAGTCCCGTGACAACAACCTGACCACAGAATTCTCCGCTGGTTCTGGATCAGGTCCTCACCCCACTCACCAGCCTTCTCAACAAATCCCTCTGCCTGGGACAATCCCCACTACATGGAAAACTGCCACTGTTACTCCTATCCATAAGGGGTGACAGGTCCTTAGCTGGGAACTACTGACCTATCTCCATACTCCCACCCCTTTCCAAGGCACTGAAAAACTAGTTGCCACGCGAAATCACTGAATACCTGACCAAATACAACATCCTTGCCCTGAACAGCACGGATTCCGTAGGACACAGTACTAGCACAGCTCTTATTGAATCTCGGTGATCCTTCCCACACTCCTCCTGACGCTGGCTCCCTGGTGGGGCCGTGTCTCGACCTATCAAAGGCCTCGACACGGTCTCTCACCCCTACTGCTGGAAGCCCTGTCATGCTGGTTTTGCCACTGGACCACTTGCCTGGTGCTCCAGCTACCTATCCGCCGCCCCAACGTGTCAATATTGGTGGGACACTTCGATCCACTTATCGATCCCTCTCGGGGTTCCACAGGCTCCATCCTGGGACCTTCTATCTCGCTATACCTTAACACCCTGCCCAGTGCGGTACTGGAAAAATTCTGCTGTATGCAGATGATGCTGTCATCTTTGCCACCGACCGTAACCCCACTTCCCTCCAGGTTTCCCTGCAATGTTCCTATAATGACGCTGAAACCTGGTTTAAAGAGCATAGATTGGTCCTAAATCTTAAAAAATCTAAAACCGTGCTGTTTGCCCACCCTCAAAACAAAGCTTACAACTCCCCTCTCCGTATCCTCTCCAACTCCAAACAGCAACTGGAGCAAGTCCACTCCTATAAGTACCTAGGGGTCTCCTTTGACTCAGCCCTCACCTACCATACCCACATCGAAGCACTTGCTTCTGCAACCAATACACGGCTTGGTATCTTGTACCGCTATAAAAACTGTCTCCCCCCCCGATGCCCTCCAGCTTGCAGTTACATCCTCCATACTATCCCTAGTTGACTATGGGCTACCTGTCTACGACTGCTGCCAACACGACTGCCTAAACAAAAATCCACCTCATCTAAATAAGGCATGCAGGCTAATCACAGGGGCCCCTAGGCTCACACATACATGCCAACTTTATGACTTGGCAACAGTGCTAAACAACCCGAGCGGCTGCAATACCAAACTTGCTCTATAACTAAAAAAACCTGCTAGGACTTTTCCACCCGGCTGACATCCTCCTCCTCCTAGCCCAACCTCTAGTCAGTACTGGACCCCTGCAAGGCCACCTTCCTGGTTCCTCGATCTAGGACCTCACATGGACAGAGGTCTCTCCGCCATAGAGCCCCTTCTTGGTACAACGCAGTCCTCCGCCATCACTGAAATCCCACTATCTCCAAATTCAAACTGCACTCAAAGCGAGCTGTTCAACAAGCGCTGCTGCACTTGTGCATAACGGGTGTACAAGCACCCTTTGTCCTGACAATGCCCACTGGGCTGCACCTCGCCTCACCATCTTATTCCTACCACCTACATTACTGCCTTATCCAACTGCCTACCTTCTCACTACTGTCAAGAACGAACCATGTATGGCAATCTTATTATACTGCTTGCTAATGTTGTCCTACTAGTATGCAACACTGTTACCAAATCAAACTACGGCTGTACTGTCCTTGTCACATGCCTTACTTTCTCTGTAATCTAATACCGTGTAACCTGTTTGACTGTTTCATTTGCAAATGTCATACTTTTATGCTGCTAAACCCTGTATTCAACCCTGTTATCTATTATACCTGAACCTGCACTTTATAATACAACCAATGTAAACTGACCAGGATCCATTTATGCCTGTCTCTTTATGCATATGCTTCGATTATAGTATGTATTTTGTACCTGTATTATCTTCTCTTCTCTTGACGAGGTACCTTTGGAAATGAGCCTCTGGCATAAAGGTTGTAAACTGATTGCAATATAAATAAATAAATAAATAAGAGGTTGAGCAAAATACAGTTTAGAACAAGGTCAGGGGACAGGCAGTATAACATTAGACAAGGTAATAAAATATGAACAAGTGCAAAATAACTTGAAATACTGAGTACAAAAAATAGGTGAGATAGATTATATACAGTATACAATAAGTGCCTTTGTAGTAGTCAAGCTTTAGAGAGAAGGGAGAGGAGGATGAAATAGAGGCAGGGGGGTGAGGGAGGTAGAAGTGTGAAGCAGGAGGGTCAATAGAGAGAGAAGATAAGACAGATTGGAAGGGAGTAGATAAAGGGTGGGTGGAGAGAAAAATGGAAAGAGGGATGTACGGCGGGTGGAAACAGGCGCAGGGGTTAGAAGCACGTAGATCATCTCGGTGGAGTTTCTTAAAACTGGCATGGGTGGGAGCTAGGCAGACAGCTTGAGGTATGGCTTTCCAGTGCTTCGGAGCTGAGTGAGAGAAAGCTCGTGCACCCATAGAGGTTTTGCATCTTGGGATATAGAAAGGGGCTAGGTCAGTAGAGCAGAGCCCATAAGAGGGGGATGGGGAGTGAAGCATGGAAGCAAGGGATTAAGGGAGCCCTGATCTAACTATCCTGTCAATTAGGGAGCCATAGGACTGAAGTCGATGGGCAGTGGGAGAGGGCCAGTTTGTCAGCATAGAGCTGGCAGTGGTGTTCAAATCTTGGTGATGCAGAGGCATAGCGGCAGATGTTGTTATAGGTGATGTCCCATTTATGGAGGGAGGACTTTGTGGCATTTAGGTATGTGACCGCGTCATAGGCCAAGGACGGGAGTAGGAGGCCTTGTGCAACAGCAAGTCTGGCAGACTGGGTGAGGGCATAGCTAGTACTGTAGGCCCCTCCAATTTTCGAGTTGACAGATTTACAGGCGGAGGTAATAGGTTGATCAAAATCAAAGGATTCGTCCAGGAGAATCCCCAGGTATTTAAAGGATCTGGAAGGTACAAGTGGGGAGCCATCTGCGTATGAGATTTTGAGGGAGTTTTGATTTCCTTTAAGTCTGACAGAAGAGCCAAAGAGCATATTGTGTGTTTTGCTAACATTGAGCACTAGTTTGTTCTCTGTTAACCAGGATTGTATGCTATGGAAGTCAGAGTCAGAGGAAGTATTGCAGAAGAACCAGATGGGCAAGGCAGACTACAAGGAAGGTAAGGGTCCCCTGGCAGACCAACACCAAAATGACACACAAGGTGGAGAATGCAGCCCTTCATCTGCCCAGACCCCCATCTCTCTTGACTGCATCGTTGGGTACCCCAGAGTCATCTCCCAAGTGTTCCTAACCTGTTTGCATGCTGAAAAACATACCCTGGCAGCAGAGGGAAAAAGACAAACTGAACCATATCCAGCTCAATATATCCTCCTGCAAATCTTCCTTAGGAATATATATTAATAAATGTGGGATATTGTTCTCTGGGTGGCCGGGACCCGATGGTGATGGCGGCGTAAAGCACGAGCTCCGTCCTCTACTGGTGAAAAATGGGATAGAATACGATATCATGCCGGTTTAAACCTTAAGCAGAACCACTGGAAACCTTTCCCTTATCGTCACCATCCATGGTTTGAAGTTTTTCTGGAGGAAAAAGGGTGATGTAGAGCTAATTACCCGGAGAGCAGAAATGTAGGCGTAGGCCATAGGAGCCTGGTACTCGGATAGCTCTAGCAGTGCGACCCCCACCCGCATCGTCCCGCTGTCTTGCCAACACTTTCTTTTATGCCCGCTGATTGTGGACAAGTCTATACTGAGCGACGCACTGCACTTTTCAGAATGGAAACTGGGGAAATTTAGAACTGTGCTCATTGCCATTTAATTTGACTGTCCCACACTCCCGATGGCAGGCTCGGCGGGATTACTACCCGAGGGGTGCGATATACAGGCTCCATTGCCTCCCAATAATGTGCAGCTTAGCGAGGCACTCACAAATATATCTAAAATGCTGGAAGCTGTGCTTATGAGAGTGGACAACATTGGGAACTCACTGGCCGGGAATGTAGAAGATGTTCGCAGACTAGAGGACAGACAGAATGTGCTGGAACAGAGAGCGGAGGATTTGGAACAGCAACATCTGACCATACTGCAACGTCTGAGAGAACATGAAATAAAACTGTCTCGACTCTGGCACCGTGCAGAAGACCAGGAAAATAGAAATCCTAGGAACAATGTGCGAATACTGGGAGTCCCAAAGGGGATGGAAGGCCCCAATATGGAGCATTTTCTGAATGAGTGGATACCTCAGCTTTTGGGAGATAGGTGAAAAGACCCAATTGGAGTGGAAAGAGCCCACAGGATTCCAGGCAGGGCTGACTCCAAGGCGCCAAGTACTATTGTGGCATATATTCTAAAGTACTCTATTAAAGAGAAGCTCCTGCGAGCAGCCAGGGACATGGGAGACCTCACATGGAAAGGGGCCACAATATCTTTCTATAGGGACTTTTCTGCAGAAGTCGCTGCGAGGAGAAGAGAATTTGGACCAATCAAAAAATTTCTGCAAGCCAGTGCCTTTCAGTACAGGTTCCAGAAGCTTACTGCACTTCACATTTATAAAAATGGCAAGGCTTTCCTGGCGGAATCCCTGAGAGAGGTTGAGGCCTGGATCTCACAACAGTGGCCTAATCTAGCTCCTCAAACTACCTCTCCCAGACGCCTCTGGGCTCCTGGGGACCAAACACACAAGGGAACTGCTGATAGAGGAAAGCGCTGGTCAGGGGATGAATTAAACAAACTGTCAGGTTCTTCCAGTGCCAGGTCCCCCAGCCGCAATGGTCTAGCTTATCGGAGTGTCCCCGGGGGTAGCATTGACACGTGAGCCCCTTCTAATCAGCAGAAAATCAACAAGTCCCCCACAACAGAGCCTAAACAATTGCAGCAGGATGCAACAGAGATCGACCCGCTCAGGGTGTGGTGGGAAGCCGACAAAGGTCAAGGAAGCCCTCAGCTAAAGTCCCCAGATGTCTCTCTCTCTCTCTCCCCAACCAAGCTCTCCAGGGCAGAAGCAGCACAGAAGTGTAACTGACATAATGCGGAACCGATGGAAGATGATCTGATGGACAGTGATACTCCCCGGGACTGGGCTTCCAAGGTCAAGGAGGAGGAGGAAGCGAAGCGCGCGGTGGACACGGGAATTCTACGGCCTGGACTTAAAACTTTCGCAAAAGTGGTGGGAGCCTCTAATGGATCCAGTGGGGATGTGCCACATGGGACTAACAGCTGATTATTTGGGACAGTGCTAATGGTCGAATTATCTATAATGACTGGGGGACTAGTACACCTTGACAAGGGGCACCCTTTATACTCTCCCCCCCCCCAATGCTGGTCCCACTGGTGCAGTAAAATACTTTCCAATTAGTAACCCTCTCACTTGATCCCTAGGAAGCTTCAGCGGTTGCTTAAGTCACCCCGGGAACAGTTCTGGAGAATTATGGCCTCCTACGATAGCCAATTGGGCTTCCCAGTTTTTCTTTTGAAAAGTCTTAAGCAATAAACTGAAGCGATCCCTCTTGATAGGACGGGTGTCAGGTGGTGTTAACCTTGACAAGCCTACCAAAGCTGAATATGGTGTGACATGGATGGCGACAAGGAACCCCTCCCTTTTTTATTTCTTCTACATTTGCCCTTTCCCCCCCCGCTTTCTTTTTTTTTTTTTTTCCAGTTGGTTGGAATAGGCCTCCACACGGAGGCAGGAGCCCTTGACAACGGCGATTAGATGTTACGGGCCAGATGAGAACGGTACAACTGTGGCAGTACTGACTCACTCCCTACACATGGTGCTTGACATAGTGTGGCGCAGAGGTCGTGTAGCTCTATCACGTGAATACGTCAGCATCATCAAATTTAGGCTGCACCTATTTTTGGGGCTGCAGCTATTAGTAGCTACTAATAGATTTGTGTTTGTTCTATAAAGTGATTAACTTAGTTTAAATATATAAGACCTGTTGTGTTTCCTTCTTTAGATAGCCAGCGCTGACTGAGCAGAATACGTTCCAGTGATCCAAGATAGAAGAGCAGTTTTATATTGCTTCATTATTTTTGCACATCAGAGAGTTAGAATACTGTCAGGTCTGGCCCACTGTTAAGACCTCCTTCCTCTTCCTGTACACTACTCTCCGCTCCTACTCTGCTGACGAAGGGGTGCAGGTGTGTGTGTCCGAACCGGAGGCAGTGGTAAGGCGGCTTCTGTTTTTTCCTTTCTGTCATTACTACTTCTGTACCTTTATTTGGAGGGTGAGTACCCCTGTTTCTTCCTAATTTCTTCTTCACAGTGGTCAACACTGATGGCATCTCGCCTTAAGGTATCGGGGGACTGGAGGTGCGCCTCCTGGAATGTGAAGGGCCTGAATCACCCGACTTAAAGAACTAAGGTGCTGCAGTATCTACACACCCTGGGGACAGATGTAGCCCTACTCCAGCAGATGCACCGCACCAGTCTTACGATAACTTGGTTAAAAAAACTTTGGGTGGGAATGGTGCTAGCTAGCTGTGCCACTACAAAATCTAAAGGAGTAGCCATCCTCCTGAGTAAGAAGGGACCCTGGGCAGTTGAGGCCCATCGGTCGGACGTACAGGGGAGATGGATAGCTGTCAAACTCTCTTATCCAGGTGGCAAAACCATCCTAGCAAATATGTATGGGCATAATACAGATGTAGGGGAGTTGTATGCAGAGCTCAGTCAGGCCCTCACAGAATTAGTAGAGGGAGAGATGGATTTACCCATTCTTATAGGAGGGGATCACAGTCTGGTTCGGGATATATTTTTGGATAAATCCCTCCCCACCCCGCAAACCCATCCTAAAGCGTGGGCAGCCCTAAATGATTTGATCACGGAATGGTCCTTGGGGGACCCTTGGAGGATGAATCACCCAAAAGGGAGAGATTATACGTTTTACTCTGCTGTGCACGGCACCTACAGCCATTTAGATTTCTGGATGGCCGATAGGGTGGCCCTTTCAGGAGTGGGGGAAGCGGCTATTGGGGATATAATTATCTCAGATAATGCTCTGGTCACGATTACTTTTTCCCCGCCAGGGCAATGCCTTTCCTCTACGAGGTGGAGATGTAATCCTACTCTACTCCAAGATAAGACTTTTAGAGAGTATATTAAGAGGGAGACTCAACACTATTTTTCAGTTAATACCCCGGGAGAGACGAGCCCAACTGCTATCCGGGAAGCACTCAAGGCGGTGCTTCGGGGAAGAATTATCTCGTTCTCAGCAGCTAAAAATAGAGAGCGGAAAAAACACGTACTGGATTTGCAGGACTCAATTAATAAGCTGGAGCACCAGTTCAAAGTATCCCTTAAGAACCCGCTTAACTCCCCATTATTAGCCCAGATTACAGGCCTGAAGTATCAGCTAAATGTATTACTGAACAAGAAAGCGGAGTGGTAGTTGATGTGGCGAAACACTGAATGTGGGAGGGTGGAGAGAAAGGTGGGAAACTCCTAGCCTACTGGCTACGGAAGCAGCAGGCCTCTTTTAGGATCCTGGCCCTTAGGAGCAGGCAAGGAAAACTGCTGGTGTCACTGAGAGATATAAATGATGAGATGCTTAATTTCTGTCAGGAGCTATATCAGTCTCAGAGCATGATACCATCGGAGCTGCTTCTGCAGCGCCTGAAGGTTTTCTCACAATCTACCTCGCTCCCCTGCCTGACAGCGGACCACTGCAAAGAAGTAGATGCCCCAATTACAACTGAGGAGCTACACACTGCTATATCCCAGATGGCAAAAGGGAAGGCCCTGATGGGATATCGGCTGAACTCTACCAACTCCTTAAACATGAGATTACTGCTCCACTATTAGAGACCCTGCAGGAAACCCATAGGGAAGGTATTTTGCCCCCTGCTATGCGGGAAACCCTTATTACCCTAATTCCGAAAAAAGCTTCGGATGTCCTACTCTGTGCAAATTTTAGACCCATCTCTTTGATATCGGTGGACACCAAGATACTTGCAAAGGTCCTGGCGAATAGACTATTGGGAATTCTACCCTTCCTACTCCATCTGTCCCAAACTGGATTTCAGAAAGGGAAATCCAGTGCGGACAACATTCGACTAGTGCTAAATCTCAAATGGTTAGCATTACAGTCCAAAATTCCAGCAGCTGCCCTCGCCATAGACTTTGCCAAAGCGTTCGACTCTGTGGAATGGGGATACCTTCACAGTGTGCTTAAACTATATGGGTTCAGGGACGCCTTTTGCTCCTGGGTCTCCACATTGTACCACCTGCCCTTGGCCCACATCATCACTAACAGGGATACCTCGGGCTCCTTCCAGTTGCAACGAGGAACTAGGCAGGGATGCCCGCTCTCTCCCCTATTGTTTCTAATAGCCTTGGACCCGTTAATCAGGAAACTCACGCAAACCCCTACTATCACCGGTATCCCAGTGATGGGGTCATCCTACCTAGTCAACGCATATGCGGATGACATGCTCTTGACCCGTTTCAATCCCCAGGGATCCCTACCTTCCATATTGACTATACTGCAGGAATTTGCCTCCCTGTCAGGTTTAAAAATAAACCAAAAAAAAAACAACTCTGTCCCCTTTAAACGGTGCTTGCACCAAGCATTGCTTGATTGGTACGGACATCACTTGGGCACCCCAGGGTTTTCTGTACTTAGGAATACATATCCCCTCATCCTGGAAGGACATAGAGTCAACTAACTTCTCTCCTCTGCTGACCTCACTAACAGCCGAGGTTCAGCGGTGGAGGAAGCTTAACTTAACCCTAAAAGGCAAAGTCGAGGCCATCCGGATGTTTATTCTCTCCAGAGTCTCCTACCTGCTAAACAACCTTTCTATCCCACTCACAGCAAAGCTGTTTAAAGACCTGGACAGGCTAGTCTCTATGTTTTTGTGGGAAGGGAAGGCCCCAAGATAGGGGCGTGCAAAACTGCAATCTCACAGATTCAAGGGGGGGTTGGGACTCCCATGGTTTACAGGCTGCCACCTGGCCTTCAGGATAGCCTAGACTATGACCTGTTTTTTTCCCCGGAATACCCCTCCACCCCAGTGGATTACCCTGGAGGCAGACTTAGCATCGGATAGACCATTGTACTCTTTACTAGCTAAAAAAAAAACCTGGAGCACTCCATCTCACACCGGCCATGATAGAAACATGCAGGGCCTGGTGGAGAGGGATGACACTCACGGAGACCCCAAGCTCGAACTATCTCCCCCCGATCATATATGCTTCACTGTGGGATAACCCCCTCATTACAATAGAGCATAAGGTACTTAAATGGCCCCTATGGTCTGCCAAAGGTATCCGCATAGTTGAGCACCTTCTCATCACATACAAAGACACTGCTCTCTTTTGAGCAGATCCGTGAACGGTATGGGCTAACCCAGATGGACTTTTGGAAGTTCTTGCAGATTAGGAGTGTGGTAACCCCATTGTTAAAAGCACATTCAGATCACTCCCCGTGGCATGATGCATTTACCTCATCCCATTGTAGGAGAGGCCAAGGCGTGGTAAGCCTTGTCTACAAACTCCTTAGGGATGCACAACCTGACACTACCTTGGTAAGCAAAGTGGCATGGGAGCGGGAGCTGCAATGCTCTATATCCCCTCAAACGTGGGCTACGTGTGTTAGGGACACCCAGACTATCTATGTAGATGCTAGGTGCCAATTAATTCAACTGAAGATCCTGCTTAGGTGGTACAGAACCCCCTCCTTCCTTCATAACCTTAAAATAATCTCTACTGACAATTGTTGGAGGTGCCATACTTCCCCTGCCCATCTATTGCACATATTATGGACCTGCCCGCACCTCCAAGCCTTCTGGACGCAGGTCCTGGCTGATTGTTCTAGGATAATAGGCAAATCCATCTCTCCTGTCAACTCATCTCTCATTTTTGGAGATACCACCGCTCTGCACCCATTACCCCCCCTCAAAAGGGCATGGCTTCTAGTAGCTGTAATGGAAGCCAAAAGGGTCATCCTTATGATATGGAGACAGCCGGTGTCCCCTTCACCAGCGCAGTGGAGAATGGCTGTGGCCCGGCTGGCCATCTTCGAGAGACTTACTGCTGCAGCTCAGGGAGGCCTGGATAAGTATCACAAGAAATGGGAGGGGTTTTTAAACTCCCATATATGCTCGGTAACCCCCCCCACCACCACCTCTTAGTTGCTTTAAGGGATGAGCCCTGTGACACATAAAAAGGGGAGATGCCATCATAACTCTACCACTGCTCTGATACTATGTCTTGGCTCTCCTGTATTTTCGTTAATGGATAGAACTGAGCAGCACCTTTTAACTGATAGGTTATAGCCAACAGCTTTCTTCTTTCTTTTTTAGGGCTATAAGTAGGAGACGGTAGCCAATAGATATACTAGGGAATTAAATGTAATGCTTCATCCCTGGAGGCCTTAGGATATTAATATTATTAAGAGGTATTGTTCATATACAGTCTGATGTGAATAACAATACTGTGTGCTCTTTATTATGAGACCTAAGCTTTCCAACTATATATTAGACTAACTTGATACATACTGATATATAACCCAGGTAAAGATCTGGATTGTAATAACTGCTTTAACTGCTTGACTTGTATCAAACTGACCCTTTTGAAATAGGGCTGGAACTGTGTCTTGGAGGCCTTTTGATGGCTAAAATGTACTTGGAACAGAAAAATAATAAAATATTACATGTTAAAAAAAAAAAAAATGTGGGATATTGCTGCTCCAACCCTATCAGCTGCTGTACAAAAGTTAACTTTTAAAAATCTCCCCAACTCTACGGAGCTGCAAAACTGCAACCCCCCCAACCCAGCTCCTACCCCATGGCAGGGCCTGCACATAACCAGCCCTGTACAGCCTTTTAATGGAAGTCAGCTAACTGCAAAGGGGTGTGAAAATGTAAAATTGTCCCTCAGCCAGCAGCAGTCAGCTGCCCTGTTCCCCCACATCAAGTTTGTTGCAACCCCACTCAACTTCACAACCTGGAAAAGCCAGGACTGCTGTACAAAATAAATAAAGTAAAGTGGCCAGTCCCGCCGCCCACAGCAACTACAGCTCACCACTACATCGCCTGCTGCTGCTTGCTCCCTCCAGCCTCTGCCAACAACCCCGCTCTCCACACGGCCTCACCGCAACAGCAACGGACTGCTCCTGCCACTTGGAGCCACCAAAACGGCCTCTCGGCCCCAGCTTGCTCCTCAAACCAAGGCTCTGCTCTCCTAACCTGCCGCTGTGCAGCTCCACACAGCCATGGTGCATCGTTTCACAGCCGCAAACTGGAGCGCTCCCCACATCACCATAGCTCCAGTAGCACCAGACTTGCCTCCAACCACATGGAGCTCCGCTACCTCCCGATCCATCGTGCCTCTGCTCCTCCAGGGACAGCTGTACCACTCCTCTCGCTCCTGCTGCTATGATGAGCACTCCTCTTCTGCTCGAGCATGCTACAAACGGCCCTACAAAAAAAAAAAAAATTGGTAAATACACGCAGGGTTGCAGCGCCGCATACTGCTTCTCAGCTGCTCTGCCCTTCTCACAACCACAGCTTCTCTTCTACAAGTACCACTGCACAGAGCGATCTGCTCCCCAGTCAGCCATGCTACAGTTGGCCTAAATCACTAAACTGGAGTACTGAGAGCAAATACAGGAGGACAATACAAGTAATTAAGTAAAAAGGGGCAGAGAGAGAGAGAGAGAAAGAGAAAAGCACACCGGCAATATATATATATATATATATATATATATATATGTATGAATGTATGTGTGTGTATATATATATATATATATATACACACACACACACACACACACACACACACACACACACATATACATACATACATACAACACACACACACAGGAGAAAGCTGTACTTAAAATGAGCAGAGACTGTCCGGAGAGCACAGTAAACAAAACCTGGGGGCAACTGCAAGTAATAAAGCGCAGTATACAATCGAGGGGAAGGCGAAACCGAATAAAATACAAAATATAGACATTTTCCCCAGCATTCAGCCACTCACCACAACAAAAGGAAAGCTTGCCATTTTTCTGTGTGTGGGTGGTGAAGGACTACAGCCTGGCAAATGCCATGTTGTCCTTGCCCTGCAACCTCGTGGCACGCAGCCTCCATCTCGTGTTCTACAGTAACAAAGCAGTGACCCTTAACACCCCCTGATGGTGGCCATCTTGCTACAGTCAGCACTGCAGCCATGGATGTCACAACCCAGTGGCCATCTTGTGAAGGGCACCAAATGATAGGAATCAATGGTAAACCTATTGAATTAAAGGGACAGTACAACAAATAACTGATTTTGCAACATAACTGTTTTAAAATAACTGACAACACAGAGCTGACTGGGAATTGTTTATTAAGACGTAATTTGATGGAAATTGCTTACAAATAATTGCATGTTGTCTACAAAAATGTTTTCTTCTTGGGTACTTCATTTACTTTGCAACATCTTGTCTCTTCCATGACGGAAACTCCTACTCACTCCTACAACATTCGCTTAGTGAGCCGCAGCTCATCTCTGACCATGAGGTCCAAGGAAGATGCCACCTCAAGCACAGGAAGTTCCAGGGCTCCATCTTCACCCACTTCAAGGGCATGGGACCTCAAAATAGAAACTATCCTGCACGATATCCAGTCATCCATTTCAGGTGTGCCAACTATGCAAGCTATCCAGGACAATCTTGCTTACATTAAGGCTATAGCACCACAATCCACAGTCCATACCAGTTTACAGCCAGCACCCCCTCTCAGCACTGCCTCACAAAGACACTATCGACTGGCTTGAGCAATTCCAAGCCTGGATCTCCGTCAGTGGTTGGACCAACCCCCTACATATTTCCAATGCCGTGCGCTTACTGCTACGAGGGACTGCCATCTCTTGGTTCAGTGCACCTACAGACCAGGTAAAAAGGGAAACTGACACCCTGTATGCCACCTTCAAGGATCATTTTCTGCAAGCACACCCGTCATGGCTATTGGAACAGCAACTGTGGGAACGCACCATGCAACCCTCCGAGTCCTTAGAAACTTGTAGTAGACAATGAATCACGCTGTAAATGTCTACAAAAATCAGAAAAAGACCAAATCACAGCCTTTGTCTGGGGACTGCCTCCTCAATTCCGTACCTATGTCACACAGCAAAAGCCAACCACCTGGACAGACACCATCCAAGTTGCACGGCTTGCCCAAGAGTCCCTCTCAATGTTCCAATCTGCCAGTGCTCAGACGCAACAAACCTCACAACTGGCTGTACTCCGCAACCTGTGTTCAACAGCAACAAACAATGATTGATAAGCTTATCACTGCTGTTAACAGCTTACACCTCAATGCTCCTGCTTCTCCTGCAACTTCTTTCAATACTCTGAAGCCACCTCAATAGCGTCCTGAACCACCTCTGCCTACACGGGAACTGGTGACCTGTCAGTGGTGTGGATTCAGGGGACACACTGCTGCTGACTGCCGCAAGCTAAAAAGCTACCTCAGAAACCAAGACAACCAAAGGCATCCACCACAGCGCAATAAACAAGATGACAGCAACTACTCACAGGCTCAGGAAAATGAGCGCTGCCCAACAAACTAGGGGCCTTTGTTGGGCAAGGGCAAACAGCAACTGACTGCCCCTCTGACTCTTGCAACACAAACAGTCTGCACCCTTTGGCTACTACCTCAGGCACACCTCCACCTTGAGGGGCAAAGGTTCCTGTCATCAGGTCACCTCTCCTAGTGAACTATGTTCCTGTAACCATTGGAGATTGGTCCACTCATGCCTTGGTTGACTCTGGAGCAGAAATCTCAAGTTATTTACAGCAGTATTGTAGACAACCCAGCTATACATCACGTACCTAATGTCTCTCCAGCCAACCTCAAGTGCATTATCATAGCTAGTACCGCTACAGTACCTATCACTGGCATGGTCCATCTTAAACTACATTTTGGCTCACAACAAGCTACTGTTAAGTTTTATCTAGTGCCTGATTTACAACCAGCAGTGATTCTTGGCCTGGACTTCCTTAAAACTCACAAAGCCATTCTAGACTTTGCCTCAAACAAACTGTCACTAGATCCTTGGAGGCAGCTCGCAGCTATAGACTCAGTCACTGTGCCTCCTAAGTCAGAGATGGTTTTGATTGCCAAGATTCAAGGTGAACCACTTCCGCAAGGTGTTGGCATCGTCACGGGATCCCCGAGCTGCATTCGTCAGGTCTCCTTCCAGGAAATACCTTATCGGCAATGCAGTCTTCCAAAAATGCTGTAACTTCACAGATGAGCCAGTGATCATCTCAAGGATGCCAACATCGGAAAGTTTTTCTGCTTGTCTACAGGGGACCAGTTCCATCTCATGCAAGAACCTCAGCCTGGTTCCACCAACTCTAGTCCTGTCAGTATTGTCATGACCACTCCAGCTTCACCAGAGTTACCCCTAAGTAAGAAACTGTTCTCTTCAAAACTTCCAGCATCTCCAACAGAAAAGCATCAACTTTTGAAATTCCTGGAGAACTACTCGGATGCCTTTGTTGGCCCAGATAACAAACTAGGATGCCATGATATCCTGTATTCTGTAACCTAAATTTGTTATGTTTGTCCTCAATGTGACGAGGTACCTTTGGAAATGAGCCTCTGACTCAAAGGTTGTAAACTGATTTACAAATAAATAAATAAATAAAATATCCTGCACCACACCATCGAGGTGCAGCCCAACCAGCAGTCAATCTGTCAGTGAGCCTACAAAGTGGGACACAAACAAAAACAGGTCCTGGATGACATGATCAAGGACATGCTTGAACAGGACATTACTGAAGAATCTACAAGTCCCTGGGGTGCACATTGCTTGCTGGTGGTTAAGAAAGACCAAGGTTATCATTTCATGGTGGATTACAGAAAGCTCAATGCCTACACGGTGCAGGGTGTTCATCCCTTACCTACAACTGAAGATGCCTTAGAGAGCCTTGGTGCGGTCAGCCCAGCTTACTTTACCACTCTTGACCTGCAGAGTGGATTCTACCAAGATACTATTGATCCAGCTTCACGCCCATACACAGCCTGGCACTGCCACTTGGGACTTTTTCAATTCAAATGCCTGCCAGTGGGACTTTGGAACAGACCAACCACATTTCAACGTGTCATGGAGGCCATATTATGTGGACTGTCTTGGAAATCTTGTCTAGTCTACCTGGACGATGTTATCGTCTTCAGCAGAACTTTCCCAGAGCACCTCCAATACCTCAAAGAGGTGTTTGAACGTCTCAGACACATCAATCTCAAACTTCCCAGAGAAGTGTTGTTTTGCACAGCATCAAATTCATTACCTCGGACATGTGGTTAGTTCTCAGGGCATCTCTCCAGACCGAGATGAGCTCTCAGCAGTAAAAGACTATCCAGAACCTACCAACCTCAAAGACCTTAGAACTTTCCTGGGCTTGTCTGGCTACTACAGAAAATTCATTTGCAGCTATGCCAAGATTGCAGCTCCACTCAATGCCCTCACCAAAAAGGGATGTAACTATGTTTGGACTTCCGAATGTAAAGAGGCCTTTGACACCTTGAAAGAAAAGCTAATCTCTTATCCAGTATTGGCCTACCCAAGGTTTGAGCAACCCTTTAAACTCTACATAGATGCTAGTTCCTTTGCAGTAGGCACTGTTTTCTGTCAGATCCAAAACAGAACAGAACGAGTTGTCTCCTATGCCGGGTGATCTCTTTCCTCAGCTGAACAAAACTATGGCATCACAGAAAAAGAATGTCTAGCCATGGTATTTGCTGTAAAGAAATGTAACTGTTACCTTTGCTACACCTCCTTCACAGCTATCGTTGATCACTCTACTCTCAGATGGTTATTCGAAATGAAGAAGCCAGTTAGGCAAGTTCACCTGATGGATTGCCATATTGCAATGCTACAACTTTGAAATTCAGTACCAACCAGGTCGAGTTCATTCTAATGCCGATGCTGTAAGCCGGAGACTGTATCCCTCCACATCATCCTCAACAGACGAAGAATCCTGTCTATAAGCTATTCCTTTCCACTCCACAGATATGCTCCCTGTGGACACTCCTTCAATATCTCAAGTTGCTTTGCTGCTACCAGCTGCTTCTACAGAGAAAAGCACCAATCCTCACTTACGGCAAGCAGCTGAAGAGCTTCTTACATCCTCTAATACTGATATCTCCCTGGCGACGATCAAAATGCAACAAAGAACTGATCCTCAATTTAAAGACATGATTACGTACTTAGAGACTGGAACATTACCACAACAAAAGCAACACCTCCAGGATGTACTATTCTTTGCATCATAATAGTTTCTCAACGACTGTGTGCTCTTTTACATTTGGACCACGGAGGGCAAGGGCTGTCATGCGGCTAGAACTCATGTATAGTTAGTTGTGCCAGACTCTCTAGTTAACGAAGTTCTTCAATCCACACATGCCACTCCACTTTCCGGAGGTCATAAGGGAATCCACAGAACTCTCGAAAAGACAAGGCTTCACTTCTTCTGGCCTCACATGAGCAAGGACATTGTCCGATTTGTCAAATCCTGCCAGCCCTGCTCCCAAAGAAAGCCTCCTGCCAAACTGACAAAGGCACACATCATTCCAATGCCTGTAGCCACTGAACCATTCCAAAGAGTCAGCACGGATATTCTTGGCCTCTTGGCTACATGCCCTGACTCTAGCAACAAGTACATTCTTGTTTTTGTGGACCACCTTGCAAAGTATTTGGAATTAGTTCCCTAAAAGACATTAAAACTGCCACAGTGGTAAGTGCCTTCCTCAACACAATCAGTTGTCATCACAGTACCCCAGCGTACCTGCATTCAGACAGAGGCACTAACTACCTTTCAACTGTTGTGCGAGAAACATGCCAACTTCTCGACATCAAAAAGACTCTCACAACCAGTTATCCACAGTGCAAAGGATTAAGTGAGAGAATGATGTCTACCATTCTTAATACACTATCCAAGTACCTGGATGAGACTCACGACACTTGGGATCGTTTTGTTCCCTTCATTCAGTTTGCTTACAACACCAGCCTTTGTGTCGACGGTACAGAGTACACACCGATTTTTCTAGTTCATGGACATCACCCAAGAACTCCACTGGACAGGGATCTTTCGTTGCTAGAGGTTCCAAAGTCAGCTTCATCCTTCATCATTCCAGTGTTGGAACAGCTTGAACTTGCTAGATGAGTTGTAATTGACACACTGGGACAAAGAAAATCTGCAGTGCAGAAAATGTCAGCAGCAAGTTGCATGAACCTTCATTTTCTGTTGAGGACATTGTATACTTGTACTGACCTGTCTAAGTTCCGGGTGCCACCAAAAAACTAGTTCACCCTTGGATTGGTCCCTTGTACATTGTGGAAATGCTTCCTCCTGTTCATGTTCGCTAGCACCGCAAGTCTGATTGAAAGCTGGTACACAATAAAATCCACATTAACAGACTGAAACATGGGTACCTGAATGATACCCTTCCAGATTATCCCAGTCCCCCACATCATAAAGCTGCACTTGAAGCTGGTATACTTTCAGAAGCTGAAGTTCCTGCAGAGAGTTTGCGACCAGTTCCTCCACAACCCCATGGTCCTGACACTCTTCAGGCAGATCCTGTTTTCTCTGCTCAGCCAGATGGACTACCTGGAACTTCTCAATCTTTTGCTGCTGCTTCTTCTTCTTCTTCTCCTCCTCAGGACTCTCTCATGTACCAGATCGAGACGATTTTGCACAAAAAATATGTCAAAGAATCCTGGACTTATCATGTCAAATGGTGTGGTTATGACAGCACGCTGAATTCTTGGGTTCCCTTTTCTGACCTGACCCCGTCCTGTCAGGAACTGACACAATCCACACACAAGTCAATTCCCACTGACCGTAAAAGATGCAAAAAAGTGTAAACTTTACTAACTGAACTCAGTGGTCATTTCTTGAACTCAGTGTGGTTATTTCTTCTGCCTTATGGAACTCAATGTGGTCATTTATTCTTGCATCATTGTCGTCATTTAACTGTTGCTTGCAATATTTTCACAAATTACTGTTTTGCAATAACCATTTTCTTTTTCCTCTAGCTCTTTAGGACTGTTGTGGTTTGCAGTAGTAACATATATTCAATTGCATTGAGTGCCTCCTTCTGCTTCCCTTCTCTCTCTCTTCCCCTGCACTTTATCGCTTGTGGCATGATCAAGCTTCAAGTTGCTATTGTGGCCCCCCTTCCCTGGCACTGCACTCACTGGTCATCAGTGCAATCCAGACTTTTTCTTCTGCAGAGGAGTATTGTGTTGTGAATTCAACAAAAGGTTTCTCAAAAATGCTCAACGATGCCAATCAGTGTTTATTTTAATGTTTAAAAAGTTGCTCATTCTTATTCGTGTTTAAATGCCATGCTCTTGCGTTTGTTCAAGTGGTACTCACATTTTCCGTCCCGGGAGTGATGTGGAGTACAAGCTAAACATGGGCTGAAGAATAGCTGCCATCCCTTTAACTACAGCAATAATGTGCAACTTGAGCCTATGGTATGAGAATGTTATGCTAATTATTTCTTGCCGGGGGGCTTGGAAGCCCCTATTTCCTGTTCCTTCAGTCAGTTCTGAGTTGTACCTCATGCTGAACAGATGCTCCTGCTTATATGTCTGAATAAACTCATTTTGTTTATTATTTAATGCGTCCAACTTAGTTCGTTCGGTACCAGAAGGCGATTTTTGCAGGAGAACCAGATGGGCAAGGCAGACTATAAGGAAGGTCAGGGTCCCGTGGCAGACCAACACTAAAATGCCACAGTAACAAACTGTAACTGCTGATGCTGTAAAGGTGAAGGTTTCCTTAACCTCCGAACAAACTGCAGAAATATATAACTTACTAAAGGCATTTAACAGTACTTTTACCACAGTGCCAGGCCGAGCAAAAGGGGTCGAGCATGTAATAGGGACAGGGAATGCTCGCTCTATTAGACAAAAGACATACAGATTACGAGAGCGGTTGCGAGCAGCTGTGGTTAAGGAAATACAAAACATGAAAAAGTTGGGTATCATAGAAGAGTCAAAAAGTGCTTGGTCCTCACCAATGGTGATCGTAAATAAAAAAAGAAGGGGGTGTAAGAATCTGCCTTGATTTTAGGAAACTTAATCAAGTGTCCAAATTTGACAGCTATCCTATGCCAAGGATAGATGATTTGGTGGACAAACTGGGAAGTGCCAAGTACATCAGTACCCTTGATCTCACCAAGGGTTACTGGCAGATTCCCCTAGCTAAAGACTCCAGAGACAAAACTGCATTTGCCACTCCTGTTGGATTCTATAAGTTCACCACCATGCCATTTGATTTACATGGCACACCTGCTACATTCTAGCAGTACATGGATGTAATTTTAGCTACTCACACTGGTTATTGTGCTGCTTACCTGGATAATGTTGTGGTGTACAGTCCAGACTGGAAAAGCCACCTGGAACACCTATGAGCAGTTATCCAGGCTATCAAAAATGCAGGTCTGACCATTAATCCTACCAAATTTGCATTGGACATGTACAAAACCAGATATTTGGGATATGTTTTGGGAAATGGAGAAGCA
This sequence comes from Neoceratodus forsteri, assembly GCA_016271365.2. Taxonomy (NCBI): domain Eukaryota; kingdom Metazoa; phylum Chordata; order Ceratodontiformes; family Ceratodontidae; genus Neoceratodus; species Neoceratodus forsteri. The sequence goes on along the minus strand of CM057450.1, from coordinate 767,065,993 downwards.
AAGTCAGATATTTATAAGATAGAAACTGTAGTTAACAGTCCTGTCCCTAATACAAAGAAACATGTCAGGTCATTTTTAGGGCTGGTTGGTTACTATCGGAGATTTGTTTCCAACTTTGCCCAGTTAGCTACTCCCCTCACTGAACTCATAAAGAAACAGTTTCAGAATAATGTGAAATGGTCCCCAGAGTGTGACTAAGCTTTTCGAGCCATTAAGGCTACACTGCCTCTTTTAAGACGCCCAGACTTTGAGGAACCATTTTTGTTCCAGACAGATGCATCAGAGGTAGGCCTAGGTGCAATTTTGAGTCAAAATATAGATGGGAAGGAACATCCCATTCTATATATCAGTAGAAAGTTACATGGCCGAGAAAAAAGGTACTCCACCATTGAAAAAGGAATGCCTTGCAGCAAAGTGGGCCATGGAGTCCCTTAAGTTTTATTTACTACGAGCTGACTTTGTACTTCTAACCGATCATGATCCTCTCTGTTGGCTTAACCAAATGAAGGATAAAAATTCCAGACTCACAAGGTAGTACCTGGCACTACAACCATTTAAATTCAAGGTGATACACAAATCTGGAAAGGAGAATGTCAGTGCTGATTTTCTGTCAAGATATGGATCAGGAATTGAGAATTCTGAAGGCTAAAAAATAAATGTGCAAGTTTAAACGTCACTGCTGTACTGGTTGTTATGGAAAAAAGGGATACTGTATATGCTGAGAACTGTAAATGTTATAAGCTAATGTTAAAGGAAAATTTTAAGAAAGTTTTGGAAACCTGTCTTTTTTTTTTAAAAAAGGTTCCCTCTTAAAGAGCACCTTTCATAGTCCTTTCGACTTTCATGCATAAATGATCCCTTCTTGCATTGATTCTGGACTTGCATTTCATTACTGTCCTCTGCAGTTAGTTTTTGCATTCTGAGCTACTAAAAACTGCAGGGTGTACCAGAGCTTTTTTCGCAAGCCTGGTGTTGCTGTGGGCCCAGGGTTGTACTGCTGACATCACTATAGGGCAGAGTCAGTGTAACAAACAAACAAAAAAAAACATACTGACAAGGCATTTGGATGTTGGCATAATGCATTGCTAACAGGGTGTCTTGGGGAAGGGGGGAACACAGTATGTACACTGAGTACTGATAGTTTTCCCTTGCAACAGTGTTGCAACTACACGGTATTGCACAGTGTGAGTCGCTCCTCTGCCCTATAGTGATGTCATCAGGAGCCAGCAGCTGAACAGCAAAGGCAAGTGCAGCAGGGCTCCAAAACAAATCCAAATTATGGAAGGCAGAGTAAACCTCGGCCAAAAATAACAAATGCATACACCCTTTCAGGTCTAGTACTGCATATAATGACTACAAGCTGTAACGTTTTGGACCATCATGAAAGGTGCTCTTTAAAGAAGGAGATATGTGACAGGGTTGAATTTATGTAGAAAGATTTCTTATGTAGAAAGAGTTAAATGCAAGGATCTGTTTTTTCCTTTTCCTCTTCTCTTCTGTCTCTTGTCTTTCTGACCGCGCAGTCATATTTTCTTGTGATACCTAGGAACTGGCCACTCCGACTGTCTCGTTATCCCCCCCCATCTCTCTGCCTTCACTTGCTGTTTCTATCTTTTCTTCACCCTTGTGTATCTGAAGTTATAAAATATGTGTGAATCGTTAGGTGAAAGTAGGATCCCTTGGTTTGAAAATGTATATGGTTATAATGTTGAAATGATTGCAAAAAGCTATTTGGAGCTCAAGGGGTTAACCTGAGATGCTGGTTTGCAAAGTCTTAGCAGGGCTGTAAACAGGAGGTCAGTTCTCGGACACCATGTGCTGTTTTGTTGCACATGCAAGGAAGGAAACTGAAAAGAACATTGTCAGAAAAACAAGATGTCTTCTTAATGAGTTCCCAGGCAAAGACTTGTATAAAGAACAGCAATGCTTTTGCTAGAGAGAGAGAGAGCAAGACTGAAACTTGGAATTAGACATAACCTCAGATCAAGGAATTTTGTTTTCTGTGTTTGTACTGCCTTTGTAAATAGTTATACTGAAAAATGTTATTTTATGTTTTACTGTTATTGGAAAAAATTAAGCGCTACTTGCAAATTTTCTACTTGCTCCTGGTCTTCCTATGCTTCCTGACCTGTTCCTTGATGACAGGGATATTATGGCCACAAAAAGTTTACACCTCAGCTTCCTTGCGCTCAGACAGGCAGCTTACATGGCATACACAGGCACATGCAGCATCTCTAAGGAGGTTTGGCTGACTCAGGGCTACCACCCTATCCCAGGATACACAGACTAAGGTCATAGATCCCTCCTTTGAGGGGAAGTCCTTATTTGTTGACAGGACAGACGCATGTATGAAAAAGTGGATGAACACAAAACCACTTATAGAAATAACAGAAAAGGCAAGGGCCTCCTCTGCCTGAAGGCCTTATAGAAGAGGCGGCAGGGGTTGGGATTACTACTAAAAGTCTTATGCCCCATGAGTATCAACCCCCAAAGAAGTTACTATAGGGACAGGACAGGAGGGGCGCTGGGCATGCAGATGCAGCACCAGGCCCTAAGTCACAGCCAAAAGAAAACCCTTGACAGTTCTGCCCAGGTTGCCCAACCATTGCCAGTGAGAGGATGACTGGCTCACTACTTCCGGGAATGAACAGTCACTACAGACAAGTGGGCCTGGTAGTAGTGAGTTAAGGTTTGTCCCTGCAGTTCAAAAAATTCCCCAAACTGCAGAAACCAAAATTGTTCCCATCTCACTCTCCAACAGAAAAAAATCCTGCTGGAGTTAGAGGTAAAGAAACTGCTGCTAGGAAGAGCAGTAGAGAAGGTCTCTGCCTCATAAGGGGGCAAGTGACTGTTTTCCAGATACTTTCTAACCCACAAGAATAATGGGGAATGGTGACCCATTTTAGACCTGAGATACAGTGTATGAACAAACACAGAAAAAGGAGAGATTCAAGATGGTCACACTGGGCTCAGTAATACCATCCCTGCAGCCAGGAGACTGGTTGTAGTCTCTGGATCTGAGAGACACCTGCTGTCACATTCCAGTCACACATACCCGTAGAAAATACCTTGAGTTCTGAGTGGGGAACTGCTGGTACCAGTTTGCAACCCTTCCCTTTGGTCCTACCTTAACAGCAAGAGTTTTCACAAAGTGCCTAGCTGTGGTGGGAGCATATCGGAGAAGGCAAGTTGTAGTGGTTTTTTCTTACCTAGATGACTGGCTAGTCTTGGGGAAAAAATGCAGTAATAGACAAGGTGCTCTATACAGATGATTCCATACAGGTGATAAAAGCACCTTAGAGGGTCTAGGCTTCCTGATAAACCTACAGAAGTCACAAACAGAACCAGCTTTGGTATTGGACTTCATATGTGCAGAGCTGGATACTCTGCAGAGGAATGCATTTCTTCCTCAGGCAAGGGTATCAAATCTGAGTACCATTTCAAAATCCTTCACGCTAGGCCTGCAAAGGATTTTCTGCAACTCCTGGGACACATGGCCTCTTCCACTGCAGTAGCACCGTTGCCAGGCTCCAAATGATAAACATTTGGTACCACTTAATGGACCACTAGTCCCAAAAGTGAGACCCTCTGTCCAAACTAGTTACAGTCACAAAAACTTTGGGCACTAGAGTGGTGGAAGGAAGAGGACAACCTTACAGAGGGCCATTCCTTTCTTCCAGCAGTCCCCAAGTATAGAAACATATAAACACAGAATGTGTCAGCAGAAAAGGAGCAATAGGTCCATCTGATCTTCTCTGTTTTCCCTGCCTGCTACTGGACCCAGGATGCTATTTAGTCACAGGTGTCCTGGCCTTACCTCTGCCTATTACACCATTGTGCTTGCCTCCTGTGGAGTGAGAAAACTGTGGTCTTGCTGGGGTGTCCACCACCATGGATCACCTCTACTATGCTGGAGATGGATCTTCTACCTTGTCTGCAAGTGTTCTGGATCTTCTACCTTGTCTGTCAGTGTTCTTCGTGATGGAATGTGGTCTGCTTCTTCCGATGCTGTATCATTGGCACAGTCCCTCCTTCAGACTTACCTCCCTTCAGGGTCTCCCTCGATGTCTTCGGAGAATCCTTCTGCCAGATGTGTGGTCTGTCTTCTTACTCCAGTCTGTTTCCACCAGTGGTCACGTGCAGACTGAAACAGTCCTGGAACAACCCCTGCTGTTCGCTAGGGAAAACCAGCTATTGGTTGGTCCCTGGAGCTCTCCGTCACTACCAGCAGGGCTCACAGCAGATGCCTTACTCCTAGGGTGGGGCACCCATGTGGAGGATCTCACTGTTAATGGCACCTAGAGCACAGAAGAGATTCAGGAACATATCAACTTCGTGATTTTTATGGCATTGTTCCTAGCAATGCAAGCCTTTTCATCTCAAATGCAGGGTCAGTCTATTCAGATCAAACAGACAACACAACAATGTATTACATAAACAAACAGGGAGGAACAAGATCTTCAAAGCAATGCAAAGAAGTCATGAAGATCTGGAACCTAGCCTATTCCCTGGGTGTAGAGTTGTCTGCAATATACCTAGCAGGAAAAGACAATGTCCTGGCAGATTCACTTCACAAAATCAATCAAGGAAACCATGAGTGGACTCTGATCCAGCAGGTGCTGGCACGAGTGAGGTACACCAGAAATAGACCTGTTTGCTTCCTGGGAGAACAGCCAGCTCCCACAATTCTGTTGCAGGCCCCCAGCAATAGGAATAGTCCCAGAGTATGTGCTGATCTTGAACTGGACAGGGAGGTTCCTTTATGCCTTCCCTCCATTCCCACTCTTGTAGAGGGTACTCATAAAGCTCAGGATAATTTTGATAGCACCAGACGTGAGTCAGACAGATCTGATACTCCATGCTTCTGAGTCTGTCCAGCAGGGCTCCAGACATCCTGCCACTGAGACGCAGCTTGGTGACCCTGTCTCCAGACGGGATAACATTTCCAGACCTCAAAATCCTAAAAACTAAGGCTGTCCTGTTTGGGGCTAGACGCCGGGGCACCGACAGAAGCGAGCTACTCCAGCTCAACTCAGCCCAAGGAAAGAGTAGAGGTCATTGACAAGTTCAAATACCTCGGGGTCCTCCTTGACCAGGAGCTGACCTATAAACCACACATTGACTCCATAACTCGGCCCATCCATCAAAGGCTAGGCCTCCTCTTCCGCCTGGGCAACTCCCTCTCTGGCAAGGCGCGACGAGCCATTGCCAACTGCAACCTCCTCCCCTCCATCCTGTACAGTGCCCCCCTGCTGCAGTTCCTCCGTGAGACGGAACTCAACATACTCACCATGCTCTACAACTGAGTTGCTCGCTTTGCAACTAACTCCTCCCATAGGAGGCACCACTGTGAGGCCCTCGTGGACCTAAACTGGCCCACCCTACGGCACAAACTGACATATCCCGCTGCCTGCCTTGCCTTCAAATTCTCCTCCCTCAGCCCTCCTCCCCACCTTCGAGGGCTCCTCACTTCTAAAGTCCAGTGCCGAACCCTGCGATCTTCTGCAAGTCGCCCCCTTGATATCCCTCGTGTTCACACCATCCAAGGCAAGCGTTCCTTCCAATACGCTGCCTCCTACCTATGGAATACCCTCCCAGCAAGCCTGGTTGACAAGCCTTCCCTCCCTTGGTTTAAGTCGGGCCTCAAAGCTATCTCCTCGAACTCAGCCTCTGTGGCTGTAATCGCTAGCCCCCAGACCGGGCCCTCTCCTCTGCTACCACTGGCTTAACCTCACCTACTCCCCCCAAGAATCTCTTAAGCAAGGATGTAAATGTACTGCATACCTGTCTTAACACCTATGAACTGTGTGAAACCTGATGATTCTGTGCTAAATGTATGATTCCGAACATGTACCTGCTGTAACTACTGTATATTGATGCCAATATATGTATATGTATCTCGATGCCAACGTATGTTTTTTCTAACTAATTCTGAGTCGCCCCTGAAAAAGGGACCTCAGGTCTCAGTGGGTTTACCCGGTTACCAAAATCTAAATAAATAAATGCCTAGGGGTATGGTTCTTGAGGAGTTAAAATTCTCTAGCTTAAGTTTATCAGAGGAAGTGATGAGAGTGTTGAAGATGTATAGAAAACAAGCAACAAAGGAAGCATATACTTTAAAATGAGAGATTTACATTCTGGTGTGCTTCAAGAAAGATGATCCCTATGCCGGCAGGCCTGCCTATAGTCTTTGATTACCTAGTGCACCTACAGTCCCTAGGCCAGAGGCCCTCAACCCTGAAGGTGCATTTGGTAGCAGTTTCAGATTTCACATCAGCTGGAAAAATAAGTCTGGCTTCATAACCTGTTTTCAAATGGTCCTTTAAAGGCCTCAGTCATGTATACCCTCCTGTGAGGGACCCAGTTCCTCCATGGGATCTAAATGTATGTATGTATTGCTCAGCTGATGGAACTACCATTTGAGCCTATGACTACTGCTGACCTAAAGTATGTTAGAAGGAAAGCACTATTCCTTGTTGCTATTACATCTGCTCGGAGGGTGAGTGAGCTATAAGCCCTCAGCACAGAGCTGGCCCACCGGTGCAGCAGTATCGCTACCACTTGTGACGCTGGCGACCTGGGTTCAGGAACGAGCCCAGGGAGTCGGAGGGCCAGCTGGGGGGAGGAGGCTGAGTGTCCAGGGGACCACTCGCCTTTGGGGAGGGAGGGGTCTGAGGCTTGGTGCTTGACTGGCACCAGGCAGAGGCCTGGGTTACAGCAAGTGCCCAGCCATGTAGAGGAGGGGGAGGCGTGATGGACACCAGCGGTCAAGCCTTGATGTCGGGGCACACGTTATGCCCAGAACAAGGAAAATGGCTCCCTGCACTCCAGGGGAGACTGAGCTCCCAGGCTCAGATCCACAGCTCCCCTGCCTGTCCTGGACCAGTGCCCCTACGAAAGGAAGATGTTCGGGGTGTATGGGTCCCACCTGGGGACAAACCAAGGCTACATGGGGGGACTACCACGGGCTCCAGGTAAGAGGGGGCAAGAGACAGACACCATAGGTGATTCCCAAGGAAGCAGAGTGCAGGGGGTGGGGTAGCATAAACAGAAGTAAAAAAATACAAGCCCTCTGCACAGATTCCAGCTACATAATCTTCCATAAGGAATAGGTAGTCTTCAGGACTAATAGGAAATTTCTCCCTAAAGTGGTGTCAGAATTGCACTTGAACCAGTCAGTTGCCCTGACCAGGGAAAAGCAGACATACTAAACAAATACTTTAGTTCAGTGTTTAAGAGGGAGGAAGATGGAAAGGGGCCACAAAGAAGCAATATGCGCTCTATAATGAGTGAAATGAATTACAGTACTTTCTCAGAGGAGAGAGCATTAGAGGGACTTGCTAGCCTGAAAATATACAAAGCAATGGGACCAGATGGAGTACTTCCTAGCATATTGAAAGAACTCAGAGAGTTACTGGCCGAGCTTCTGACAGTCCTTTGCAACAGCTTGCTAGAAACGGGTATAGTTCCAGATGACTGGAGGAGGGCAGATGTATTCCCCCCTTCATAAAAGTGGTAGCATGGAGGAGACTGGAAATTATAGGCCAGTCAGTCTGACCTCAGTGATGGGAAAGCTAATGGCATCATTGCTAAAGGACTGGATGGCACATTATCTTGAATCAAATGGGTTACAAGATCAGAGAGCGTAAGTTCACAGGAGGAAGATCATGTCAAATGAATCTGAGATGTCTTTGATTGGATGACGAAAGAAGATGATCAGGGTGGTGCAGTGAATGTAGCATACCTAGATATTAGTAAGGCGTTTGACACCGTCCAACATAGGAGACTATTAAATAAGCTGGGGAGCTTAGGAGTAGGTCCAAAGGTGTTAAACTGGGTCTGAAGTTGGTTTGGGGATAGGAGACAGAAGCTGGTGATAAATGGAGTTCGCTCAGAGGAGGGGAGGGTGACCAGTGGTGTGCCACAGGGATCAGTGCTGGGACCAGTCCTCTTTAATATATTTTTAAGCGACATTGCAGATGAGCTGGAGGGGAAGGTCTGCCTCTTTGCAGGTGATACTAAAATCTGTAACAGGGTAGACAGTCAGGGGAAGGGGGTGTAAAGGATAAGGGACCTGCGAAAACTCGAGGAATGGTCAAGGGTATGGCAACTTGGGTTCAATGTGAAAAAGTGCAGAATAAGCCACTTGGGGTACAGGAACCCAGTGACTGAATGCAAAATGGGACGAGTGATATTGACAACAACCAAGCAGGAGAGAGGCTTAGGTGTACTTATATTGAATGACCCAAAGGTAGCCAGGCAGTGTGACAAGGCAGTTGAGAAAGTTATTGGGATGCCGGATTGCATAGGGGAAAGAGGAAATTGTTTAACCAGGAAAGGCACACTAAGCCAAAGCTTGTATCCAGGTGTGACCTGGGAGCAAAAGGAAGTTAAGTGACTTGCTCAGGGTCACACAGTATGCAAGTGGGGGCTGTGGGATTCAAACCCAGGTCTTTAGATCTGCAGCTCAGAGTCCTAGACCACAGTGCTATACTGCCTCCTGGCATAGGAGAGGTTATACCCAGCAGAAGTAGGGAGGTTATTTTACCTCTGTATAGGTCACTGGTGAGACCTCATGTGGAATACTGTGTACAGTTCTGGTGACCACATCCATGAAAGGACATAGAGTGGAGGCAGTCTGGAGGATGGTAACTAAAATGGTGTGAGGTCTTCAACAGAAGACCTATGAGGAGAGGTTGAGGGAACTGTATGTATTCCCTGGAAAAAAGCGAGGTGTGGGATATGATAGAGACATTTAAAATGCATAAAGGGGATAAATGAGGTACAGAATCAGTGTATTTTTCAGGAGAAAATGTGCTCAAGAACAAGGGGGCATGGTATGAAGCTGGGAGGGTAAATTCAGGAGAAATATAAGAAAGTTCTTCACAGAAAGAGTGGTGGATTCCTGGAACAAGTTACCAGCCAAGGTAGTTGGGGCAAAAACAGTGGAAGGTTTCAAGGAAAACTTGAGAATAGGCACAAGGGAATTTTAGGGGAAAGGAACAAGGGACAAGTGAAAAGAACCAGAGATCAAATTGTGTCTGCGAGGGTACTGTAGGTAGGGTTAATTGGGCAGACTCAGTGGACCAAGTGGTCCTTATCTGCCGACAAATCTATGTATCAGTGTATCTGATATTAGTGGAGATTCAGTCTAATGATCCAACCACCCACCAGGCATTAATCCACCGTTAGAGCCCGACTCTGGAGGGGATTAATGCGCTTGTAACATGGCAAGTGCAAGGGGACTATTCTTAACAGTACAGTGTTACTCACAATCACCTAGAGACTCACACGATCAGTAATCCTACTGGAGAAGCCATTGTGCAGGGTCATGCTTTTCACTCACTAAAGATGTAGGGCTGTGCGCGTACACATGGAGCCTGACACATATATTTATGTAGCGTGCAGCAATTCTGAAGACATGCGGACATGAAATTGCCCTGTCTGACAGACACAACTTCAAGACCCACGCACAGTGCCGTGTATGCATGGTTATACCCTGCACTCCTGAAGATTTTTGGTTCCCACAGGTCCTGGCACCTCCGGCTGGAACCCAAATGTATGAATAAATGCTGAAGACTTGTCCAAGAAGAATAAGAATTATGGTAGGTACGTAATTTCCATTTCTTTTTCTCTTATCCATCTACCTGGTAGCTTCTTTAGTATTATCTAGTAAAAATGATACTGAGGTGGGCGACACTGATTATACCAATGTATGTGGTACTGTGCATCCATGCCACCAAAAGGTCTGGTTCGGGGGTGGGGGTTCCAACACTGCTGACCTAAGACAAGAGTGTGGCTGTATGTAGGAGATGCTCAAGAACAAGAGTTAATGGTAAGTAACTTTCCTTTAGCATGTACCAAATACTTGGCCCCCAGAAATGTACCTGGGAGAGCAACATGTGTGTATCTTCATTTATTTATAAACTGGCCCTCAGAAGAAAATAACTTCAGACTTGTGTGTTTCTTTACATGGCAGGATACCTTCAACAACGTGAGACAATGGCTGGAAGAAATTAACCGCTATGCTAGTGAAAATGTCAACAAGCTGCTTGTGGGAAACAAATGTGATCTAACGACAAAGAAAGTGGTTGACTACACAACGGCAAAGGAATATGCAGATTCTGTAGCCAGTTATATAAATTTTCCTTATACACACATTATGAGATGAATTTACAGTACCTGTGTGTGTATATATATATGTGTGTGTGTGTGTGTATTTGTGTGCATCTACAGCTTATAGAAATAGTCAGATACACATATAATTGAATTTAGTTTTGTTATAATATAGCATCTTTCAAGTGTACAGTATCACAAAACACTTTACAAAGGGCAGAGAACCAATTAACAAAAAAACAGTCCTCCAGACTAGGGGGGCTGGAGTTCAAGACTCAGAATAATAATCCATTCAGAATGATCCTGCCAAAAGTGGCATGTTGCCTGGACATCCAGGGCACTGTGCTTGGTAAAGGTGTGCACTGTGCTCCATGTAGCAGCTCTGCAGATTTCTGCAACAGGCACCGAGTGCATTTCTGCCAGAGAGGTGGCTACTGCTCTAGTGGAATGGACATGCACCTTGCCTTCCAGCTTTGCCCCTGCCATAGTGTAGAAGAGGCAGTTCACAATCCAACAAGAAATACATTTGATTGTGACAGGTAGTCCCTTTCAGTTGAGATCGAAAGAGACAAAGAGCTTTTTCACCTTTCTGTAGTCCTTGGTTCTGTCCAAATAAAACCTAAGGCCATTTTTCACATTGAGGGAATTGTGAGTTCCCTCTCTTTTTCTCTCTCTGTCTCATTCTGGAAATTGGTGAAGTAGGTAGGTAGAATCGGGGACTGATTTTAGTGGAACTCTGATACCACCTTTTGAAGGAACTTGAGGTGTGTATGGAGGACCACTCTCTCCTTATGGAGAACAGCATAAGGAAGATCTATGATAAAAAAAAAATGGATTTTTAGAGACACTGTGTGCAGAGGTGACGGCCACCAGAAATTCTGCTTTTCAGGTCAAGTGTTTCATACCACAAGTCACAATAGGCTTGAAGGGCTTGTGTGTAAGCATGTCCAGCACAAAACTGAGATTCCAAGAAGCCACCGACTATCTAATGGGCGGGGCCTCACGTGCAAGGTACACCTAAGGAACTTCCTAAACAGTGGCAGCTGTGTGAGCGAGAGGGTACCTAAAGGTTCGTGGTATGCTGATATAGTGGACAAATGGACCCTGATTGTGGCGTAATGCAGTCTTGTAACAGAAAGTCTAGCAGGTATTTCAAAACCCTTTCAGGTAGACACTTAAAGGGGTCTACAGGGGGTTTTGGAATACCAAACGGAAAAGCACGTCCACTTGGCTATGTATATTTACTTGGTGGGAAGTTTACGAGCACCTAACAGTATTTCAGAAACCCTCTGAGATTCCTTGAACGTGTTCACTTCTGTTTCTTCAGGAGCCATGCCTAAAGATGAAGGGAGCACAGGTTGGGGTGGCCTAGATGGCCCTGAGCTTGGGACAGCAAGTCAGTCTGTTGTGACAGACTCCTCGGTTTGCTGAATGAAAGCTGATGCAGCAGAGGAAACCATGTCTGCCGAGGCCAGCAAGTGGTCACTAGGATCATCTAGCCCCCATGTGAATCCATTCTGAACATTATCTCTGAATAGGAGGAATTTGGGGGAATGCATACAGAAACAGATTGTGCCACTGCACTCTGAATGCATCCTGACAGAAAATGCCAGCTCCTGTATTTCTGAAGCAGGATAAGGCAGTTTGGCATTCAGTGGGGACGCAAAAAGATCTACGTCTGTTTTTCCCAGTTGTCAAATAATGATCTCACGACATCTAGAGCTAGTGACCTCTCATGTGGATCTGCTGTTCAGTTGAGTTCATCTGCCAGAGTATTCTGGTCTCCTGGCAGATAGATGGCCGGAAGCAGGATCCCTTGCCCCATGCACCATTCCCACACTCTTATTGCCTCCCCTGCGGAGAGGGTAAGAGTAAGCTCTTCTCTGTTTGTTGACATAGATGTGACAGATTTGTTGTCAGTCTGGTGGAGGACTGTCGCTTGGCTGACCAGGTCTGATAGGGCTTGCAGGCCATAAACTGCTCACATCTCCAGCAGATTTATGTGGAAATGCTTCTCAAGTATCACAGACTCCGTAGGGAAGAAGGAGAAGCCCTGGAGGAGGTTTTCCTCCACATACCACCATAGTAGGGACCTCACTAGGGAATTTGTTACCTGAATGGGGTAGTTCCAAGGGTGTGATGCTTGACACCACTGGACACTGAGCATCCGCTGAGTTGTTCCCATATGAACATACAAAGAAACCAGCAGAAGAAGGCCATTTGATCTGTCTAGTCTGCTCGTATCGCAGGGTCCACAGCTTGAGCTACTGACCCAGCCCTCCCCACTCCTCCCATCCTTTCCATCCTCCCTACCCATGATCCTTACCTTGCCCCTATGTCTATCCCAGCCTCTCTTGAAGCTGCTCACCATCTTCAACAAGGCCACCTCTTCCAGCGGCTCGTTCCAAGTGTCCACCACCCTCTCCGTAAAGAAGTGCTTCCTGACCTCCCTCCTACCCCCCCCCCCAGCTTAAAGACTGTGCCCTTTCGTGTTATGTGTCACCTTGCTAGGGGAACTGTGAACACTGAGGATGCCACGAGTCTCAGCATGTTCTGCATGGAATGAGCTGGAATGACCTGTGTTCCATGATAAAACAAGCCATCTGCAAGATTGTTCATACTCTGCTGTCTAAAAGAAAGGAGGCCCAAGTTGTGCCCAGAACAGTTTCTATGAACAGGAGTACCTGGTAAGGCTCCAGCTAAGATCTGGAAGGGTTCAGCAGAACTCCCGTGGATGTTAGAAAGTGTGAGTCACTGGCCACTGCCTGCTGTACTACCTCCTGTCTGGACGAGCCTTTTAGGAGCCACTCATCCAGATACCAGAAGATCTGTAGTCCTGGCTTTCTGAGGTGTGCTATGAGAACTGTGAAGCACTTCTTAAAGACATGCAGCCCTAAGGAAAGCCCAAAGGGAAGGACTCTGAACCGGTAATGCTGCCCCTCCCCACAGAATCGCAGGTACTTGAGGTGTTGGGGAGCACCAGTATGTGCTCGTAGGATCCTGCATATCCAGAGGCTAGACAATCCTGTTGTTTCGTATATGGTAGCATGGAACCCACAGAACAGATGTTGTGACCTTGTACTGTCTTATGTTTCTGTGTAACCCATAGAAACCATTTTGAACTTTCCTTTATCCATGTGTTTGTTCAGTTTTCTGAGATCAGGAATGGGGCGCATGCCCCCCTTGATTTCTTGGATAATAGGAAGTAGTGGGAGTAGGACCCCATGTTCCACTCATCTCCAGCAATTTCTCCACTGCCGTTTCTTAGCAGGCCCGCAGTATCCCCTGTTAGTAGCTCTGACGTGTAAACTACCTCCACCAACTGCAAACCAGTGTAAAGGAGTTAAATGGGCAGTGCATTTTATGAACAGGCTATGTCCTAAAACAAGAGTGTTTTCCTAGAGCTGAAAATGCTCTCATAGTGTAATAGGATTTCTCCTAATAAATACTCAGATGATGGCATTTACACAGGAAGTGCTTTCCAAATATGTAAGTCCATTTATTTATCCATCATTGCATATGCAACATATTGTTACTGCACGTTCTGTTGCACGTGAAATGTCTCCCTTATTCAGTTTGAAGTTAGTTTACAGTCTGTTGCACCGCTCCACCTTTCCTCATGTAAACAATATGGAAATTACCCAGATAGCATATAGACTGGGACTATGTCCCTAAATATATCAGCTATGCTGAAACTGGTCGTATAATACAGCTTCTTGGGTAAAGATTTTAACTTGCTGTAGACTTTCACTGTTCTGTGGTAGCAAGGCTATGGTGTGCTAAGCAACACAACTTAATAACAGTGGGCAAAAAAATTAGCAAGATGTGCAACAGGTGCTCTTGTGTTCTGCAGTAGATAAATGGTAATAGGAGTGCATCCATATTTTAGGGCACTAACATATTGCAGTTTTAAGGAAGTGACAATAGGTTTAGTTCCTGTGTTGAATGTTGTTGGTGGTGGGTTATCACACGCTGTTTAGGTGATGGTATTTAAAAGCCTGATTTCTCACCTGGTAACTGCCCCCCCCCCGGAGGATGTGCATGACGCGCACAGCACCAGGGTGGCTTTTTTTCCTGTTTTCTCTGCCGCCACATTTTGGGGTCAGGTAACTCTCCTATTTTGCACATTTTGCTAAAAGTTTTTGCACACTGTCATGTCATTAGGCCATGTCTTCTTAGCAGAGCCGTAGCCTTGCTACCACAGAACACTGGAACCCTACAGCAGTTAAAATCTGTACCTAAGAAGCTGTATTGTACACCAGTTTCAGCATAGCTTATATATTTAGGGGCATAGTCCCAATCTACTGTATATGCTATCTGGGTAATTTCCATATTGTTTACATGAGGAAAGGCGGAGCTGTGCAGTAGGCTGTAAAGTAACTCCAAACTGAATAACGGGCAGTAACAATATGATGCATATGCAATGATGGATAAATAAATGGACTTTGATATGGAAGGCATTTCCTGTGTAAGTGCCATCATCTGAGTATTTATTAGGAGAAAACCTGTTACAATACGAGTTCATATTCAGCTCTGGGAAAGCTCTGACATGTGGGCTGATAAGGGGAATTGCCTTCTGGGCATGTTGTCCGATGGGGGTTCCAATAATTCCAGAGAGCACCCCTCTCAGCTGATCCTTACTGAAGCTGACCTTGGGCATGAACTTCAGTTGGTGGCACTGAGCGCTTTCAGTACTTGTTCCTTCAGTTACTCTTTGTCCTGGTGCTCAGGTGGCTGGGATCTAGTTTGAGAACTCCTCTGTTCCCGGAACGAAAGGACTGCTTGTTATGGTAAGAGCCACATCCCCTACCCCTCTTTAGGGTAAACTGACTTAGCCTGGAAGTCTGAAGAGTCGTTCTAGTCTCATTAGACTCTTTAAGAGACAGCTCCACTTGCTGTCCAAACAAATGGATGCCATCAAAGGGCACGCTCATTGTCTGTTCTTGGGCATCAGGGGTGAAGCCGGCAGTCTGCAACCAAGAATGCCTTCTTTGAAATTTATGATCTTTATTGATTTTATACAAAAATTGGCATAAAACAGCAAGTCAAGGAAAAACAACAATACAAATAGATATCAACATCTGCCCATGTCCACCCCTCCTCCCCACCCTACCCCATTCAACATCACCTCCCCATGGCTAATGCTGGTTGCATATCCAAAATACAAGAATGGGAAAGATAAGCCGGAGCATGGGTGGATGTCAGTCTGACAAGACACTCTGACTAAAAAAGGGTAGAGTCCTTATCAGGGATAAGCCCCAACTTGAGTCAAGTATAAGGTGTGCATTCTTTCCCAGACCCTCTTATAAAAGGATTGGAAGCTATTTAGTCTTGCCTTGAACTGTTCAGCTCTCAAATTAAACAGCTCTTGCAGCCATTCCATGTAGGTAAGTGGACATGAATCTACCCAGTGAAATAAGACTACCTTCTTAAGAGATGAGGGCCATATAATACCTGTGCTGTTTAACCAAGATGTTAGCAAGCTGCCCAGTTAAACGAATCTCTGGAATGAAATAATCAGAGATGCCCAGTAGTGGGTCTGTCTTGCTCTTAATAGCATCCCACAAGGCTTTAACTGAGGGGCAGCCCCAAAAAATGTGCAAGAGGGTGCCATCAGCTGTTTGACATCTACGACAAACTGGGGAGGGTAGTCTACCCACTTTGAAGAGTTTAATGGGGGTCCAGAACATATTATTTAGAAATTGAAACTGAGTTAACCGCAGCCTGTCTTGGGTGACATATTTATACATGTCACACCAACTCTTGTCCCAGTCACCGTCTAAGGTGGGGAATTGGGTCTTCCAATATTGGGGCACACCATCAAAGTTGCTAAGAACTCTGTCAAGTAACAGGCTATAGATCCCTGACACTGCATGCGGTACACTAGCTGTTAGAGAGGGGGACTACAGTAGTTCGGCAGTTGCACTCTCATCTCTCTGAAGGGTCCTAAAATTAGTTAGCAGGTGCCTCAGTTGAAAAACCTTGAATACCTGTTCCTGGGGAATATTAAAGGCATTCAGAATTGCCCCTACAGAGGAGCAGACCCCACCCTCAAAGAGGTCATCCACTTTGAGACTGCGTAGTTGAGGGAGCCAATGGCTGGAGATGAATTGTCGTCCTATTTTCAGATTTGGGTTTCCAAGAATAGGCTGGGCAGTATCTAGTGTATGTTTATATCATAAAAAGGAATGAAGCTGGCCATGGATTTTAATTGAAGTTGCAATGGGAGTATTTGAGAGAGAATGAGGGATCGCCTTCGCTGGAATGTGGAGCAAGGCTCCTGGAGTGACACCAGATTGTGCTATAAGCTCCTTCTCCAAGGTCAGCCAGAGGGAGACATATATGGGGGGCTGTGCCCTAGTTGGAGTCAAAAGCCATCTCAGATACATACTGAGGTGGCTGGCCCAGTAATAGTGCCCAAAATGTGGTAACATAAGTCCTCCCTTGCCTTTCGGGGCAGCCAACTTGGAATAAGCTCTTCTAGGAGGTTTACCCAGCCAGAGAAACTCTGTGAGTTTCCCATACAGCGTCTTGAACCATGACTGAGGAAGCCAGGAATTCAACATGTTTAAGGGGTTAAAGATCCTAGGTAAAATATTCATTTTAATTAAGTTAATCCGACCCCATAGTGACAGTGGGAGAGACCGTCACCTATCTAAGTCCTACTGAATCACTTGCAAGAGAGAGCCTAAATTAAGCTTGAGCATTTTAGACTTGCTTCTAGCCAAACTAATACCCAAATATGACAAACCTAGGGAGCTCCACTGTATACCGAGATTTGTAACAACTTGGCTAAGTAGTTTGTTATTAAGAGGGAATGCCATGGTTTTGTCAAGGTTGATTTTGTAATTTGAGAAGCGACTGTATTCCCAAATTATGTCCAAAGCCACTGGGAACGAATCCTTGGGGTGTTTCAGGTGCAACAAGATCTGGTCAGCATACGCCGATAACTTGAATTCCTGCGACCCTACAGGTATGCCCAGGACCCCTGGATGAGCTTTCAATTTAACTAGTAACGGTTCCAAATATATGTTAAATAAAAGCGGGGACAAGGGGCAGCCCGCCGAGTTCCTGACTGTAAAAACAAAAGGGTCAGAGAACACCCCATTACAATACACCCAAGCACTGGGATACCTGTAGAGAGAGAACACCCACTTGATAAATAATGGAGGAAAACCACCGGCCCGGTGGCACTGAGGGTTGAGGTGCTGGACGCCACACCTCGCGCCACACCGGCGACCCAGGTTCAGGAACGGACTTGGGCTGCCAGGGGTTGGCAGGGGAGAGGGAAAAATGAGCATCCTACGCCTGCTGTACTTCCTCTGGGGTGGGTGGGAAAACTGCATTGTGCTGTAGCAGCAAGTGGTGGAGGCCAGATGCACTACAGTTGTGTGCACAGGCAAGGGGTGGAGCGCAGCAGGCATCTGCATGGCTGTGCGCTAACACCATTGCACGTCCGGCCCCTGGGGGAGAAAAAATGGCGGAAAATTGTGGGACGATCGTGGCGGCTGATGGCCATGCCCTGCGCCCCCGGACATGAGAGGTGCACCCCCCTTGGTGTCTGTGCTCCAGGTCCCCATAGGGGGCAGGGATCCTGTCTACTTGCCGACCTGTGGGGGAGAGCGAGTCGCTGGCCAGACCTGGTCCGGAGGTGCTGGTGCTGGCGGATGGACGATTCGCTGGTACCGCTCTGCAGTTGAGGAGGAAAAATGCATTCTGTGATTAAAAAATGAATAAATAATGGGGGAAACCCAACTTGAACATGGTTCTGAATAAAAACTGCCAATCCACTCTGTCGAAGGCTTTCTCAGCATCCAGGGACAGCAGGCCTACGGGATAGTCTGAGTCCTTGGACACAGAGAAAATGTGGCTTAACTTCCACAAGTGATCGGAGGACGCCCTCCTGGACATAAATCCCACTTGCTCCTCTGCAGTTAGCGGAGGGAGGACTCTTGCTAGCCTGGATGCCAATATTTTGGCTAGAATTTTAATGTCACCGTCTAATAATGAAATTGGGCGATAACTCGTGACTCACTATGCATCTTTACTTGGTTTATGGATTACAATAATTAAGGTTTCCAGGAGTCTTTTATCCACATTATCTGATTCCAAAAACCTGGCAAAGAGCTTGTGCAGCCAGGGAACTAACTGTTCAGCAAAGGTTTTGAAAAAGTTAGGTGAAAAATCGTCAGGTCCGGGGGCTTTATCAAGCGATAGGGAAGAAATCGTGGCCTAAATCTCCTCTTCTGTTGTTGGGGCTGTCAGAGATGGCTTTTGGTCCTCACTCTGATTCAGCAATGGGAATGTGGCTAGGAACTCCTCTACCTCCTCCTTCTCAGGGCAGGCATAACACTGTAAAGTTGCCTATAATAGTATGCAAACTCCTCCGTAATATCTTTAGGCTGCAACTTTAGAGTATTATCTACCATGGACCTCAGACCCTGGAGGATTTGTGGTTTTTCAGCCTAAGGGCAAGGAGTCTGCCAGACTTCTCCCCTTGGTCAAGATATAGTGCACCAGTCTTAGCTATGGCATATTCAGCTTTTTTCCTCAGTAGCGTATTATACTGGTCTCTAAAGCCTAAAAGCCGCTGCCTGATATCTTCAGAAGAACTAGGAGCTAAGTTATGTTCCAGAGTCCGAATCTGGGACAGTAGGTCAGATACCGTCTTTTGGTTTGTCTGTTTCCGGAGTGAGGACAGACGGATAAGCTCCTCCCTTACTACACTTTTTAAACCTCCCCACTCCATATCAGTTTTCCCTGTAGAACCTAAATTGCTTTCAGTGTAGTGATCTATTACTTTAAAAATATGTTTGATAGTACTATCCTCTCTGAGTATCCGATTATTTCTTTTCTAGACAGACTCCTTGGGACAGACATGGGAAATATGCATACGGCACCGAATGGCCGAGTGGTCCGAAAGGACCACTGGCTCAATTTGACTGTCAGTGAGTCCTGGGAGGAGCGGATGGCTGATCAGAAAATAGTCTGTTCTAAGCTGGCCCGGTGGCGCTGAGGGTTGAGGCGCTGGACACCACACCTCACGTCACGCTGGCGACCCGGTTTGGACGTGAGCCCGGGACGCCAGGGGGTTGGCAGGGGAGGGATGGGATCGACCGTCCAGAGGACTGCTCTTCCACCCCGGGGAAGGATCCAGGGAACCACCACTCTGTAGCGGCCCCGGTGACGAATGGGGCACTACTAGAGCAGTGTAGCAAGGGATGGAGTGCAGCGGACCTTGGCGCACTGCAACGTTATTTCATGCTCGCACTCCAGGGACAACATAGGAGGATAATGGCAGCCCAAACCCGCGGCAGCTTGATGGCTGCAGCTTCACCGGCCGGCGAATGCCTGGATAGAGGCGTCTGCCGGTATTGGATCCTGGCCGGGGCACGAGGGCACAGATGCGCATGCCAGCTGGGCACGCACAACTCCAGGGTCGGCGGTGAGGAGGAGTGGTGGCTGGAGGTAGGCAGGCTGTGGCTGCAGGAGGATAAAAATAGTGGAGATAAAAAAAGAGTCTATTCTAGACAGGGAGTTATGGACAGCCGATCGGAAGGTATACTCCCTTGAATCAGGATGCAGGGCTCTTCATGGATCACAGAGACTGAGGGTATCGATCATCCCATAGTTTGCCCTTTGAGCTGGGGATGATCCCTTGTGCTTCCTCTCTGACTTATCTAAATCTGGGGAAAGGGGTAGGTTCCAATCCCCTCCGAGGACATGGGAGCTCGGTGAAGGGAGCCAGGGAGGACATGAGAGACGTAAAGAAAGCCGAGGTGTCCACATTAGGCCCATAAACACTGCCTAGTAGGATGGAGGTCCTTTCTAACAGCCCTTTTACAAATAAAAAGCGACCCTCAGGATCCTTAATATACTGCTCACACACAAAAGGGGCTCTCCTCGAGATAAGGATGGCCACACCTCTACTTTGGGTACTGTTCCCAGCAGCAAAGACTTGGCCTGCTTGCTGTCTCCTGAATAAATTAGCTTCCTGGTCTAGTAAGTGTGTCTCCAGCAAAAAGGAGATCTCACCCCCCAGATTGTGAATATGTTTGAGGATTTGATACCTTTTAACCTTAGCCGAGCCCCTTTAACATTCCATGAAATAAAAGACCACATATTAGCTATTATGCTTAGTAAAAGGAATTGTGACAAATCCTCCCCCAAATGATCTGTTAGGTCTGCATGAGCATACACCATTTGGCATTTTCAGATTAATACTCCATAATACCTTAAATGTAGTATTTATCCAGCCAGAGCCTGCCTCCTCCCTCCCACTCCCTGAACTCCAAGAGTAGCCCAAACAAAATAAGAAAAAACACCCTTCCCCTCCAAACCAATGATATGCTCACTAACCAGTGTAATTAGAGTACACAACCACATCCCCCACCCTCCCAACACAAATAGTATCCGGTGCATGATGTACTCCATCCTGCAATAGTGCCATCTGGCTCCCCCCTCGTTGGGTGGTCCAGAACCACCTAGCATGAGACATAAAGGAAACATGCCAATAACATGTAACAGGGCAGTTCTGGGGACAAGGCCAGGTATACGGTGACCTGCCACATCCAAGGAAATAGAGATAATGCAGCTGGGCAAAGTATAGCGTGGAGCAAGGCCGCTATACCCTTTGGAGAAGCACTACACATTACACATGTTGAAAAGGCTACCTCTGTCTCTTACGTGGGAAGTAACGCTAGCATGCGGGCAACAGACAGCAATTAGGCCAAGAGCATAGCCAGTGCAGTGGATACTCCACCACAGATGTGCGGTGCTTGTTCTAGTGGCAAGCCTCTTCATCGAGCAAAGTTCATATCCCAACTAACAAAACAAAGTCCAGGACATACTGATTCCATGCAGCACTAAACACAACACCAGAAAACACATACCGGGGAATTCTCCTGGTACTCTTTTTCCTTCAGCTCAGCGATTTCTAAACAAATCAGGTAGTGACTCCTTTAAGGCCTCCTCTGCCATTTTAGGGTCTTCAGAGGTGCACTAATTGTCTGCTGTCTTCACCTGGAGCCTCGCAGGGTAAAGCACTTTAAACTTAATACTGGTCTGGATCAGCTTAGCCATAAGCGGGTGGAAAGCAGAACGCCGTTGTCTCACCGAAAAGGGGAGATCCTGCACCACGCAGAGTTTATAACTTTCCCAGCTAATTTTTTGCAGCTCATGTATTTTAGCTAAAAAGCGCTGCTTCTCTAAATAATTCAGAAATCATAGCGTCAGGGTTCGAGGAGGTGCTCCAGGTGGTGGCATCGGGCGTAGGGCCCAGTGAGAGCACTCAGTTGTGTAGGCTGGGCCAAATGGCGAAGGGCCTGCCCAGCTTGGTGACCAATTTCTGGGTGAAGACCAGACAATTCGCTCCTTCTGCGTTCTCCAGCAGGACTTCTCCCCTCCAGATCTTCAACTTTTACCTGTAACTTGGCTAAACGGTGTCTGCTAGAGATGGCTTCCAAATCCACTTTAGAGATCTTCTTTTCAGCAGAGGATATATGGGCTTCCACATCGCTGGTTCTTCTAGTAACGGCCTCCAAAGCTTCCAACATTGATTTTAGCTCTGTGGTGATACCCCGGACTTCTTCTCTGAATGGCTGGAATTCTTTGAAAAATCGTTCCAGAGTGTGAACAGATTGCTCAGGGTGGCTCAGTGGAGCTTTCAAGGTAGAAGAGTCCTGTGTCTTGTTCTTCTTACTGAGTTTTTCCGGCGTCGGCAGTGGTGCGTGCCAGGGCAGCGCTTGTCGCATCTCTGCCGCCATAATGCTGCCATTTACACTTTGTTTACCACACAGGAGGTGCACTAGATGTTTACTGATCGAAATCTCAGAAGTGGGTTGAGAAAAAGCCCACGGTTGTGGAAAATAGAGTTGAAAATACTGAGGGGTTAGTGGGACCGTTTGCCAGAGCTCCTACTCGGTCGAGTGCATCACGTGACTCCACCAAGAATGCCTTGTGATGCAGATACCTGCAGCCATAGAGCAGGCTGCTGCATCGAAGTAATCCATAGAGGCCTTAAACTGATGATGACTGTTGGATCCAATCCTTTGTTTGACAATTTGTGGCATCTTATTGCTTGGCATCTGTTTCTGGCAGGCTCTGTGTCAGAGTGTTTAGCTTAGACAAGTGGGCATACCCATATATGGAGAAAAAGCCCTGATAGGTAGCTGTTCTTATGCCCAGAGAAGCTGAGGCATTGACATGCTTGCCTATGGTGTCCACTTTGTGCATCTCCTTATTGGAGGGGTGCACCATGACCTCCCTGGGCACTGTGACCTTGTCATTCTCAGAATAACAGTAGCATCGGCTATGGGCTGAGTGAAATACATGGGTTTAGACTTAGAGGCCACATTTGTTCTATCTCTCTGTTTGGGGAGAGCGGCCACAGTAGTGGGCCTCTCCAAAGCAGCCTCTCAGAGGGTCTGTAGGGCAGGCTGAATGGGAGGTATGACAGGTAGTAAGCAAGTGCAGTTACTCCATCTGGAGGCTCCTAACCTGGTCTGTAGCTACTGTCTCAAAACATTAGGTGCTATGCATATTTCTGAGCAGAGATTTGAAGGACAGAGCTTCCTGAGACACTGTTATATGAACTGGGTTGGCTCTGACAATGAGCCTGATGCCAGTGCAGGCCTCAACGCCAGAGTCAAAGTTGATATGCTTCTGTACTGAAACCACTGCTCTGTAAGAACTGCCCAGCAGCCAGACTGCTCATCAGAAGCTTCCCTGTGAGACGGGGAGAGGCTCTGGGATGTAAACAGTGAGTCTGCAGGCATCAGGTTATCCACCAGCGTCATCTGAGATGACAGTGGGGACCACTGACCTCCATACACCAAATGCCTCATTGCAGAATAACCAGAGGGCGATCTTAACCAATGCCTTTTCTTCTCTTTGTGCTTTTAGTGAGAAGAGATCGAGGACGAACGGTGCACAGACCCCAGTGCGGAGCATGTGTGGGATTTGGACTATTTCTTTTTGCGACTCCGGGAGGGCTTTCCTTCACCATGGTTGCTGGACTGCCTGTTGCCAGTGCTCGCACCCAGGGAAGAATGTTGGCTAGACACAGCTCTGTTGCCAGAGCAACTAGTCTGTTCAGGCTTCATGACGTCCATCGTAGTGACTGTTTTCAGGAGGCAGGGCTGTGAGGGAAAAAGTATAGTTATGTAAGAATGTACCGTAACAGTAGATCTTCAAGAGGATCTCTTGCATCAGGCCACATAGATGGAACTATAGCCATTAGGCACTAGGACCACATGGAAACTGTTTTGCTAGCAGTCTTCCAGGGGCCCCCCACGATGATGTCAGGCACCGACGTCGCTCCTCCCATATAAACGTGGGTGGCCTCACATCCTCTTCAGTTCCCCCACCAGAGACCATATGCAGAAAATCTCCTCCTGGAGAACCGAGAGAGAGCTAGAAGTTCCTACCACTAAGAAAGGTGAAACAGAAGGTAAATCGTGAGAGAGAGAGAGATGAGAGATGAGAGGTACTGATACAAAGGGGGATGGAGGGAAGGAAGACATGGCCTGATGCAAGAGATCTTCTTGAAGATCTACTGTAATGGTAAAATCTTACTTCGAGAGGGCTCTTGCAGTAGGTAATAACATGTAGGACTGGCGCCCCCTGGCGTCAGGACTGCACAGAAGCTTTTGCCAGCATAGTCTGACAGTGGACCGTTCACCAGACGTCACGTGACTGACGTTAGTGTGACTGTATATAGTGGGCGGTCCCCACGTCCACCCTTCAGTTCTTTCCCGCCATCGACCTGCACATTGCCGGACTGACTGGAGCTTGTCATCAACATACAGAAAGCCCCTCCGGATGAGTATTCACTTATTTTTGTTAATTCCTAATAGTTTGCATGTCGTCCTCTCCATATCTACATAAAAACAAGTGCGGTTCGTGCAAAGTACAACTGCCACACAAAGATCAACATTCTCGGTGTCTCTTCTGTCTCGGGCCTAGCCACAAGGTTGAGGATCGTGAGGCCTGCACCCACTTTAATCAGGCCACACGGAAACGACACCAGCAAGCCCTTGAAGCCCACATCCTAAAAGAAAAGATGGCTTCCATGGAGAAGGAGTTAAAGAAACAGAAGAGCGCATCTGCCTCACCTGCAGACCCTCACAAAAAGAAGAAGAGGGACAAAGAGAAACACAGGGAACAGGAGCATTCCCACCCTCCATCGAAGACACCCGTGGGCCCTTCGTCAGAGAACCGGCCCCCTTCTGGCCTGAAGGTAAGCACCACGACCATGCCTGCGCTCTTGCCAACTGAGCAGGCCTTGTTCCCCCCGACACCAGTGGTCTCGGTGACGGTGGGGCCCTCGGATTCTTCCGAGGCCACCACTGCTCTTAGGCCCATTACCACCTCGGCTCTAAGATGGCTGGGCGGCATGTAAAGCCGCCGCCCACCACCAGTCAGTTGATGGCCCGGAGCCAGCTCTCTGACTCCTGTGCAGCCCAAGTCGATAAGCTGATTGTCAGCCCCTCCGATGATCGCCAGATTGCTTCGCGTCCGTCAGGATCTGACGTGACGCTGCCGGATGATGGCTTCGTCCAGGCCAGAGAGCTGGGTTCTTCAAGGGGTGCACTTCCTGAGCCCCCGTCACCTGACCCATCACAGCTTCCTATGCTTTTGCCATATCTGCAAGCTCCTATGCAAGTCCACCCGTCGCCAGGGGTTCCCAACGATAGTAGGCCACCCAGCCTTACTGTGGCTCCTACTCCACCTTTGGCGACACCCGACCCAGCTCCTCAACACCCACAGGTGCCCTTACCTCCTTCAGGTCCAACGTCGGGCTTCCCACCATCAGGTGCACCTCACATTCCTCAGACAAGACACCTCACGGGCGCCCCTTCATTAGGGATTTCCGTCCCTTCGGAGATAATGGCAGGCCCATTAGGTCTTCCTCCGTCGGGTCCACCATCTGGTCTTCCCCCTTTGGGGCTGTCATCAGCCCATCCACCGTCAGGGCAGACGTCAGACTTCCCTCCGCTGGGGCCACCAACAGGCTATCCCCCAGAGAGACATTTTTCTGACTATCCCACGTCAGATATTTCAGCCTTTCCTCTGTCGGGACCGCTGTTGGGTTACCCACTGTCAGGCCATGCATCCCTCCATCAATACAGCTTCACGTCTGGTTTCCCGTCTTCAACCTATCCTCTGTTGGGGTATCCTCCATCTGCTCCGACGCTGGACTATTCTTATCATGGCTATCCTGGTTCCTTTTCTTCGCCAGGTTACCCTCATTATCCCCTCACCATTGTGGAGGGCATGGTACTGGTTTCTCTCAATATCCACCTCCTACCACCCCACCTCCTAAGCAACTAGAAGTGGACTTCCGGGAAATTCTTAACTCATGGTGATCGATGACCAAAAGTCAGTTGGTCTCTGAACTGGGCAGCAGGCATCCTGCACCACCGATTGTTAGCCACCAAGCTCCTCTGCCTAGGGCACCTTTGCCGGTGTACACTCGTCCTCCCACGTCAGATCGTCCATCTGCGCAGATGACTCACCTGACGGCGGACGTTATCACCAGGGAGCCAGATCCTCCAATTTTAGAAGCCCTGGAGGATTCCGGGGATTCTGAGCCAGACTCTGATACCTCAGATGACAGCTCGGGATTAGTGACCCCTTCCCACAAGGATCCAGTCCCTCCGGAATCCTCCAAGTCCCCACCTGAAGATCCCTCCTTTGTGGACCTCCTCGGGCAGATGGCGGAGGCTCAAGGGTGGCAGTCAGAGACGCTGGACCCTAAAAGGCGTAGGTTAGCAGTGCACCTGGACTTCCCTGACATGAGTACAGTACTCACCCCACCCTGGCTGGAGCCCCATGAGGATTTAGCCTCAGCCATTTGGCAGGGACCCTCCTCTATCCCGGCGATGGCCAAAAAAACTGACCAGGTCTACAGGACACCTGGAAAAAGACCATCTGAGTGCCCATCCTAAGGTGGACTCAGTGGTCATTACAGCGGTCTATGATAGATCCGCTAAGCCACAACACCTTAGCACCTCTCCTACCGATAAGGAGTCTAAGCAAATGGACCAGTTCGGGAGTAAATTTTACTCATCTTCGACTCTGGCAATCTGCGCTTTGAACTATGTCTTTCACATGCTGGAATTCCAGAAGACATTGTTCTGCCAGCTAGAACCTTCCGTCGAGGCCTTACCGGACTCCGACTCCAAGTCATCCTTGGCTACTACTCTAAAAATGGCCAAGGTGGCTGGACGTCATTCATTACAGGCCACCCACAATGCGACGGATTCCTCCGCTCGAGGTGTGGCCACAACTGTCAGCCTTAGAAGGTAGTCTTGGCTGAGAGTATCAGGATTAGCCTCTGATGTTCAGTCGGCTATCCAGGATGCCCTTTTTAAGGGATCTGTCCTGTTTGGCGGGGATGCCCAGGACATCATTACTAGCCTGTAGGATAAGGGCACAGCCCTTCGGTCAGTCCACACTATGTACTGTCCGAAACCACAACAACAAAAGCGTCCTTTTCATCGGTAAAACAAACGCCAGGCGAAAAATCAGCAAGCGCCTAAATGCTAGTTTAAGCGTAGGGCTCCCACAGCCACCGCTGGCCTCCAAGCCAAGTCTCAAAGAGCTGCGGGTGCAGCCCTCCCTAACCTGACCTCCCACTCCTGATTTGGTGACTGCCCCTCCTCCTTCTCCTTCGGAAGAGCAGGTGGGCGGAAGATTCACAAGGTACCTGGGAGGATGGGAGTCCATCACGTCAGAAGCTTGGGTGATCCAACTGACAAGAATTGGTCACATTCTGGAATTTCAAGAAAAACCTCTGGATACTCTGCCAAGATTTTCTCGTTACCCAAGGGCGCACATCCCACTCTTAAGGGAGAAATAAGGGCTCTTCTTCTCAAGAAAGTGATAGAGCCTGTGCCAGTAAACTAGATGGGGAAGGGATTTTACTCCTACTCCTCAAGAAGACGGGATTTCCACCCGATACTGGATCTCAGTGCTTTGAACCTCTTCATAGAGCACAAGAGGTTCAGGATGCTGTCATTGCAAAGCCTGCTGCCTCTTCAAACAACATGAAGTCTGCTGTATTCTGACATAATGCAGTTAGCCCCAGCACTTGAACTGCCCCAGAGAGGAAAGAGTTAACTCTATGCTGAAGCATAGAACGTTGAGCTCGAGCTCGGTTTTCAAACCTCTGTCTGTGGTACTTCCCAGTGTAACCGTCAGATTCTTTACCCTGCCTAACAGTGAAGTCGCTCTGGAGATTTCCTCTGCTTGGTTCGGTAAAATAGTAAAGTGTTCGGTTTTAAACCATATAATTTTGTTATTTTCAGATTTCCAGCCTCTGTCTATGGTACAGGTAGTGTGTAGATAGGTAGTGACTGTGTTTTATTTATAAAAAAGATTGGAAAGTGTTCTTTTCCTCGGTTTCTTTCCGGTTGGTCCGGTTTGGAACCAACCTTGTTACATCTCCTGTTTTTATTTACTAAATTCTGGGATTAGAGTGGTGTTTCGGTACCGATTGGTTTCAAAAGAACCGGTGATTTTTCTGGTTCTTTTTCAAAACCCGTGACGTGGTTTGTAACCGATTGGTGTTTTATTACCTGGCTTAAAAGCTGCTATAGGGTAATCTGGTAGGTTGGCCATGTCTGAGAAACCCAAGAAGAAAACCGGTCCCACTGGATTTCAACACTGTACTGAGTGTGGGGAGGCCTTTGCCAAGGCCGACCCCAACCTCATCTGTGTTTATTGTCTGGGGTTTGATCACCTCAAGTCAGACTGCCAAATCTGAAAAAACTTTCCTAAATCCATTCTAGATAAAAGACTGAGTAGGCTGAAGGAAAGGGAGGCCGAGAAGTCTGTAGATCCGGATGGCCAGCCCGGTTCGGTTGCGGACGAACCTGAGGAGGTGCCTACTGACCTGGCGATACCTCCTCGAGCAAAAGGAGAGCCGACCCTGAGGGGCCGGTTCAGTCAAAAAGGAAACGCAAGTCTGCCGGTTTGGATCCAGTACCGCATTCTCCAACCACGGACGAAATAGCCAAAGCGATTAGTATTGTCCAGTCGCTTAGACCGGTTCCGTCTGAACTGGTACCACTGGTTAGGTGATCGGTTCAGTTGGATCCGTCTCCTTCGGATTACGATCCAGATACTTTCTATGAGGAGTGGGAAGGAGAAGAAAACTATGATGATGATGATGATGATGATGATGATGATGATGATGACGACTACGACGACGACGACGACGACGACCGGAGGGGGTCTGGATGTGCCCATTGAACCGGACGTCTCCCCAGACAGGCCCTCTGATGTCTTCCCTCCCAGGCTTTCTGAGTCCCCTTCACACTTCTTGTTTTACAAGAAGGTGGCTGAAACCCTTCAGCTTCCCTTGGTTGAAGCTGTTGAGGAGGAATAAGAGCCTGATTTCATGGAAATGATGGACATCCCAGAGTCCAAAAGGTTGTCTATCCCTCTTCATAAGTCCTTGAGGAAACAGACACACAAAATTTTACAAACTCCTAATTCATTACCTCCTGTGGACAAAAGAATGGACAGAAGGTGTATGTTATCAGGCTCAGGTATGGAGTTCCTTAATAATCATAGCAGCCATGTTGGGGTAGTGCAGGCTGCAGCCTGTGACAGGGCTAACATTCCTTTGGCTTCACACCCCCCCGGACAAGGACTCCAGGAAGGTTGATGCCATGGCCAAGAAACAGTATTTGGCATCCTCCTTGGGACTCAGGCAGGCGAACTACATGGCCTACACAGCCAGATACCAGAAGTCTAGACGGGTACTATTCTCGAACTGGCTAAACAGGCCTCCCCCCAGCTAGCCAAGGAACTGGAGGAGGTGGCTGCGGATGGAATTGAGGCATCCAAAATACAATTTCACACTGCTGTGGACTCCAATGATGTGGCATCAACAGTCATGGCTACATCTGTGTCTCTCAGAAGTCATGCTTGGCTCGGATGTATTAGCCTTTCACAGGATACCCAGACTAAGGCTATGGATTTTCCTGTAGTGGGTAACTCTTGTTTGGGGAGCAGACAGAGGCTTACGTGAAGAAAATGGATGAATACTGGACCACTTACAGGAGTGCACAGGCCAAGGAAAGGCAAGCCACTCCACAGAAGCAGCAGTCTATGGGCAGGGGCAGGCCTTTTTACCAAGCCCAGGCCTCCTCTCCCTTCCCACAGAGGGGGTTCTTCAGAGGGAGGGGGGATGAGCAGGGCTTCTCCCTCCTCCCAGCCTAAGTCTCCTGCCAAGCAGGCACCCTGATGTGTCAGCCTGACTCGACTCCCCAATCCCAGTAGGAGGCAGGCTGGCTTACTACTTTCAGGCCTGGAAGTCTGTGACCTCAGACAAGTAGGTCCTGGAAATAGTAAGCCAGGGACTGGCCCTCAGCTTCAAAAACTTCCCAAAAAAGAGGGCCAGGTCTTTTCCACCTGCATCTGTCTCAGAAACCCTCGCCCTAGAGGCAGAGGTTTCCTCTCTTCTAGCTCTCAGAGCTGTAGAGAAGATTCCTACTCAACACAGGGGAAAAGGACTGTACTCCAGGTACTTCCTTACCCCAAAAAAAACGGGGGAGTGGTGACCCATCCTAGACTTAAGGTATTTGAACAAACACATTTCAAAACCCAAATTCAATATGGTAACTATGGGAATAATCCTTCCCTCTCTAAGGCCAGGAGATTGGCTAGCATCCCTGGACCTCAAGGATGCCTACTTCCATATCCCTATCAGGTGCTCTCAGCGAAAATACCTCAGGTTCAAGTTGCCTTCAGGCCATTACCAATTCAGGGCCATGCCATTCAGCCTAACATCAGCTCCAAGGGTGTTCACAAAGTGCCTTGCAGTAGTGGTGGCTTACCTCAGAAGACAGGGTATCACCATCTTCCCATATCTGGACGACTGGCTCATTGTAGGTCAGTCATCTCACCAGGTCAGGTCAGCTCTGCAAACCACCCAGGACTTGCTCAGTTCACTGGGGTTTCTTCTTAGTGTTCCAGAGTCTGTCCTCGAACCAGTTCAACTTCTTACCTTCATAGGAATAGAACTGGACACTACCCAAGCAAAAGCTTTCCATCCCCTGGCAAGGGTGAAGGCCCTAGTAGATCTTGCTTCATCTTTTCGACCTCAGGTCTCTCATCCAGCAAGACAGTTCCTCCAACTCCTGGGCCACATGGCAGCTTCCACTGCAGTAGTACAGGGAGCAAGATTTCAGATGAGGGACATTC
This sequence comes from Neoceratodus forsteri, assembly GCA_016271365.2. Taxonomy (NCBI): domain Eukaryota; kingdom Metazoa; phylum Chordata; order Ceratodontiformes; family Ceratodontidae; genus Neoceratodus; species Neoceratodus forsteri. Next base: position 767,035,660 of record CM057450.1, on the reverse strand, counting down.
AGTTCCACCTAAGGTCTTTTTGGTCTCAGAAAAAGGATTCCCTCACCAAACTGATTCCAGTGACTCAGACTGTGGTCCAAGCTCTTCAGTGGTGGCTGGATCAGGACAACCTCAGACAAGGAGTCCCATTTCTCCCTCAAGTCCTCTCAGTAGTTCTAACTACGGATGCTTCTCTCCTATGTTGGGGAGCCCATCTGAGAGCCCTGACAGCTCAAGGGGTCTGGTCTCCACAGGAGTCTCTCCTTCATATCAACCTCCTGGAACTCAGGGCAGTGTTCCTAGCCCTTCAGTGCTTCTCAGATTCAGTCAAGGGCAAGGTGGTTCAAGTCAGAACAGACAACACGACCACAATGTGGTACATCAACAAACAGGGGGGCACTCAGTCCATGGCCTTGTGCACAGAAGCCATGAAACTGTGGTCTCTGGCCTATTCTCTTTAGACTTCCCTAGTAGCAGTTCACCTTCCAGGGAAGGACAATGTACTGGCAGATGCTCTGAGCAGAATATCTCAGGGACATTACGAATGGTCCCTGGATCCCCTCATCCTACAGGTCATCTTCTTCAGGTGGGACACTCCAGAGATAGATCTCTTTGCAGCCCCGGACAGTCATCAACTTCCTTTGTTCTATTGCAGATCTCCACTCCTGGGGACTGTGCCCCAGGATGCTCTTATCTTTGATTAGAAGGACAGGTTTCTCTATGCCTTCCCTCTGCTGTTCAGAGTCCTGATCAAAATCAGAACTCAACCCCTGCACAGTGATACTAGTGGCTCCAGACTGGGCCAGACAGCCTTGGTATCCTCTGCTGCTGTCCCTGGCAGTGTCACGTCCCCTTTCTCTTCACAGGAGATACAATCTTTTGTCCTCCTCCCAGGGGAGGATCTGGTATCCAATCTCTAGTCTCTCGACCTCAAGGCCTGGCTCTTGAAGAGTTAGAATATTTCTCAGGGAGTTCTGGATATTTTGAAGGTTTCCAGGAAACTTTCTACTAGAAAGACTTATAACTTCAAATGGAAGAGGTTTAGCATTTGGTGTTCTCAGAAAGGTATTGTGCCTGATTCTGCAGGCATCTCCACAGCCTTAGATTATCTGGTTCACCTCAATGGTCTAGGCCTTAGACCTGCAACTCTGAAGATTCACCTAGCAGCAGTTTCTGCATTTCTTTCAGCAGGGAAGGGCTCTTCCCTGGCTTCTCATCACATTTTCAGTAAGTTTTTCAAAGGTCTGGTTCATATCAACCCTCCCTTTAGAGAACAGACTCCTGCTTGGGATCTCAATGTCTGCATTGCACAGCTCATGCAACCCCCTTTGAACCTATGGCCCTGGCCGAGTTGAAGTACTTGACCTGGAAAACTGTTCCTGGTAGCTATTACTTCTGCCAGGCGGATTAGTGAGTTACAGGCCTTGTCAGTTGAACCTGACTTCATATTCTTCCATAGAGATAAAGTGGTCCTAAGAACTAATAGAAGGTTCTTGCCCAAAGTGGTGTCAGATTTTCATCTGAACCAGTCCATGTCTCTCCCTGTGTTTTTCACTGACCATTCTTCTTCAGGGGAAAGAAGGTTACACAGTCTGGATGTTAAAAGAGCTCTTAGCTACTACATAGAACACCCTAAGGCTCACAGAAATGACTGTCTTCAATTGTTTCTCACGTATGGTGAGGTGGGGAAAAGTAAGCCTGCCACTAAAAGAACTATTGCCAGGTGGATTGTCTCTTGCATACAATTCTGCTATGATAAATTTGGTAAAACACCCCCCTCAGGCCTGAGGGCTCACTCTACTAGGGGTATAGCTGCGGCCAGAGATATACCCTTGTTAGAGATCTGTAAAGCAGCCACCTGGAAAACAGTACATACATTCACCAAGCATTACTCTCTGGATATCCAGGCTAGGAGTGATGCTAGGTTTGGCACAGCAGTACTGCAGATCCTGTTCCCAAAGCAGGTTCTGCATTGCCTCCGCCATAGGGAACTGCTTGGTAGTCTGCATTATGTCAGAGTACAGCAAGACTTCATGTTGTTTGAAGGAAAACTTACTCACCATAGTAATGTTGTTTCTTCTAATGGAGTCTTGCTGTATTCTGACCTCCGCTCCTCCCCGCCTCCCTCTCGAACCTAGTTTTTGGGAAGTGGGCTGGCAGGTACAGTGTTGCACCTCAGGGGTGAACCTTGTACCCTCCCTCTTAGGGTGGGTTAGCTGTTTTATGGGTTCTTTTTCTTGTGTTATACATGTGTTTAGTGTTGTCACTACCTTTTCTTCTTGGGTTCTCGACTTGAGTCTTTTGGACCCAAATTGTTGCCTTCTGGCTTACATATTAAACAATTTCCGTATTTTCATACTCAGTTAGTTGCTCGTAAGAAACTGACAGTTACACTGGAAAGTACGACAGACAGAGGTTTGAAAACCGAGCTCAAGCTCAACGTTCTATGCTTCAGCATAAAGTTAACTCTTTCCTCTCCAGGGCAGTTCAAGTGCTGGGGCTAACGGCATTATGTCAGAATACAGCAAGACTCCATTAGAAGAAACAACATTACTATGGTGAGTAATTTTTTCTTCTGTCCCAGGACCAGTGGCTCTGCGCTCTGGACATGAAGGATGCGTATCTTCACATACCCATTTTCAGCTCTCACAAGAAGTTCCTCAGGTTCTGTTTCCAAGGAGAGCATTATCAGTTCAAAGCGCTCACTTTTGGTCTGTCATCCACCCCATGCATTTTTACCAAATGCCTGGCAGTCATAGCAGGGACCTTGAGGTACCACGGTCACATTGTCTTTCTGTATCTCAACGATTGGCTCCTCGCGGCTCTGTCAAGGGCGGAGTTGGACTCTTCCCTCTCTGCTAACCTGCACCTTTTCCAGAGATTGGATATTTTAGTCAATTACCCCAAATCTCAGCTAGTCCTGTCCCAATGCCTCCAGTTCATTGGGGAGGTTTTGGACACGGTGCAGGGCATGGCCTTTCTCCCCCTGGACAGGGCAGATACCCTGGTGGGTCAGGCCAAGATGGTTTCTTCCATTCGTCATATCTCGGCCAGAGCGGTTCTCCATCTTCTTGGCCTCATGGCAGCAGCTATTCCCACAGTCCCTTTGGCCAGACTCCACATGTGGGTTACGCAGTGGACTGTGAGCTCTCAGTGGGATCAGAAGGAAGACAGTCTAGATTGCCCAATTCTAATCTCCACCCCAATGCAACGAGACCTGTTGTGGTGGCAGGACCCCAGCAATCTTTTGCAGGGGGGACTCCTTTCCAGGCCCCACCCCACTCCCACATTCTAACCACAGATGCTTCGGGGCAGGGTTGGGGTGTCCATCTGGGACACCACAGAACCCAGGGTCTGTGGTCCCCTGTGGAAGCGCACTTGCACATCAGTGTGCTGGAAATGAGGGCAGTGCTTTATGCTCTTCAAGCTTTTCAGCACATGCTTCTTCAAACCGTCCTTTTGATTCAGACAGACAACATGTGCGTAGTGTGATACATAAACAAACGGGCACTCACTCGTATCCCCTTTGCAGGGAAGCGATGCGGGTCTGGAATTGGGCAGTTCTGCACAAAGTCCATCTGAGAGCGGTTCACGTCCCAGGAGTGCAGAACGTTCTCACAGACACTCTAAGCTGCACCAGGGTAAGAGCTCACAAGTGGGAGATAAAACAAGCGGTGATAGATCACATCTTCGGCCTGTGGGGACGTCCAGAGGTGGATCTGTTCGCAGCCCCATCAAATGCAAAACCTCCTAAGTTTTGCTTGCTCGATCCCAGGCATGCTGTTTTCTGGCTAGACGCGCTGTCGCTGTCTTGGATAGTGAGGTTTCTGTATGCATTTCTTCCCTTTCCACTGTTACAGAGAGTGTTGACCAAGCTTCAATTGGACGGAACTCAAATGATTTTAATAGCTTCGTTATGGCCTTGACAGATCTGGTTCTCCTGCTTCGGCATCTAGCGGTGGAACCTCCGATTCCCCTTCCTCTGTCTTACGACCTTCTCACTCAGGAAAAGGGCACACTGGTTCATCCGGGACTGAACTCCCTTCATCTTCATGCGTGGCACCTCAGGACATAACTGCTTCATGGTTTGGGGTTTCCTCCCAGGGTAGCTCAAATTCTGGTGGAAGCGAGAAAACCTTCCACCAGAACTACCTATGTCATGAAGTGGAAGCATTTCTCTATTTGGGCCACTGCAAAAAATCTGGACCCTTTTTCATGCCCTGCTCCCCAGATCATGGAGTACCTACTTCATCTTTCTGACCTGGGCCCGAGTTATTCCTCACTGAAGGTGCACTTAGCAGCCGTCTTGGCCTACCATGATCCAGTAGGAGGCAAGACAACAGCTCAGTTAGAGGTCTCCAAAACCTTTTTGAAAGATATTCTGCATCTGAAACACCCGGTGCGAAATCCTGCGCCACTGTGGGACCTTAATTTTTTGTTAGAAAAATTGACTTTACCTCCCTTTGAGCTGGCAAGCTCTTGTGAGTTACGCTTTTTGTCCTGGAAAGCGTTATTTTTGGTTGCCGTTACTTCAGCTTGTAGAATTTCTGAGCTTCAGGCCCTGATGTGTAAGGTGCCTTATTTGATTTTTCACAGAGACAGGGTGGCTCTGCATACAAATCCTAAGTTTCTTCCTAAGATCGTGTCGGAAATTACCCTTAATCAGTTCTTAGAATTGCTGGTATATTATCCCGAGCATGCCAGTTGAGGTGAAGCCATCCTGCATACATTGGATGCACACAGGATCCTTCATTACTACACAAACTGGACAAAAGATGTCCATAAAATGGATCAACTTTTTATATCTTTCACACCAAAGAGGGAGGGTGCAGCAGTTTCAAAACAGTGTCTTTCCAAATGGCTGGCAAACTGCATTAGTGTTTGTTACCAGTAGTATGGTAAGGTCCTTCCAGGTCAAGTCGAAGGACATTCTACCAGTGGAATGGCTGCTTCCACAGCCTGTTTCAGGAATGTCTCTGCTGTAGATATTTGCGTGGCAGCGACATGGAGTTCTGTCCACACTTTCACGAAGCATTACAGTCTGAACATTGCCTCTAGGCTCAGGGCTGGGTTTCGGCTAGCAGTCCTCCAAGGACTCTTGTACTAACTTCCTCAGTTGGTGATACTGGGTTCTGTTTCCAGCCTCTCTAGTTTTTCTCTTGTCCCTTGGACAGTTTACTGCTTGGGACTCAGTCCTACATGTTATTACCAACTGCAAGAGCCCTCTCGAAGTAAGATAGTAGTTACGTAAGAACTTACCGTAACAATAGATCTTTGAGAGAGGCTCTTGCAGTAGGTAATGCTTTTCCCACCCACCTTCCCCCTTTTTTTCTGGGGTTTATTTTCATGCTCTTTCTCCAAGAAGCCATTTCTTCCGGGGATCCAGGAGCCTCTTTTTTTTCTTCTGTTACATCCTTTTCTTGATCTCCGGCGGGAGAACTGGAGGGCGGACGTGGGGACCGCCCATTATATAGGGTCATGCTGACGTCAGTCACGTGGCGTCTGGTCGGCAGTCCTCCATCAGACTATGCTGGCAGAAGTTTCCATGCGGTCTTGATGCCAGAGGGCACCAGTCCTACATGTTATTACATACTACAAGAGCCTATCTTAAAGATCTATTGTTACGGTAAGTTCTTACGTAACTGTACTTTCTTATGTAACTGTACTGTCTTCATCGAGGGTATCTCTTGCATCAGGCCACACAGATGGAAAGAATACCAAGCAGTACTGGCAGAGGGATGGTCTGGGTAGCTGGAAGCTATAGGCCTAGGACAGGAGACCGTGAAGTACAGCCAGGCCGAAGCGTGCCCTCCTCCTAGAGTCACTGTCCAGACACTAGTGTTTAGTAAAAGTGTAGACAGTACTCCAAGTGGCAGCTGCACATGTCAGTGGCTGACACATTTCTGAAGCAAGCAACAGAAGTGGCCATTCCTCTTGTGGATTGGCCATGCACAACTCCAGGAAGTTCCTTACCATACTTCCTGCAACAGAAAATAATACTGTTGGCCAACCATTTGGACAGGCACTGTTTAGAAACCAGTAAGCCCTCTTTCCCAGAGGCGAAAGAAACAAACAGCTGCGAGGACTTCCTGCAGTCCCTCATGTGATGAACGTGATATCTGATTATTATATGTACATCTGAAGTATGGAGCAATGCTTCCCCTGGTTTGTCATGCTCTGGATAATACACAGGCAGGTGGATGGCTTGATGCAGGGTAAACTCAGACACCACCTTTGGTAAAAACTTAGGATTGGTACGTAAAGGCACCCTGTTTTTGTGGAAAACCAAATAAGGAGACTTGCACATCAGAGCCTGAAGCTCTGACATCCTTCAAGCAGAAGTGATAGAAACTAAAAATAACACTTTCCACGACAGAAAGCCAAAGTAAGTTTCTCTAACATGAAATTTGAGTCCCAAGGTGGGACTGGATTGTGGATGGGAGGCTTGAGATGAAGAACGCTTCTCAGAAATGTACAGGACACCTGCAGTTATGCCACCATATGGCCATCAAGCTGAGATAGCGGCCAGGTGCCCTTTAATAGAGGAGTATTGCAGACCAGAATCTGAGAGGGACAGCAGGTACTCCAGAATCTAGTCACTGGACAAGTGAAGGGATCCAAATGATGGGAAGCAGCCCACAGAGCAAAGTGCTTCCACTTCATGAAATAGGTGGCCCTGGTGGAAGGTTTTATTGCAGCCACCAGGACATCAGTCACCTTTTGGGACACTCCAAATCTAGCAATGGCTGTGTCTTTAGGAGCCATGCATGAAGGTGGAGTGACTTCAGGTCCGGATGGATCAGGGTACCCTGCTCCTGTGATAGCAAGCCAGTGCACAGGGGGAGGGGTACTTTAGGTTCCACCGCCAACTGCTCAAGTAAGAGGAACCAGATCTGATGAGGCCAGACGGGAGCCACGAGAATCAGTCGCTCCTTCCATCTGAAGCTTGATTAGCACCTTCTGAATTAGAGGGAAGGGAGAGAAGGCATAGAGAAACCTCCCTTTCCAGGAGATGGACACCGTGTCTCACCAGAAAACTCCAGGCCCTGGAGTGAGTGAGCAGAAAAGTGGCAGTTTTATATTGTGTGGGAACACAAAAAGGTACAACTCTGGATGACCCCACCTGTCGAACAGGTCTTCTGCCACCGGGGTCAGCAGCTTCCACTCATGCACTTTGAACTGAGACCGACTTAAACTGTCTGCCAAGATGTTCTGGATGTCTGGGACGTGGACTGCCAAGAGCTCTAGACCATGGTCCAGGGCCAAGTACCAGACCCTCATCACTTCTCTGCACAGGGGGTATGAATGGGTTCCCCCCCCCTTGCTTGTTTATATAGTGCACTACACTGATGTTGTTTGACCCAGCAGAGGTCCCCGGTACAGGTTACTCTGGAAAGCTTGGAGGCCATACAGGACTGCCCTCATTTGTAGGATGTTTATGTGGAGGGAACTCTCCATGGCAGTCCAGGTGCCTTGGGTCTGGTGAGGTCCCTGATGTGCCCCCTAGCCTATCCCCAGTGCGTCCATGGTGAGGATCTGATGAGTGAAAGGAATTTGGAAGGGAACCCTTTGAGCAAATTGCTGGGTTCCAACCACTACTGGAGTACCTTCTTTGCAGGTGTAGAGGCTTGAACTCACTGTTCCAAGTCGTTGGTACGCTGATCCCACTGGACTCAAAGGATCCACTGGGGATTCTCATGTGCAGCCTTGCCAAGGGCACTGTGATGATGGCTGCCCTCATCAAGCAAAGTAAGTGCAGAAATTCCCTGGCTGTAGTGTACTGGCTGCTGTGGAGCTGCCGGGCCTGAGCTATTAGACGTTCTGCCCTGTCCTGGGGCAGGAAGACCACTCCCTGAGCCGTGTCCAGTATAACCCAATGTACTGGAGCTCTGACGGGTCAAGTGACTTGGACAGGTTGACCATAATCCCTAGTGCATGGAACAACCATCTGGTGCACAGCAGGGTATGGATCAGCTGTTCCCTGGACTGAGCCTTGAGTAGCCAGTTGTCCAGGTAGGGGAAGATGTATAGTAATTCCCTCCTGAGGGCTGCTGCCACCACCACTAAGCACTTGGTAAAGACCCGTGGCACAGAAGACAAGCCAAAGGGCAAGGCCCTGAACTGGTGGTGCTCCCCGTGGAACAGGAAACAGGAAGGGGGTGCAAATCTTATGCAGCTATGCATCCTGCATGTCTTGGGAGCATATCCAGTAGGCCTTGCAAGGTTACCATCTTGAATTTCTTGTACTGGATGAAGAAGTTCAGGTTGCACAGGTCCAGGATGGGCCGCAAATCTCCTGTGGATTTGGGGACCAGAAAGAAGTGGGAATAGAACCCTCTGTTCCTCTGGAACAGGCTGTATGGCTCTTTAATGCAGCAGCATGCAAATTTCCTCCGAAAGTACTGGAATGTGGTATGGAAGGTAGCTTGAATGAACTGGAGGTATATCTGGAGGCCTCTCCAGCAGTTCTAGCATGTGACATTGCTCTATGTCCAGGTGGAGGGAGAAACAGCCCCCTACCACCACCTCCTCTAGTGCTGGAGCGTAGGGGCCTGACAACAAGCATGCTGAGGTGGCATCAGTGGCTGGTGCCACTCCACCTCCTCTAGGGGCTTTTGTGGTGGTGGAGGTGGGGGTAGGCAGGGCGGTGGCTGCCCGGCACTTGCCTGGCTGCTGGGCACCTGGCTTGGGCCTGTGGGAGGCCCGACAAAAGGACACCTTCTGTTCATTTCTTGGCTGCATATGATAAAGGGTGTGGACCATGCGTAGAGTCCTCCCAGAGGCCTGCAGGTCAGAAAGGATGTCCTGGACATCTGCCCCAAAGAGCTTATAGCCTTGGAAGGGGGCATTCAGGATGGATTGCTGCATGTCAGTAGCAAAACCAGATGCCCTGAGCCAGGAATGTCGTCTGAGACAGATGCCTGCCACAGCTGCTCTAGCTGAAGCATCTGCTACATCATAGGCAGCCCTCAGGAGGTGCTTGCCTACATCTGCACCTGATTAGAGGAATTTGAGTAGCTCCTGCTTTTGCAGACCCTTTGGAAGGGCCTGGGCCACTGCTTTGCCCTTTTTCCAGAGGGTACTCTGAAACGTGACCATATGAGAAATATAGTTAGCAACCCTGATGGCCAAAGTGGATGAGGCTTAGGTCCACTTGCCAGTGAGATCCAGCTTTCTGGACTCCTTATCTGGAGGGAGAGAGCTGAGGTTTCTTGGTCCTATCGTGGGCAGCATTTATCACTACGGATTCTGCCCATGGTTGCTCAGTGAAGAATGGCTTCTCTGCAGGAGCCTGATACAGGTTTTTAGCCTTTCTGGGCATTGCCAGGATCAGGTTTGGCCTATACCAGGCAGCCATGGTGGCATCCTCAAAAGCTGGCTGCGGAGGAAGGATAATCAGAGGGGGAGAATCTGGCAGCTCAAGATATTCGGTCAGATTGCGCCTGGTAACATCCTGCTCCTCACTGTCAAACCCCATAGCTGCCTGTGGCTGTCTCATCACAGAGATGAATAAGGGGTCATCGGGGGGGGGACCTAGGATATACTTAAAGGAGTCCTCAACCCCTGAGGAAACTGTGGACATGGAGCTAGAGAGTGTCCTAGCCCCTTTGTCCTTATTTGCCCCCATCTCATTGGGGAGGAGGTCTGAACATTACTCGTCCTCAGCCCTAGGTTCTGAAATGGGCACAGAAGATGTCGACGACCTAGAGCGCGGGGTCGTGTGAGGTCGTGATGGGCTGTGGTGTATGGGCTGGCCTCGCAGGAGCCAGTGCCGACAGGCCTGGAGGGGCCATGACCCGCTGCATAAAGGAAGCGAGCATAATCTGGATGTCAATGGATGGCAGCGTCACAGGAACAGGAAGAGGTGTTGACTGGGGTGGCTGGGTCCCCAGCATCGGCAGTACTGGAGGAGGCTGCAGCAAGAGGGGTTGAGGCCCCGGCATCGGCAGGGGCTTGGGGATGGTAACAGGGAAGGTAAGGTCCCTGACGTCAAAGAGGTAGCCCAAGTAGGTGACTGGGTGGCAAGAAGCCCAATGTCGAAGGACCAGCGCCCGCCGACATAGCGCCCGTGAAACTCCCTGTCTGAAGCCTGTGGTCTGGGAGGGGCCATGACAGCAAAGTGTCCCGAGGTGTAGACAGGAGCGGCTGAAGGTCCAGCATCAACAAAGTGGCTAAAGACATTGACGGGGGGGGGGAGGAGGAAAAACCCATTGTCAACAGGCCAACGCTGGCTGAAGATGATCCGGCGGAGAGACCTGTCCGTTGCCCCTGGATGGAGATGGGCCTAAAGGACAGGAGTTGCACCATCAGCAGGGGTGTAATTGGGCCCAGCGTAGATGAGGCATCACTGGAAGGACTGGTGGGAAGCACTGTCAAGGCCGACCCTGTATAAGAAAGGGTGTGGGCAGCAGTGGAGGTTGCCACCAAGACGGTGGCCGACCCAGACCTGGTCACCGAGAGTGTACTGGGGAGGATTTCTCCTCACTTGGTGCCTTCTCCTGGTGCTTGTGTTTGCCTGACGACTGGTCTCGGGCCTTGGAAGAGTGAGACCCCATGTACAGAGCAGGCGAGGCAGAGAAGCTTCTGCTCTGGAGCTCCCTCTCCATGGCGGCGACCTTCTGTTTCAGGAGGATATTTTCTAGGGTCTTCTCACGATGCTACCTGATAGCTTGGTTGAATCTGGGGCAAACTTTGCAGGTCTTTACAATGTGGTCAGGGCCTAGACAGCAGACACAGGCGTCGTGGTCGTCAGTATTGTAGATCTTGTTACCATACTTGCAGTACCTGAAGAGTTTCTTGGAATCGTTCGACATAAACGAGCAAGAAAATCAGTTTATAAAATAAAGTGATGAATGGACTAGGGCAAGAAAATAAAGAAAAGTGAAATTTGGTGGTCAGCTGAAGTGGCGTTGTCTCCATGGAGTCCGATGTGCGATGGTCAGTGGTGGGAAGAGAACTGAGGAGGATGTGGGGCCTCCCATGTTTATATGGGAGGAGCGATGGTGGCACCTGACGTCATCGTGGGTGGCCCCGGGAAAACAGCTAGCAAAAAGTTTCCGTGTGGATCTAGTGCCTGACAGCTATAGTTCCATCTGTGTGGCTTGATGCAAGAGATACCCTCAATGAAGATCTCATTTTCTCTTTATGTGTGCATAAACTAAACTGACACAAAATAACAAACTCTAATATAGTTCTACAGTAAATTGAAGAACTGAATACTGTCATTGTATAAACAGTGAAGTTCTGGCTCCAACAACAACAAGGAGAGCAAGGGAGATGCACACTTGACAGTGGAGGAAAAAGGAACTGAGATGGTTGGGGACTGGCACCACTGTATATCAGTGGGCATGTGCCAATGTGTGCATGTGGGGCTAGTCACACCACCAGCACCACAAGAAAAGTTCTAGCTCCCGTGGGGTCCTATCACCTCTGGATCAGACCAATAAGTGGGAATCTATGGAGAAGTATGATTCTTGGAAGATCTTCACCTCACCCTCAGGGAGGTGTGTGCCCCCCCCCACTCCCGGTAATGCTAGTTGAGCACCTTTCACAGACATGTGTAGTGAAGTCATTTGTCTGCAGATTCAACAGCTCTAGAAGCTGCTTTGTTGGTGTCATAGGATGCCCTCGACTGGTTCTGTGTTGCCTCTATGGCCCTAATGGAACTCTCTATGGCTTGTCTGATGACCTCGCTATCAGGCATGGCAGACACCAATGTGTGCATCTGCGACCACAAATGGTGCTGCCATATGGGCCTGATACAAAAAAATTGTTAAAAAGAGCCTGCTGAGGAAAACCCTTTTCTCCCTAGGGCATCAAAGGCTGCTGATTCTTACCCTGGAGGTTGTCATGTCATGGGCACCTTGGCCACAGCTGGATCAAGATGACCAGCATCCCTGATGAGTGGTGAGGTAGAGCACACAAAGACACAGGGCGTGTGTGATACCTTGTCTGGAGGTTCTTTGGGTTGGGTGGTGAGACATGGGGATGCCTCCACACAGTGCTGATATCTTCCTCTATGGCCCTTGGCCAAGGAGCTACAAGACCGACTTCTATATTGGGAACTCCTAAGAGACCCAACAGGATTGTAATAGGGTAGGGTGTTAGTACCCAGTGACTGCATCATGTCTCCCATGAACCAATTCTACAAGATGTACTTAGCTGAGGATGCCAGGTAAATTGAAGGTACATAATCCTCTAAAGAGGAAGTTGAGAGAGAGAGGAAGCATAGGCATTGGCCGGGTCATGCACTGGGGCTGGAACGCTGAATTGGGCTCTGTCTGGCATCCCAATACCAAAGCTGGATTGTTGCCGACCCAGATGCGGTACTTGCCCCACGATATAGGCTCTGGAGGCTAAAAGCATGGGGAGCCTGTCTGTCCAGTCCTGAGGTACATACACTGGGGGAAGGGGTATTACTGGGATTACCCCTACCTCGAGACGGACCTTGAGGTTTTCTTGACTTCCTCACCCTAAGTGAGGATCGACTGGAGCCTTCCATCTACCGCTGCTATGACAAGGGAGGTGGTAGAATGTGGCTTTGGGGAGACCCCAAAGTGAGCGGAGGTTTTCCGCTGTGAAGCAGGCCGCTGTGGGAGACCTCAGCCACTATCAGTGTCAACATTGATGATGGACCCAGGAGAGAACTCTGTGCCGGGGTCAGTGTTCAAGACCTCGGAGCAGTCATCTTCTCCAACACCAAGCTCTCCCCAGTCTTGACAGTGACCTTGGCACCGGCACCACTGGCAACTTCGACATCAGGTCTGGTTCATCCCCTTTCTCAGTGTTGCGGTCACCATCATGGTCAGACATAACATCCTGACCAGTGCCATCGACACCATCACCAAACCCTGCTTTGACATAATGAACGATGTCAACACTAGGTCTGGCACCACCTATTAAGCTGTCTGCCAAGTTGTCACTGAACGGTGACAACAGCGCTGGCAACCCGTCAGCCAGTATTGACGAGTCCACTGGAGTGGATGAGGCCAAAGACCTCCACCCCATTTCGAGGATGTTTGCTGCTTAGGGTGAGCAGACTATGGCAGGTTTGCAGTCACCTGCCTAGGAGTCAGCTGTCCACCCTATGCTGCCACTGAGGGCTCCTGCACAACCCCAGCATTGTTGGGGGGAAGGGATATAGAGCCATGTGCCTCAGATGACTGAGTAGGTCATTGAGAGGCCCAGAAGAAGGGCCCCGCATCCTCTCCTTGGACCTCCTGGATTGAAGCCTGCCTCCAAGGTTGGGAGCAGATGCCATCACTTCAACGCATGGATATCAAGGGCTCGTTGTCTGTGCTGAAGCAGGCTTCACAGGAGTACATGTCTTAGCATGGCATGGTCCAAGACAGGAAAAACATGTAAGATGCCAGTCATCAGAACTAATCTTCTTGATGCAAGAGGATCAATGAAATAAGGGGCCTTCTTTAGTCTCCTTCTGCTTCATTGACTACTTATGCATCATGGAAGATGCAGAAAAAGAACAGCATTGAAAAACTTTGAGGAACTGAGTATGATTCATTCCTAGGTGCACACTCAGTGACAGGAAGAAAAGATCTAAGGAAGGTGAGGAAGTTGACAATGGTTATTAGCAGGCATATGGCACCACACGGTGTCACTCAGGCACTGTAGCCAGTGGCCAGTGCTGCCCCCGGTCAAAGATTTGCTTCCATGGGTCTTGGTGCCTCTGAAGGTGACAGTTTCTGCAGCTGAAAGCAGTAGAAAAGGTCCGTTTCCTGGCTGGGAAACGGACTCTTTTACAGATACATCGTCACCCAAAAGGAAAAAATGCTGAATGGTGACCCATTCAGGACCTACAGTTCTTGAAGAGGCACTTGAAAAGGAAAATTCAGGATGGTGATACTGGGAAGTTATATCATCCCTACAGGAAGGAGAATGGCTGGGGTCTCTGGATCTGAAAGACACCTACTTTCATATTCCAGTAAGACCCAGTCCAAGAAAGTGCTTGAGGTTCAGGTTAGGCACTGCTCAGTACCAATTCTCAGCAATGCCTCTGGTCTAACCTCAGCACCAAGCATGTTTACAAAGTGCTTAGCTGTAGTGGCAACATATCTACAAAAAAGGTATGGTATTATTTCCTTACCCAGATGACTGGCTAGTTTGTGGGAAAACAAACAAGGAAGAAGTTCTCTCAAAACAGGTTGTAAAGTGCACTCTGGAAATGATGGGGTTTCTCCTAAAACTTGAAAAATAAAACACAGCCACGTCTTAGTTCACATGTTCATAAGAGTAATACTGGGTACAATGCAGAAGAGGGCATTCTTGGCAGTGCCAAGGGCAAAAGCTGTCATCCAGTGTGCAAACATTCCTGTCAGGTCAAAAGAAACCTGCACAGGAATTTCCTCAGTTATTAGGCCACATGGTCTGAACCACAGAAATGGTTCATTGGGCTTGGTTACAAATAAGGGATGTCCAGTTCCACCTGAGAATGCAGCAGCATCAAAGAACTGTTTAACTAGAACAGCTGGTACCAGTCACAGCTTGGTACAGGCATTGGCGTAGAAACATAGACCATGATGGCAGAAAAAGACTGAGAGTCTATCTAGTCTACCCAAAGTTGCCCAGGACCTAGTGTCAATCTGGAGGCCTACCCCCTACTTCAGCTCATCCTTCCTCATGCACATACTTAGCAGAGTTCATTTTTGTGCCCTTACTCTGTCCCACCTGTGCTTGAAGCCCTCCATGATCTTTGCACCCACCATCATGGCAGACAGACTGTTCCATGGCTCCACCACCCTTTCGGTAAAGTAGTACTTCCTCAAGTCCCTCCGGAAGCCCCCCCTTCAGTTACCATTCATGTCCCATGTTGCTGAGCTGGTGCTCCTGTTAAATAACTCTCTGTGGTGCACTTTATGTCCTTCAGAAACTTGAACATCTCTAGCATATCCCCACCCTCCTTTCTGGCCTCCAGCGAGTACATGTTCAGCACCTTCAGACACTTGTTGTAGGAGTCCCTCTGCAGGCCCTGTATCATCTTAGTTGCCCTTCTTTGCACCGCCTCCAGCCTATCCTTTATCCTTTCTGAGATGAGGGCTCCAGAACGTGACACAGTATTCCAGGTGTGACCTTACCAAGGATTGATAAAGGAGGGGGAATTGCCTCCTTCCTTCTACTATCTATATCCCTCCCTATACACCCCAACATTCTGCTTGCCTTACTGTAGGCTTTGTTGCATTGACTGGACTGCTTTAGGGTGTCACAAATAATGACTCCCAGGTCCCGCTCTTCTGAAGTGGTACGAGGTTTAACCCCATTTAGCCAGTACTCTGTCCAGAGGTTCCTTTTCCCTAGGTGCATTACCTTACACTTCTCGGCATTGAACTTCAGTTGCCACACAATTGATCATCTCTCCAGCCTTTGGAGGTGGTGTTGCAGTTCCCTAACTCCCTCAATGCTATCCACCCTTCCACAAAGTTTAGTGTCATCAGTGAAGAGGGCAGTCTTACCCTGGATTCCTTCACGAATGTCACTGATGAACATGTTGAAAAGGACCGGGCCCAGGACCAATCCCTGTGGTACCCCACTTATGACCTCCCTCTCCACCAACTTAACCCAGTTGACAATGATCCTACGTTGCCTGCCCTTGAGCCAGTTTCCCACCATCTGATGATATCCCTTGCTGTCCCAGTGTCCTCCATCTTCTTCAGCAGGTGTCTATGGGGCACTGAGTCCAATGCCTTACTGAAATCGAAATAAAGAAGATCCACTGCATGGCCTTTATCCAGCTCCCTCATTACCCAGTTAAAGAAAACAATAAGGTTGGTCTGGCAGGACGTCCCTGCTATGAACCCATGCTGCTTACTATCCTGGAGACTGTTGTTTTCTAGTTATTTGGTGAGATTCTGCTTGACTAGAGTCTCATACGAACATACGAAGAAGCCAGCAGAAGAAGGCCATTTGGTCTATCAAGTGTGCTCATATTGCGGGGTCTACAGCTTGAGCTAATGTCCCTGCCTTCCTTCCCCACTCCTCCCATTCTCTCTACCCATGATCCGTACCTTCTGCCTGTGCCTATACCAGCCTCTCTTAAAGCTGCCCACTGTCTTCAACAAGATGACCTTTTCTGGCAGCGCATTCCAAGTGTCCACCACCTTCTCTGTGAAGAAGTGCTTCCTGACCTCCCTCCTAAACCTCCGACCCTCCAGCTTAAGACTGTGCCCCCTCGTGTTATGGTTGTCACTCAGCTTAAAGAGACTCTCCTTATCAAACTTATTTATTTCTTTCAAGTACTTGAAGGTCCCAATCATGTCCCCTCTCACTCTCCTGTCTTACAGGGAGTACATGTTCAGTGCCCTCAATCGCTCCCCGTATGCCTTATCCTGTTGACCTGCTATTATGTTTGTAGCCCTCCTCTGGACCTTCTCCATCAGGTTAATGTCCTTATTGAGGTGTGGGCACAAGTACTGAACTTCATACTCTAGATTTAGCCTTACCAGTGACCTGTACAAGGGCAGTATAACCTCCTCTCTCATACTACTGATCCCCCTAGATATGCATCCCAGCATCTTGTTTGCTTTTGCTGCTGCTTTCTTCCACTGCGTGGAGTGCTTCAGGTCACTAGTGATCATCACTCCCAGGTCCTTCTCCTCCTCTGATGCAGATACTCGGACTCCACCCAGGTAGTACTCTGTCCTGGGATTCTTGGCTCCAATATGCATAACTTTGCATTTCTTGGCATTAAAGCCAAACTGCCAGATCCTAGGCCACGTCCCCAGCTTTTCCAGATCTTTCCGTAGGTCTTGTATCCTTTCAACTGTGTCCACTCTTCCACAGAGCTTGGTACCATCCGTGAACAGGCACATTTTGCCCTTAATGCCATCTCCAGTGTCATTGATGAAGACATTGAACAACACCGGCCCCAGCACCAAGCCCTGCGGAACCCCACTGGTTATCTCGCTAGTGCCAGATAACTCTCCCCCCACAACCATCCTCTGGATTCTGTCCCTCAGTTTCCCATCCATCTGGACATCTTTTCCCAAACCCCGAGATCCACCAATTTCTTGATCAACCTTTTATCTCCATCAGCTTTCTCACAATAGATGTGACTAACCAGCCTGTAGTTTCCTGCCTGTTCCTTATCCCCCGCTTTTTGACGTGGAACCACATCAGCCGCTGTTCAGTCTCTAGGTACCACCTCCAACTGCAGTGAGCTGTTGAACAGATATGCTAGAGGATCAGCCAGTTCTTCTGACAATTCCCTTAGCACTCTTGGATGCATCCCGTCTGGACCTTGAGACTTGTCTGTCTTGAGGGCTGCCAGCCCCTTCCAGACCCTGTCCCTAGTGAATACTGGAGTTTCCATCTCTGGGATCCTGCTAGTGGCTGCATGGATGCCACTTTCAGGTAGGGGAGCATATCCTCCCAGGTAAAAACAAAGCAGTAGTAGTTTTTAAGGATGCCAACCTTCTGTCCATCATCCTCAATTACCCTTCCCTCATCTACCAACCTAACAATCCCCCCTCCCTTCTTTCTGTTTTCCCTAATGTAACAGCAGAAATGTTTTTCTCTGGATTTAATCCCTTCAGCAATCCACTGCTCCATGTCTGCTTTTGGCTCCCTTATTGCCCTTTTTGCTTCTCTATTTTTTTGAATGTATTCCTCGCACTCTTCCTTCTCTTGACTCCTTTTAGACCTATAGAATGCTTTTTTTTTTGGCACTAGCTGCTTTCTTAACCTTCGTTGAGAACCATATTGGTCTCTTGAACTTATTTATTTTTACAACTGACTTCACACATAGTTTTGTTTCCTCGAGGATGGCCCCTTATATAAACCCCCACAATTCTTCCCCACCTACTGTATCCCTCACTTTGGTTAGTTTATCCCACATCAGCATTCTCATTTTGTCAAACTTGCTCCCTTAAAGTCCTCCATCCTTGAGTGTGTTCTTTCAACCCCTAGGATCAACTCAAACCAGATGAAATTATGGTCACTGTTCACTAGTGGTTCCTCTACTCTTACTGCTGTTACTGCTTTGGATTTTGTGAGAACTACAGTACATCCAGTATGGATCCCTGCCTGATAGGTTCCTTTACCAGTTGGGCCAGCAGGAAGTCCTGAAAGGTGTCCAACATAACTTGACTTCTAGAACTTTGCTACTGAAACACCGCAGTCCACATCCGGCAGGTTTAAATCTCTAACTGCCACTACCTCCCTCTTTTTATTTCCTTCCCTAGCTCCTTGTCCCTCCCGTCTCCCTGTCCTGGAAACCTGTACAGCACTCCCGGGTGTAGTTTTTTTGCCCGATGTCGCTGTGAGCTGCATCCACAGTGACTCAACTTCCACCATTCCACTCCTGATGTTCCCATCTTCCACTACTTCAGTACCCTCATGGACATAAAGGGCCCACCCCCCTCACCTCCTCTTCTGTCTCTACTGAATAGTAAGTACCCCGGTACTGTGAGGTCCCAGTCATTATTGTCCATGACCCAGGTTTCTGTGATGGCAAGAAGGTTCATATTAGTATTTGCTATCATTGTCTGTAACTCGCTAACTTTGTTGCCCAAGCTCCTGGCATTGAGGCAGACCCCCTTCCAGGTACCCCCTAAATGTTTTTTACTGTGAGTTAGTTCTCCCTCATCCCACCTGATCCCTTCTATCCTGGGCTACCTGCAGCATCCTTTTTTGAACCCCCTTCCTGCTATCCCCTGCCTTACTTCAG
This sequence comes from Neoceratodus forsteri, assembly GCA_016271365.2. Taxonomy (NCBI): domain Eukaryota; kingdom Metazoa; phylum Chordata; order Ceratodontiformes; family Ceratodontidae; genus Neoceratodus; species Neoceratodus forsteri. The sequence continues at coordinate 767,017,002 of CM057450.1, read as the reverse complement.
CCTCGATCTTGAGTGTACATTCCCACTTAATTTATTTGTTTCTAGGGGCATGGATATGTTGTTCTATTCACACTGTCTGGCAGATACCTTGCCACTTTAAGATGGTCCGAAAGTCTTCAAGCTGTCTCCTCCCACCCACCCACCCAGGTGATGAAACCTCTGCTCCTCCCCATGACGCCAGATCTTCCTTACTGCTTGGAAGCATCAGGTTCCCTCATTAGCGCTCTCGCGTTTTGCAGGCCCTGGCTCTAAAAACTTCTGATTTTTTTCCTAAACTTACTTTGAATCTCATTCGAGTTCAGTCTTCAGCCTCTTCCCTCGTGGCTGTGATGGAGGACAAGGCCGTTTCCAGGTTCCACTGGTGCCCCTGTGGGCAGAAGATGTCGCGCACCAACCTCCACGCCTCATGCGTTTATTGCCTCGGGCACAACCACGATCCGCAGGCTTGCAAGATATGTGTGTCCTTTTCTCCGCCGGTGCTCGAAGACCACGCTGCTCGACTCCAGCTGGGGCGACTGGAGAAACGGTACCCGCCGGTCAAATCAAAGGAGGCTCATTGGGTGGTGTCTGGCAGCGGCTCTGCAGAACAACTGGAACAGCTTGAACAGCTCACGGCCCTCGAGGAGGAGGAGGTGGCCCAGGCCACGACGAGCTCCTCTTCGGCTTCGGCCTTTATTCCGCTCCAACTGGGCTCTTCTTACATGGCTTCCTTTCCGGAGCTGTGCCAGTCCCTCTCGGCTAAAGGGGAGGGTCCTTCTGGGCCTCACACCCCTCGGTCCTGGAAGAAGGATCCGGAAAAAGGTGAGACCTACCATTGACGCTCTTGGGAGCGGGAGAGATCTCGTTCTCTGGACCGTCAGCTCTGGACTTCGGTCGATGTTGCGGCCTTGGCCGCTGGTTTCACGGTGTCCCAGTCAGCCAAGGCGCCTGTCGACACGGCCGAGATTTTTCTCGAGTCAACTGAGGAGGCCGACAACTCTCTCTCAGACACTGCTGCTTCCAGTGCCTTCCGAGGACTTGCCTCAGACCGTTCAGCCAAAGTCCCCAGCCCAGGACCCTGAACTGGAGGGGCAGTGGGTTTTCCCCGCTCCTTCCTCAGCCTGCAGCTGGTTCCATCGCCGGTCTCGGTCCTCCTCCGCTTCGGGGGAAATCCCACTGACGTCGGCGGTCTTGGTCCTGACATCACGGAAAGCGGCGCCCCCACTCTTCTTCCTCATCCTCCTTGGTTGAGGAGAGGCTCCTGTGCAAGTTGTGTCGACACTGAGGATCTAATGTGGCAGTAGCTCCTTTTGGCCGGCAGCAAGCTAACGCCGGCTTCCACACCGGCAATTAAGTGGCTGTCACCCAAACAGCTGAAGCCAACTCTTGCTGCCAGTTCCCCAGTCAAGTACCCAGTCCCGGCGCCAATGGCTCGGCCAAAACTGTCTGCCCCGCCCATTGGGGTGGAACCACCGCCTCCCCAGCTGAAGAATGGGCACCGACCAAGGATTCTCGGCCGGCTCAAGGTTTGCTCCATCGGTTGATGGTCACTGTCAACCTGATCGCCCTCGGCGAGTGGAGAGTGGCTCAGGTGGTCACCAGCTGTATGTGGACTCTTCAGAGTCCAAAGACTCCTCATTGCATTCCCGTCCAGTCGACCGGGAATCCTCGGGGGGGTCTTCAAACAACATGAAGTCTTGCTACATTATAGACATTAGCAGTTTGATCCAGCTCTAGAACTGCCCCGGAGTGAAATGGTTAAAACCATTCCAAAATAGAATTTTGGCACGAGAGCAGCTCTATCTGTGTCATTTCAAACTTGAACTGTCAGATTCTTTACTCCGCCTCAGTGAACAGTCGCTCCAGAGATTTCTCCTTCTGCTCGGTTCATTTCTCGGTTTAAAAAGTGTTTTCTCGGTTGGATTTAACCGAGAATAGTTTTATTTTAACCGCAAAACCGTTCGGTTCAAGCTCTATCTGTGGTAACCGTAAGTAAATGAAGGTTTTGTCTGTGTGGAACTTGTAAGTTATCGGTTCAGTTTTGAACCGATCAGTGGGTTTAAAACTCATTTAAAACTAAAAGTTACTATTTTAGAGTGCGGTTCCCGGTTCTTATCGGTTCTAAAAAAAACGGATTTATTACGTTTTTTTCCAATACCCGTGACACAGTTAGGAACCGATAAGGGTGTCTTGCCTGGCACTGCCGTTAAAGGCAAGTTTTGGTTGAGCTGGCATTATGTTTGAGAACCCAAAAGAAAAACCGGGCCCACTGGGTTTCAACACTGTGATGTTTGTGGGAAGTCTTTGCCAAGGCTGACCCACACACCACATGTGTTTATTGTCTGGGGTTTGACCACCTCCAGTCAGACTGCCAGGTATGTAAGAATTTCCTGCAGCCACCCTGGAAAAAAATTGGGCAGGCTCCAGGAGCGAGGGCAAAAAGTCCGCTGACCGGATGTAGCTGGCGGTTCAGTGCCAACGAACAGAGGGAGTGCCCTCTGACCAGGGCCAGACTTCCTCGGGCAAAAGAAAAGCTGGTTCTGAGGAACCAATTCCAGTAAAGAAAACAAGAAAATCAGCAGGTCTGGAGTCCAAAATTCTTCTCCAACTGCTGCAGAGATAGCAAAGCCATACAAATTGTCCAGTCATTGTCTCAGGGTCCGTCCAACCACCACTATCTGGTAAAGGTCGGTTCGTCCGGTCCCAGTGGTTCAGGATTATGATATTGAGGAATTTTATGAACCAGAGGAGGGAGGAGGATTATGAACAGTATGAATGTGGCTGGGAAGGTCTGGGTGTGCCCATTGAACCAGACATCTCCCCAGACAGACCTTTAGAATCTCCCCTATGCTGTCTGAGTCCCCATCTCATTTTATGTTTTATAAAAAGTTGCTGAAACCCTCCAGCTTCCTTTAGAAGAGGCTGTGGATGAGCAAGAGAGCCTGATTTTGTAGAAATGATGGATATTCCAGAGTCTAGGAGATTGTCTATTCCTTTACATAAGTCTTTTAGGAAACAAACAATTAAAATTTTAAAAGCTCCTAATTCTGTGTCTCCTGTAGATAAAAAGATGGACAGAAGGTATACATTGTCAGGCCCTGATACAGAATTCCTTTCTCAGCAGCGCAGTCATGTAGGGGTAGTTCAGGCTGCTGCCTGTGATAAAGCTAATATTCCCGTGGCTTCACATCCTCCTGACAAGGATTCCAGGAAGATTGATGCCATGGCAAAAAAACAGTATATGGCAGCCTCTCTGGGACTCAGGCAAGCAAATTATATGGCTTATGTAGCTAGGTATCAGAAATCTAGATAGGATACTGTTATGCAGTTGGCCAAGCAGGCCATGGCCAGCTGGCTAGTGAACTAGAACAGGTGGCTGCTGATGGCATTGAAGCCTCTAGGTTCAGTTTCATGCTGCTGTGGATGTTAATGATGTTTCCTCTAGGGTCATGGCCACATCTGTAGCTTTTGTAGGTTGGCCTGGCTCAGGTGTACTAGTTTGTCACAGGATACCCAGACTAAGGCTATGGATTTTCCTGGTGGGAAATTCTCTGTTTGGAGAGCAGACAGAGAATTACATGAAGAAGATGGATGAATATGGGACTACTTACAAGAGTGCCCAGGCTAAGGGGCGGCAAGCCACTCCTCAAAGGCATGCCCCAGGGGTGAGGTGGGCTTTTCACAGGCCTTTCTACCAGACTCAGGCCTCCTCTGCCTTTGCTCAGAGGGCTTCTTCAGAGGCAGAGGCAGGCGGGGTGGGCAGACCTGCTCCCACCCCCAGCCTAAAGCTCCTGCCAACAGGCACCCTGATGGGGTGCCCAGGGCCATTCTCCTGTACCAGTGGGGGGCAGGCTGGCTTACTTCAGTCAGAAGTGGGCTTCTTTAACCTCAGACAAGTGGGTTCTGGAAGTAGTAAGCCAGGGTCTGGTTCTCAGGTTCAAAAGTTTCCCAAGTTGAGAAGCAGACTTTTCTACCTGCAAGTGCTTCAGAGACCCTCGCTCTGGAAACAGAGGTCTCATCCCTGTTTGCTCTCAGAGCAGTAGGGGTTCCTCCCTGCATCAGGGCAGGGTCTGTATTCAGATACTTCCTTACCCCAAAAGACAGGAGAATGGCGGCCCATTTTGGATCTCGGATATCTGAACAAGCATCTTTGAAACCAAAGTTCAAAATGGTAACTCTGCAATGATTTTACCTTCCCTAAGGCCAGGGACTGGCTAGCCTCCCTGGACCTCAAGGATGCCTATTTCCATGTCCTAATCAGAAGATCCCATCGAAAGTACCTCAGATTGAACTGCCCTCAGGTCATTACCAGTTCAGAGCAATGCCCTTGGCCTTACCTCTGCTCAAGGGTATTCACAAAGTGTCTAGCAGTGGCAGTGGCCCACTAAGGAGGCAGAGGATTGCTGTTTTTCCTATCTAGGCGACTGGCTCATTGTAGGCCAGTCCCAGAACAGGTAAAATCTCACCTGCAGGTCACCCAGCAGCTTCTCACCTCCCTGGGTTTTCTGCTAAACCTACCAAAGTGGTTCTGGAACCAGTCCAGGTACTGCGCTTTATAGGGCAGAATTGACACAAAGCTAGCCAGAGCCTTTCTTCCCCAGAAAGAGTAAGGAATTTAGTGGCTGTGGCCTCTTCCTTCACTCTGCAGGTCTCTCGACCAGCAAGACACTTTCTGCAGCTCCTGGGCACATGGCTGCATCCACAGCTGTTGTGCAGGAGCCAGATTTCAGATGAGAGACATTCAGTTTCACTTGAGAACCTTTGGTCTCAGAGAAGAGACCCCTTTCCAAGTTGGTCCCAGTGACTCAACCTTGATCCTAGCTCTCCAGTGGTGGCAGGATCAGAGCAATTTAGAGCGGGGTCCCTTCATTTCCCCTTCTCACGACTTGATCTCATCACAGATGCTTCTCTTCTGGGTTGAGAGCCCACATGGGCGACCTTTCCACTCAGGGAGTTTGGTCCCCAGGAATCTCTGCTCCACATCAATTTGCTGGAACTCAGAGCTGTCTTTTAGCTCTTCAAGCTTTTCTGCATCTGTCCACGACAGGTGATACAAGTCAGAACAGACAACACCACAACAATGTGGTACATCAACAAACAGGGGGCACTCGGTCTTGGCCTTGTGCACCAGTCAATGAAGTTGTGGTCTCTGGCCTATTCCTGAACACTTCCCTCATAGCAGTTCATCTTCCAGGGAAGGACAATGTCCTAGCGGATGCCCTCAGCAGGATTTCCCAGGGCCATCACAAATGGTCCCTGGATCCTCAAGTGCTGGGGATAGTTTTTGCCAGGTGGGGCATCCCTCAGATAGATCTTTTTGCAGCCCCAGACAATCACAGACTTCCTCTGTTCTGTTGCAGGCCTCCAGTGCTGGGCTCAGTTCCCTGGATGCCCTTCTTCTGGATTGGGAGGAAATTCCTCTATGCTTTCCCCTTTCCTCTCCTATTCAAGTACTAGTCAAAATCAGATCTCAGCCTTGCAGGGTGATTCTGATTGCCCGGATTGGGCCAGGCAGCCCTGGTACCCACTCCTTCTGTCTCTGACAGTCCATCTTCCCTGTGCCTCCCCAGGAATCACAATCTGTTGACTTGTGCCCAGGGAAGGGTTTGGTATCGGACCTCAAATCCCTCAACCTCAAGGCCTGGCTCTTGAGGAGTTAGAGTTTGCTGATTTACCCTCTCTCAGGGTGTTCTTGAGATCCTAAAGGCTTCCAGAAAGCCTTCCACTAGGGCTACTTATAGTTCTAAATGGAAAGGTTTTCCATTTGGTGTGCTGGAAAAATATTTCCCAGAATCTGCTGAATTGCCCATTTTGTTAGATTACATGGTACATCTTAATTCCTTGGGTCTCAGACCAGCTACCCTGAGAGTTCATTTGGCAGCTGTGTCTGCTTTTGTGTCAGCAGGAAAGTCATCCCTCTTTCCTCTCATCCTGTGTTTTCCAAGTTTTTAAGGATTACTCATACTAATCCTCCCTTTAGGAACCGGCCCCTGCTTGGGACCTTAATGTTTGCATTGCCCAGTTAATGCAACCCCCTTTTGAACCTCTGTCTTCTGCAGAGCTTAAGTACCTAACTTGGAAAACTGTTTTTCTAGTGGCTATCACTTCTGCCAGACGCATAAGTGAATTGCAAGCCTTGTCAGTGGAGACTGACTTTATTTCTTTCCACAGTGATAAGGTAGTCCTTAGGACTAATAGGAAGTTTTTGCCTAAGGTGGTTTCAGATTTCCATCTTAATCAATCTATCTCCCTTCCAGTATTTTTCACTGATCACTCCTCTTCGGGTGAGAGGAGGTTGCACAGCCTGGATGTTGAGAGCTCTTAGTTATTATATAGAGCGTACCAAAGGTCACAGGTTCGAATCCCTCCAACTTTTCCTTACCTGTGGTGAAGTTGGGAAAGGCAAACCTGCCACTAAGAGATCAATAGCCAGGTGGATTGTCTCTTGTATCCAATTTTGTTATCAGAAAGTGGGCAGAGCCCCGGTTTGAGGGCTCATTCTACCAGGGGTACAGCTGCGTCTCTAGCTGCTGCCAGAGATATCCCTTTATTACAGATTTGCCAGGCTGCTACTTGGAAAACGGTACACTTTTACCAAGCATTACTCCTGGATGTCCAGGCCAGGAGAGATGCTCGGTTTGGCACAGCTGTTCTTCAGAGCCTATTCTCTAAGTAGGTTCTGCCCTCCTCCATGGAGGTACTGCTGTGTATTCTGCTAATGTCTATAATATAGCAAGGCTTCATGTTGTTTGAAGAAAAAATTACTCACCTTAGTAATGTTGTTTCTTCTAATGGAGTCTTGCTATATTATAGACCTCCCAACCTGCCCCTCTCAGAACCTCTACTTGGTGGGGTGCGGGCAACTTAGTGTGGGCACTACTTATGTCCTGTTAGCATTTTGTCCCCTTTGGGACTTTGGGGGTGTGTATGTGTACGCGTGTGTGTGTGTTTTATTATACTCATTTTCCATTTTCATATTATTAGAATGGTGTTAGTATTTCTGGTCCCCTGACTTGAGTCTTGGGTGTTGGGACCATCAATGGTTGTTATTATTTAGGTAGCCATTTGGCTAGTGTAGGTTGCAGCTTCCACACAGACCTTAGTGAGTTTGGCTCGTAAAGGTCTGACAGTTCAAGTTTGAAATGACACAGATAGAGCTGCTCTCGTGCCAAAATTCTATTTTGGAATGGTTTTAACCATTTCACTCCGGGGCAGTTCTAGAGCTGGAACAAACTGCTAATGTCTATAATATAGCAAGACTCCATTAGAAGAAACATTACTAAGGTGAGTAATTTTTTCTTTCTGTGGACGAGAGCACCACCTCATTCCTCGGTATCCTTCGGCTCATCTCGGAGTCCACCGAGATGCTGCTCGAACCCATGCAGAAACAGGCCAGATATCCCCTTTACAGAGATTCTGAACAAGGGGGACTCCCCCACGGAGGCTTTCCCCATAGCTGAGGCCATTGTGGGCCTGGTGTTAGAACTCTGGCAGCGCCCAGCCTCCTGCCCAGTGCTATCGGCCAGGATGGCCTGCAAGTACGCAGTCCCTACTGGCTCTCTCTCCGGCTTCTCAGAGCACCCTTCGGCCAAGGGGTTGGTGGCAGATTCTGTCTTCAGGTGCTCGGACAACATGAGGGACATGGACAAGCCCCCAGATAAGAAGTCAACGAAATTGGACTACTCAGGGAGAAAGGTGTACGCTGCCGCCTCTTTGGGCCTTCGCCAGGCCAGCTCGGCTGTTACGATGGCACACTTCTCTCATGCCCTGTTGAGCTCCCTGGATGAGGTACTCCCTCATCTCCTGGCTGACCTCCAGACCACGATCAAGCAGGTCCAGGATCAGGGAAGGGCAGTGGCGAAGCAGCAGCTCCAGACGGCTCTGGACATTGGAGACTCTTGTGCCTGTTCGGTAGTGGCCATGCGCCACAGGGCTTGGTTGCAGATCTCGACCTTCACGGCAGACGCCCAACACAGGCTCGTAGATGTTCCTTTTCTGAGCACTGACCTGTTCGAGCCCGGTGTGGAGGGCCACCTCCAACGCATTGAAAAATCCAATGCCACCCTAGATTCGGTCATATCTGCACAGAAGGACAAAGGCTGCCATCAGCAGCGTAAACCCTTTCATCCCTCCGCTCCTGCGGCAAGATCTGCCCAGCAGCAGGGCCAGCAGGCTCAAACTTGGCACCCTAGAGCCAAGTCCGTCACTTCCTCGGTCAGGACGCCCAGGGGGAAGGGCCCCGGTGGCTCCTCGGCCGGTCCCTCCTCCTCCAAGCCTGCCCAGTGACGGGTTGCAGGGTGCTGCCTCCAGCCTCGTCTCACCTTCCCTGGGTCCCCTTGTGGAGGGCCGGCTCAGCCACCTCCTTTCTGCCTGGTCCGCTATCACCATGGACTGCTGGGTGCTGGAAGTGGTCGGCAGGGGCCTGCCTCTGGAGTTCGAGCAGGTCCCTCCCTCCCTTTCGAGCCCAGCCCCCGGAGGAGGCTACCAGGTCTGCAGCCTCTCAGTCGGCTCTCCAAGATGACATCGACTAGCTCCTCTGCAAGGGGATAGTCAGCAAGGTGGCGGATCCTTCTCCGTGCCCAGGGTTTGTTTCCAGGTACTTTCTGATTCCAAAACGGATGGGGGGCTGGCGCCCCATTCTCGATCTGCATGACCTGAACAGGTTCCTAAGGCCATGCACCTTTTGGATGGTAACCCTGGCTCAGATAATACCATCCCTGGAGCAGGGCATGTGGTTCTGCTCCCTGGTCCTCCAGGATGCGTTCTTTCATGTCCCAATCCATCTGTCTCATCAGCGGTTCCTCCACTTTCGGGCAGAGGGAACCCTCTACGAGTTCCGGGCCATGCCCTTCGGCCTCTCATCAACTCCCAGGGTCTTCACCAAATGCATTGCAGTGGTGGCAGCATTCCTGCGGCGCCAAGGGGTCCAGGTCTATCTGTACCTGGATGACTGGCTGATAGCAGGTCCCTCCAGGTTGGAGGTGGAGCAGTCCAGAGATCGGGCCCTCCAGACTTGCTCTCATCTCTGCCTTCTCATCAACAAGGCCAAGTCGGAACTCGTGCCCTCACAGGTGATTCAGTTCATCGGGGCAGAGCTTGACTCTCTCCAAGCCAGAGCCCAGCTCCCGGCAGACAGGGTCGAGGTCCCGTCCTCCTTTGCCCAATCATTTCTGGTTGGGCAGTTGCACCCTGCCCAGGAGTTCCTGCGCCTTCTGGGTCTCATGGCGGCCTGCACCAGTGTGGTCCGTTGGGCCCGCTGGTATATGCGCCCCCTGCAGTGGAGGCTGGCCTGCCAGTGGTCTCAGTGCTCAGGTCCTCTAGCCCAGCCAGTCTCTGTGACCCAGGAGATGTGGGATGGCCTACAGTGGTGGCTCGTCCCAGCTCATCTGCGGGAAGGAATCCCAATTGCCCGCCCTAAGACGACGGTCATCCTGATGACCGACGCCTCTCTGATGGGTTGGGGTGCCCATCTGGGGGAGCACAGAGCCCACGGACTCTGGTCCCCTCAGGAGTCCCGATGTCACATCAGCCTGCTGGAGCTCCGAGCGGTCCGGCTAGCTCTGACTGCCTTCGCTCCGTTTATTTGGGGTCAAGTGGTCCAGGTCCAGACGGACAACACCACGACCATGTACTATCTCAACAGACAGAGCAGGACGCAATCCTTGCCTCTGTGCAAGGAGGCTTTTTGCATTTAGTCTGTTGTGCTCAGCCTGGAGGTGGATCTCCTAGCCATTCATGTGGTAGGAGCCTCGAACAGTCCGGCCGATGCCCTCAGCCGGTTAGGCAGTGCATCTCACAAGTGGTCTCTCCTGCCGGAGATAGTTCAAGACCTGTTCTCCCACTAGGGCACACCTCAGGTGGACCTGTTTGCCTCCATGGAGAATGCCAAACTGAGGCTGTACCATGCCCGCCCCCTCAGGGCTCGCTGCAGGGGGATGCCTTCTCCAGGCCGTGGACCCAGGGTCTCTTCTATGCCTTCCCTCCTCTGCCCTTGATCCACAAGGTGCTCTTCAAGGTCAGGAGGCACAAGGCGCAGGTGATCCTGGTAGCCCCAGACTGGCCTCGCCAGTTCTGGTATCCAGATCTCCTCAGCCTCAGCTCCAGGCTCCTGAGGCGGCTTCCAGCCCGCTTGGACCTGCTGTCTGTCAACAAGGGGAAGGTACTCCATCTGGACCTTCAGTCTCTGCACCTGACAGCCTGGTTCCTGAGCGGCTAGAGTTCCAGACCTTGGGTTTTTCCGACGAGGTCCTCAATGTCGTTGAGGCATCCCGTTAGGAGTCGACCAGAAAATGCTATGCCTTCAAATGGAAGAGATTCTCCATCTGGTGTCAGGGCAAGGGGTTGGACCCCTCGTCCTGCCCCTGGCTAGCATTCTGGACTATCCATTGGTCCCTTTCCCAGCAAGGGCTTCGGTCGACGACCCTCAAGGTGCACCTGGTAGCCATCTCTGCTTACCGGGCATGGGCTGGTAAGCAGTCGGTGGTGCAGGAGAAGGTGGTCTGGTGCTTTTTCAATGGCCTAGATCACATATCCCCTCCGGTGCGTGAACCACCACATCCGTGGGATTTACTGCTGGTATTGGCCAAGCTCATGGGCAAGCCATTCGAACCGATGCACGGTTTTGACATCTCTCACCTGTCGTGGAAGACTGCCTTCTTGGTGGCTATCATGTCAGCCAGAAGGATTGGGGAGCTCCAGGTGCTTTCCATCGAATCTCCCTACCTGGTCTTCCACAGAGACATGGTTGTCCTGCGCCCCCACCCAAAATTTCTTCCGAAGGTGGTTTCGGAGTTTCACCTGAATCAGGTAATGACTCTGCCAGTGTTCTACCCCAGTCACACCTCGGAGGCCAAGTACAGGCTCCATACCTCTGACCTGAGATGAACACTCGCCTACTACAAAGAGCGTCGGGCGGAAGTTTGGGGAGAGGTTCACCAGCTGTTTGTCACATATGCTGAAGCCGCACCTGGCAAACCTAAAGCCAAGCGGGCGATTGGCAGGTGGATCACTTCCTGCATTGATCTCTGCTATAGGTTGGTGGGTAGGGAGCCTTCCGTAGGGCTTAGGGCTCACTCCACCCGCCATACCGCTGTGTCGGTGGCTGCCTCTAGGATGTCCCTATCCAGGAAATCTGCAGGGCTGCTACCTGGAAGTCTGCACACACCGTCATTTCCCATTACCACATCAACGGTGAGTCACGCCAGGATGCTGGTTTTGGAATCTCAGTTCTCCAGTCCCTGTTCCCTAAGTAGGGGGTGTGCACCTTGCCTTCCTCCTCCCAGAGAACTGCTAGGAGTCTGCCAGACAGTGTGGATAAAACAACATATCCATGACCCTAGAAATACAGGTTACTCACCTGTAACAGGAGTTCTAGGAGTGGTATATGTTGTTCATCCACATGGACCCACCCGACCTCCCCGGCTTTGGCGCACAACCTTGCTTCCAGCGGGCTAGATCTGGCGTCATGGGGCGGAGCCAAGGGTTTCATCACCTGGGTGGGTGGGAGGAGCCAGCTTGAATCCTTTCCGGCCCATCTTAAAGTGGCAAGGTATCTGCCAGACAATGTGGATGAACAACATATACCACTCCAAGAACTCCTGTTATGGGTGAGTAACCTGTGTTTCTAGCCCCCATTTGTGGGGAAGTGCTGGTTAGGTTCCCCCTCCTCCTATTAGCCGAGATGGGCCTCCTAGCCTGAGACTCTCCCACAGTCAGTTTAAGTGTCCGATATAGACATCAGACTTCTGCCCTTGTGCATTTAAACCCCTCATTTGTCAGGTGGAGTCCATCGTCCCAAATTAGCTTCCCAGAAGTCTTCCAGTTACCCACAAAGTGAAATCCTTTTTCTTGATACCACCCTTTATCTTTCTGTCTGATTTTTCCCCCCACCCCACACAGGCAGGACCTCAGAGAAGGCCTGGGAGACTGAGTCCGCTGACAACTGTTTCCCCAGTCTCTCAAAACTCTGCTTTGCTGCTTCCATCGACCAGTTTGCCAGATCATTGGTTCCCAGGTGAATCAGCACTCCCAGATCTTCCTGGACTAAAAGTCTTTACCATTTATTCATACTGCTGGGTTACAAATGCTGGGACCCTGCAGGAGCCAAAAATCTTCAGGAGGGTGAGCACCAAGGTAGGACTGCACATACATGGCACCGTGAGACTGTCCTGCACCTGTGTAGGCTACCTCGGCGTTGACCCTTCAACCGCCTCAGTTCCTTTTTTTCCCCACCATCGAGTGCACTACAGTGAAGACGTCACTCGCCCACCAGGAGTCAAATCTTCTTGTCAGCAGCATCTAGTCGTTCAGTTTTAGCTTTACTTAGTATTACTGTTTATTATTGTTTTTATTTATTTTTTTAATTTTTATTTTCCTCTCAGCCCTGCTGATCGGAGTCCACCATGGATGGAAATGGTGACAGTAGGGACTGAACATTAGAAGGCTGCTCCAGCAGTGGGGCTGTGTCTGGTCCGCCGCCGTCGTCTCTGGAGGGGGGGGGGGTCTGACCGTGGGCAGTCCGGTGTTCGGAAGAGGGGACAGGCCTCCCGTAAATACACAAAGAAGTGGGCCCATTCCTGATCCAGCTCGGGGACCCGGTACCACTCCATCTCAAGTTCTTCCTCTTCCCGTAGGAAGAAGAAGAAGCAGTACAACTCGAGGTTGCCCTCTAGTATGTCTACCAAGAGATCTGTAGTAGTTGAGAGCAGTAGGCTGTCTCCAACCCCACTTGGGTCCCCAGCAGCTTCCGTTCTCAGTGGCTCAGACTCTCAACACCGGGGCCCCTCTTTGTCCTCATGCAAGGTTTCCGGTGCGCAGTTTTATCACTGGGCCACTGTTATGGAGCAGTGGGTACAGCGTCTCATTTGGCCCTTCTGGTGGACCCAGTTTCAGGGCCTTTGGGCCTAGGAGCCTCGGGGCCATGGTCGGGTCCTTCAGGGCAGGTTGAGCATTCGGTGCCGGCAACGTAATTTTTTCCCTTGCCAGTGCCCGCACCTCCAATACCGGTTCCACATGCCCTTCCCCCTCACTCTGTCTTTTCGCAGGGGATGGCACAGGTACCACCCCTATCCCCCTCTTTCTGTTCTAGGTGTGGAGTGGGTCTTCAGGCAGCAGTGTCCCGGTTGACGTCATCTTCGGTGCCGGTCTCCTGTGGGGCAGTGTCGAGTCCGGTGTGGGTCTTCGTCATGGCACCATCTTCAGCGATGCTATCTTCGTTGGTGTTGCGTGCGGTGCCGGGTCCCACGGTGCAAGCCCCGATGCCGATTCCAGTGTTGTCTGTTTATCCCTTGCCCAGGCCAGGCAATGGCTTGTTGGGGGGCTACTCCGGATCCCTCTGAGGCTAATCAAGAGCAGGATGAGTCTGATCCCAACCGTTTAATTTCTGAAGAAGGTGACGAAGACTCGTTCTACAGTTTTGATGGTAAACCCTCGCTTCTGACTGAAAATCCAACAGAAGACCTTTTTTCCAGTTTCTTCTAAAGAATATGAGGGCAACTTTGGCCTTGCAGATGTCTTCTGTTGACCCAGGCAGACTTTTGCATCTTGAGTGGCTTCATGTTCCTAATGTTCCAGTGAATCTTACGCCACCTGTTCCTCCACCCTTTGAGACCCTGTCTGGAGCTGTGTGGGCAAGACAGGCTCTTGTTCCTTCTGTCTGCAAATCCATAGATAGAAAATATGTCCCTCCCAAGGAGAGAACCATCTTAGCCTCATAACCTGTCAGATGTGCTGGTTGTCCTCACTGAGAACGACAAAGCTGTCCTTCCTCATGACGTTTCTGCATGTCCTATTAATAAAGAATTTTGTAAGATAGATACCTTGGGCAAAAAGTGTGTTTGCAGTCACAACTGTGAGCATGCGTATCGCCAGCTATCGGGCACTTCTTCCAATACGAATATGCCTTTTGGACCTCCCTTAGATCTCTGGTGACCAGTCTCCCAGAGTCTGACTCCAAGTTGGAGATTCTGCACACCGTTATACGGGATATAGAATGTAATAGCCATCAGCTTAAAGCCTCTATGAATGCTTATGACGCAGTTTCCAGGGCGGCTGCCACTGGAATCTGTATTAGAAGGCATTCGTGGCTCAGGACATCAGGGTTTTTCTGTGTTGCTCAGCAGCAAGTCATGAATGTCTCCTTGGATGGTACATATCTGTTTGGCCAACAGGTGGAGTAAGCACTGGAGTCCTCCCAGAAGACTAGGACTGCCATCAAAACAGCCAGGCCAGCTCCTTCGGACCCTCAGAGGGGCAGGAACTGCCATTTTTTCGTAATAGGCAGCCCTTTCGAGGAAGAGGCCAAGGAGCCCCTAACAGGCACCAGTCTCTTCAACTGCAAAAGAAAATGCAGCAAAAGGCACGGGCCAAAAACACCCAGCACCACCTCTGAAAGCCTGGCCCCGATCTCACCTCAGCTGCCCAAGGTGGACTTCTCCACAGCAGTGGGAGGTCGTCTGACTCCGTTTTACAGCCAATGGTAGTCTGTCACTACAGACAAATGGGTCCTCTGGATCATTTGAGAAAGAGACTCTCTCAACTTTGCAGAGATTCCCCCAGACCTTCCACCTAAATGACTGCACATTCTATCCAGAGCTCAGTCAGACCTTCTCGCTTCAGAAATACTGGGCCTTCTCAAAAACAGGGCAGTGGAAGTGGTTCCCTAGGCAGAGCAGAATATAGGGTTCTACTGCCATTACTTTCTGGTTCCGAAGAAAACCGGCGGCATGCGCCCCATTCTCGACCTCAGAAAGCTAAACAAGTTCCTTTGTTGGGAGAAGTTCAAGATGATCTCCTTAGGAACACTCCTACCACGTCTCCCAACAGTATGGCTGGCTGGCATCCCTGGATATGCAAGACACCTGCCAGCACATTCCAGTACACCCAAATCACCACAATTATCTTCACTTTGTGGCCCTGGACAGGTATTACCAATTCAGGGTCCTGCCCTTTGGGCTGTCCTTGGCACCTTGAGTCTTTACCAAGTGTTTCGCAGTACTCGCTGCACACCTTCAAAAACTCGGCATTCAAGTCTTCCCCTACCTAGACAATTGGCTTTTGCCAAGTTCATCAAGGCAGGAGACACAGGAAGCGCTGTCCATGACGTCTGTTTCACCTCCATAGGGGTCTTATTGAACCTAGAAAAGTCACAGCTTCAACCCTTCCAGCAGCTGCTCTTCATAGGAGCCCTCTTGGACACTACCAAGGCAAGGGCTTTTCTCCTGGAGGACAGGAGGAATGGCATTCTCCAGATAACATGCTTCATCAGAGAGAACAACCCCGTACGAGCTCATTCCATGCAACAGATGTTAGGCCTCATGGTTTTGTCCATTTTCACAGTGTCTCTAGCTTGATTGCACATAAGGACCAGTCAGTGGATGCTCAGCATGCAGTGGTGCCCCGTAACACATGCGCAGTCTTACCTCATCAAGGTGACTGAGCCTCTGCGAACATCACTTGCACGGTGGATACTGGACAACCTTCTACAAGGTCTGTCCTTTACCCCACCGGAATCTCAGATCACCATCACCACAGATGCATCTCTGCTCAGCTGTGGTGCTCATTGCTGGGACCTTCACTCTCTGGGAGTGTGGACCCCGGAGGAGTCTCATCTCCATATCAACGTTCTGGAAATGAGAGCGGTCCTGTACACTCTTGAGTCCTAGAAGTTGTCGATCACAAAATAATCTTTCTTCAGATGGACAACAAGGCTGTGATGTACTACCTCAACAAGCAGGGCAGGGCACATTCCTACCCTCTGTGCAGAGAAGCCTTGAGGGTATGGGAGTTGTGCCTCAACCACGATGTTCTGATACAGGCAGTCTACCTGCTGGGAACTCAGAACAACCTGGCGGACCACCTCGGCAGGACAGAAGCAGATCCTCACGAGTGGTCACTTGCTCTAGCCGTCATGTGATCACTCTTCAACGAATGAGGCAGTCCAGACCTGGGCCTTTTTGCATCCCCACTCAATGTAAAACTGCCTCTATTATGCTCCAGAAATTTAGAACCTGGCATTTTCTGTCAGGATGCATTCAAGCTGTGATAAACAAAATGTTTTCTGTATGCATTTCCTCGTCTTCCACTAATTCAGAGGGTGCTGCTCAGGTTGGAAGCACACGTACTGGCCCGCCAGCACATTGGTTGGATTTCTGCTTGCAGCAACGCCGATGACTCAGGTTCAGAAATGGACCCGGGAGTTGGACAGCCAGCTGGGGGAGAAGGATCAAGCATCCTGAGGACTGCTGTCATCCTCCGGGGGGAAGGAGGGGAAGAGTGTCTAGCACTTTATGGACCCCTGGTGGAGGCTGGGGATACCAGCGCCATCATGTTAGGAGAGCACGGCAGATGTCATCTTGCACGTCCCCACCCAAGGGAGCAAGCTTGGGAAAAAAATGCCCTTCCTCCAGCATGACGACCCGCTCTGCCCCTGCCATCCGCGGGCGGGAGCCTGGCCCCAGCGGCCCCAACCTGTGTTGCCGGGCTTGCTCCGCAGTATCCCACCCCAGAGTGCCACAATGTCCTTGTCACACCTTGAAAGAAAAAACCTTCCTGTGAGTTTATTTATTCATTTTTACCCTGTAAAACAGAAGACGGTCCCACGTGGTCACGACGCGCCCTCCCCAACCCGCACTCCAACCTTTCCTGCACCCCTCACCCCATACTTACCTCTGGAGCCCGGCGTGATGAACTTCAGTGGAGTGGGAACACGCCTGCACTCTTCAAAGCTGACCCGAACTGAAGAAAATCACGTTAAGCTGTATAATGGCATCAATGGGGGAATCAACTTAGGTAGATATCTCGGCCATTTTGCTACTTTTGGCTCCAAATTTTCAGCATGGGGTTCTTGGGACCCCACCTCATGAACTCTGTCACTGTCATTTCGTTATTCGGTCCTGAAAGTTGATTTCATGGTCGGTGCACGGAATCACTTTTTGGGATTGATTAACGAAACGACAGTGTCACTGTTCATGAGGTGGGCTACCAAAAAGTCTGTGTTGCAAATTTGGTGAAAAAATTCCAAAAAATGACTGTGTTATGAACATGTAATGCACAGTTTCCACATACACTCGTAAGTTCGAGAATTTTGAATATTTTCACTCCAGATTTTCAACATTGCCAGTTTTTCACACCTCCTTATGAACAGTGCAGCTGTCGTTTTTCACGCTTCTCCCGAAATGTGTATTCGCATCTGGTGCACATGTTGTGATGCGCTAGTGGAAATCAACATCGCAACAGATTAAGAAAATCACAGTGACACTGTTCATGAGTGGAGGTCCCAAAATGCCTGTGTTGAAAATCTGGTGAAAAATTCCACAAAATGAGTTATGAGCGTGTGTTGCATAGTTTCCATGCACGCTCATAAGTCTGAGAATTTTTAATATTTTCACTCCAGATTTTCAGCATTGCCATTTCTTCACACCTCCTTATGGATGGTACAGCTGTCATTTTTCATGCATCTGGTGCTAAATGGCGCGGTGGCTGTGGGAAATCAACATTCGTAACAGAGTAACAAAATCACACTGCCACTGTTCATGAGCGGAGGTCCCAAATGCTTTCATGAGGTGGGATCACAAAAAGTCCATGTTGAACATTTGGAGTGCAAATATCAACAAATGCCCGAGGCGTTAGGGTTTCTAACTGTATTGTCCCACTCTGTAGAGACTGACAGGCGTCAGGGGTGTGACTTTGGATTGTCGGCTGTAATGCTTACGCCATTCCACCCCCAACCCCACCCTGCAGCCAGTGACAGGCACCAAGGTGTGCCTTGGACTCTTCGGCCCCAAAGTTCACCCCCATTCTCCTATACTGCACCCATCTCAATGTACTTCCTTATGGAATGGGGTGAGCGTAAGGCCCGATGATGCCAAGGCACAACGCAACACTTGTCAGAGTCTGCAGGGTAGGGTGAGGTGAAATGGCATGAGCCTTATGGCCGATGACCCAAAGGCACACCTCAATGCCTGTCAGTCTCTGCAGGGTGGGGTGGGGTTGGCATCAGTTCCATACTTCACTGCTATTCCTATTATGCATCTTTCTAACTCCTGCACTACCAATGTCAGTGCCAGCAAGACAACATTCGGCATTGACAAATGCTTGTTTACTTCTGTTCCCAGTCCTGACATTGGGTGCAATTTTAATGTTCTGCCATGGCCCACCTTCTGACGTGGAGTCCCCCCCTTCCCCCAGCAGAGCCAAGTTCCTGCACCTCCGCAAGGGGTGCAAAACGATTTGCAGTCAGAGTGGTATTGAACCATCTCCTTGTGGTCAACCCTCCCTCCACCTCCCCACCACTCTTCACCCCCCTGGGCCAGTCGGCTGCTGTGGGAGCACGAATGGGGGTGTGATTTCCATTTGAGCTAAAGATGCAGCATGGATATTTCCACCCTCACTACCTCCAGCTGATCCCTGAGTTCAGAAAGAGTTTTGCAAATTTGGCAATGTCCAGCCCTCCAGAACAGTCCCCTGGAGATGAGCGCCCCACAATGATTAGTGTTCACAATCACCACATAAACCGTAATCAACAAGTTTGATATGCTTTGCACCTAGATGAGTCAAGCTAAGTGAAACAAGAAAAAGAAACAAAAATGTCTACAAGCCATAATACTTTAGGTAACAAAGCGTCCTAAAACAAGTCTAGATACACAACAGTGCAGGCTTACAAGAATCACGCCATGCTGTAATGGTTTGATTCAGCCTGAACTCTAAAACATCTAGCTGCCCTAGCAACAAGCCACATTAAGAATGTTTTATGTGACCGGCCTGGTGGCACTGAGGATTGAAGTGCTGGACGCCACACCTCACGCCACGCCGATGACCCAAGATTGGGAGCAAGCTCAGGTGCCGGGGGTCGGTAGGGGAGGGATTGGATTGAGTGCCCGTCAGGCTGCTCTCCTATTCTGGGGGGAAGGTATCTGGGAGCTCGGAGCTCTGGCAGCCCCTGGTGGAGATCGAGGTGCAGAGCACTGGGCTGCATGTACCTCGTGGTCACGCTGGCAGGAGTGCCGTGCGCCTATGCATCGGGGCGTGCCCATGCTGGGAGGGGAGCAGAACAAAGGAAAAACCCAGCTCATGGGGCAGGAAACGGCACCAATCCCCATGCCCTCCACCGGGTTCTCCTCGGCTGGCCTTCCAGTTCCTCCCTCCCTCCATGGCCCACCTGCAGTTGGAGTCTGCCTCCTAAGAGTGCCCAAGAGGTGTAGGGCTACCCTCCTCGGGCGGGTGAAACCGGGGGGTACCAACTGTGGGGGGGGGGTGGAGGAGGCACAGTCCGAGGGATCCACAGGCGGCCAGGAAAAAGATTCTGTTCGGGTCTGCAGGGGAGCAGAGTGGCTGACTGCCGGCTGACTCCAATGGGCAGACGCCGATGTCCTTTACACATGGTCCTTCACGTGGGGTGCTGCTTTGTGGTCTGCTCTCTACGAAGCAGCAGGAAGCCGACTGACACATAGGACTGCGCCCCTGGTTGGTCTGCCAGGGGCTGGGAGGCACGGTCACTAATCCGTTTGGCTCCTGGTAGGAGCTTGTGGCTGAATCCAAGCTCTGCTGCTTTTGGAGCTTGTTTTAGTGTGTGGGTTTCATGCTTCAGGTAGAGCACCCTCTGTCTCGGTGGTAATGGAATCCAGTGGCAATCGGGCAGATGGAGCAGTCATTGTTGGTGGGATTTAAAAAACCCTGCTTAATACAAGAGACCCATGTCAGAGCCCCTGATTTTTCTGCTGGGGGCTGGGAGGTGCGGCCACTAATCCATTTGGCTCCAGGTAGGAGCCTGTGGTTGAATCGAAGCTCTGGTGGTGGAACGATATAAGCAGTCTCAGGTACGCTATTCCCTTCCTTCAAATTTCTCCCACAAGACTCCTCACAACAGATACCTAACTACCAGGATGGGAAGGCCATCAGGTGGACAGTAGCGCATGGAGCATATACAGTAAAATTGTTAGAACTCCGAGTAGTGTTAATGTCAGTGCAGTCTTTTTCTTCTGTTTTAAAGGAATACTACACCTTAATATCGTGTACATTTTATTTGTTTCCATGTCAACAGGCCGTTCTTTTTGTGAAGTTGTTAGGGATATATGTGTTCGCTTTAGTTTGTTTTCACTGTTCATACTAGTTCCCTGTAACTATCCCGGGGATCTTCATTTTATGGTTGTTGAAATCTCATTGTCCATGAGAACTGCATTAGCATATGAGAACATATCATCGCAGCACCCATTAATGCCATGTATCTTTGCTGAAAGTATGAATATTGTGGAAACGCTGTCGAGGAAACACACTGATAAAATGCAGTTTAAATTAAGAAATCCTGCATTACAACTCAAGTCAGTTTGCAAAGCTAGATGAAGGTAAATATGATGTTTCACGCCTTGCTGAAACTTGTCTTGTCGAACTCTAATTATAAATCAGACAGGTATACTGTAGAGTCTAAAGAGTGCCGACTCGTCATGTTCTCATACGCTAATGCAGCTCTCAGAGACAATGGGATTTCAACAACCAGGAAATGGAGACCCCAGGCCAGTTACAGGGACTAGTACGAACAATGAAAATAAACTAAAGCAAATCCATATATCCCCAACAGCTGCACAAAAAGAGTCATCTGTTGACTAGGTAACAAACAACGTTTTCAAGATGTGAGGGTGTAGTACTCCTTTAAAGTGATTTTCTTAGTTTTGTTTTAATAAAGATATTCTGGTTACATACCCTTTCTTAGAAGTGTCTGTGTTTGGTTTATTCCATGTAGTTGAAGTCTGTTTTTTTCGCAGCATTTGTTTCCTGACTAGTGCTTCTATTTCCATGCCCCCTAACAATTCTTTGTGGTGCTGAACTGTGACACTGTGATGTCATACAAGGGGAACAAACTTGGCTGTCAACATGTGTGATAGCAGAGATTATACCAGTGATTCTGATGAATCATCAATGCTCTTTGTCACTTTGCTTTGCATTAAGGCACATGTGATCGCAAACCACATGTACAAATCCTTCCTCATACAGTTATTTCTGCTGGTGTGTGTGTATCAGTGTTCCTCGACCCCCTCCCATTGAAGAGAAAGTCATCACACATCTTTGTGTTCAATTTTGTGGACACTCAAAGGTGAAATATAAGGTATTTTCTAGTAAAACTCCTCTGACATTTCATGTCCTGTTTTTTATTGTGCTTCTCAGTATGTGTTTCTGTCATTGTGTGCCTTGTTAATTTGCCATTATTGTTAAGTTGCTTTGAGCAGGTCGGAGCCCATTGGAATTCAGAAACCTCAGTGGGCAGTCCAGTCTGTGGCTCCTCACTGGAATACTGATCCTCAAGACCTCAGGACCACTCACATGTCACAGCCTCCAAGTCCAGCTGAGCTGCCAGAAACACTCAGCTGTCAGACGGGAGGTCACTGTGGAGGGGAACACAGTCCCGAGTGTTCTCGCACACTGGAGTTGATGAAATGTAAATTATGATCGCGATTCGATTTTATTTGTTCGTGATAACAAGGCTGCAATCACAATTGTATCCCTCTATGTATGTGATGTTTTTCAATCATAGTTGCATCTCAATGATTTTTTTTCCCCCTTCTGGTGTAAATGTCAGCTGTCTTACGGGACCATCGTAGTGTCTATGCAGGCTTTATGGGTGGTGCTGCATAATGTTCAGTCTTCCTCAAATTAATCTTCACCATTCAATACTGATGGGTCCTACCGGAGGTTAGGACCCTGCACAGAAAGAAAAAGAGCATGGTCTCTTTAATTTTTTTCTGAGCTGGAGTCGTCGACGGGATGGCACTGTCCATGAGACCAGCTATCTACGTGGTGCTCGCGGGTTGGCCAGTAACCGACACCAACTCTTCTCAACACTCGGTTCTGTTTTTTTCCATTGTCAAGGAAGGATCCTGCGCAGGAAGACTGCTTCAACTGTATCATGCCTAGGCCTCAAGTGTAGCGGTGCCGTGAGTACTGGTGCCATTCGGCCCCAGAGATTTTCTGTTGTTTTATTTTTTATTCTGTCAGTGTCGGGTGCTGTTTATTCCAGTTTTATTTCTTTTTCGCATGACAGTAAGTCGGGGTCAGGGCGTCATTCCAAGTCTAAATTATCGGGAGTTGCTCCCATGCGCCGGTGCCCCTGCTGCAACTACATAATGGTATCGGACCACCACAACCATTATTTCTCTTGTCTGGGTCCCCGCCATGTGATGGATGAGTGTGACACCTGCTTCTCTGTGGACTTCTGTACCCTCGTTATCTGTGTGGCGCAGTTGGGTAGTGACCTCCTCCCCCAACTTTCAATGGGTGTCACTGCACACGAGATGCCAAGACAAGATCTTTGGGCTCCACCCCTGAGGCTCCCCTCCGGCTCTACACGAGCCAGCAGGGAAAGGACCTCCTCTGTACCTCAGCTTGCTGGGGCAAGGGGGTCCCTTCAAGGGATTGGTCGGGAGGCCGTCTTCCTTCAGGAAGGTGGCTGGTCACCCCTCACAGTCCCATGCCTCCCTGGAGGCCTGGACAATTCCTAAGATGGAGTCATGGCTATATGCAGGGCTTTTCTCGGGAGGTCCCCTCGATACCGTAATTGGCTCCTGCTTGAGCTCCTGCCTCCGCCTCTGGTGCCAGTGAGCAGGGCAGAGTTGATGGCGTGTCCAGGCCCCCTTCTGATGCCTCTCTTGGCACCGGAGGGTCCCAAGTTCAGGGGGTGGCCTTGTTGGAGGTCTCCCTGGTCTCACCTCCTGTTTCAGAGGATGATGACCGGGATGACCCTGACTGGGTCCCGGGCTCCTCGGACTCGGCTTGGACGTCTCCGGAGCCTGCTGGACTTTACAGGCTGGTGCCGTGGTTGGCGCTGCCATTCCAGACCCCTCTGGTACCAATTCTGGTGCCAAGGGACTCCTAAGGACCCCTTCCAGGGTTTCTACGAGTGGCAGCACCATATCTGGCACAGTTTCTGTTGGCAGCACCGCAGTCAGCGCTGCTACTGTCGGCACCGTGGTCGGTGCTGCATCTTTTAGCAGTGCCATCACTAGCACCAGTTCTGCTGCGAAGGCTAAGACTGGGGTCAGGGGCCAGACCAACTGTGATCTGGATTCCAGCTGACGATGATGACCCTCAGGAGGACTCCCTCACCTCCCTAAAGGGAGCGAGGGGTTACTCCTCCTCAAAGCAGTAAGCCTAGATTTGTCGACTGGGCTGCCTCAGAGGGACAGATCCTTTTTTCTAAAGAGGAGGGTTGGTGGGACTGAATCCGGGCGGCAACCTTCTCAAGGTTCCTTCCGTGGTGCTAAGGGGGGTCATGGCTCAGGCACATCCTTGCCTTCCCTTCTCTCGGAGAAGGGTTCTGCAGTGGGTGGGGACGTGAGCCTTCCAGAGGACCTTGCATGCTCCAGCCTCTTCATTTGGGGGTTTTCCCTCAGAAGCAACCCCCAGTCCATCCCTTGATAGTTGGATGCACTGGGGTGGAGAGGTCTGTCAGGTCATCCACTGGTTAGGGCACTTCTGCACAACCTCCTAGCTCTGGCAGAGGATCACCCTGGCGTGGCCAGTCTGTCCCACCTCTGGTCACTCTGCCACCTTTTCCCCCCTTTCCAGGGTTTCTTGACCCTGAAGGCCCGCATACTTGGGAACAGTTCAGAGCTGTGGCTGCTGCTTTCCCTCGTTATCATAGGGCCATCACTGAGGTCATCTTCAGACCTCAAACATCTGCTCTGCCAAGCTCTGAATCGAACTCCTCCTCATCTTTCACTTCCCCCATGGAGGAAGAGAATTCCTCATGCCACATCTCTGCTGTTGGAGACCTTGCGTCCTACCAATGTTTCCTGGTGGAGATGAAGAAGGAACTCTGTTTAACCCACTTCGTCAGACGGAATCCCGATCATGTGACACTGTCATTCTTGTGTGAATACAGTGCTGGGTCAGGTTGGTCATTCCTCCCTAGCCAAGGACATTGAGGGAGGCATTGCATGCCGTCTGACAATGTCCCGCCCCCCCTTCTCCTGCCCTTAGGGACTGTATGCACAGATACTGTGCATCAGTGAGGTCTCCAGGTGCCATGCCACGGCCTTCCTCAGGACTGGGGTTCCTGGATACCCCATCTTAGCGTTGTTGCCTTTCTCATGACCGCCCCCCCTGACACAGACTCAGCAGAGTTTGACCGATGGGGGAGGAGAGTGTTTGCTTCTGCACACCTCCTTCTGTGGATTCTAGCTCATCAGGCACACCAGGTGTCCTATGCTAGGCACATGTGGACTCTGCTGGGGCAGGTCCTCACAGTGCTGCCTGACAGTGAGGAAACCAGGCAAGCCATTCACCTATCTGAGCAAAGGCTGGAAGCTGGCAAGACACCTCTCTAGGGCAGTCTACGACACTAGTAAAGTGGCTTCCAGGCTGGTAGGGTCCTCAGTCTGCATTAGGCGTACTGCGTGGCTTCACCTATCCAGGTTGTCACTCGTGGCCCAGCATAAGGTGGTATCCTCACCTTTGGGTGGGGCCAATTTCTTTTCTCTGAGGCACGGCAGGTTTCTACAGGGCACATTCCTCTCTCAGTTCTGGGGGCATTTGCTGACCCTGTCAAGTCTCAGCCTTTCCAGGCCTCTAACTGGCCCCCCCTCCTGTGGTTATCCCCACAGAGAGCTGGGAAAGATTTTTCCATAGGGTCTGCCATCTTGGTACTCGGACCCATCAGTAATGAATGGTGAAGACTAATTTGGGGAAGATATGGAAATTACGTACTTACCATAATTATTGATCTTCCCAAATGTCTTCACCATTCATTATACCCGCCCACCCTCCTTGTAATGAGACACTGGGCAACGCTGCCCCTTTCCCTCTCTCTCCCCCCACCCTAGGGATGAGAGTCAGGGAAAGGGTCAGCTTCCAGGCAAACCCTGAAACCTTGATATTACATCATGCCGGCTTCCTTTACAGCACTTCGGTCTCCTGTGATGGCTCTTCCTTGGACCCCCTCTTCCACTCCTTCTGTCACTTTGCACTTGACTGTCCCCCCACCACCCATCACTGTGTCCTATACCGGACCCTGGACCTCCCCTCACTTCAGGACCAGCAAAACTCCCACTGCACCAGCTTCACAGCTAAATATTGGGCCCAGTCCCTTCCTCCATATCTCACCTCTGCCCTCCCAGTTTATGAACTTAGGAATAATGACGCATGTCTCCTGTGTGTGCTACTCATGTGCACCACGGCAGGCCAGTCAGCATTTAAATTTCATATGCGTAAACTATGGAATTCCTTTTTGGTGAGTATTCGGAATACATCCCCTAGGCATCATCTTAACTCCCTTCTCAAAGCACATTTCTCCTCCTCCTGCACATCCACCCACGTTAGCTCCTGCACATGGGCCTTGTCCACTCCACTACGAGACTGTAATAGACACTCTACATAAATGTATTTTATACGTAGAAGTATATGTTAGCCCCTGCACCTGGACCTTGCCCACTTCATTATGAGACTGTAATAAACACTATACGTAAACGTATTTTGTACGTAGCAGTATATGTTAGCCCCTGGACCTTGCCCACTCCGCTAGGAGACTGTAATAGACACTATACGTAAATGTATTTTGTACGTAGCAGTATATGTTAGCTCCTGCACCTGGACCTTGCCCACTCCATTATGAGACTGTAAACAGGCACTGTATGTAAATGTTGTATTTTTATACGTATCTGTATATTTTATTGTCATAGGCCTCAATTAGTTGCCTGCTGTACAGTACCTGCCAACCTTTTATGACTTTTGAGGTATGGTCTCTGGACCTTGTATTTATGAATGTAATCCCCTTTCCCCCTTCCCCCAGGACGCATCTGGAATCGAGCAGTAGTCTGCTCAGCATGTTTTCCTGGTTAAACCTTTAAATAAATAAATAAATCTGCCTCTGGCTTTCAGCCCTACTCTCTCTGGGATCAAACCTTATTTCCTCTCAGCCTGGCTGATCTACCCTGCAGCTGTGTCAGATGGAGATTGTAAACGTCCTCTCAATCCTGAGGACGGAAATGGTCCTTTGCCAGGTGTGGGGTTGTCGTTTTTTGTTGACACTCCGGTTTGACCCTAATCTGAAAGGGCGACAAAGATCCAGATCTGTGTTTCTTTTCAAAAAAAAAAAAGGGGGGGTGCTAATCGCTCTAAGAGGAGGAAGGTAAGAATGATTAGAAGACCAAGAGGTAAGACATACTTTTTATGTAACAAACAGAATTTGCTACAAGGGAAGGGGAGTTGTTCTTCTTCTTCAGGAATTCTTCTGCAAACCCTTCCTTTAAATTCTAGGAAGAAAGGGTGGCCTTCTAGGCCTCTGACTACTCTCTCCCACTTAGGATCTTCTCCTCCTCCCTCGCCTTGTTCTATTCTCCTTCTCCTTTCTTAGCTTCTCAGTGGACCTCCAACTTCTTAGAGCCCTGCTCTCAAGACAGCTCTTAACCCTGACCTCAAATCAGGAGAGCCCTAGGTCCCTTGTCGTTCTCAAGCATTAAATGGAGAAAGACTGTGGAGGGAGAGGGGGAGAGAGAGAGAGGGAACCTCAGGAGGGAGTCGGTCATTTCCTTTTTCCATCTGTCTTCCTTCTTCCTCTTCTATCTTGTGGTTGTGTTTATTCAGCCTTGTGCTGCCCAGTGTTCTGGTCACCCCTGCCCCCTTAGTTGTCCCTCTTTACTGAAAACCCCGCTTTTTTCAGACAGCTTTATATTTATTCCCCCCCCCCCCTGTCATTCAGGCACCTTGGCTCTCTTATATCCCTATCCTTCTCTTTCTTCCTCTCCTGGTGGACAGAACTGAGTGTTGGGAGGAGTCTGTGTCGGTTACTGGCCAACCCATGAGCGCCACGTAGATCATTGGTCTCGTAGGCAGCACCATCCCGAAGTTGACTCCTCCAGGTCAGAGCAATTAAAGAGGCAGTGCTGTTTTTCTTTCCTTGCAGGGTCTTGACCTCCGATAGGACCCATCAGTAATGAATGGTGAAGATATTTGGGAAGATCAGTAATTACGGTACACATGTAATTTCCTTTTTTCGTGGTCTAGCTGAACTTATTTCTGCAGTACTATAACACTATTTCTGTTATAGTAATATGCTGTCAGTGTGTGCCCCTGTTCAGAATTACCTGACTGAAATATGCCACTGCTGCCACTGCAGTCATTCAAATAATGACCAGTATGCATTTATTGTAGGTAAGTGTCATGTGTGGAGGTAGTTCTAGGGGAATTACTGCTGTTTTACTGAAATATGTAAATTAGGGGCTCCAAATCAGGAGGTCTCCTTTCTTGTTTTGAAGTGCCTATTTGAATTATACATGCTTGCCTGCTTGATATGTCATGTCAACGAGCCCCATGTGACTAAACCACAGTGGCATATTTCAGTCAGCTAATGCAGAACAGGGGCACACACTGACAGTGTATTCCCAACAGAAGTAGTGTTGCTGCAGAAAACAATTTAGTTTAACAGCAAAAATCACTGTTGGGCAGCACCATACATGAAGCCTGCATAGACATAGTGGTCCTGTGAATTGCTGACTTTTATACTGGGAGGGGACAAAATCACTGAGACACAACCAATAACTGAAAAACACCATACACACACTGAGGGATGCAATTATGATTGCAGCTTTGTTATCACTACCAAATAAATCCAATCATTATGAGAAAACTACCACGAGCTGCCAGCCTACAACTTTATTGGTGACAAAAACAGCAGCTTGCATAGGACTGAGTTTCAGCACTGACTACAGTCCCTGACAACCACCACAAGAACAGACGAGCCACAAAACAGCAACACTTTCAAGTAACATAAAGGGAATAAGAAAACCTTGCTTTGGCACTGTTTTTCACTGTTACTTGAGTCATTAGTAACTGCCTTTAACTTTCTTTTCCCCCTCGCTCTTTTGACACCTCTTACGTGTTGCACTTCCATTTGAATTCTCCAGTTATGTAACCAATTTGTATATTGTTTTTGCATTTTTTCCTAATTTCCATTTTTTTTGCTTCTCCTTGGCCAGCCACTCCGAGCCACCTAGAGACCCCACACAACCTGCCCCAACACAATACCACCACACCACGCCAGCAGCCCCTAGGTAACCGGTGTAACCTTCGCCAGATGGGTCCCCTCCACCAAGGGAGAAGGCACAGGTGGGCTACCAGCACTCCAGTCTTATCCTGGCTGCTGTTAAGGTGGTCTTGGGCTGCCCAGGGCTTCTGTGGGAGCGGAGGCGCGATATCATCCAGCTGACCAAGGAGAAATTTTCCATTTTCTCCCTGGTAGTGTGGCGTGCCACTAACGTCAAGTGTGCGACGCTCGCCACCCCAGTCAGCAGAGACCCATTATGCTATTGTTCTCCGGCCTCTGCAGGAGTCGGCAAACGCCGGGTTACATCCCCCACCCTCCCCCTGGGAAAAAGCGAGCAGTAATCAGATGCTCAGGCCTTCTCCCCCTGGCCAGCCCTCTGGCGCCCCAGGCCTGTTTCCAAACCCGGGTCGCTGGTGTCACAAGCGGAACTCCAACCACTCCATTTCCTAATTTCCTCTATATTATTGTATTGTGTTATCGCTGTGTACTGTTGTATTCCTATTCCCCTTCCCCCAGGACACACCTGGAAACAAGCAATTTTTGCTCAGTGTGCCTTTCCTGGTGAAACCTTTCAATAAATAAATTAGACAAACTACACCAGCACAATTTACATTTCATCAACTCCGGTGTCTGAAGACACTCGGGACTGCATTCCCCTCCACAGTGACCTCCCGTCTGACTGCTGAGTGTTTCCAACAGGGAGGCTGTGACATGTGAGCAGTCTCGAGGATTGGTATTCCAGCAGGGAGTCACATACCAGACTATCCACTGAAGTGGCTGAATTTCCATGGGCTCCAACCTGCTCAAAGCAGGTTAACAATAATGGCAAATTAACGAAGCATACAATGACAGAAACACATACTGAGAAGCACAATAAAAAAGGACATTAAATGTTGGAGTTTTACTAAAAAAATACCTTACATTTCACCTCTGAGTGTCCGAAAAATTGAACATAAAGATGTGTGATGACCTTCTGTTGAATGGTGGGGGGGTTGAGGAACACTGACATACACGCCAGCAAAAATAACTGTACTGTATGAGTATTTGCAGGGGTTAAAATGGAAATATTTAGGAGGTGGAACTGTAATCTCTAAATCTGCAGGAGGTGGAACTCTCCAGTAGTAATCGGTGGAGAAAGCGGTCAGAGGAGGTGGAACTGAGTTCCAGACAGTCCCCCCCCCAGTTTAACCTCTGAGTATTTGTACATTTAGATTGCGATTACATGTACCTTAATGCAAAGCAAAGTGACAAACAGTGCTGATGATGAATCAGAATCGCTGGTATAATCTCTGCTATCACACATGCTGACAGCCATGTTTGTTTCCCTTGCATGACATCACAGTGTCACAGTTCAGCACCACAAAGAATTGAAAGGGGGCACGGAAATAGAAGCACTAGTCAGGAAACAAATGCTGTGAGAAAGCACATGGAATTTAAAAAAAACACAGACACTTCCAAGAAAGGGTACGTAACTACAATATCTTTATTAAAACAAAACTAAGAAAATCACTTTAAGAGCAAACTGTCCAGATAAAGATACAATATAGCAAAGTTATATAATCAAATGGGGGTACTAGACAGACAAAACTCTGTATGGAGGCAGTGAGGATATGGTAACTGACATATTACTTCAAGGCAAACATAACTGCTGTACATCTACCAAGCAAATACAACATGCTGGCAGACTCCCTGAGCAAAAGGAGTCAGAAAAATCGCAAATAGTGCTGAATTCAATTTTCAAAAACTGGGGGTCCTAGAAATAGATCTGTTTGCCTACAGGAAAAACAGAAAGCTCCCTAAATTTTGTTGCAGGCCTCCATAAAGACAGTCCCAGGGGATGCTCTGTCTTCGTTTTGGAAGGGAAAGTTTCTTTATGCTTTTCCTCTGTTCTCACTAATTCAGAGAATGCTGTTGAAACTGGGGAAGGAGTCAGTGATGATGATCCTAGTAGTACAGTACCAGACTGGGTCAGACAGACCTGGTATTCCCTTCTGCTGACACTGTCATACAGATCACCTGTCTAGCTGCCCTGAGACCCAGTTGCCTGACTCTGTCATAGGGCAGGGTGATTCATCCAGACCTTAGGACACTTGTGCTTGGAGGCTTGGTTCTTAAAACATAGAAGTTGTCAGCAGACAAAGACCCCTTTGGCCCATCCAGTCTGCCCAGTTTCCCTGCCTACTGTACCACCGCAGCCCTTGTACAATCCCCGGTCGTCCCCACCCCTTGTGTTCCTTCCAAGGTCCTCTTGTATCTGTCCCATGCATGCTCGAATCCTAACATTTTTGGCACCTACCACCTCCGCTGGGAGGCCGTTCCAGGCTTCCACCACCCTCTTTGTGAAAAAATATTTCCTCATATCCTCTCTGACCCCCCACCAACTTCATAGAGTGGCCCTTGTCCTCGAATCTGTCTTTCTACGGAAAATGCTTTCTTCCTGTACCTTATTAATACCTTTTATGTATTTGAATGTTTCAGTCATACCCCCCTTTCCCTTCTTTCCTCTAGTGAGTACATATTCATTTCTCTTTAGTCTCTCCTCATGGGGCTTTTGATGCAGTCCCCACACCATTTTGGTTGCCTGCCCCTGTACCCCCTCCACCCTATTCCTGTACTTCCAGAGGTGGGGCTTCCAGTACCGGACACTGTACTTGAGGTGTGGTCTTACCAGTGACCTGTACTGGGGCAACGCTACCTCCTCCTTCCTACTGGTGATAACCCCTCCCCATGCACCCCAGCATTCTACTAGCCTTTCCCACTGCCTTTTTACTCTGTTTGGCTACCTTCAGGTCATCAGAAATATTACCCCCAGATCATAGAAACATAGACTTTGATGGCAGATAAGGACTGCTTGGCCCACCTAGTCTGCCTATTTCCCTACCTACAGGATAAGCTGCAGATCCTAGTTAACCAACAGCCTATTTCTTCCTGCCCCCACAAGAATTGCCTTATGTCTGTCCCATGCAGTCTTGAATTCTCCCACAATTTTAGACCCCACAACCTACTCAGGAAGGCTGTTCCATGCATCCACCACCCTCTCTGTGAAGAAAATACTTCCTCACATTGCCCCTGAGCCGTCCCCCCGTTCTTACACATCTCTTTTTCTGAAAGATGCTACCCTCTTGGACTTTGTTGATTCCACTGAGGTACTTAAAAGTTTCTATCATGTCCCCTCTCCCTCCTTTCCTCAAGGGTATACATATTAAGCTCCTTTAGTCTCTCCTCGTATGACTTCTCGTGCAGACCCTGCACCATTGTAGTTGCCCTCCTGTGGACTGCCTCCGTCCTGTCTATGTCCTTGCAGAGATGGGGTCTCCAGAACTGGACGCAGTACTCCAGATGGGGTCTCACCAGCTGTCTGCACAGAGGGATAACAACTTCCTTTTTTCTGCTGGTGATGCCTCTCCCTATACATCCCAGTATCCCCCCAGCCCTCCCTACTGCCTTCTCACATTGCTTGCTAACCTTAAGGTCATCTGATATGATTACTCCAGGTCCCTTTCCATTTTTGTTGTTGTTACTACATTCCCCCATTGTGTAATCTTCCCCTGGGTTGTTGTTTCCCAGGTGCATTATTTTGCACTTCTTTGCATTGCATCCTAGCTGCCATACTTCTGACCATTCCTCCAACTTTGTCAAGTCCCTTCTCATCCTTACCACACCTCCTTGTGTATCAACCCTGTTGTAGATCTTTGTATCATCTGCAAAGAGGCATACTTTTCCTTCAAGTCCCTCTGCAACGTCACTTATGAAGACATTCAAAAGGACTGGATCCAGTACTGAACCCTGCAGTACTCCACTACTAACCCCTCTTTCTTCAAAGTGGACTCCATTTACAATTACCTTCTGTGTCCTGTTGTTCAGCCAATGTTTTACCCAGGCTACCACCCTGGGACCCACACCCAGGCTGGTTAATTTGTTTATTAATCTTTTGTGTGGGACTGTGTCAAATGCCTTGCTAAAGTCTAGGTAGGCCATGTCCATAGCCCCTCCCTGGTCTACTACTTTGGTCACCCAGTCAAAGAAATCAATTAGATTTGTCTGACATAACCTTCCCGCTGTGAACCCATGCTGCCTTGGGTCCTCTGCCCCACTGGCCTCTATGTACTCAACAGTTCTTTCCTTCCAGAAGTGATTCCATCACTTTCCTACCACAGAGGTCAGACTGATGGGTCTGTAGTTTCCTGCCTCTGTCTTGGTCCCACTTTTGTGAAGGGAAATCACATCCACCTTCCTCCAGTCCTCAGGTACCACACCATCCTCCCATGATTTGTTAAAAAGGGTTGTCAGTGGTGTCACTAGTTCTCCCTTTAATTCTTTTTGAATTCTGGGGGTGAATTCCGTCAGGCCCCATTGCTTTGTCCACCTTCAGTTTTAGGAGTTCTTTCAGAACCCTTTCTTCTGTGAAAGGACTGGGATCGACCCCACTATCCAGAGTGCTTCTGTTAATTGGATTAGGCACCTTCCCCTCTTCCTCTTGTGAATACTGAGCAGAAGTATTCGTTCAGTATCCCAGCTTTTTCACTGTCCCTCTCTGCCCACCCACCGTCCTTTGTATTCAGCCTCACTATCCCTCCCTTTGTCTTTCTACGCTCCCTGTTGTACCTATAAAAGGTTTTATCCCCCTTCTTAACAGAGTTGGCTATCTTTTCCTCAGTTTGGGCCTTTGCTATTCTGACTTCCCTTCCTGCTCTCTTCTGTCTTAACTGGTACAGTTCTCTGTCCTGCTTCTTCTGTGTTTCCTTATACTTCCTAAATGCTATCTTTTTCTCCTTAACCTTCCCCGCCACCTCTTTTGAGAACCATAGTGGCTTTTTCTTTCGTTTTGATTTATTTTCTTCACACAAAGGTTTGTTGCCTCTGTGATGGCAGTTTTGATGTTTTCCCATTGTTGCTCCACCCTTCCTTCTAGCCTGTTTGCTAGTGCTTTTCTAAGGCACTCTCCCATCTTGCCAAAGTCAGCCCTCCTGAAGTCCAGTACCCTCACTTTTGTATGGCGACTCTGTAGCTGAGTTTATCGTGAACCACATTGTTTGGTGGTCACTTGTTCCCAGATAGGCTACCCACTTCTAGATCTGAGATCCTCTCGCTGTCCCCATTTGAGTCATGAGGTCTAAGATTGCTCCCTCACGGTGGGTTCTAAAACTAGCTGTCTGAGGCATGCTACCTGTAGGGCATCAAGAATGGCCCTGCTCTTGGATGTGGCTGCAGCAAAGTTGCTCCAGTTAACATCTATCATATTCAGGTCCCCCATCAGCAATATCTCTGCTTTCTCTGCCATCCTAAGGATGCCTTCTATCATATCCTTGTCCATTCCCTCTCCCTGTCATGGGGGTCTGTGTACAACCCCTGTGCGGATTATGGTGCCATTTCCAGTCTCTATGGTGACCCACAGTGCCTCCTCTCTTCCCTGTTTACTTTTTTGTTCCGTTGCTTTTATCCCTTCCCTTCCACAGAGAACTACTCCTCCCTGTCTCTCCTGTAGGTTGTGTACCCTTGTATGTTAACATCCCAGTCATGGTTCTCTGTGTACCATGTTTCTGTGACTGCTACGATATCCAGGCATCCCTCTTCCATCAAGGCTACAAGTTGAGGGAGCTTGTTGCCCAGACTATGGGCATTGGTACTTATTACCCTCCATTTCTTGATGGCCTTACTCCTTTTTTCCCCATCCCTGTCCTTATTGCCGTTGTCATTTTCTCCATTTACCTTTGCCCTTCTCCCTATCGACATCTCTGTCTTGGTGTTTACCTCACTTACTGCCCTGATTTTTTTTTTTTTTGGGGGGTGCTAGGATTTTCCCTGCTCCTTCCCAGATCCTTTTCCTGTTGGGTGGTTGCCAGTACCGCCACGGCCAGTTGGTACATAGCCCCCAGGTTTCTGTGCCCCAAGTGCATGATTTTGCATTTTTTAACATTGAAACCCGGCTGCCAAACACTTGACCATTCTTCTAACTTCTGTAAATCATTCCTCATCCCCTCCCAATGTGGCCACCCGCAAACAGACAGACTTTCCTTTCTAGACCTTCTGCAGTGTCGCTGTTTAAAGATATTGAAGAGGACCGGGCCTAGTACTGACACCTGAGGCACCCTGCCTTCTCCCAGGTGGACTCCATTTATCACCACCCTCTGACTCCTGCCACTCAACCAACTTCTTACTCAGTTTACTACTTTCTGTACCACTCCTATACAGGCCAGCTTGTTCACCAGTCTTTTATGTGGAATGGTGTCAAAGGCCTTCCTGAAATCCAGGTATGCCACATCTACCACTCCACGCTGATCCACTTTCCTGGTCACCCAGTTGAAGAACTTGATCAGGTTTGTCTGGCAAGACCTCCCCACAGTGAAACCATGTTCCTGCAATCCACTTTTTTTCAAGGTATTCCACTATCCTTTCCTTCAGTAGTGATTCTATAACCTTGCCCACCACCGAAGTCAGGCTGACAGGTCTGTAATTTCCTGTCTTCTCCCTATTCCCACTTGTGTGAAGTGGGACCACATCCGCCCTTCTCCAGTCCCTTGGAACTACCCCTGTATCCAGTGATAAGTTGAGCCAAACTGCCAGTGGTGCCGCCAGCACCTCTCTGAGCTCCTTCAGTATCTTAGGGTGAACCCCATAAGGGCCTATTGCCTTGTCAACTTTTGATTTTGCTAGTACTCTGAGGACTTCCTCCTCTATGAAATGACTAGTGTCCACATCCCTACCAGTTCTGCCCCTATTCATTATGTTTGGCCTGTTGCCTAGCCCTTGTATTGTAAATACTGAACAAAAGTATCGTTCAAAATGTCCTCCTTCCCTCGGTACCCTTCCTCGCAGACCCCCCCCCCTTCGCCCTTTATCGTTGTTATTCTCCATTGATCTTTCTCTTCTTGCTAATACATCTAAAGAAGATTTTATCCCCTTTTTTTGTTGACTGGGCAGTATTCTCTCCTATTTGTGCCTTTGCTGTTCTCACTGCCTTCCCTTCCTCCCTTTGTTTCTCTTGGTAAATTAATCTACCCTCCTCTTTCTGTGTCTTTTTGTATTTTTTTTAATGCTAGGTTTTTTCTCACTCTTACTATTTCCACTAGCTCTCTAGGGAACCATAGTGGTCTTCTTTTCCTCCTGCCTGACACAGAGATTCGTAGTTCTTTCGATGCCCTCTTTAATTTTTGCCCACTGGTCCTCGACTCCACCTAGCATCCCTATCCATGCCAGGGCGTCCCTGCAACATTCTCTTCTCATGAGTGGGTTCCATTGCCAGTTGCCTGAGGAACGTCCCCTGCAAGGAGTTAGGATGCCCCTGCTCCTGGAACTTGCCGCTGCTGGGAGTCTCCAATCCACCTCTGGTAGGTTGAAGTCTCCCATTAGTAATAACTCTCCCTTATGAGCCAGTCTTTGGATTGCTTCCAGCATTTCTCCATCCACTTCTTCCATCTGTGCTGAAGGTCTGTATATCACTCCTACATGGATAACGGTCCCATTCCTTTCCTCCAGAGCGACCCACAGTACCGCCTCTCCCCCCTGTTCTCCTTGTATTTCTATAGCCTTTATGCTGTGCCTTACATAAAGAACTACACCCTCCTCCTCCTTTCTTCTGACCCTGTTCCTTTTGAACAGAATAAAACCTGGTACTGCTATATCTCAGTCCTGGCCTTCATTGCACCAGGTCTCAGTGATGGCAACTAGATCTAGGTCCTCCCCTGCCATAGTGACCTTTAGGTCTGCAGTCGTGTTACCCAGAATGCAAGAGTTCACACACGTGGCCCTCCCAAATATTTGGCCCTTCATTTTCATCATGCCCTCTTCTATTCCCTCCCATGGCCCTCCAAATCTTTCTCCCTCCATTTCCATCATTACCTCTTCTGTTCCCTACCCCCATTTGCGGGGGACTGCCAGCTAGTTTCCAGCCCCGTTTACTGACCTCCATGCCATCCCTAGCCTCGTACTCCCCCTTAATCAGTTTAAATTCAGGGCCATGTTCATGTATTCTACCAGTTTTCCTCTAAGCTCTCTAGATCCCTCCTCGCTGAGGTGCAGCCTGTCCTTTGAATATAGTCCTTCATCCTTCCACTTGTCCTCTCACCCTCCAATGCAGATGAACCCCTCCAGCCTGCACCAGTCCTTTAGCCACTCGTTAAACTCCTCTATTCTCTTTTTTTCTGCCTGTACTGGCACTGGGGACCTGGATTACCTCAGGGAATGCCATTGAACAAACTGACTCCCTGCTAGTTCTTTAAACCTTAGTTGCACCACTCCCTACCCCATGTCCTGCCAAGTCATTTGTTCCTAGGTGAAGGATCAAATGGTGTTTGCTCTCCACGTTCTTTATCATTTCCCTGATCCTAGGCCCTGCTCACCTCGTTTCCATCCCTGGCACACATTCGATGTTCCTTCTCCTATTTGGGTCCCATTTCCCTACCCAGTGTATACCCTTGATAAAGGAATCCCCCATGGCCAACACCTTTTCCTCCCCTCCAGTCTTTGCCTTTGTCCACCTGTCTGCCCCTGGTGGGCCATCCTCCTCCCCTTCACTTGTTCCCTGTTGGTCCTTCCTTCTGTATTCCCATTGCTCTCTTCCATTTCCTCCCCCTACTGGGTCAATATCTCGCACCTTGTATATCACACGGCAGAACTGCGCAATGGGAATAGCGTGTGCGAGAATAGCTACAGGGTATACAATGCCACATGACACGATAGCATGCAGTGGTAGTGGTAACCTTGCAGCTGTTTCCAGGAGAACTCTGCTGTACAGGGTAAGAGCTCTGCCAGAAGGGGGTCCGTTGAGCAGCTGCCGTGGCTCAGGGAGTAGAGCCATCGGTGCTGCAGGACAGTGGAGCGGCTGTGGACCAGGGTTCTATTCCTGGTCCCAGATCAGATCAAGCTATTTTAATTTTTGTTGTATTGTGCTGTCCCTGCCCAACTTTCACCCTCTCCCTGAATTGCCTCCCCAATGGAGTTATTTTAGTAGGGGTTAAGGCGTGGCAGGGAGGTCTCCTCTAGAAAACAAGGTTTTTCTTGCTTTTTCCTTTGATCACTGTTTTAGCAGTGCAGTTTCATGCTACACTGTTTTTGGCATGCAACAAGATGACCCCGTGCCTTCTTCCCCTGTCCCCCTTCTTCTGTATCCTCCCTGGTGTCCCCTGCTATCCGCTGCAGTCCCCCTCCTTCCTTGTTCTCCCACCATTCCACCCTTAGCTCCTCTTTGACTGCATATACTTCTTTTTGCCCTCGGTCTACTCTTCCCTTCCATCCCCATACTGCAGACCTTTTCCTGTATGTTTTTTTTTGAGCCTCAATTCCCTCATTTGCTCCCTGGTCCTGTAGCCCTGCCAGTACCATGAACCTGTTTAATGCTAGTCCCCCTACATCAGGACAAACCTTAGCATCCCCTTCCCTTACCCTTCCTCTGCCTCCTTGCAGAGCTAGAATATTCTGGATTAAACACTTCTTGCCAAGTATTTGAAGCCTTAGCTAAAGATTTACCATTTGGTACACCTCACATAACTTCTCACCTCTAGAGGCAGACTTATCTGTGGTACTGGATTATCCAGTACACTTACTGTCCTGTCCATACGCTGGAGGCCTTCTACTTTGAAACTGCATTTAGCTGCTGTATCAGATTATGAATCAGCTTGGAATGAAAAATCACTTGCCTCACAACCAGTGTTCGAAAGATTTTTCCAAGGTTTTAATCTCTTGTATCATCCCATAAGGGACCGGTCCTTACTTGGGATTGTACCTATAGTATGTCTGGCACAATCTGTAGAGCCTCCCATGGGCTCGTCAGAGCTCTCAAGTACTTGACCTGGAAAAGAGTGTTTTTAATAGCTATGACTTCTGCCAGGAGGGTCAGTGAACTGCATGCCCTTTGTACAGAGCCAAATTTCTTTATCTCCTATAAAGATAACGTGGTGTTAAGGACACACAGGAGATTCCTTTCAGAAAGTGGTGTCAAAATGTCATTTGAACCAGTCAATAACCTTGCCTTTGTATTTTCTGAAACCTCATAAAAGTGCAGGTAAAAAGAAGCCCCACAACATAGATATTAAAAGGGCTCGATTTTATTTGGATAGAACCAAAGTGTGTAGAACTGATAGCACACAGCTGTTTGTCATTTATGGTGAGGTGTGCAAAGGCAAGCCAGCAGTTAAGAAGAACTGTTTTTCAAATAGGTTCTAGACCCTGCCTCCTAAGGTACAGCTTGGAGTCTGCAAACTTATAAGACATTACTATTAAACTCATGTTTTCAGGGAAAAAAAAAATACTCACTGTAGTAATGATATTTCTTCTAATAGGCTTATCAGTGACTCATACATCCCCTACCCTTACTCTCATTCTAGCACCTTAGTAAAATAGAGATCTTACTTCGAGAGGGCTCTTGCAGTAAGTACTCACAAATAGGACTAAACCGCGGGTGCTAAGACCCTGGAAACTTCTAGCTAGCAGTGTCTGGCGGGGGAACACCCCTTAACGTCAGCGTGATGCTATATAGGGAGCGACCCCACACCCACCCTCCAGTTCTTTCCTGCCGTTGACCTACGCACGTTGGACCGCGTGGAAGAACGCTGCTACCGTCGACACCATCTTTGGATGATTATACCGTTTAAAAGTCTGTTTTTTTTTTTTACGAATTCTCACATTCATCGTTTCATAGTCTGTGTTACAAGTCCTGTCAGCCATGAGGAGGTAAATGGACTTGCCACTTTTCAGTGGAAATAATCCATTTCCTTTCCTGCATGTGCACATCAAGAATTTGTTTAAATCCTTCCATATTAGCAGCATCCACCACCTCTGATGGCAGTGAGTTCCACTCGTTCACCACCCTCTGATTTTACCATCTTGCCCTCCTCTGTGTTTTATAATTCTCCCCCAATAACTGGTGTGGGTGTAACCTGGCTGCCCTGTCCAGTACTTTCTTTTTCCTTAGTCCAGCACACTCCCAAAGCATACCATCATGGAAGCATCTATAGGTGTAACATAAGTCTCCTGTCCGGTAATGGTAGGACATGGAGTACATGCCCGGGTTAAATAATCTATCCCTGCAGTCTAAGTCCCTTACCACACTAATCTTCTTGGTGTATCTACGCTGCACTCTTTCTGTTAATTTACCACTACCTTTTGTTTGTGGTGTAGTTAAAGGCACACCGTATTCAATTACTGGCCTCACCAAGGATCTGTAGAGAGGCAACAATACTCCCTCATGTCTGCTCTTAATATTTCTTAAGATATTCGACGTCATTTTATTATCCTTTTTAACCATTTCTGAATTATGTTTGTTGAACATTAGGGTATCAGATATTATTACTTCCAGGTCTCTTTCAGATTCTGTAGTGGTAATTGTTACGTTGTTCAATTATCATTTACCTCTTTTATTGTTGTGCCCAGGGTGCATAACCTTGCACTTATCTACATTAAAATTCAGCTTGTGCTTCACTGCCCAGTGTTCTAGTTTATTCAACTGTTCCTGGAAGCTGGCTATCGCTTCATAGGTGTTAACCACTGCTCCCACCTTAGTATCGTCTGTGAATTTACAAAGCCATTCTCTCTCAGAGACCTGCATAGTGACAACGAACAATTTAAAGAGTAGGGGGCCCAGGACAGAGCCCTGGAGGATCCCACTAGTCACCCCACCCCAATCCAAGAGGAACCCCCTTAATTGGACCCTCTGATGTCTGTCACTGAGCCATACTTTTATCCATGCCCTTAACTGCCAGTGGATCCCTAAATCTTTTATTATTATTAAGAAATCGTTTGTGCCTGTCATCTCTGACGCCTTCAGAATCGCATAAGAGCAAGTGCGACTCCTGTGGAACTCGGCTCCCTCACAAGGATGGCCATCCCCTCTTGCTTTCATGCCTCTCCGCATCTGGACTTTCTGAGTCTGCCACTAACTGGTTCAGTGTGTGTCTCACAGGTAGAACGCAATCAGTCAGAATTGGGGATTCCACCTTCTCCCCCCTACCTCCCTATGCACACCGGCATCCCCCAGGGATTGGGTTTTGGTCCCATCCTTTTCTCTATTTTTCTAAACGATCTGCCAGTAATCTGTCATCTACGTCTATCCAAATGTATGCAGATGATACAGTCCTATTTGCCACTGGCCATACCCCTGTTGAGGTTGCTACCATCCTTCAGGCTGATTTCAACAAAGTTCAGCTTTGGTTTAGCTCCCATCAACTCTCCCTCAACATCAAAAAGACAGTCTCCATGACCTTCGGCACTAGGCAGAGACTGTCCAGGCTCCCAGCCCTCCTCTTCTTCCACACCCTAGAGGGGACAGTCCTTGAGGACGCTACTGCTTTCGGGTATTTAGGGGTATGGCTCAACCAACACCTATCCTTCTCTGCACACTTTGATGCAATCCTGAAAAAACTGAGCCTCAAGCTCAGCACCCGTTATAGGAATCGCAGCAGCCTGCCGCTAACTGCCAGATGGGAGCTTGTGCAGAAGATGATCCTACCTACCTTTGATTACTGTGATATAGTCTACAGTGTTGCTCCCAAGTCTTCCTTATCCAGACTGGACCGCCTTTTCAATGCTTTCTGCCGCTTTGCACTTGATGCCCCCCCCCCACCTCACCCACCACTGCGAGCTATACCATTCGCTAGCATTCACATCCCTTAAAAATCATCGCCAACTGCATTGTGCAAAATTTGTGTCAATATTCTGACTCGGATCCCTCCCGTCCTACCTTACAGCCATGGTATCCTTGCCCCCCCACACCCTCTCATGCCCTTAGATCCTATGACCCCTGGCAATTGCTAATCCTCGGCGGCAGACCACCGTAAGCTAAGCTGCCTTCTCACGCCATCTCCCTAAACTCTGGAATGACCTCCATCACCAAATTCACCACTCCTCCTCCATTTACTCCTTATCTACCTCCCTGTCAAACTACCTTATGGTTTATTGCTCCTGCTCATGATACCCCCTTCTCCCACCACAGCATCCCCCTCCCCCTCAATGCCTGACCAACGACACCTAGCAATTGCTATGGAAGCTGGCTTATATGCACCAACTATTGCACTTATCATTTATTGGCACTACTGTACTACTGACTGTGACTTAACTGACTCAGTGCCTCTACCTGTATGTTACGTTGGTTTACTGTATCCTAATTATGTTAACCTTGATCAAGTCGATGTGCCTACTAAATGTTATACTCATGCTATACCACCATGTAAAATGTAATCCCTATATATCCTGTAACACTGTTGTTCAGTGTTCTCCACTGTACCCTACCCCCCAGGTCGCACTGGGAGACGAACATCTTTTTGCTCAGTGTGCCTTCCTGGTGAAACATTTCAATCAATAAATAAAAATAAGGTTGAGGGGTGCGAGCACTGGCAGAAATTTGATTCGGCCATACGCAAATGTCGTCTGCAGTCCCTTGAAGCTCATCTTTTAAAACAAAAGATGGCCAATATGGAGAAGGAGCTGAAGAAACTCAGGCAATCATTGTCCTCTCTGGCGGGCCACCACAAAAAGGAAAAGGACAAGGAGGGACATCGGGACCGGGAAGGGTTTCCCAGCAATCCCGCCGCCTCCTGCTGGAGTTGCAGCACTTAAGGTTATTTACCCTCCTGGGGATCAGCCTTCGACATCTGTCTTGGTGGCTACCAAATGGTCATCAGCCCCCCCGTCCGGCCCGGGCTCAGGCCCAATGGGTGCCCCGGGGAAAAGGAGGAACCCACCTCCTCTAAGGCCTCAAAGATTCAGAGGCCTAGTGGTACGAGTGGGACCAGTAAGTCGATTTATGGCTTCTCTGGTTCTCGCATGGCTACGCTGCTAAGTTGTCTGCTGGCTCCTCCAATGGCCGCACAGCCCTGTATCCTCCGTCAAGGCCCGATAACAGGCCTGACGAAGAGGCGATGGACCAGCTGACATCAAATACGCAGCTGACGATGGAGATTATTCTGACTTCTCCCTTACCACCGATTGAGACGGTACCTCCAGCTCCCCCTATGGGGGACACGAAGGAAGGAGATCACCCGCCATTGGGGGGAGTTCGCCACCCCCTATAACTGTGCCTCAGATGCCTGAGCTACTGTCGGACCAGACGAAGGTCCCTCTGACTCCCTCAGGCCTCTAGGTCCTCCATCGGGCTTGACACCCGGACCATCAGGACCCACGGTCCTGGATCCCCCCTCGGGGGCCCTGTGCACCCCCGATAAGACGTTGTCTGGATCTGCCAATCCCACCGTCAGGACCGACGCCAGGCCCTTTGGCCCCATCAGGTCAGACACTGGGACTGTCTGGACACCCTTTTGGGCAGCCGACATCGGGCTATCCAACACCACATTACCCTATGCCAGGGTACCCAACACCACATTATCCGGCATCGGATTTTCAAGTGCTGGGTTACCCTCTATCGGGTCTTAACTACCCTTACTATGGGCACCCGAGCTATGGATTCAGTAATCCACAACCGCAAGTGGACTTAGAGGTGGTCCTCAAATCGTGGTGGGCGGAAGCCAAGTCACAGCTCACATAGGAGCTTGAGAAGTGCCAACTGCCGATGGCTCCTATGCCGGCCCCAAGGCCTCTTTCTCCGGAACCTCCTCCGTCATCCAGCCCTAGGGCCCCAATGTCGGACAGACGACCGGAGCCTCTACCTAATCCACGGCCTTGGGAATTTTCCCAGCCGTCTGATTTTTCTAGGCCAGTTGACTTAGCTCTTTCCACCATCAATTCACCCAACGACAACCAACTGTCGGACTTGGACAGTGATTCGGTTCACTCCGGCTCCAACTTTGACACCCCCATGCCGGAGGACGCCAAACCAAAAGAGTCTCCCAGGTTCCCTCCTGAGGACCCTTCCTTCTTGGAGCTCCTCAAGAAAGTCCCAGGTCGCCCCTGAAAACAGGCAGTTGTGCCTAGAGGCCTTACCCGGTTACCAAAGACTAAAATAAAAAAAATTAAAAAATCCAATCAGCATACGATTGGTGTACGGTCGCTCAGGATCTGCAGAGACAGAGATTGGCAGCTCACTTGTGTCTAGCAGACTCTTCTCCGACCCTCATTCCACCCTGGATAGAGCCACATGAGCACTTGGTCACAACTATCTGCAAACAACCTTCCTCACTGGCTCCAGTGGGCAGGAAAGCCTTACCAAACCCCAGACGACAAGGACTGCCTCAGCCTCCACTTGAAGGCTGATTCAGTGGTCATTAGTGCAGTCCATGATAGGTCCACAAAACCTAAACACCTTAGTGTTTCCACTCCTGATAAGGAGTCTAAGGTTCTTGACCAGTATGAGAAGAAGATTTATTCTTCTTCCACTTTGGGAATCAGAGCCTTAAATTACATCGCTCATATGGGGGACTACCAGAAATCAGTCTTAGGTCAGTTAGAGTCCAAAGTGGACTCTCTCCAAGACTCGTCCCTGAAAGAGGAAATGGCAGATCTAGTCAGGACAGCTAGATCTGCATGCAGACATGTTACGAGCCACCTACAATGCAGCTGATGCTGCAGGTAGAGGCTCGGCATCAGCCATTAGCCTTAGGTGTCACGCATGGCTTAGGGTCTCAGGCCTGGCACTGGAGGTCCGGACAGCCATACAGGATGCCCCCTTCAGGAGGTCAGTACTTTTCGTCGGAGATGTCAAGGACATAATTACCAACCTCCAGGATAAGGGCAAAGCCTTGTGCTCCATACAATTTATGTACAAACCACCCCAGAAACCAAGGCAGCCATTTCGGAGGCTGCAGCGTTGCCAACAAAGACAAACTCAGAACCACTGTCAAAATAAATATCAGGTGCCTTCGGCTGGTAGAGCTCCCCTGGCCAAATCCCACAAGGCCTTGGGCGCCGCAGCCTCCTCCATGCCAACTACCTCCTGACTCCTTAATCCTCCTGCCTCCACTGGTCTGCACCCCAGAGGAGCCGGTAGGGGGAAGATTCTCCCATCACCTACCACAGTGGGAGAAAATAACAGTAGACTTGTTGTTGCTACAAATGGTGGTACAAGGCCACACAGTAGAACTGATAGAGAGACCTCCAACAAACCCTTCAGGTTACTCATTCTACCCACCTCACCACATATGCTTGGTAAGAGAGGACATAAACTCCCTGCTGGCAAAAGCAGCAATAGAGCCAGTCCCCAAAAAACATCAAGGGAAAGACTACTACTACTCTCACTTCTTCCTGGTACCCAAGAAGACAGGTGACCTTAGTCCCATTCTCAGTCTGAGCTCTCTGAACCTCTTTGTGGCATACATGAGGTTCAGAACGTTGTCTCTTCCCAGCCTGCTTCCTCTATTACAGAAGGGTCATTGGCTCTGTGCTCTGGATATGCAGGATACCTACCTGCATATCCCAATTTGTCCACCACACTGCAAATTCCTCCATTTTTGTTTTCAGGGGGAGTATTTTCAATTCAAAGACCTCCCCTTTGGCCTTTCATCGGCACCCAGGATATTCACAAAGTGCCTAGAAGTGGCGGCAGCCTTTTTACGCACACAGGGAGTCCAAGTATTCCCTTATCTGGATGATTGGCTGATTACAGCACCATCAAGAGTTGCCCTAGCCAATTCTTTGGCCCTTACCCTGGACATTTTTCAACGGG
The DNA here is from genome assembly GCA_016271365.2 of Neoceratodus forsteri. Lineage (NCBI taxonomy): Eukaryota > Metazoa > Chordata > Ceratodontiformes > Ceratodontidae > Neoceratodus > Neoceratodus forsteri. Next base: position 766,972,450 of record CM057450.1, on the reverse strand, counting down.
TGGGCATCACAATCAGTTATGCCAAATCCCACCTTGTTCCTACCCAACAGCTCCAATTTATCAGAGCAGTGTTGGACACAGTCCAGGGCAAGGCATTCCTACGGCTGCTTGGGCTCATGGCTGCGGCCATCCCTTCAGTCCCCTTAGCCAGACTACACATGAGAGTCTCTCAGTGGACCCTCAGAGTGCAGTGGGACCAGAGATCAGATGATCTTAATCACGAGATCCTAGTCTCAGACCCAATGGCCCAGGACCTTTTGTGGTGGCAAAACCAGGACAACCTCTCCAGGAGTGACCCATTCCACTTAGACAGTCCCTCCCAAATCCTGACATCAGATGCCTCCGGCCTGGGATGGGGAGCACACCTGGGAAACCACAGGACACAGGGTCCTTGGTCCCACAATGAACTGTCCCTTCATATCAATGTTCTCGAGATGAGGGCAGTGTTGAATGCCTTGAAGGCTTTCCAACGCCTCATCCAACCGGGTCAACTCATGATCCAGACAGACAACATGTGCATAGTCTGATACATGAACAAACAAGGCGGAACCCAATCTTACCCCCTTTGTTGGGAAGCAATGAGAGTGTGGTACTGGGCAGCTAGCCACAACCTTCATTTGATGGCAGTCCACGTGCCAGGCGTCCAAAACATCCTGGCAGATGCACTCAGTCGCACACAAACCAGGGCACACGAATGGGAACTCAGTCGGTGGTAGATGACATCTTCGGAAGGTGGGGAAGGCCGCAAATAGACCTGTTCACCTCCACACTCAATGCAAAACTACCAACCTTCTGCTCGCTCGCTCCAGGGTGTGGTGTTTTCTGGCTAGATGCACTGTCTTTATCCTGGTAGGGGAGGTTCGTGTACGCCTTCCCTCCACTTCCATTGATTCAGAGAGTACTAATGAAACTCCAGGCAGAAGGAGCATGAAAGATTCTCATTGCTCCCTTCTGGCCAAGACAAATATGGTTCTCTGTACTGCAGCAAGTGTCAGTAGAACCTCCATTTCCACTGCCAGTCTCTCAAGATCTCTTGACATAGGAACAGGGGACCCTGGTACATCCAGGTCTCAAGTCCCTTCATCTTCATGCATTGTACCTACTGACATAGCTGCTGCACATTTTGGGGTTTCCCCGAGGGTCGCATAAATTCTGGTGGAGGCCAGAAAGCCTTCCACTAGATCCACTTATGCCATGAAATGGAAGAGGTTTTCCATATGGGTAGACTCAAAGGGGATATAACCTTTCTCCTGTTCAGTCACACAGGTCTTAGATTACATGCTGCATCTCTATGATCTGGGTCTCTGTTACTTGACTTTGAAAGTTCACTTATCTGCCATTTCTGCCCACCACATTCCTGTGGGAGCAAGACTTTGGCCCACCTGGAGGTATCCAAAACCTTCTTAAAGGGGATTCTTCGTTTAAAACCACCAGTACACAGTCCTGCTCCACCCTGGAACTTGAATTTCATACTAGAGAAACTCACTCTGCTCCTTTCGAGCTGGCAGCGAGTTTTGACATGCGCTACCTTTCCTGGAAAGCGCTCTTTCTAGTGGCCATCACTTCATTTCGAAGGATTTCTGAGCTTCAGGCCCTAATGTGTAAGGTACCTTACTTGATTTGTCACAGAGACCGGATGGTTCTACGAACCAATCCGAAGTTCTTACCTAAGATAGTATCAGAATCCACCTTGAATCAGTCACTTGATTTGCCAGTGTACTGCCCGATCACTCCAACCAGGGAGAAGCACTTCTGTACACTCTAGATGTACACAGAATCTTGATACTAACAAACATCAAGGAGCCTGTCTGTAAAACTGACTAACTGTTTGTTTTCTTTGCGCCCAAAAGAGAGGGCACCGCTGTTTCAAAACAGTGTTTGTCCAAATGGTTGGCAAACTGTATTACCTTTTGTTAAAAGAAGGTCAAAAGACATTCAACCGGTGGCATGGCTGCTTCTACTGCTTGTTTCAGCCACAGACATTTGCACGGCTGCAACTTGAGAGTTCTGTCCATACCTTTACCGAACATTACAGTTTGGACATTGCTTCAAGGAGCAGAGCGGGCTTTGGCCTTGCTGTTCTACAGGGACTCTTATCATGAGTACACTGTTCATTCTGGCAAACCCATTCCTACCTCCCATGTCTCAGACTTGTCTCAGGTCACTGCTTGGGACTCTGTTCTGTTTGTGAGTACCTACAGCAAGAGGCCTTTCAAAGTAAGATAGCACAGTTACATAAGACAACAGTAGATCTTTGAGAGAGGCTCTTGCAATAGGTACTGCTTTCCCTTCCACCTACCCCCTGGGTTTCTTCTGTTCTTTCTCCTGTAATTGCCTTTAGCTCCAGGAGCCCACTCCTTCTCTCCTGTTGCACCTTTCTAGGTCTCCAGCGGGAGAACTGGAGGGTGGGAGTGGGGACCGCTCCCTATATAGCGTTATGCTGACGTCGGTCATGTGACATGGGGAGCCGGTCCCCCGCCAGACACTGCTAGATAGAAGTTTTCCATGTGGTCCTAGTGCCTGGTGGCTTAGTCCTATTTGTGAGTACCTACTGCAAGAGCCTCTCTCGGTGATCTACTGTTATGGTAAGTTCTTGCGTAACTGTACTTTCTTTGCTGTAGTGTGTAATCAATAATGTGTTTCCACTGCTTGAGCAGTCCATTGCTACAAACTTTACAGTTTTTACAAGTTTTCAATGTGTGGTTTGAGCATTACTACATTTTTATCAAGTAAGAACACTGGGATAGTTTAGATAGGTGGTCACTGCTCTCTTTGACTATTTTGCAATAAATCTGCACTTGAAATGCTAGAGGGAGAGTGACCACAGTTCAGAGTTTGAATCTACATAACATTCCAGTTCAGTCTTCAATGTAAGAACTCATGCATGAGATGATTGCAGACTTGCATGAATCATTAGTAAAACCCTTAAAAGAAACATCATTACTACGGTGAGTATTTTTTTCCTTTTGCCCAGTTGCCCACCGTGTCAGAGTCCCTCTGTAACCTGCATGCATCTTCAGTTGGTTTAATAATGCAGCCAATCTTGATGTCAGCAAATTTTTCTATCTAGCACAGAATGTGTTGGATCTAAGACTGGTCCTTGGGGCACACAGCAGTCTCTGCTCACCCAACTAGCTCTCTATCCATTTCCACAGTGTAGCATTTAAATCCCACTGATTCTAGCTTCTATAATAAGTAGTTATAGGGTACCTTGTCAAAAGCTTTACTAAGATCTAAATAAACCACATCCACAGGGTTGCTTCTGATGTCACTTAGTTCATGAATGTAAGTGGGTTAGTCGAACATGACCTCCCCTCCTTGTACCCAGGCTGGCTGCTGTCATAGAGTTTATTTTCTTTATCCCACATATTAATCTACTCCATCAGTTTTTCTAAAACTTTACAAACAACACTAGCCACGCTACCCAGTTTATATTTTCACCTTTGACACCCTAGTGTAGTGCTACAACACTGGCCTTTCTCCAGTCATTTGGAACTTCTGAGGATGGATGAATTAAATATTAGTGTAAGCGGTTCTGCTGTAGCTTTTGCCATTACTCTAAGAACTCTTGGATGCAACCCATCAGGGCCTGGGGACTTAATGCCATCTAAATTCTTTAGCTCCCTTACATCATCATCCATTGCAATGATGTCTCTGCTATCATCATTATGGAATTTCATTTGTGAATTTCCAAACTAAACATCCTAATGATTAAACCACATGAAAACTGTTAATTAAATCCATTTGCATTTTCCACTTTATTATGTTGTTGCTTGTTGCTATAATTACAGGGCCACTCTAATTTTCTTCCATTTTATAGAAACAATTTTTTTCATGTTGCCTGTATCCATAGGGTACTTACAGTAGTTCCACTTCTCATGTTATGTTTACCATTGCGCATAAAGCAAACATTTTGGTTTCAGATTAGGTTTTGAGAGGTGTGTCACTGTCAATCCAGTGCAGGGCAGTCTGCAAGGGGCTTGTCAGTGTCAGATCAGTCATAAGCCAGACTGATTATGATACTGTTCTGGTCTTGCTGGGTGGAAACTTTGTGTAGTTTAAAGGAATGAGCTGGGCCAAGCATAGGGCAGCTCTTTCCTTTGATCTGCATAAGGCTGCCCAGCAAGCAGAGCTGATCAACGTCCTAATCAGCATGCTGACACTAGGGTGCCCAATCCCTGGTGCCAGCTATTACCCCCTGCCCACCTTCTTTCATTGTGTGACACTGAGGAGCCCACCTCCAGTGCTGTCAAACATAACACTGACACTGGGGTGCCCAATCCCCAGTATCAGTACCTTAAATAATGAAAACTGTTCCTCGTAGACTTAGAAAACCGGCCATTGATGTCTGTTGCTGCCGCCGTTACCCTCCCCCCCCCACCTGACCCTCCCACTCAGAACCCACCACCCCACACCCTCCACTCCTTACTGACCTGTATGGGGGGGGTCCAACGCAGTAGTCCTCTCTGGGCCAGAGACACATCTTCACTCTTCAGCGCTAGACCGGGAACTGAAGAAAACAGGTAGGCGGTTCAGTTTATTTAAACGGGTTTTGAACTTGTCCTCATAACCTGGTCATTTTTGAATATTTTTCCCCCAATTTTGTTGTATTATATTTTTATTGAATGTTTCATGAATATTATAAACAGAGAACATTATGCTCACAAAGTTCATTCCACATTATCACACTTGTCCACCACAATTAAAGTTATCGCATGTTCAGATGTCCATTATAGGCAAGTGAGTGCATCACCTGGGGTGGATTTGCAGTCCATCTGTTACCAAATTCATGACAACATCCATATGGTTCCTACAGTCCATTGAGGTACTGTATATTCACTATAGATTGCGTATATCAACTGCCACAGGTCATAAACAGATGGCTATGGGACTATGTATAGCTGACCCTGATTTATAAAAGCAACAACTATACTATAGCTAAGAAAAAAGTAGAAAGTGAAGAAATAGAGATGAAAATGTCATTCTGCTATGTTGTGATGGAGTTAGTCTACACCCTCAGCTGTGACTGATGGACCACTTTTGTATCTCCTTATTTCCTAGCTGCCAAAACTTCTGTTGTGCAACAGTTAACACTTTTCTCTTTGCTTTTCTTCTCCCCCCCCCCAACCTAGGTTGGCCACCTAGCATAGCTCTTTACTATCCCAACTAAACTTCCTACTAGTTCTCTCTTTTCATTCTTTTTCCATTTCCATCCATCTAGTCCCTGGAAGGATGCCAAACACCCGGACAGGTGTTGTGTAAAGTGCAGAAGTGCATTTTGTGTACAAAAAGCATGAAGACTATTTTAAATAGAAATAAATACAGTTAAAGCCTTTTTGAATAAAAAGGATTCAGAAGCCATATAAAACAAAAATAATTTCATGATTAGTACAGTTATAAGAAATCTTTAAGGTATTTTCATAAATTCACACTATAAACCTGTTACTGTATAAGGTTTTATGTATGAGGCTGAATGGTATACTTTATAAAAGTGCTTAGTCACTGTGGATCAGAGATATATAGAGTCAATATGTGTGGAGATATACACTGTACCTTTAACTGAACCAGGAAGTCCCCTGAAACAAAATCCCCCTTGGTTTTGAAACAACGTGTCCAGACACGTAAATGCAGAACGTGCTCTCAGGTGACCCCACCAAAAGATATAAAACCTCTTCACTAAGTTCACTTCAGTTCAGTCCAGTAGGGCTCAGCCCTGAGAGAGGAGGAGAGGTTCCACTGTTTGTGCAGACAAGCTGTTGAATGCAGATGAGAAGGGTCTTGGGAGCTCTAAGATCCAGGACTGTATTATATGAGAAACTACTGATGTTACGTAGTGATTTTCTTAGCAATTTTTTTGTTTTCATTTATTTTTTTAACTTTTGAAAAATAAATATCACACCATGTTGTGTTTTAAACCTGTAAATGTGCCTCGTCTGAAGTTTATTCCCATACGCTGTGACATACATTTAGAGAACAGAGCAGATAACCAGTGCATCTGACTTGTACATGCCAAGTCTGTTTTTGAAACTTTAAATATATTTTCTCCTGGAACCTTAAGAGGAAGCCCTGGCTCTGACGGCCTCTCCCCTGTTTTCCTGAAACTTGTCTCCTCTCTGATTTTTAAGCCTCTTACCTTTATCTTTAATCTCGCCCTGTCTACCTCCACCATGCCTGACTCCTGGAAGTCTGCTAGGGTGATCTCCATTTTCAAATCTAGTGACCCCCACTGCTCTGACAACTACAGGCCTGTATCTATACTTCCCCACTTAAGTAAGCTCCTGGGAAAAGTCGTTCCCCACCAACTATCTGACTACCTTACTAAATACAATATCGTATGCAGCCAGCAACATGGCTACCGCAAGCATCATAGTACATCAACTGCCCTGGCCCTCTTCACCGATCACATTCTCTCTAACATGGACCATGGATGTGCCATAGGCACTGTCTTCGTTGACCTATCTAAAGCTTTTGATATGGTTAACCACTCCCTCCTTTTCTCTAAGCTATCCATACTCAGTTGCTGTGCCAAGACAACTGGCTGGTTCAGAAACTTATCTCTCAGGATGTCCTCAAACCGTCTGCATTGGCACTTCCTCTTCCCCCTCACTGTCGGTCACCTTGGGAGTCCCCCAGGGCTTTATTCTGGGCCCCTTACTATTCTTTATATTTGTCAACTCCCTCCCTACCGACAGTTTTACTTGCAACTCCCTACTTTAGGCAGATGATCTTGTCATTTACTACAGTGACAAATCCCTCCCCGGATATCATCCGTCCAAACCCAGAACTACTGTGTGCCCTACAGCAGTTTTTCATCTAATCTGCTGCTGGTTAATGCTAAAAAACAAGGCTATGTTGTTTGGGTTAAAACCGTTTCTTGCCAAAACCCTCTGCGCCAACTCCTGTCTCCTTGTTTACCCCCCTGAAGGTCCTGCCCTTGAATGCGTCCACTTGTTTAAGTACTTTGGGGGTTCTGCTTGACCCATCTCTCACCTTCCATGACCACATAAACCACATAGTCTGCGGAGTTAATCAGAAGTTAGGTGTCGCCTATCGCATAAAACCCTACCTCACTAAGGAAGCCCGCCTAGCTATAGTCCTGGGCAATTTTCTCCCTGTCATTGACTGTTGCTCCTCTATATACTCTAGAACCTCAGTCTCTCTCCTCCCTAGACTCTGGGTAGCCTACGATAACGTCTGCTGCTTTGCTCTATCAGCCCCTTACTCTACCCACTACTGTGACCTCTACCACTCCCTTGGCTGGCTCTCTCTTCAAGGGCGTTTGAACTATTCTCTTGGCTGTTTTGTGGATGCTATCCTTCGATGTGGCACAACATCCCCTCTCTCTTTCCTCTTCAGTTTCAGAACATCGGCTAAGAACCTCTGCTCCTCCACTCTTCCCACCCTTGCAGTACTTAGAACCGTCACCAGCATGGGTTGGAATGCCATCTCAGTAGCGGCCCCCTCTCTGTGGAATGGCTATCCATCCCCTTTGATCTTCCAGCACTTATCTAAGCTTCAAACGCAACCTCAAATCCTGGCTCATTGACAAAGAAGGCTGCAAATGTCCCACGTGCTAGCCCCCCCCCCCCCAGCCTATCAGCCTTCTCCTGGCCTACTATTTCCACCTACTTCTGCTGGCTACCTGATTGTGTGTAAACCTCTCCTAAGGTTGGGAAGTATAAAGATACCTGATGCATTGTGTACATTGTATCGATAGCATCCATTTGTCTACCTGTTTGGCCTTGTTTTATATATCTATATATATATATATGTATATATATATACGTTTCTTATGTATTTTACAGCCTGTACCTACCTGTACCATTGTTATGTTGGGTCTAGGCAAGACTAGCTCTTCCCATATTCCCTCCCTATTCCTTCTCAACTTATCTCAACCTACATGTTATTACCTGGTTTTGCCCCTGGCAGGGTTATCCGCATCCTGGAGGGGTTAGAGCTAGGCATGTATTCCCTCCTCTCCCTAACCCCCCTGCCCCACCCCTCACCTCTGTACCCCAATTGCACTTATAGGTCCTGCGCTTCGTAATTGTCTGCCTGAGTTTCTACCTCAGCTGTCCCTCATCCGGCTCTGAAATGCCTCTCTCAGTTGGGCATAGTACTGGTGCTGTTACCAGCCCTGTCCCCTCTGTTTTCCTTGCTTCTCCTTCCTCTTTCTCCTCCTCCTTCCCTAGTCACCCCCCCATTACCTCTTACTCTTCCTTCCGTTAGCACTTTAATTGTTTAATAGTTTAAATGTACTGTTTACCTGTTATCTGATCTTATTATGCTTGTAACACCCCGTGTGTTAGCGATAGTTGAATTCACTTCACTGTACTGTATCATCCATGCATGTTAACTGTAACTGTATGTTTATTCTCTGTTACCCCCACCCCCCGGTCGCACCGGGAAACGAGCAACATGTCGTTCAGTGTGCCTTCCTGATGAAACATTTCAATAAATAAATAAAAATAAATAAATTATGATGTGCCTGCTCTTTGCATTCATTATATCACTGTCAATTATTGTACTACCTTGTGCCTCTGGCCCGGGACGTGCCTGTAAATGGTCCACTCGACAAGTGCATCTACCCGGGTATCAAAGTAATAAAAAAATAAGATTGTTTTAATTTAGCCTGCTGCCTGGCTGGTCAAGGTCCAACCCTGAATTGATTAGCTTATGGAGGTCCCATACCATCCTAATACATTGCTCCCTCTTACAGGATCTGTGCCTCTATAGGAGATAAAGTGTTGAGTAACTTTTCCCATTCCAGAAGGAATCTCTCTTCCCAGCCTTTGAGAGCATAGGTTAGCCTGTCCGTGGCTAATACTGTCAATAACAAACTTTTCCACATCATGAGTGTAGGGGTCACACAGTAAACCCATATATTAAGTATGATCTGCCTGGCCACCACCAGCAATATCCTCACCCATCTGGGATACAGTTCCCATACTCCTTCTTCCCACCTCTCTATCCCAATAAGGAGAGACAAGGGCAAGAGCCCTACCTCTCTGCCCCATATGGCAGCAATTTCAGACGCAATATCCTTTCAATATAGTTTTAAGGGTTGGACAGTCCCAAAAACATGCCCCTGGCCTCTGTACATCTACCACATGTATCGGACACACCTGGATGAAACCTGTGGACCATGCAGGGGGGGGAAGTATAGTCTATGGAGAAACTTGTACCGGGATTATTTAAACCTGTTACATAGCAAGAGGTCCATATGGGAAGTAATTATCATTTGCCAGTTGTCATCCTATATGGGTGTCCCCAAGTCTGTTTCCCATTTAGACTTAGTTTTCTCCGATAAGTCTGGGAAAACCACCCTATCTAGTTTAGTTGCCCCACCTACCAATCCCCTTTCTTGCCTCTTGACTCTGCAGATTTCCTGTTCCACTGATGTTAAGGGGGAGTTTTCCATCGCTGTTCTGTTTGAGCTGCTACAGTAACTTCTTACTTGAAGATATCTGTAAAAGTGTGAAGCTGGCAACCCTAAACTCTCCTTAATTGTTTCAAAGGGGTACACGAAGAAAAAGAATCAGCATTTATATAGCACTTTTCATATACAGAATTATCCCAAAGCGCTTTACAAGCAGTGCTAGGCTGGTAGTGAAGTGACTGAATGTGTACTGGTGGGCATATCACACATCATTACCCACACACAGCCTGGACAATTGCATGAACCGGTTTATGGAGAAGGGAATGTTGGCCAGGACACTGGGAATGTCCCCTACTCTTTGTGAAGAGTGCCCTGGGTTCTTGTACTTCTACCTGGACATCCACCAGGACAGCACCAGGATGGGTAGAAGGGACCTCAGTTTAACATCTCATCCGAAGGACGTCACACCCCAGTAGTACAGCATCCCCTTAAAACTGCACTCGGATGCCAGCGTTTTAGGTGCAAGTCCAGTCCCGGTGTGAGACAAGAACCCATGACCTTCTGGTCTGCTTTTCTTAGTGAGATGGTCACCTATGCATCTTATGCCCCTTGCCTCCCACACCCCAAAGCCTAATAGGAATTCTGGGTTCCGCACCACTGGGACCAGAAGGGTCTGATCTTTCTCTGCCCCTCGCCATCTTTTAATTGCTTCACAAGCCTCTAACACCGCTTTAACTAGGGGGATCAGGTAAGGGAGTTGTTTATACGCCCTGTATCCATCCTTAGATAAATATGAGGTTATCTGTCCATGACGACCCTCCTCCTCCAGTTCAACCCAGGTAGCAGCCTCCCCTGCCCCCTTTTTTTTTTACCCAAGTATGAATATACTGGTATTGCACTGCCAAGAAATAGCCCCTCAGATCTGGAACATCCAGACCTCCCCTTTCTCTGGTTGCCTTCAACCTTTCAAGTCTCATCCTAGACCTTTTCCCCTGCCATATAAAATCTGCAAAGCCCTTTTCAAGCCTCTTTATATCTCGGGGGAGTTTGGCAAACCGGAACCATTTGCATGTTGTATAAAAAAAAAAAAAAAAACACCCTTGAGATCAGGTGAGCCCTCCATTTGCTATGATCTACTAGAATGGTGTCAAACAGGGGAGTATAATTCAGCCCATATAACTTATTAATATCTTTTCCTACCTTAATTCTCAAATAAATAAAATTATTTTTCACCCATTTTAGCCCCCAAGTATTTTAACATGGCCTTTTTGAGACCCTACCTCATGAAAAATTGCAGTGAAATTTTGCAAATCTGTGCTGAAAGGTGATTTTGCAGTTGCTGCACAAACTCACCTTTCTGGCAGGATTTAAAAATGTTCTGCACCTTCGTGAGAACCAGACCCAAGCAGGATGATCCTTTTGTAGATGATGTTACTTTCTGTGACAAGAAGCAGTCCTCAATCACAGTAGCTGCAGAAAGACATTCCCTATTTTTTCTTGTGCTGAACTATTAGGCCAGTCCATGTCTGGGTTGTTGGAAGTTTTTCCAGTAGCTGTACTGAACCTACTTTTTTTTTCTTTTTTTTTAACTGGAACTTGATTAATTTTCAGATAAACAGAAAAGGCAAAACAATTGTTGCAGACACCATAGATACATAGCAAATATATTCTCAATAGTCTACAAACTACAATAAAGTCACTCCAGAGCAAAGATTAGAAAACTGGTATCAGTACCAAACACGAAACAGTCCACTATGTTATATCAAAGACTGGAAAACAAGTATCGGTACCAAACCGGAAACTTGTCTATTGTGTTATATCAGATAACTATCATCTAAAGTTGAGACACATATTGATTATCTTAGTCCATGGCGTATAAAATCCAGCTTTGCCATTGGTGAGCCCTCATATCCCAAGTTAATTTTTCCTGTTTATAAACAGAGCTCACTGCTATCATCCATTGTTGTGAAGTCGGGACTTGTGGCTGTAACCACAGTCAGATTATAGTTTTCTTGGCCATTACGAAGATGAATTGACCCACTGAATGACAGTTTATTTGTGTCCCTTGAGGGGGGAAGGATAGCAGTATCAGATACCCAAGCAGGGTCAACAAGTAGTAGTTTGAATTGCTGGCAGAGATCTTGACCAAATGGGGTCAAGATTGGGCAACTCAGAAAAAATGGATGTTGTCAGTGGCCACTGTCCCACATTTACACCAGCAAAACCCATATGTTGGTCCAAGGTATTTGGCTTTTATGTGGGGCGTACAAAAGTATCTCATTTGGCACTTCCAATACAAATTCCCCAACACTGTGGAGGCCATTATTTTTTAAGGAGGGTATGACATATTTTATCCATATGCTGTAGTCACTGGAAATACCTGAAGAACAGCAACATAAGAACTTATCATAACAGTAGATCTTTGAGGGGCTCTCAGTCATCAGGTCACACCATAGGAACTTCACTGTTGGTGAAGCAGGATCCACACGGAAGATTTTCCAGCAGTACAACAGGGGCCACCCCTGACAATGTCATCAATCCTATAAAGGTGTCAGCAGCCCAGCTCCCTCTTCGTCTTTTTTCCCTCAGAGACTAAGGGAGCAATCCTGTGCCATGGGGGACCAAGGAGAGAGAGGTGCTAAGACCTAAATAAAAGGCTGGATACACCAGATAACCAGTCTGAGACAAAAACCCCAAATAGGGGGATGGTGGGAGGGAAGGCTGGCCTGATAACTGAGATCCCCTTGAAGATAGAACAGTTACATAAGAACTTACGGTAACAGTAGATCTTCAAGGGGATCTCAGTCATCAGGTTACACCATAGGAACAAGTCCCAGGCAGTTACAAGTGCAGTCTGGGTAGTAGGAAAACCGAGGCCTAAGACAGAAGGCCCTGAAGGACGGTCCAGCCAAAGCCTGCTTGGGCTGTAGAAGCCATGTCCAGACTGTAGTGCTTGGTAGAAGTATGGATGGTACTCCAAGTGCCAGCAGCACAAGTGTCAGCGGCTGAGCCCCCCTTGAAACAGGCCACAGAGGTAGCCATGCCCCTTGTGGAGTGGGCTTTCACCACCCCTGGCAATTCTTTGCCATGCTTGTTGTAGCAAAACACAATGCAGTGGGCCAGCCATTTGGACAGACATGTTTGGAAACCTGAATACCCTCTCATCCTGGGGCAAAAGAAACACAAAGCTGCTTTGTCTTTATGCAGTCCTTAGTTCAGAGCAGATACTTCAAAATTCTGTGCAAATCCAAAGTATGAAGCAGTGCTTACCCTGGATTGGCACGCTCTGGAAAATATACATGGAGGTGGCTAGATTGGTTCAGGGTAAACTCAGACACCACCTTAGGAAGAAACTTAGAATTTGTGCACAAAGACACCCTGTCTCTGTGAAAAATCAAGTAAGGCTCCTCACATGAGAGCGTGCAGCTCAGAAATCCTTTGAGCAGAAGTAATAGCAACCAAAAAATGAAAATTATGTACCTACCATAATTCTTGATCTTCTCTTGTATCTTCACCATTCATTACTGCTGAGTGTAAGCCAGAGGCGCGCAGCCGCCACAGGAGTGTTTTTTTTTTTGGAGAGAAGTCGACACCGATGGTGCTGCCTTCAAGAACGACGCACTACGTGGTGCACAAAGGGCAGCCGTTAGGTGCTGCAGACTCCTCCTCCATCCCAGTTCTGTAAGCCAGAGAGGCAAAATAAGGATAAGAAAAGGAGAGCGAGGCAAGAAAGCCGAGGGATAGGTAAAAAAAAAATATATAAACTGAAAAAGGAATAAGTCGATAGAGGACAGGAAAGGGAAGAACCCTACTCTAAGGGACCGCAGAGCCTCACTCCTGGGGCGGCTCTGAGGGAGGAACAGGTAAGGGAGAGGAAGGAGGAGGAGGAGTAGGAGACAATTCTGCCAAGTTGTGAGTTAATTGGGGCAAGGGAGCAAGGATCCCATCAAGCAGAAACTGGCCTAAGAAGGTTCAAGCAAACCTTTTGGACAGTTTGAACACAAAAGGCAGACTTTCTACACCTCCTGCCATCCCCAACCCCTTACTCTAGCTGAGAGCTCACAGATTGCCAAGGCAGATAATCTGTTCCAGAGGGAGAACGCTCAACTAGGATAGGGGAAAGGACCCCACAAGCACATTATGATGTGCCAAAACCGGTGTGGGGGGGTATTTGAAGCCCTATAGAGGGCACCCCTTTGGGAAGGCGGACAAGACAGAGTAGGAAACTCATTCTGACTCCCTGGGAGGCAGAGGCAGTAATCAGATCACCAGTTCAAGGGCAATTTGAATGCTAGAACAGAGATAGACTAGCACAGACTGGCGTAAACAGGACAAGATCCAGAGATGCCAGTGGGATCCTAGACCAAAGGAACAGGACCATTTAAGGAGAAGCTCTGTTACCTGGTGATTGAGCAACATGGCCTAAGAAGGTGCCAACAGGTCACCTTCAAGAGCAATCAGAAAGAGTTCCCTCAGGAGAAAGACAAATCCTACTCGTTCCCCTCCCTTTCTAGACTTATGCTATCTGTTCTGAGAGAAGAACGGAAGACCCAAGTTTTATGGATTTAGGCTCCAAGGCCATGAGGAGAAGGGGAGGAGGAATGAGCAGGGTGGAGGGGATGCCCAAGAAGGAGGCCCATGAGGGGAAGGTGGGAGGGATTCTGTAATGAATGATGAAGATACAAGAGAAGATCAAGAATTACGGTAGGTACATAATTTTCATATCTTCCCTTGTCAGTCTTCACCATTCATTACTGCTTGGTGAGTGCCAAGCCCCCCCGGAGGGAGACTAGAATAACCCTGAGGGAACAAGACCCTCAGCCTCCTTCTGGTGAGAAACAGGAAGAAGAGACCCTGGCTGTACTAGACTGGAAGCCTAAGGCCGAGGAGAGCTAGGAGGTGTCCCCTGAAGATGAGGGGACGGAGGAAGCCCCTGCAGAAGCTTCCTAGCCCTGGAAGAAAAGAGGCGGGTCCCTCGGAAGGTGGAGCGAATCACCCTATGCCGGGCCAGGGGTGACAACCTTGCGAAACGAAGCCATGCCATTCGCCTAATGCAGATCACTGTCCCCGCAAGCCTGGAAGCCACCTCATTGGTATCATAGGATGCCCTTGCTTGGTGCCTTGCCAGTTCCAGGCCTATAGCAGAGAGGGCAATGGCCTGTCTAGATTGCTCCAAATCAGGCATTGATGCTAGAAGTTGAGAGAGCATCGACCACAAGTGCCTGTTACAGGCAGCATGGTGTGCCTGATGTGATGCAATGCACAGCATCACGTGAGAAGAAAACACTCTTCACCCCCACCGGTCAAATTGTAGGGAATCTGAGTCCGGTGGTCGGTCGTGCGGCAGGTGGTGGCGCCCGGAAGGAGTCTTCAGAAACACCAATCCCGAGGGCGGGTTGGGAAGAGAACCTAGGGACTCAGATGGAGCACAGTACCTCCTACTGCAGTCTGCCAGGGCTGGGTTAGGGTTGCTGGAGACTGCCAGGTGTGGATAGATGCCTCCTGGAAAGGAATAGGCCAGGATGGTACCACCAAATGCTGGGCACCATATTCACAGAGGAATTCATGTCTCTCCCATTCAGTATTGTCACGTCTGACATAGGAGATACGGAGATCCGCAACCATCCTCGAAAGGAAGCGCTGATAATCAGTGAAATCAGTGTTGGAAGAAGGGTGAGCAGAGGGTTCATGTCCCTCCTAGGAGGATGGGGAACTTGAATGTTCACATGACTCCTGCGGTGGAGGGGACAGGCAAAATACCCGCTCATGCATGTATCTAACATATGACGGGAAGGCCGCCACAGTGCCTCTGAATGTCTCCCAGGATAATGGTCCCGTAGGACCAACATGGCCTGGAAGAGTGGGCGGTGGCTGCAGAGGAATGGGAGAGGGGTGCCTACAAGGAGGCGGCTGTCCTCTGCCAGGGCTCTGAAATCCAGGGAACGGAGCCCGAGCTGGTGGGGTCCCTGAAATCAAACCAGGTCGCAAGACGGAACCCTGGGGATGCGAACTCTGGAAGAGCCCAACCAGGGACTCTCCCCTGTGACGCTCCTGGGGCTGCATGGGTCCAGAAGGGCAACTCATGGTGGCGCCACCGAAAGGGTCCCCCAAGCCCAAGAAAGAGAGAGAGGCGGGTTTCAGTGCTACAGCTCCGTCCTGCACCCCGAGGGGTGGCAGGGGGGTGCCAACGCCCCTCACCCCAACCTCTCAACCCCTCAGACTTAGAGGACGCCCTCATCCTTGACTCCAGCAACAGGGTCCGTCGTTCCTGAAACCTCCCGAGGGGTGCCCCCGAAGACAGGACCTCCAATCCACCCCGAGAAGGCACAGCAGCACCAGGGCTGACAGCTGCCACAGCCCTCTCTGGGGGGACAGCCCCCTTCCCAATCCCCAAACCACCCTCCCCCATAGACTCCAGGCCACCCCCAGCCTGGGAGTCCTCAGAGGAAGATTGCTGTGGGGACTCAGGAATGGCGGCGCTGGGTTGCCTGACACTGTGCCTCACAGAGAACTCTGACTCCGAAGAATTGGGGTGCAAAACCGGGTCCACGTCCGAATCGTCTGCTTCCGGAGAAGAGTTAACCAGAAGGACCTCGATGCTGGCAACCCCAAGAGTGCACTGGGGAAGCAGCGCAGTGAATGGCGCCGGTGTCGCTCGGGGTGCCAGTCGCTCCCAGTGCCTCGCCCATGGCTCCTAGACCCGGTCCTGACCCACCAACAACCCTGGTCAAATCCCCGGCCCCATGCGCAGCCCCGGAATCCAACACGGCACCACCAGCAGCGTCAACCAGATGAACAGTGCCGTGCTGGGACAAAACCCCAAACCCAGTGCCGCAAACGGCGCCGGGATCCGAGATGGTGCCGGCAGGTGGTGTCGAGGGTCCACCAGTGCCTGGCCCAGCAACCGTGGGCCACGACACTGGGGGAGTCTGCACCTCCGAAGAGGTGACTGCCAACGCGGTGTCTCCGACGTGACCCGGGAGGGGCCACGACGTTCCTCAGACACCGCGAAAGACGCGTCCTCCTCGGCAAGGCTTGAAGATGAGAAGGCCGCCTCCTCACCGGACCATATAGGCCTGGGAGGGGACATGGAGGAAGGGCCTAAGGTCCTGGCCTAGGAAACCTGAGACCAACGCTGTCCTCCAAAAGTCAGCGGGGCCTTGCCGACTTTAAATGCATGGACTTTGAGAACACGGCGGTCCATCGAGAAGTAGGCGTCGCATCTATCCATGTCATGGTTGGGTCCCAGGCACCGAAGGCAGACATCATGCTGGTCCATCATGGAGAAATGCCGGCCACAGGAGCACCGATGCATGGGGGCATGGCCCCGCTTTGGGCTTACGCTTGGCTCCCGAAACAGACATGATGCGAAACAGTTAATAAAACACAGAAAGGCTTCCGGCACCATCGAATAAAAAAAATGAAACGGTCTTACCAGTTTTCAGCGGTGTCGGGAAGTCAAACAGGATGAAGGAGTGGAGAGGGTGTTGAAAAGATGACAAAAAGGCCTAATGGCACAGAAATGAACTGTTTAACTCGCGTAGCAGGTGTATTCTTGACCGCGGGAGAAACAAAACTGGGATGGAGGAGGAGTCTGCGGTGCCTAACTGCCGATCCTCGCTGATGCCAGCCAGTAATCACTCTGGGTGGGCCATCAGCATCAACTCCTCTCAAAAAAAAAAAAAAAAAAACTCTCCCATAGTCGGTGCGCACCTCTGGCTTACACCCAGCAGTAGTGAATGGTGAAGACTGACAAGGGAAGATCAACGCTTTCCAAGTAAGAAAGTGTAGCACGCAAGACGCAGTTGGTTTATTAGGAGACAGGGTCAGTTTCTCCAAAACAAAATTTAAGTCCCAAGCCAGGACATGGGTATGGATTGGAGGTTTCAGGTGCAGGATGCCCCTGAGAAAAGTATGGGACACATCTCGCTGAGCCACAGTATGACCATCCATGAGCTCATGAAAGGCAGAGATAGCCAAAAGGTACACCTTGAGGGAGGAGTACTGGAGGCCTGAGTCCAACAGGGAGATCTTTAATCCTGAATCTGGCCTTACCTGATGGTTAAAAGGATCCAGATAACGTTTGGCAGCCTATATGGCAAACCTCTTTCACTTTGTGGCATATGTGGCCCTAGTGGAGGAGTTCCAAGCCATCACAAAGATGCCAGCCACCTTCTGAGAGACCCCAAATCGGGCAATGGCTATGTCGTTAGGAGCCAGGCATGCAGACGAAGGGATCTGAGGTTCGGATGGACCAGGGTCACCTGAGTCTGCATCAGCAGATCTCTGCAGAGGGGCAGAGGTACTGGAGGGTCCTCTGCTAACTGTCATAGTAATGGAAACCATATTTGCCGTGGACCAGGATCATGCTGGCCTCCTCCATCTAAAGTTTGATCATCACCCTCTGAATCAGGAGAAATAGAGGAAAGGCGTTAAAGAACCTCCCGCTCCAGGAGAGGGACAATGCGCAGAAAACTCCAGGCCCTGGATCTAGCAAACTAAATTTTCACAGTTTTGTGTTGCGTGGGGACGCAAAAAGGTCCAACTCTGGATGAACCCATCTGTCGAACAGATCTTCTGTGATGGATTACAGAAGTTCCCATTCATGCATCCTGGATTGAGCACGGCTGAATCTGTCTGCCAGGGTGTTCAGTACACCTGGGATGTGGACTGCCGAGAGGTCCAGGCCATGGTCCAGTGCCCAGTACCAGACTCTTGTGGCCTCCCTGCACAGGGGGTATGAATGCATGCCCCCTCCCACTTGTTGATGTAGAAGACAACACTGAGGTTGTCTGACTGAATCAACAGCTGACCCGAAAGGAGGTGATCCTGAAAAGCCTGCATGGCATACAGGACCGCCCGCATCTTGAGGACCTTTATACAGAGAGAAGTCTCAATCTGGGACCATGTCCCCTGAGTCTGGAAGGGACTCATGTATGCACCCCAGCCCAGGCCGGAGACATCCATAGTGAGAATCTGCTGGGGAGAGGAGATCAGGAATGGGACCCCTCTTAACAGGTTGTGGGGTTCCATCCACCACTGGAGCACCTTGCGGACCAGAGAGGAGACAAGCACTAGCTGCTCCAGATTGTCCGTGCATTGCTCCCACTGCACCCAGAGGGTCCACTGGAGCACATGCATGTGCAGCCTGGCTAAGGGGACCATGGCAGTGGCCGCAGCCATGAGAGCTAGTAGCCTCAAGTACACCCTTGCAGAAACATAACTGCTCTGGGCCACCTCCTGAGCCTGGAAAATGAGGCAGTCCACCTTAACTTAAGGCAGGAAGGCCCTGCCCTGAGTTCAGGACTGCCCCTATATACTACAGCCTCTGGGATGGGATCAAAATGGACTTGGCAGTTTGACAGTGATGCCCAGGGAGTGGAATAGCTGGAGGGTCCTCTCCAGGGTCTGGAGGTGCTGATCTTGGGATGGTGCTTTGAGAAGCAAGTCGTCCAGATAGGGGAAGGCATACAGACATTCTCTTTGAAGGGCAGCGTCTAGTGCTGCTAAGCATTTTGTAAAGACCCATGATACAGAGGATAAGTCAAAGGGCACGACTCCGAATTGATAATGTTCACCCTGAAAAAGAAACTGGAGAAATCACCTGTGCGGAGGATAAACCGAGATATGCAGGTAAGCATCCTGCATATCCAGGGAGCACAGCCAGTTGCCCAACTTGAGCAGGGGCAGTAGACCTGGAAGAGTGACCATGCAGAATTTTTTGTACTGGATAAAAGATTAAGGTCTTTGAGATCTAGAATAGGCCTCAGATCTCTGGTTCTTTTGGGGACCAGAAAGAACCTGGAATAGAATCCCCTGTTTTTCTGCCATCTGGGCACTGGCTTGATGACCCTCTTCTGCAGCAGGCACTGTACCTCCTCCCACAGAACCATTGCATGGCCCAGAGGGCAGGTGGAGGGTATCGGGGAAGTCTTTGGAAGCTGTTCTACAAGCTCCAGAGTGTGATTCTGTTCTATAATCTGAAGAAGCCAATCATCTGAAGTTATGGTTCTCCATTGATTGAGATGGAGGGAGAACTGACCTCTGACCACCACCTCTTGGTCAGGGACCGGAAGAGGGGAGTCTGGCAAGGAGTCAGACGGAGACAGATCCAGCCGCTGGGGCTGATCCGTTGCCTCTGGATTGTTTCTTGGTAGGACCCATGGAGGAGGTAAGCAAGGCAGAAAAGGCCTCCTGTTTGCCCTGGGGACAGGAGCCCACACTGAACTTATGGGACACTTTGCGACAGGATGTGAGCCGTCTGCTCATGGGCTGGGTATGGTGGAGCAAATGTACAGATTTAATAGCCCTACCAGAGGCCTGTAAGTCATTAATAATGTCCTACACATCTGGCCCGAAGAGCATTGAGCCATTGAGGGGGGGCATTCAGCACCTTCTGTTGGACATTGGCAGGGAAGAACGAGACCCTTAGCCAGGTGTGCCTACCAAGGCGAACACCTGTGGCAGTAGCCCTGGCAACAGTATCATAAATGTTATACAAGGCCCTAAGGAGGTGTTTACTAATATCCTCAATGGCCCATATGCACTTGACAACTTCCTGTTGATGAGAACACTCTGGGAGGGCTTGAGCAGCCGCCTTGCCCTTCTTCCAGATGGTGTTCTGGTACTTGACCATATGGGATATAAATAATTAACAATCCGAAGTTCCAAGGTGGAGGAGGCATAAACCCTCTTTCCCCAAAGGTTGATCCGTCTGGATTCCTTGTCAGTGTATTTATTTATTTTTTTATTTAGTTGTTCAACCAGGAGTAGTACACTAAGCTGAAAGCTTTTTTACAAGAGCGGCCTGGGAGCACAGGGAAGTTAAGTGACTTGCTCAGGGTCACACAGTATGCAAGTGGAAGCTGTGGGATTCAAACTCAGGTCTGGTCTGCTGGATGTCACCAGATTTGCAGCTCAGAGCCTTAAACCATTGCGCTATACTGCCTCTCTGTGTGTGTGGTGGGAGCTAAGGTGCTTGGGCACCTTGAACCTATCCTGTGCCACTATGATGACTGCAGAGTTGGTCTCAGGTTGGGCAGCATAATAAGGCAGGCCCTAAGCAGCATTATAGTCTATATGCCCTACAAGGCATGGCAGGAACCATGTCTGGGTGGTGCCACGCTGCAGTAGTGGCACTCCTTATAGCTGGTAGAATAGGAGAAATGACCTTAGGAGGAGATTCTGGGATCTCCAAGAAGTCCACAAGGTCTCTCCCCGGTAGCATCTTCTTCCTCATTATGGAAGCCCATAGCTATGGACAGCTGCTTCTTGACATTGAAAAAGGTAGGATGTTCAGGAGGGGACTTGGGAATATGTTTAACAGAGTCCTTGCTCACTGAAGAAGCAGTGCATGTATCTGAGGAAAGAGGTTCCTCCTCCTTTTCCCAGAGCACCCTACTCCAACTGATCTGTACTGAGACCATTCAACCATGTCTCACCAAGCGCATGCTTCCCCCTTTGCACCCTGGTGTGCACGAAACCTAGGCATCCCTCCCCCTAACAGGGGGCACTTCTTGCCATGATCTACTCACTGACCCTCCTTTGGGTGGATAGGCTCACTACCCAGGCCACCTAGAACCAGGGGGCAATCTGCATAGTGATCCGCCCCCTCACTATTTCCACAATAGTTACCCCATCTCAAACAGGCCTACTCTCTCTACTCTGCATGAGATGGTAAAAAAGGGGGTATGCTACGACCAGTTGTACTTTATGGGCAGGATGTATCGAAGGAACCTCATCACCTTTCCCAGCGCCAAACTACTCAGCCTAGTTGCAGCGCTACTACTCCTGGCAGGAGATATTCAACCCAACCCTGGCCCCAATACCACCAATATCTCGGTGGCATCCCCTCAGGACCCTCACTGAGTGTCTGCAAAGGGTCTGAAGATAGCACATATGAATATGTGTAGCCTCAGTCCCAAAATACACGAAATCCAAACCTGGCTGGACCTCTACAAACCTGATGTCCTAGCCTTCTCAGAAACCTGGCTAAAAGCCCATATTCTTGGTCATGAGATACAAGCACTGGGCTATAGCATCTATTGCAAGGACAGGGAATCCAAAAAAGGAGGTGGGGTGCTAATCTGTACAAAGATCGACCTCACCATGTCACTCCTAACCCTGCAGGAAAATCTCCTTGCTGAGGCACGGCTATATTCATCAGCTAACCCTTGGACACACCAAGCAACTAACCATAGGCTGTGTGACCACCCACCTAAGTCTGCTGTCCAGTCTCTTGAAGCCATCAGCTACTCTGGCCAAGAGGTAGCTACGGAGCTACTCATGTGGCGACTTCAACCCTCAACTGGGCCCAGGACCCTGGCCATGCCTCGATGTCTCTGACCCAGGAAGCAGGTCTGACGCAGGTCATCTCTTAACCAACCAGACTGAATTACAAAACTGGGAATCACACCACCCTGGATTGGGCCCTGGTGTCAAACCCTGCAAACATCCAGAGCGCTGGAATAATGGCAGACTCCTTGAGTGACCATTCCCTGATATTCTGTATATGGAAGAACAGAGCACCCAAGTCCAGCCAAGAATCCTTACTGCCCGAGACTACACCAACTTCTCGGAAGTGCAATTCAATCACTACCTAGGCAGCCGGGACTGGAGCCCCATAACGCTCCTCCCAATGCTGGCTGAAGCCTTGCAATACTTTCAGGACCTACCAGGCACAGCTGCCAACCCTCTCTACCCAGTGAAGAGTATGAGAGCCAAAGGCAGCTGTTACAAGTGGATCTCTCCATCCCTCAAATCCCTAATGACAACTCAGGACAAAGTCTGGAAGAAATTCAAGCTCTCCTCTCTCCCTGCAGACCTATTGGAATACAAAGTACTAAGAAACAAAGCCAAGAGAGGCATTAAACTTGCTAAGAGAGAGAGTACATCACACACCTCCAGAAAACTAGCTTA
Source organism: Neoceratodus forsteri (assembly GCA_016271365.2). Classification (NCBI taxonomy): domain Eukaryota; kingdom Metazoa; phylum Chordata; order Ceratodontiformes; family Ceratodontidae; genus Neoceratodus; species Neoceratodus forsteri. Next base: position 766,950,153 of record CM057450.1, on the reverse strand, counting down.
GGCAACCCTAAGCAATTCTGGAATCATGTTAATGACCTGATCAAGGGCAACAAAAAGTTGGTACCCAGCCCTATGGAGGTCAACGGTCAGCTTACTAGTGACTCTGCCCTAATATCGGCTGCCCTCGACAACCACTTCACTGATCTGGGGGCCTACAAGGCCGGCCAATCGCCCCTGACCTCGGGCCTAACCACAACCAAAGCGACATGCTTCGGACGACCCTCCTTCCACCTGAGACTGGTAAAGCGCACTGAGGTCCTAACCCTCCTAAAGGCGCTGAAACCCAAAGGGTCAGGGAGACCAGATGAGATCAACCCTTGGCTACTCAAGGCTGGAGCCACCTCCTTATCCAGGCCTTTAACCATGCTCCTTAACAGATCGCTAAGGGAAGGAGCAGTCCCTGAACAGTGGAAACAGGCCAGTGTAGTCCCTGTCCACAAAGGTAGACCCAGGGACAAACTAACCAATTACAGGCCTATCTCTCTTCTCTGCACACTAGCCAAAATGCAAGAAAGGCTAATCTACAACCAACTCCGGGAATACTTGGAAGCTCACCAGCTCCTTGCCCCCTCCCAACATGGATTCAGACCAAACCATGGTACTGATAGTGCCCTCATTAACTTCTCTGACAAAGTGCTCAGCGCTATGGACAAAGGGATACCCACAGGCGCAGTCTTCATAGACTTGTCCAAGGCATTTGACCTTGTAGACCACAACCTTCTGCTACTGAAGCTGCACAACATTGGACTAGACCCCCATGCCCTCAAGTGGTTTGGGAGTTACTTATCAGGCCGGACACAGAGGGTCACCTGGAAGGGGGCCATGTCAGGGCCACTACCACTAAAACAGGGAGTACCTCAAGGCTCAATACTAGGCCCCCTCCTATTCTCACTATTTACAAATGAACTAAGTACCTACTGTGGGGAGAGCTCGGTTGTACAGTACGTTGATGACACTGTCATCTACCGACCCTTGAGCGATGTAGCTGTCCTCGGTCCCCTCCTCCAAAAGGACCTCACATCCCTAGAGACATGGCTGTGCGAGAACAGAATGGTACTTAACGCGGACAAAACCAAGGCAATACTGTTCGGACCAAGATCCTTGGAAACTGACAGGTCCTCATCCCTGCAACTTACCACACTCTCTGGCAAATGCATAAAGTAGTCCCTCCCTAAAATACTTAGGCTAACTCTAGATCAGTCAATCACCTATAAAGACCACGTTGACCAGGTCACCAGGACCCTACACCGCAAACTCGGAACCTTGTACCGTCTCAAGGACCAGCTCATCCCTGAGGCCAGGCTCTCCATTGCGACAAGTGTCCTGCTCCCTACCCTGACCTATGCAGCCCCGATTATACAGGACATGGCAAAGCAGAAAGTATCCAGGATGCAAATCCTATGCAACAAAATAGCTCAGTTCGCTACCCCAGACCACCCGGGGACGTCACCACTATGACACTCTGGCCCAACTCAGTGGCCCACACTGGCCACTCGACCACAACAACCATTGCTCGTCCAGGCCTACAAGCTACTCAAACCCCCAGCTCCTCCAAGCATAGCAGGAACCATAGCTATTAAACACAACCCTAAGAACCTAAGGACATCAGAACGAACACTACTTGAAGCCCCCAGAGTTTGGACCAATGCTGGCGGCAGATCCTTCTCTTGGCAAGCCCCTAGCCTATGGAATAAGCTCCCTCACCTGGTCCAGGACGCCTCCTCACTTACGAGTTTCCGCACTAGGCTCAAGGCCCACATGCTGGACACAAGTGCATGCCACTGCCACGGCTCGTAAGGTACCCCCTTACATCTCTATATCAAAGCCCCTAAGGTGGGTCTACCTTGGACCTCCTAGTAGTCTTAGGACACCTAGGGACCAGTGCTACCTCATGCTAATTGCTATGCCAAGTACTATCAAGACAGAACTGTGTCATGATGATAACCATGTTTGAAAACCACTGTCTGTAACTACCTTATGCTTCCACAACCTATGCAATCAAATGTTGTCTCCTTTGTATCATATCTTGTATTGTATTGTTATCCTGGGTCACCCCTGAAAAAGGGACCTTCGGGGCTCAGTGGGCCTACCCGGTCACCAAAATTTAATAAATAAATACATAAATAAAAATCTATTTATATATTGTAATGCACAATGTTGAGCAGAAAATGTTATATGTTCCATTTCCTAAATTTGCGAACAATTTGAATCCATTCCCCTAAATCTGGGGGGGTCTGCTTGTGGCCATCGCCTCGTAGTGGCCTTCAATGATGCTGCCATCAAAATGTTCCATAGGTATCTAGCTTCCTTGCCCTTTAACCCCTCTGTTTCCAAACCCAATACCAGCTGCTCCAGCCGTACATCCTCAGCCTCCCCAAAAATGGTCTGTAAATGTCGAATCACCTCTGACCAATAGATTCGAATCGGAGGGCATTGCCACAGAATATGAGTTTTCTCCACATCTCCTTCAGCAGGCCGCAATTCTATTGGAGGAAAATTTAGCCTGAGTTTTAGGGACCAGGAAAAAACTAACCCTAATCTTCCATAGAAATTCATGCCAATTTGGCGAGGACATTGCAATCCATGTCGCCAACCAGAATATATCCGAAGTATCCTGTTCAAATTAAGACTCACAACTCTTCCTCTCACCTAGACTGCAATGCTTGTGTATTGTATCCCAAATCCTGCATGTAATTAGTATATAAAAGGGAGATGGCTCCCCTGCCGGAGGGGGAGGTTAAGATTTTTTCAAATGGGGGAGGGGAGTCCTGTACATGGACAGCTGCAGGTTTATTAAGATTAATGTGTATGTAATTCTGGATTTGGTAATACCTAAGTCTGTCCGAAGAACTTAAGTTGAATTTACGGGCAGCCGCCTCAAATGACATCGGAGCGCCTCCCTGCATAATCTGCCAGGGTGCACGGAGTCCCAACCCCATTTGCTTTTTAAACCATGGGTCTATTCTAGCTGGCTGGAAATATTCGTCTCAGGCCCACTAAACATATCTCAATAAGTTCTGCTTGGTTGGGCCCCGAAGGGTCCTTCGCCACCAGCCCTCCAAAGCCACACCTACAGCCATGGGAAGAGATTTTCTCTCCTGATCTCTCAGAGGAGCGGTGAATGGATGAGCCTGCAGTGGGGTATCCCCGACCAGATGAGTTTCAATCATTTTCCAGTGGGAGATGAAATCTGGGTTTGCCACAGCAAGGTAATTTTCATCTGTGTGGCTATCCAGTACCCGGGTAAATATGGGACAGCCAGGCCTCCTTTTTTCTTAGGTAGGTATATGATTTGTCACTTCACCCGAGGCCTAGTGGGACCCCATATGTAGGCTATTAGCTTCCTTTGCCGTCTAATCAAAATTTGATGGGATATCAAATGGGAGACTCTGAAATAAATATAAAAATCTTGGTATTGTGTTCATTTTTTGTGGCCCGAGTCCTTAAGTGCAGTGGCAGGGGGAGCAAGGCTCATCTCTTATAATCCTTCAGAACTTCCTTTACGAGACCTGTCTAATTATCTTGAAAAAGAGTATCAGGAATTGTAGCCAAGTTCACCTCCAGATATTTCAACCTGGGCAAGTCCCATCTCATCTGGTATTGTCTCTGCACCTGGGGGGAAGCTTGATATGAAAAAGTTAAGACCTCTGTTTTTGTGGTATTTAAAGACTATCCGGAAAGTTCCAAAAAGATTTCTATCTGCCGGAAGATTTCCACCGAGGATGACTCTGGCTTACCAAGAAAAAGTAAAATATCATTGGCGTATAACCCCAGTTTACGTTCTACCCCCCCCCCCAAAAAAAACTCCCTTTATTCCCAGGTTAAGCCTAATGGCCTGTGCCAAAGGTTCTATAAAAAGGGCAAATAAAAGGGGGGAGGGGGGCAACCTTGTCTAGTGCCCCGTTCTAATTGAAACGGTTTCTCTACGTGACCGTTTAAGTGAATACTTCCTTTAGGATTGGTATACAGACGGGGAAATCAAGCGGCAAAATATATCTGGGAAACCAAAGTCGGCCAGGGACACCTGTAGAAAAGGTCACAAGACTTTATCGGATGCCTTTTTGGCGTCTAGGCTCATCACCAGGGCTGGCTGTTTTGATTTGGACAGGTGTTCTATAATATTTACCACCCTTCATATGTTGTCTTGGGCCTGATGACCATGAACAAAACCTGTTCGGTTCCATATGAATAAGTTGTGGAACAACAAACTCCAGTTGCCTGGTGATGATGCCAGTAAGGATTTTATAATCCGTTTTTAAAATTGAAATAGGCCTATAGGAGGCACATAATTGGGGGTCCCTGGCCGGCTTGGAGTCACCGCCTGTGTCCATGATGGGGCTGCCACTCCCTCATCCTATAAAAGGGAATTATAAGCCCGACCCAATATGGGGACAACCTGATCACAAAACATTTTATAAAATTCCACCGGGTAACCATCTGTCCCCGGGCACTTTCCTGTTTTAAGACAGCTTATTTCAGACCTAATCGCCGACCCCCAGACTGGGGCTATAAGTCTTGTTGCATCCTCTTGTGTGACCTTGAGAAGATTCAGGGTTCGCAGGAATCGTTGGATATGAATTACATCTGGGGAGGAGGGGGCCTGCTGCATATAATCTTTGTAATGTTTAGTAAACGCTTCAGCAATAGCTGGTGTAGTAACTAGCGGATTCTTTGTAGTTGGGTGAATTATTCTATTTATTGTGGCATTAGCCTGCCACTGCCTCAGTCGACTTGCTAACAGTCGGAGGGCTCTAGGGCCACCCTCAAAATATCTCTGCCAGAGGTATAAAAGATTTTGTTCCACCTGGTAATCTAAAATAGAATTGAGCTCCTGTTTGAGGTGCTGCAGGGTTTTGGCCGTTTGAACTGTGTAATGAGTTTTTAATCTAGCTTCTAAATCTTGGATTTGTATTAGGAGCATATTCTTCTTGGCCTCTCTCTCCCTTTTAAAGTGTGCAGCTAAGGCAATTAATTTGCCTCGTATGACCACTTTTACTGTATCCCACAAAATCGTGGAAGAGGTCTCTGGGGTATCATTAAATGCCAAAGTTTCTGAAATCATTTGTTTTACTGATTCCTGAACCTCCTCCTTCTGCAGTATGGAAAGATTAAGGCGCCACAAGGTGTTTTTCTGGGTATGCCCCAAACATATCTGCATAAGAAGGGGTGCATGGTCTGACAAAAGTATTTCACCTATATTTACCTTCCTCAGCAGTGCCACATGTTCCCTAGGGACAAATATGTAGTCTATTCGGAGTATACCTTGTGCACTGCCGAGTAGAAGGTATAATCCCTTTCTTGGCCATGTACCAGCCTCCACGAATCTGCGAATCCCAGTTCTCCCAACAATCTACTCACCTTCGTAGCCACCCCACGATTTGCTCTAGAGGTTCCCGAAGTGGAGTCCAAATGGTCATTAAGCGCCAAGTTTAGGTCCCCACCTAAGATCGGGGTCCCTCTGCCCAGGCATTTACTTTCATTATCAGGTTTCTGTAGAACTTGTAATAAGAGTCGGGGGGACATATAGAGAGGCTATGATAATCAATTGCCCATTATATATCCCTTTAAGGAATGCATAGCACCCCTATAAGTCAACTAAAGTGGCTTTTAGTTCGAATGAGACCCGTTTGGGCACCAATATCAAAATGCCTCTGTGGCACCCTCCCTTGTAGGTTGATACTATGACATGGGCAAATCCAAATTTACTTAATTTTTCATGCTCAGTTTTAGAAAGATGGGTCTCCTGGAGCAGACAAAAGTCTGCACCAGATTTCCTTATATATGATAAAATGTTACTTCTTTTGATTGGGTTGGTAAGGCCATTAACGTTGAACGACAAAAATGTATTTAATTCAGCAATTTCTGCAAATTTAAAAAATCCCTCCTGAATATGACCTCCCTGTATTGATACATACAAATCCATGGTGACTCTGGTGAGTAGATTCCTAGGGGGACCCGCCTCATATAAACTGTATTTAAGTAAGAACAATGACTATAACACGTTAACTGTTTTGCTAACCGTAGAAAAAATTGATTTAACAACAAACAAAACGTTGAAATTTTCTAGTACTCCCAAGGCAGAAGGCCAGGATACAGCTGGCCTTTTGTCCCATCCCTTAAGTCCCTATAAGGGTACGATGTAGCTAGGAGAGGGAAGAAGAGGAAAAATTGCCACCTACTAAAGAGCTCTTTTCCCAAGTCCTCACACGATGTGGGGCTCGCAGTGTGTGAGTTGCCACTGGATCAATGTCCCTAAACTAGGAACAGACAAAAGGGGAAAAAGGAGATAGAGCCCACTGTTGTCCTCCCTCTGCCCCGCAAACCTAGTCCTAAAGTTAGGAAAAAACACCATGTTGGGGATGATGGGAGAGTTGGGGGAAACAAAAACTATCATCTCCCCACCTTTCCCAAGACATCCTATGTTTTCTGTGAAGTGCCTTCCCCCTCCGCTATACTTGGGGAGGGAGGTCTTGTTCTCGGATCGCCCAGAATAGTAAGTAATATAAACACCTGGCGAGTTAGTAAATTCTCCAATAGATTGCCCAAATAGTCCTATAAGCTGGTACACTTCCCCCCCATTCCCCCAAGCCCAAAAGACACAATCCCTCTACACCTACATGCTTATGGTTCACAATATACAGTAATATTAAAACAATTGACATTTCCCCTCCCCCACTCCATTCCCCCCCAGCCAGAGCCCAAACTCTGATATACAATGTTCTTTGAGTCTCAGCATCCATGAGATAATTATTTTTATGAAATTCGCCGTTCGTTCAAGAGACCATCAGAACAATAAGAGCTATAGCTGTTTATCAACAGGGGCTGTGGTAAAACTGAGACCTAATATGTTAGCTCAGTTCCGAATGCTCTGAGCGTGGTCAGCCGAGCTGAACAATTCAAGCCAGTCACAATAGCAAGGTTTTCTGTCTGAAGACACCTTGTAGAAGTCTCTCCGAGAGTCAAGTGTTCAATGATGTGATAGTTCAGTAAAGCCACAGAAACATGAAACCAGTTTTATTAGATTTCCTTAATATGAGTGGTATTAACATGGGTTTCTGTGATTATTTAAGTGTAGAAAAATAAGGATGCAATCCCACTGGGTAGTTGGGGTGTTAGTTCTCAAGGCGCTTGGTGTTTAATCCAAGCAGGGCAGGCAATTACCAATACGGAATTGTCTCTTTTTCAATGTATGTAAATGGAGGCTACTCACAAGATTGTTTAGCTGGAACCAACAGACATGTCCATATGCGGCCAGTCAGCCTACTATTGTTTCCAAATCATTTCCAGGCACTCCTGGTAGTTTCTTTATTAGATGTTGAAGAAGGAGCATTGCCTGTGAGGTGCTCTGCAGTGCTGGAGTCTTGGTCCGCCTCACTGATGTCAGTAGTTGCCACTCCTGTACCAGCTCCTTCCGTTTCTGAGGGACTTGCTTAATTGGCAGTAGGAGCTCAAACCTCCGTTTTTGCAGAGCTTCTCTGGCAGATTGCGGGGTATCATAAGTCTCAGGACCTTCTTTCCAATGTACACGGAGCCGGGCAGGAAAGGGAGATTGTATTTTGATTTGCTTGTCCCACAAGGCTTTAATCATTGGAGCATACTCCATGCGCTGGCGCTGTATCTCAGTAGTCTTGGTCAAAATATATGCGCCAGCTCAAGTACTTTACTTCCTTTTTCTGCCAGGCACACCGTAAGATATCTTCTTTCGTTCGGTAACTCTAAAATTTGATTATAATAGAGCGGGGCCTGGCTGTTTGGTCTTTAGGCCTAGGCTGTAAGGATCTATTGGCGCACTCAATACACAGGTCATATCTGGGGGGAAGCTCTAATACTTCCCGCAGGAGGTCAGACATAAAATCAATCATCAGGCCTGTCTCCGCACCTTCCTTAAGCCCATAGACTCGCAGATTTTCTTGTCTAGACCTGCTCTCCAAATCAGTACATTTCCTCTCCATATCTATTGCGTGTTGACACAAAATCTGCACCATCTGGCCCGGATATTGAACCCCGTCCTCAGTTACTACAAGGCGATCTTCCACCTCCTGAACCCGTCTCTCTACTTTTGACAGTTTTTGGCCCAGGTGTCGAAATTCAGCCTTGTTCTCTGCTCGCATTTCCCTTATTTCTTTTAGGATCACATCAAACTGCTGCCTGGAGAACTTCCCGTTTTCTTCATCTGTGTCATAGGCCAGGGAGGAATCCGTGGCACGGGGCTGAGCTGATGAGCGAGCTGGTGAGCTATGTTTACATCTATTGCCATCCTTCTCATTTCTGGGCTGCCGAGAACTCGATCTAGGTCCCCTGTCTCTCTTGTGTTCCCCCTTCAGATATTATAGTTGTTTTAAAAGTATTTCAATGGTAAAATGGGGATTTTTTGTAGCAGGGCAGAGACTGAGCTCCCTCTCTTAACTACCTCACTGATCTGTAGCAGAACCAGAAGTCCGATACTTGGAAGATCTAAGGCTGCATGGAGGGAAGGGACTGAAGTGATGTGGACTAGACTAAAATTAATAGAGACGGTAGTTTGAGGATGTGTGTATAGAGGTACCAAGATCAGAATATGAAGAGGCCTTCATGGATGAGTCCGACACTGAGGTCAGAAATTCAGGACAAAAGGAAAGCAATGGTCAACTAACTAAACAGTAGGGAAAATGAGGTCACATACTCTTGAGTGCAAGAAGGTTACTAGGGAGGCAAAATTCTAGTATGAGAATTGCACTTCCAGGAATATAGTTGCAAGTAATGAGAAGTCTTGTAGCTATGTAAAAGTGCAGACGTGTGAGAAAGACATAGGCACCCATAACATCTGGGAGGAACAATCATTGGGGAGAAAGATTGCAGAGAAGCTGACCAGATACTTTCCATTAGTGTTCACCAAAGAACATGGGGCGAACCACTGGACATACTGTAAAGGGTCAGTTTGCATGGGAAATGTGAGAAATGTAATTAAAAGATAATTACAGTAGAGCTGGTGGCAAAATATGTGGATAAGGTAGAGATGTAAGCTAGGTGCCAAGGCCAGAGGAGTACTAAAGAAACTTAAAGAGGATTAGACAGTGACTTTTTTTTTTTTTTTAGGAAAGCCATGGAGATAGGCCGTACTAGGGGATTGGAGGGCAACATATCAGATCCACTTGCTCAAACTAGTGGGCATCGTGAGGGGGAGGGGCGCTGTGGAGCCTGAGCAGAATGATCGCTTTGAGTTGGAATTCCATAATATACAGCAATAAATCAAGCTAAAAGTGCTGATTTTGCTTACCAATCCCTAAACAAAAAAGTTACTGGTATAGTGCTAATGGGCTGCTGGATCAGACAGGGAATCCTCAGAAAGAGAGAGCCGCTAATGAGGGATTTAGAGCAAAAAATCCCTCCGGCGCTTCAGCCATGCGGTCACAACAAGGCCAAAATCTTGATACAGGAGAGGCCCCACAGGAAGAAACTCTTAAGCCTCTCAACCCTGTCCTGCGAAGATAGTTTGGTGTTCCCTAGAGTCGGGTGAGTTTCCTAGCTCCCTGAAGGAGGCGGTGGTGACACCACTCCTGAAGAAAGCTGCTCTGGACCCAAACTGTCCTGCTAACTACAGACCTATCTCAAACCTTCCCTTTGTAGGAAAGGTGATTGAGAAAGCTGTTGCGCTACAGCTGGAGAACCATCTTACCAGCCACAATATCTACAAACCTCTCCAGTCCAGTTTTTGTAAGAGACATAGTACTGAGACCGCTCTGGTTCGGGTGCTCAATGATCTCCTGATGGCGAGGGATAAAAAGCGCTGCTCCATCTTGGTACTTCTTGATCTCTCTTGACACTGTGGACCATGGGGTGCATCTCAGGTGCCTAAGGGTCATCTGTGGCCTGTCTGGAACAGTTCTCGGATGGTTTCAATCTTTCCTCACTGGCAGATTTCAGAGGGTGGTGTTGGGGATTTTTTCTTCTGACCCATTCTCTCTGCCATGTGGGGTCCCTCAGGGGTCGGTGTTGTCCCCCATGTTGTTTACGGTGTATATGCTCCCCCTTGGAGACATTGTAAGATGGTACGGGCTGAGATTTCACTGCTACGCTTATGATACCCAGCTCTACTTGTCTTTTGCACCCGACCAGGATAGTGCATGCTCAGTCTTTAATACCTACCTCGCTGAAATCCAGGACTGGATGAAATCCAGCTGGTTGAAATTGAACTCTCGAAAGACTGAGGTGTTGGTAGTGGATCCGGACCGCCAGACAGAGGGGCTGGCGGCCAGACAACCTCCCGGACTCTGTCTCTGAGGTGTCCAGCTTCCTTCCTCTAAACAGGTGCGAAACCTGGGGACAGTTTTTGATGGCGGGTTGACACGTTCGCAGATGTCGGCAGTCGTCAAGTCCTCGTTTTACCATCTCAGGAACATTGCCAGGATTAAGCACCTTGTTCCATCCAGTGACCTCCCAACACTGATCCATGCCTTTGTGACCTTGTGCCTGGACTACTGCAACTCCCTGTACTTAGGGCCACCAGGGGTTGATATCCACCGCTTGCAGCTAGTGCAGAACGCTGTGGCATGGTTGTTGATGGGGACTGCTCATTCAAGTCACATCACACCGGTGCTGCGCAAACTGCACTGGCTGCTGATTCAGTGGCGGATCACCTTCAAGGTCGGACTTCTGACCTTTAAAGCCCTGCACAGACAATGCCCTAGCTATCTGCAAGAGTTATTGCTGCCTTACAACCCCGGATGACTGCTCTGCTCAGCTGATGAGGGGTTGTTAGAGATTCCCAGCGTACACCTTAAAACATCAGGGACCCATGCTTTTATGTATGTAGCCCCAACCCTGTGGAATTCTCTACCTCGTCTGATACATGAGTGCACGACTGTGGAGAGTTTTAAGAGGGTATTGAAGACCCACTTATGGCATCTTGCCTATCAGGAGTAACTATATGACCTGCTGTAGGTTAACTTTAAGCATTTTATTGGATTTTACTTGTTTTTAAAGTTGTACAGTGCCTTGGCTGTAGAAAGGTGCTATAAAAATAAAGCTATTATTATTATTAAATAGACTGATCGCATCAGTATCGGGATTATCCGATAAATTTGATGCATTGACCAATCATGTTGCTGGGATAGAAACCACAGTAGAAGCTATGCAGGGTGCCTCAGCAGAAGCCACAAAAAGGGTTGACGCCACCATGGGTGCCATGTCGGCAGTCATCCAAGAGAACACTCAAATGAAGTCCCGTCTGGAAACCCTGGAAAACCAGGCCCAGGCAGCAAATATTTGCATCCTAGGATTACCAGAGGGATGCAAAGAGGACAACTTACTCCTATTTCTGAAGGACTGGCTAATTCTGCAGTTAAGGAAGTTTCAGCACAAGTGCATCGTATCTAAAAAGCTTATTGAGTCACACCCATGGAACAAACCCAATAATCCTGAGTTGCCCCTAGCAATGTTGGTAATAAGTGATGGTATGGGCTCTAGAGACTATTTGTTGGCTCTTGTGAGACAGAAGAGGATGCTACTGCAACATGGGGAACCGGTGCGACTCTTTCCAGGTATAGGCTATGCGACCTGCCAGAAGCGGAAAAAATTTGATAGCACTAGGGCATTGTTGAGGGAAGCCAACATCTCACATGGCTTTATATTTCCGGCAAGACTCAGGATCGCTCACCAAGGCAAAATCTTTGTTTTTTTCTGATCCTCAAGAAGCTTCTAAATGAGCCCAGAGAAATGTTGTGACTCGTCAGAGAGAAGTGGACTAGGATGATTCTTCATCTGAAGATGATGCCACACCATGAGGACTTTGATGTCTTTCTGGTGAGGGTGACTGGGGCCCAGGCTGTTTTAAAGCAGACTTTTTGTGATTCTGCTTGGGGTCAGCAGCCATTTGGCTCCTACATGATTTAAACTAGATAAAGCCTATCTATTTTCTAAATAACCTCATAATAAAGCAAATACAGTATGTGATGTTATAATGTTTCCCCATTCTGGGGAATTGCTGATATTGGCAGATGTTTGATATTATTGCTATACTACTTACAGTGGTCAGGCAGTTTTCATGCGCTTTCTTGATACTGGCTTGCTCGAAACCATGAATGATATCCTCCGGACGTGCTTTCAAGCTGTTGAAGCTGTTCTCAAGCCATCGGGAGTGATGAACTTTGAGGTTCAGCAGTCTGAGATAGGCTGCTAGGTTGTCGGCACCCCCTGCGACAAGACAATCTGAGACTACTCCCGCATACCAGCTCATAAATGCCTTCTTCAGGAAATCCTTCAATATCTTATTAAGGGAATTATCGAGAGGTTCCAGGAAGTCAGTACATGATGCTGGCACATATACTGGTGTGATTTGTTTGTCCTCCAAATGTTTAATCACTTCTTCGGTGGCAAGTAGAGCCTTTTGTTCTTTCGGCAGTTCTATAGATTGGATATGGGCTTGTATATGGGGCACGAAGACTTGATCTATGAAATGTATAGTAGTCTCTACATTCGCCGAGTGATTTTCTGAATGGGTAACATCCCATTCACAAAGGAATTTGTGCTTCGGGTGACACACTACAGTTCACCCCTTGTAGATCAGTTGGGGGGGGGGCAGTATTTCACCAGACCGGGAGCAGGCTAGAACAACGGAGATTTGTCTCATCTCCTAAGCCGGTGACGGACACCTGGTTAGCCCCTGTTGCCTCCATGGTCCACTCGGAGACAGGGATCATATTGACCCCTGTCTCATCCAAGTTAATGACTAACTGTGGTAGAAACAGCTCTTGTGCGCTGGCTCTGGCTATACAAGACAAAAAAAGACGATTTCACACTTAAGAAATTGCTTTGTGTTTAGTTCCCTTGTGTTTACTGTAGCCAGTTCTATGCAAGAAGCCCCATGCCCACTTGCTGGATAGTGTTAAATGCCCCCCATTCTCTGCTAACAGTTGTGGTGTTAGCCTTCACTGGACTCACTGCCATAGCTTGGATCACACCAGCACTGATCACAGCCCCTTCAGTGCACAGTGTTTAAATGATATTCTTTAGCTGCCCCTATGAGTCATCCTCTAGATGGGACGGCCCAACCACACGGCTTATTGGGGAGAACAGTGGACACAGTAGTGGGGTCTGGTGTTTTTTTTGCAGCTGCCGCAGGTACTCTGATTTAAAGTTTCTGACCAAGCTTTCGTTTATTGTTTTTCCAGTTGTGGTGAGGTGGTGCCTTACTGTGGCCATCACTCCCTGCTCAACAGCTTACTGGCCAAGCTTGAATCTGGTCTCAGGTGTGCGAGAGGCATAAGAGGAGCAGCAGCTTCTTTTTGCTGGAGGGGGAAAAGCAGAAGCAAGCTGTTTGGCGACCATGTTGCTACATTTATGTCCATGCCAGAGCACTCAGCCAACTCTGCATTGGAGACCGTAGTAGCCTCCATGGGGTATTTTCATTTTACTTGAGAGGATTGCATCCACTTCAGCAGCGACATTTCACTGACAACAACAGAATCAAGATCTTATCTGTGTTAGTCTTCACCATTCATCACATTTGGGTTCTGGCCGGAGGTCATTACTCCGCGGGAGCTCTTTTGTTTTTGTTTGGATAGGTGGAGTCGATGCACCGATGGCGCCACCTTGAAATGCAAGCACATTGCGTGGTGGCTCGCGGGTGGCCGTTAGGTGTTGTCGTCCCGCCCTCCGACAGTTCTTCGTCTCCTGCCATAGAGGTCGCACCTTGTGTGGAGCTCCAATCAACAATGGCCTACTCGTGTCTTAGATGCCGAAAAGTTTTACCTGCAGGTTCCATTTCGCTCTACTCGACCCTGCTGTTAGTAAGACTGTTCCATTATTATTTTTCAGTGACGTATAGTCTGTTTTTGAATTGTTTTTTTCTGTTAATCATGTCTCAGTCAGAGGGCAAAAATTGCTGAAAGTGGGGTGGCCCTCTATGCGTCGGTGCTTGTGCAGCCGCAAGTACTCTGTTACCGACCAGCATGATCGTAGTCTTGCATGTCTTTTGACATGGATTCGTGTGATGCCTGCTTCTCCCTGGATCGTCGTGTCATCGATCAGCGTGTGTGGAAAGTTGGACAAGCTCTGCCCACTTTCGAGGCACGGGCACGCACTCGGCCAAGCCGCGGTCTCTCTGCCTTTCCTCTGGGTCCCCTCCCAGCTCTATAAGGACTGCGGAGAGGGGCTTCTGCTTCTAGTAGTCGCGTCGCAGAAGCTCCTTCAAGCGTGCAGGAGCCCAGTCCGCCTCTGGAGCGGGCAGGAAGCACCGCCTGGCAGTCGCCCCTTCAGAGGAGAATGCTCCCCCGGTGTCGTTTCCTCGGTCTGGGAAGCCTGGGTCGGCACCGTCCTCGATGCCGTCTGTTAGTGCTGTCTTGGGCCTCGGCGCCATGGGCCCTGATGGTTCCGTGGCCAACGCTGGTCCACCACTCGGCGCAGTCTCTGCTGTCAATGCCATTCGCGGCACCGATGGTGCTGATGGCACCGTGGGAGGTTCTACGGCACCGTCGACTGTTTCCCACCTCAGTGCCGAGGCTGGGGACACCGCCGTGTCTAGCTGTGGTGCCACTTGCGATGCCGAGGGAGAACATGGCACTGTGGGAGGTGTTGCCCTTGGTGCTGCAAGCTGTCGGTGTCACTATTTGCACCAATTCTGACTCCGGTGCCGCTCGCGGCACCGTGGCAGACATCGGCTCTGCTGCCTCTCTCAATGCAGTCACTTCCTTTGGTCCAGACAGGAGCAGCCGTCCATGTACAGTCTGGCACCAGACTTCTGTCTCTACCTCTTTGGAGAGGGACTCTGAGTCTTGTTCGAACTGGCTGTCCAACTCTTTGGAGTTGGCTGACCGAAGCCAGCCTCCCTCTGAGGAGCGGGTGGTAGCCCCCCCCCCCCGAGTCTAGGGTCGGGATGCTGACCAGCAGACGGTAGTGCAGCCTGGGCTTCATAGGATTTTCTGCCCCCTCAGGTGGGTTGCCCCCTCAGGTGGTGTGCCTGGATCGCCCAACTTTAGGACTGACTGGAGCACCCATGGGAGGGGAGGGTGCTACTGCCTGGGTGGTCCCCTCGGGGACTGACCAGGGTTGTCAGCTGCCTAGGCTGATGTTTGCGAGAAGGAGGGCTCTTTTGGATTCTGAGGGGTCAGGGTTCGATGTGACGACCCTTTTCAGGGACCCATCCGGGTTTGGGAAGGAGTTGTAGTGCGGACTCCCGTCCTTCCTTCTCAGTCTCTTCGAGAGGGCCCTGGTCTTTGGAGGGAAGGGACTGTCATTTTGGATTTTCACAGTCCCATTCACCTCATGGGGGAGATTCTTCAGGGCACAGCCTAGGTAGTTCCAGCATAGTTGATCAGCTGTTGGGTTTTCTGGAGCTCCTCCTTCCCTTGAGGCTCCTCGTGTGTTCTCTTGCCCGGACAGAGGACAGTCGCCTTCTGTTGTTGAAGTAGCCCCCATTCCTCTGTCACCATCTCCTGCTCTCCCAGACATTTGTGGCCCTCAGGGACCTCTCTCTCCTGGGAGCAATTCAGGAGTGCGGCTGCTCACTTCCCTACGTACGTCAGGGCCATGGACGAGCGAGTGATCCACCCTCCCCTTGAGCAGCCAACCTCTGGATCTCCGAGGCCTTCCGCTTCCTCATCCTCCTCTTCTGGAGGAGAGAAACCTTCTGTCCACATTTCCCATGCTGCTGATCTCATGGAGTATCAGCGTTTCCTCGTGAGGATGATGGAAGACCTGCGTGTCACCCCACCCACTCAGCACAATCTGGAGCATTTGACGCTTGCTTTGCTCCTTTCCAGGAGGTGTCATTGCAGTTCTGGCAAAGGCCCTTTTCCGGAGTCCCAACCCCTAGGGATCTGAGCCAGAGGTGTTGTGCCCCCTCCCCAGAGTCTCCAGGTCATATGCCTCATCCTCAGTCAGGACTGACGCAACTGGACACTCCCAATGGGCTCTGCGCCCTCCACCGTGACCAGCCCCCAGATCAAGATTCTGCAGATCTTGACTTCTGGGGGAGGAGGACCTCCTACTCAGCACGGTTGCTTCTTTCAATTTCTGCTCATCAGGCCCATTGTGCTACCTATGATAGGTTTCTGTGGTCCAGGCTAGGTCAACTCCTAGCCTCTATGCCTGATTCAGAGGTAACCGGACAAGCCATTGCACTCTCTGCACGTGATCTGGAGCTAGGAAGGCACCAAGCGAGGGCATCTTACAATGCAAGTGAGGTAGCTTTCAGGGTCATAGGGACAGCGATCTGCACTAGGCGGACAGCATAACTGCGTCTTTCCCGGTTGTCACCCTTGGCCTGGCATAGGGTGATTTCCTCTGCATACCAGAGAATCCACCTTTTCTCCCATAGAGTGAGGCGGCGTCTTTCGGGGGAACCTCCTGTCCCCTCCGTGGGTCCCCATCTCACTCTCCCCAGTCTCGGGCCTCACTAGGCCCATAAAGGTTCTCCCTCTCGGTGTTTTCCCCCACTGGGAGCTAAGGGGCTTAGTTCTTTAGAGTCTAGAGCCCCCTTCTGGGGGCTCGGTACTCATCCAAATGTGACGAATGGTGAAAATTGACACAGATAAGATATGAAAATGATGTACCTACCCAAATTCCTGATCTTTCTGTGTATCTTCACAGTCACTCCCACAAATCCCAACATCCATCCCCCTGGGGCCTTGGTCTCTCGTCCCCCACTCCTCTGTGTGCCCCCTTCCTTTCCACTGGTCAGGAGCGGGGTGACCTGGGGCACACGGGCAATTTTTACCTTCTGGCAGGAAGGAAGAGGGATCGGGGGAGAGGGCACTTCTCTCCTCAATGTCTTGGCTCCACCCCTTTGGGGTGGGAGTTGGTGGTTGCCCTCTCCTCTCTTTCTCTCTATCATCCTCCGTTTCTGTCCTTAGGGACTCAGCCCTCAATTTAATTAAGGAAACTTATTGTTTCTCCCCTTCCAGATATGTGGTTTCGGGGGGGAGGGAACAACCATGTTCCTGTCACTTTCTTCTGGAATAGCTGCTTCTGCTCATGCTGGAGTTCTTGCCAATGATTCTGTGCCTTGAATTCTGACAGTTCAGCCTTCTGGCTACTTCTTCCCAGCTCCTAACAGTCTGGAGACAGTAATCAGTCCAGGGTATGTCCTCCCACCTCCCATTTCTTGTTTTTCCCTCCCTCCTTCCCTTTCCTTTCCTTTCCTGATTCCAGAGATTGGGGCCCCTTCCCAATCCCCTTAGTTTTTCCCAATCTCCTTCTGTCCGTCATTTATGTCTTGTTTTAGTTTGTATATCTTTTCTTTTGTCTGTCCCTTAGACTTCCTTGTCCCTCCCTCCCAACCACTTTCCTACTCTCACGGCAAATCAGAACTGGCGGGGAGGTGGGGTCTGTTGATACGAATGGCCAAACCGCGAGCGCCACGCAGTGCGTCAGCCTCGAGGGTGGTGCCATCGCTGCGTCAACTTTGCCCATCCCAAAAAAAAGAGCTCCCATGGAGTCATGACTTCTGGCCAGAACCCAAATGTGGTGAATGGTGAAGATACACAGAAAGATCAGGAATTACGGTAGGTACGTGATATTCATGTACTGTAGACTGACACCGAATGATGGAAACTGGAGTAAGGGAAGGGTGTGCTTGTTATTGTGTGAGTAAGCTGCTACCAGTTAGTGAAGCAGTCAGGCAATTAGTGCTAGCAGTCTGGTAACCGAATGATGAAAACTGGAGTAAATGGAAGGGTGTGCTAGAAGTCGGGTATTGCTGTAACTGGGGGCACAGAGAGCGTTAAATATATCGGGCGCTAAAATGTTCATGATAGCCACCGTGCTTAATATACTGGCTGCTAATATTACCTGCTATACAGTAACTTGTTTAGGCATCTTATTGTTGTGGCTTACTTAATAATATTCAACTTTTTGCCTTTAATATACAGTGCCTTCAGAAAGTATTCACCCCCCCCCCTTTGGATTTTGTCACATTTTGTGATGTTGCAAACTCAAATTAAAATACATTTATATTGGATTTTTTTGTCACGTATCTACGAAATTACTCTATAATGTCAAAGTGGAATGAAACCTGGAATTTTTTGTACATGTAATTTAAAATAAAAACCTGAAATGCCTTGCTTTGATAAGTATTCACCCCCCTTTGCTATGACACTCCAAATTGAGCTCAGGTGCATCCAATTTCCTTGTGAGATCACTCTAAAACTTGAATGGAGTCCACGTGTGGTCAGTTCAAATGGCTGACATGATTTCAGAGGAAATACACCTTTCTATATAAGGTCCCACTGTTGACAGTGCATGTCAGAGCAGAAACTGTACCGTGAAGACCGAGGAGCTGTCCGTAGAATTCCGTGATAGAATTGTAAGGAAGCATAGATCTGGGGAGGGGTATAAAAACATTTTTAGGGTGTTAAAAGTTCCCAGGAGCACAGTCAAGTCCATCATTAGGAAATGGAAAGATTACAGAATCACCCAGACTCTTCCTAGAGCAGGCCATCCTCCCAAACTGAGCAACCGGGCAAGAAGGACCTTGATCAGGGAAGTGACCAAGAATCCAGTGACCACCCTGACAGAACTACAGAGTTCCATGGCTGAGATGGGAGAACCTGTCCAGAGGACAACAGTCTCTTCAGCACTTCACAGATGTAGCCTCTATGGGAGAGTGGCTAGACAGAAGCCACTCCTGAGAAAAGACCACATAATAGCATGCCTGGAGTTTGCAAGAAGGCACGTGGCAGACTCTGAGGCCATGTGGCAAAAGATTCTCTGGTCTGATGAAACAAAAATTGAACTCTTTGGCCTGAATGCAAAGCACTATGCCTGGCGCAAACCAAACACAGCTCATCACCCATGTAACACTATCCTTACCATGAAGTATGTTGGTGGCAGCATCATGTTATGGAGATGCTTTTCAGCGGCAGGGACTGGGGCACTTGTCAGGATAGAGGGAACAATGAATGGAGCCAAATACAGGCACATCCTTGAGGAGAACCTGCATCAGTCTGCAATAGACCTTCAACTGGGGCCAAGATTTACATTCCAACAGGACAATGACCCCAAGCATACAGCCAAAGCAACACTGGAGTGGCTTCAGAACAAGAAGGTAAATGTCCTTGAGTGGCCCAGCCAAAGCCCAAACTTGAATCCCATTGAGAATCTGTGGAAAGACTTAAAGATTGCAGTTCACCGATGCTCCCCATCCAACTTGACAGAGCTTGAGCAAATCTGCAAGGAAGAATGGGTGAAAATCCCCAAATCCAGATGTGCAAAGCTGATACAGACATACCCAAGAAGACTCAAAGCTGTAATTGCTGCCAAAGGCGCTTCTACAAAGTATTGACTTGGGAGGCGATGAATACTTAAGTAAACCAGATATTTCAGTTTTTAATGTTTCATAAATGTTTGTTACACAATATAAATATTTTTGGCCCTTTAAATTGTTGAGTATGCTGCGTGAATCAAGGGGGAACAAATCATTTCAATGCATTACAAATTCTGGTAGTAACACAACAAAATGTGACAAAATCCAAGGGGGGTGAATACTTTCTGAAGGCACTGTAATTAACCAGCATTGCACCTTGTTCTATGATAATTCAAAGGTTAGCTATAGTAGAGCTCTATCTAAAAGTCTTTTACCAAATACTGATTTGCACATTTAGTGCATATATTCTTGATTAAAGCATGGTGAATATCTCCTATTTTGGGAGAAGGATTTGGAAACGTAAAAGTTATAATCGATAATACTCCACACAGCTCATGGACTCATAAGCAGCATACTTTCGGACTAGACATGTATTTTCTTTTTGCCTTATCTCCCCCATGATAGTATCTTAAAGCATATGACAGATTTATTGTGTATATTAAGAGGAGTGGCACCCTCTTTACACTAATATCAAGTTGTACTGTGATTCTATGCTTGTGTATGACTATATGCTTGTTTTTTGCAAATAAAGTTAAAAAAAAAACTAGTGGGCATCCTGGTAACAGGTCTGTTAGTTTGCTTTTGGTTGTAGGTAACATGATACAGGCTTACAAGTGTTTTAATGGCACATTTGGCTAAGCACAACCCAACATCAGATAGCAAACATGGTTTTGTAGGGTGGGTTTTGTCAAATCTGGTTACGTTATCTGTAACAAAAAGGATAGATTGTGTATGCATTAGATTGTGTATTCAGATTTTAGTGAAGCTTGTGATAACATACCTCACGAGAGGCTGGCAGAATACCTACAGTAGGTGGAGGTGGGATACAATTATTATGGATTTAAAACCCTCTTGGGTAATGGGTATCAAAGAGTAATGGCATGGGAACAAACTGTCTCTGTACTAAAAAGGGGGAATTAACCTATATAGAGAATCTGGATTGTTCTGGTAGAACTTCTCTAATGTCGGTCATTAAGGTGAGTTTAATTTCCATTAGTCCATGCATTTCTTGTCTGCGAGTCACTAGGTACAAGGTTTTTTCCCTCCAAAACAGTTCCCAATAGGACATTTCCAAACATTTATTAATATGATAGAGCCATATGTACTTGTATGAGTCTTATATTCCATTTGAAGCTAGTCTTTGTTTTTAATTTCTCCCCCTAGGAATATGCAGATTCTCTTCAGATCCCCTTCCTGGAGGCCAGTGCAAAAAATGCAACCAATGTAGAGCAGGCTTTTGTTACCATGGCAGCAGAAATCAAGAACAGAGTGGGAACTGGTGCTACCCAGATGGACTCTCAGAAATCCAACATTCGTATCCAGAGTACTCCCTTAAAGCAAGGTGGCGCAGGAGCTGGAGGAGGTGGCTGCTGCTAAATACACACATTACGACAAAGGGCATGCAGAGACCAGTCTCCGTTCTGTTACTTCTGTTTTCAAGAGACAGCAAAAGTGAATCCTCACTGAGATACAATAAGCTGAACTTATTTATCATCCAGTTTGTTTA
The DNA here is from genome assembly GCA_016271365.2 of Neoceratodus forsteri. Taxonomy (NCBI): domain Eukaryota; kingdom Metazoa; phylum Chordata; order Ceratodontiformes; family Ceratodontidae; genus Neoceratodus; species Neoceratodus forsteri. The sequence goes on along the minus strand of CM057450.1, from coordinate 766,929,307 downwards.
TTTAAGTAGTTAAAAGTAGTAGCTATGCACTGATGTTATAATGTTAACGTTTTCCAAAAGTGTGGTTCATACGGTACGTGCTGGGTTTGCCACACCAGTAACATTCAGTCTTTTCCACTGGAGTGGACCTGGATTGGTCCCACTATTTGAAGGACATATCCTCCCCACCATCTTGCTATAGGTTAGTAATGCACAGAATGGTTCACTGACGTTTCAGTTCCAGGATAGAAGATGTATTAAGTCTGAAGGGGCTTACTGAAACCACCTTTCCACCCCTAATGTAATCTGTTTGGGAAATGTACCGTAAATTGTTTCCAGTTTCTAGACTAAAACTGTATTTAGCTACTATATACCCCCTTCCAAAACAAGAAGTTGCAGGATATCCAAGGGAAAAGTTGTCCATGCTGAAGACTTCAGGTATGAAAAATGAATCTATCCAAAACTGTGGCCCATTCTGCCAAGGCTGTTTCATACTGCTGCATGGATGCAAATATTGCACAACAGAGCAAATTTTCTAAGACCTTGGCAGATGTCCTTGGTCTCTAGAGATTTTCATACATGTACAAGTCCAAGAATCCTCCCCACCAAAAAAAAATGCTAAGAGCATCTTTATTAATAAATTTAAAAAAGCAACTGTGATTTAAATTGTCACTTTATGTAGTGTTCTGATGGGTGCCCAATCCCCATTCCATTTCTGCAATATGTTCAGCTAGAAGAAATAAATTTTGCCCATTTTCATGAAATTATGGTAAGTAAAGATTACTGAAAGATAAAGAAGGGTGGGTGGGATAGAATCAGCTTGGAGTAAGGATAATGTGTGCTGCAACTAATGGTGCTAGTATATTCAGTTTACTAGCAAACAGAAAATGAATGATAGATTTAAGCTCCGTTCACACGGATACATCTGCGGCATTGTTGCTGGTGCACAGCAGCAAGATCATTACTGCTGTGCACATCCGAACGCCACAGTTTTGCCATTTGGGGGTTGTGTTTCTTTGTGTCCGTGATCCCTGTTTCCATGGGATCAAGTTGTGGTGCAGGCGTTTTGCGCCATTGTACTTGGCCATAGGAACGCCTGCACCACACACAGCATTGTGACAGGCCTTTTCCAGCCTGCTCTTTTTCTTCAGGTTTGCAGGCACATTATTTTTTCTCCACCCGAGTTCAGCTAAAGGTTATTACTAGTAGCGTAAACACAGCTGAACTCTGGTAAGTGATTCTTTTTGAAAACCACAGGCTAAAAATTGGAGAAAGAGTCTCAGAGTTTAGCCATGAGACTGGGCATACTCGCATGCATGTGTATAAGCACATGCCCAGTATCATGGCTGGACTCTGAGACCGTATTTTTTTACTTTGTAGCCCTTGGTTTTTAAAAAGAACCACTTCCCCAAATTCAGCTATGTTTATACTAACAGAAACAATCTTTAGCTGAACTCTGGTCGAAAATCCCATACACAATCATGTGGTACCGTCACCCCAACTCGACCATCCCCTTCTCCTTCAGAACCTTTCCCTTCACACCTGGACTTCAGGGAGTATCACTCCAGTGCTCCAAGGCCATGCTGTCTGAATGCTGCTCCACAGTGTTTCAGCAGGAAAGACCAGAACAAATTACACAGCGCTGATGTACAGCTGTCGCCATGTGAACGAGATACATGTCTGTTCCTCTACCATCCTGGCAGATGTGCATATCAGTGTAGAACAGCGGAAGGAATATGCATCTTGCTGGACTGCTGTAGGAGTCTGTTGGTGCCTGGTGTTATCTGGGTCACCATGACCATCCCTTGAACTTAACTCTGCTACAATTGATAATCGCTCTCTAGTTCCCAGCCATCTACCCATGTCTACCACACCCTCCTCAGCTTGGTCATCTGCTCTTCCCTCATTCCCCTTGGTTGTCCTCCAACCTATGCCTTGCTCATCCAGTACAAGCTGCCAGTATTTATAATCAAGGTGCAACGTAACAGTTAAGTCGAGAACATCATTAACTGCCTGCCTTAGTAAATAGGCTTTATTTTTTCCCCTTAGAGCAGTACTTACAACTGTATAGGAAGTTGTAGTTTATTCTCCCTCCTCTTAACAACAACAAAAAACACACTTGGGGCCCGATTCTCAAAACATCCCACATCGCAACTTCAGTTCATAGATTCATAGACATTTGTTGGCAGAAAAGGACCTTCCTAGCTCATCGAGCCTGCCCATTCCCCGCCCCCGCTTGTTCCCTCCCCTTCAAAATCCACCCTCCCGACAACCCCTTGTATTTGTCCCAGGCCCTCTTGAAACCCTCCACTGTACTGGCCCTCGTCACTTCCTCCGGCAGTCCGTTCCAGGGCTCAACCACTCTCTCCATGAAGTAATACTTCCTAACATTTCTCCCGCCACTTTCAATCCTTGCCCCCAGTTCTTGTATCTACCTCACCCCAAAAATAAGCTCTCCCCCACCTTATTGATCCTCTTCACATACTTGAATGTTCTGATCATGTCCCTTCTTGTTCCTGAGGATACAAATCTGGCTCCTTCAACCTCTCCTCATATGTCTTCCCACTTAGCTCATGCACCATTTTAGTAGCCTTTCTCTGCAACCTTTCTATGCTGTCTGTCTTTTCGTAGATGGGGCCTCCAGAACTGTACCCCATACTCCAGGTGTGGCCTAACCATGGAACTGTAGAGTGGCATCAGCACCTCCCTCCTTTTGCTGGTTATCCCTTTCCCTATGCATGCCAGCATCCTGTTAGCTTTATTTATTTATTTAATTATTTAGCTTTTGTTGACCAGGTAGGTACACTAGACAATCTGTATGCCTATTTTCTTTGCCCACTACCTTGCTGCACTGGGTCCCCACACTAAGCCATCAGTGATTATAACTCCTAGATCCTTCTCCTGCCTGGTTGCATCCATTATCCCCCCCCCAGTGTATATGTGGTATTTGTATTCCTCCTCCCCAAGTGCATCATTGTGCATTTCCCTGGCATTGAATTTTAGCTGCCATGATTCCGACCACTCTTCCAGTAATTTCAGATCATTCTTCATTGCCTCCATCCCCCCCAGGTGTCCACCCTGTTGCCGAGTTTTGTGTCCGTGAAAAGACAGACCTTCCCCTGAAGCCCCTCTTCTATGTCGCTGACGTAGATGTTAAACAGAATGGGCCCCACCACCGACCCCGGGGGGACCCCACTTTTCACCCATCTCCCCAGAGTGCACCCCCATTGACCACCACACTTTGGCTTCTACCCATCTTATTTTCTGCTCCACCCCTAGACTCCACAACTTATTAACCAGTCTTTTGTGGGGCACCATGTCAAAGGCCTTACCAAAGTCCAGCTAGGCCGCGTCCATTGCCCCACCCTGATCAACCACCCTCATCACCTCATCGAATAATTCGATCAGGTTTGTCTGACATGACCAACCCCGGGTGAAGACATGCTGCCAAATGTCTTGCAGTCCCCCCCTCCTTCCAAATAGCTAACCACTCTTTGTTTCAATATTGTCTCCATTACTTTACCCACCACCAATGTGAGATTGACCGGGCGATAATTGCCCGCCTCCTCCCTGCTGCTACTTCTGTGAAGTGGTACCACATCTGCCTTCTTCCAGACCTCCGATACCCACCCCATCCAGGGACAAGTTAAATAACCACGCCAATGGTTCTGCCAGTACCCTCTTAATTCCATAAGCACCCTAGGGTGTAGGCCATCAGGGCCCATGGCCTTGTTCACTCTCAGCTTACCTAATTCCTCCCTTACCTCTTCTACACTGATTGGGCTAGGATCCACCCCCCTTTCCCTTCTCACTTAGTGCTGGTCCCCTTCCTTCCCCCTCGGTTGTGAAAACCGAGCTGAAGTATCCATTCTGCACCTTGGCTTTCTCAAAATCCCTTCCATCTGCAATCCCCTCTCCTCCTTAATCCTTACTATCCCCTTCCTTACATTCCTCCTTTCCACATGTATCGAAAAAACATTTTGTTCCCCCATTTGACCTGCCTAGCAGTTATCTCCTGTGTTTCTGCTTTAGCCTTGGACCAAAATCTCCACAGCTGCTGAGATTGGTACTGTCATTCGCTGCAGTTGTGGAAGATGTTATGGCTGGTCCCACCGGCCATATATTTTTTCCACTGCTGCAGGGATTTCTATGCAAAACACCAGCCGCAAGGTGCTGTAAACCATAGAGCCGAATGTAAAGCAGCACCACTTTTGAGAATACTGTACCTGTGGGAGAAACTGCGGTTCTGTAGGTGGCATCCCACTTATGGCAAGTTTTTCCCGTAGCTGTGGGATTTTTTTTGTGTGTGTAATCTTTTTACCTCCTCCGACACTCCAGCGTCCCCATCTCCTTCGGGCCTCCTAGTACCTCTACTACCCCGGCCATCCTCTTCCCGAGCTCTGCTGTCTTGCCACACATTGCAGCCGACCCCCCAGGTTGTCCCGGCATGTCCCATCGCCGGGCGGGTCCCCCCCCCCTCCAAGGGGGAAGACACCGGGGCAGGGGAAGCCCAGCACTCCTTTTTTTCCCCCTTACTGACCTGGGGTACTGCTGTAGAGGAGTAGGCTCCCGGAGGTCCGGGTGGTGTCGAGTACGGAGGCCATCATCTGGCGGGCGCCAACATTATTTTTCTGGTTTCCTGGTTGCGCCACTGCTTGTAGTGCTCTCTGTCTCCACTGGGGACCACTACAGAGCTAGGCTTACCACCCGACCCAACCCAGGAGAGCAGAGCAGTCCTCCAGACGCTCAATCCTCTCCTCCCCCTGCCAGCCCCCGGCGTCCCGAGTCCATTCCTGAACCCGGGTCATCGGCGTGGTTCGAGGTGTGGTGTCCAGCGCCTCAACCCTCTGCGCCACTGGGCCGGCCTGCTGTGGGATTTTGAAGAGCTTTGAGAATACAGCCCATGAACTTCCCCAACCCATTGCAAAGAAATTAACCGCACATAATATCAGGGTATTTATTACTTTCAAGGAGAGCACATCCTCTTTCAGTTTCAAATAACCACGTGCTGTCTCGCAGCTTGGCTACTACACATCACAGCCTTTGCTGATCGTCGTAACATTGTAACTGATCGCTAGGGCCAGTGATGTCCAGGCATTGTTGAAACTTCCAGTTTTTTTCTGAAATTGCTCAAATTTGTAAAGTATATCCAAAATTACAAATTTGAATCAAATTTCACCCGAAATGCTGCTCTTCAGTATTTTTTTTTAATCCATAAATAAATCCCTGCCACTTTCTATAACAAAAATTACAGACTGATTTTCAAATTTCATAAGCTGGTGTATTTTAAATTTTCAGAGTGGTTACATTGTATTAATGATACATTTCAAAGCTCTCTACAGATAAAATTCAGTACTATTGGTATTTAAGCAATCAAAAAGACTTTGATCCTGGTACCCCATTAAGGTGAATGGGAATCAGTTCATACCCTTGATACGGTCCCATTGTTTCTTTTCAGTTTTCTGGTACTGTGGCTTCCTACAGTTCCCTCGGTATAGCCATTGATTTATTTAGTAAATGGTATCTTCAAAAAGGAATCAGCTTTAGATTCTGCCGAATACATGTAAGGAAACTGGATTCAAATGTTTCAGCACTTGAACTTTTCTGTGTCTCTCTCCCAGAACTAAACATTCAATAACCATGGCACTGTAATTCATTCTTAACTGGACCATGGTAACCAGGTCATTGGATTTTTTTTTTTACCCTATAGCACTATGTATCAAACTGCTGTAGCATACTGATATGAAACCTATGGTAACTATTATATCCAGAATCATCCAGCATTACATATATCTCTTTTCATCATAGAATGTGCAAAATTCCATATCTACAGGCTACTGACCCTACTGATGACAACTTGCTTCCAGGATCTACAGCCTCGATATCTGTAGGACTGAATAAAATAGACTAGCACACTTACATACTCCTGTCCCATAACTGAACTTTACATTCATAGTTACTCAGATCCCTGCTGTAACCAGCCGGCACCTGGCACTGTCCATTTCCTGTTGAAAACTCCTGCTTTAAAGGAGATAGGAAATTATTTTCTAATGCTTTCAACTGTTAAATAAACCAGAAGTAAAGGAAAATGGCCTGTGTGTCTCTGTTTTTCTATTTTAATGTTTACAGTACATTGTTATATGGTCTTTGTATTGTTGAAGCCACCACCTGAAGCAGATTGTTATCAGCATCGGGAGTCGGCGCATGTCTGGTTTTAAAATGCTGACGTCACAAACTGTGATTCAGCACGACAATAACGTATGCTGAACTCCTCTGTTTCATGCAGCAACTGCTTAACAGTACAGATGCTGACGGACTCCACCTGATATTAATACAAGATGCCAAAAAAAAAAAAAAAAAAAAAAAAAAAAAAATATAATCGCCAACAAGGAAAAAAAAATATGTTTAAACATTGCCAGTTTAAAAATGTGAGCTGCTGTGATACCGCTCAATAAAGCCACTCACTCTACCCTTCTCGCAAAAGAAAATGCTGACAAACATGCAATTAAAAGTCCACTTTTATGTTCTGAAAGAGGAACACACTTATTTCCCCAAGCATCTGTTGAAATTCATGCCAGCAGCAGAATTGCCAGCACAGACTTAAAACTAGTCACCATTTTTGTATAAAATTTTCAAAAGCTGTTCTCTGCACCAAATCAGCAGCAAAATTGGCAACTGGCTTCAGCTCAGATCCCCATTTCTGAGAAGCTGTTAACAAAGTGTATATATCTGCAGAGCTGAAGCCAATTGCATGTTGCCGGATTTAGTTGGGCATCTCAGCAACTTGTAAAAAGGTGACCGGCCAATGATGAAGGGGTTGAGGTAAACTGAAGCCGGTCGGCGAACAGTTTTATTTATTTATTTGTCAGCATTTGTACATTTGTACTGTTGAGCAGTTGCTGCATGAAACAGAGTTGTTCAGCATAGAAATTATTGTCGTGCTGAATTGGAGTTAGTGATGACAGCAATTTAAAACCAGACATGCGCTGACTCCAGATACTGAAAACAATCTGTGAAGCCTGTGGTGGCTTCAACAATAAAACGACCATACAAAAAATGTACTGTGAATATTAAACTAGAAAAAAAGACTCATACAGGCCATCTCCTTTTACTTCTGGTTTATTTAACACTTGAAAACATTAGAAAATAACTTCCTATCTCATTTAAATGAGGCTGTCAATTCTAAAGAACTTTTTTAAAATGTACAGTTCACCTTTATTTTTTGGTACTTCATGTGTGTGCTCACAATATGTCATATCTGAGGTGCCCGCCCGAGACAGATTGTATCTGTCTATCTGCTTTACTACCTGAAAATCTGTATACCTGAGCCACGGTTTAAAATGAAGTAACAGAATGAACAATTCTCCGCTTTGAAGGACAAGGATTACTATTAGTTTTCCACTTTGAGAAAGCTTACTGTATTCAGTCGTGTCTAATGGAACACCAATTATTGAAATGTACTTTGACCACGTAACGTTTCAGTATCTATGGTTCGTTAGGTCAGATTGTTTTACATCAGATTTTTGGAATGTCATGATAGTTTTGGAATAAACATGCCTGTTAATTTTATATACTGCAAGTTGTGATAACACCTTTTGTTAAAAATCTTTTCTTGTGCAAGGGCTACAAACATCCGGAAAACAAGCTGCCAGTTAATTCTTGTCTGAAAAAGTGTATCGTGCTGTGTAATAATTATGATCAGCGAACATCTCTCAACCTTTTGCCACTGAAATGAGGGACACATACACTCTAAATTAAGGGACAGTGTAGGACACTGCCCCTCAGGATGAGGAACACATCGTCAAACATGAATCTGCAAATTCAAACTCTGTGGAAACCAGTGCTTTTATTTGATCAAAGTTTATTGTTGCTGTAGCATCTTAGAATGCTAAGAATTTTTCCTTTAATGTCCGAGTTTGCAGCACCTCTCTTTAGTGTTGGATGGAACACTTTTCAGATGTAAAATGAGGGACATCTCTCAGATTTTAAAGAAGTGGGAGACTGCTTCAATAAATACTTCAAGGGGGGGGGGCCCCAGTGGAAAAAAGATCAAAGAGGGAATAGCTAAAGCAACGGCATGTTGTCTGAAGGAAGTAAGCAAGGGAATGAGGAGGTAGAAGTTGCTATAGTTCTCAAAGTAGGTGGCTAAGGCCTCACTCAGGACAGAAGTACAGTCAGGGTGGTCTTTCCAAAGTGGCATGTTGCCTGACATGGTCATCCAGGCCACAGTCCTTAGCAAAAGTGTGCACTGTGCTCTAAGTTGCAGCTCTGCAGATATCACTGATAGGCACAGAACAAATCTCTGCCAGGGACATAACTGCTCTAGTGGAGTTGTTTCTTACCTGGCCTTCCAACTTAACCCATGCCATGCCATGCCATAGCAGTGGTGTAGGCCTTCTCAATCCAGGCAGAAATGCACTTGATTGTCTCATTCGATCCTAATCAAAAGGGCAACTTGTTACAAAGAGCTGTTTGGATTGCCTGAAGTCCTTGGTTCTGTCCAGATAAAACCTGTGGACTCCCTTACTATCCAAAAAATAGAATGTGTGCTCTGCTTTATTCTGGAAGTTAGCAAAGTAGGTAGGCAGCACTAGTGGCAGATTCAGATGGAACTCCAGCCCCACTTTTGGTAGGAACTTAGGGTGGGGTGTGTGTGTGTGTGTGTGTGTGTGGAGAAAGAACAGTTACGTAGGAACTTACCATAACTGAAGATCTTCAAGAGAATCTTCTCCATTAGGCCACACCTTTGGAACAATATCAGTCAGTGCTAGGACCAAAAGGAAACGTCGCTACCTGCGGACCGCCCACGATGACATGCTACATCAATGGCTAGGCTGTAGTGAGCAGTGCAACGATAACTATTTTTATAGTTACACTGGACAAGCATATGGGTAACAAAACAAATACATAAATCCACTGAAGAATGGCGAGTCACTTTGGCTAACACTTACAGACTCATACCCATCCTGTGTGTATATAAGCATGGTTGGCCCCATCACTCCTCGGTTGCCCACCGGAGAGTAGGCTTGGAGGATCTCCAACTGTGGGAACCAGGAGATAAAACCAGTTTCAAGTATACAGGGAGAGACACGGGGCTGGATACAGGATGCATAGAGTAGGTCTTAGGCATGGCACAGCATCTGATATAACCCTTACTGAAGCAGACGGGGGAAGGAGGGAGGGCTAGCATGGCCTAATGGAGGAGATTCTCTCTAAGATATACTATTACTTTGTTCTTTTTTTTTTTCCTCCAAGTCTGTATCTTATCTGTGTCAATCTTCACCATTCATCACAGATGGGTATCTGGCCAGAGGTCAGGACCCCGAGGGAGCTTTTTTTTTAAAAAGGTAGGCGGAGCCGACACACCATCGGCGCCGCCCTTGAGGCCAACGCACTGCGTGGCGTTTACAGGTTGGCCGTTAGGCTGTGTCGACTCCGCCTGCCTGCCAGTTCTTCGTCTCCTGCCATCAAGGTCGCCTCGTGGGAAGCTTGAAGAGATTGTAAGCCTGATTTCATCCTATTCCTTCGGCGTTAAGTCCGTCGGTTTCCTGCTGGTTCTGTTTTCTGCCTCTACTCAACATCGCCCGGTAAGATCTTTCCTTATTTTTTGAATTTTGCGACGTCGAGTCTGTTTTGGTGTTTTTTTCCGTAGGTCATGTCTCGGTCGGAGGGCAAGAAGTCTTCGAAGATGGGTCGGGTGCCCATGCGGCCGAAAATTCTCCATCACCGATCAGCACGACCGGTGTCTTGCGTGTCTTGGCCCGCTTCATGACATGGACTCGTGCGACGCCTGCTTCTTTATGGACCGCCGGATCCTCGAACAGCGCGCGTTGAAAGTGGGGCGAGCTCCGCCGACTTTCGGGGGTAGGGTTCACACTCGTCGGGCCAAGCCGCGCTCTCTCAGCCTTTCCTCCGTGTCCCCTCCCGGTTCTATACAGACTGAGGAGGAGGGAGCCTCGGCTTCTTGTAGCCCAGCCATTGCCAAGGCTCCTTCCACGGCACAGGAGGCCTGCCCCACTCTCCTGGGAGCGGCGGGTGGGGTAACCGCCATTCAATTGCCCCTTCGGGGTGAGGCTCTCCTGCAGTGCTCCAGCGGCTCAGAAGGTCCTAGTCGGCGCCATCGGAGCCTCTCGCTGTTCGCGGCACTGTGGGCTTTGGCGGGCCGCCAGTGCCGTGGGCTCAGTCGACGAGATCGCAGCACGACACTGTTCGTGGGCGCCGCGAGACCCACTCCAGCGCCGCTCCTCGCCATGTCCCGCCGGCGACGAGGTTGAGCATGGCACTGTGTCCTTGAGGCTCAGCACTGGGGGCCTTCAGTTCCATTCTGCGCGCCGGCCGGGCGGCGCCATCCACGCGACTCCCTGGCGCCGGGCGGTGCCAGGGAGCCGGGCGGAGCCGTGTTCGGCACTGGGTCCACCTTCGGGGCTGTCGGCGGTGCTGCCACGGTCCGGGAAACCGGGTGGTGTCGGCGCCGAGGGTGCCGCCGGGGCTGTCGTCGGCGCCGTCCCTGTCCTTTGTACCGCTTCCGGTGCCGGTGGACTGGATGGTACCGCAACTGGTCCTGGCATTGACCCTTTGGCTCAGGCTGGGGCCGTGCCTCCCTCGGATCCTGCTCGCGGGGTTGCGGGGGGTACTGGCACCGACTCGGGCACAGCAGTGGCATCCGGGCCTGGTGGTAGGGATAGTTCTGCCCGCCCTCCTACGGTTTGGCTCAGAGCCTCGGACTCCTCTCTTCTCGAGACGGAGCCGAGCCTGAGTCAGGACGCGGCAGTCCCACCTCGGGTTGGCTGCAGATGAGGCAGCACAGTGGTCTCATCGATGAGTTGAGCCAGCCCTCTTCTGAGGAGAGGTCGGTGGCTCGCGAGACTAAGGTCAGTGGTGCTGACCAGCAGGCAGTGGTGCGTGCCACCATAGCTCTGCAGCCTGGTCTTGGGGGCTTCACCGATCCCTCAGTCGTGGTACCCCCTCCGGTGGTGTGCCTTGATCGCTCGACTTTGGGGCCCATCGAGGCACCTGCAGGGGGGAAGGGTACTGCTCCCTGGGTATCCCCTTCGGGGGCTGCCCAGAGATGCCAGCTACCTAGGCTGGCCCTCTCGTGGAGGAGGACTCTCTCAGACTCCGAGGGATCGAGGGGTGTGGGATCGGCGCATCGGCCTTTTTCTGGGATCCACCCGGGCCCTGGGAGGAGCCATAGTGCAGATTTCCACTCTTCCCCCTCGGTTTCTTTGGGGGAGTCCCATTCTTTTGAGGTAGGGGACCGTCCTTCTGGACCTTTACGGCCCTGGTCACAGCCAAGGCAGTACCAATGTGGTTGTGCAGCTGTCGGCTCTGGGGTCTTCCAGGGCATCTTCTTCCACGGGTGCCCATGGTCCACTCCCTAGCCCAGGTGGAGGTCAGCCGACATCTCTTCTCGGCTCTGCCCCCATCCCTCTGCCACACACTCCTGTGCTCCCAGGCATCCTCGGTCCTAGCGGCCCTCTCATCTGGGAGCAGTTCAGAGCGGTGGCTGCCCAGTTCCCTGCTTACGTTAGGGCAATGGACAGCCAGGTTTTTCAACCTCCCCCCGTGCAGCCACCCACTGAACAAATGGTGACCTCCAGCTCCTAATCCCCCTCTTCAGGGGGAGAGGAACCTTCTGTCCACATCTCTCCGGCTGCTGATCTCTTGGAGTATCAGCGATTCCTCTTGAGGATGTTGGAGGATTTGCACCTTTCACCTTCCACTGTCAGCAATCCTGAACATGTGGCGCACGCCTTTCTAGGCGATTTTGGCAAGGCCACCCTTGTGAAGCCGCCCTGTCCGGCTCCCTTTCGGGAGGCGTTGTTGCGTTTCTGGCAGAGGCCCTTCTCTGGAGTTCCTGCCCCAAGGGATCTCAGCCAGAGGTATTGCGCAACCCCAGAGTATCCAGGTTCCATGCCTCATCCACAGTCTGGTTTGACGCACCTGGATACTCCAGATGGGCTTCGCGCCCTTCACCGTGACTGGCCCCCAGATCAAGATTCCTCGGATTTTGATTTCTGGGGGAGGAGGACCTTCTACTTGGCACAGTTACTCCTCTCTATTTCTGCACATCAGGCCCACTATGCAGCCTACAACAGGTTCTTGTGGTCCAGGCTAGGTCAGCTCCTAGCCTTGTTGCCTGACTCTGAGCAAACCAGACAAGCCATCACACTCTCTGCACGTGGCCTGGAGCTAGCAAGGCACCAAGCGAGGGCATCTTATGATGCCAACGAGGTAGCTACCAGGGTCATAGGGACAGCGATCTGCACTAGGCGATCGGCATGGCTACATCTTTCCGGTTGTCACCCTTGGCCCGGTAGGGTGATTAACTCCGCCCACCAGGAACCTACCTTTTCTCCCGAGTGAGACGGGCGCTTGTCGGGACTTCCTTCTCCGGGGACTCCGCCTCTCTCTCTCACTCGGCCTCGCCAGGCCCTGAGGTTCCCCTTAGTGTGTCACCCACTGAGGGCTAAGGGACTTCTATCCCTTAGGGTGTAAAGAAACAACCCCCTTCGGGGGGACTTGGTACTCACCCATCTGTGATGAATGGTGAAGATTGACACAGATAAGATATGAAAATTACGTACCTACCATAATTATCTTTCTGTGTATCTTCATTCATCACAACCCCACCCACCATCCCCCTGGGGCCTCTGTCTCTGGGTCCCCCTTCCTCTCTGACTCCCCCTCTCCTCCTTAGGAGTGGAGTAAAGTAGGGACACACAGGGGAGTATTTTCCAAGGAGAGTGGACAGCTCGAGTGGCACTCCTTCTCTACTACTTTGTCTCCACCCCTGTCGGGTGGGAGTTGGTAGTTGCCCTCCTTCTCTCCTCCTCCTGGTTTCCATCCAACTATTTCTCCTAAAAAAAAAAAAACTTTTTTCACCAAACATCTTTTCTTGAGAGAGTACTGAATCCCTGTACCCTGTCCTGCTTCCAGAATAGCCGACTCTGCTTTCTGGAGTATTTGCCAGTTATTCCGTGCCTTGAATTCTGGCAGACAGCTTTGCTACTCCTTGCAGTTCCTATACAATCTGGAGATGGACAAAGGTCTCGGATATCTTAATACCTCTTCCCTCTCTCCTAAATTCTTTTCCCACCCTACCCTTCCCTTCTTCCGCTTCCAGAGATTGGGGCCCCTCCCAATCCCCTTAGTCTAACCTCTTCTTTGCTGTCCTCTCAGTCGTTATTTCTCCTTTTAGTTCAGACATCCTTTCCTTTTTCTGTCCCTTGGACTGTCTTGTTCCACCCTCCATCCCTTCCTCTTACCTCTCCGGCGACTCAGAACTGGCAGGCAGGTGGGTCGACACAGCCTAACAGCCAACCCGCGGGAAGTGCCGCGTCGCCGTCCGGCCTCGAGGCGCCCGATGGTGTGATCGCTACCTACTAAAAAAAAAAAAAAAGCTCCGTGTCCTGACCTCCGCCAGATACCCATCTGTGATGAATGGTGAAGATACACAGAAAGATCATAATTACGGTAGGTACGTAATTTTCATTTATCTCCCCCAGGCACCAGAACTTTCTCGGACCTATCCACTCACCTATGCCACTCTACCGTCCACTGTGAACCCTGTCATCTTCAAGGGTATTACTTCCCCCCCAAGCCCTGAGGAGGATGACGGGCCCGAGGAGTCTGAAAGGGCAGTGGCAGGGTTCCAGTATTAGGCGTGTGGCGGTTCGGCACAGGGATGGCCGTCGCCAGTCCGGGCTGGTGGGGCTGTTTACGTAGATTACGCCCCAGACATGGAATGTGCAACGCTGTCCACCCACGATGTGGGTGCTCCAACTCACGTCCGGAAGGCAACCGCCCAACGCGTTTCCTGTTTGGGAGCCCCTGCACGCCGCAGTGCTGCTGGTCTCCACCAGGGGCCGCTGCGCCAGGCTACCCCTTGATCCCTCCCCGAGAGAGGAGAGCAGACCTCCAGACGCTCGATCCTCTCTCTCTCCCCTGCCGACCCCTGGCAGTCCGGGCTCATTCCCGAACCTGGGTCGCCAGCGTGGCATGAGGTGTGACGTCCAGCACCTCAACCCTCAGCGCCACTGGGCCGGCCCCTACTTTAAGTTCTTGTGTAATTATTTTATTTTCTTAGAGGATATCTCCTCCATAAGGCCACACCTTTGGCACGATTCCCAAGCAGCACCAAAGAAACCTGGGAGGATGGTATAGTCCAAAATACATTCAGGACCGAAGGCCTTGCAGTACAGCAAGCCTGAACCCAGCACACCTATGAGAAAGTATGTCCAGCCTGTAATGCTTAGTAAAGGTGTAACAGTGCTTCATGTTTCTACAGCACATGTCAGCAGCAGGAACATTTTTGAAATAGGTAACAAAAGTAACCATACCCTTTGTGGAATGGCTTAGATAGAATAACACCAGGAAGTCCTTCCTTACTGTACTTCCTATAACAGAATGTAATACAGTGTACCAGCCATTTGGATAGGCAGGGTTTTAAAACACAGGGGCATCCTCTTTCCCGGGGTGAACGAAACAAAAAACGGAGGACTTTCTGCAGTCCTCAGTTTGAGTAACCTACAAATGTGGTATTCTATGTACATCCAAAGTATGGAGCAGTGCCTCACCATGACTGGCATGCTCAGGTTATTAAACAGGAAGGTGCATCATTTGATTCCATGCAAATTCTAATACCAACTTTTGTAGAAACTTAGGATTTGTACGCAAAGAGAATCTATCTTTGTGAAAAATCAAATATGGAGGCTCACAGATCAAAGCCTGAAGTTCGGAAATCCTTTGAGCAGAAGTCACTACAACTAAAATTAACATTTTCCATGACAGAAAACATTGACCACAACTTGCAGCTGACTCAAAAGGAGCCAGCGTCAATTTCTCAAGAACGAAATTCAAGTCCCAAGGCAGGACTGGATTCTGAATAGGAGGTTTCATATGGAGAACAGCTCTTAGAAACATATCGGATGCCTCTAATTGGGCAGCCGCACGACCATCAATAGGGCATGGAAAGTTGATGTAGCAGCCAAATTCTCCTTAAGTGAGGAATGCCCAGTGGGGCATAGGACCCAAGGTAGCATGGGCTCACAGCGGGAAAGTCATATCAGATGAATCTAATTGATTTCTTTGACTGGGTGACCAAAGTAGTAGACCAGGGAAGGGCTCTGGACATGGCCTACCTAGACTTTAGCAAGGCATTTGACACAGTCCCACACAAAAGATTAGTAGTCAAATTAACCAGCCTTGGAGGTGGGTCCCAGGGTGGTAGCCTGGGTAAAACATTGGCTGAACAACAGGACACAGAAGGTAATTGTAAATGGAGTCCAGTATAAAGAAAGAGGGGTTACTAGTGGGGTACCACAGGGTTCAGTACTGGGTCCAGTCCTTTTCAATGTCTTTATAAGTGACATTGCAGAGGGACTGGAAGGAAAAGTATGCCTCTTTGCAGATGACACAAAGATCTGCAACAGGGTTGATACACAAGGAAGCATGGAAAGGGACTTGGCAAGGTTGGAGGAATGGTCAGAAGTATGGCAGCTTGGATTCAGTGAAAAGAAGTGCAAAGTAATGCACCTGGGAAACAAAAACCCAGAGGAAGATTACACAATGGGGGGTGAGGTAGTAACAACAACAAAAATGGAAAGGGACCTGGGGGTAATCATATCAGATGACCTTAAGGTTGGCAAGCAATGTGAGAAGGCAGTAGGGAGGGCTGGGGGGATACTGGGATGTATAGGGAGAGGCATCACCAGCAGAAGACAGGAAGTTATCCCCCTGTACAGACAGTTGGAGAGACCCTATCTGGAGTACTGCATCCAGTTCTGGAGACCCCATCTCCACAAGGACATAGGATGGAGGCAGTCCAGAGGAGGGCAACCAAAATGGTGCAGGGTCTGCAAGAGAAGCCATATGAGGAGAGGCTAAAGGAGCTTAATATGTATACCCTTGAGGAAAGGAGGGAGGGGGGACATGATAAAAACATTTAAGTACCTCAGTGGAATCAACAAAGTCCAAGAGGGTAGCATCTTTCAGAAAAAGAGATGTGCCAAAACGAGGGGACACAATTTGAAGATAGAGGGGGGGCCGCTCAGAGGCAATGTGAGGAAGTATTTTTTCACAGAGAGGGTGGTGGACCTATGGAACAGCCTTCCTGAGGAGGTTGTGGGGTCTAAAACTGGGGGAGAATTCAAGAATGCATGGGACAGATGTAAGGCAATTTTTGTGGGGGGTAGGAAGAAATAGGCTGTTGGTTAAATAGGATCTGCAGCTTATCCTCTAGGTAGGGGAAATGGGCAGACTAAGTGGGCCAAGCGGTCCTTATCTGCCGTCAAAGTCTGTGTTTCTATACTGTAGGCCAGAGTAACACAGAAACATAGACAATGATGGCAGAAAAAAACCCACAGTCCACCTAGTCTGCCCAGGTTCCCTAGATCCCTGGGATCATTCTTAGAACCTAATGTTCCCCCAGGGTAATAACCCGCCCAGACTGTACTCTAGGTAGTTTCCCTGGTCGTGTTGGCCCTGGTAACCACTATTCCCTTCATTCTATCCCAGACCTGTCTGAACCCCCTACTGTACTCACTCCCACCATCTCAGCTGGCAGACTGTTCCAGGGCTCCACCACCCACAGTAAGTCATGGACAGCAAGTATTCCAACATACATTTGCAAGGTATGCAAAAGGGTCCACATTCCTGGGAAGCAGCCCACAAAGTAAAATATTTCCATTTCAGAAAACAAGTATGTCAGGTAAAAGACTTGCTTGCCGCAATAAGCACATTAGCAACCTTGGGGCATACCCCAAAATATGCAATGGTTGTGTCTTCAGGAGCCATGCATGCAGATGTAGGGACTTCAGGTCCGGATGGACCAGAGACCCCTTGTCCTGTGACAGCAAGCCCCAACACAAAGGTAGCAGGTACAGGAGGTTCCACTGCCATCTGTTGCAGAAGTGGGAAACTATAGTTACGTAAGAACTCACCGTAACAGTAGATCTTCAAGAGAAGCTCTTGCAGCAGGTTCCACAATGAGGACTGACGCCACCTGACGGTGGTTCCGGCAATTCTTTCTCTAGTAGTATCGACATGGGAATGCCCCCCCGACGGCGTCGGCTCCACCCCCGACATCGCCCTATATAAGGGAGGAGTTCTCCACGTGCTTCAGTTCTTGTATGCCTCCTTCAGGCAAGATAACGACAGGCAATGGTCAGAAAAATGATTGTCAACGGAAAACCCCTCTAAGAGGAAATAAACCAGCCTGAACAGGGCCTGATCCCTGGGGTAAGGAGGGCGGGAAATATACCTGCTGCAAGAGCTTCTCTCAAAGATCTACTTTTACGGTAAGTTCTTACGTAACTATACTATCTTACTTCAAGGAGAAACTCTTGCAACAAGTTCCACATTGAGGACTGAGTCCCAAGCAGTATAAACATATAACAACCCTGGGGATGGGGAAATAGCAAGGAAAGGCAGAGCAGGAAAAGGGAAGATCCCTCAGGAAACCAGGCCTAGCAGAACTGTGAGGCCAAACCCTGCTCTGCATCTGGAAATAATGTTGAGGCTATAGTGCCTGACAAAAGTATGCACAGAACTCCAGGTAGCGGCGGTACAAATATCTGCTGTCTGTATCCTCTTCAATGCTGCAAAGAAAGCAGTGATAGCTCTAGTAGAGTGAGCTTTAACTGGCCCCGATGTCGACCTGTTGTGCTTCTCGTAACAGTAAGCGATGCAGTGGACCAACCGGCACGAAAGCGTCTGGTGACCAGGCAACCTACGGATCGTAGGGCAAAGGACACGAAAAGCTGATCAGACTTCCTGTCCCCCTTGGTTCTAGCCAGGTAACATCTGAGAGTCCTGTGGACGTCCAAAGAATGAAGCAGGGTCTCCCCTCTGTTACAGTGCTTTGAGTAATAAACCGGGAGCTGAACCGACTGATTGAAAGTGAGCTCTGAAATAACTTTCAGTAGAAACTTTGGATAGCCGGCCCGGTGGCGCTGAGGGTTGAGGCGCTGGATGCCACATCTCGCGCTGCGCCAGCGCCTGGGTTGAGGACGGACTGGGTGGCGAGGTCGGCGGGAGAGGAGGATCGGCGTCCTGGATGCTCTCCTCCTCGGGCGGAGTTACCATGAGCGCATTAGTTCTGCATTCCTTCGTGGCCGGTGGAAGCACCGGCAGTGAAGGATAGATGACTTTCGCCTGTCGGTCAGGAGGGCGTCGCGGCGCGATGAGGATTGCGACGGCGTAAGACGCCACTACTCGGGACGACGTCCTAAGCGCAAGGCGCCCTAGGGAGTGGGGACGAAGGGAGAAAAACGAAAACTCCTCCGCAGCCTAGATGAAGTCCGCCCTAAGTCCACCCGGACTACCTACAGGACAGACCCCACTGTGCGAGGAGAGGAGGATGGGCACTCTAGGGGCAGATCCCTAAGGTAGGTATGGGGGGACATGAGCGGACAGAAGGAGGGGGCACCAGAGGTCAGAAGGAGGAGGATAAAGATGAAAATAAAAAAAATTAAAAAGAAACTTTGGATTAGTGTGGAGATCAACCCTGTCCTTGTGAAAGACAAGGTAAGGTTCCTTACACATGACGGCTTGAAGTTCTGAAATGTGCCTCGCCGAAGTAATAGCTACCAAAAACAAAAATCTTCCAAGAAAGGAAACAAAGCTCGGACTCCATGGCCGGCTCAAATGGAGGAAAAGTAAGCTTCTCCAGGATGAACAGGAGATCCCAAGGAGGAACCGGGTCCCTGATGGGAGGTCTGATGTGGAGAATACCATGCAAAAATGCCTTGGAAACCTCCATCTGAGCCACCATCTTACCTGACACAGAGAAATGGTAAGCGGACATGGTGGCCAGGTGTACCTTGATGGAGGAATAGCTGGGACCTTTCTTGGAAAGAGAAAAAGCAGATATTCTAATATGGTATTAACCGGACAGACCAACGGATCCACTCTCTTGGCTGTGGCCCAAATTCAAATCGTTTCCACTTCATAGTGTTAGTGGCCCTGGTGGCAGGTTTCCGAGCCTCAACCAACACTTGACCGACCTGATCAGACACTCCGAACCTGACCTTAGCTAGGTGCTGAGGAGCCAGGCATACAGGTGAAGTGAGCGTAAGTTCGGGTGTAACAGGGACCCCCTGTCCTGTGACAGAAGGTGTGAAGAGAGAGAAAGAGGCATCTGTGACTCTACCACTAAACGCTGTAGTAAGGGAAACCAGATTTGATGAGGCCATAGCGGAGCAATCAGAATAAGAGTGGAAGGTTCTGACTGAGCCTTGAGGAGAACCTTCTGAAGGAGTGGAAAGGGAAGGAAGGTGTACAGAAACCTCCCATTCCAGCAGAGAGACAATGCATCTTGCCAAAAAGCTCCAGGCTCTGGACCTGGCAAGCAAAAATTGGGCAGTTTTGCATTGAATTGTGATGCAAAAAGGTCCAAATCTGGTGTCCCCCATAGACAGAAGATGATCTGCAACCTCTTGGAGCAATTCCCATTCGTGGGCTTGCGATCTTGTTCTGCTCAGCGTGTTGGCCAACACATTTTGTAGCCCGGGAACATGCACTGCCGTCAGAAACAGTTGATGCTGTAGGGCCCAATCCCAAACTCACATGGCTTCCCTGCAAAGGGGGTAGGAATGTGTGCCACCCTGTTTGTTGATGTAGAACATCACCAGAGTGTTTTCTGTCTGCATGAAGAGATGAACCGGCATTTGGACTGAGGCCAGGACTTGGAGGGCGTAAAGTATGGCTCTCATTTCCAGGACATAGATGTGCAGATTCACCTCTATGGAGGACCAGGAACCTTGGGTACGATGGTTCCCCAAGTGGTTAGAGACTGGGACGGCACCCTCAATTGGAAGGGGATGCCTGCCAGCAAATATTTGGACAACATCCACCAGCGAAGCTCTCGGCAGACTGGCTCTGATATCATGATCGAGGCGTCCAGGTTGTTTGAAGTCTGGTCCCACTGGACTCTCAAGGACCATTGAATGATCCTCATGCACAGGCGTGCCAGAGGAACTGAGACTATGGCAGCGGCCATGTGCCGTAACAGCCTGAGAAGCAGCCTAGCCGGCACCCTTGAGGCTGAAGAGATCTGAGACGCAAGGGTCTGAATGTGACCCGCTCTGTCAGAGGGAAGAAAGACCTTCCCGAGAGTGGTGTCCAGAAGAGCTCCTATGAACTGGAGAATCTGGGTTGGGATCAAATGAGATTTGTCCCTGTTGGTGATTCTGAGACTCTGAAAAAGCGAGATGAAATCCCTGATAGTTTCTGACAGGCGAGACCTGGAAGGAGCCAGGAGGAGCCAGTCATCCAGGTAAGGAAACATGAAATGGCCCCACCTTTGAAGCGCCGTGGCCATGACAGCCAGGCACTTGGTGAAGACCCTGGAGGCTGAAGAGAGACTGAAGGGGAGGACTCGGAACTGATAGTCCTCGTCTTCGAATCTGAACCTTAGGAATCTTTGATGGCTCCTGGTAATGGGAATATGCAGGTAGGCATCCTGCATGTCCAGAGACACCAGCCAGTCTCCTGCCAATATGAGTGGGAGGAGAGTGAGAAGTGAAACCATTCTGAATCTCTTGTAGGAGACCCACTGGTTTAGATCACTGAGATCTCTGGACTTCTTCGGAACTAGGAAGAAGTGGGAGAAAAACCCTCTCCCTGACTCTACCAGTGGAACCAGCTCGATGGCTGTTTTGTCCAGAAGGGAAGAAATCTCTCACCGGACCAGCACTTTGTGTTCCCTTGGGTAACGGGATGGAGGCAGTGGTCTGTCCGGAGGGATGAAGTTCAACTCCATGGAGTGCCTGAACTCCATGAGCTCCAGTACCCACTGATTGGAGGTCACCTGACCCCACGCGTCCACGTAGAAGGAAAAGCTACCTCCGACCGGCTCCTCTGGCTGAGTGACCCAAGGAGGAGGGTCACCTGGATAGTCAGGCGTTGGGCGGGGGGAGGGCGGCAGTGACTGCTTTGGGTTGTTTAGGGGCGAGTCCGCAGTGCCTTTGGCTCCGCCTCTACAACTGAAGCCACTTCACTGCGCATACTGCTGAAAGCGAGGCTGCTGTGGTTGATGTCCCCCATGGCCACGAAAATGAGGCTTATGAGCTTGCCCCGGTTTTGGGCAGTACGTGGACTGCACGGATCAGACAGCCCTACCGGAGTCCTGCAGCCTGGTGATGATGCACTCCGTGTCCTTGCCAAAGAGCACGGAGCCCTTGAAGGGAACATCCAGAAGGTTGGTATGCATGTCTGGATCAAACCCTGAGACCCGAAGCCAGGCATGGCGTCGGAGGCAAATGCCAGTGGCGGCCGCCCTTGAAGAGGTGTCCGCAGAATCATAGGCCGAGCGCAGCACATGGGTACCCACATCTGAGCCGGTCTGTAAAAACTTGGCCTGCTCTGCCTGCTGAGGGCAATCGGGCATGTTCTGCACAATGTCCAATCCTTGTTCTCAAAGGGAGTTCTGGAATTGGACCATGTGTGTAAAGAAGTTCAGACTCCTTATACTGCAGGTGGCAGCAGAGTGCACCTTGCGGCCCATCGAATCCAGCTGCTTTGATTCTCGATCAGGTGGCTGGGTGCTCGGGTGTTTGGGCCTCTGCAAACAGTCGTGAGCTGAAGAAATCCCCACAGAGTCCACAGTTGGTGGTTGAGACAGGAAAGGATGATCCGAAAGTGCCCAGTATAGCCGATGAGCCTTCTTGGGCATGGCAGAGGAGGATTGAGGGCACTTCCAGGTCACACGGGAGACATCCTGAAAGGTGTCGACCATGGGAGGGATGACCACCAGCTTTGGGTCTTTTTGGCGGAGGTATTTAGCCTACCGCAAGTGCTCGGGGTCCAGGGCCTCAGTGTCCCACCCCATGTTGGCCTGGATGTGATTCATCACCTCAATGAAGCTGGGACCATCCGGAGGGGATTTGGGATGGCCCTCAATGTCCCCTGGGTCTGGCTCCATGTAGGCATCTGAGGATGAAGAGTCAGAGTCTATGTAGGAGTCTGGAGAGGAAGAGTGTGAAGGACTGCATCTCTTCCTCTTGCGCCTCTTGTCCAGTAAGGGAGAGGGTGAGCGGGAGGAACTCCGAGACCTATGCCTCCTAAACTTTTTGGAGTGCTTCCTAGGAGGGAACTCCCATTCCACCCACCAGTTCAATGTTAATAGGGTCAGGTACCGGTGTAGGAGGGGGTGCACCTGTTGG
This sequence comes from Neoceratodus forsteri, assembly GCA_016271365.2. NCBI lineage: Eukaryota > Metazoa > Chordata > Ceratodontiformes > Ceratodontidae > Neoceratodus > Neoceratodus forsteri. The sequence continues at coordinate 766,907,162 of CM057450.1, read as the reverse complement.
AAGGTCCTTTTTAATGGTATCCCCCAGTGGGGGAAAAAAGCTCCTTCACCTGTGACAGGAATAACTTGGGAGAACCTGGAGGAGGAGGTGGAGGAGCACCTGAGCCCGAGCTGGCATCAGTACTGTCGTCCGGTGATACCAGTGTCAGGTCCGCACCCTTATCAGCTGGTGTCGGCCGAAAGGGGGATGTCGGGGCAGCAACAGCGCCACCGTCGTCAGGGTCTGGTGAATGGGGAGATAGGGTGCCAGAGCTGACATCGGGTGGAGCGGGGGTGACCAGCATACGAACCACAACCAGCGGCGGAATAACCGCCACCGGGACGGCCACAGGCGGACAAGGATCCGGCATCCATTTTTCCTTGAGTGCTGACGGATGTCCATGGGAGGCGTGAGCCTTAAGACGGTCGACTTTGTGGCCAATGCGCTTTTCAGCCGAGCGCCAGTCAGTCACCAGAGGCTGGCGTCGGTTGGAATCCTTGTGTTTTGATGGCAAGGAAGAGGCCTTGCCGCTGAAGACCCAGAGGCCTTGCTTGTCTCCTGGGATTCGGCCTTCGATGAAAAGGCCGAGTGGGAATAGTTCTTACCTGAGCCTGATGTTTTTTCAGCGGGCTGAGAGACCCTCAGAGGCTGGAGGGTGGAAGAAGACTTGGAGACAGAGGAGGGCTTAAGGGCCGTGAGGTGCGATTCATGCCTCGACGACCTGGACTTCCAGCCCGAAGACCTGTGCTTTGAGAGCGACCGACCCCTGTCCTGTTCCTGGTGCTTGTGGGACTGGGACTTGTGGGTGGGAGGAGGATCAGATTCCCCGGAGGAGGAGGCCCTTTCCAGCAAGTTTCGTCTCGGTGAGGTAGGCCGCAAGTGACTTCTGACGCAGGATTCGCGTCTGTGAGTTGAAGGCCTGACAGTGGGGGCAGGCGCCGGTGTCATGGTCAGGTCCAATGAATGGCCATCCTTAGTGGGAATCTGTTGCCCACAAGCTCACTTGTTGAGGTGAGAAGTTGACATAGAAGCTCTGAGAGCGGTAGATACAAAATTCTAGGTGGAGAAGTGATCGGTGCTGAGCCATAACTGAGGGAACTAATCCTGACCACGCGGCGGGAAAGAACTGGAGCACGTGGGGAAATCCTCCCTTATATAGGGCGACATCGGGGGTGGAACCGATGCTGGCGGGGGGAGGCGTTCCCACGTTGGTACTACTAGAGAAAACAATTGCCGGAACCGCCGCCAGGTGGAGTCAGTCCTCAGTGTGGAACCTGCTGCAAGAGCTTCTCCTTGAAGCAAGATCCATATTTAGCAAGGCCATAATGGAGCAATGAGAATGGGAGTGGCACTCTCCACTCGCAGTTTGAGCAAGACCTTCTGTATTGGAGGAGTTGGGGGAATGTGTATAGGAATTTTCCTTTCCAAGAGAAGGGACAGTGCATCTTGTTAAAAAACTCCAGGCCCAGGAGCAAGTGAGCAGAAACATGGCAGTTTTGTGTTGTGTGGGAACACAAAAAGATCCAACTCTGGTCACCCCATCTTGCAGAGAGGTTGTTTAACATGGAGGTCAGCAGTTCTCATACGGGAATCCTGGATTGACACCTGCTTAGCCTATCTGCCAAGATGATTTGGAGACCTGGGGGATGCGGGATGATAGTTGCAGGCTGTGGGAAAGAACCCAGTACCATATTCTCATCCCTTCCCAGCATATCAGAGGGAATGAGTGCTCCCTTGTTTGTTGATGTAATTCCATCACATAGGCATTCTCCATCTGGATTAACAGAGGACTGTGGGCAAAGATGATTCTGAAATGCCTGGAGGCTGTACAAGACAGTCCTAATCTCCAGCACATTTATATGCTTTGTACTTGCAGAGACATAATGGACCCTGTATACCAACTGTGCCTGTGCAGTCAGATTGCTCTACCCTGAGGCAGGAGAGCATATCCCTTCCCTGTGTCCAAGACTGGCCTTATGTATTGCAGTCTTTGGCAAAGAGTCAAAACCTACTTTGGCGCATTCACTGTTGTCCCCAAGTCATTGAACAGCTGACATCTCTGAGATGCAGTATGTTGCAAAACTTCCCTAGAGCTGGCCTTCAGAAGCCAGTCATCCAGGTGAGGAAACACACATATAGGCATTCCCTGTGAAGGGCTGCTACCACTACTGCCAAGCATTTGATAAAGACCTGTGGTGTAGAAGACAAGCCAATTGGCAGTATTCTGAACTGGTAGTGTTCTCCTGCTAGAGTACAGTGGAGGTATTGTCTGTGACAATTCCTGATTTTGACAACCAGTCCCCTGTTTGTAGAAGGGTTATCGGAGCTTACAGGGATACCATTCATAACTTTTTATAGTTGATGTAGAAGTTGAGATCCAAAACAGGACAAAAATCTCCTGTCCATTTTGGGTTGAGGAAATATCTGGAATAGAATCCATTGTTTCTTTGCTGAGGAGGAATCAGTTCTGTAGTATTTTTTTTGGAATAATGGAACTTGTTCCTTCAGAAGGAACATGTGGCCTGGAGGATAACAGGAAAGAGGCACAGGATGATCTGGAGGGATTTCTAACAGCTCCAGAATATGCTTCCTTGCAATCATATCCAAAACTCACTCATCTGTGGTGATGTCCCACCAATGTTTCAGATGCAGGGGGGTTGGAATGCGCCTCCCACAACCACTCATGGAGGTGAGGATGTAGCTGGTAGAATCAGATGGAACCAGTGGGGGCAGGGCCACAGGAACTGACTGAGCATTTTTGTATGGGCATCAGGGAGGGGACCCAGCAGGGGGCCTTTACCCATACCATGGCCTTGCTGATAGTAGTCGCAGTCACCTCGGGCAGCAGGCTGATGAAATGAGCCCCTTCCAGGACCCCTAACAGGAGTGGAATACAGGGACTTTAAAGGCCATAGAGTCATTTTTAAGGTCTGAAGACCATCTAGGGCCTCTTCAACATTGCAGCCAGTTTTGTCCCTCTAAAAGGGGCATTCAAAACTACCTGTTGCACATCAGTGGCAAAGCCAACAACTCTCAGCCAAGAACATCTCTTGCAAGTACCAGAAGCAGCAGCCCTGGAAGAAGGATCAGAGACATCATAACCTGAGCATAGCAAATGCTTGCCAGCCTTCTACACCAGAAGATAATGTTTCAAGTAACTCATTCTTGGCAGGGCCATCAGACAAAGCCTGGACTACAGTACAATCATCTTTCCACAGGCTGTTCTGGCATTTCATCATGTGGGCCTGGTAGTACAGTGATGCAGAGCCATAAATGCATTTGCCCACCACATCTAGCCTCCTAGATTCTTTGTCAGGAAGCAAATCACATGTGTTTAGGTGCTCTAGACCTATCATGAGCAGCCATGATGACTAAGAGAGTCCATGTCTGGCTGGTTAGCTTAATAATGCTTAGCACACTGAGCTAGATGCTGTTTATTAGCCTTTCTAGAAACTGCAGGCAGAGTTACATCTGTACCATGCAGCAAAAGTAGCATCCTGTAATGCAGGATATATAGGTGGAATTATAATGGAAGGGAGAGCAGGACACCCCCAAAAAGTCCATTAGTTTTCTTTTTGTGGAATATTCCTCCTCCACAGCAAAGCCCATGGCAGACAGCATTTGCTGCATCGTGGCTTGGAAATTTGGATCATCAGGAAGAGGACGCAGGGTATAAACTACTGAGTCCACATTGCAAGATAAGAGGGTAGAACCAGAGCAACGAGCTAGATGTTGTTCTACCTCATATTCCTCCTCTAAATCCTTGCAGTCAGGATCATATTTCATTTAATTATCAACATCCCTATCGATGATCGGAGCTGCAGAATGCACCGGTGATACCAGCAACGGCTGAGAGGGAGGAATTAAAGGCATGCTAATAGAACTCCTTGGGGACTGAGTACCAGGAGGCCCCATCTCTGCACTTACAATACCAAAATAAAGGATTTTCTTGAGGGATATCTCTGTCTTCAGGTCATACCTATGTAACTTAGGCATCAGGATTCCATGGAAGATTTTTCTGCACCATTCTATTAGGGGCCACCCATGCTAATGTCAGGCTCCAACATCACACACCCTTTATAAGCATGGGTGGCCCTGCTTCCTCCACAGTTCTTTCCCGCTGTTGACCATTCATGCACGGACTGCACAAAAGCTTTGCAGCTCAGTTTGACTGCCAAAACTACTTACCTTTTTCCTTTTATATTTGCCTTTGATAAGTGACTCTTTTCATCTTTGTATGTCGAGAACTAATCCCTTGTCTGCTCTCTTCCATTGCTGCCACTACGGAAAGAAGATTTCTTCCACCAGTGACCACGGAGGTTGTGTCTGCTGTCTCGGGCCTGGCCATAACATTCTCACCTGTGAGTTCTGCCTGAAGTTTAACCTCACCACCCGGCACTGATGCAAGAAAGCCCTGCAGAAGTTCCTCATGGAGCAACAGGCTGCCAGTGGAGAACAGGGGTATTCTAGGCCCCCCCCTTCCAATCGCCAGCATCATCTTCAGGCTCTCAGGCCACCAAGACTTTCTGCCTGAAGTTTAACCTCACCACCCGGCACTGATGCAAGAAAGCCCTGCAGAAGTTCCTCATGGAGCAACAGGCTGCCAGTGGAGAACAGGGGTATTCTAGCCCCCCCCCCTTCCAATCGCCAGCATCATCTTCAGGCTCTCAGGCCACCAAGACCCAGGACAAGTCCTTGGGGAAACCACACTCGGGATAAGGATTGGCCTAAGAACTATTCCCCCTGATGATCACCCCAGTCCCCGCTGGATTCTTCCTTCTCTTCTCCTGGGATTGTTCCATCAACTGCTTGGGCAGCGACACCTTGCTCCATGCAGGCCTCTGGTCCTATCCAGGTCCCTCATGGGGCAGACTCCTCCCAGTCTTCACAGGGCTGCGAAAGGGTCATCTGCTCCAGCCCCACCAGTGAGGCCTCTCGAATCTTGAGGTCCTCAGGTGTTGAGCCCTGCCGCTTCTACTATAGTTAGCAGCAGTTTATTGGAGCTGGGTTCCACACCTCCACAGTTGATGCCTGTGTCAATAACTCTTCCTTTGCTGCCATCCTTAATGCTATTCTTTCTCCATTACCACATCTCTTATGCAACAGTTTGTTCCGCGGCCAGGACCATTGTCACCCGTGCCATTGGGTGCTGCCTCAGTATCAATGCGAGTTCAACCTGCTTGCGCCTTCTAGACAGACATTGGTACTTCGACCATCGGTCCCTGTCTCACAACAAGCCGTCAAGGATAAGTACCACCCTGATCTTTTCTTCCCTGAGGATGAGGAGGAAGAAACTGAAGCAGACTCCTGACAGGTCTACTGTCTTCCTCAGCAGTAAGGCTCAGTCAAACACCCTCCTCATGCCCGCCCCCCGCGAGGACCCCTCTTTCTTCAACATCATGAAGCAGCTCTCTTCCAGTATGGGGTTCCAGATTGAAGAAGAGGATGTCACAAGGAGGAATCTGGTGGATTTCTTGGAGATCCCAGAGTCTCCACCCAAATTTATTCCTCCTCTGCTGTCAGTACTGAATGATGCAGCCACTGCTGCCTGCCACAGGCTCAACCTGGTACCAGCCATGCCCAGAAAGGCTGAAAAGCTTTACCAGGCACCTCAGGGGCTGCCCTTTTATGCAGCCTAGCCAGAAACTGACTCTGTGTTAATTAAGGCCACTAATGACAGGACTAATGCCTCTAAACCCCTTAGTTCCCTGCCCCTTGACTGGAAATCCAGGAGGCTAGACTTCTGGGGCAAGATAACTTTTGTCTGTACCACTCTAGGCCTCAGGATTGCCAATTGCTTGGCTCATCTGATTTAAATACCAGAATACCCTCTAAAGGAAGGGCCAAGCTGCTGCTCAGGCCCTCCCTGAGGGTTCCCAGAGACAAGAGCTTCTCAAAGTTCTCCAGGCCTCCAAATATGTCAGCAAGCATCTCATCAGAACCACCTACGATATTGCTAATACCACAGCCAGGGCAGCAGTCTCCAGCATTTACCTCAGAAGGCACTCCTGTCTTAGAGTCTCTGGCTTTACACAGACATCCAACAATAGATGTTGAATGCACCTTTTGGTTACAAGTTTTTGGTCCTGATGTGCAGGATATTATCAGTGACCTGCAGGGCTATTCAGTCTGTCCACTCCCTTTATCATACCCAACCCAGGAGTAGACCAAGGCCCTCCTTTCGTAAGTTCTCTCACAAGTCTGGTTCCAGAACCAAGTTGCAGGGCAAGTGCATAGCCAGCTTTGCCTTGCCTGCCCCCTCCTCCACCTCTGGTTCCTCTGCTAAGCAATCCATAAGAGGAGGTACGGCCCTGGTCGCTGGTTCAGCTTCAGCCTGACTCCTTGACAGACCCCCTCCTCTTTTTTCCAAGCCGGGAGGTGGTGGTCAGAGGTCAGTTCTCTCTCCATTTGTCCCAGCGGAGAACCATTACTACAGATGCTTGGATCCTGCAGATAATTGACAAGGGCCATACTCTAGAACAGCCTCCAGATGTTCCTCCAGACCACACAGAGGTGCTCAGGGAGGAGTTTCTCACCTTGTCCAGTGCCCAGGCAACAAAGGAACAAGGGGTTCTACTCCTGTTTCCCAAAAGAACAGGGGACTTTAGGCATATTCTAGACCTCAAGGAGCTGAACCTTTTTATCCAGTACAAAAGGTTCAGGATGGTCAGTCTGTATGGCCTTCCTCCTCTGATCAAGCAGGACAATTAGCTATGCTCCCTCAATATGCAGGATGCCTATCTACATATCATGGTTCCCCCTCCCCACAGGTGATACCTGCGGTTCCTGTTCCGGGGGAACATTACCAGTTCAGGGTATTGCCCTTTGGCTTATCCTCTGCACCACGGGTATTTACTAAGTGCTTAGCAGCTGTAGCAGCAGCCCTCTGGTGTGAAGACCTCTATGTATTCCTATACCTGGAAGACTGGTTACTGAAAGCCAAGTCCAGGGAGCTCCTGTTAACTCTAGAGCACATCCTGCAGTTGTTCCAGTCTTTGGATCACTGTCAGTCAGCCCAAGTCTGTGCTGACCCCATCCCAGTGGTTAATGTACAAAGGAGTGGTTCTGGATTCTACTCAGGGCAAGGCCTTCCACCCTGGAAGAAAGGGCAGACCGCCTCATTGCTCAGGCCCATGAAGCAGCTGACAGCTGGTATGTCCCAGCAAGGATGTTTTTGAGGCTTCTAGGCTTAATGGCTGCTGCCATCGTTTTGGTCCTTTTGGCCAGGCTGCACATAAGGAGGTCCCATAGTGGACACTACGGGTCCAACGCTCAGATGATCCAGATCACTTGGTCCTTGTGTCCTCCCCAGTCTGTAGAGAACTTCACTGGTGGATGGATCCAACAAATTTTTTAAAAGGACAACCATCCAGAAAAAAAATCCAAGGATGCCATCAGAACAGTCCAAATGAGTGCAGCGCACAAACAAAAATCCAAAGCTACCCACAAGAAGGTGTGGTGCACAAATCACTGGATATAACTCCAGGGGCTCTTAGATAAGTAAATATGCTGGTGCCATTTATTAGTGAGAGCCAAGAACATATTTACAAAAACATTAAGATTCCCCGGCGCTTCAAATCAGTCAGATTCTTCCTCAGGTGGGCGGGGCACTGGTGGATCATGCTGCTTTTTATAGCACTCTGGCAGGTGCAGACAGTGAATGAATCATGCAACTGGCTGGCCCATCAGTGCAGCAGTTGGATTTCCACTTGCGACGCCAGCAACTCAGGTTCGGGAATGAGCCCTGGGTAACTGGAGGGCCGGCCAGGGGGGAGGAAGCTTGAGTGTCCCAAGAACAACTTGTCTTCTCCAGGGAGGGAGGCGGGATAGTGTCTCGGTGCTTGACTAACCCCAGGTGGAAGTCTGGGGCACAGCGGCGCAATGCACCTTGACATAAGGGCAATCACAATGCCCAGCAGAAAAAATGGAAAAACAGGCTCCGGGTAGATGGATCCCTGGAGCAGACTTCTCATTGCACCCAGCTGCCTGGCCAGTCCTGGTCCCTGTGAAACTTGAAGTGTTCGGAGTGTCTGTGCTTCACCTGGTTCCCGCCCGGGGGGGTAGAACCGCGGTTCCATGGGGGGATAATGGGATGGCTCAGGTAGGTGGCTGTAGCGGGAGCAGACTCCACTGGGGATCCTGAAGGTGCGGGGCCTGGAGAGACGGGAGGAGGGCTAAATAAAAAAAAAAAAATCATGCAACTGACCCACCACACCTCCGCTGACCTCCATCAGACCACAGTATAAATTCATGAAATTACAAAACCAACCACACTTACTACAAAATACATTAAAAAATGTATATGAAAAAAAAAACCCTAGGGCGGATGTAGTGATAGAATGATATTTAAATGAATACGAACAACTAAGGTCAGGGCTTATCTACTTTAGCATGAAATCAGATGACTGACCTAATGTCACAATTTTGGGGTTTTATTTAGCTTTTTTGTATAGTGTTTTTTTGACTCTTTTTAAGACTTTCTTTAAACATTATATTTACAGATATTTTATACATTCCACCTCTGTTCTTTTCCTGCCGTTGACCCGAGCTAGTCAGACCTCCACAGATGTCTTCTACTCAATTCAACCAACATTGTCCACGTTACCTGTGTTTTTCTTTTCAGTATTTCTTAATATTTTGTGCATGTCTTCTTTCTGTCAAATGGCAGCAAACAAAGTGCGCTTGTGGAAAGCAGCTGCCCCACAGGGATGGCCTTTCAGTGTGCTTGTTTTGTTTAGGCCTGAGTCATGATGTTGAGGCCTGCCAGCACTGCCAAGTCTCCAACCAACACACCCAGCTTTGCCAGCAAAAGACTTTGGAATCCTTGCTGCTGCAGCAGAAGCTTTTTTCAGTGGAGAAGGAACCTTACTAGAGTACCTCTTTGTTAGGGTCTCTGAGCCCTGGTTAGGTTCTTGGCAGTGGTAGATTAGCAAGAGATGTGGAAAAGTGGCATATTCGATAATAAACTTGTTTATTACACAAAAGGTAATCAGTTGCCCTAAGCAGGTCTTACCATTAGACACTGGGAGCTGATGTTTCCCAAATACCCCTAGGAGTAAAGATGGTCTCAAGAGGGAACACGTAGGACAGGTGGTTATATAGTTCTGATTATTACCATAGTTACTAAAAGACTAGATACATAAAATATGCCCAAATTGGCCAAACTTTAGGTGGCTCCACAGTGTTATCTATTGTTATACAATATTCATAAGGAAATGATAGAAGGCTTCCTTAGAATGGCAGAAAAAGGGGAGATATTGTTGATGGGGGACCTGAATATGCCAGATGTTAACTGGAGCACCTTTGCTGCAGGCACATCCAACAGCAGGGTCATTCTTGATGCCCTACAAGGGCCATGCCTCAGACAGCTAGCATTGGAACCCACTTGGGAGGGAGCAATCTTAGACCTGGTACTCTCAAATGGGGACGGAGAAAGAATCTCAGATTTAGAAGTGGGTAGCCATCTGGGAACAAGCGACCACCAAGCAGTGTGGTTCACAATAAACACAGCCATACAAAAGCAAGAGTATTGGACTTTAGGAGGGCTGACTTTGGGAAAATTAGTGTGCCTCAGAAAAGCACTAGCAAACAGGCAAGAAGGAGGGGTGGAGGAACAGTGGGGAGTAATCAAAACAGCCATCACAGAGACAACAAGCCTTTGTGTAAAGCAAATCAACAAAACACAACAAAGGAAAAAAACACTATGGTTCTCAAAAGAGGTGGCAGGGAAGGCTAAGGAGAAAAGGATAGCATTCAAGAAATATAAGGAAACACAGAAGGAGCAGGACAGAGAACTTTATCAGTTAAAGCAGAAAGAGGCTGGGAAGGCAGTCAGAATAGCAAAGGCCCAAACCGAGGAAAGGATAGTCAACTCTGTTAAGATGGGGGATAAGACCTTTTATAGATAAATTAGGGAGCAAAGAAAGACCAAAGGAGGGATACTGAGGCTTAATAAAAGGGAGGGAATATGGGTAGAGGGTGACAATGAAAAAGCAGGGATACTGAACGAATATTTCTGCTCAGTATTCACAAAGGAAGAGGAGGGGGAGGTACCTAAACCAAACAAGAGAAACAATCTTAAGACGGGGGTCGATACCAGTCCATTTACAGAAGGAAGAGTTCTGAAAGAACTAATAAAATTGAAGGTGGACAAAGCAATGGGGCCTGATGGGATTCACCCAAGAATTCTAAAAGAACTAAGGGTAGAACTAGTGACACCGCTGACTACTCTCTTTAACAAATCATGACAGGATGGGGTGGTACCTGAGGACTGGAGGAGGGCAGATGTGATTCCTCTTCACAAAAGTGGGAGCAGGACAGAGGCAGGAAACTACAGACCAGTTAGTTTGACCTCAGTGGTAGGGAAAATTATGGAGTCACTTCTGAAGGAAAGAATTGTTGAGTACCTAGAGGCCAGTGGGGCACAGGACCCAAGGCAGCAAGGATTCACGATGGGAAGGTCACGTCAGATGAATCTAATAGATTTCTTTGACTGGGTGACCAAAGTAGTAGACCAGGGAGGGGCTGTGTGGCCTACCTAGATTTTAGCAAGGCATTTGATACAGTCCTACACAAAAGATTAATACACAAGTTAGCCAGCCTTGGGTGGGTCCCAAGGTCATATCCTGGATAAAAAATTGGCTAGACAACAGGACGCAAAGGGTAGTAGTAAATGGAGTCAACAGTGAAGAAAGGAGGGTTACTAGCGGGGTACCGCAGGGTTTAGTACTGGGACAGGTCCTTTTTAATATCTTTATAAGTGACATTGCAGAGGACCTGGAAGGAAAAGTATGTCTCTTTGCAGATGACACAAAGATCTGCAACAGGGTTGATACACAAGATGGAGTGGAAAGGATGAGAAGGGACTTGGCAAGGTTGGAGGAATGGTCAAATGTATGGCAGCTCAGATTCAATGCAAAGAAGTGGAAAATGTAATGCACCCTGGAAACAAAAACCCAGGGGAAGAGTACACAATGGGGGGTGAGATACTGAGAACAGTAAAAATGGAAAGGGACTTGGGGGTAATTATATCATATGACCTAAAGGTGGGCAAGCAATGTAAGAAGGCAGTAAGGAAGGCTGGGGGGATACTGGAATGCATAGGGAGAAGCATCAATAGTAGAAAACAGGAAGTTGTTATCCCTCTGTACAGACAGTTGGTGAGACCCCATCTGGAATACTGTGTGCAGTTCTGGAGACCCCATCTCCACAAAGATATAGAGTGGGGTCTGTCCAGAGGAGGGCACCCAAAATGGTGCAGGGTCTGTACCAGAAGACATATGAAGAAAGACTAAAGGAGCTTAATATGTATACCCTTGAGGAAAAAGGGAGAGAGGGGACATGATATAAACTTTCAAGTACCTCAAGGGAATCAACAAAGTCCAAGAGGGTAACATCTTTCAGAAAAAGAGATGTGCAAGAACAAGGGGGCACAATTTGAAGATAGAGGGGTGATGGCTCAGAGGTAATGTGAGGAAGTATTTTTTCACAGAGAGGGTTGTGGATGCATGGAACAGCCTCCCTGAGGAGGTTGTGGAGTCAAGAACAGTGGGGGAATTCAGACATAAGGCAGTCCTAGTGGGGGGGGTAAGAGGAAGTAAGCTGTTGGTTAACCAGGATCTGCAGCTTATCTGTTAGGTAGGAAAATGGGCACACTAGGTGGGCCAAGCGGTCCTCATCTGCCGACAAATTCTGTGGTCCTATGTTTCTATGTAAAGTCCGCTAAAAATGTAGAATAAAGAGCCTATACAAAATACAGACTATAGTGCAGTATTACATAAATCCACATAGTGGCAGTGTAAGCTATACAATAACATCAGAAGATACACGAAGACACAAACGTCTTGGCACATTACTTTTAGCATGTTTCATAGCATAAGCAGTATATACTGTATATTATTATTACAACCATATTCCTGTCTACTTACTCTTATATGGTAAGTGCCAACACCCATGTTAGTACAGTATATCAGGTATCATAGCATATATGTATATTTTCTAAGGTGCACAGTGGGTATCCAATCAGAGTGTGGGGACCTCATGTAACATTCCCCCCCTTGTTGCCTTACTGAAAAGGCTACAACAATATGGAAAAGCAGTGGGAATAATCTCCATCATTTACAGACCCGGTGCACAAGCCTTGTAAAGGAACTTGAGTTGTCTGCGGTGTTGTTTGAGCGTGTGTCTTAAACAGCAAAGTATTAGTAGCCAAAACAAAATCAAAAATGCTTGAATAATAACAAAACCTTTAAAGGTCAGTTCGAACCAAGTATTCAAAGGAGCCGCACTTCAATCACCATCATAGATAAGGGTGTAAAGGTCATCTCCAGCTTTGGCGATGACCTTCCTGGACATAAAGTCTTCACCACTCATTCACACTGATGGGATCTACACCAAAGGTGCTAGGACCCAGTGGGAGCAAACTTTTTGCAAGAGGGCTGACGCTAGAGATGGAGCCATGAGGAGTGGTGCCGCGAGCCTCAGCTTGTGCAGCAATGACTATCTTGGCGTCGACCCTCCAAACGCCTTAGTTCCTTTTTTCCCCACCGAGTGCGCTTCAGTGACGATGTCGCTCGCCCACCAGAAGTCAAACTTCAAACTAGCAGCATAGTTTTCAGTTTATTTTTTTGTAATTTATCTACGAATAAGTACCGCTTACTTTTAAATTTTACTTATTCACAAAAATAAGTCTTCAGCCCTCCATTGACGGAGTTGACCATGAGCGGCTCAGGTGATGGTAGGGAGACTTCATATGAAAGCTGTTCAGTCAGCCGGGCTGGGTCCAGTCCGCCACCCTCTCTGGAGGGCGGGTCCGACAACGGATGGTCCAATGCCCAGGGAGATGGGCGGTCCCCCCAGAAGCATAAAAGAAAATGGTCGCAATCCCAGCACTGTTCAGCCTCGAGCTCTTCTTCAGCCCACAGGTCAAAAAAGAGAAGGCATCACTCGAGGTCGCCTTCTGGTATGTCTGCACATCGACGGTTGGTCGTTGGGGTCAGATGCCAGTCTCCTTCCCCAGAGTCACCAGTTTCTGTCTCCGGTGACTGACCTCTTCAACATCGTAGCCCTTCCCCGCCTATTGAAACAGCTTCCGATGAGCAGTTTCATCAGTGGGCCACTCTTATGGAGCAATGGGCTCGGAGGTTGGTCCAGTTGCCTGGCCCGGTCACTCTGAGGCCTTCGGGCTCTTTGTGGGAGCGGGTAAGGCGGTTGGACCTTCCTAGTCATGTGGCGCCATCTTCGGTGCCGTCGACTCCATGCTCAGGTGTTTCCCCCCCCTCACATGGCTGCGGCGCAGGGGGCCACATTGATGCCTGTATCTCTTGGTATTCTTCCTTCTTTTTCTTCAAATCGGAGTCTTCGGGGCCCTGGATTGCTTTTGGCGCCATCAGGAGCTCTCTCAGCATCAGTGGGTCTCTTGGCAGTGTCCTCGGTGCCAATGTGCTTGTCGGTGCTGTCCTCGGTGTCAGTGGGTCTCTTGGCACCGTCCACGGCACCGATGTGCCTGTCAGCACCGTCCTCAGTACTGCTGGGGCTGTCGGCACCGTCCTTGGTGCCCTGGGCTCTGTCGGTACCATGTGCTGGGTTGTTTACGACGGCCCCGTCTCCCTTGCCTTCAGTGCCATGTTCTTCGGCACTGAGGCTTGATGCAGCGCTATCCAGCCTTCAGGGGTTCTCGACTCTGAATTCTTTCTCTTCTTCATTTCATTCTGATTTACACTCCTTTCTGTCCATATGGTCCCTCCTGGACTGTCAGGAGATGATAGTGAGCCTGACCCAGATCTTCAACTGGGTGATGATGTTGAAGGAGCAGGGATCAATCCTGCTGCAGATCCTGTGGTTGAAGACCTGTCATTTAAGTCTCTGCTGAAAAATTTAAATACTACTCTTTCTCTCCAGACTACTGATATTGATCCTGGGAAGCTCTTAAGACTCCAATATCTTCATGTCCCGCAGATCCCTATGGATTTAACTCCCCCGGTACAACCATCTTTTGAGACGGTCTGACAGATGGTATGGAATAATCCCACTCTCATTCCTTCTGTGGCTAAGCCCATAGACAGGAAGCATGCTGCTCCCAAGGATCGACCCATTTTGGACTCCCAGGCCTTTGCGGACCCTATTGTAGCCCTGGCATAGAATGATGAGGTTGTTCTTCCTCAGGCATCTACAGCCCAACCTATAAACAAAGAATCTCACAAGATAGACACCTTGGGTAAGAGTGTCTTTGCTGCCTCTACCCTGGGTATGCGTATTGCCAGCTACCAGGCCTATTTCTTTCAGTATGAGTATGTTCTTTGACATTCACTCAAACAAATGGTGGAAGTTCTGCCCGAGTCAAATGCTAGTTCAGAGCTTTTTCAGACCATAACCAGGGGGTATCGAGTCCAACAACCAGCAGGTTAAAGCAGCTATGGATGCTTTCGATACTGCTTCCTGAGCGGCAGCAGCAGCCATTTGTACCCACCGTCACTCCTGGCTATGCACTTCGGGGTTCACGAATGATGCCCAACAGCAGGTCATGGCATTACTCTTTGACAGTATGTATCTGTTCGGACCTCAAGTAGAGCAAGAGGTCACGCAGAAGACTAGGTCGGCCATTAAAATGGCTCGACCCGCTCCCACCCCTTCTCGAGGGGGGTGTTAACAAGAGTCAATTTCACAACCATCAGTCCTTTCAGAGCAAGGGCAGGGGGAGGTTTTAACAAAACCCAAGCCTCCCAGCCTCAAAAGAAAATGCAACAGAAGGCACAAGGTCCCAAAGCGCCCAGTACCACCTTCTGAGTCTCTGGCCCAGGTCCCACCTCAACTGCCCAAGGGGGACTATTTCTCAGTGGTGGGAGGACGTCTGACTCAGTTCTACAACCTGTGGAAGTCCATAACAACAGACAAATGGGTCCTCCGGATAATCCGCGAGGGGTACTCCCTCAACCTTTCAGAAGCCCCTCCGGATCATCCCCCCAAACGACAGCCCAGACTGTCAACAATACAGTCAGACCTTCTTTCCTCATAGATACAAGGCCTTCTGAACAACAGGGCAGTAGAAATAGTTCCACTAGATCAACAAAACACAGGTTTCTACTCCCATTACTTCCTGGTCCCGAAAAAGAACCGTGGCATGCGCCCCATTCTGGACCTCAGAAAGTTAAACAAGTTTCTTTTCCAGGAAAAGTTTAAGATGATATCACTAGGGACCCTGTTACCCTTGTTTCATCAACATGATTGGCTAGATTCCCTGGACATGCAGAACGCCTACCAACATATCCCTATACACCCAAAGCATCACAAATACCTACAGTTTGTAGCTCTGGGCCCGCATGATCAGTTCAGAGTCCTGCCCTTTGGGCTATCCTCAGTGCCACAAGTTTTTACAAAGTGTGCAATTCTTGCAGCAGATCTCAGAAAGGTCAGAATTCAAGTGTTCCCATATCTGGATGACTGGCTTCTAGCAAGCCCTTCCAGGCAAGGAACTCTCGACGCCATAGCCACGGCCTCAAATTTTCCCACATCCATGGGAGTAGTGCTAAACTTCAAGAAATCGCAGTTACAGCCCTCCCAGAAGCTCCTTTTCATAGGAACACTTCTGGACACCTCCTGTGCAAAAGCTTTTCTTCCAGAGGACAGAAGGAGCAATATCCTACAGATGGCCTGATACATCAGAGAGAACAGCTCAGTTCGAGCTATCTCGATGCAACGGATGTTGGGTCTCATGGCATCCTCAGTGTTCACTGTACCTCTAGCATGCCTCCACATGAGAACCTCTCAATGGATGCTCAGTACTCAGTGGTCCCCAACCGCCCACTCTCAGTCCTTTCTTATCAAGGTGTCATAACCTCTAAAGAGGTCACTCACCTGGTGGTCGCAAGAGGACAACCTTCTGTAAGGGTATCCCTTTGCTCCCCTGGATCATCAGATTTCCATTACCATGGATGCGTCCCTGATGGGGGGGGGGAGCTCACTGTCAGAATCTCCACACTCAAGGTACGTGGACTCAGGATGAGTCCCAGCTTCACATAAATGTCCTGGAAATGAGAGCTGTCCTTTATGCAGTCCGGGTTTTGAAGGACATTTTCTGTCACAAGAACATTATCCTTCAAACGGGCAACAAAGCAGTGATGTATTACATCAACAAGCAGGGCAGTGCACACTCTTACCCTTTATGCAGGGAAGCCATGAGAGTGTGGGAATGGTGCCTACAGCACAAGGCTCTAATTCAGGAGGTCTACCTGCCAGGAGTGCAGAACGAACTGGCAGACCGTCTCAGCAGAACAGAGACAGATCCTCACGAGTGGTCTCTCGACTCAACCATAGTTCAGTCACTATTCGCAGAGCGGGGAACTCCAGACCTGGACCTTTTTGCATCCCCACTCAACACAAAACTGCCTGTCTTCTGCTCCAGAAATCCAGGGCCTGGCATTTTCTGTCAGGATGCGTTCAGGCTGCAGTGGACAAAAAGCTTTCTATACACCTTGCCTCCTCTTCCACTAATTCAGAGGGTACTTCTTAAATTCGAGTCCCAGGGGACAAAATGATCCTCATTGCTCCCTTCTGGCCTCAACAGATATGGTTTCCGTTACTCAACAGTATGTCGGAAACCCCTCTGAAAGCGCTTCCCCTTCAAACGAACCTTCTGACCCAGGGGCCTGTGGTCCATCTCAATCTGAGGTCACTTCACCTTCACTCTTGGCTTCTGAAGAGATAGAAGTGAATAGGTTCAATGTCTCTCGGAGAGTTTCAGATATTCTTTTGGCTGTGCGCAAGCAAGCCACTAGCAAAACTTACACAGCCAAATGGAAGCATTTTTCTTTCTGGTGTGCAAAATCCTCTTTGAATCCTTTTTCCTGCCCACCAAATAAAGTTCTAGAGTACCTTTTAGACCTCTCAAATTCAGGTCTACAATACCCTACAGTCAAAGTTCACCTTTGTGCCGTTTCAACTTATCATGAGCCAGTACTTTCCTTATCACTGGGTCAGTTACCTGTGGTTAAGAGGTTTCTTAAGGGTATTCTGTATACCAGACCTCCTATCAGACATCCAGTCACAGCCTGGGACATTAATCCTGTGCTAGACATGCTCACTCGAAAGCCTTTCGAGCCTCTAGCCGCCTGTGAGCTGAAATTTCTTACTTGGAAAACGGCCTTCCTAGTGGCCATTATCTTGGCCCGCAGGGTCTCTGAAATACATGCCTTGGTCACAGGCCCTCCGTATACTGTGTTTCTTAAGAACAAAGTAGTTCTTAGGACCCATCCAAAGTTTCTCCCTAAGGTTGTTTCAGAATTCCATCTAAACCAACCTTTTGTCCTACCTACTTACTTTGCGAACTTCCGAAATGAAGGAGAGCATACCCTTCATTCTTTAGATTTATTTTATTTTTTATTTAGCTTTTGTTTACCAGGTAAGTGCACTAGCCAGCAGGTGACTATTTTCAGGCATGACCCGGGAGAGTACAATACAGGATAACCAAGGAAGCAAACAACAATACAATTTGAGGCAATCATTACGAGCACGTTCATTATTAATACAGGAGGCAGCTTCAGCTGAGGCTAACATGGTGTGAGCTAGTCTAGGCAATAAACAATAGGACAGTACAAGAGAGGTTAACAGGGAGTGTTGGTACTGGTATAAGGACAAGGTCTAGACTCATTCCTCAGGGAAAAGGTATCCAAGGTGAGGAGAAAGGCGGGGGGGAGGGAGTGTTGTAGAGAGGACCTGGCTCCAGGTTCGGGAAGCATGCTCCCCAGGGCCAAAGAGGGGCAGTTGGATGAAAAAATCATGGCACCCGGCCAGGGTAGGGGATGGGACAGGTAGCCAATGGGTACCATGGTAAGGTGTGCAAGCGGCGATCAGCAAAGAGATCTGGGGGCCGTAAGGTATGCATACGGCTTTGGCGGTAAAAGCAAAGGGTAGTAGCTGGGCTTGTGGTTTCCCCACTGGGCAAGAAGGTGAGGGGCGGCCGGGAAGGTACAAGCCATTTAGACTATGGCAGGGGTAGTCAAACGGTATCGTGGAATGGAGGGAGTAAGGAGAGCGATAAGGGAATTACAGGCGCAACCGGAGGCTAAGGCAGCAAGTTAGAAAGCTGAGCTTGGTGGGGAGGTGCCGTAGACGGGCGAATGGCAGCAGGCAGCCCGTGGTTTCTGGGGACTGTAAGATAAGCCTACGGCTTTAGTGGCAGTGAGCTAGGGGGAGCGCTGGGTTCATGGTCCCGCTATTGGGCATGGGAGAAAGGGAGGTTGGAGGTGAGAGAGAGAAAGATTCGGCACACTTACGGCTTGTGCAGTTATAGGAAGGTACGTGCAGCCGGGCTCGCGGTTCCGAGACTGGGCATAAGATCTGATAACGGTCCCTGGCCGGGGACGTCCAGGGGTAGTGAATAAGGGCAGGAGGGGATGGGGTAGTGATCCTTGCAGTACCAACATCTGATTGTTCGGAGGTGGCCCTGCCAGGTAGACGGTTAGCCTGTGACAATTAGCGAAATAATGATAATACCTGGCAACAGATTACAGGAGAGTATATTTTACAAGTAGCATTTAAACAAGGTAGTGCGATCATTCACAAATACATAACTAAAATACTACATTTGCATCCAATGAAGTTAATAAGGAGGTAGTACAGGCAGGGGAGCTTAAGGGTTGGGGTAGGTCGTAGGAGGAGTGGGAGGAGAGAAGAAAGAACTCTGCGTTTCTATTTGGATAGAACAAAAGAAATTCGTAAAGCTCAACAACTGTTTGTTTCCTTCAGCGAGACCCGGCTGGGTCAACCTGTTGCTATCAGATACATTTCGGCATGGTTGGTGACATGCCTTCACCACTGCTATTCCATGGCGCAGGTTAAACTGGAGGGCAGAGTGTACTCTCACTCTACTAGAGCAGTCGCAGCATCCCTGGCAGAAATCTGCAACGTGCCCATTGCAGACATTTGCAATGCGGCTACCTGGAGCTCAGTGCATACTTTCATCAAGCACTATGCCTTGGATGTCCGTGCCAGGCCACATCTTTCGTTTGGCAGGACTATCCTTAACGGACTTCTGTCCTAAATTTGTGAGCTCTTGGTCTCTCCTGCCGCCCTCTCAGAGGATTATTAGCTTGGTACTCTCCCATCAGTGTGAATTAATGGTGGAGACTTTATGTCCAGGAAGATATGGAAATTACATACCTACCGTAATTCTTGATCTTCTTGGACGAAGTCTCCACCACTCATTCACACGCCCAGCCACTATCCCCCAAGCTCACCTCTGTTGTTGGTCTTCACTCTCTCAATCTTAGGCTGTGAAGACTTCCTGGTTGACCCTTCTTATACGGGTCACTTGGACTATCTTATGTCTGGTTTTTTGTTAGGCTATCCTTCTAGGTTAGTTATGTTGCACCTCCTTGGAAAAAAAAGTACTGAGGCGGTTGGAGGGTCGACGCCAAGATAGTCATTGCCACATGAGCTGAGGTTCGTGGCACAGCTCCTCAAAGCTCCATCTCTGGCACTGGCTCTCTTGCAAAAAGTTTGCTCCCGCTGGGTCCTAGCGCCTCCGATGTAGATCCCATCAGTGTGAATGAGTGGTGGAGACTTCATGCAAGAAGATCAAGAATTACGATAGGTACTTAATTTCCATGTATTGCTGATGTAGATGAGATGGATATCCTTTCTATCTAAAAGGGATTTCAACGTTCATATCAAGGGGTCTATATGGACATTAAAAATCGGTAAATATTGAGAGAGAGAGGGAGAAAGCATATATTCAGGGTCACTGTCAATATTTGGTTCCAGGATGGGAACAGGAGTAATTCCTGTATGACCAATAACTGTAGTTTGATGAGGAATAAAACAAAAATTAGGAAACTTGACTTCACATGTTTTCAAGCCATATGAAAAGGATTTAAGATTAGTGACTATACAATATTGACCATCAGAGTTATAAGACATTTTAACAGTAGGAATCCTCCATTTTTGCAGTTGAATAGAGCAGGTGAAAGACTGATTTGTGAGTCTTGTAGTCAGACGATGAACCTCTTTTGTATAATTCTGGTAAAGGCATCCAGTGTTACCAGCTGGTGATGATGGTGTTGATGATGTCCTGAGATTATCAGTTTTATCAGAAATGTCCGTGTCCATAGTAAAGGACCAGTCAATGCTGTTCAATGAATAGCCAGATACCGACTTGGTGACATCAAAAATGTCACAGTGACATAAGTAGTGCTATCCTTTCTTAGCACAACAGTGTGTATGAGGTGCCACCCAGGCTTCAAGGGTGGGATGGAAAACCAGAAGAGGTGGAATGTTGATGTGTTCTCTGTAGATGTCGTCAAGATGCTCAATGGAGTGAATGGAGGCTAATTGATCAAATAGTGCTGTTGTAGGATTAAAACATAATGACACAGTAAAAGTTACAAACATGGTCTCTCTGATGGTACAATGATTAGCATTATAACATGGTCCCCTTTTGGGATGACTGGTGATGTAACCTAAGTTACGTGCCATTGACGTGGGAATGGATAGTGATCTGGAAGTGCACATAGTAATGCAAGTAGATTTGCAATGTAGACAGTACCACTTAACAAGTTGTCTGTTGTGAATAATATCAGGAATGCGTCCTGGTTCCAAATCACACAAGAGGTTATTGACAGTGGTTATGACATAAGAGCCACTAGCAGAGAAGTTCCCTGGCAATATATTGCTTGTCTGCCTCTTTATTGTTTTGAGCAACAAGTTTATTAATTTAATTTTTTGTATCTGTAAAACTCTTGGCAATATCATGCATATGATACATAGTAAAGTGCTCTTCCTAAGTCCATCTACACCACGCAGTAAAGGCTGTAGGGTATTATTTTTCATGCCATCCTGGAATTTAGCCATTTGACTAGAGATAGAGATAGAGATAGAGGCAATGTCTGCTCTGTTCCACATTGACATGCCGGTTCTGAAGAGACCGGAGATTGTGCCTGTGGCACCAGTGACATCAGCAGTGTCATGTCTCCTACGTGAAGAGGAAGATTTGGCCTTCTTCTGATTATTAGGGTTTGGTCTTTGCCTAAATAAACCAAGGTGTTCAATTGTGTGTGTATATCAGCCACAGGGTCTTGTGTGTGTATCTGGTATACAGCAAGACTATCTAGTAACATAGTACTGTAAAGAGGTATTTGTATTATGACTCATAACAAATTCAGCCATATTCCAATATGTAAGATTAAAAATAACTGGGACATGCATGTATTGCACATTATTAACTGGGGTACCTGGAAGGGAAGTGGCAGTAAGACCACCGGCAGGGCCAGGTTCCTGTGGGGAACAATCAGTCAATTCACCTTCAGCACGAGGGACTACAGTCAAAAACATAACTGTTGTAGCTTTGTAATGATTACAAATGTCTTTTGCAAAGTCATCTGGGAACCTCTCACAAAAGAAAGGGTCAATCAAAGCAGTAAGATTATATAAACCAGAATGTCTGTGATTAGCTTGGCGAATGGACAGAGTACTATTTGGGCCAATGTTAGTGTTGATGTTGGGCCAACCTTGGACAGTGCCCTTGGCAAGGCAGGCAACGGGGAGTGTATGTCCATTGTTGTCAGTCTGCCATTCAATTTGGAGAGAAGATTGGTCAGGGGATACAACTGAAGCAGTGAGGTAGGTATCCTTTTCTTCCCGTACAGTTATCAATTTATTGGGAACTTTTATGCTAACTCCTTCAGGGATGGTGGGTTTGTCTGCTGGGGTCATGTATCTTCCCTGAGGATGATCAAGTAGTGTAAGGAGTTGCCTTAGACGGTTGTTTTTAGTTTTCATATCCATGCCATGGATAATAGGGAGTGCTCCTAGTACCAGGAGGGTCAGATGCAAGATAGCTATTTTGCAGGAAAACCTGTAAGGAAAAATAAAATATCAGTAGGTACAATTCTGCCCAATGGGGCTGGGAAAAGTAATTATACTCTTTTATATAGCTTTAGCTGGTTTGCATGTAACCATTTCTCAGTAAGTTTCTTCTACTGAAGGAATCTAATTTGATAGACTGGGGGAATGAGTTTGTTGACAGTGAAGTAGGGTCCTTCCCATTTATTGGAGAAGGACTGTGTAGGGTGAACAAATCTGAGAACCATTATCTGATCTCCAACTTGTCAGTCTACCTTTTGTGTGCATTTGTCAAACTGGATCTTGGACTGTTGGGCCTTGCCCATACGGCGTGCAGCATACAAGTGAGTCTTAACAATGTCGTTTTTAAATTTTACTACATATTTGTCTACGGGCATTGTCTGCAGTGGGTGTGTGTAGGTCAAACAACAGGTGTTCAGGTAGTCTCATGGTTCTACCAGTCATCATCTCAAAGGGCATTAACTGAGTGTTGGCTGAAGGAGTACCCCTAATTGCCATAAGGAGTAAAGGCAAAAGGGAATTCCCAATCCTTGAGATTGTCCTCAATAAATTTGGAAAGCATTTGCTTAATCTGTCTGTTGGTTCTTTCTGCCTCACCTGATGATTGAGGGTGGTAGTGTATGTGGAACTTCTGGTGTACCCCAAGAAGTTGAAGTGTTTCTTGCATTGACTCACCTGTAAAACTGGTTCCTTTGTCAGAGTCTACCTTAAGAGGTATGCCCCACCTGGAGAACAATTGCTCTACCAGGATTTTTGCTGTTACTTTAGCTGTACATTTCTGAGTGGGAAAAGCCTCAACCCACTTGGAAAATAGGTCAGTAACCACAAGTGCATACTTGTTGTTTCTGCTGGTGTTAGTCAATGGACCAATCAAATCAATTTGGATGGCATGCCATGGACCAGATTGCCTCTGAGGAAGTAGTTTGGCATTTTGCTCAGTTGAGGCTGGATTATTCTGAGCACAAATCAGGCAGTTTTCTATGTAGTGTTTGACATATTTTGTAATGCCAGGCCACCAACTAACAGTTTTGAGTCACTGGAGTGTGTTTTCTGCCCCCTGGGGTCCACCAGTTGGGGTATCATGGACCTGGTGTATAAACTTAGATCTCAAGGATTCTGGGACTACCCACAACTTATGGTTCAAGTCATCAGACCGATACCAGATCAATTTGTTGCCTTGGGAAAAATGCAGTTGATTTGCATGTCTGTGATACAGGCTGTGGGTAGGCAGATCTTGTGCAATTCCTTTATTGAGAAATCTAAATATGTCTTTCAATTGAGGATCAGACTTCTGTGCTGTGGATAAATCCAGTGGCACAAAAGGTTCAGATTTATTTTTCATAGCAGCTATATGTACAGCTGCTAGGGCATTGAGGTGCACCATCTCCAATGTCTCCCCCCCCCCACACCCTCTTTTGCAAAGGTGTGTGCTCGATCATTAAAGGAATGATATAGATCAGATTTGGAGTGGGCCCTGACTTTATGAATGTGCAATTTATGCTGAAAGTGTTGGGTAAGCTCGTAAGAGTGCATTGTACTTTACAGGGGTGCCATCAGAAGACGCAAAGGAGTTCTTCTGCCAGAAAGGGAAAAATTCAGTTACAGCACAGCAGACCCAGTTAGAGTCTATGAAAATGATGGTGTCCTCGACGCCATGTTGTACGAGTTCAAGTGCACAGGCCACAGCTGCCGGTTCTGCATACTAAGAAGCAACACTTAGATGCTTGAACAGTGTTACCATTAGGGTACATGATAAGCACTCCAAATCCAGCCACTTGTTCTCCTTCATAGTATGAGGCAAAGCCATCAGTGTAAACATTTGATTCTTTTATTTATTTGGTATTTGGAAAATAACCTTTGAGCCAAGGCTCTTTTACAAAAGTTCCACATCATGTGAACAGAGTATAGGCATTCAATCAAGAAGCAGAGATTAAGGTCTGCACCAGGGTCCTGTGCTCAGCATCAAACAAATGTCAATAAAGGAACTAGTTTGCCAGCACCAGGTAAAAGTGATAGAGTGCTGTCCAAGCTTGCAGAGTTAAGTCATGTGCTAAGTATGCACCAAAGGGAAGCCACAAAACGCCAAGTGTGCTTTTAATCCAACATTTTTATTGCACACAACATGTAAAATACAAGAGCTCCCACTCCTTACAAGCTCTTTACAAGCTGCCAACCTCCTCCATTACAACACACAAAGTGTCCTAACGCGTTTCACGCCACCTGGTGCTTAATCATAGGAATGACACTTACAGGAAACAATGCCCATGAAATAGTGTTACATTTAAAGTGACAGTGCACCAAGTTAAAAAACTTTTTTAAAAACATCAACTTTAAATAGCTAGAAAGACCATATACACCTATATTTTAGAATTAATTATTACTCATTAATTTTACCACTATGCACACCAGTGTCCACCATTGATCTTCGCCATTGAGAGACATATGAATCCACTGTAATTTATTATTAGTTGTGGCACCTAAGAGAAAAAAACGGTTAAACAAATTATAATCTAGTATTTATAATCCCTAAAGAATTCATCTACATTTCAACTAAACAAGCTGATATATAGGTATAAAAGACCATACAGTCCTTATTTCTGTAAAAAAAGGTTAATTAATTCTAAAATATAGGTGTATATGGTCTTTCTAGCTATTTAATTAAAGTTGATGTTTTTAAAAAAGTTTTTTAACTTGGTGCACTGTCACTTTAAATGTAACACTATTTAATGGGCATTGTTTCCTGTAAGTGTCATTCCTATGATTAAGCGCCAGGTGGAGTGAAACGTGTTAGGACATTTTGTGTGTTGTAATGGAGGAGGTTGGCAGCTTGTAAAGAGCTTGTAAGGAGTGGGAGCTCTTGTATTTTACATGTTGTGTGCAATAAAAACATTGGATTAAAAGTGTGGCTTCCCTTTGGTGCATACTTAGCACATGACTTAACTCTGCAAGCTTGGACAGCACTCTATCACTTTTACCTGGTGCTGGCAAACTATTTCCTTTATTGACATTTGTTTGATGCTGAGCACAGGACCCTGGTGCAGACCTTAATCTCTGCTTCTATCTATTTGTTGTGAAGGTCATCTTGCACAGGAAGCTAATTCAGGGGATGAATTGGAAAAGTCTTTTTCGGACATTTGAGTAGAGTGCTGAAGTTGTAAAAGAATCCCTGAATAAGAGCCATGTGGACTAAAGAAAAGGTAAGCGAGTGCAAGGTAATGGCGACAGGCATTAATCTGGATGCCGACAAAGCTAGAGATAACACTAGCAGTTCAAATATAGAAGGGACTCCCTCTTTCAAAGAACTGATTTTTAGTAATACTGAAACAGGCATAAACACATTTACGGAATTATTAAGAAAGCAAGTGAATAGTGAAACAAGACCTTTTAATATAGAGCAGGTATTTCATCAATTTGAACGTGCTGCTTTTCGAGCCAAAAGGCTGTATTGGGAAAGGGTTTCCTTAAGGGCATATTTGGAAGTAGACCGCATACCACGCGGTCTGAGAATATTGAAAAAACGCTTGTTTGGCCTACAAAGAGAAGGCTTCCTATTGAATTGGCAAAAAATTAGCCGTGAGGCAAGTAAGCAGCATATAGAATTAATTTTAAAAGAGAATGCGATTATACAGTTAGAAACTGAAGAAGAAATAAAAGTAAAAGAAAAACTGCTGCAGCAATACAGTGAGCATCCACTATATGAGGAGCTATGTGAAAATTTTAAATACAATCTGATAAAATATGACAATAAGATACAAGGGATAAAACAGACCAAATTTGAGAGAGACACTAATGACTATTTGAATGGTACAGTGTATGAATGGGGCAAGAAAGTGAGATTTAATTCGGGCTTCAAACCGCAAGGTAGTACACCTATAAGGCCAATTCTGAAAACCTCTGAAAAACCACAGGATATCAGACCAAATGAAGATTTCAGTAATGGAGAAGAAACTTATCTGGGAGAAGAGACATTTTCTGAAGGAGAAGAAGAGATTAGACGAGATAGGACACCAGAAGGCCCGAGGCGTAGCCAACGCATTAACAACACTCAGCCCCAAAAAAACGGATTAGGTGGGGGGGCAGGAAGAGAAAGAGGTGGCTATCACTGGAACAGAGGCAGAAGGGGCTGGAAAGCGAGAGGAAACATGAGAGGAGGCTACTAGTGAATAATGTGATCAATATTTCAGAGTGTTGTCTGAAGCAGAAATAGGTGTTCTCAGTAAAGGCTTGTCATTTGTTCCACAACGAAGGTTCAATTTATTTGAAACAATAATTGATTGCCATAAATTTACCAGAAACCTGGGCTTACAGTCCTTCTTTAATAGAAAGGAAGAAGAAAACACTGGACCTGTTGAAATTGGGGTAAGTGAAGGTATAGAGACTGGAAGTACAGATGTGACTATTCAAAAATTTAAACCCCCTCCACTTTTTGTCCTCCTTTAACTCCAGCACTACAGACTTTTGTGAAAAGCTGTGAAAGAGACTTACTGAACCTAGATAGAAGTCAGTATGAAGAAACAAATGTACCCCCTAGGAGTAATCTAAGTAGGGTAGAAAAATCTGCTTTAAATACAGTAAGTGATGATAAAAGTATAACAATAAAAAAAGCGGATAAAGGTGGTTCAGTTGTAGTTATGGACACAAACAAATATGTTCTGGAGGTGAATAGACAACTGAGTAATGAGGATTACTATAAAAAGGTATTCATAGACCCTACTGTATTATTTAAAACTGAAATAGATAAATATCTTTTAGATGTTAAAAGAAAAAGGCTGGATCAGTAAGGATATCTTTTCGTTCTTAACTGTACAATACCCTACGAAAGCCTGGTTCTATGTCCTTCCCAAAGTGCATAAATGTCTCCCAGACCCACCAGGCCGGCCTATTGTGTCAGGAAATGGTAGTTTAACTGAGCCATTATCACAATATATTGATCACCATATAAAACCTTTAGCTCAAGCGGTCCCCTCATATATAAAAGATACTGGTGACATGATTAATTTACTAGATAATATAGCCATTGAAGAAACAAGCTTGCTAGTCACTTTAGATGTAGAAGCCTTGTACTCGAATATACCACATGAAGGTGGGTTGGGTGCTTTGGAGTACTACCTTAATGGCAGAGAAACACAAGACCCACCCACAGAAATGCTGACTCAATTTGCCAAGTTTGTATTAGAATATAACACCTTTTTCTTTTCAGATGGCCAGTATATACAGAAAAAAGGAACTGCGATGGGGGCCACTTTTGCCCCTAATTTTGCAAATTTGTACTTGGGAAAATGGGAAGAGGAGTTTATCAGGAATAGGGACACAAACCCATACAGAGATAAAATAGACCTCTATAAACGTTTTATAGACAATATATTCATTATTTAGACAGGATCTGAAAATGAACTTTTTGCCTTTATCAAGTATTTAGAAGTGAGTGATTCTAATTTACGGTTCTCCCTAACTTTTAGTACCAGACAGATCAATTTTTTAGATCTAATCATTAAGAAAGATGATAAAGGGGGAATAGAAACAGATTTATATAGAAAAAGCACTGACAGAAATACACTGTTACAAGCTGATAGTAGTCACCCATATCATACTATAGCGGGTATTCCCAAGGGACAATTTATGAGAATAAAAAGAAACTGTAGTACTGATTCTACATTTGAAAAAAGAGCAAATGAGTTAGAGATAAGACTAAAAGAAAGGAAATACTCAATAGGTTTACTTACAGAAGCTAGGAAAGAGGTTAGCCAAATGGAAAGGTCAAAGGTCATGGCAAAGGAAAAACCTGAAAAAATAAAAGATCAGAGAATAAATGTTGTCAGTACTTATAATGCACAGTCAAATGAAATTAGTAATATTGTCAAAAAGAACTGGCATTTAGTGAGTTTGGATCCAGGCCTTAGAGACCTCAGTGAGATAAAACCTAGGATAGTGCATAGGAAAGGAAAAAGTTTAAAGGATATTTTGGTCCATTCAATACAACCCGGACAGGTACAAGGTAGAATGTGGCTACCCAAACAGCAAGATGGTTGCTACAAGTGTGGTAATTGCAAGTTTTGTAAAGTTCTGAAACAAACAAAAAGTTTTGTAAATCCTAAAACACATAGGGAAAAAAAGTAAGAGGATTTATAACCTGTGCAACTGAAGGGGTGATTTATATGGCATCTTGCACATGTGGCAGCTTTTATATTGGCAAAACAAAAAGGAAATTAAAAGAAAGAATGGGAGAACACCTGAGGGCAATTAATTATGGTGATCAGAAGAATGCTTTAGCAGCCCATATGGTAAAAGTGAAAAATGATAAAGAACATAGTTGGTCATTTTTAGGTATAGAAAAACCAATAAAAAGCCCCAGAGGAGGTGACTACGACAATGTATTACTTAAGAGAGAACAATATTGGATCTTTGCATTAGGGGGATCAGAAAAACCAGGCCTTAATGAAAGGATTGATATAAAACCTTTTTAACAGAAATAAGGACTGTATGGTCTTTTATACCTATGTATCAGCTTGTTTAGTTGAAATGTAGATGAATGCTTTAGGGATTATAAATACTAGATTATAATTTGTTTAACCCTTTTTTTCTCTTAGGTACCACAACTAATAATAAATTACAGTGGATTCATATGTCTCTCAATGGCGAAGAGCAATGGTGGACACTGGTGTGCATAGTGGTAAAATTAATGAGTAATAATTAATTCTAAAATATAGGTGTATATGGTCTTTCTAGCTATTTAATTAAAGTTGATGTTTTTAAAAAAGGTTTTTAACTCGGTGCACTGTCACTTTAAATGTAACACTATTTAATGGACATTGTTTCCTGTAAGTGTCATTCCTATGATTAAGCGCCAGGTGGCGTGAAACGCGTTAGGACACTTTGTGTGTTGTAATGGAGGAGGTTGGCAGCTTGTAAAGAGCTTGTAAGGAGTGGGAGCTCTTGTATTTTACATGTTGTGTGCAATAAAAACGTTGGATTAAAAGCACACTTGGCATTTTGTGGCTTCCCTTTGGTGCATACTTAGCACATGACTTAACTCTGCAAGCTTGGACAGCACTCTATTTCCTTGATTCAGTCAAGAAGGTTACAGAGTTTTAGGACATTTGGGACACTAAACAGCACAACAATCAGGAAAAGGTTACAGAGTTTCTTAGACATTTATAGCACTATACAGCATATGGACATCAACTTTAGTTGATTACAAGTGCAGGTAAGGTGCAGAGGCACTAGAGGTTAGGTTAGGTTAGGTTGGGCAGAGGGTCAGTAAGGACAGGATTTTGGTAGGGGAGGAGGGGGGCCTCTAGTGAAAGTGGTCAAGGAGGCAGGGCTGAGGCCAGGGAGGCAGAAACCCATCGTAGCATGGAGATGGATGAGGGGTGTAGAGGAGCAGCCCTCTTAAAGTGGTTCAGAGGCACTGTCAAGGAACGTGTGAGAGGGAGGCTTCTGTCTTGTGCTGAGAATAGTTGCTAGTACCAGAGCCAGGCCTGGTCATCCAGAGTCTATCAGCTGTTGGAGAAGCAGGTGCACACAGAGCTGGAGGTCAGGTAGTGTTTAAGGTCTGATTTGAAGCCATACAGGCTAGTGGAGATCTGAATGGACTTGGGTACCTCGTTAAGCCAAAGAGGGGCTCTGTAGGAGAAGGCACACTGTCAGACAGCTGTGTGTCAGAAAGGCTCCATGAGGGACCCCTGAAGATACCTGCTACGCACGGGGTGGGGGGGGGGCTTTCCCCAGTAATGCTTTTTTGCCTAGGAGGCACGTGAGGAATTTAGTCCTGCAGCCAAGAGACATCAGGTGTGTCTGTTCATAGAGGGAAAAAGTGTGGGTAATTCGATCGCTGTTCAGGATGAGCCTGCAGGCCTTGTTGAGAGCTATGTGTACCCTCTTGAGCACAGAGTCTGATGCTGTGCTGTAGACAACCAGGCTATAGTCAGTGGTGGAGAGGATGGAGCTCGTGACTGATAGGCGGATAGCTGCCATGGTAAGGTGTTTTCTGTGCCTGTATAGCACATCAAGCTTGATGTTGACTGTCTTGACAACCTGGTCGACATGTTGAGCGTAAGATAAGGTGTCGTCCAGGGTGACTCCAAGGTATTTGAAGGAGTGTACCTGTTCCAAGGGGGCGAGTACATTGTTGGTGATGTTTATGGTGGGGAACCTTTTCTTGAGCTGGAGGCTGGTTAGGAAGATGGTCTTGCTTTTTTTGTAATTGAGCAGAAGATGGTGCTCACCGAACCGGTCTTCTATTCTACTGAAGGAGTGCTGAAGTGTTGCTTGGAGTGGCTCAATTCAAGAGTTGCTGTTAAGGATGACCACATCGTCTGCATATAGGATTATCTTGGCGTCACAGGCTTGAGGGAGATTATTTAGAAACAGGCTGAAGAGCAGGGATCCCAAGATGAATCCCTGGGGGACCCCCAGCGTGACTTCCTTGGGGTCAGACACTGTTTGTCCTATTTTTACCCATTGTGACCTGAAGGACAGGTAGTCTTGGAACTAGAGTGTTGCATTGGTGGCCACCCCGAGGCTTTGTAGCTGGGCCAGTAAGAAGATGTGGTTGACAGTGTCAAAGGCTTTTGTTAAATCTATGAACACCGCCCCTACTAGTTTGGCTTCATCCATAGTTTTGGGAGCGTAGTTAGTGAACTTTACAAGGGCAGTCGTGGTACTGTGCCCCTGCCTGAACCCATGCTGGTTGGGGCATTGCAGTTGGTATTTGCTGATGTAATCTGTTAGTTTGTCTGCCGCAGTCTTCTCAAGGGCCTTGGATAGGGGGAGAGGATTGAGATCGACCTATAATTGGACACATTGGTCCTGTCTCTGCTTTTGTGAACAGGAGTGACCAGCGCTTGCTTCCAGGTGACTGGGAAATGTGCCAGGGTCAGGGATTTGTCGAACAGTTTTGTAATAGGCTTGATGAGCATATCAAGAGTTTGAGACACCAGCTTCTTGTCTACTCCATCGCTACCCATTCTGGTTTTCCCGAGCACTTTTTTTTTATGTAGAATGCTGCCTCCTTTATAGTAACTCTCTAGAAGTAGAAGGTAAGGTGAAAGGTACTGGGTGCTTTGTCATCTGAGGGAACTTTGGCAGGGTGCACGCAGTCAGGAGGGAGTATTGTGCTTAGACCTGTGAAGGCAGAGTTAAAGATCTCCACGATGAGGTGTGGGTCTGAAATAGTAGAGCCATTAATGTGGAGCAACTGTGGGTTTCTCTTTTCTTCTTCCCCCAAGAGATTCTTTATATTCCCCCAGAACCTTTTGCTGTCACCCCAGCTTTTATCGAGCAGTTCCTTGTGGTGATCTGTTTTAGCCCTCCATATTAGATGTGTGCAGCGGTTTCTAGCTTTCCAGTACTACTGGTGGTCATGGTCTTTACCCGAGGCCCTGGCTTTTAACCAGAGGTTGTCCCTCTCCTTCATCATGGCTAGGAGCATGCCTGTCATCCAACCATTAGTGGTCCCCCCCACTTTCCTCCTTTTTAACAGCACATATCAGTTGTAAATATTGTTGACTCTGTCTGTGAAGTACTTCAGGGCCTGGTCCAAGTCTGGCAGTGTGTCAATGGACGACCAGTTATGGCAGGATAGGGCATTTTTAAGCAATCCTAACTGACCTCTTTTCCGGATCCTGCTCTGTATAGTGATGGGGGGCTGTTTTTGAACTTATTTGACCATCTGAGGGTGACAGGGAAGTGGTCGCTCATCGTGTCTGGTAGCACCTTGACCTCAGATATTCATGATGGGGAGTTTGCGAGGATCCAGTCAATAAGTGAGCTCCTGCCTGTCTTGTGGTTCCTTCTAGTTGGTTCTGTGACTAGTTGTGTCAGGCATACGCTTGCCACAGTATCCTTGAGTGGCGTGGAGTTGTAGCTTTCCAAGTTTATACTGAAATCCCCTTTGATAAGTAAGTCACTATCCTTGGGTAGGGAAGCCACTGCATCCAGGAGCTTGGGCACATTGTCCCATGATTTTTTGGGGGGCAGGTAGGCTGATGCAATGGTCAGTGTCTTACCCAGCTGTCCAACTTGTATTTTCACAAGGAGCTCGTGGTCTGCAGCCATCCTGGTGATAGGGAGGATGGAGCCGTGGAGGGAGTCTTTTGTGTAGATAAGACAGCCGCCACCCTTCTTGCCATGCCTTTCGCTCCTGAATACCTGGTATTCAGCTAGCACTGCTTCACTGTTTTTTATATTGCCTGTCTACCAAGTCTCAGTTAGGCATGCTATGTCCGGTTTGTGCTGGGCCATCCAGGCATGTAATTGTGAAAACTTTGCTGTTAGGGATAAGGAAATGTACCACCTTGCATCTAGAAAAGTCACCCGGATGGTGAGGGGGGCAAAGTCCAGTAAAGAGCAGTGGCTGGCACAGGGGATATGGGGAGGGGAAAAGGGGTTCTTCCAGTACATTGGGGAGTGGAGAAAAACTAAGGGCCATCTCAGCAGATTGAGATCAGAAGGAGGGTGGGTGGAAGAGGCGAGGGACCAGGCAAAGGTATTTAATGAGTACTTTGCCTCTGTGTTCACTAGGGAGGGATGGGATATCTACAAAGCAAGGCACGATGGGGATAGAAGCGCGGTGAGGTGGGATCAGGGAGCAACAGAAATGGAGCAAGAGAGGGAGAGGTACCCCAGGGTGTCACATCAGGATAAGGATAAAAGGCCAGTAAGGTGGAGGGACGGATGATGCTATCTCCACCAAAGGGTGTGGTTAGCCCTCAAGGCCCTAAAGAAAGACAAATCTCCTGGGCGGATGGCATTCATCAGAGAGTACTATGGGAATGGCGGACATACTGGCTGCACCCTGGCGGAGCTCTTAACAGGTCACTTGAGACAGGGAGGGTACCTAGGGATTGGTGAGAGGCCATGTGGTGCCAATCCATAAAGGGGTTGAGGGAAGTACCAGGTAACTATAGACCCATCAGTTTGACCCTCGGTGGTGGGAAAATTAATGGAGAGTATACTAAAGGAACGATTGGGGTGTACTTGGAGGAGGTGGGAGGTCTGGATAGTCAGCAACATGGGTTTGTGCTAGGTAGATCATGTCAAACCAATCTTGTGGAGTTCTATAAATGGGTAACATCAGAACTGGACAGGGGAAAGCCTGTGGATGTATTATTCTTGGACTTCAGCAAGCGTTGACTCTGTCCCCACAATGGTCTGGTGGAGAAACTGATGGGGTTGGGAGTAGGCCCTTTGATGGTCAGATGGATTGAAAACTGGCTAGCTGGGCGCCCAGAGTAGTGATCTGTGGGGAGCTCGAACCCTAGAGAGGTTGGTAGTGGGTACCGCAGGGCTCGGTCCTGGGTCCGATCCTGTTTAATGCATACATATCGGACATCAGGGAGGGTATAGGGTGTGAAATGAGTTTCTTCGCTGATGA
Organism: Neoceratodus forsteri; assembly: GCA_016271365.2. Lineage (NCBI taxonomy): Eukaryota > Metazoa > Chordata > Ceratodontiformes > Ceratodontidae > Neoceratodus > Neoceratodus forsteri. The sequence goes on along the minus strand of CM057450.1, from coordinate 766,873,954 downwards.
CCCAAGATGGGAGCAGAAGTTGAGGGGGAAGAGGAGAGGTTGGCCCTGCAAGGGGACCTGGACACCCTGGAAAGCTGGGCTCACACATGGAAATTAAATTTCAATATCACCAAGTGCAAGGTGTTACATCTTGGGGAAACCCCAAACATAGGTACACCCTGGGAGGGAGGCGCTGGAGGCCTCAATAGGGAAAAAGACCTAGGGGTCATGGTGGATGCATGCATGAATAACTCTGAGCAGTGTAGGAGAGTGGCTAGCAAGGCAAACAGGATGTTGGGATGCATCGTAAGGGGGATCACCTCTAAGAGCAAGGAAGTGATTCTGCCGCTGTACAATGGACTGGTTATACCACACCTTGAGTACTGTGTACAGTACTGGAGACCACACTTCAAGAGGGACATACAGCTCCTGGAGAGGGTACAGAGGAGGGCAACTAAGATGATACGAGGGCTAGGGGATTTGACGATGAGGACAGACTTGAGGAGCTCTGCCTGTTTTCATTGGAGGAGAGGAGAGACAGGGGGACATGATTGAGGTCTTCAAGTACCTCAAGGAATAAATAGGGTAAACATGGAGGGATCTTTAGACTAAAGCAGGAAGGTATCACCAGAGGGCATGGTTTGAAGTTGGGGAAGGTGGAAGGGTGAGGGGAAAGAGGAGGAGGTTTTTCACTGAGAGGGTGGTGGACCCTTGGAATGCACTGCCTGGCGAGCTGGTTCAGAGATCCACAGTGGAGGGCTTCAAGAGAGGGTGGGACAGACACAGAAAGTGGATGTATCAGATGATGGCCTGTCCCAGGGGGGTGGGGATGGATGATTGGGGTTTCTGGAACACAAGGGGGGGGAGGGCCTCGGCACCCAATTAGGGATCTGAGGTTCGAGCAGACTTGATAGACCATAAGGCCTAATCTGCTGGCAAATAGTATGTTAGTATGTTAGGTTGCAAATATTCATTGCAGCTATTGTCAGTTCCTTTGTCTTGATACCCACAGATCTGGGTGGCAGCGGAGGGACAGGATTTGGGTGCATATTCCCAGATAACAGGAGGAGCATTAGGATAAGTTTCCTCACTGTGATGCAGAGGGTTATAGAGATTTGTGACTTGCATTTCCTTATTTTACCTTGGAGAGGCTTCTCCACTTTCTGAGGGGTGTGTGTGAGAGGTGGTAGCCTGGCGGAGCTGTGGTGTGTGTCGGATGCATTCTTCCCTGTTGTGGTCCCATTGTAGTAGGACTGCTGGTATGCCCCCTCTGTGGAGGTTGCTCCTGGTACTGTTAGCCAGCGGCCCGTTCTGAGACAGTGTTCTGGGCAGACTGAAGAGGGACAGATGACCCGAAGGGCACCTGGGCCCACTGACCCAAATGTGATAGCAATGAGTAGGAGAGTAGTGCAACTCATGTTGTTTGCTGTTGTCAAGGGTTGGGTTTGGAATTAGGCAGATTGGAAGACTAAAACGTATGGTGGAAATACCACCCAAATACTATGATGAGAACTTAGTTCAGGGGCAGGGGATGCAACACAGTAAATGAGACTTTAAGAGTTAAGATTAACACCAAGTGTTGGGCCCTATAACTGCGTTCTGTATCTTTAAGGGGAGTTGCAAGATTAGTGAGAGGGGAGGATGAAGATTGCCTGGGGCAGTGCTGTTGGGGGAAGGAGAGTATTTAATACAGGCTGGGGGGGTGGGTGAAAAATTTAAGCAGGAAGGAGAGAAAGTGAAACAAAAATGGGATTATTTGCAGGGCATAGCTACAACTGTGACACAAATGAAACCTGGTCTACACAGAGAAGTGTTCACAAAACGCTGCATCACTTAAAGCTTAGTTTCTGATCCAGGGTAAAATACCACTGGACCTTAAAACAAAGAGAGCTGTAATACTTTAAAATCTGAAAACCTGCACTCTAAAGGATTCTGTACTTCAAACAACCCCTGAGTGCAAAATTGCTGTAAACAGGCTTAGATTCATATTTAAGTTATCATTCACAGGACAATTTGGAGAAACTTAACCAGTACCAGAATCAGTAAATAAAATTTGCTTAAAGTCCAAAAGGAATAGGAGTAGCAAAGAATTTAAAAAGTGGAACAGCCAATCAGCAGGCAGAGCCGATGGTTCCGTCCAGTTAGCGTGGAGACGCCAGAAGTTTCAGCAGCGTACCCACCGGTCTGGTGGTCTGTAGGCAGTACAGCGAGGAGGCAGCCGGTGGTCAGAGGGACCCACCGGCTGCTTGCAGCAGCAGAGGCACTCTTGTCAGGGGTGAAGCTTCCGTCTAGTGGTCTGCAGGCAGTACAGCGAGGAAGCGGTCAGAGGGGACCCACCGGGCTGCTTGCAGCAGAAGAGGCACCCTTGTCAGGACACAAGGAGTTGTCAGCAAGGAGCTTTGAAGTGGTGAGAAGAAAGGGGCCTGGTTCAGGAAAATCAAGTGATTGGAATGTGCAGTCATGTGGTGCTCCTTGGTACAAAAGACCATGGGCCAGAATTGAGGGCATCTTGGCAGGGTGGACCTGTATATCACAGTTCTGGGGAAGATGAGACCAGTGAGTCAGTCTGGTGTTGGATACTGATCTATCCTTTACTCTGCCTGATAACAGAAAGGTGGTGGGAGTGTGATTTGTGTTTAGAATGATCGGTGAGTACCCAATGATCTACAGAAAATGCTTGATGGCCCAGTAGATCGGCAGAAGGCTTTTTTTTTTTTTTTACAAAGACTATACTAACCCCAGGAATCCACTAATATTACTTCTTGCAGTACTCCTTTAAGCCAGCACTGCCCTGGAGCCAAATGGAATGTCATGATAATGATGGACTCTCTAGCTCATGCATTCAATTCAAAAACTGCCCAGTGTAACTGCTCACATTCTAACCTCAGATTTCTTCTCTCTGCTGCAAAGTCTAGATGCCCTGGAGATCTTCTCTCTATCAAGAGCGATTCCTGAAGTGCATTGAACAAAAAAACGTAAGTATTTTGGTTTAATTTTTCATTAACTGCCTAGTGTAATTATTTTTGCTTTTTGCCTCATAGTTTAAATTTAGCATAATTTTTTCCGGTTCCTGTGAACCTAGAGGCAACCAATTATTTTCTTTTCTAAATCAGAGTCTTTTTTTTTAAGGATTCAGATTATATTTCTGTGTTTTCTATAAAATTAATCTCTTTTGAACTGATTTTTCTCAGCTTCCTGAGCTGTTTCTTGGTTTTGGATCTGATCAGAACCGATAGATTTGGGTTTTTCTCGGTTACTGAACTGACTGCAAATAGTTAACTTGCATTTAATTTTGTCGGTTCCCGGTTCCTGTTTTCTTTTAAAATGTCAGATAAGCCTAAAATGAAAACAGGACCTCATGGGTTTAAAAATTGTTTGATGTGCTCTGAAGTGTTTGTTAAGGCAGACAAACATGATTTATGTTTGCACTGCCTTAGGCAACAGCATTTTTCTGTTGACTGTGAGATATGTAAGTCTTTCCCCTGAAAAAACAGTGGAAAAACATAAGGAGAGGCTGAAAAGAAAATTGGAAGAGAAGTCCATGGGCTCTAACCAGTCCACCTCCTCTAAGTCCTTGGGTATTCCTTCCAGAGCCTCTAAAACCACCCATGAGATTGGTGAGGGCTCTGGCAAGAGAGGCAATGAACCGGCTGACTCTCTGGTGCCTGCCAAAAAACTAAAGAAGACAAAGCACACTGAGACCCCGGCTGAAACACCTCAAGATGCCCCCTCAAGTGCCTGTACCTACTCCTGGCTCTGGCTTTACTACAAGTGCTGCAGGGTTTAATACCCCTAAAGCAGCCTGTGGCTACTCTGGTTGAAAAAACCCTATTTTTGTACCTCCTTTATCTACTGACACAGTAGAATTTTAGGAGGATAATCAGGCAGAGGAGGGTATTGAACCCAAGGTCTTGCCAGAACAGAACTTTGGCTCTCCTTCCAGACTCACAGAGGACTTTTCCTCTGTCATGAAGATTGTGGAAACTCTTGATCTACAAACTGCAGAAGAGATCCAGGATGAGGAAGAAGCCCAATATATGGAGCTTATGGGGCTGACAGTCACTAGAAGGATCCTGCTGCCTATGTATAAGTTTTTCAAGAAAGATGTCCTTGAAATTCTTGAGACTCCAAACTCTGTCTTGCCCACTGATAAAAAGTGTGATAAAAAATACCAACTTGAGAGGTCAGGGGCTGAGTTTTTATTTATTTACCCTAACCACCAGGGGATTGTACAGCTGGCTGCCTGTGAAAAGGTAAAAACTCCTTTGTCCTCTTACCCTCGAGAAGGATAGATAGCATGGCTAAAAAAGGGTACCTTTCTGCTTCCCTGGCAGCTTGCCAAGCCAGCTACCAAGCCTATGCAGCCCTCTACCAGAAGGCTCTTTAGCAGTCCATCTTGGATAATGCAGAGGCTAACCCCTCTCTAACAGTTTTGGAGTTAGTGAACACTGCAAAACTGGGCTTGGAGGCTTCCAAGTATCAGTTCCAAATGTCAGCTAATACGAATGACACAGCTGCTCGATGGATGGCAGGTATTATAACCTTGAGAAGATTTGCTTGGCTGAGAGCTACTAATCTCACCCAGGACACCCAGAGTAAGGTCATGGACTTCCCAGTCAAGGGTCACTCACTCTTTGGTGCCCAGTCTGAGGCATATATGAAGAAAGTAGATGAGTATAAAGCTACTTTCTGCAGTAATTCTACCAAGGAAAGAGCTTCTCCCTCCACTTCAACATAAGGAAGGGGAGGCAGGGGTAGGTCCTCTTTCAGGAGGCCCTTCTTTCAATTGCAGGCTGTGCCACAACAGCAGTACCAGTCACAGCAGTATTTTTTTTATAGAGCCAGAGGCAGAAGGGGTTCCAGGCAAGGATCCCAATCTGCACAACCCCAGCAACAAACAAAACAAATCCCCTGACTTTTCCCTCTAGGCTGCCTCTCCATCTCCTGTAGGGGGCAGACTGACTGACTCATTATTTACAGGAATGGCTGAAAATTACCAGACAGGTGGGTTCTGGAAATAGTGAGTCAGGGCCTGTTCCTTTGCTTCAAATCCCTTCCTCCTCCAAGATTAAGGCAGTTCACAGCAGTTACTTTCACAGAAAGAAAACTGCTAGAACAGGAGGTTCAGGTCTTACTTCTGGCAAGGACAGTAGAGCCTGTTTCCCTCCAGCCAAAAAGGACAGGGGTTTTATTCAAGATATTTCCTAACAACAAAAAAGAATGGGGAGTGGTGGCCTATACTAGATCTCAGACTGCTAAACAGGTACCTGGTAAAACCCAGGTTCAAGATGGTCACATTGGCCATGATTCTGCCAACTCTGCAAAAAGGAGACTAGCTAGCCTCCTTAAACCTAAAGGATGCATATTTCCACAAGGGAGTCGCACAGAAAATATCTGAGATTCAGACTTCGGGCTCACCTCTGCACCAAGGGTCTTTACCAAGTGCATGACAGTAGTGGTGGCACACATAAGAAGACTAGGTGTTTCAGTTTTTCCCTACCTGGACGATTGGCTAGAAACATAGAATTTGATGGCAGATAAGGACCGCTTGGCCCACCCAGTCTGCCCATTTCCCTACCTAATGGATAAGTTGCAGATCCTAGTTAACCAGCAGCCTACTTCTTTCTACTCCCACCCCCTAGAGCTGCCTAATGACTGTCCCATGCATGCTTGAATTCAACCACTGTTTTTGACTCCACAACCTCCTCCAGAAGGCCATTCCATGCATCCACAACCCTCTGTAAAAAATACTTCCTTACATTACCTCTGAGCCACCCCCATCTTCAAATTGTGCCCCTTATTCTTGCACACCTTTTTTGAAAGATGCTACCCTCTTGGACTTTGTTGATTCCCTTGAGGTACATGAAAGTTTCTATCATGTTTCCCCTCTCCCTCTTTCCCCTCTCCCTCCTTTCCTTGAGGCTATACATATTAAGCTCCTTTAATCTCTCTTTATATGTCTTCTGGTGCAGACCCTGCACCATTTTAGTTGCCCTCCTCTGGACAGATTCCTTCTCAACATCAAAAAGTCAGTCTTGACTCCTGTGCAGGTACTGCAGTTTATAGGTGCAGAACTAAACACCATACTGGGAAGGGCTTTCCTCCCTCAGGAGAGGACAGAAAGCATTCAGCTTTTGTAAAGCTTATTTGTCCTGGGCAAGCCAAAGCCAGCAAGACAGTTTCTACAACTGTTGGAGCACATGGCTTCAGCAACAAGCACAGTCATAGGTGCCAGGTTTCAAATAAGAGGTGTTCAGTTCCACCTCCAGGCACACTGATGCCAAAGGCGGGACTCTTTCAAAACCCATACCAGTAACAAGGGTGTTACTACTGGCACTCTAATGGCGGATGGAGCCAGAAAACTTGAGAAAAGGGGTTTCATTCTTGCAGGAGCCCCCTTCATTGGTTCTCATGACAGATGTTTCCCTGTTAGGGTTGGGTGCTCACTTGGGGGAGCACACCATTCATGGCACTTAGGAGAGTGCAGACTCCCTCCAGCATATAAACCTGCTGGAACTAACAGCAGTTTACCTGGCCCTCCAGGCTTTCTCACATCTAATCCAGGGGAAAGGTGGTACAAGTCAGAACAGACAATAACACAACAATGTACTACATCAACAAGCAGGGAGGGACAAGGTCTACCCCACTTTGTGCAGAGGCAAGGAAGTTATGGAGCCTTGCTTACTCTCTAAACACCTCCCTACAGTCAATGCATCTGCCTGGCAAGGACAACACCCTGGCAGATGCCTTGTGCAGATAAACCAGGCTCATCATGAATGGACACTGAACAAGCAAGTGGTGAACATCCTGTTCAGGAGGTGGGGTACTCCAGTGATAGATCTTTCTGCATTTCACCAAAACCACCACCTGCCTCTGTATTGTTGCAGGGCCCCTACCAAGGGAACAGTTCCCTTGGATGCCCTGATTCTGGATTGGACATGGAGGCATCTTTATGCCTTCCCCCCTTTTCCCCTGATACGCAGGGTACTCATCAAGCTCAGATCACAGCCAGCTTCAATGATACTGGTAGCCCCGGACTGGGCCATATAGCCTTGGTATGCCCTCCTGCTCTCTGTGTTGGTGGCCAAACCAATTCACCTCCCACAAAGGTACAACCTGCTGACCTCCTTCCAAGGGAGGGTCATGTACCTCAATCTCAGATCTCTCAGACTTAAGGCATGGCTTTTGAAGACTTAGAATATGCAGGCTGGCAATTCTCTGAAGGGATCCTTAATGTCCTCGGAGAGTATAGGAAACCTTCTACTAAGAAAACCTATGCCTCAAAATGGAAAAGGTTCTCTATATGGTGTAAAGATAAGGGTGTAGCCCCAGTTCAGGCTGGCATACCAACCTTGCTGGACTATTTGACTCATCTGCATTCCCAAGGTCTGCAGCATTCAACCCTGAAAGTGCACCTGGCTTTGGTGCCAGCATACATTTCGGCTGGAAAGGACACCTCCTTAACATCAAATCCTATCTTCAGGAGGTTTATTAAGGGACTGTCTCACCTGTTTCCCCCTCACAAGGAACCAGTGTCAGCTTGGGACCTCAACATTTGCATTGCTCAGCTTATGCTTCCTTCCTCCCTCTGAGCCCATGGCCTTTGCAGATCTCAAGTTTACTTGAAAGGTAGTCTTCTTAGTGGCAATCACTTCTGCCAGGAGGATAAGTGAACTCCAGGCCCTCTGTGTGAAAAAGGAATATGTTTCCTTCCACAGGGACAAGGTAGTGTTGAGAGCTAATAGGAAGTTCCTCCCCAAAGTGATCTCGGACTTCCACTTGAACCTGTCTATCACCTTGCCAGTTTTCTTCACTGAGCACTCTAGCTCAGGGAAGCGTAGACTCCACAGCCTTGATGTAAAAAGGGCTTTAAGTTACTACATGACTCATACCAAGAACCATAGGCAGGACATACAGCTTTTCCTCACCTATGGAGAGGTAGGTAAGGAGACACCTGCCTCAAAAAGAACCATCTCTCGATGGATAGTTCAGTGTATCCAGTTTTGCTACTCAAAAGCAGGTAGGGTACCCCCTGTTGGACTTAGGACCCATTCTGCAAGGGGCATAGCTATCACTATTGCAGCTACCCGAGAGGTGCCATTGGTGGAAATCTGTAAAGCAGCTACCTGGAGGTCAGTCCACACCTTCACTAAGCATTATAGCCTGGACACTCAGTCCAGGAGTGATGCTAGGTTTGGTACAGCAGTCCTACAGAGTCTTTTTCTGAAGTAGATTATTTACCCCCCCCCCCCCCGTAAGGTACCGCTGCATAGTCTGCAAGAAGTAGTAATATTCGTGGATTCCTGGGCTTAGAAGAAAAAATGAATCACCTGTAGTGATCTTGTTTCTTCCAAAGGGATACACTAATATTATTACTTCCCCACTCTGCCTCCCCTGACAGAATCAGTAAAGACCTTTCCAGTACTGATTCTATAAATACTTGGAATAGTATGCCATCTGCTGGCATTTCTTAGTAATGCTTTATAGCTTATTAGGTATTTTTTTCCCCTTAGGTGAATCTGACATTTAGAAAAGGGGAAATTTTCTCTCTCTTCCTGTGATTTAATGGTTACTAGTTGCCCCAGTTGGGGCCTTTTCTCTCTATTTTCTGTTTTAATTAAATGTTAGTATGGCCTCTTTGTAGGCTCCTAAGAAATCTGAAGTTAGAATGTAGGCAGTAACACTGGACAGTTTTTGAATTGAATGCATGAGCTAAAGATTCCATCATTAGCATGACATTCTATTTGGCTCGGAGGCAGTGCTGGCTTAAAGGAGCACTTCAAGAAGTAATATTATTAGTAGATCCCTTTGGAAGAAACAAAATTACTACAGGTGAGTAATTTTTTCTTCTGTTCCACTGGCTCAGAGAAACCCTCCAGGGCATCCATCATATGTAGATGGAAAAGAGAAGGGCTGTTATGAAAACCCTGGTGAGGCATGTAGGTCCATGTGTACTGCTGACCCTCAAAGGTAAAGGCAAACTTATATTGACTTTCCTGAGCTAGGGGCAGTGACCAAAACCTTTGGAGATGTCAAGGGCACTAAACCACCTATGATTTGGTGTTAGCAGTTTGAACACATTTGGTGCTGATGCCACAGTGGGTGAGCAATTAGGAGTGACTTGATTAAGCCTCCTGTACTCAATAGTGAGTCTCCAAGATCCTGTAGGCTTTTTCACTGGCCAAATAGGTGAGTTAGCTGTTGATATACAAGGCCTAATCACACCTTGTCTAAGGAGTGACATAATGGTTTCTCTGAGCGATGGCAAGGCCTCAGCAGGAAAGGGATATTGCCTTTGCCTCTCAGTGCTGGGGCTGGAATTTCAATGATGGTTTGCATCCTGCCACAGTCATGCTTGTGCGTGGCAAAAACATCCAAGTGTTTCTGCAGAATGGGTAGGGGCCTTTTGAAATGCTCATGTATTTGGAATAGCACTATGACGTCATATTCCTTGTCACTGGAAGTAATAGCTGCAACCACATGCGAATCAGGGATCTTGACTGTATGATATTGTCCCCTGGTTTGGATTAGGAGCGTGTTAGTCAAGTCCACTACACAGCCATGTAGTGCAAGGAAATCAGTTCCCAGGATCCAGGGATGATCTCGTAATATAATGAGTTCAGATGGTGTGTTTCGACCTGAGGTTGCCTATTACCACGGAAAGCAGGATGGAAGGATAGGTGTATAACTTAGAGCCATCTACACCTTGTGTAATGGTCCTCCATCTGGTGGACCAAAAGGAGTTGGCTGGATCCTCATCATGCAGTACAGGCACAGCCGCACCTGTATCTTGAAAGACAGTTGGTGGCCGCTAACCGTGGCCTGTGTACAAAGCCTTCCATTTGTATTAAGGGTGAGCTTGTTCACGATATGGACTGGGGCCTGTAATTGTCAATCCAAAGTACTGCCAGGCAGCTGCTGCAGAAGTAGGCCAGACTGTTCTTGCCGGTCTTCTTCCAAGTGATCCTACGTGGCTGCATTAGGGTTCAGACCTGATCCAAGGAGATGGAATCTCCTTGGCCTGACGAAGTCTGGTGCACTGGAGCTAATGCTGTAACGGTACATGTCAGGTTCGCATCTGCTACTGATTGAACTTTTCCAAGAAGAGTATGGAGGTTATCATTTTCCCCTGCTATTTCACAGTAGGAATGGCTTGATCAATGATTTCAATTGCCCCTATTGGAATTAGAGTTGTTCCAATGTCACTTGTTATTTTTATGGTGGTTCCGGTTTCCACTTCCGGACTGGTGGTGCTGTTTGTTGTCTGAGGATGCGGCCTTTTTGTCTTGGGTCTTGCCCTGCACTATATAGTGGGTTGTGGGCTCGCTGGTAGATTGTACCGCGGCCACCTTTTTCGAGCTGTAATTCAGATCATGGAGCTAGAGCTGACAAACCCGCTCTGCCTTCTGGAGGATGTCTGCAAATTTGTCCATTCTGGGGAAAATGGTAGGCTCAACCTTTTCACGGACTGCCAGAAGCATGTTCCTGGAGGCACAAGTTTTTGTACTTAATTTAATCAATATCTGCCTCGTCATCTGAAAGCGTTTTGCCAGTATGGTAGGCCAGCCATAGCCTCTGGTGGTAAAAAGCTGGGCTTTCCTTGGCAGTTTGCTTTATGGAATAGGTCAACATGATGCCAACAACGCTTGGCGTGTGCGCATAGATGAGTTCTGCTGCAATGTCACCAAAGGTTGCAGTTGTCGATTGGTGAGCCACCTCAGGGAGTTTCACCCAGAGGCCGGAGTCTATGTTCTGCCAAAGAATTTGTACCTGGTAGTTCGTCGGCAAACTGAGCATTTCACATTTGGAAGAACCTTTTCCAAATGGCAACTGAGGTTGTCGCTAGGGTTCATATGGCCTATACTGTTAGCAATCTGCTGTACAGAGTGAGCTAGCTGAAGGGTATTATTGTGAGTTGCTAGGTGCTTGGGGGAAGGATTTAAGTTTCGTGCTATACAAAGGGTGGCCTTCACTGCAGCATCTGCCACAGTGCGAACAACAGATGCCTGGGAAGCAGCCTCCTTCATCATAGCATCTAAATGCTGTTTGAATATTTGTTTGCTCTCCTCAGGGATCTCCATCTTACAGAGGGCAACCTCAATCATTTGGTCGATCTCCATTTTGTCGGCTCTTGTCAGAGTAGCAATCGGAGGGGCTGTACCTAGGCCTCTACCTCTATTGGGTAGTCACCATCTTGGTGGCACACGTGATAGTTGTCATTCCACTGATGATGTAGGGTAGCGCTGTCATAGTGTGGGGATCCGCTATCTTGTGGGTGGCAGGAGGATACTGGATCACAGTGTGGGTATGGCTGGGTGGCATCTTGGTGGGTGTAGTCACCAGAGTCATCACCGGATGATGTGATTTCAGTCAAAGTGTAATGGAAACCACCCATGATGCCTTAATGTGACCAGCCAACACTTCACGCTGATGACACAGTTTCGTCATCCTAAGTCTACATTTCTGGTGACTAACTTTTGCAGTGTTCTGCTCCACACCTTTTGCAACTTCTTTCTGTAACACTCTATACGTAGCGCTCAACTCACAATTGTCCCTAAGTTCACTATCTAACTCATCACTTACCCGGTTCAAGTTGTCTCTCATGCCATCAAGCTCCTCACGCAAAGATTCATTTGTATCAGTTAACAAATCATTCATCTACAACACCTGATTCTTATCCTGTCTCAACCTATCACATTCATCTCTCAACAAACATAACTCTCGATCAGTACCTTGTTCAGAACGGTGCAAAAGAGTCTCATTCTTACTATGCAACGACTGAAGATCTGCTTCAAGCCGCTGCTCATTTTTCAAACTTTCAGATGCCTGCAGTCCCATCTTTTTCTTAAGAGAGGAGAGTTCCAGTTCGAGGGAATAAAACCTCGATTCGGAGGCTTTGAGAGCAGCATACAGAGCCTTGACCAACAGCCCTTTAGCATCTTGCTTTTTGGCTGCTTGCCTCACCTTGGAGTACTGGGTTGAAATCCCCAGTATGGGGCTGTCGGATCAAGTCGCATCCAGCGCAAAATCAGTCCAGCCTCCATGGGAGGCAAGGAAGTTAGAGACAACAAGTCTCAAGTCACCACATATATTAGACATAGTGGTACCAGCAAAAGGTTTGGAAATCACAAAAATCAACCCGTCAGTGGGTGCCGTGCTGCGTATCGATCCACAGCAGGTAGACCTACAGATGATCGGGCTACTGTACTCTCATAATCCTGCAAATCACAACTGGCATCGAGCCCAGTGAGATGGCACCAACCGTACCCAGTAAGCAGCCAGACTTTACAAGATGCTATGGAGCAAAAGAGTATGGGCGAGTTGATACAGATGTGTACACTTACTTATTACCTGCAAGAGAAAGGTAATCCAGCAAGTTGCCAAAAGTGCAGTTACGTAAGAACTTACCGTAACAGTAGATCTTCGAAAGAAGCTCTTGCAGCATGTAACACATATATAGGACTGACTCCATCTAAGGGCAGATCTCTGCATTTTTTTCTCTAGCAATACCGACATGGGACAACCTACCCGGCATCAGCCCCGCCCCCGACGTCACGTAGTATAAAGGGTGTAGGCAGTCCCTACATGCTCCAGTTCTTGCACACCAAAGCCAGGCCAATGAACAACAAACACTGTGGCAGAAAAATTTCCACAGAAACACAAATTTGCGAGGCCCGTCAAGGGGAGCTGAACTTATCCAGAGCAGAAAGGCTCGTTCCCAGGGGAAGAAGGGAGGGGAAGGAAATTATACCTGCTGCAAGAGCTTCTCTCGAAGATCTACTGTTACGGTAAGTTCTTATGTAACTGTACTATCTTACTTCAAGAAGAAGCTCTTGCAGCGGGTAACACATACATAGGACTGATTCCCAAGCAGTATAAGCTAAAGACAACCATTGGGAAAGGGCAGGGGACAGGAAAACACAGAATCATCTCCCAGAGGTATAAGCTTAAGACAACCCCTGGGAAGGGGAGTCAAAAAACACGTACCCATTCAAGGTCTAAACTTAAGACAACCATGAATGAGTAGGAAAGGAGAGGCAGGAAACCCTCGGGAGACAAGACCTCTTAGGAAAGAAGGCCCTGGAGGACTGCCAGGCCAAAACTTGCACGCTGTCTGGAAAACGATGTCCAGACTGTAATGTCTGATACAGGTATGCACAGAGTGCCAGGTGGCAGCAGCACAAATGTCAGCAGCTGACTCTTTCTTTAGGGCTGTGAAAGAGGTAGCCACAGCTCTTGTAGAATGAGCCCAAACTGAGCCTGGCAGGGACTTGTTAGCCTGCTGGTAACAGAAGGAGATGCAATTGACCAACCAATGTGAAAGTGTGTTTTGTAACCAGGCGCCCCAAGGATCTATCCGGAAAGGATATAAACAATTGGTCCAATTTCCAGAAACCTTTTGTTCTGGACAAAAAACACCGGAGAGTACAGTGCACATAAAGGGTGTGCAAGAGAGCTTCCCCCCTATTAGAATGCTCCGGAAAATAAACTGGGAGCTGAACTGATTTATTAAGAGTGAGCTCTGTGCTAGCCCAGTGCTGCTGAGGGTTGAGGTGCTGGATGCCATACCTCGCACCACACTGACAACCTGGGTTCAGGAATGAGCCTGGACCACTGGGGGTCGGCAGGGGAGAGAGAGGACCGAGCATCCGAAGGACTGCTCTCCTCTCTCAGGGAGGGATCCAGGGGTAGCCTGGTGCAGCAGTGGCACCTGGTGGAGACCGGTAGCACTGCTATGCAAAGGGGGCTCACAAGCATGAGGTAGACATCGGGCAGCTGCCTTCCGGATGTGGGTGACAGCACCCACATCGCAGGCTGGACTGCATTGCACATCCCACGTCGGGGGTGTAAAACGTAAATGAAACCTCCTCCAGCCCAAATGGCGACAGCCCCTCCCAGAGCCTTACCCTACATGCCCAACACAGAAGCCCCCACCACCTCTTCGATCTCCCCAGGACCCGCAACCTCCCGGGGCCTCGGGAGAGTAATACCCTGAGGATGCAGGGGTTCACAGTGGTGGTAGAGGCACCAGCCAGCTGGAGAGGTCTGAAAGATTTCGGTGTCAGGGAGATAAAACAGAGTTGTAAAAAAAAAAAAAGAGTGAGCTCTGAGACTACCTTAGGAAGAAATTTGGGATTAGTGGGGAGGTCCACCCTATCCTTATGGAAAATAAGGTAAGGCACCCAGGGAATACAGATCCGTCTCCACTAGATACCGCATACATTTACTCATAACAGCTGCCAAAAAGGGGGATCACTAGGAACTGGTTGACTACTAAGACTCCCACAATAAAAGATTGGTGGTTTATCACTGAGGAAATTTACCACTTAGAGTGAATAACCTTTAACTTAAATGAAAAAGATGGGATGTTTTCCTCTAGATGGGCTCACTGGCAGATGTATTACATGCTTAAGGACGAATCCTTCATCCCTTGAAGAAACACGGGAGAAGTCCCTTTCACACTATGGCATTCAAAAATGTAAGGCTCCAGTGAAGGGGGAAGATAAGGAGGGGGATTGAAGAAAAGGGGTTCCTTACTCCCTAGAGGAATGGGATACAAGCAGGTCAATCAATCCCGCATACCCAGAGGGGGGCCTTGACTCCTGGAATCTTAATTAAACCCTCATTAACATAAAATGAGCTCACAAATTGGTTTAACTTGGTGATTAATCAGGGGGGAGTGGAGCTAAATTAGATTAATATCATGCACTGATTCCCAGAAAGGGGAGAGATTTGGGATTCAATTAATGAATATAAAATGGCTTAAATCACCTAAGCAACCCAGTGGAAATTAATGAATTACCCTTAATGGAATGGTACCTTATTTTAAGTGCTAACTTTTAAACCTCTAGGCCAAAGTATGCTGGAAATGTAACTGCTATTGCCTGTTGAAAAGTTTTTGTGTTTTTATATGTGTATAAAAGCTGGAATCTTTAATAAAGATGAGAATTAGAAAAAAAAAAAAAAAGGTAGGGCTTCCAACACATCAGATGCATACACAGATGTGGGGCCGTTGATGTGACTGCCACCAGAAGCAGAGTCTTCCAGGAAAGATAGCGGAGCTCACAAGACATGGCGGGTTCAGGGGGGGGGGGGCGTAAGCCTCCTCAGCACAAACAAGTCCCAAGGAGGAACAGGGTCCTGGACCAGAGGGTGGAGATAGAAAAGTTTTAACCACCTCCAATTAAGCCACTGTTCTGTCCTGAATACAGTGATGATAGGCAGAAACAGCAGCCAGGTGTATTATGATGGAGGAGTAACTGAGACCTGACTCTGACAGGGATAGCAGGTACTGTAAGACTGCATTAACTGGACTGACCAGAGGGTCAAGCCTCCTGGTTGCGGCCCATATGCAAAAGTGTTTCCACTTCATGGCGTAAGTGGCCCTGGTAGTGGGCTTCCAGGCCTCCACCAAAATCTGGACAATATCTTCAGAAACTCCAAAACGCAGCTTTGCTAGGTCCTGAGGAACCAAGCATGCAGTTGCAGGGATCACAGTTAGGGATGAACCAAAGTCCCCTGCTGCTGGGAGAGCAAGTGACCCGAAATGGGAAGAGGCCATGGAGGTTGCACCAATAGATGCCTGGGAATTGGGAACCAAATCTGTCTGGGCCACAGAGGGGTGATCAAAATCATGGAGACCCTTTCCAATTGTGCTTTGAGGAGAACCCGCTGCAAGAGGGGGAAGGGAGGGAAGGCATAAAGAAACCTCCCACTCCAAGATAGGGACAACACGTCTTGCCAGAAAGCTCCAGGCTCAGGATCGAGCGAACAAAAACTGGGCAGTTTTGCATTGTATCAAGATGCAAAGGGGTCCAAATCAGGAGTTCCCCATCTTGCAAATAGCTCGTCTGCCACAGACTGACTCAGGGACCACTCGTGACAGAGTGGTTTTGCTCTGCTGAGGGTATCTGTGACTACATTCAAGGAGCCCGGAACATGGAATACTGAAAGATGGAGATGATGCTCCACCACCCAGTCCCACACCCTCATAACTTCCCGACAGAGGGGGTAAGAGTGTGTGCACCTCCTTGCTTGTTGATGTAAAATACCACTGACGTGTTGTCCGTCTGCACAAGGAGGTGGCCAGGTATGAGAAATAGAGCCAGAGCCTATAGGGCATACAGGACTGCCTCTGAGTTCGAGCACACTGATATGCAGATTCTATTCTTTTTTTTTTTTTCTTTTTTTTTATTTGGATACTCTCGCCAAGTATCCACCCTGGTCACGGCCCCCTGAGGTCCTCCATGTCGGCCGATTCCCCCTGTCACCCCTGGCTTACTCCCCAGAGGATGGGGCCACGGAGCTGGCACCCCATATTCCAGCCATGGTCCTAGTAACTGGTTGGGGGATC
The DNA here is from genome assembly GCA_016271365.2 of Neoceratodus forsteri. NCBI lineage: Eukaryota > Metazoa > Chordata > Ceratodontiformes > Ceratodontidae > Neoceratodus > Neoceratodus forsteri. The sequence goes on along the minus strand of CM057450.1, from coordinate 766,857,621 downwards.
GGCGACCTGAGAGGAACCCCGGGAGGGCTTCATAAGGAGGAGTCCCTATTTTTTTGTATATTATATGCCCCTGGAGAGCCAGACGTGCAATGACGTCAGTGCACTATGTGCAGACATCTGCCGGCTTCTCCCCCCTGTCCAATTCGCACGCTGTTGGACGCCCAGCCTCCACTGGGTGTCGCTGCAGCAGCGCATGTATCCCTCGCCCACCCCGAAGGAAGGAGAGCTGTCGTAGGATGCTCAATCCTTCCTTCCCCCTGCCAGCCCCCGGCAGCCCGAGTCCGTTCCCGAACCCGGGTCACCGGTGTGGCGCGAGGTGTGGTGTCCCGCGCCTCAACCCTCAGCGCCACCGGGCCGGCTTGCAGATTCTATTCTAATGGAGACCACAGCCCTTGAGTCCTGTAGGTCCCCAGGTGAGCCCCCCATCCTGTCCCGGACGCATCTGTGGGAGTGTCTGGACAGAACTTTCCAGCTGGAAGGGGAGCCCTTGGCAAAGATGCCGAGGAGATGCTCACCAGTGGAGTTCACAAAGAACTGGCTCTGAGATTCTGACCAGCAAGCCCAGGTCGTCCCTGGTCTGAATGGTGCACATTTGTAGCCTGGCAAAGGGGACCGAGACTATGGCTGCAGCCATGTGCCCCAGAAGCCGGAGAATGGACCTGGCTGGAAGCAGGGAGGCTCAAAAACCTTGGGACGCCAGAGCCTGGATATGCTCTGATCTGTCTGCAGGGAGAAAGGCTTTCCCCAGAGTGGTATCTAACAGAGCGCCTATAAATTAAAGATGCTGAGAGGGAAAAAGATGATTTTTTTTGGTTTTACAGTGACCCCCAGATGCAGACAGAGGGAGAGCATGGCCAGCATGGTCTCCCAAAGGCGAGACCTGGATGAGGCCAAGAGGAGCCAGTCGTCGAGGTAAGGAAACAAAAAGTGACCGTCTAGATGCAGAGCCACTGCAACGACAGCGAGGCACTTGGTGAAGACTCTGGGAGTGGAGGAAAGGCCAAAGGGAAGAACCTTGAACTGATAGGCCCGACCTTCGAACTTGAACCTCAGGAATCTCTGATGACTGTGGCAAACAGGGATGTGAAGGTAGGCATCCTGCATGTCCAGAGATGCCAGCCAATCCCTGACCGATAGGAAGGAGAGGAGATTCGAAAGCAACACCATACAGAATCTGCGGTAAGTGACCCATTGGTTGAGGTCACTAAGGTCCAAGATCGGCCACAAATCCCCAGACTTCTTGGGTACCAAGAAGATGCAGTAGTAAAACCCAGAAACCCCGTCTGCCTCTGGGATGCACTCTATGGTGTCCTTGTCTAGGAGGGACTGGATCTCCCATCTGATGGGAGGCCTGTGGTCCCTTGGGTAATGGGCAGGGGGTGGGAGATCTGTCCGGTGGCAGAGACTCGAACTCCAGGAGGTCACTTCTCTCCAAGCCAGATGGTGCATAAAGAAACGACCTCCAACCCACTCTCCCGATGACAGGTCTGGGAGGGGAGGGTCATTTGTACAGTCAGGTGGAAGGAGGGGGCGGGAGGGCAGCTGCTGGAGGTCTAGCCTGTCTAGAAGGGGCGGGGACTGAGGCAGAGCCCCGCTGACCCCCTCGCCGACCGAAACCACCCCGCTGTGCATGATGCTGAGCATGGGGTTGCTGAGGCTGGTGTTCCCCTCTGCTACGAAAATGGGGCAGACGAAAACACTCCCGTTTCAGGCGATACATAGACTGCACCATACAGAATGCTTTGCCAGAGTCCTGCAGTCTAACAGTAACCTTCTCTGTGTCTTCACCGAAGAGCACAGAGCCTTTAAAAGGGGCATCCAGAAGTGTAGTCTGCACCACTGGGTCGAACCAGGAGCCAGGATTGGTGCCAAAGGCAAATTTCAGTAGTGGCTGCCCTTGCCGACGTGTCCACAGAGTCATACGCAGCTCGAGGAATGTGGGTACCCACATCTGAGCCCGTCTGTAACAGCTTAGCAAGCTCTGTCCTTTGAGGACAGTCAGACAAACCTTGCAAAATGTCCAATCCTTGGTCCCAAAGTCAAAACATTTAGACTTTGAATACTGCAGGTGGCAGATGAGTACACCCTGCGACCTAACGAGTCCAGCTGCTTAGACTCCCTGTCTGGCGGCTGGGTACTTAGGTGCTTCAGCCGCTGCGAATGATCATGCATGGCAGAAATTACCACGGAATCAGCCGTGGGGTGTTCTTCCAGACAAGAATGATCCTTGGGGGCCTGGTACAAGCAGTTAGCCTTCTTGGGCACTGTAGAGGATGCATTTGGATGCCTCCAGGTAGCTAGAGTAATGTCCTGGAAAGTGTCCACCAAGGGCGGGATGACCACTGGCTTGGGATCCTTCTGGCACAGATATTTTGCCAGGCACAAGCATTCTGGGTCCAGGGCCTCCGTATCCCAGCCCATGCTCTCCTGGATGTGCTGCATAACCTCCAGAAAGCTAGGGTCATCGGAAGGAGACTTAGGTTGGTCCTCAGTGTTGCCAGGGAGTGAGCCCGGGTCTGAATCAGGGTACAACTCCGATTTACCATAGGCAGAGGAAGAGGAGGACGAAATCCTCCAACATCTCTTCTTGTGCCTGAGCCATGAAGGTGAAGGAGAGTGAGAGGAGGAAGGAGACCTAGTCCTCCTGTGCTTGTCCTTGCACTTTCTGGGGCTGGTATGCAATCTGTCACCCTCATTACCTGAAGGGACAGGTGTAGTCTTCCCATCAGGCTGAGGCACCGAGGAAGCAGGGCCAACAATGTCCTGTTTTATTGTCTCCCACCAATGAGCAAAAAGCTCCTTGACCTGGGACATCCCCAATTTAGGGGATTCCAGCCTGCGAGGCGACAGTTGTAGGAGGACTGGCGTTGGTTCAGACTGGCGTCAGCACGACAGGTGATGCTGGAGTAACCTTGTCAGTGACATCAGGCAAGTCTGGCATCAGGTGGACCGGCAAACGGTCCAGAGGCGATGTCGGAGAGACAGACGACGGCTGCGGGGTAGCCTTGTCTGGCACCGGTGTAGGCGGGGAAGCAACTGATATTGATACCGCAGTCACCTCAGATGGACACCCTTTAGCCGAAGGCAGTGCAGAGTGGTCAGAGGAAGAGGCCTTAGAAGGCCAGTCAGCCTTATGCTTCTTGGGGCAGCGCCGGTCCGACTCCTTGGACGGACTCCGGTCATGCTTGTGTTTTGGCAGCAAGGAAGAGGCCCGAGAAACAGAGTGGCCCGATGGTAGCTTGGCCTCCCGTGGGTCGACTGAAGCAGAGCGGGAGGACTGCTTACCTGAGGGAGGCACAGAACTGGAGTTGGAGTGCCTCTTATGTCCAGGGGAGCCCGAACTGGAAGGCTTCTTAGAAGAGCCAGCATCCGCAGGCTTAGATGCAGCCGTGGAAATCTGACGTCCGGATACGGATAGGATGCAGGGCGGAAGCCATGGCCAGAGAGGTGGGAGGCTTGAGGGAGGAGCTGGAATGACCAGCAGAGCTGGAAGACCTAGGCCTGGATGGCGGTGCTTCTCCTTTCCTTTCTGAGGAGTCGGGGAGCGAGACTACCTCCCAGGGACGAATCCTGCTACATCTGGGCCAGTTGCTGCTGCTCTAGATGGGCCTATAGCGACTTCTGTCTGCGGATCCTGGTGCAACTGTTGAAGGCCTGGCAATGGGTACAGGCAAAAAGAACAGGAAGAATGACCATCCTTGGTGGGAATCTGCCATCTACAAGAACACTTGTTACGGTGTCTGGTCGAGATGGAGGACATACGTCGTCAAAATTAGGGAAAAAAATCACAAACGGAACTGTTCTAAAGGCTGAGGAACCCATAGGCGAGCTGAGAGCTGACTAGCGAGTTGCCGCGATGGGAAAGAACTGGAGCACATGGGGAACACCGTTGTCCTTTACACTACGTGACGTCGGGGGTGGAGCCGGAGCTGGGTAGGCGGTCCCACGTTGGTACCGCTAGAGAAAAAGAAATGCCGAGATCTGCCGCCAGGTGGCATCAGTCCTATATATGTGTTACCTGCTGCAAGAGCTTCCTCTCAAAGTAAGATCTTCATTAATCCATACCACCTGCACACGGTCGCCAATTTATTGGGGTCTCTGAGCCCTGGTTAGGTTCTTGGCAGTGATAGAGTAGCAAAACACATGCAGGCAAGTGGCATATTCAGTAATAAACTTGTTTATTACACAAAAGATAATTAGTTGCCCTAAACAGGTCTTACCATTAGACACTGGGAGCTGAAGTTTCCCAAATACCCCTAGGAGTAGAGATGGTCTCAAGGGGGAACACGTAGGACAGTAGATTATGTAGTTCTGATTATTATCCTCTTCCCTGTACTCTGGGGCCTCCACTTCTTTGGCAATGGAGTCAAAGAAATCTTTGGGAAAGCACAAACATGGAGAGAAGCACAGCGAGAAACCCTGGTCCTCTTTCTGTTCCAGGTCTCTGTGTAAGTCTGGCTCCAACCATGGGTCTTGCTCAATGGGAGGGCAGCCCCCTCCACTCTGTCAGCCCTCTCTTCCTCTGGGCTGCCAGTGATTAAACCACCCTCTCTGGTTTCTGATCTTCCCTTGTCAATCTTCACTATTCATTACTGTTGGGTGTAAGCCGGATGCCCGCACCTACTATGGGAGCTTTTATTTGGAGGAGGAGATGGCACTGACGGCTCCACCCACAAGCTTGATGCACTGCGTGGTGCATGAGGAATGGCTGTTGGGCACCGCAGACTCCTCCTCTATCCCAGTTCTGTTTCTTCTGCCATCGAGGCTGCACCTGCTACAAGCTGCTCTTCACTTTATCTGCATCATCGTTCAACATTCGAGTTTTCGACACCGCTATTTTCTCCTTCATCACGGTTCTCCATCCTGACGCCATTGAAAGCTGGTAAGTCAGTTCCTTGTCTTTGCTAACAGCACTGGGATCTTTTATTGTGTTTCAGTTATTTTCACATCATGTCTGGTTCGGGAGCTAAGCACAAATCGAAAGCGAGCCGGGCGCCCATGCGTTGGTGCCCCTGTGGCCGATATTTTTCTGTTTTGGACCGGCATGATGTTTGTCTGTGGTGCCTGGGACCTAACCGTGACATGGATAGATGCAACACCTGTTTCTCCATGGACCGTTGCATTCTGGAAATCCCAGAGGATGACATCGCTCTTGGGCCTCACAGGCCAGATCTTTAGACCCTTCCTCTGGTTCCCCCTCCCAGGCCTATACAGTCCAGTGAGGAGGAGGCCTCATCTTCTAGCCTTGCCGAGGATGAGGCCTCTTTCGTGGTGTCAGAGGAGCAGCATGACTCCTTCTGGGGTTGCGTCATCAACACCGCCTCGGCAGTCACCTCATCCGAAAGCGGCTCCCCAGCATCGTGGCCCATGGTTACTGGGTCCAGCACTGGCGGACCCTCGATGCCACCTCACGACGCTGTTTCAGATCCTGGTGCTATTTGCAGCACTGAAGATCAAGATGGCACCACGTGCAGTGCCAGTTTGGGCCTTGGTGCCATTTGCGGTGCTGGTGCCTTGCGTGACTCCGCTGGCAGTGCTGTATTGGTTTCCGACTCCATGCGCAGTGCCAGGGACTCGACCAGGGCCGTGGGTGGTTGGCACTGGGTTCCAGGGCTGTGGATGGTGTGGTGCACCTGTCCGGTACTGCCAGCGGTGCCGCATCCCAGGATGGTGCCGTTCGCAGTGCCGTCTCTAGAGAAACTCCGGGGGTGGCCAGTATTGAGGTCCTCCTGGTCAATTCCTCTTCGGAGGGGGGCAACTCAGATTTGGATCTGGACTAGCTGCCCGATTCTTTGGGATTGGTAGTCTCTCTGATGTGTGGTGTCAGATGGCCCAGTGCCCCCATTCCTGAGTCTCCAGAGCAGTCTGCTTCTGAGGATCCCTCAACCAGGGGTGGCCAGGGGTCTCTTGGGGGTGATGGCTCGGAGACTGTGGAGGGTTTTTTGTCCTCTGGAAGGGCTGCAGCAGCTGCCAGTGTTGGTGCTGCTGCACCCTCCCAAGGTGGGACTGGAGACTCTTGCTTCTGTGGCCTCCCTCGGGGGCCTATGGATCAGGGGACTACCTCACTGGGGTTGAAAAGGATGGAATCCTTGGAGTCTGAGGGGTTGAGGCAAGGGGTGGCGGCACTCCACTGCCACCCTTCTGGGCACAGGGAGGAGCCGCACTGCTGAGCCTTGTCTTTCCTCCTCTGGTTCCAGGGTGCCCTCTGGTGGCAGTGCTGAGGGTTGCCCTTCTGGACACATGCAACCCCAGGTGCATCACAGGGGAGATTCCCCATCTGGACTCTTCTGGAGTTCGCATCTTCAGATTTCCTCTCTGCAACCCGGTATGATCACAGGGATCCTTCCAGTTTGGGCTCCATTCTCTGGATTCCAGAGCCCTGGCAGAAGTCAAGCACTTCCCTGCAGGTGCTCATCTCCCATCCCTCTGCAGCCACCCCCCCTCCCAGGCCATGTGGGTCCTATAGGATCTTTAACCTGGGAGATGTTCAGATCCACTGCAGCTGCCTTCCCATCATATGTCAGGGCCATGGATGAGCGGGCCTTTTGCCTGTCATCTCCGCCACAGGAGTCTTCTGACCAGTCAAGTTACTCGTCCCCCTCGACTCCCTTTTCTGAGGGAGAGGAACCGAACATTCATTTATCTTCCGATGCTGATTTCACTGAATATCAGTGTTTCCTTTCGAGGATGGTTCAAGATTTCCGTATCTCTTATGTTTACAGGGACAATACTGAGTGGCAGATGTGTGAATTCCTCAGTAAGTTCAGTACCTACCACCTGGTAGTGCTGTCCTGGCCTATCCCCTTTCAGGAAGTGTCTATCCGCACCTGGCAGTCTCTAGCCAACCCTTTTCCAGCCCTGGCAGACTGCAGAAGAAGGTATTGTGCTCTCTGGGAGTCTCCAGGTTCTCTCCCGCACCCTCTTTTGGGTCAGAGGTCCCTGGACACTCCCTCTGGGCTTCAGCACCTGGCACACAACTGTCCACTGGATCCGGATTCCCTACAATTCGATTGGTGGGGGAACAAAGGGTTTTCTCTTCTACTCGTGCATTGATGTGCATTGCGTCATATCAGGCACACCATGCTGCCTATAGCAGGCACTTGTGGTCAAATGCTAGCTCATGCGCTAGCATTACTGCCCAATTCAGAGCAATCTCAACAGGCCATTGCCCTCTCTGCCATAGGTCTGGAACTGGCAAGGCACCAGGCAAGGGCATCTGATGACACCAATGAGGTGGCTTCTAGGCTTGCGGGGACAGCGATCTGTATTAGACAGATGGCATGGCTTTGTCTCTCATGATTGCCACCCCTGTCCTGGCATCGGGTGATCTACTCCACCTTCTGGGGGACCTGTCTGTTTTCCAGCAGGGCTAGGAGGCTTCTTCAAGGCCTCCCTCTGTCCCGTCTTTAGGGGACACTTCCTTGCTCTCCTCGGCCTTAGAATTGTCAGTCTAGTATGGCTATGGACTCCTCCTGTTTTCTACCAACAGGAGGCTGAGGGTTATGTTCCATCAGGGCTGTGCTAGGCCCCTTCGGGGGGCTTGGTACTCACCCAACAGTAATGAATGGTGAAGATTGACAAGGGAAGATATGAAAATTACGTAACTACCATAATTCTTGATCTTCTCTTGTACCTTCATCATTCATTACTGAATCCCACCCACCCCCCTTATGGGCCTCATTTCTTGGGCGTCTCCCCACCCTGCTCACCCTCTACTCCCTTGAGGCCAACTGGGGGCTGGGTCCCTTTGGTACCTCAGGACCTTCTGTTTCTTCTCTGAAACCACAGAGAGTTCATCCCTGGAGGACAGCAAGTAGGGCTTCGCCCTTACCTTCTCAGGAAACTCTTTCCGATTCTCTTTAGCTGTGGTGTCCCGAATTGGGGCTTCCCCATTCAGGCCTGGGGAGTCAGAAGACGTTTCCTTCCCTGTCTCTCTGTTTTTCCACACAAATATGTTATGCCCTTCTTGCAGGGGCTCCTGTACTAATGCTCAGTCATGCAACTGTGTACTCATTTTTCCTACCCCTAGTCGGTGCTCTCTCCTCTTCGGAACAGATAGTGTTTTTCCTCTTTTGGGGATGATCTGTGAGCTCTTGGCTTAGGTTGTGGATGGTTAAGTAGATAGTGGGGGGGGGAAGAGAAATCTGCCTTTTCGAAAATAAGCTGTTCAGATGGTTCACTGTACCACTTAAAAGCAGCCATTAGCAAGAGTGATCCTTGCTCCCTTGTCCTCAGTCTTTTCAGGACTGGTAAGCTCAGGCCAGTTTTTCCCAATGATCGTGGCAGATTAATAATAATAATATTCTTTTTCTTCTTTTTTTCTTGTCTTCTTCTTCTTTTCTTTTTCTTCCTCTTCTTCTCCTCCTCCTCCTCCTCTCAGAGCCACCCGAGGAGTGAGGCCCTGCAGTCCCTTAGAGTAGGGTTCTTCTTTTCTGTCCTATCTCTGGCTTATTCCTTTTTCAGTTTATTTCCTTCCCTTCGTCTTTCCCTTGGCTTCCTTGCATCACTCTTCTTTTCTAACCTATTTTCGCCTCTCCAGCTTTACAAAACTGGGATGGAGGAGGAGTCTGCAGTGCATAATGGCTGCCCCACATGCACCACGCAGTGCGTCATGCTCGTGGGTGGTGCCACTGGTGCCGACTCCTCAAAAAAAAAAAAAAGCTCTCATAGCGGGTGCGTGCATCTGGCTTACACCCAACGGTAATGAATGGTGAAGAAACAAGAGAAGATCAAGAATTACGGTCAGTACTTAATTTTCATTTGCGGGCAGTGGTTCTTTGTGACTCAGGTCTCCGACCTCAGTCTCTCAGCCACTGAAGCTCAGGTCCATTCAGAACATGGTCACTTAGCCAGGTGGCTTGACCGGGTCTTCTGCCTCAGGTGGTGGGTCCTTGCCCATCACCCTCCCAGTCAAGGCATCCACGAAGTCAGCTCCTAAGTCTAGGATCAACATTACCTCGTGACACCCAGGGCATGCAGTCACTTCCCCCAAGAGGGTGATGGCACTGCCCCTTTCAGGAGTTAGTGCCCATATTTGGGCTTCCCCTCCAGGCTAATGCTGGCTGCTTCCCCAGACTGGCGTCAGTTGACTCCTGCTTCACCAGTGCCAGCTTCTCCTACACTGACACCAATGACACTTCGTCACTTACGTCATTCTCTACCTAGACGACTGGCTTCTGACAGCTCCCACCAAGGAGAAGTTGCTCAGAACTATGGAGACTTTTTTCCTGTTTTGGGATCTGGGGATAACCCTCAGTCTTCCAAAATCATCCCCTTGGCCAAGTCAAAGACTACAGTACATAGGGGCAAGGCAAGGTCTTTCTTCCACCGGACTGAGTAAAACACCTTCAGACACAGGCTCATCTGGTCCCATCATCTTGGCAAGTACCAGCCAGAATGGTTCTCAGACTCCTGGGACATATGGCAGCGGCCACCCCAACTGTAACCTTTTTCTTGAATGTACATGAGAGGGGAACAGTGGAACTTCCGGGTTCAATGGGACCAGCTTTCAGATGACTTGGACCTTCCATTGTCGGTGTTCAGCTCAGTCTGTCACACCATGACATGGTGGCTAAACTCTTCCAACATTTCCAGAGGAGTTCCCTTCCTGTCAGAGTCATAATGGCAAATTCTGTCCACAGACATGTTAGGCCAGGACTGGGGTGCCTATGTGGCAGACCGTCAAACTAAGTGGGGGGGTCTGGTCCCCATTGGAGAAGCATCTCCATATCAATGTTTTGGAGATGCAGGCAATACTGTATACTCTCCAAGTCTTTCTGATACATCTGCTCCTGGGTCACCTCTTGATCCAGATGGACAATATGTCAGTGGTCTTTTACATAAATAAACAAGGGGGAATGCACTCATATTCTCAGCAAGGAAGCCATGAGAGTGTGGTATTAGGCCATAGAACATCACCTGAGCCTGATGACTGTGCATGTTCCAGACATCCAAAACACCTTGGCTGACAGCCTAAACTGTTCTCGGTCCAAGGTTCATGAATAGGAACTTCTTCCTACAGTGGCCAAAGATCTCATCGACAGATGTGGCCAACCAGAGTTGGATCTATTCGTGTCCCCATCCAACCCAAAACTCCCCAATTTCTGCTTGCTAGATCCAGGGCCTGGTGTTTTCTGGTGAGACGCATTGCCCCTCTCTTGTACAGGTAGGTTTCAGTATGCCTTCTTTCCCTTTCCATTGCTACACAAAGTTCTGCTCAAATTGCAGCAGAAGAGGCAGAAATTATCCTGATAGCCTCATTCTGGCCATGGCAGATTTAGTTTCCACTCCTCCAGCAGCTTGCAATGGAACCCCTGATCCCCCTGTGCTCCAACCTGCTGTCACAGAAGCAGGATGCTCTGGTCCATCCAGATCTAAAGTCTCTGCACCTTCATGCATGGCTCCTGCAGACTTAGCAATCGCCAATTTTGGGGTGCCCCCCCCAGGTGGCAGAGATTCTAGTGGCTGCCAGAAAGCCCTCCACTAGATCTACTTATGCCATGAAGTGAAAGTGGTTCTGCATATGGGCCACCACGCATCATCTGGATCCCTTTACTTGTCTGGAGAATCTAGTTTTAGAGTATCTCTTTTCCCAGTCTAACTGAGGCCTGAGCTACTCATCCATTAAGGTGCATCTTTCAGCCATCTCTGCGTACCTTGCACCAATTGAAGGGAAGACTCTTGCCCAACTTGACCCATTCCGCACATTTTTGTGGGGTATTTTGCATCTCAAGCCTCCCATATGGGACCCAGTCCCTCCTTGGGATCTGTTGTTCATCTTAGAGAAACTTACACTGCCTCCCTTTGAGGCTGCCACAAATTGCGAGCTCCACTGTCATGAAAAGCATTATTTTTAGTTGCTACTACTTCTGATTGAAGAATTTCTGAACTCCAGGCTCTGATGTGTAATGAGTCTTTAGTTTTTCACAAGGACAGGGTATCCTCGAGAACTAACCCTAAGTTTCTTCCTAAGGTGGTGTACGGGTTTTCTCCGAATCAGGACTTCCATCTTCCTGTGTATTACCCAGAGTATTATAGCTCAGGGGAGACTTTACTACATATTCTAGATGTTCACCAGTTGCTTCATTATTATTTGAACCACACCTGAGCCATTAGGAAAACTGATCAGTTATTTGTTTCCTTCGCCCTGTGAAAAGATGGGCTTCAGTTTCTAAACAATGTTTGTCCAAATGGTTGGTTAATTGCATTGTTTATTGCTACCGCAAATTCGACAAGCCTTTATGGGGCTCAGTTAAAGCCCATGCTATCAGGGGGGACACTACTTCATTTGCATCTTTCAGAAATGTGTCTATTGCTGTCATCTGTGCAGCGGCCACCTGGAGTTCTGCCCACATCTTTATCCAGTACTACAATCTGGACATTGCTTCTAGGCGCAGGGCAGGTTTTGAACTGGCTGCCCTTCAGGGACTGCTCTCTTAAGAATTTTATTCTGACTTCTGCCTCCTCCCAACTGATTGTGGTCAGTCCTCTCACTGCTTGGGACTCAGTCCTTATGGTGTTTCCTGCTGCAAGAGCCTCCTCGAAGCAAGATAGTACAGTTACATAAGAACTTACCATAACAGTAGATCTTCGAGAGGAGCTCTTGCAGCAGGTGCTGCTTTCCCTCCCTCCATCCCCTTGGTAACTGTTTTGCCATATTTTTCCTCAGTTCCAGAGGAACGCCTCGGTTCTCCTTTTTTATGCTTGCCGGGGTCTCTGGCAGGAGAACTGAGGTGGTGCAGGGGGACCACCCCTTTTATACCATAAGGGATGTCAGTGGTGTGCCGACATCAGGGGACGGTCCCCCACTATAGGCTGCTAGAGGTTTTCCATGGGGTCCTGTCACCTGCCGACTTCAGTACTTATGGTGTTACCTGCTGCAAGTGCTGCTTTGAAAGAACTACTGTTATGGTAAGTTCTTACATAACTTTACTATATTGGGGTCACTTTATTTATGACATCCTTTGTATAGGAGAGGGTACAGAGGAAGAAGAACAGGGTTTTCTTGAACTATTTAATAACAACCTGAATTTGAAATTTACAGCCTGCACTGACAGGGAATCTATATCCTTCCTGGACTTAACCTTAACAGGCTCACCAAATGGAGATATCCTTAAAGAAGGATACTGAAAACCCATGGCAGGAAATACACTGCTCAGGGCAAATAGCTGCCACCCCAGGCATCTCATCAAAACCATCCACTTTGGGCAGTTCCTTATGAATATGCAGGAACTATTTTCACATAGAAACCTTTGACAGACAGGCATCAGAACTGAGGGTCAGGTTCTGTGTGAGGGGGTACAAGGATGTAGTGCTTAAAGAAGCCTGCCAGAAACAGGGACAAAGCTAATCTTCTGACCCCTAAAGGGCAGAAGGACAGCACAGCCACATGTGTCAACTTCATTACTGAATTCAGTTCAGTAACACTGAGAATTTCAGTGACCTTTTTTTTTTTTTTATTTAGTTGTTTAACCAGGTATAGCACACTAAGCTGAAAGCTTTTTTACAGGAGCTACCTGGGAGCACAAGGAGGTTAAGTGACTTGGTCAGGGTCACACAGTATGCAAGTGGAAGCTGTGGGATTCAAACCCCAGGTCTGGTCTGCTGGATGTCACCAGATTTGCAGCTCTTGTGATTCAAGTGATTACCTTGAAATGGTATTGGCCAATTCTGGCAGCAGATGAGGACTTGAGGGGTGTGACAGGGTTGAATATGGCCCTGTCCCAGTTGTTATACAGAGAGAGTTAAATGCAAGGATCTGTTCTATCTGTTCCTTTTCTGTCTCTTCTCTGTCTGGTTGCACAACCAAATGTTCTCATGAGACCTAGGACTTGATCACCCCGACAGTCTTGCAATTCTCTGCCTCTTGCTATCTCTCTACCCTCACTTGCTGTTCTGTCTCCCCCCCCTTGCATATCTATTGGTGTAAAAATATATGTGAATCATTTTGTGGAAATATAATTGATACAGGGATCCCTTTGTTTAAAACTGTATGTAGTTAAACTGTTGAAATGATTGCAAAGCTATTTGGAACTCAAGGAGTAAACCTGAGAATGCTGGATACAAAATCTCTGCAGAGCTGGCTACAAGAGGTCAGTTCTGGGTCACAATGTTCTTTTGCTGCACTGCTGAAATTTACAAGAACACTATGTGAGAAACAGAATGTTCTGTTAACGAGCTGGGGTTGCAAAGACTTATAACAAAGAGCTGCATTGTTTTGCAAGGAGGAGAGGCATACTGAGATTTGAAAGTGAGAAGATAAAGGATTCTGCTTTCTGTGTTTGTACTGCCATTGTAAATAGTTATTCTGAATTTTGTTTTTGGTTTTTATTTTACTATTATTAATAAATCACTTGTTGCAAATCTTACAACTCCTCCTGGTTTTCCTATGCTTCCTGACCTGTGCCTCGATGACAGATGGTGTTAGTAGTGGGATTTACACTGTGCATACTCTAAGCCAGAAGTTTTATGTGTGGGTACTAGACCTGGTACCAGGGAAGAATAGAAGACAGGTATGGATTCTGCAGCAGCAAACCCAGGAGTGGTTACCAGGAGAATGGCGTCCAAGCTGAGACTGTACAGCTCATACCAGTTATAGAAAAAGAACAGGCAGTGACAGAACCTGAAAGCCTGACTGCCTTTTTCAAATGGTGGGCTATACAACAAAAAGAGATGGTGAAACAGAAAAGAAATGCAACAACTCAAGCAGCAGAGGAGAGAAGAGATGCAGTGACAGGAGCAGTGGTGGTGGCTAGATGCCTTGCAGGCTATCAAAGGCAGAGGATCTGGCACAGATCCAGATGAGCAACAGGACACAGGCAACTTGAAAACACGTTAATCTTACAAAGTTGTGTCCCTCCGATGATATCGAAGCATACCTGACAACTTTTGAAAGGGTTGCCGCAGCATGCCAGTGGCCAAAGCAGCAATGGGCAGTCAAGACTGGTACCTTACCTGACAGGGAAAGGCCAACTTGCCTACAGCAATATGGAGACTGCACAGTCAGAAAACTATGACCTGATGAAAAGCAAAATCCTGAAAATGTATGACATCTCAGGAGAGACCTACAGGCAGAGATTTCAGTCTCTGAAGTACAACTCAGTCGACAAGCCTTGAGAAGCCTTCACCTGACTCAGAGAATTCCTTACGAAATGGCTCCAACCAGAAGGCAAAACATGCCCACAGATCATTGACACACTTGCAATGGAGCACTTCATCAACATCCTACCCACAGACATACAACTTTGGGTAAAAGAACACCAACCCGAAAGTGGCAAAAAGGCAGTTTCTTTGGCTGAAGACTACCAGACAGATGCCACAGCAGCGAGGTAACAGCCAAGCACTGGTGAGACACACTTTTCCCCATTTAAACTCCAAGGGCCAGATATTCAAAACTTTGCGCTTGGTTTGTGGTGGTCCACTATATTCAAAAGGCCAAATAGTGTTGGCAAACTGCATTAGTGCTGGGCAAAAGTATAATGTATGTAAGGGGCAAAAAGAGGGGGCGTGTACATAAATACAGGTGCAATGCTATATTCAGTGCATTAGTGCAGTGCAAAGTGTTTTTGCGCAACATAGCGTGACACTTTGCGAGGTGCAAATTACCTTCCTGGAAAAGTTAGGCTTAACTCCAGGAAACCAAGGTTGGGGTGGGCACGTGGACACAGCAGCAACAGAGAACAAAGCTGTCTGCAACCAATGAGGAGGCAGTGGGGGCAGACTTCTTCCCTAGGCCACTCCATATGCACAGGCACCCAAAGTGTGGAATACAATGCAGTTATATTGCTTAGAAGCCAACCAGCCAGTCAGTGATAAAACTATGCTGAAACAGCACCTGTGGTGGTAATGATTTGCAATGTGACAATATATTGCACAGTGTGTATTTTGTGTTGTGTTAATGGTCTGTGTTTAGTGTACACTGTATTATCCCAGCCACACATGTGGCTCTGGGAGGTGTCTGGCACTGTGCCTTGGCCCAGTGTACTTACAACAAAGTGATAAATAGGGGATACATGATGGGCACTTGTGTGATATGGAAATATGTTCACTCCTTCAGAGTGACCTCTGATTATTCATGAGTGGCTTTGCACTCGTTAGTATCCAAAAGTCACTGTGCAGGAGTGAAAATATTTTCCATATCACACGCGTGCAAATCATGTATCCGATTTATACAATAGGGGCCCCTGTTGTTGCAAAAGTTACCATTTGTGTGGGTTTCCACGGGTGAGATAAATGTCATTTCTTAGATTTTTCACACTCTGGTGAAAATAACAGGATTTATCACACTCATCCAGTAAAAATAACAGGATTTATCACACTCAGTTATCACTCACCCCTGTTGTATAAATAAACATAGACAGGCACCAGACAGGGTATAAACATGCTGCACATGGACGGCACCTCCTATGTTGCCATCATCTGCCACCGGTCCCAACCATGCCAGGCATTAATTGGTGACCCAGCACCCAGTGGACACCATGGCAGTGTGTCCATACAGCTCATACCTGCAGACCACCCTTCAGTGGACACCAACAGAATCCAGCACAAATGGGCTGGCCCACTGATGCAGCGGTAGCACTACCACTCATGATGCCAGCGACCTGGGTTTGGTAGTGAGTCAGAGTTGCTGGAGGGCTGGCCGGGGGGAGAAGGATTGAGTGCCCGATGGGCTGCTCTCCTTCTCTGGGAGGAGTGGGCTGCAGACCTGGCTGTGATACTGCCACCTGGGTGACCACAGGTGGAGGTGCAGCATCGCAGCAGAAGTGTAGGGAGGGGCAGACACCAGCCGACAGCTGGAGCAAAGGCATGTCTCACCGAGCCTGTCTCATTGGCCCTGCAAGTGAGCTGACATGCACAGGGGGAGGGACTAGAAGGGACTAGAAACCAGAAAAACACCCTGCAGTGGCACCGGTAGATGGACCCCAGCATTGGTGTCAGAGGACCTTGAGGAAGGCACTCCAGTTGAGGTATGATGGGGCTAGGGGGGACTCCTCCACCCATGCCAGGGGTAACTCAGTCTGCTCAGGGTCATATAGAAGTGGGGCACCCATCTGAGCTAGTGCTCATTGGGGGAGCTTGAGATGCAGGGTGCATTGGGGCCCTGAAGAGAAGGGCTACTGAGGTGAGAGAAGGGGGCATAAAGACAATGTTAGAAAGAAAAAAAAAGAATCCAGCACACACATGCAGCACTGAGGGCATGGAGGGTGTTGAGGGGAGGATGTACAGGTGGCCAGGCTGCACCACATACTGGGTGCTGCCACAAGGCTGGGATAATCCACACAGTGCAAATGGTCCAGTGTAGGGAATACCCCAACACCAGTGTGCCTGTTTGATGGTATGTGGCCACCCAGCTACATACTGCACATCTGTACACACACCACAGCACACACAGCCAGCCATATATGTGTCACTTTGAGTATCCCATGCCAGTCGTGCAGTGTCTGGGGATTGCACAACAGCATACCAATAATGTCCACAGTCAGTACACATCTGCAAGATGGGCCTGTCACTGTGTAAAGTGCAGCAGTCATTGATGCCCTACACACAATAGGCATTGCTGTGCCCCTCACACTACTGGCCCCCTTGTTACTGTAGTGTCTGCTATGCACTGTAGCAGGAACTACAGTTTGACTACTGCATGCAGCGCCACCACCTGTTGCCGTGCTGTGTAGTTCCCTAGGCACAATATTCTATGTGGTTCTGTACAAATGTAGCCTGCAGCTACCACCACGCACTTCCAGACTGACCTACAGGTGGAGCGGTGGGACCTTGCAATAGCACTGGGTTAGCATTTTTATAGTACGCTATTGGTCCCGGGATAATTTAGCACACCGGGCAGTGCTAATTTAGCCCTGGGGCAAAGTTTTGAATATCTGGCCCCAAGTCTGATAACTCTGGTGGGGGTAACAAATCTGTAGCCAAAGACTTTATTTGCTATAACTGTAATGAGCCAGGTCATATTGCAAGAAATTGCCATAGCAAGAAGAGTGACACTGGAGCAGATTTGTCCTTAGCAAATTGGGGCAAGTACTTAACAGATGTGAAGGTGGAAGAGGAGAATGTGAAGGGACTTTTAGATTCAGGAAGCAGACAGACCGTAGTGCATATTGAAGTGCTGGGAAAACAATGTCCAAAAGGACCAGGTACTGGTGTCATCTGCACCCACAAGGACACTCAATACTATCCCACCAGCCAAGTGACTCCTACTATTAATGGGGTGTCACACCAAATCAAGGGGGGTAGGGATAGTACCCAAGTTACCTGTACCTGTGATTACTGGAAATTACTTTCCAGGATTTACCGAGTTAATCAAAGAAGGAATAAATCCTGATATTTCAGCAGCTGTGAGGACAAGCACTCGGGCAAAAAAAAAAATCTCAGATGGTGAGGACTCTTCCTTTCACAGATTTTGATTCAGACTTTTTTAAGCATAGCTCTGAGATCTGGAAGTCCAGGAAAGAAAAATGACGCCTGAAGAAACAGTGGCAACAAAAGACTGATGGACATAAGGGGTTAACATATGAAAAATGCTTAAACTAAACTGATCACCAATTGTGATTTTCTTTCAGAACAAGCTAACAATGTTTCTCTTCAGGGTTATTTTAAGCAGCTGGGGTGAAACCAAAACAGGGTTAACCTCTGTTTAAAAAATGTAACGGGTTACTGTACAGTGTTTTGGTTAGACCTCGGACATAGGACCAGCTAGAACAATTAGTTATATTATACCACAAAAGTATAGATCTGAGTTGTTACAGATAGCACAATAGTTTTATGGCTGGTCATTCAGGGAGGGCTTGCACCCTTGCCAGACTGCTGTATAGATTTTACTGGCCTCGAATTCATGAAAATTGTTCTACCTATTGCAGCTCCTGTGCTAAGTGTCAGAAAATAGCCCCAGTGACTAAAAAAGACAAGGTTCCCCTTCCTTGATAGATGTGCCTTACTCTTGATAGATGTGCCTTTTGAGAGAATTGCAATGGATGTGGTTGGCCCCTTAGACAAAAGTAAAAAGGGTAATTGATTCATTTTGGTAGTATGTGACCATGCTACTTGATACCCAGAGGCAGTTCCAATGCGTACTGTCACAGCCCCAAAAGTGGCAGCAGAGCTTGCCAAAATTTTTAGCAGGGTGTGCATAACTAAAGAGATTATTACTGATCAAGGTAGTAATTTTGGTGCTGCATTGCTGGGGAAGCTGTACCGACTACTGGGTATCACTGCCATAAGGACCTTCCCTTATCACCCTCAGACGGTCTTGTTGAGCATTTTAATCAAACACTTAAACGCACATTAAAAAGGCTTGTGAAAGGGGAAGGAAAAGACTGGGACCAATACTTATCTAATTTTTGCTTACAGAGAAGTGCCACGGGCATCAACAGGTTTTTCACCATTAGAAATACTGTATGGTAGACAACCTAGAGGACCACTAGATGTAATAAAAGAAACATGGGAAGATAACCCCAGTCAGAAACAATCTCTTACATCTTATATGTGTGCCCTGAGAAAGAAATAGGCAAAATATGTTGAAATCACCCATAGTAATCAGCAAGAGGACCAAAACCAGCAGGTGGTGTTATTATGAGCATGGAGTAAAAGGAAAAGGTTTTGAGCCAGGTGAAAAGGTCTTGCTACTGTTACCCACTACAGAAAATAAACTGTTAATGAAATGGCAAGGGCCTTATAAAGTGCCTAGATGTACTTATTTATTGAATTTTGTTGACCCGGTAAGCCCACTGGGCCTAGAAGTCCCTTTTTCAGGGGCAACCGGGGGAAGTGGGGATACAGATGTTAAGCAACTGAACCAGATTAAGCTGCTGGTGGTAATTTTAGTGAATGGGAGAAATTTGGCCAGGACACCGGGGAAATTCTCCTACTGTTTTTCGATAAGTGCCATGGGATCTTTAGCATCCACTTGAACTACCACCAATCCAGGCAGATGGGACCTCGGTTTAATGTCTCATCCAAAAGACGGCACCTCAGAAGTGCAGCGCCCCCTCATGCTGCACTACAGTGTCAGTATTGAGATATTAACACAAGTGCCAGATGTGGGAACTGAACCCATAGCCCTCTGATCTCCCGGCCTCAGAGGCGAGTGCACCACCAACTGAGCCACTGACACTGCACAGTTAACTATGAGATTGAGACCCCTGATAGGAAAAATCCTTCAATGATATACCATGCTAACCTCCTCAATAAATGGATTAAAAAAACTCCAAAAACTGTTTTGCTAGTTTTACCAGAAACTGATAAAGAAGATATTGATGTACAGTAGCTTATGACAGACTGGAACAAACTGTTACTGTTGATGCTGTAAAGGTGAATGTTTCCTTAACCTCCCAACAAACCACAGAAATTTGTAACTTGCTAAAGACATTTAACAGTACTTTTACCACAGTCCCAGGCTGAGCATGTAATAGTGACAATGAATGCTTGCCCTATTAGACAAAAGACATACAGATTACCAGAGAGGTTAAGAGATGACATGGTTAAGGAAATACAAAAAAAATGAAAGAAGTGGGTATCACTGAAGAGTCGAGAAGTACTTGGTCATCACCAATGGTGATTGTAAACAAACAAACAAAAAAGATGTGTGTGTAAGAATCTATCTTGATTTTAGGAAACTTAATCAAGTGTCAGAATTTGACAATTATCCTATGCCCAGAACAGATGATTTGGTGGACAGACTGAAATATATCAGTACCCTCAATCTCACCAAGAGTTACTGGCAAATCCCCCTAGCTAAAGAACCCAGAGACAAAACTGCATTTGCCACTCCCATAGGATTCTATCAGTTCACCACCATGCCATTTCATTTACATGGTGCACCTGCTACATTCCAGTGGTACATGGATGTAATTTTCTCCCCTCACACTGGTTATTGTGCTGCATACCTGGATGATGTTGTGGTGTACAGTCCAGACTGGAAAAGCCACCTGGAACACCTACAGGCAGTTATCCAATTGATCAAAAAAGCAGGTTTGACAATTCTACCAAGTGTGCATTGGGCATGCAGGAAACCAAATATTTGGGTTATGTTTTGGGAAATGGAGAAGTCAAACCAGAGATTTCCAAGACAGAAGCTGTAGCTAACAGCCCTGTCTCCAAAACCAATAAACATGTCAGGTCATTTTTAGGGCTGGCTGGTTATTGTTGGAGATTTGTCGAGTTAGCTACTCCCTTCACTGAACTCACAAAGAAACAGTTCCCAAATAATGTAAAATGGACCCCAGCATGTGACAAAGCTTTTGGGGCCATTAAGGCTGCAATATGTTCAGCCCCTGTTTTAAGAAGCCCAGACTTTAAGAAACAGTTTTTGTTACAGATGCATCAGAGGTAGGCCTAGGTGCAGTCATGAGTCAGCATATAGATAGGAAAGAACATCCTATTCTATACAAAAGTAGGAAGTTGCACGACAGAGAGAAAAGGTACTCCACCATTGAAAAGGAATGCCTTGCAGCAAAATGGGCCATGGAGTCCTTTAAGTTTTACTTACTAGGTGCCGACTTTGTACTTGTAACAGATCACAATCCTCTCTGTTGGCTTAGCCAAATGAAGGATAAAAATTCTAGAATGACATGGTGGTACCTGGCACTACAGCCATTTAAATTTAAAGTGATGCCCAAATCTGGGAAAGAGAATATCAATGCTGATTTTCTGTCTAGATATGGATCTGGGACTGAGAATTCTGAAGGATGAAAATACAAATGTGCTAGTTTAAAC
This sequence comes from Neoceratodus forsteri, assembly GCA_016271365.2. Taxonomy (NCBI): domain Eukaryota; kingdom Metazoa; phylum Chordata; order Ceratodontiformes; family Ceratodontidae; genus Neoceratodus; species Neoceratodus forsteri. The sequence continues at coordinate 766,836,903 of CM057450.1, read as the reverse complement.
TTCCCTATTTGCTGTACTGTTATGGAAAAAAGGATACTGCATATGCACAGAACTGTAATGGTTATATGCTTATGTTAGATGAGAATTGGCTACAAAGTTTTGGAAACTTGTTTTTGTAAAACAGGTTCCCGCTTAAGGAGGGGGTATGTAACAGAGTTGAATACAGCTCTGTCACAGTTGTTATGCAGATGTTAAATGCAAGGATCTGTTCCATCCTCTCCTTTTCTGTCTCTTCTCTGTCTGGCTGTGCAAAGAAATTTTCTCATGAGACCTAGGACATGATCACCCCGATGGTCTTGCAATTCTCTGCCTCTTGCAATCTCTCTACCCTCACTTGCTGTTCTCTCTTTTCTCCCCCTTGCATATCTGTTGGTATAAAAATATATGTGAATCATTTTGTGGAAATGTAACTGATATTGGAATCCCTTTGTTTAAAACTGTATAAAGTTATGATGATGAAATGATTGCAAAGCTAAAACTGTATATAGTTATACTGTTGAAATGATTGCAAAGCTATTTGGAACTCAGGGGGTTAGCCTGAGAATCCTGGATGCAAAATCTCTGCAGAGCTGGCTACAAGAGGTCAGTTGTGGGTCACAATGTTCTTTTGCTGCACCTGCTGAAACTTACAAGAACACTATGTGAGAAGCAGAATGTTCTGTTAATGAGCTGGGGATGCAAAGACTTATAAAAAAAGAGCCACAATGTTTTGCAAGGAGAGACAGATTTGAAATTGAGAAGAAAAAAAATTCTGCCTTCTGTGTACTGCCATAGTAAATAGTTATTCAGAATTTTTTATTTTACTGTTATTAATAAATCACTTGTGAATTTTACAACTGCTCCTGGTTTTCCTATGCTTCCTGACCTGTGCCTCAATGACAAGGGGAATAGCGGAAGAAGGTCGACCAACTGTTTACAGAAAGGGTGCCAGCCTAAAAGATTTAGTTGTTCAGTCATTTTCAAACAGAAAAATGTCATGCAATACTGGGAAAAACTTCCATTGGCTTCCACAGATGTGGACAATGTTTGAAAATATTCCTCACAAGGCATTAGATTCACAAGTCCCTCAAATGGGATTTTCCAGGAGATTAAGTATTTTATCACATCGTACCAACCATGTCATACATGTCCTGTGGTGTCCCTGCCCAAAGTTATACATTGGAATGACAACCCACCCCCTCAAGGAACGTATACAAGAACATGTACATTCAGTCCCCAATCTAAACAGCATAACAACAGTGGGAAAACATTGGCAAGAGGTCCATGGATGTGACTTGAAAATGTTAAATTTTATGGTGATCGATCATGTCCCCATGCCCATGAGGGGAAGGGACAGAAAATTAAGGCTGCAACAGTTAGAGAGCAGACTGATATTGAAATTGGGAGCTTGCATCCCTGTTGGTCTAAGTGATGATTGGGACATTATTGTTTTTTTAGGGGATAATTAGAGCTTTTACGTACTTATCAAAGTGTTAAGTAAAGAAAGCAAACTCTGATGAGTTATTCATGGTACTCATGACTAACGACCTTTTTCTCCCCTCTATTTTATGTTTTTTTCTTTTTCAGGTACTTGATATTAGGAAGATAAATTTGTTTAGGTGCTGGAAATCCTCCACAGCATCTTTGTGGATAACAATACATTTGAAGGACTTTAATATTACAAGATCCAAAATGTGGAATGTATAAAATATCAACTGTAAAAATAATGATAAAATGTAAAAAAATAAGTCTTCAAAGAAGTTGTAAAAAACCTAACTAAAACCAAGAAATTGTGACATTAGGTCAGTCATCCCATTTGATGCTAAACTAGATAAGCCCTGACCTTAGTTGTTTGTATTCATTTAAATATCACTCTGTCACATCCACTCTAGGGCCTTTTCATATATATTTTTTAATGCATTTTGTAATAAGTGTGGTTTGTTCTGTAATTTCATGAATTTATACTGTGGTCTGATGGAGGTCAGCGGAGGTGCTGGGTGTCAGCTGCATGATTCATTCATTATCTGCAAATGCTAGAGTGCTATAAAAAGCAGCGTGATTCACCAGTGTGCGCCCACTCCCGAGGAAGAATCAGATTGATTCAAAGCACCAGGGAATCCTGATGTTTTGTAAATCTGCTCTTAGCTCTCACTAATAAATGGCACCAGCATATTTACTTATCTGTGAGCCTTTGGAGTTATTTCCAGTGATTTGCTCACCATACCTTCTTGTGTGAATCTTTTAAAAGAGGTCCTCTTCCTTATCCCACTCCTCATAAAATCCTCACCACGGATGCTTCGGGTCTGGGTTGGGGAACCCACTTCGGTCCTTATCAGACTCGGTGCCTTTGGTCCCAGTGGGAGACTCGCCTCCGCATAAATGTCTTAGAGATAAGGGCCATTCTGTACACCTTACAGACCTTTCAGAACCATCTCTCCCTGGGCCTTCTGCTGGTGCAGTCGGACAACCTAAGTGTGGTGTATTACATCAACAAGCAAGAGGGGACTCCTCCCTAACCTCTGTGCCATGAAGTGATGAGGGTCTGGTACTGAGCTCTTGATCACAGTCTGGAACTGTCAGCCATCCATGTGCCCAAAACGCCTTGGCATCAGACTCAGCAGGTCACAGTCCCGAATGTACAAGTGGGAGCTGCTGATCTTGGTTGCAGAAGACCTATTCAAGAGGTGGGGTCATTTACAGTTGGACCTTTTTGCATCCCCACTCAACACAAAACTGCCAAATTTCTGCTCATTAAATCCTGGGCCTGGAGTTTTCTGGTGAGATGCGTTGTCCCGCTCCTGAAAAGAGAGGTTTCTTTATGCCTTTCCCCTGATTCAGAGGGTCCTAATCAAGCTACAAATAGAGGGTGCCACCCTAATTCTGGTGGCTCCAATCTGGCCTTGGCAGACATGGTTTCCATTACTGCAACAATTGGCCATGGAACATCCAGTTCCCCTGCCCCTCTACCAGAACCTGTTGAAACAGACTTAAGGGATCCTAGTCTATCTAGACCTCAAGTTCCTCCACCTGCATGCATGGTTCCTGATGACATAGCCATTGCTTGGTTTGGTATGTCTCAGAAGGTGGTTGATGTCCTGATGGCTGCTAGAAAACCTTAAACCATGGCCACTTACTCTGAAATGGAAATGGTTTGGTATCTATTCCACTTCTCATCGCTTGGACCCTTTCACCTGTCTGTTGAACCAGGTGCTGGAGTATCTCCTGAACTGACCCTCTCTGATGTAGGACTCATATACTCCTTTCTTAAAGTGCACCTGTCCACTATATCAGCATTTTATGTGTCCATTGATGGCCGTACTGTGGCACAGCTGGATGTGGCTTGTACTTTTCTGCGAGGCATTCTCCACTTGAAGTCTCCTATCTGTAATCAATTTCCGGCTTGGGACCTGAATTTTGTTCTAGAGAAGCTGACCTTGCCTCCTCTTGAGCCAGCTTCATCTTGTGAGCTGCACTTTCTGTCATGGACAGCATTATTTTTGGTTGCTATTAACTTCCGCTCAAAGAATCTTAGAGCTACAGGCTCATGTGTGAGCAGCCTTATTTGATTTTCCACAAAGATAGGGTCTCTTTGCATACTGGCCCTAAGTTTCTCCCTAAGGTGGTATCTGAGTTTACTTTAAATCAAGCTATCCACCTGCTTGTTTATTTTCCAGAGCATGGGAAGCACTGCTCCATACTTTGAATGTACATAGAATTCTGCATTACTATACACACCATATAAAAGACTGCAGGAAGTTCTCTCAGTTATTTGTTTCGCCCCAGGCAGAGAGGGTGCTTTAGTTTCAAAACAGTGCCTGTCCAATGGTTAGCCAATTGCATTGATTTTTGTTACAGGAAGTACTGTAAGGAACTTCCTGGGGCTGTTAAGGGCCATTCCACCAGGGGGATGGCCACTTCAGTTGCCTGTTTCAGGGGTGTGTATGCAGCCGAGATCTGCACTGCTGTTACCTGGAGTACTGTCCGCACATTCACCAAACAGTACAGTATGGACATTGCCTCCAGAGGAAGGTTAGGCTTTGACCCAGCTGTGCTTCAGGGCCTTCTTTCTTAGACCTCTGGCCTCCTGCCACCCAGACTGTCCTTGCTCTCAGTACTGCTTGGGACTCGTTCCATAGGTGTAACCTGCTGACCAAGATATCCCTGAAAAAGATAGAACTGTTATGCAAGAACTTACCGTAACAGTAGATCTTCAATGGAATCTCTGTCAACAGATCATGCCATCCCTCTGTCTCTCTCTACAGTTTGGCTGGGGACCTACTCTCTCTCCTCGGTTCCCTAGTGGGACTTTTGTCTCCCATATCCTCTGGCCAGGGAAAGAACTGAGGAGGGAGCAGAGCCACCCATGCTTACACAGGGTGTGTGATATTGGAGCCTGATGTCGGCGTGAGTGGCCCCAATGGACTGCTGCAGAAAAAGCTTCTGTGGGATCCTGATGGTTAAGTTCCATAGGTGTAAACTGATGACAGAGATTCCCTTGATGATCTACTGTTATGGTAAATTCTTATGTAATTATTCTGTCTTTCTACTTCTGCAGCATGTAGAGACGATGACGTAAACACAGCCCCCAGTTAGTGACAGCTTCTGTGTTGTCCTAGTGCTGATGGCTATAGTTCTAAATATGTGGCCTAATCGAGGAGATATCCTTGAAGAAGTTCTGCCTTGTCCTTATGGAAAACAGTATAAGGAGGATCTGTGACCAAGGCATGGATTTCAGACACTCTGCGAGCAAAAGTGATGACCACTAGAAATGCTGCTTTCCAAGTTTAATAATTCCACTCCTGTGTCACAAGAGGCTCAAAAGACTTGTCAGTAAGCATATCCAGCACAAGGTTGATATCCCAGGCAGCCCCCAACTTCTTGATTGGAGGCTTTGTGTATAAAATGCCCTTATGGAGCCTCTTGAAGAGTGGCAGCTGTGCCAGGTAGAGGGTACCGGTGGGCTCATGGTATGCAGAAATAGCACACAATGGACCTTAACTGTGGAAAACTGAAGGCCAGCATCAGAAAGGTCTGGCAAGTATTCCAGAATCTTCTCAGGTGGGCACCCAAAGTGGTCCATGTGGATTTTGGAGCACCAGATGGAAAAACTTTTCCATTTGGCTGTGTAAGTCTTCCTAGTGGAAGGTTTACATGCAGCCAAAGGGATTTCAGAGACCCTCAGAGATACCTTGTACCTGTTTATCTCATCTCTTTAGGAGCCAGGCCTGACGGTGCCAGGGAGTGCAGGATGGGATGGACCAGGTGACCCGAGTCAGTTCCTCCTGAATGGAAGGATCCTCAGTTTGCTGATGATAGTTTGTTCAACAGAAGAAACCATATCTATCGACAAACGGGGAACAATCAGTATCATCTTGCCACCTTATGCCTCCAGCTAGAGCAATACCCTCTGCACATTCTTAATACTCTCATCACTTCCCTGCAGAGAGAGAGAGTAAGAGTGTGCTGCTCCTTGTTTGTTAATGTAGTACTTCACAGACTTCTCTATCTGGAGGAGGACTGTTTTATTGCTGATGAGATCAACAAGGGCTCCCAGGCTGTATGAAACAGCTCGCATTTCTATTACATTGATGTGGAGATGAGTCTCTGACAGGTCCCAGACACCTTGTGCTTGGAGGCTCAGAAAGTGGAACCACCCCAAGACAGAGGCATCCATGATGAGTGTCATCCGAGGCTCCAGTTGGGAGAAGGAAAAAGCCTGGAGAAGATTGTCCTCCACTAATCAGCATGTGAGTGACCAAACATAGAAACATGAAAGTTGATGGCAGATAAGGACGCAAGGCCCATCCAGTCTGACCATTTTTTCTACCTTATGAATATGCCATAGGCCTTTACTCTGTCAATGACCTATTTATTCATACACATCTGTATTGCTCCCTTATGCCTATCCCATGCCTGTTTGAAGCCCTGCACTGTATTCATATCCATCACTTCCTGAGGTAGGCCATTCCATGCAGCCACCACCCTTTCTGTGAAAAAGAACTTCCTCACATTACCGCTTAATCGACCTCCCTCTAATCTCATGCTGTGTCATCTTGTCCTGCTATATTTCTTATACTGAAACATATTAGACTTTTTCACCTTGTTAATGCCCTTAAGATGTTTGAATGTTTCGATCATATCACCTCTCTCCCTCCTTTGCTCTAGGGTATACATATTGAGCTTCGTTAATCTGTCCTCATATGTTTTCTGATGCAGTCCCTGCACCATTTTGGATGCCATTCTCTGGACTGCCTCTATTTTGTTAATGTCCTTGTGCAGGTCTGGCCTCCAGTACTACACGCAGTATTCCAGAAGGGGCCTAACCAGTGTCTTGTAAAGAGGGATTATTACCTCCTTCTTATGACTTGTGATACCTCTACTAATTCACCTCAACATCCCTCTAGCCTTACCTACTGTTTAGTGGCTGCTTGGACCAGGGGCTTAGCCTCCTGAATAGGTAGGTTTGAGGATGAGATGCATGTGACCACTGTGCACCGAACATCCATTGAGTTGTTCTCATGTGCAGCTTTGCCAGGGGCACTGAGAATGTTATCAGACCTAGCATGCATTGCATGGAGTGGGCTTGAGCAGATTTGTGCTTCACAATGTAGCATGCCATCTGAGTTCTGTTCTCTGAAAGGAAAGCTCAGGCCTTGGTAGTAGCCAGAAGATCTCCTGTGAACAGCTGCTGCTGTGAGGGTTGGAGGTGTGACTTCTCTAGATTCAGCAGCACTCCCACAGAGGTAAGGAAATGAAATGCCGTGGCCACTGCTTGTTCCACTGCCTGCCTGGATGGACTGACTATCAGCCAATTGTCCAGGTAACAGTAAACATGGAGTCCTAGTTTTCTGAGGTGTGCTTTGACTACTGTAAAGCACTTTGTAAAGACTTGAGGCACCGAGCACAGCCCAAAGTGCAGGACTCTGAACTGGTAATGCTGTCCCAGCACAACAAATCAAAGGTATCTGTGGTGGCTGGGGTGCACCAGTATGTGCTAATATGCACCCTGCATATCCAGGTAAGCTAACCAGAGACCCCAGAGAAATCATCTTGGATTTTTCTTGATCCATGAACTTGTTCAAGTTTTCTGAGGTCGAGAATGGGGCACATGCTCCCTAATGTTTTTGGTATTAGAAAGTAGAGAGAGTTGAAGCCCATGTCTCATTCTGATTCTGGCATTATCTCCGCTGCCCCATTGTTCAGAAGGCCCACAAGCTCATGAGCCAGAAACTCTGACATATGAGCTGATGAGAAGGGCTGTCTTCTGGGTGGACAGTACAGAGGGATTTCTATGAAGTCCAGGGAGTATGCCTCCCAAATGATACTGAGGACCCAGTTGTCCATTGTAATGGGACTCCCATTGATGGTAAAACTGGGTCAGGCAGCCCTCCCCCCCCCCGAGGAGAGGTCTGCATCAGGCAAGACTGGAGTGTCATGGTGTAGCACTAAGTGCATTTGACTGAGCCTTCTTCTGTGGCTGGGGATGCTGAGATTTGTTTGGATTCCCCTGCCTTTCCCACAAAAGGAAATGCTGGTTATGAAAGAAACAGGGGTACTGAGAAGGTTATCAGATCCAGCATGCATAGCATGGAGTGGGCATGAACAGATTTGTGCTCCACAATGTGTCATGCCATCTGCAGGATTGTCTGCATTCTGTTCTTTGGAAGAAAGGCTCAGGCCTTGGTAGTATCCAGAAGGGCTCCTGTGAACAGCGACTGCTATGAGGGCTGGAGCTGAGACTTCACCATATTCATCAGAACCCCTGTGGAGATAAGGAACTGAGAGGCCATGGCAACTGCTTGTTCCACCTCCTTCCTGGATGGACTATCAGACAATTTTTCAGGTAAGGGTAAACCTAGAGCCCTGACTTCCACAGGTGTGCTGCGAGAATGGCAAAACATTTTGTATGAGGTGCTGAGGAGACCCCAAAAGGCAGGACTCTGAACTGGTAGTGCTGCCCCAGCACAACAAATCAGAGATATCTGTAGTGGCTGGCATGCATCCTGCATATCCAGGGAAACTAACCAATCCTGAGGTTTGAGGAAGGGATGCAGAAACTTCAAACAAATCATGTTGAATTCTTCTCTATCCATGAACGTGTTCAAGTTTCTTAGGTCGAGAATGAGCACATGCCCCCTAATTTCTTTGGTACCAGGAAGTAGTGGGAGTAGAAGTGTATGTTTGACTCTGGCACAAGTTCCACTGCCCTGTTACTCAGAAGGCCTGCAATCTCCTGTGCCAGATATTCTGACATCTGAGCTGATAAGAGGGGCTGTTTTCTGGGTAGATATTCCAGAGGGACTTCTGTGAAGTGCAGGGAGTATCCCTTCTGGATAGTCCTGTTGACCCACCTGTCCATTGTAATGGACTCCAGTTGATGGTAAAAGTGGGGAGGAGAGGTCTGCCTCGGGCAGTCGAGGCAGGACTGGGGCTGGAGCTTCAGTGGGTGGCACTGGGTGCTTTTGGCTGTGCCTTCTCTGAAGGCTGGGGAAATTACAATTTGCTTTGGGCTACCCTGCTTTTTCCATGAAAGAAGTGTCTGTTCTAAAAGAAACCATGTGCCTCCCCCAAGAGGGTTAGCAGGAGCTGGCCTGGAAGTCTTAAAAGTCATTCTAGTTTTCTGAGATGCCTCAAGAGAATTCCCAACCTGCTGTCCAAACAGGCAAGAACCACTGAAGGTACCTGTTGTTGAACATCTTGAGAAAAGCCAGAAGAATGTAGCCAGGAATGCCTTCTGATACAGATGCCTGCTGCAGCAGAGTGGGAGGCAATATTGGAGGCAACCATGATGGTTTTACACTGAGTGTTGGACTCAATTCCACATGTGGCAGTTGACAAAATCTTTAGGTGAGTTTCAGAGTCTCACAGGGACTCTGCAAGAGACTTATGAGCATGTCAAAGGGTATACTCATATTTGGAAATATGCCCTTGGTAGCTAGAAGTCTGCATTTTAATGGTAGCACCCATGAAAACCTGCTTGCCCTAGTGTCAAGTCTTGTGCAACTCCTTGTTAATAGGGTGCACAGTGACCTCTTGGAAGAATGGCTTATTCATTCTTCAATAGAGCAACAATGGCATCAGCTATAGAGTGAGAAACATACACTGGTCTATCCTTCAGGGCAGTGTGTTTCCTGTCTACTTGCAGACAGAAGGGACAGTGGCAGATCTATTCCAGACTGCATCCGACAGGGTCTCAAATGCAGGGTCAATAGCATGACCTAAACAATGGCATGGCAAGAACATTTAACCACTGCAGATGAAGACTTTTTTATGGGTCAATGGCTGAAGGCTCAAAATCAAGTGCAGAATGCACATTCTTGAGCAAGGCCTGGAGAGTTAGATTCTTCTGTGGATCAGAAGGGCCTGGTTCCAAAGAGTCCAGGCTAAGAAAAGAGTCCTCGTCACTGCCCTCAGAAATTATGAGGTTGGGGTCAGACTCATCCTCCTCTACATCCTCCCCAGTAGGCCCCCCGATCCAGAACTTTGCTTTGGCAGCACCAGTGACATCATTCCCATGGGATGAGGGGGCCAGTGCCAGCGGTGGTTGTGTAACCATAATTGAATCCAGCACTAAGGAGATCCCCAGCACTGAAGGTGGCACCACAGCAGACACCAGGTCAGGCTCAGAAAGGCCCGGCTCCGGTGCTGACAATGGCACCAACCCGTCACTGATGACCCATCTAGCACCAAAGTTGCCAGCAGTGGTACTGTGGCCAGTCCCATCTCAGTGACACTAATAAGGGGTGCAGCCAGTGGGACAGGATTTGGCAGTGTGCCACCAGCATGGGCCCAGGGGTGGTTGCTGAAGTCACTCTACCTGGCTTAGGAATCCTGCCTGTGGCTCCAGTTCCATGGTCCTAAAGGAGCTGGCAGATGTAAATGAGCCAGACACTACACCCACTGCTCTATAACAGCTACCCAATGGTGGAACTGCCCACTGGAGTCCCCACTTACAGACAAAGAGGGGCTCCAGGCCAGAGAGGTTGACCTGCTAATGCCAGAGGCCCTTGGTGATGCCAACAGTGCTGCTGAGGGCCTCTGACCATGGGAGACTTAGGATTTCACAGCAGACCTCACAGAGGGTGACCTCCAGTGGTACCATTTTGTCCCCTTGTGACAGGAAGAGGAAGAACTGAGCCTGAGAGACACTGAGAATCCAACCAGGATTGGGAACAGGTCTGCTTCTTTTTGTGTTTGCAAGAGGACTGTCCTTCCTCTCCGACACAGGACTGTCTGTCTTCAGAATCCTAAGTGAACCAGACATGACCATACTGCTGGAGCAGCTTGCCTGTGAAGGCTCTTTACCATCGTGCATGGCTGTTGACTGTTGACTCAGTAGGGCTGTGAAAGACTGAAAGAAAAAGTTTCTAAAAAATCACTAAACTAACACAAAAGTAAACTCTAACACTAAAACTGAGAAGAGCCAAATGCTGTTGTCATATAGATGTGAAGGTAGGGAACATCATCAATGATGCACGCTCAATGGCATGAAAAAAAGAAGATGAGGCAATTGAGGGCTGGTGACAAAGTAAGCCATGTGGCATGAGCCAGTCTCATGGCACCTTGCACGTGTGTAGCTTGCCTCAGCCTCAGCCCTCCTGAAAAGTTCTGGCTCCCGTGAGGTCCTAGAGTCTCCAACTAAGACCTATAATGTGAATCAGTGGTGAAGATTACTTCCTGAAGATTTATGATTACAGGTGAGTAAACTATTTTTCTAGGGGCATGGAGATGGTTCATCATCTATACTCTGGCAGACTACTAGCAGTTCTCTCGGAGGAGGGGGCAAGGCATGCACCCTTACTTGACTAAGAGACTGGAGAACTGAGGACCCAAAATCAGCATCCCAGCATGACTTGGGGCTGAAGCAGCAGTGGGAAATGAAGGTGTGAGCGTACTGCTAGGTAGCAGCCCTACAGATTTACTGGATAGGGACATCCCTGGAAGCAGCCACCAAGGCAGTGGTATGCCTGGTGAAATGAGCCCCAAGTCCTATGGGAGAGGCTTCCTACCAGCCAACCTATGGCAGCAGTCTATGCAGGATGTGATCCACCAGCCAACTGTTCACTTTGCTGCCGGACTACCAGGAGTGGCTTCAACGTAGGTGATCAACAGCTGGTAAGCCTACCCTCCGAACTCCAGCTGTGCGCTCTACATAACACCCTCTGCAGATCCAGGATTTCGGGCCTGCGTTCAGCCTCTGAGGATGGATTAGTAAAGTATATTGGTTAAGTTAATCAGCTGGCTAAGGTGAAACACCGATACATCCTTCGGAAATAACTTCGGGTTGGATCAAAGGATGACTTTGTCCCTGTGGAAGACCAGGTAAGGAGACTCCACCAAAAGTGCCTGCAGCTCCCTGATCCTTCTGTCTGACATGATGGTCACCAGTAAGGCTGTCTCCCATGACAAGTGTGATATCTCATACCTGTGCATTGGCTCGAAAGGCTTGCCCATGAACACAGGCAACACCAGTAGTAGGTTTCACAGGGGATGTGGTACACATACCAAAGGGGACAGGTGGTGCAGGCCCTTGAAAAAGCACCTGATCACCTTCTCCTGGGCCATTGTTGGCTTACCAGCCTCCACTCGCTAAGCAGAGATGGCTGCCAGGAGCACCTTAAGGGTCACTGCCTGCAATCCCAATTGAGAGAGGGACCAGAGGTAGCCCAAAATGCTAGCATAGGGCAGGCAAGAGGGGTCAAGCTTTTTGCAGTGATACTAAATGGAAAATCTCTTCCATTTAAAGGCATAGCATCTGCAAATCGACTCTTTCCGAGAGGCCTCCACAACAGGGAGAACACTGTCCGAGAGACCCAAGGCCTGGAACTCTAGCTGCACAGGAACCTGACTATAAGGTGCAGGGACTGCAGGTCCAGATGCAGGACCATCCCCTGAAGTCTGGTCAGCAGATCTTGGTGAAGGCACAGTCAACACAGAGGTCATTGGCTGAGGAAATCTGGTTACAGGTATTGCCTTGGCCAGTCTAGAGCTATCAGGATCATCCACACCTTGTCTTTCCGGCCCTTGATCACTACCTTATGGATCATGGGGAAGGGAGGGAAGGCATACACAAGGCCTGGAGTTTAGGGTCTCACAAAGGAATCCTCCTACAGTGTTCCAGACTGTGAGGGGCAGCCACAAAAGTGTCTCAGTTTGGCATTCTCCCAGGAGACAAACAGGTATACCAGAGGAGTGCTACAGGGAGAACACCACCTCCTGATTCAGCAGCCACTCATGGAACATCTCTCCTATGGCTAAGAGTGTCCACCAACTGACTATTGTCTCCTGTGACATGAGTTGCCAGGAGATATGCACCCAGGCTGCATACAAGGGTTCAGGTGTGGAGGGCCTCCCGACATAAGGGAAGGGAAGGAGGGAGGGAGTTCTGCCCTGCCTGTTCAAGTAGAACATGGTTGTGGTGTTGTTCATCTGGACCTACATGACAATAATCCCTGACTAAAGGAGTGAATTCTGTCAATGCCAGATGAACTGCACAGAGCTGCAATTGGTGACTGGACTACAGGGTGACCAAAACTGGTGGGTTATTTGGTCTTCCAGGTGCATTCCCAATCCCACCAGAGGTATATCCGGTGTGAGCATGACAGTCAGTTCAGGGCAGACAGATGGGATTCCTTCCTCTAGGAGCATTCCAGGATGAGTCAGCATTGATTGGCATCCCACATCGGCTGGGTCACTGAGACCACTGATGGCCCAACTCCCATTGGAGGTGGTGCATCCACCAACAGACCTTAGTGGTGCAGAATGCCATGTACTCCAGCAGTCTCAGGAAATCCTGGGCTTGGTTCAAGAGCCCAACATGAAATGATCGGGCAAAGGAGGTAAGACCCAGTGTCCCATCCACTGGGAAGTGCACCTTGGCCCACAGGGACACTAATTCTGCACCAATGAATGTAATCACTTTTGTGGGTACCAGTGCAGACCAACAGGCCCAAGTATTGGCAAGTCTGGAGAACCAGATCTCTGGACCTCTCCACAGCCTCTCTGGATGGACCAGCTAACAGCCACTCATCCCGGTGTAGGTACACCCTGACCCCTAGGTGCCACAGGTAGGATGCCAGCACTGCTATGCACTTGGTGAAGACCCTGGGTACCAAGGACAGGCCAAAGGGCATGAGCTGGTATTGATATAGGACCCATTCTGCTCAGAACTGGAGGTACCAGCAGTGGGACTGACAGACTGGGATATGAAAAGACTCATCCTGGAGTTCTAGGGAAGAGAACCACATGTTCTGCTCCAGCAAAGGAACAACCAGATTCAAACACCAGGACTCTCTCACTTAGCGTAACAACTGCAGTCATTCCCCTGGAATGAGCCATCCTAGAGTTTTTAGAATTTTATGCTAATTAGGGAACTTGGAAGGAAATTCAAACTCTGCTGTGTGGTCACACTCATCCCTGCACTCGAACATCAGATTTATTTCTCCACCTGAAGAGAGAAGTCACCCTGAAATCTTCTTTTCACTTCTGTCCATTTTACAGTTTTATTATTTTTAACTGTGTTTAGCTCAGTTTTCAATACTCTGCTTTAGTTAGGCTGTTATTGTTTTTCTGTGTAAATTTCAGCTTTTATCAAGGTTCCCTGGAATTGGAAAAGGCTGTTTTCGGCACGGTTACCACTTCAAGGAACCATTATTTTTCATTTTAAATAACAAATAAGTATTTGTCAATGCTGAAAGTTCACTGTTGGTATTGCTCTTGTACATGCCTCCCATATGTTTCTCTGTATATTCTGTCTTGCATTTTAAGGGTGGGCATTACGGGTGGAAACCCTAACGCCCCGGGCGTTTGTTGGTATTTTTGCTCCAAATTTTCAACATGGACTTTTTTTTTTGTTAACTATTTTTCCCTCCGATCGCGGTCTATGGGACCTCTCTCAGGCATCCTGCCTGTTTCTGCCCTACCTGAAGTCCTCCAACTGGAGCCTCCTCTCTCTCCTCTCCTCTCAGCCCACAGTCTGCACCCCCAGCTTAACCCCTCCAGGTTGGGGCCGCCTCTTCTCATTGGGCGCTCTTGCACACACAGTCTCCTGCTGTGGGTGAGGGCTTCAGGCAGAGGAACCTGGAAGGCCAGGCAGGACAGACTCTGCTGTGGGCATGGGGGCAGGTGCTGTCACCTACCCTGCAGACCAAGCTTTTCCTTTGTTTTGGTGTTCGCCCCCCCATGCATGGCACATGTCCTGATGCAAATGGCACATGGCAACCCTGTCCTTGCATCAGCCACACTGAGTACAAGCTGCCCCACATGCTGCACTGCCCCCTGGTCTCCACTGGCATACTGGGCAATCCCCAACCCTCCCACCAGGGAGGAGAGCAGCCCAGCAGGCGCTCAATCCTCAACCCACCCCTGCCGACCCCGGGCACCCAAGCTCACTCCCAAACTCGGGTTGCTGGCGTAGCGCAAAGTGTGGCATCCAGCACCTCAACCTTTGGTGCCACCAGGCCATCAACATGGGCTTTTTGGAACATCACTTCATGAACAGTGCCAGTATCATTTTGTTACTCAGTCCCAAAAGGTGATTTCACACAGGGAGTGTGCCAGTCGACGCCACAGGTGCGAAAACACATTTTTGGCAGGATGTGAAAAGTGACAGCTGTACTGTTCGTGAGGAGGTGTGAAGAAATGGCAATGTTGAAAGTCTGGAGTGAAAATATGAAAAAGTGGCAAAGTTACAAGTGTGCGTAGAAACTGCGCAATGCATGCTTGTAACGCAGTCATTTTTTGGAATGTTTTCACCAAATTTTCAACATGGCCTTTTTGGGACCTCCCCTCATGAACAGTTGCACTGGAATTTTGTTACTCTGTCCCTAAAGTTGATTTCACACAGCAACTGTGCCATTCTGTGCCATAGGTGCAAAAACACATTTTGGGAAGGATACAAAAATGACAGCTGTACTGTTTATATGGGGGAGGTGAAAAATGGCAATGTTGGAAATATGAAGTGAAATCGTAAAATTGATGACGTCATGAGTGTGTGTAGAAACTGTGCAACGGACGCTCGTAATGCAGTCATTTTGAAGAGTTTTTTCACCAGATTTGCAACAAGGGCTTTTTGGGACCCTACCTCATGAACAGTGGCACTGTCATTTCATTAATTGGTCCCAAAAGGTGATTCCGTGCAGTGACCATGAAATCACCTTTCAGGACTGAGAAACAAAATGACAGTTACTGTGTCCATAAGGTTGGGGACCAAGAACTCCATGTTGAAAATTTGGGACAAAAAAATTCCAAAAATGGCTGAGATATCAACCTAAACTGAAAACCCTCAATTTACTGCCATTATAGGACTTACCGTCATTTCTTCAGTTTGCAATCGGCTTTTGAAGAGTGCAAATGTGTTCCCAGTCCACTGAAGATCACTGCTCCTGGCCTTCGCAGGTAAGTATGGGGGAGGGGGTGCGGGGAGCTGGGGTGCACAGAGGGAGGATGCGGGTTGGGGGAGGGGGCCGGCGGCAACCACGAGGAACCGTTTTCTGTCTTTTCAGGTTTAAAAAAAAAATCAAAAGACTTTGTGGGTCTGTTTTCTTTTTTTTATAGAGAAACTATGAACGTTGGCACATTGGAGTAGGCTTCCAGTGTGCCAGAGAACTCGGAGGTACAAGGGAAATCAATGCCGACCCAGGAATGGCGCCTACGCAGTCAGAGTTTATTGGGGAGGCATATCCAACATCGGAAGTAGACATCTCTGTGTCTGAAAACACCACAGCAGGATTTTGGCACACTGGGGTGGGCTCCCAGTGTGCCACAATAAAGGATAAGGGGTTTGGGGATACATGTCACGTGTGGATTGAGCACCCCGATGTTGGCAAGCAGGGGGAAGGGGTTCCACCAGCGCGACAGGGACATGGAGAAAGCAGGCAAGGACAGCGCCTCTTCCCAGCCAGCATGATCAGATTGTGCACACAGTAAAAGTGCCTTTGGGCACTCAGTATTCCCAGCCCATACAGAGCTTAGGCTGTGGCCTGCTCTGCATGGGAGGGAGAATCATCACGACGCAGACAGATGTTTGCACTGCGGTGCCCTGCAAATGAAAGGAAAAAGCTGGCTCCTGATTGGCGAGGCTTTTTCCTTTCAAGTGCAGCCCACTGCAGGCAAAACAGCATCAGGACCAGCCTGACCGAGGATTGGTGTAATACTGTCATGCCCCATGCAGAGGACTCTGCATTGGACAGACAGTGTCACACCCCTCAAAGCCTACTCTCCCAAGGAGTTTGACGCGCATGTGCAAACTCAAAAATTACTTTTACACAACCACTTTTGCAGTGTTTTTCTTTACAATATTCTTAGTTCCTTGCTTTTTGGGGAACAGAGATGATATTTGGCTCTTTTAACTAAAAAAAAAACTAATTTGAGATAACTGTAGTTTACATTTTTTTAGAAACTGAACCACATTTTTTATATTTAAAATCCTTTTAGTGTGTGTGTTTTTTTTTATGTGTGTGTATATATGTATGTGTTTAATATTTTCAGGCTTTTTCTGTTGGGAACAAAAAAACATTTTTACAGTACATGGTCATCAGTGTTTGGCATGACTGATAGACACAAAAAGAACAGTTACAGACAGATGCGGACATCCAGGGAAGGAACACCAGTGAGTGGAGCAACCTCGGGACAGACTGATAATTTCAGATCAGTTCAAAGGGAGGACAAGGGGCAGAAAATAACATGGTCAGCCCTAGTAAGGGGGTACATCCCAGGGGATGGGGCAGGCTGGAAGGGTGGTAGGCTGCAACAACTGTGAGGCAGCTATCTTTTTAGGGGCCACGTGGAGAGCAGGAGGATGCCTGGTGTGCAGGCAGCTTAAGCAGCTAGAGGAAGAGATTAGGTAGTTAAGGGCAGAGATAAGATGAGGGAAAGGTACACATTGGTGGATCAATCCATGACTGAGGGCACATGGGAGTGCCCCAGAAGATTGCAGGCAACTCAGGCCGAGGGGCGAAGGGGTAAATGGACCAATACTGCCACCTCAGGAACCACTGGGTACAGATAAAGGGGGTGGAGGATGATAGGGAACAAGGGGCAGGAAAAGCCCTAGAGCAGGCAGCAAATGCAGGCATCTCACTAGTATGCCAGGAAGGAATCAGGGCAGGAGGAGGTGTCACGCAACAGGTTCTCAGTGCTGGTTACACTGGAAGAGATGAAGCAGGAGGACTTCGTAGACAAGGCTGATGAGGAAGAAATCACCCACAACCCAGAGGGCATTGGTAGGATGACTAAAGGGGGGGGCAGGGCTTCAATTGGTAAGGATAAGAGGGCAGGAGCGAGGAGACTGGATGGGGGACAGTAGCTGAGATGGGGGTATGAGGAGATAGGGAGGGATGCACCAGGAGGAAGTGGCAGGAGGAGCCCAGTGGTGAGGGTGGTGAAATCGGGGAGGGAGGCGGGGCAGAGATAGGGGTGAAAGGGGGAACAGCGGCAATGCATTTAGGAACAGAGGACCTGGCAGGAGGGGATAAGGGATGGACAAGGCAAGCAGAACAAGGAAGCAAGGGTGAGATCCTAGTGCTGGAGGATCCAGTTCTGAAGGGGATCAGATGGGGGAGCAAGGGGAAGAAGCATAGACGAACATGGGTGGAGGCCATGCCAGGCATGACAACGGAAAGGGTGGGGCAATCCATTCTGAAGTATGCTAGGAGGGGTAGGGAGAAACCCCACATAGTTCTGCATTTGGGAACTAATGATTTGGTGGGTAATATGGTAGTTGTAGTTTAGGGAAGGTTTGAGGTGCTGGGGCTGATCTGTGAGGAGGCAGGAAGATCAGTAACCTTCTTGGAGGTGCTTCCTGTACCCAGGGCGAGCACTGCAAGGAAGCTGAGGATAGAGGAATTTAGCACATGGCTAAGGGAATGGTGTCCATCTAAAAGGTATGGGCTGGTGGGGGGTGGGAAAGGACTTGGGAGGGTTAGGATCTATATGCAAAGGACAGGCTTCACTTAAGTCAGATGGGAAGGGTCTTGAAACAGAAACTGGAGGAATACTTAGCAAACTTAGCAAACAATGAGAATTTAAATTAGTAGTAGGGGGTGGCAAGTGGGCAGGACTCCAGTAGGTCCCTCAGGCAGGGAAGCCAAATGAACTTACCCCACGCTGGCAGCAGGGGACGTAGGGAGAGGTCCGGAGAAGGTGCTAGAAAGGGAGAGCAGGTAGGGAGAGGGGGAAGGAAGTGGGGTGAAGGGTGGTAACCCTGAATGCTAGGAGTCTAGGGAACAAAACAGCAGAGTTACAGGCTCTCATGGCGATTGGGAACGTGGATATGGTGGCCATCCCGAGATGTGGACCACCCATTACCATTTGCATACTGTGTGACCCTGAGCAAATCACTTAACTTCCCTGTGCTCCCAGGCTGCACCTGTAAATAAGCTTTCAGCTTAGTGTGTCTCACCTGGTTAAACAATTGGGAATGAAAAAAAATGACTGGGATCTGGCAGTACCAGGATATAGGATATTTTGGAGGGACAAGGTAAAAGGGCAAGGAGGGGGATGGCGCTGTATGTGAGGGAAGGTCTGAAGTGTGTCAAGGAGGAAGAGGAAGAAGGCAACGTGGAGTATGGGTGCAGCTCCAGGACTCCAAAAATAGGACCCTCAGGAATGGAGTGGTGTACAGGCCACCTTCTCAGACTGAGGAGTTAGGGTTCTAGCGGGACATATCAGAAGGACTTGCGGGAAGGATAGTATGGTGATTGTGGGGGACTTCAATCTGCCGGGAGTAGATTGGGGTACCCCAGCCACCACGAATAGGAGGGAGCAGGTACTTCTGGACACTTTCCAGGATAGCTTCCTATTGAAGATGGTCAACAAGCCTACCAGGTTAGGAAACACCCTTGACCTCGTGCTGGCAAATGGTCCATTTGTGAGGGAGCAGAGGGTGGAGGAACAGCTGGCAGGGAGTGACCACCACTTGGTGTGGTTCAAGATGGACATGGGGAAAGAGGGAGTAGGATCAGGCACAAGGGTGACAGGCTTCAGAAGGGCCGACTTTGTGAGTATGAGAGAAATAGTACAGAGATATCTGACCAAGATCACTCGAGATAGGGACATTAATCAGAAGTAGGAGGTCATTAAACGGGGTGTAGAGGAGGCAACCACAACATGTGCAAGGGTCCAGAGTAAGAGGGCTAGGGCCAAGAAGCCTCGCTGGGTGAGCAGGGAGGTCATGAAGAAAGAAAAATGACACCTTTAGAAGGCATAAAAGAATGGGGGGGGGGGGTGTACAGAGAGGAATACCTGAAAGAGTCAAGGGAGGTGACAAGGGCAGCCAAGGCATCCTGGGAATTCAGGCTGGCACAGGGCATTAAAGAAGGGGAGAAGAACTTCTTCAGGTACATCATAGAGAGAGAAGGAGCTGCAAAGACCAAATAGTGAGGATTAAAAGGGAGGTGGGATGGGTGGATACTAGGGCAGAACAGGCAGAAGCATTAAATTGAGCACTTCTGCTCAGTATTTACTGAAGAGAAAGGGGAGCAGTACCTAGGGGGGCTGGGCACAGGCAGGAAAGAGGTGACAGGAAATCCTAGTGGGCAGGGTACTGGAGAGATTGAGGGCACTGAGGGTGGACAAGGCACCGGGGACAGATGACATACACCCCAGGGTGCTAAGGGAGCTAGCAGATGTCCTGGCAGACCTGTTCAATGCCTCTTTGGACTCAGGGAGTGTACCACAGGACTGGAGGATGGTGCACATGGTGCCCTCCACAAGAGCAGCCCCAAGAATGAGAAGGGGAACTACAGACCAGTAAGCCTCACATCCATCGTGGGAAAGCTGATGGAGACAATCCTGAAGGAGAAGCTGGTTTCCCTCCTAGAAGCTAATGGGGTGCAGGACAGCAGGCAACATGGGTTTGTCTCAGCAGATCCTGTCAGACCAACCTGGTGGAGTACTATGATTGGGCAGCCAGGCAATTAGACAGAGGCCATGCAGTGGATGTCCTGTACCTGGACTTCAGTAAGGCATTCAATTTGGTGCCGCATAGGAGGCTAGGTAGTAAGCTGGAAGATACAGGGGCCGGGGTGAAGATGGTGGGATGGGTAGTGAACTGGCTGCAAGGGAGACAGCAGAAGGTGGTGGTGGGAGAGGAGCTCTCGTCACCCAGGGAAATGACAAGTGGGGTGCCACAGGGCTCTGTACTGGAGCCAGTGTTTGGGATATTTCTAGCAGACATCTCAATAGGCATCAAGAGCAAGATCAGTCTGTTTGCAGATGACATTAAGATGGGAGCGGTACTGGATGACTTAGAGGGGTGGTAGGGGTTGCAGGATAATCTGGCAAAAATGGAGGCCAGGACGAGCACTTGGCAGCTGGGGTTCAATGCCAAGAAATGCAAGGTTTTACATTGCGGAGCAAAAAACCCAAGGAGGCGCTACCAGCTTGAAGGGGGGGAGTCAACTAGCCAAGACAGAGGAGGAGAAGGATCTAGGGGTAATCATAACAGCAGCAATGAACAACGCCGCACAGTGTAGAAAGGCAACTGAAAAGGCTAAGAAGATGCTGGGTTGTATTGCCAGAGGCATATCCTCCAGGACAGGGGAGGTGATCCTACTGCTGTATAGGTCACTGGTTAGACCACATGTGGTGTACTGCGTGCAGTTCTGGCAGCTGTACCTAAAAAAGGACATTAGGTTACTGGAGGTGGTGCAGCACAGGGCAACATAAATTATACAGGGGCTAGGGACTTGCCCTATGAGAGTAGGCTGAGGGTGTTGAACATGTACTCCCTGGAGGAGAGGAGAGAAAGGGGGGGACGTGATTGAAACTTACAAGTACATTTAGGGAATAAATAAGATGGACATGGAGGGGCTTTTCCAGTTAAGGAGAGGGAGGGACACCTGAGGGCACAAGCTGAGACTGGAGGGGGGAAGTTTTAGAAGGGAAATGAGGAGACACTTTTTTACGGAGAGGGTGGTGTCAGGGTGGAACACATTACCCAAGGAAGCGACAGCCTGTAATACAGTGGGCTGCTTCAAAAGGGGATGGGACAGGGTAAGGGGGTCACTGGAAGGGGAGGAAAGGGAGGGGCAGCTGCAGTATAAGGGCTGCTAGCTGCACAATTGAGTAGACTTGATAGGCCAAAAGGCCTTTATCTACTGGCAAGTTTGTATGTTCATACATACTTACCATAACAGTGGATCTTCGAGAGAATCTCTGCCACACCTTTGGAACTGCACCAACATCAATGCTAGGACACAGAAAATGAAAATTACGTACCTACCGTAATTCTTAATCTTCCTGTGTATCTTCACCATTCATCACTGTTGGGTGTCTGCCGGAGACAGGCACCCCACAGGAGTCTTTTTCTTTATTTTGGAGGAGGGGCCAGCGCCGTTGGTGCTGCCCATGAGGCTGACGCATTGTGTGGCGCTCACGGGTTGGCCAGAAACAGCCGTTGGGTCCTCCTCCACCTCATTTCTGCATGCCGGAGAGACAGAAGGAAAGAAGTATATTGAAAGAAGGGTGGGGCAAGGGAGCCCAAGGGACAGTAAAAGGAAAAGGAGCAACTGAAAAAGAATGAACCAATGAGAGGACAGATAAGAAAAAAGAGGTCCTGAGGGTTATAGGCCAGGAGGCCCCAGTCCCTGAATGACCAAGAGGGAAAGAAGAAAGAGAGGAAGGATAGAGAGAGAGGGTTTAAACGGTATGAGATGAGGGAGGGGGGAGGCCAGGACCCATTAGGGCGAGGTCGACAGAAGATTGCCAGGAGATGTTTTAGAGATTCCAAATTTTTGGAATTCCAGATGGGTAAGGCAACCCCCAGCTCTGATCCAAACTCCCTAGGGCAATATCACACTCCTCACTCACCTCCCCTGCAGATACTACAGGAGAAAACAGGATTTTTGAGGGGGGGGAAGAGAAGGGAACCCCTAAAACACACCATCCCAATAGGGGAACATAAAAGAAGGTAACAAGGGCAAGGGAATTATGGACAGACCCAAACCACCCATCCTGGAACTGGAAGATGGACTTGTGGGATGGAGGCATCCCAAAGAAAGTCCAGGATAGAGGAGGGGCCCCCCAGAAGACCCTAAGGGAACCCCCCCGAAACGGCCCTCACTCGCCTATTTCCACCACCCTGAAGACCTCCCAACAGTGCTGGAGATAAGAGAATAAGTCATGGGGGGGGGGAGAGGGAGGAAGGGAGGCAGTATGGCTCAGGGACTGAGGCCTTGTGAGGGGAATATGGGAGAGATCCAGTAATGAATGGTGAAGATACACAGGAAGATCAAGAATTATGGTAGATACGTAATTTTCATATCTTACCTGTGTCAGTCTTCACCATTGATCACTGTTGGGTGAGTACCAAGCACCCCCAAATGGGGCACAAGAAACCCTGAAGGAATAACATCCCTCAGTCCCCCTTGGTAGGAGAACGGTAGGGAGGGGGACCCTCCACTAGCTGGTTAAGACTTGGACTGGCCAGGATGAGGTGGGGTCCCCTGAAAACTAGGGGAAGAAAGATGCCCCTGAAGCTCCCGCCTCACCCTGTGGAAGAAGAGATGGGAGCCCTGGAAGGAGGAGGCCAGTAACCTGCGATGGGCCAAAGATGACAACCTTGAAAGGAGAAGCCATGCCATTCACCTAATGCAGATCGCTGTCCCTGAAAGCCATGAAGTGACCTTATTGGCATCATACGATGCTCTTGACTGATACTTGACCAACTCCAGGCCTACAGTGGAGAGTGCTATGGCTTGCCGGGTAGCCTCCAAATTGGGCAGTGATGCTAAAGCCTGACCTAGCATCACCCACAGATGCCTGTTATAGGCCGTGTAGTGCACCTGATGTGAGATAATTGCCAGCAGGCTCTGCACAGAGGAGAAAACTCTCTGCCCCAGCCGATCAAACTCAAGAGTCAGTATCAGAGGGCTGGTCACAGACCGGGCATCTATGCCTGAAAGGGGTGTCCAGCCACGTCAGTTCAGAAGGTGGATGAGGCAAAACATCTGGAGACCTGCGGGTCACACAGTACCATCTCCGGCAGTCCCCAGGGGCAGGTTCCAGGGACTATGGATGCTGCTAGGCACTGTATGATGCCTGCCAGAAGGGAACTGACCCAGACAGAACCACTACATGGTATGGCCCGTATTCACCTAAAAAGGCTTGTGTCACATGCTCTGTATTATCTCTTGTGTAACGGCAGTTGTGCAGGTCCCCGACCTGCCTCGACAGGAAGTGCTGATACTGGACCTGATCAGCATCTGAGGACAGATGGACAGTAGGCTCCTCTTCCCCTGTGGAGGAAGACGAGGAGGTCAAGGAGCTTGATGAGTCAGACTCTGGCTGCCGCGGTGGGGAACTGGTTGGAAGACCTGCTCATCCATAGCCCTAACATATTGAGGAAAAGCCGCAGCCTGAGATCTGAACTGGTCCCAAGTCAAAGGTCCCAGAGGAACAACGTGACCTGGGAAAAGGGGAGCTGGGCACAGAGGCACGGGCAAACCTGTCACCTGACATGACGTGTCTCTGCCAGGGCTAGCAGAATCCACAGGAGAACCTGGCATAAGCGGAAAACTGCTGGTCTGTAGATTCACCGTTCTGTCCTGAAAATTAAAATGGTGGTGACTTAACCCTGTAGGGCGAGTTACCATATGAGGGGACTGGAGCCACAGGAATCTAGAAGGGCGGACCCCAGCACCACCCAAAGAGAGCTCCTTAGGAGAAGATGAGGGGAGGAGAAAAGGCTCAGTACTACAGCTCCTACCCCAACCCCGGAGGGCCACAGAAGTGTGCCGAGTTACAGCACCCTGTTCCCTCAACCCTGTGGACTCAGAGGAAGCTCTCTTTCTCGCACCCTGTGCCAAAGAGCCCCCCAACTCAGACGACTCCATGAGGGGAGGCTCAATCTTGATTCTAAGAGGAGGAATGGCACCGGGTACAGCAGCCACACCCTTACTCAGAAACCTGATCACCATCCCTGCAGCAGTAGGCCTGCCGGTCCACAGCTGATTCCCCAAGCTGCCATCGGCTCGAGAGTCAGCATGGGTCACAGTCACCTGTGCCGTGGGAGGGGGCACGTGGTGAGGTGCAAGGATGCATGGTCATGGGGAACCCTCTGATTCTGAAGAATCAGGCCTCCAGTCCGGATCCACTTCAGAATTGTCTGCCTCCGAGGAGGAGGAGGAGATGATCAATAAGGGCTCTGGCCCGGCGGCCCCGAGGGTTCACGGCCCTGCACCCCTCATGGCACTGACCTGATCACTGGAGCTGCTAACAGCTTTGGGATCCAAAGTGGCACCATTGGGTGGCACCAAGGAATGTCCCGCACCAGGACCTGCAGCCGTGGGCCCCGACAATGGGGGAGCCTGCACTTTCAAGGAGGTGACTGCCAGAGTGGTGCTCCCGGCCCCGAATGGTGCCAGACTGGCCCTTCGGCACTGCGGTAGGAACCTCCTCTACTACAAGACATGAAGAAGAAGAGGAGGCCCCCTCTTCACTGGACCATATAGGCCCGGGAAGGGACCTGGAGGGAGGGCAAAGCTGTGTCCTGTACTTTGACTGACGTGAGCAACGCCACCCCCTCCACAAAGTTGGCGGATCCCTGCTGACTTTCAATGTGTGGTGTGCTAGAACTTGGCAGTCCATTGAGAAGCAGGTGTTGCAGGAATCCATGTCATAGGGCAGTCCAAGGCAGGAAAGGCAAATGTCATGCTGATCAGTAACGGATATCTGTCGGCCGCAGGGACACCGATGCATAGGGTGCTGACACGTTTTCTTAGATTGTTTTTTGTCCTGATGACCAGACATGATGGTACGGTAACTGAAAACAAAACAAGCAAAGACTCGATGCTTCAAAAAAAAGCAAAGATCTTACTTGGATCTGGAACAGCATAGAGCAGGTAGCAGAACCAAGGCGGAGTCGAAGGAGAAGGGAATGGCATTGAAGGCTTTACTAAAACTAGGCCACACAGGGTAGCCTTGAGCAGGGGTGCTGTCTCGATGGTGGGAGAAGCAGAACTGAGGTGGAGGAGGACCCAATGGCCATTTCTGGCCAACCTGCGAGCACCACACAATGCGTTGGCCTCGTGGGCAGCGCCTACAGCACCGGCCCGTCCTCCAAAAAAAAAAAGTCTCCTGCGGGGTACCTGTCTCTGGCAGACACCCAGCAGTGATGAATGGTGAAGACTGATACAGGTAAGATCTTTTGCTAGCCAGGGGTCACCTACGACTATGTCATGTCTTAGTCTATATAAATCTGGGTGGGCCTCATCTCTCCTCAGTTCACAGCTGGAGATTACACTCTGAGGACCTTCACCCATGGGGAACCAGGAGATAAGACCAGTCCAGGCATACAGCTGTATTTAATGATTTATTGTATGGATAAGGTTCAGGCACATTATCTGATGTAACCCTCACTGAATCAGAAGGGGGACAGAGGCAGGGCTGGCATGGCCTAATGAAAGAGATTTTCTTGAAGATCTACTGTTACGCTAAGTACATAACTGTTCTGTGTTCTTCAAGGATATCTCTTCCAGTAGGCCACACTCTTGGAATGATTCCCAAGCAGTCCCAAAACAGTAGGGGGAGGTTGGTAAGTTTAATATATTCAAGACAGCAGGCCTTACAGCACAGCAAGCCCGAATCCAGCACGTCTACGAGAGACTATGTCCGGACTGTAATGTTTAGTGAAGATGTGGACAGTACTCCATGTTGATGCAGCACCAATGTCAACAGCCAAAACATTTCTGAAATAAGCAACAGAAAAGGCCATTCTCCTTGTGGAGTGACCACAAACTGCATCAGGAAGTTACTTACCGTACTTCCTATAACAGAACATAATACGATGTACCAGCCATTTGGACAGACACTGTTTAGACACAGGTGCACCCTTTTTCCCAGGGGCAAACGAAACAGCTTAGATGACTTTTTGCAGGTTTTAGTGCGATTCACATAGTATCTCAGTATTCTACGTACATCTAATGTAACACTCTCCCACCCTGACTGGCAAGCTCAGGGTAATAGAGAGGAAGGTGTATCATTTGATTCAATGTAAACTCACATACCACCTTCGGTAAAAGCTTAGGATTTGTATGCAAAGAAACTCTGTGGAAAATCAAATGTGAAGGCTCACACATTAAAGCCTCAAGTTCCAAAAAGTCCAAGTCCAAGGTCCCTTGTAACTCTACTAAAACAACCTGACTTGCTCTATATGCTGAGATCTACTGAAAATGCTTCCTTTGTTATGCCTAGATGTCTCACCAAGAAGGGTGAACTTGCATTTGCTGTATCTGCTCCCAGAATGTGGAACACCCTTCCACTCCATGTTAAACAATCGGCTACTCACCGAGCCTTTCGAAAAAGTTTAAGAACTCGCCTTATGAACTCAGGTCTCTGCTCCTGCTCTACCTCTTGCTTGTCTCCACTCGCTTGCACTACTACCACTGATCTTCCACCTTGAGAGTGGTACTTCCTCTCAGCATTTGTGTACCCCCAGTGTTTGCTGTATACTGTATGTATTTCTTTAGTCAATTACACTGTTTTCAAAATTCTATAAAAGTTTATGTAACTGTGATTACTGTTTATCCTCATGCTATGTATATTCTACTTGTTCCTGAATGTGCCATGTATTCTAAATTGTCATACATTACTGTATTTTCCTTCCAACTGGATGTTTTGTATTCTGTTGTGGACACTATGTATCTGCTGTTTCTGATGTGTAACCCTCCCGGGTCGTGCCTGAAAATAGGCAAAATCTCTTGTCTAGTGTGAGGGAATTTTTATATATCCTAAAGCTATATTTGCTATTAAATGCCTTGAAGCTATGCTTGCTTTGAAAGCCATGCTGTAACAAAGTCATAATGAATGTAGTAGAAATTTCTGAGTTCATGTTTTGTTCTTTTAAGGGTCATAGAATTTGTACTGAGGTTACTTGAAGTACATTTGTAAAAAACAGAAAAATAGATAAAACTGAGCAGAACTGGTTGTACCAGCCTAAATAATGGGCCTGGGCAAAATATAATAATAACAGCACGTAGTGGCATTGAAGATAAGCTGTACGTTGCTATGGTGTGAGTGAAACTCATTGTCTCTCTCAGGTCAGCTTGACCCAGGCATATGTATCAAGCAGTGTTGGGAAAGAAATGGAATAAGTAGTGGAAAAGTACCTCATACATAAACTTGTTTTTCTTTTTTCTGTTACATTGCTGAAAACTTGTTATGCTGTTTTATGATTGGCTCATACTGAAATGCTGGTATTTTTCAAGATAAGAAGTGCAAAATCTAGCTTATAAAAGCTGCTGTAAACTTTAATCAATGACTATCTCCTTTGTAGAAGTCCCACATGCATGTGTGAGATATTTGATCAAATAAAGCGACGTTAAGACAAAACCCAGTGGTGTGGTTTTTGCCCCGTGACGACGGGAGTGGTTGCTCAGGTAATACTTACAGTGAGAGAATTTGCGATCACACTAGTGCACCTACCTGGTTAATAAAAACAAAATAAAATAAATAAATAAAGCGCTGGCATCCTTCAACCACTCCCTCCTACTAACCACCTTGGCCAACTTGGGTTTCTCTCAGGATGCTTTGTGGTGGTTCTCTGACTACCTCTCGAACCGGTTCCAGCAGGTCAAAATTGGTAACACCTTATCCAACAGACTGCCTGTCCTCTCTGGTGTCCCACAGGGGTCCATCCATTCTTGGTCCTCTACTTTTCAGCCTCTTCCTCAACTCCCTCCCCAAGTCCTGCCCCGGCAACCTATTACTATATGTGGATGATGCTGTCCTCTTTTCCTCCAACTCTGACCCCTTTCAACTCCACTGCTCCGTCCAGTCCTCCTTTAGCTGTGCTGAAAGCTGGTTCTCCGCACATTGCCTTATTCTCAACTATAAAAAAAAACAAAGTTATGCTATTCTCACACCCTCTGAATACCCGGAAGGAGCACTGTCCTCAAGTACTAACTTCTAATCAGACCCCTTTGGAGCAAGTGGACTCCTTTAAACACCTGAGCATCACCCTGGACCCAGCGTTTAACTTCCACCATCATATCCACCACCTACCTAAGGCACTCGATGTTAGGTTGGGACTGTTGCACCGCTTCAAACACTGTCTTACCCCAGACGCCTTCAGGCTTGCTGTCTCCTCCTCGGTCCTCTCGCTGCTTGATTATGGCTTACTTATCTATGGTGCAGCAAACACCTCAGCCCTAGTTAGACTCCATCTCTCCCTAAATAAAGTGTGCCGCCTCGTCCTGGGATGTGACCATCTCACCCATACCTGCTGACTTTATAAAGCTACCAACTAGCTTAATCTCGACAACAGAATCAGGTTCCACACATGCCTTATGGCTAAAAAAATTGCCCTTGGCCTCTTGCCCCTTTAGTCCACCTAGCTATTAAGGTTAAGCACACCCGTAGCTCAGACAAGCATCTCCTCCTGGCTCCCTCCTGCTGTACCTCACAATTCCAAAGGTCCTTCAGCTACAGGGCCGCCCCCACCCCCATCGTGGATGAACAGCCTACACACCTCTCTTGTAAACGAACTAAGACTTGGCCCTTTCAAAACCCATCTTAGGGCCCACCTCCTGACATTAAATGCCTGTGACTACAACTGAACTCAGCCTCTACCCTCCTCCTTTCTCCACTGACAATGGCCACTGGCCTGCCTCCCCTCCCCCACTGTTGAGCCTAACCTGAGTCTGCCAGGTGTTGATTCATATCCAAGTTCAACCTGTACTGTTTAAGACCTGTACTAAGTAACCCAATCATTTGAATGTTAGCCTTTGCTGTTCCTTGTAACAAAGCTGAACTGTATCACTGTTCAGTCATTTGTAATGTCTGTCTGTATCTAATCTCTGTGATGTGGAACCTTTGTAAATAAGTCTATGACTCAAAGGTATTTTCTGAATCCAAATAAATAAAATAAACTACAGAAGATAGTGCAAATAAAAATAACGTTTTCCATGACAAGAAAAGTAAACCACAGCAAGTTTCTAAAGCACAATGTGCAAGTCTCAGGGCCGGACTGGCTTAAGGATAGGAGGTTTCATATGGAGAATACCTCTCAGGAAAGTACAGGACACCTCCAGTTGTGCAACTATATGACCCCCAATATATGCATGAAAATTTGACATAGCAACCAAATGCACCTTAAGTGAGGAATACTGTAGATTGGAGTTTTAACAGGGACAGCAAGTATTCCATAGGTTTATTATGAGTTTTTTAAGGTCGAATGACCCATTAACAACTCGCCACTTGTCAGTGGAAATACCTTTGTTTGTCCTCTCCCATATATCTATCAAGTGCTTTTTTAAAAGAGGTCAGTGAGTCACTGTTTACTACCCAATGAGGTAAGCTGTTCCAGCGTGATATCACTCACTGATTAAACCATTTAAATCTTTGGACAGTAATAGGTATATCCCACCATATCTGCAGATTAATAAGAAAGGGAACAAGAGCACATAATCTCTTGCTTGTTCCTATGTTTTCACACATTAAGTCATCGTTCATTGCCCTGTATACCAGACAGCAATCCCCCTTATATGTCTGTAATCTAAAGAATACAAATTCAAATTTTGAAGTCAATTTCTGTATGGCTTTTTTTTGCGCAGTTATTTTTTTGTTGTTGTTGCCCTATGCTGTACACCCTCCATTAATTTCTGCACTCTAATGATCTGAGGAGCACAAAATGCAGAGTTGTATTCCAGGTGTGGTCTCACAAGAGAAGTGAACAATGGAACCATTACTTCCTGTGTTCTACTTTTAATATTTTTCAGTATGGTAGCCAGTATCCTATTACTTTTTTGAGTACATTTCCTAGCATGAGTTTCAAACTTCAAATCATTTGTAATGATAACACCCAGGTCTTTCTCTTTTCCTGAATCTTTCTACCATTTAAGATGTACTGGTATTTACGGTTATCTTTCCCTAGGTGCATCACCTTGCACTTCTCCTCATTAAAACTCAACTTATTGTCACTTGCCCGTACTTGTATCCTATATAAATCTTCCTGTAGGTTTTTAGCAGCCTCCGCACCATTTATAACAGCACCAATTTTGCTATTGTCCGCATACTTAGCAATCCAAGGGTGGCCTGATGTCTGCATAGATGAAATAAATATACCAAACAAGGTTGGTCCCAGAATGGAACCCTGGGGCACACCGCTTGTTACCTCTCCCCGGTCTGAATAGTGCCCCATAATCCCAACTCTCTGTTGTCTTCTATCCAGCCCAGGGTTTTAAATAATTGATTAGCAGTTTTTTTTCCTGGGACAATACTAACTGTACAGAAAGCATTTATATAGGTTTTCTAGAAGTGTTATGTTTGTTAAACACAGTGAGGCAAGTGCTATGCATTTTCACAATGTTTTAGAACTTTTATGAGCAAAACGCTAATCAATTTTTAGAGTTAAATAAAACCCTGCAGCCATGAATCTATCCATTGGACCAGATTTGTGTGTATCCCTAATTCCACAAATTTATCAATCAGAAGACTGTGGAGGGCGCTGTGGAGTTTCCAACATGGCAATCGCTCTTTTTTCTGTTGCAGTACAGGCATAATAAATAGTTTAAGTATTGCAGAACTGACTCTTGTAATCATCCAGAAACATGTGGTGACTAGTATACCTATGACCAGAGGATCGGACAATGGGTCCAAAATGGGACAAACATTCAGCGCAAAGGTTGGATTCCTACCTTACTTCGGCAACAATAGCCAGAGACACAACAAGCGGCCTGCCTGCCACCAGAGACACTAGGTACATTGAGCCACCTCAATTGAATCCTCAAATTATGGCCATACTAGAAAAGATACAGGTGACAGGGGAAGAAACGAACCGGAGACTGGCTAATATGGAGGCTCACTGTACAGAGCTGGAGGTGAGAGTACAAGCTAATACCTCCCGAATTGCTGAGCTTACATTGGAAGAGATGCACCAGAGGGAAAAGAATGTGGCCTTTGTACGAGACTTCCACTTTCTTTGGGCAAAGGTTGAAGCTCTTGAAAATGCCCAGAGACAAACGAACGTTCATGTGGTGGGCTTTCCTCCCAGGTTTGCTGGGAGAACTGAGCTTTTACCAGCAGTTAAAAGACTCATTTTTACTGACTTTGGCCTGCTGCCAACTGTCTCGGGGATTTCTGTAATACAAGCCTTTGCCATTCCAATTAGGGACAGACTTCGCAGTAATGCTGGAGAATGGCCAATGACAGCCATTGTGACACTGTCCAGCCCAGAAGCTCGCATCCCGTTGCTGCAAGCCGCCCGACAATGGGATGATTTAATATGGGAAGGCAGCAGAACAGCTATATTCCCTGATATTTCATCACAGACCCAAAGTCGAAAAAAATCTCTACAGGCTACAAAGAAAACTCTATTCGAACATGGGATCTCTGCGCAGATGCTGTTTCCCGGAATACTTCAAATTCATCAGGATAATAAAACACATGTTATCTCTGATCCTGAAGCTGCTGAAGCATTTGCCTCAAAGTTAATTTCTTCTCAAGCTATTTCAGTGGATCGGGAGGAAGACTATGACTGATTTGGATCCAAATGACTGAATCTGTAATGAAAATGTTGTGGTCTCTTTTCTTTTTATAACCCTACAGGCTATTTCTGGTTCTTAAGGGTAGTTCTGTAATTACAGTGATAATGTCTGTCTATGACTGCAATGATTCTTTGCTGTGCCATTTATGTAGCCATGTTGGATGAAGCTCAGGTCAAATTCTAACTGTTTTCTTTACAGTTTATTGCAGATATCCTCAATGTTATCCCTGCTCATGAAGGGAGCGTTAGTTTGCCCCACTCAATTTGTGAACTTATAGATAATATCCTTTAAAGAAACTGTTTCCCTGCCTGCCATCTGGTATGTGCTAAGAGGTAGGGGTGTTATGCAATGTGATTGAGCCCAGACCATCTTTTTGCATTTCTGTAAGGGGTTCATTGAGGGGAAGTTCAGTCTTGTACCATATTTCTCCTTTCTGCTAGGGGCAGGGAACTGTGGCATACACTCTGTTTGCTGAGGAGTTGGTGAGAGCGGGCTATTCTACACCGTTATCCTGCTGGACTTTACTCCTGTGTATCACTGGGCAATTAAAGTTATTGACGGATGAACTGTTCTGTATAGTAGCCCCTACATGCTTATCAATCTGTACATTGAGGCAAAGGTTTGTCGTTCTATTATCTGTAATGTATCATTTGAATATGGTCTAAGCTGTATTTCACAAAATGCATAAATAAAAAGTACAAAAAAATCAATCAGAAGACTATGGAAGACTTTGTCAAATGCCTTGGAATAATCCAAGTAAATGACATCCACCGGGAGCCCCTTGTCCAGTGCAGCACTAACAGATTCGTAAAAATGTAACTGATTTGTTAGACATGAATGACCCTGAACAAAACCATACTGTGTGATGTCTTGATGCCCTTGTATCCTTATCTGAATGAGTATGTGCTCTTGTAATATTCCCTCCAAAATCATTCCCAGAATCGAGGTCAGGCTTATAGGGCGACAGTTTTTAACATCCTGCCTATTTCCACCCTTATGCAAAGGCATTACAATTGCCTCTCTCCACTCACCCAACACCCTCCACTCCTTTATTGATGCAGAAAATAGAGTTGCTATTGGTCCTGTGAGTTCCTCAGCCAGTTAGATTAATAGATTTGGGTGTATGTTATCAGGACCAGGTAATTTACTAGGTTTTAGTTTCCGCAGTCTTTCCTTAACACATATTTTTGTTATTGTTATGTCCATTGTTCCTAGAACTTCCCTGTTTTTTTTTATCCAATTTTTGTTCCTTTGGTAAAAAGTTACCTAAAAATACTTATTGAGCTTGGTTGCCATCTCATCAGTATTTGTAATATTCCCTTCTCCAATTTTAAGTGGCCCTATTTTGGGCTGGTTACCTCTCAATGATCCAACATAATTGTAAAATTGTTTATTGTTGTTTTTATCAATATTATTAGCCAACGTATTTTCCGAGTCTGTTTTTGCTCTATTAATGATTGTTTTACATCTTTTCACTTGTGCTTTATATTTATTCCAATTTTCCTTAGCGTCATTCTTCTTGAATTTACTATATACTTTTCTCCAGCACTACATGTACATGATATGTAAATTGGTCTACATTCTTAGCAGCTGCCCACAAAGTGAATCATTTCCATTTCAAGAAATAAGTATGTCTGGGAGATGACTTTTTGGCCACAACCAGAACATCCAACAACTTTAGGGGATATCAAATCCTGCAAATACCACGCCTGGAAGAAAGGCAGTGTCAGTAAGGGTGTACTGCCCAATGTTGCAAACGAAAACCAAAGATTATTGCACTCCAAAGCTGTGAGCTCATACAGTCTGTTTAGTCCACAAAAGTGCAGGAAACAGGTGCAAGAAATATATCTGTTTATTCAAATGACAAGTAGTGAATAGTGCAGACACAGAGAAAATATCAAACCACTAAAACAACAGTCCACAGTTTACCCCTGCACTTAGCCCAGTGGAGCTTCTTAAAGGGGCATCTTACTGTGAAATGCACCACCCTTATACACCTGGTAATTAGTAAAGTCACATGACATCACCAAGGATCATAATACTCAATGTCTTGCCATAAATGACATCACAATGGTTCTCAATTTATAACATTTGAAATTAAACTTGTTTCAATAGTTTCTGTTTTATGATATAAACTCTAAGGGTGGGCCAAAATTTAATTGGATTTATAACCACATAAACCAATAAAAAATGAATATAAGATGACAAAAAGTTTATATCAACAATTATAAAATGATTTATCAAAGTAAATTAACTTTAAACATTGCCCCATAAACTGTAAAGCAAAATCTCCAAACATTTTTGGCTTTTATGATTCTTTTATGTAAGCAATAATACCCAACAGGGTGGGTGGTATTGGGCTATACTGGACCACCCAAGGGTGTAATGAGACCCAATGCCACAGGGCCTTATAGCCCCTGGAAGGTCTGGTATAGCCCAATACCGCCCACCCTGGAGGGTATTATCGTACTTAGAAAATGGGCACTGTAAAAAAAAATAACAATTAAAAAAAGTTAATAAAAAATTAGTTTAAAATAAGTTTTGTAATAAACTAGTTCCTCCACCTGCATTAGAATGTGTGGATGTCATGGTTACCACCCCCACACACACATGCACATGGGGATTTTGAGAGCATCAGGAGTGAGTTAGTGTTTTATTTTTATTTTTTTACTTTAAACCAGCCTGGTTCAGATGGGAGGAGTCATGGAACTGCTAGTAGTACTAATTTGAAGCCACTTAACAGAAGCATGATCGGAATACTCTGCATGACCCAGTAAGACTGAGATCTGCGGTGTTAGCCTCCTGCACTTAATGGTAGTCATGGTGCTGAAACACGTCATCAGCACTACTGCTTTTGAAAATTGTGTTTGCCAGAGATAGTTTAATAATACATTTTAAAATGTGTCCATTATTTTCTTTGCAATTTCCCTGATTCAGTTACTGACCTTGTGCTCGTGAGTCGGGACGGAGGGGGACGACAGCTCATGCAAGCAAAACCAGATTAAAACAGTATGACAGGATTTCTTATACATATTTGAATGTTTGGTGAGCATTTTTGTTTTTATAAATGGTAGCCATTGTTATTAAATCTTGTTATTTCAGGCTAGATCGCAAGCCCTCATATCTGTGTGAGTAGGGAGTCCCGCTGTCTGAAAATGCAGAAGACAAGGCCAGTTGTCTTTTTTTTTTTTTTTTTTATAGCTTCTGTTTTTGCTCCCTACACCCTGGAACTGCTGTTGTGGCACGTCTGTTTTTTATGGCCTTTTGGGGGAGAGTGCGATTCAGAATAGTGAGCCCGCTAGGATTGTTATGGTATTTGGGCTTTTTTTTTTTTTTTACTTCTTTTCTGCAGCAAGCGTGAAGAATGTAGAGCAAGCCTGGGCGAAAGTTATAGGGTGCTAAGCAAGCGAATGTGCTAGTGGTATTAATTCAAAAGAAAAACTTTTTTTCCCCAGTTACTGTGGGACAGGAGTGAGTGAGCAGAGACTTTGCTTTTATGGGGGAGTTTACAATTGTCAGGGTTGGGGTCTGGGAATCTGTCGCTCACTGACAGAAAGAGCATAGCATATAATTTAAAACTGAGAGATGAATGGATTGGGGGCACAATAACTAGACAGCAGGCTTGATGGTGCTGTGACAGCAAATGGTCAGCATTAGAATTTTCTATTAAACACTAAAAGGTGGGTGACTGGGTGAAGAAGAAATGGAGGTTGGAGTTAGTCAGTTTTTTGTTTTGTTTTTCAACCAGGAGAGAGACACTAAGCTGAAAGCTTGTTTACAGGTGTGACCTGGGAGCACAAGGAAATTAAGTGACTTGCTCAGGGTCATACAGTGTGCAAGTGTGGGCTGTGGGATTCAAACCCTGGTCTCCAGGTTTGCAGCTCAGAGCCTTAAACCACTGAGCTATACTACCTCCTCCACTGCACTATACTGCCTTCTAGTCAGTGAATCACGCTAAGTGACAGTAAACATAAATGGTGGCAACCAAGATACTGAACATTGTGTGGCACAGTAATAACCAGTAAGCTGGCAGACGGAGACTGGAATTTATTATTTCTCAGTCTCTGTTGCCTGATACTGGACCGGGTGGTTGGCTGGCTGTCTGAGCCAATCAGGGAGTAGAGTTCAGCAGACCCATTTTCTAAAAAGAAATAACATCTTAAAGAAGGTTCATCTTAATGCAGCCTTAAGTCATTAAATTGTAGTTTTAACATAATATTGAATATACTGACACACAAAAGGAAAAAAGAGGCAACCAGAGTAGGGAGCTGTCACAAAATTATTGTTATAATAGGATCCTTCTGTGTTCCACCTTACTCAAGTCTGTAAGAGAATGAAAAGATAAAGGAGACACACAATTAATATAAATGCATGTAAATAACAATACATAAAATTCCTAAAACAAATGATTATTTGAAACATGTTGTTTTGGGTAGCGCAAAATTAACTTTGAACAATTATAATGAAATGAGAGATAGAGGCATGAGAACAGGGAGAAGTGGACTCGAGGGATAGGGACAGAGGGTGGAATGAGGAAACAAAACGAATATGCTATTGAAAAATTTAGGTGGACACAACCAGATGTTACATTTTTACACTGTAAGTATGGTTTGAAGTCCAATTCCATATTTAGTCCATCTGGTATCAAAGTCTCCAAAGTGAAAATCCAAAAGGTTTCCCTTTGTAACAGGCATTCAAGCCTGTGTCCACCCCTTTTTCCAATTTTGACCTGTTCAAGGCCCATAAATTTGAAACCAGAAACATCACTATTATGGCAGTGGAGAAAATGTTCAGCAACCAAATTTTCCAGGTGCATATTCTTTATGTCCCTCACATGTTCTTGCATTCTGAGTTTTAAGGGATGTGTAGGGCTGTATGTCCTATGTAAAGGGATTTGCAGAGACACCAGATAGCATAGACTATGAAGGCTGTAACACACAAGATGAACTAGTGAATGTTAACCACTTTATTGCCCTGGGGTGTTCAAACCTTCTACCTTGTTGGTAAAATCCGCAAACATTGCAATTTCCACAATAAAAGACACTTGGGGGTCTTATGGGCAACCACGTGTGATTACCAGTTTGTATTCCTGCAAATTCACTTTTGACAAGTCTGTCCCTCATGCTCTTGGTTTTTCTAAAGGTCACAGTGGTTTAGGCCAAATTGCATTAGCAAGGACAGGATCATTTAACAAAATAGGCCAATACCTGTGTATTACCCCCTCCAATTCTACCTGACAGACAGTTGTGTTCAGTGCTGAAGCACACTTGCCCTGTTACCACTGGGTAAGTAGTGTATTCCTGTCAGTGTTGCTAGCCCTGGTGTGTATGTATCTCTGACAACCTGGTTACTGTACCCTCTCGAGAAACATAGTCTTCAGTTGTTGTGCCTGTTTATTGAAGTCTCCTACCTCTGTGCAATTACACCATAATCGTAAAAATTGGCTGAAAGGAACTGACTCAAAGTTTCTTAGGGCAGTTACTGCTTGCCAACAAATAGATATTTGTTGCACTACTGTTTCTGAATCCTTTTGTACTCGCTTTCTGGCATACTCACTGGTTGGATGGTGTTGGTAAAGCGTAAAATTGAGGTTATTCATATTTATCCAGTCCAAAAAACTTTCTGCCTCACAATTAGTACCATTCCACACACAAAGTATATCATCAATAAAGCAAAACCATACCACAATGTGTTTGTGGTGTGGATTCACTCTATTACTCTAGGGTCATAAATGTAATCCTCCTCCCATTTCCCCATGAATAAGTTAGCAAATGCCAGGGCCATAGAAGCCCCCCACTGGTATTCTGTAAACTTGCTTGTAAAATGTATTTATTTAAATCTCGGATTTACAACTTATGACCTAAAGCTCATTTACATAGGGTTCGTGTCAGCAGAAGTACACACAAGAAAAAGCAAATTATTCTACAAGATTACAAAACTATAGTAAGGATATCAGTTACGAGTAACCATGCTACAAAGTAAAGTACATAAAATGCTCGTAAACAACAGGAGGCTATTTAGTTTTGGAGTTGGAACCAAAATACATGGTGCATAGGTAGAGCAATGAAACAGGTGAGATAGTGCAGGAGATCTGAACCAAAGGCCCCCATTGTCAGTTATGGGTAAGGGGAAGGGGAGTAGAGGCACTAGGACACAGAAGGGAGGGTGGAACAAATGAGACAGAGCCAGAAAGCGGAGCAACAGTTTCTAATGTTAGTTAGGAAGACACGAGGGGGAGAGGTGAATTAGCTTGGGGAAGGGTGGGGGGCAAGGGAGGGAGTAGATAGAGGGGGTTGAAGGAGGGGAGTGGTCAGCAGGTAGGGAGGAGTAGGTGGTAAGGTGTGGGGGAAGAGAAGTACTGCTGATTAGAGGACAAATAGAAGTGCTATAGTCCATGGGGCAAGGATGTCAGTGGTGAAGGAGAACAGGTTACTGAAAGCAAGAGCAGGGCATTTGATTAGTGAGGTAAGTGCAGAGTTTCGGTTTGAAGGGCCCAATTTTGGGCTCGGTAAGCAGGTCAGTGGGCAGGGAGTTTAGCCACAGTGCTGCCCTGTAACCAAAGGATCTCTGGCCATGCTTGGTGCATCAGAATGGGATCTTGAATGGGTTGGTGTTTGTGGCTCTAGTTGGCCTCACATATTCTACTGGGATGAGCATAGCACACACTCCTGGTGCCAACAGGCCAAGGGCAGCTTTTTTGGCCAAGAGACAAACTTGATATTGAATTTTATTTTCCAGTTCTAACCAGCCAGATAAAAAATAGAGCTGACAGGTATGAGTAAGATGAGGTGCTCCTAGTGACAGTCTGCATGTCATATTCAGGGTGGTGGCTATGCATTTGAGGGTAGTGTCAGAGGCTGCACTATATATAGCAAGGCCATAGTCTATACAAGAGAAGACTGAGCTAGTTATAGCGAGTTGGATGGCAGCACCAGGGTAATGGTATAACTGCCCAACTTTGCGACTGGCAAACCTGGCGACAAGGTTGACATGGATGGACTAGGAGAGGGAACTGTCCAGGGTGATGCCAAGATATTTAAAGCTATAGACCAACTCAGTAGGTTCGTTATGTTTGTTCCTAATGTTTAATTTAGATGACTTGTGCCGGTTATGAGTTAAGGCAAAGAGCATGGTCTTCATTTTTTTGTGATATGAGAGTAACCTGGCTTCACAGAACCAGTCTTCAACATTTTTGAAGTCATTCTGCAACCGTTGTTCAAGGGTTTCAGGATCAGGGTGGCTGGTGTAGATGACGGCATCAGCTGCGTAAAAAAGGATTTAGTATCAGCATACTTCGAGTTGATTTATGAAAAGGCTGAACAACAGTGGATCCAGGATGGATCCCTGCGAAACTCCCCTACACATGCATAGGGTATCCACAATTTTTACTTGCTGCATCTGACCAGAGAGGTAGCTCCTGAACCAGCAGCAAAGCGAGTCTGATGATATACCTAACACACCAAGTTGGAACAGGAGGAATTCATTGTTAACTGTATTGAAGGCCTTGGTGAAGTCTATAAAGGTAGCACCCACCAAGTGCCCTCAATCAAAGGCATCATGTATGTAACCCATGAACTCTGTCAGTGTGGTTGTAATACTATGAAGCTTTCTAAAGCCATGTTACTGTTGGCATTGCAGTTAATATTTATTGAGGTGATCAACAAGTTGTTATTAGATGATTCTTTTGAGAGCTTTTGAGATGGGAGGAAGAATATATATAGGATGATAGTTTGCGTGGATTAACCTGTCACCACTTTTGAGAACAGGGTTAACTACTGCTGCCTTCCATAGCTTAGGGAATTTACCGGAGATGAGGGAAGAGACCGAGTATTCTAGTAAGTGGTGCCAGTAACACATCCAGGGTGAGGAAAATCAGTTTAAGGTCAAGCCTGTCATCACTAAACCTAGTTTTACCAATTGCTTTTGAGAGGCACTTCTTTGCCTGTTTTTGTGATTATTCTAAGGTAGAATGGCAGCATTTGGTTAGTGGGTGGTGTAGCCAGTATATTCCTGGGCTTGCCGTCATCAGAGTTGAGATATTCAGGTGGGAGCACTCCCACTAAGCTCTGTGAATGCCTTGTTAAGTGTGTTAGTTATGGTCAATGAGTCCTGAGTAATGGTCCCACCTAGATTCAGCATGGTCGGGGATGATTTATCTGGCATTCCGGTGGGTGTTTTTATGTTTTGGCAGAATTTACAGCTGTCCCCCCCCCAAGAGGAGTTAAGCTCTGATCTAATGTAGTTAGCCTTCGCCTGATGGATGGCTTGGATACATTGGTTCGAGGCCATCTTGTAGTTCTGGAGGTCAGAAGGTGTTCCTATGCTTTTAAACTTGAGCCAGATGCAGTCCCGGGCATGTAACTGACTGAGGAGGTGTGGAGATATCCACAATTTATGGGATCCTTTGGTTTTCCTTCTGGTCAGGAGAGCAAAAATGTTGCAGGCAGCATTAAAGATTCAGGTAAAGTGGTCGAGAGCTACATTAACATCCATGGCTACGTAGATGGGGGGCTAATTCTGCTGCAGGAGGTGTTGTTTAAGGGGATCTAGTTGCCCTTTTATATTGACATAACATCACATGACCCAGAATCTTTCTCCTTCTTGTACAGCCCTCTTCCGGTGCCTTCAGTCCTCTATCCCTACCTGGGTTTTGAACCTTGGACCTTCCTCACTGTAGGCAGTAGCCCTACTGCAGCTCTATCTGGCCTGACCTACTTTTGACCTCTCAGTTACTGATCTTATAATCCCTACTCACACACTCTCCTTATAGCTTGTGTTTTTTTTTTACCTCCTCCTTCTTCATCTGGCCTCTGTCTACAATGGGTCTAGTAAAGCAAATTCTCATCATTAGTTGCCTCTTACTACTCTTTGTTCCATTTCCCATCCCATGCTATCCATTAGCTCCTGCCTGTCTCCCAGCTACCATCTTCCTCTCTGTTCTAACGGGAACTACTGGCAGTGCCTTATCTCACTGTGATTTACAGCCTAGTTTTATTAGCTGCCTGCTCCCGCCCCTGCTACCACAACCTATTGTTTCTTTTGAGTCTACATGCCTGCCAGCTCCCGATCCCAGTGATGGGATCTAAGCCCTACTCCTGCACCTGCCATCCCACTCTGAAAACTATGCTACTTAAATCTGCCCTCCTTAGGCATGTCCTCCTTTTGCTGCTCCTCTCAGGAAATGTACACCCCAACCCTGGATCCGTTTCCTCACTCATCCCAACCTGTGGCCGTGTCGGTGGACTATTGATAGCCTCTATCAACATCTGCAGCCTGCTAAAGAAATATGATATCCACCAAGGTTGGATGGTCCTTCATCAGCCTGATATTCTGGCTGTGGTAGAAACCTGGTTATCCCCCTAATACCGCAGGGGCCATCAATGGCTACTGCATATACAGCGTGGATAGGTTTGCAAAGAGAGGAGGCAGCGGCTGCGCCATCTATGTACGGGACACCTTGCAAGGGTATGTAGTCCCTATACCTACCTCCAAAACATGGGGTACAGGCCCAGACCTTTAAATTAGCCATTAGCCCTACAGGGAAATACCTCCATATCATGTCAATTTACATCCCACCCTGGAATCAGAAGATGGCTTTCCATTCAATTGCCAATAGCATTTCCCAGCTGCGTAACTCATCAGAAGTCATAGCATTAGGTGATTTTAACATAAACTGGTTGTTCCCTAAGGCTACACCCTTCAAGGACACCATCGCAGCCATGAAACTCACCCAAGCAGTCTCTTCCCTCACTCATCTAAACCCGAAATCTGGATCATCCACTTTCCTGGATCCAATCCTTACTACCCATCAGACAGACTCTCGAGGGCTGCTGTCCTCCCAGATGCTCTAAGTGAACATTCCCCCATAATCTGCAGTTGGTCCAACAAGGTCATCAAGCATCCCCAAACTCATTTATCAGCATCATCTAAAGAAGGGATCCCTAGATCACTTCAAGGACTTCCTCTTACACTATGATTGGTCACCTATCGATACCGCTAGGTCAGTTGACAGTGCCCTCTCCCACTGCATCACCTGCTTCAATGCGCCTGTCACCACTTCGCCCCTTTTACTAAACTGGCAGTCAAAGGCCCCAATACCCCCTGGATAACACCGTCCCTTCTTGACTTCATGCACCTCCGTGATAACTTATGGCATAAGGCCCTCAAATCTGGCCATCCCACTGACAGGCAATGGTACAGAACTGCCAGGAATAAATGTATCTGGGAGAGTCGTAAAGTGAAGGCAACTCATTTTCAGGAAGCCGTCTCTTCCTCCTGGGGTTCTGGGCATAAGTTTTGGGAAAACATTAAAGTACTTAATGGAAAAAATGGCATCCTCTACACCATCGCAACTTTACATTAATGGTACCACCTCACAGGACCCTATGGCCATAGCTAACATCTTAAACTCCTCCTTCTCAGACCACAGTAGTGTCCTTCTGTCTAATTTCTTTGACCACAACCAAGTCGCCTCCCCTCCCCAACCCCTACTGATACTCCGCTTTTCTGATTCAGGACTATCCCAGAGGCCAGATTCTACTTATCTAGAGTCCTGGTAAGTCCTGCATAGTGGGGACACTTTAGACCTAAAACTCCTTCACCTGGCTCTGGATATAGTCCTTGTCCCTCTTACAACAATTCTTAACCTCTCTCTCTCTCTGTCTTGGCCAGTTTCCCTCCCAATGTAAAGTGGGTGTCATCATGCCTATCCTTAAAGGAGGGAACCACACCTCTCCAAATAACTAAAATCTCATCTCTATTCCCACCCCCCTCAAAGACCCTGGAGAAAATTGTCTCAGACCAGCTCACTGACTACCTGACTAAATATAACCTCCTTTGCAAAGAACAGCATGGATTCAGGAAGGGGCACAGCACCTCAACTGCACTGCTGGAATTCACCACTTTCCTACATAAAGCCCTAGACCGCAGACACCTAGTGTACATAGACCTATGGCGTTCAACACGGTCAATCACCCTCTTCTACTAGAGTCTCTCCTCGCTCTAGGTCTTGCTTTCAAACCCATCTCCTTGTTCGAGAGCTACTGAAGTGGTAGATCACACATCAAAATAGACTCCACTCTAGCAGCCTGCCGGTTCATTCTGGCATCCCTCAGGGATCCATACTAGGGCCACTTCTCTTTGGCCTTTTTCTAAATTCTCTCCCAAAAGCATATTCTGGCCAAATGCTTCTATATGCAGATGACGCAGTTATCTTCTGCAGTCACAGTGACCCTCCCCCCCCCAGCTTGCCCTCCAGAGTCTTTTCTCTGAAACTGAAATATGGTTCTCCACCAATAAACTGGTGTTAAATTACAAAAAAAAAAAAAAAGTTTGTCATCTTCACTCATCGTCAAAACAAATACAGAGGCACCCCACTGTGCATACTTAACTGTCAAAACTCACAGCTAGAACAACTGACTTCCTTTAAATATCTGGATGTTACCCTTGACTCCTCACTAAACTATCATGAACATATCCATCGTCTTAGCTCTGCCACAAATGCCAGCGTTGGTCTCCTTTACAGGAACAAATGGTGTATGCCTCCTGCAGCCCTCTGTCTAGTGGTTACCTCCTCTGTCCATTCCCTATTGGATTACGGGATCATCTTCTATGGCACGGCTGACAATACTGCACTTTGCAGAATTATGGTCACCCTGAATAGGGCCTGTTGTCTTGTCACAGGGTGTGACAGGATGCCTCATACCTGTAACTTTTATTGGCTCTCCAACTGGCTCAACTTTGAGGGCTGGCTGAAATACCACAACTGTCTCCTTGCCAGGAAGATTGTCAATCCCCCACCCGGCTCCTTAACCTCATTCAACATGCACCATCCACAAGGAATACTAGCCACTTTGCTTATGCTGTTCTGCAGAACATCCTTGGGGCAATGTGCCTTCCACTATAGGGCTCCACTCTCGCTAAATGATCTGCCCAAATACCTCTTCTCCCCTTCCTGCAGCTGTGTTTAATCTCCATCCCCACCCTAATTTGCCCTCTTTCTGTTACAGATGATAGCACTTATTTAATTTTTTTTTAATTTAGT
Source organism: Neoceratodus forsteri (assembly GCA_016271365.2). Lineage (NCBI taxonomy): Eukaryota > Metazoa > Chordata > Ceratodontiformes > Ceratodontidae > Neoceratodus > Neoceratodus forsteri. Next base: position 766,793,397 of record CM057450.1, on the reverse strand, counting down.
TGTTTAACCAGGTATAGCACACTAAGCTGAAAGCTTTTTTTACAGGAGCGACCTGGGAGCACAAGGAGGTTAAGTGACTTGCTCAGGGTCACACAGTATGCAAGTGGAAGCTGTGGGATTCAAACCCAGGTCTGGTCTGCTGGATGTCACCAGATGTGCAGCTCAGAGCCTTAGACCACTGCGCTATACTGCCACCCAATCTCTCCTTATCTATGTTAGTCGTGCAATTGACAGTTTAGTATAACTTCCTGGCATTTTTTCTTGATTGCGTTATGACCGCTATTAATTGTGATCCTGTATTTTTGGCTGGTCATACTGTATTTTTCCTTTTCTTCTGCTTGCATCCTTACTGATTCCCCATTCTCCAGGACACATCTGGAAATGAGCATTCACTGCTCAGTATGCCTTTCCTGGTGAAACTTTTAAATAAATCTATTACGGTAAGCTCTTACGTAATGGTGCTATCTTACTTCGAGGAAGGCTCTTGCAGCAGGCCACACTGATAGTACTGCTTGGAACTCAGTCCTAAGTATCACCAGGGTGACACCACCAGGAGGAGGAGGACAAGTCACCAGTCAAGAGCTCGTGACAAAAGGCCCTGAAGATCTGCTAGACCAAAACTGGCCCTGGGCCTAGAGAGGATGTCCAGACTGTAATGCTTGGTGAAGGTGTGGACTGAACTCCAGGTGGTAGCTGCACAGATGTTCACATCAGACATATTTCTGAAGCAAGCCAAGGAGCCAGCCATACCCCTGGTGGAATGGCCCTTGACCACCCCCAGAAGGGTTTTGTTGCATTTGCAGTAGCAATAAACAATGCAATTTGCTAACCACTTAGACAAACACTGTTTGGAAACAGTAGCTCTCTCTTGGGAGCAAATTAAACAAATTGGTGCTGGCTCGGTGACACTGGACGCCTTACCTCACGCTATGCCAGCGACTCATGTTCGGGAACGAGCACGGACCACTTGGGGTTGGCAGGGTTAGAGAGGGATTGAGCATCCGAGGGACTGCTCTCCCTCTCCGGGGGGGGGACATCAGTGGTCGTGCTCGACTGGCCCCTAGTGGTGGCTAGGGGGTCAGTGAGTCAATACTGCACAAAGGGGGCAGAGCTGGGGCAGACATCTGGAGGATCGTGTGTGGACGCATGCGTGCTCCCTCTGCTGATGTCCTTGCACGCCCTTCTCTCTGCAGGGGAGAAAAGTAAGAAAAATATGGAGACCTCGCCTGGATGATGATGGTCCTCCCTTAAGGCACTGCCGGGAAGGCACCTCTCCCGAACTGGATCCAGACTGGTGGGTGAGGGACTCCCCACTCCCCACCATGAGGGTCAAGTCGTGGGGGCTGAAGGTGAAGGGGTCTCATACCTGTCTGGCGTGGAGGGGGGACATCAGATGGACAGGCGAAGCTCCACTGGAAATAACACCAACAAAAAAAAAAAAAGAAACAACTGGTCAATTTTCCTCAACGACTTGGTGCAGGTTGTGTAATACCACAACATTCTGTGAACATCTAAAGTATGGAGCAATGCCTTCCCCTGATTAGAATACTCAGGAAAAATAAACTGGGAGGTGGATGGATTGATTTAAACTCCGACACCACCTTAGGTAAAAATTTAGGATTAGTACACAAAGACACCCTGTCAAACAAGGCTCCTTGCACATAACAACCTGCAGCTTAGAAACCCTTCAAGCAATAACAGCAACTAAAAAGAGCACTTTCCATGACAGAAAGAACAGCTCACAACTCACGGATAGTTCAAAGGGAGGTAAAGTGAGTTTCTCCAACACAAAGTTGAGGTCTCCTGGAAGGACCGAGTCCCGAACAGGGGGTTTTAGATGCAAAATTCCCTGCAGGAATGTGTGGGACACTTTAAGCTGAGTTACAGTTTTGCCCTCGATGGGTGCATGGTACGCAGAGATGGTAGAAAGGTGCACCTTAAAGGAGGAGTACCCCAGGCCAGAATCCGAAAGGGAAAGGAAGTACTTCAACACCTGATTCACAGGGCAGGTGAATGGATCCAAATGGCATGCAGAGGCCCATAAGGAGAAGTGCTTCCATTTCATAGCATACGTGATCTTGGTGGAGGGTTTCCTGGCTGCTACCAGGACTTCAGCAACCCTGGAGGATGCCCAAAAGCAGGCAATAGCTAAGTCTGCAGGAGCCATGCATGGAGATGCAGGGACTTGAGGTCCGGATGGACAGGGATTCCCTGATTCTGGGAGAACAAGTCCATGTACAGGGGCAAGGACACCGGAGGTTCCACTGCTAGCTGTTGTAGCAGGGGAAACCAAATCTGGCATGGCCAGAAGGGAGCTATGAGAATCATCTCCACTTCTTCCAACTGGAGCTTGAACAGAACCCTCTACAGGAGCGGGAAGGGAGGGAGGAAAGGTATACAGAAACCTCCCCTTCCAAGAGAGGGGCAATGTGTCTCACCAGAAAACTCCAGGCCTGGGATCGAGCGAGCAAAAAAGCAGCAGTTTTGCACTGAGTGGGGATGCAGAGGTCAAACTCTGGATGCCCCTACCTGTCGAAGAGATCTTTGACCACTGAAGTTATTCCCACTCATGAGCCCGAGACCTGAAGCACCTAAGACTGTTGGCCAAGATATTTTGCATGCTTGGAATGTACACGCCTGAGAGCTCCAGACTGTGCTCGATGGCCCAGAACCAGACTCTCATCACCTCCCGACACGGGGTAAGAATGGGTCCCCTCCTGCTCGTTGATGTAATACACCACACACATGCTGTTCCCACTGCACTAGCAGTGGACTGGGGAGGAGAGGAGCCTGAAAGGCCTGCAGGGCATAAAGAACCACCTGCATCTTCAGGACATTGATGTGAAGACCCTGCTCCACTTCCATCCAGGTACCCTGGGTCTGATGATTGGCTAGACGGGCACCCCAGCCCAGGCTGGATGTGTCTGTCATGAGAACCTGTCGGGGGGAGTCAGGAGCTGAAAGGAGACTCCCTGCAGGAGGTTGGCCAGGTCCAGCCACCACAACAGAGTCCTCTGGACTGGCTCAGAGACCAGGAACAACTGGTCCAGGTCATCAGGATGCTGGTCCCACTGGATCCTCAAGGTCTACCAAGGAAACTGCATATGCAAATGAGCCAAGGGAACCATGGCAACTGTTGCTGCCATGTGGCCCAGAAGGCATAGGAAGACCCTTACTGGGACCTGCTGACTGGAGGAAACCAGACGGAAATGTACCATCAGTTGCTTCACCATGTCCTCTGGCAAAAAGGCCTTGTGCTGACTGGTGCCCAGGACCATCCCTATGTACTAGAGGCACTGGAAAGGAGAGAGGCAGGACTTCAACAGATTTATGGTGATTCCCCAAGGCCTGGAAAAGACTGAAGGTTGATTCCAGGGTTTGAACTAAGTGTTCCCTGGAGGGGGCTGCAAGAGTCAGTCGTCCAGGTAGGGAAATACATAGAAGCCCTGCCTCCTCAATGCAGCAGCCACCACTGCCAGGTATTTGGTAAATACCACAAGGGCCAAGGAAAGGCCAAAAGGGAGGGCCCGAAACTGATAATGGTCTCTCTGAAAGTGGAAGCGACAATGGGCAAGAAAGACTCTGATGTGCAAATAGGCATCCTGCATGTCCAGTGAATACAGCCAGTCCCCCAGTGCAAAAGAGGTAACAGTCCCTAAAGGGTGACCATCCTGAAGCGCTTGTACTCTATGTACAGATTCAAATGACTCAGGTTCCAGGATGGGCTGAAGATTCTTGTCTTTTTTGGGGATGAGGAGAAAGTGGGAGTAAAATCCCCTTCCCAATGAACCTGAGGGATGGTATCTATGGCTCTTTTGAAAAACAGCCTGAATTTCCTCACAAACCAAAGACAGGTGTGTGTGTGTGTGGGGGGTGATATGGAGGAACTGGGAGGTTTTCTGGTGGCCACTCCAGGAACTCCAGAATGTGACAGTATTCTATCATCTGGAGCACCCAGTTGTCTGTGGTGACTCCCTGCCACCCTTTCAGGCGGAGGAAGAACCAACCCCCGACCACCTCCTTCAGATTCTTGGCTGGAGGGGAGGGGTCAGGAGGTGGGGGCAGGTGTGAGCAGGGGAGCCATGGGGCCCTGGCAATGGCATCAACAGGGGTTGCTGGGATCTTACGCTTGTGCTTACCCTTGGCATGCTGGGTCCGAGATTGCTTGTGGGAGGACCTGCGAAAAGGCTGATATTGGTTCGCTCTAGGTTGGGTGTGATAGAGCAGGTGGACTCACTTGAGGGCCCACCCAGACTCCTGCAGAGTAGAGATGATGTCCAGGACATCTCCCCCAAAAAGGACCAACCCCCAGAAGGGGGCATCCAAGATGCTGGCTTGCATGTCCGAGAAAAAGGCAGAAACCAGGAGCCAAGAATGGTGCCAGAGACAAACCCCAGCAGCTGCCCTATACCCTGTGGCATTCATCACATCATAAGCAGCTCGAAGGATGTGTCTACCAAAGTCTGATCCCGACTTCATGAGCTGGGCAAGCTGCATCTTGGTGGGGTCCTCGGGTAGGGTTTGTACCAGATCTCTGCCTTGGTCCCAATGAACATTTTGATATTGGACCATGTGGGCCAGATAATTTATGGCCCGAATAGCCAGGGTGGTAGAGGCAAAGACCAGTTTGCCAAGGTGGTCCAATTGCTCAGACTCACAGCCTGGGGGGAAGAGTGCTAAGATCTTTAGGCTTCTTAGTACGGTTGTGCGCTGCATGAATTGTAACGGGAACAGGCGTCTGCCAGTTATGTGTATATGTTTGTTATAAATCTATGTTTTGTATGGCAGTCCTGCTTAGGAAACAGGGCAAGCAGCACAGCCTCATGGGACACTGGATTTTAAAAGAGAAGAAAAAAAATGGTCTGATCTAGAGGATAAGCTGGCTAGAGCTTCCTTTCCTGTTTTAACACCTACCCACCAAAACCAGTGTAGCTATTATACAACCAGGTTATAAAAAAACAACTGCTTTGAACTTAGGAAGACTGCCATAAAAGGTTAAATTTTATAGGATAACAGGTGGAAGATTGTTTTTGGAAAGCATATGTGAATTAACCTTACCGGATATTTCTGCAGCAAAGGGTGTCATAAACCATACTCTGAGGAAGACAGACTGTCTTGTTATAATTAACAATATTGCTGTATTTGCAGATTCCAATCAAGTGGCAATCTGCCCTGTTTGCCTATGCAGCTGTATGTTACAAATGAAGTATGCAGGAGTGAGTGTGACCTCACACTAGCATCTCAGAGCTGTGACATTACAAGGAGGGAGGGAGGGGCATTCCAGCCTCTCTGAAGTTGGTGAAGCTTGGCTGAAAAAACTGACACTCTTTTCTGGACTTCTAAGTAAATAATACCTGACAGGTGCTGGCTGGGAAATACTGACCCGCCCAGGCTTAATGAGGCCCGATGTCGCAGGCGGAGGGCCTTATAGCCCTGAAAGGTCTGATATTTCTCAATACCACCCACCCTGAAGGGTATTATTGTGCTTAGAAAATGGATCACAGATAAAGTTTTGAAAAAATATATATAGAAATAATGAATCATATACAACATTTACAAAAAAAATTTAAATTAAGGTCTTTGGTAAAGTAGTCCCTGTACTGGCAGACTCACCAGTGGGAGGGCGCTGGTGTTCTTTTATTAATAGTTTCTTTGTGATAAGGATTTCCTCCATGATGTGGTTGCTTGCTGCTTTTTCTCCCCCCCTCCACACACACACACCAGTGGAGAACCGCTTCCTTTGTCGGTTTTATCAGCGCCGAGTCAGAACAGGGGACTGTAGTGCTAAAGACCATAACTGAACTGAAGTGTATTTCTTTTTTTTAATATAGCAGCAGCTTTCAAATGTGCTCCGTGATGCTGTTGGTGCCCAGCAAATTCAGTACCCTCAGTCCAGCTCCACACTGTATGTGGCTGGGTCTAACTGTAGCCATATTGAGAGCGCGGTCTGAACAACGACCAGAGCGAGTGCAGTGCTACCATAGAGGGCGGGGGATAGTAGACACGGTGGCAATCAGCTGGCAAGGTTCAGGGTCGCGCTTGGTTTTAAAAAGAAAAAGCCTATTTCTGTGGAGCATGGTGGCCTTGAGTCAAGTGAAGAAAAATAAAGTATAACGCGAGGTATGTTTTGGGAGGGGGGCTCATGATGGTCCAAGTTTAATTGTGATTATGAGCAGCTGAACAGCTGTTATTTGGTGACTCGCTGTCTCAATTGAGTCAAGGGTGACTCTTGCGCTTGGAAACTTTTTTTTCTTGAGGCGGTTACTGAATCAAATTTGCATTCAGACTGCATGACACAGGCAGGAGAATGGGGTAGTGAGCGGCTGAGTGAAAATAACAAAAAGGCGAATTTTGGTTTTGAAAATGCCAACCCTTACTTGATTTTATTAGGTAAACTGCAGGTGGGTGAAGGCTTGCAGCTGGTACTGGCAAAACAGATTGCCACACAGACGGAGCATCAGCAGCTGGGCGATCGCAGACATGAATGGACGCTTTGAGGTGTACTTTAGTTTTATATTTAGTTGGCAGCTTGGTACAAATTAAGACTGTTTCATTTATTTTATTTTAGTTTTTGTTGACCGGGTAAATGCACTAGACAAGTCCTGCCTATTTTCAGGCACGACCTGGGGGAGGGGGCTACAGATGAATTCCAACTGACCTTGAACCAGATCAAGTTGTTGGTGGTATTTTTAGTGAATGAGAGAAATTTGGCCAGGACACTGGGGCAATTCCCCTACTCTTTTCAATAAGTGCCATGGGATCTTTAACATCCACCTGAACTACCACCAATCCAGGCAGATGGGACCTCGGTTTAATGTCTCATCTGAAAGATAGCACCTCAGAAGTGCAGCACCCCTCTCATGCTGCACTACAGTGTCAGTACTGGGATATTAACTCAAGTGCCAGATGTGGGAACTAAACCCACAGCCCTCTGATCTCCCGGCCTCAGAGGCGAGAGTGCTACCCACTGACACTGATATTGTGGATCTTGATGTGGTATTATTGCTTACTTGGAGGGGGGGAAGAGTCGCTCGCTAAGGGAGATAAATCATGATGGCGTTGCTAGCCAGATCAAGGTTCTAGTGGCCCCCTAATTCTTAGAATGGAATAAGGCAACCGAGACTGAACTAGTTATTTGCCGGTCTCTGTTGTCTAATACCGGACCAGGTAATTGGAGAGTTCAGCCAATCAGCAGCAAGGATTTGTGTTGCTCATTTTCTAAGAGTCATCTTTGTTTCTGGACTTCTAAGGGACACTTTGCCAAGATAGGTAACAGCCCAAATCATTTGCCAACTGAAAACCTGAGGTAGAATTAGCAAAATCAGTTACAAGGTGCTTTGTTTTTTGTGTGTCCATTTCTTTTCTGACTGTAACCTTAATATATATATCTTCTGTATTTATTTACTATTTTTAATTTTAGCAAACCTTGTTTTTCCTTAAATCTGCCTGGTGGGACAGTATTGATAATTCTGACATACATGTTAAATTGCTTAGAGTGTCACCATATGCAACCACACTAACAAGGATCTGTGTAAAGATTCAGCAAGATAAGAAAATACCTGCGTCTCAGCTGAGTTGGCAGGGGGTTGTGAACCAGGTTGGTTGTATGCCCACTGGGTCACGTATTGCACTTCTTTCCCCGAAGACAGTGTGATAGTTGGACCTGTTACCTGGGTGTGATAGCTAAAAAGGGTTCATAATTGACCCCAGGACTTGAGACTGGTAGTTTGCTTGGACCCACAACAAACAGGAGGGTGTCCCCGTTTATCCCCTGTTCATGAATCGCACTTCAAGGTTGGGCACAGTGACAGCATATGGCCTGAACCCTGAAGTAGATTTGTGACAGATCGACCACAGAATCCACCTTAAGGTAAGTCCCCAGAAAGGGCCTGTCCACCGGGGCATGGTAAATGCAGTGTGCCTTTCTGGGCAGAGAAGGAGTGTTGGAAGGGTGGTTCTAGGCCACCCTGGTGACATGCTTGTAGGATTCAATCAAAGGGGGTACCACTACAGGAAGGGCATCACGCTGCTGGAGGTACTGTGCCAAACAGCATCTCTCCGGGTCCTGCTCCTCTGTCTCCCAGCCCATAACAGACTGGGTGTGGTGTATAACACCCATAAAGGATGGATCATCTGGGGGGAAGGGAAGGACTCAGGCACTTCTTTAGGCTAGTTCTCCCCTTCAGTAGAGTCAACAGGAGAGGAGGAAGACCCTGACAAATCAGAGTCATCCTCTGTAGTATCAGAGTCTGGGACTGATGCAGGCTGCCGTTTGTCCTGCCTTGAACCTGAACCAATGTCAACTGAGCCTCTGAAGACCCCAACATACAGGGATTACTAGGACCAGCCATGTCTAGATCCTGGGGCTGAGGGTTCCAGGGAGAGCGGTGGGTGCTCTTGAGGGGTGAGGGTCTGGCACTGCATAAAGGACCACCACACTGAAAAAAGGGCATTGTTATCCACCTGGGATACAATATTATACACCAGCAAAAAAGGCAAAGAGGGTAATGACAGTTGAGGAGATGGCGAAGGGCTGCCCAGCACTGGTTGAGGATCCGGTGTTGGCTTGACAGATGTTGGCTGTGGTGGAGGTGGCAGCATGGGTGACAACAGAGTAGGGTCCATTGGCTGCAGCTACAACAGCACCAGCAGCAGCCTCACAGGTGATGGCCTGGAGCATTCAGGAGACTGAGCCCCCGATGCTCGTCCAGCTGGAGAAGCTGGCGCCTAAGGGGACTGAGACCTTCGAGTCAGAGGCGACACTAGTGTGGAGGAGACAGCAAACACCTGCTAACCATTGCCTATTGGGGCTAATGTCACTCCCAGTATCGGGAGCCGATGAAGGCAGTGCTGTGGCTGGGGGGTGACAGTGGTTGAACTGACACCCAAGGTACCAACATTGGCCAAGCCACCTGCTGACAGCCCACTGAATATATGGGCCTGAGCTTCAGGGGATGGGGGGCAGGTGCCCCAAAGAGCCACTGCCTGATATGGAACCAAGGGTGGGTGGCAGAGTCACCGGGAGCCCGTAGGAAGAGAGGGCTTGCGGGGTTAAAGAGGTCAACTCCCCCAAGTGAGGATGACCAGACACAGCTGAAGGCCTAAGAGGTGACCATGAATGGGAAGCTGACCAGTCCTGGAGCTTGTGCTTCCCTGATTTCTCCTTGTGGGAAGAGCAGGCTCTGGAGGACTGTGCAGGTGAGGCTGAGGAGCTACTGGTCTGCAGCTCCTTCATCGCGACCAACTTCTGCTGTAAAAGATGGCTCTCCAGTGCTTTTAAATGATGTCTTGTGGTGGCCTGGTTTAATTTCTGGCAATGCTGGCAGGCTTCAGTGTCATTGCTGGGGTCTAGACAGAAGAGACCCACAGAGTGGACATCCTTTCCAGTGATTGTTTACCACAGGCACACTTTGTGGAGTGGTCGGAAAATGAGGCTGGTGGAGAAGACATAAACCTTGCTGAAGAAAACACTGAAATTTCAATGTTTAAGTGAAATAGAACTGAAAGAAATAAAAAAGTGCGGGTAATGGTGGTCAACTGTAGCTGCAGTGTCCGCTAAGGTCCGACGTGTGTGGATCAATGGTGTGAAAAGAACTGAGGTAGGTGTGAGGCACCACCCACCTATATGCTTAGGCTGACATAAGCGGACAGCGGTGGGTGGTCCCACATGGTAGACTGTTAGCTTGAAGTCTTCTGTGTGGTTCTGGTGACTTAATCCTATTGGTGTGGCCTGCTGCAAGAGCCTACCACAAAGTAAGACCTAGGATTCTGATTGTCTCCTGGCCTCATCAGACTTGGTTCTGATTGCTATAGCAGCTGGCAGTGGAACCTTCGGTGCCCCTTCCCCTGTGCACATGCTTGCTCTCCCAGGGGCAGAGCACCCTAGTCCATCCAGACCTCAAATCTCTCCATCTTCCTATTGGGTCAGGAGGATGGAGCCATCACCAGCTTTGGAGTGTCCCCTAAAAGTGGGGCACTTTGTGGCCACTAGGAAACCCTTCACCAGAGCCACTTATTCCATGATACAGAATGCTTTGCCCTTTGGGCTGCTTCATGCCACTTGGCTCGCTTCACCTATCTAGTGATCTCAGATCTTGGGAGTGCTTACTGTCTCTCAGACTCAGGTTTGGAGTACTCATCTGTTATAGTTTACTTACTGGCCATTTCTGCCTATCACGAGCCTGAAGATGGCTGATGGTGCAGCTGAAATGTAGTTCACAAGTTTCCGTGAGGCATTCATTTGAAGTCTCTCATCCCCATTCCGGTCCTGCCCTGGGACTTAAATTTAGGGCATTCCAGGAGTTCTAGCTTGTCCTCTCTCTATAAGCTGCAGGGCTCAAACATCTGTTGTGATCTCCTTCCACCTGTCTAGGTGGAGGGAGAAATGATCCCTTACCACCACCTCCTGCAGTGCTGGAGGGTGGTGGTCTGACCAGGAGTATTGCTGAGGTAGGGCCAGGGCCACACCTCCACCTTTAGAAGCCCTCCTGGTGGTGGAGATAGGGGTGGGCAGGGCTGTGGTTGCTCATCACTTGGCTGGCTGTTGGGCACCAGGCTTGGGTCTGTGGGAGGCCCGACAAAAATACACCTTCTGGCCACCTTTTGGCTGTGTATGGTAAAGGGAATGAATCAAATGCAAGGTTCTCCCCCAGGCCTGTAGGTCAGAAAGGATGTCCTGTACATCCTCCCTGAAGAGCTTGCAGCCCCTGAAGGGGGCATTCAAGATGCACTTTTGTACGTTGTCAAAGACAGACACCACCTGCAGCTGCTCTAGCAGAGGCATTCACAACATGTTAACTAAGTTAATGTTGTTCGCAAATCTCCAGAACAGGTTTCGTACCCATCCGCTATTACAAATGATGCTGGTACATCTCTGGAACCTGTTCACCAATTTAAATACCTGGGAATCATAGTTAATAGCTCCTTGTCCTAAACCCACCGTATTGACAACATTGCTAAGACTGTCAATGTCTGCTTTGGTCTACTTCATAGGCATAAGTGCAGTCTTACCCCTAGGGCTCTCAATCTTGCCAGCCGAAGCTCAGTGGTCTCTCTTATTGATTACAGCATTGTCATCTATGGGTCGATGACTGATACAGCCCTGAAACATATCATAATCACTTTAAACAAGGCGTGTTGTCTATCTACCAGTTCTGAGTGCCAGGACTCACACGTGACCTATATGCTCAGGCTAAATGGCTACAGTTCACTAGCAGGCTCATGTTCCAGACCTGTCTTTTGGCAAAAAAAAGTAAGCCATGGCCTTCTGCCCACAGGTGTCTAAAATCTCCTCACCCCTATAGCATCGACCGCCTCACCAGAAGCACAGAGAACTCTGTCTTCAAGATTCCTTGCTGTCACACCTCTCAGAGTCAAAGAGCTTTTGCCTACCGTGCACATAAATGGTTTAACAGCCTACCTCCTAGCATCTCCTCCCTTAATATGCCTGGCAAATTCAAATGAGAACTCCAGGATAATCTATTATAAAAAGCCAGTTGTGATTGCTTCCAATAGTTCCTCCCTGCTAATTTCCTCTGTGCTCCCAGCATTTGCTTCCCCCTGGCCTGCTCGCAGATCTTTTCTTCTTACTCTCGCCTGTCCTTTACCTAACACTTGTCTCCTTACTGTCTTGTCTCCATTTTGCCCCCCCCTTTGAGACATCCCAAGTTCATTCCTGCCTTTTATTCCCCCGTCCATTTCTTCTTCTTCTCTGTATTGTCTCCACTTCCCTTGACAAGGCCCCTGGACTGCTCCCTCATCTACTTTCCCTTACTTTCCTCATACTTGAGCCGCTACCTGTCTTATCTGCCCTGTCTCTGTGACTGACGTGTCCTTAATTCCCATCTGAGGTATACCTTGCCCTTGTGATTACTCTCTCCTTTGATGTCCGCTCCCCATTGTGCAACCCTCCCGCAATCTTCTTCACTTTACAGTGCATTATTTATATATATTGTTTATTACCTTGTGGCTAGCCCAGTGTTTAGTTATACCCTATTGTCTAGTGGCCAGCCTAGTGTTTTGTTATATCTTATTGTTACTGTTTATGGTTTCTGTGCCTTATTCTCCTGTTTTAACTTTGACATGGAACCTGTAAATGAGCCTGTCCTCAAAGGTGTTAATCCGAGACCATTAATAATTATAAAAAATCATAGGCTGCCCTCAAGAGGTGCTTGCCCACATCAATCCTGGACTGAAGAGCTTTAAGCAGTTCCTGTCTCTGGAGACCCTCAGGAAGGGCCTGAGCTGCAGCCTTGCCCTTCCTTCCAGAGGGTTTTTGAAACTTGACCATATAGGTGTCATTGAGGCACAGGTCAGGAAGCATAGGAAGACCAGGAGCAGGTATAACATTCATAAGTAGCGATTATTTTTTCCCATAACAGTAAAAAATAAAATTTTTCAGTATAACTATTTACGAAGGCAGTAAAAACACAGAAAACAAAGTCCTACATCTGAAGATATCTCTAATTCCAAGTTTCAGTCTTGCTCTCTCTCTAGCAGAAGTATTGCTGCTCTTTTTAAAAGTCTTTTTCTGGGAACTCATTAAGACAACACACTTTTTTCAGAAAATGTTCTTGTCAGTTTCCTTCCTTGCAGGTGCAACAAAACAGTACATGGTATACCAGAAGAGAACTCTTGTTTACAGCTCTGCAAAGAATTTGCAAACCAGCATCCTGAGTTAACCCACTGAGTTCAAAACACTGTTTTGCAATCATTTCAAAAACACACATTTTCAAACCAAGGGATCCCAGTTTCACATAAAGATTCATTCATATTTTACAACTTCAGATACACAAGGGGTAAGAAAAGATAGAAACGGCAAGTGAAGGCAGAGGATAGCTGGGGAGGGAGAACAGTGAGACTGTCGGAGTGGCCAGTTCCTAGGTCTCAAGATAATATGTTTGCACAAAGAGACAGAACAGAAGAGGATAAAACAGATCCTTGCATTTAACTCTTTCTACATAATAAATAGGAAAAGGTCTTATTCAACCCTGTCACAATGGGCAATGTAAGTTAATTACCAATGCAGAACAGGCACAGGTCTTCTTGCCCATAAGGTCCAGCTTTCTGGACTCCTTATCCGGGGGAAGGAGCTGAGGTCTCTTGGACCTGTCATGCATAGTGTTTATTACTACTGAATCTACCCTTGGTTGCTCCACAAAGAAAGGCTTCCCTGACAGCACCTGGAACAATCTGTCTGCCTTTTTGAGCATTGTGGTAATCATATCTGGTCTGCACCAAGCAGCCATGATGGCATCCTCAAATGCAACCAGAAGAGGAGGAACTATCAGAGGGGAAAAATCTGGCAATTCCAGGTATTTTGTCAGATTTCTCCTGGTAACATCTTGCTCTTCAGCTTCAAACCCCATAGCTTGAAGCTGCCTCATCACTGAGATAAAGGAGGGGCCATGGGGGGGGACCTCGGGGTATATTTAATGAAGTTCTCACCCCATGAAGAAACAGTGGAGATAGACGAAGGGCTCCTAGGACCTTGTCCTCATCCTCCTCATCAGAGGGAAGGAGATCAAGATTGTACTCATAATCTGGCTCTGAATAGGGCACAGAGTATGGAGACAACTGATTGCATGAAGGGCCCCATCACCAAAGAAGACAGCATGAGAACTGGCCTGGTGGGCCCTTGCATCAACAGGCCCAGAAGAAGAGCAATGCAGTCCATGAACTCCTAGAAAGAGGACAGTGTGGTCTGGACATTGATGGCAATCTGCATCTTTGGAGCACCTAGCGGCATTGGGGGGGGGCTGGGTCCCCAGCATTGGCAGGGTGGCCTGCAGTGCCGAGAGAGGCTGAGGCCCTGACATCAGCAGTATGGCCTACAGCATCAATGAAAGACGCTGCAGCCCCAGCACCAAGGTAGTCTGGGGTGTTGATGGAGGAGACTGGAGTCCCAGCATCAACAAGACGGCCAGAGGCATAGATGGGGGAGGCTGAATCCCTGACGTTGACAAAATAGTTAAGAGCGTCAATGGGGGATGTGAAAATTCCAGCGTCGAGACACCATAGCCAGCTAAGAGAGGTCTGGTAGAACACCCTAACTGCCCCTGAATCCGAAAGGGCCCAACAACAGGAGTTAAAGCATTGAAGGAGGTGTCAGGAGGCCTGATTAGCTGGTGCCAGCTAAGGAGAGACTGGCAGGTGGCACTGCCAAAGCCGAACCTGTAGAGGAGAGGGTGTGGGCATCAGTGGGGGTTGCTGCCCAAGCGGTTGGTGACCCAGCAATAGATGGTGCTTGAAGCAGCGACTGAGATCGTGACAGGGAGGCCTTGTCCCTAGGCCTGTCTTTATCCCAGTAGTTGTGTTTGCCAGAGGATTTGTCCTGGGCTTTGGAGGAGTGGGAGCCAGTGGACAGAGCTGGCGAGGTGAAGAAGCATTTTCCCTGGAGCTCCTTCTCCATGCAGGTGATCTTCTGTTCTAGGAGGCAGGATTCTAGGGCTTTTTGATGGCGTTGCTGAGTGGCATGGTTGAAGCTGAGACAGACCTTGCAGGCCTGGACATCATGGTCAGTGCTGGGACAATGGATGCAGGCATCGTGGTCATTCTTGTTGGTGCTCTTCATGCCGCACCTGCAAAGTTTGAAAAGTTTCTTGGAAGTGGGAGACATGATGGGAGAAATCAGTTTAAAAAAATAAAGTGATGACTAACCAGGGTGTGAAAAATAAAAGAAAGGAAAAATTAAAGATTTGGCAGTCACTGAAGCAGCAGTGTTCTCTATGGAGTCGACATGTTATGGTTGATGGTGGGAAAAGAAAGTACAGTTACGTAAGAACTTACCGTAACAGTAGATCTTCGAGAACAGCTCTTGCAGCAGGTAACACCATTAGGACTGAAGCCGGCAGGCGTCAGGACCCCACAGAAATCTTCTAGCTAGCAGTCTTCGGCGGGGACCACCTCCACGCCGGTCCCGCCCCGACGCCGACGAGTATTACAAGGAGGCGGCCCCGCCTAGATTCCTCGCAGTTCTCCGCCGGAGACTCCCGCCGCAGGATAACATCAGAAGGGAGACCGAGGATCCGCCATCAGAAGAAAAGAGCTAAAGCTCCTGCCAAGGCCTGGTAGGCCGTACCTCCTCCAAGGGGGAATGGTGGGCGGGAAGGTACCTGCTGCAAGAGCTGTTCTCGAAGATCTACTGTTACGGTAAGTTCTTACGTAACTGTACTATCTTACTTCGAGAGACAGCTCTTGCAGCAGGTAACACCATTAGGACTGATTCCCAAGCAATAGTGCCTGAAAGCATTCTGGGAGGAGGAAAATAGGAGAGATCTAGAACAAGTCCTGACTCTAGGACAGGAGACCCTGTAGAACAGCCAGGCCAAAACCGGCTCTCCGCCCGTGATGTAATATCCAGGCTATAATGCCTAATGAATGTGTGCACTGAGCTCCAAGTAGCTGCAGCACAAATGGCCTAGGTGGAGACGTTGAGTAGTGCTGCAAAAGAGGTAGCCACCCCCCTTGTCGAATGGCCCCGGACTGTACCCGGGAGGGGCTTATGTTTACTGTTGTAGCAAAATGAAATACACTGGACAAGCCAGCGAGAAAGGGTCTGCTTAGAGACTGGTTGGCCCAGCATCCTCTCAGTGAAGGAAACAAACAGTTGCTCCGACTTGCAAAGCTGTTTAGTTCTATTCAGGTAGAACCTTAAGGAGCAGTGAACATCCAGGGTGTGAAGCAACACCTCTCCTCTATTAGAGTACTTGGGGAAATACACAGACAAATCAATGTCCTGGTTGAGAGTGAGGGCAGAGACCACCTTAGGCAGGAATTTAGGATTCGTCCTCAGAGACACTCTGTCCTGGTGAAAAATTAAATAAGGCTCCTTGCACATGAGAGCGTGAAGCTCGGAAACTCTCCTTGCTGACGTGACAGCAACTAAAAATAACGTTTTCCACGACAGAAAACGCAGCTTGCAATCCACGGCAGGTTCAAAGGGGGAAGCGTGAGTTGTTCCAGGACAAAGAGTAGGTCCCAAGGAGGAAAGGGATCCTTGATGGGTGGCCTAAGGTGTAACACCCCTCTCAGGAAGTCTCGAGAGGCATCAAGCTGTGCCACTGTGCGCTGTCCCACCGGGAAGTGATACACAGAGATCGCGCAGAGGTGCACTTTAATGGAGGAGTAGGCGAGACCCGAATGGAATAGGGAAAGAAGATATTCCAGCACCCCTTTCACCGGGCATTCTAAAGGGGAAAGGCCGCATGTCTGCGACCATAAGCAAAAACGGTGCCACTTCATGGCGTACGTCGATCGTTGTCGGTTCTTGGCCACTGGAAAGGACTTCCGCCACCTCTTGCAAGACCCCGTATCGCATAATGGCTATGTCTCTAGGAGCCATGCATGCAGGTTCAGTGAGCGTAAGTCCAGGTAGACTAGTGAACCCTCCTCCTGAGACAATAGGTGGGAGCTGAAAGGCAATGGAACTGGAGGTTCCTGGGACAATTGCGTCAGCATGGGGAACCAGATCTGTCTGGGCCAGAAAGGCGCTACCAGGATCATTGTTGTGTGCTCCCTGCGCAGTTTGAGAAGAACTCTCTGGATCAACGGGAAGGGAGGGAAAGCGTAGAGAAATCTGTCGACCCAGGAGAGGGACAACGCGTCTCGCCAGGAAACACCAGGCCCTGGATCTAGCGAGAAAAAATTGGGCAGTTTTGCGTTGGATGGGGAAGCGAATAAGTCCAATTCTGGAGTGCCCCATCGAAGGAACAGATATGAAAATTACATACCTACCGTAATTCTTGATCTTCTCTTGTATCTTCACCATTCATTACTTCCTGGGTGTAAGCCAGAGGCGCGCACCCGCCACGGGAGCTTTTTTTTTTTTTAAAAAGCTAGCTCTAATGGCGCCGCCGAGAGACCGACGCCTTGCGCTGCGCGCGAGGGGCGGCCAAGCAGAACATTGACTCCTCCAACTCAGTTCTGTGAGCCGGAGAGGCAAAAAATTATATTGTGGAAAAAAGAGAAAGCGAGGCAAGATAGCCAAGGGATAGCAAAGGAAGGAAAATAAACTGAAAAAGGAATAAGCCGATGGAGAATAGACAGAGGAGAGAGTATTCCTGCCCTAAGGGATCGCAGGGCCTCCTTACCGGGGCGACTCTAGGAGGAACAGATAGAGAGAAAAGGGAAGGAGAAAGAATGAAGTAGAGAGAAGAAGAAGAAAAATGGGATGTTGAGGAGACAATAATGCCCAACGAGCATAGTTAGCTGAGAGGCTTAAGGCTCGACTTAACAAGGGAGCAAGAATCCCCATTGGTAGTGCTGAAGAGAAGGTTCACCGAACCCGCTAGACAGACTAAGGAGGGCATAGTCCTTGACCTCAACATGCCATGGTCCTTAATCCTAGCTGAGGGCCCCTGGCCTGATTGAGCAGGCCTTCGTTCTGGAAGAGCGCCCAGCTAGGAAAAGGTTGATTCCCAGGCAGCATGTAAGAGCTGCTCAAAAGGGTATAGAAAGAAACTTAGCCTTTCAAAGGCGGTTTGTAAGAAATATAATGGAACTCAATCGGACTTGCTATGTCAAGGCAGGTAGAGACTTGAAACTGGCAAGATCCGGCCATGGTTGGCACTGCTTTTCCTGCAGCACTGTTCGCAGAAGGGCCCTTGAAAAAGGGGGTCAGAACAGAGCATGACTCACAGGCTTATGAGGAAAAACATGACCTGAGAAGCAAGGGGATTGCCTTCAAAGCAGTCGGAGAGAGTTCCCTCAGTTTAAGAGAGAGATTGTATAACCGTACCCGTTCCTCTTACTCTGCAAAAAGGGGTTGATTTCTAGGGCTTAGTAATTGATTAGCAGAATATCCCAGGACCAACACTGCACAGACAGAGTCAGGCAAAGTCCCTAGGAGTGCCTCGCCTGAAAACATGGCGGTGAGATAGTCGTGCAGCTTCCTCACGACCCAGCACTCCTGCAACAAAAGCCGATGAATCTTAGAGTAAATAATTTCTTGGAACCTTTAAGGAAAAAGGCAAGGATAGAGAGATGTTTTTTTTTTTTGGCATAAGGGTCAGTAAGAGGGAGGAACAAAACGGGAGGGGGAGACGCCACAGAAGGAGGCCACTGAGGGGAAGGTGGGAGGGATCAATGATGAATGGGAAGTACAGAAGATCAAGAATTACGTAGGTACGTAATTTTCATATCTTCCTTGTCAATCTTCACCATTCATTACTTCCTGGTGAGTACTAAGCCCTCTCCCCAGAAGGGAGAAGGGTAAAGACCCTGAGGAACAAGACCCCAGCCTCCTGTTGGTGAGAAACAGAAGGGAAGACCCTGACTAATTCACAGAAAGCCTAAGTGGGAGAAGAGCTAGGAGGTGCCTCCCGAGGACGTGGAGACGGAGATAGCCCCTGCAAAAGTCTCCTAGCTCTGGAGGAAAAGAGACGGGTCCCCCGGAAGGTGGAGCGCATCACCCTATGCCGGGCCAGGGGTGACAACCTTGAAAGATGAAGCCATGCCGTCTACCTAATGCAGATCGCTGTCCCCGCAAGCCTGGAAGCCACCTCGTTGGCGTCATAAGATGCCCTTGCCTGGTGTCTTGCCAGCTCAAGGCCTATAGCGGAGAGGGCAACAGCTTGTCTGGTTTGCTCCATATCAGGCATCGATGCTAGAAGTTGAGAAAGCATCGACCACAGGTGCCGACTGTAGGCAGCATGGTGAGCCTGATGTGATGCTATACAAGCAGCCGCACGAGAAGAAGAGAACACTCTTCGCCCCCAATGGTCGAACTGAAGAGAGTCCGGGTCCAGTGGGCGGTCGTGCGCCAGGCAGCGGCGCCCAGAGGGAGTGTCAAGGTAGACCAAGCCAGAAGGGGGGTTGGGGAGAGTACCTAGAGACTCTGAGGGGGCACAATACCTACGCTGACAGTCAGCCGGGGCTGGAGAAGAAGCGGCTGGCGACTGCCAGGATCGGATAGACGCCTCCTGGAAGGGGATAGGCCAGGAAGGTACCACCAAGTGTTGGGCACTGAATTCCCCAAGGAATTCACGTGTCTCCCGTTCGGTATTGTCTCTTCGAATGTAGGAGATCCGAGGGTCCCTTACCATCCTCGAAAGGAATCACTGATATTCAGTGAAATCAGCATCGGAGGAGAGATGAGCAGGGGGTTCCTCTCCCTCAGAGGTGGGAGACGAGGATGATGGAGAGCTGGAATGCTCAGAGGACTCCTGCGGCGGTGGGGAGAGTCGAAAGACCTGCTCATACATACATCTAACGTATGAGGGGAAGGCCGCTGCAGAACCTCTGAAGTGCTCCCAGGATAACGGACCCGTAGGACCGACATGGCCCGGGAGCGGGGGTGGTGGAGGCAGAGAGATGGGAGAGGGGCACCTACGAGGAGGCAATTGATCTCTGCCAGGGCTCTGGAATCCGGGGAACGGAGCCCGAGCTGGCGGGGTCCCGGACAACAAACCAGGCCACAAGACATAACCCTGAGGAAGCGGAGCCTGGAAGAGCCCAGGGGGAGAACCTCCCCTGCGACGAAGTCGGGACTGCATGGATCCAGAAGGGCAGCCCACAACAACACCACCGGAGGGCACCCTAGAGCCCCGGAGGGAAGGGTGGGGTTCAGCGCTACAGCTCCTGGCCACCCCCCTGAGGTGGCCAGAGAAGACCGAGGTCCTGTCCCCCTGCCCCTCAACCCCTCAGACTCCGAGAGAGCCCTCCTCCTTGACCGCAGTGTTCCCACCCCCAGAGGGAGCAACAGCACCAGGAGGCTGCTGTCACCGGTTCCCCGGGAGGGGGAGCCTCCCCCTTAGTCACCCCCACGTCTCCCCCCTGGGACTCAAGGCCACCCCCAGCCGGAGAGCCCTCAGGGGAGGACGGAAGGGGGGACAGAGGGAGGGGCCCGCTGCGCCGCCTGGTACCTCGTGCCACGGAGACCCAGACCCCGAAGAGTTGGGGTGCCAGGATGGGTCCACGTCTGAATCGTCGGCCTCCGAGGAGGACAAGACCAGCAGGACCTCAATACTGGCTAACCCGGGGGTCCCCAAGGCAACGGCACCTCGGACGCACCGGTACCAGAGGCGGCGCCGCCTGACCCCCGAACATCAGCAACAGCCAGGCCCGGTCCCAGCTCCCCCGCGGCACCAGCGGGGCCAATGACACCGCTCCCGGCGTCGGAAACTGAGCCGGCACCACGAGGAGAAGAAACCAGGCCCACGGCGCCGCCAACAGTGCCGGAGGCCAAAGCGGCGCCACCAGCGGCGCCGTCCTGATCACCAGTGCTGCGAACGGCACTGGGATCCAAAACAGCACTGCGAACGGCGCCATCTTGATCACAGCACCGCGAACGCACCGGATCCAAACAGCTGCTTCGCGATCACCGCACTTTAACGGGCGCCGATCCGGCGGCACCGAAGGCGGCATCGGGGGTCCACTGCGTCCGCCCAGAAATCATGGGCCTCGACACTGGGAGCCTGCACCTCCGAGGAGGTGACTGCCGAGACGGTAGTCGAGTATCGCTGCCCCAGAGGGGACCGCTATGCTCCCCGACACCGTGGAAGGAGCTCCTCTTCGGCAAGATAAGATGAGGAAGCCCTCCGCAGGACCGTAGAGACCTGGGAGGGGACCCGGGAAGGGCCAGACCTTACCTGGGAGTCCTCGTGAATGACGCCGCCCCTCGAAGTTGGCGGGCCTTGCCGAGCTTGAACGCTGCTGACTCGAGGATGCGACGGTCCATGGAGAAGCAGGCGCCGCACGAATCCATGTCATGGTTGGGTCCCAGGCATCGAAGACACACGTCATGCCGGTCCGAGATGGAGAAATGCCGGCCACAGGAGCACCGACGCATAGGGGCGTGGCCTGTCTTAGAAAAATGCTTCGCTCCAGAACCGGACATAACCCGAAACAATTAAGGTAAAAAACAGTAGGAAAACACCCGATGCCGTACAGATAGAAAAAAGAACAGTCTTACCGTGGTATGGCGTCGAGTGCGAATGAAAGAGGAGTCGGAAGAAACTATTGCGCACTTATAACGAACTTCTCCGCATAGCAGGTGCTGCCTCGACGGCAGGAGAAACAGAACTGAGTTGGAGGAGGAGTCGGTAGCTACTAACCGCCACCCCTCGCGCATGACGCAAGGCGTCGGTCTCGAGGGCGGCACTGCTAGAGCTAGCTTTTTAAAAAAAAAGCCTGTATGGGTGGCCGCGGCTTACACCCAGGAAGTAATGAATGGTGAAGATTGACAAGGAAGATCCTCTGCTACCTCCTGAAGAAGTTCCCACTTGTGGACTCTGGCCTGGGAACGACTCAGGCCATCTGCGATTGTGTTGTCCACTCCGGGAACATGAACTGCAATCAGGCTCGCGCCGTGTCGGATTACCCAATCCCACACCCTCATAGCTTCCCTGCAGAAGGGGTAAGAGTGTGCACCTCCTTGTTTGTTGAGGTAATACATCACCGCCGTGTTGTCTGTCTGAAGCAGAAGGGTACTCAACGGTATTTCTGACTGAAAGGCCTGCAGGGCGTAAAGGACCGCCCTCATCTCCAGTATGTTGATGTGGAGGTGAGCTTCCTGAGGGGTCCATGTTCCCTGGGACCTCACCCCGTTCAGGTGCGCTCCCCATCCCAGCTCTGAGGCATCTGTGGCGAGGATTGCCTTCAGGGACAGCGCGGTAAATGGGACACCCGCAGAAAGTGTCCCTGGGTCTATCCACCACTGCCAGTCTCGAATCACGGCATTCATGATTTTGACCAGATGCTGCATGTGGTCTTGCCTTTGGTCCCACTGCACCTTGAGCATCCACTGAGTTACGCGAATGTGGAGCCCTGCCAAAGGGACAGTTGGAATGGCCGCAGCCATGTGTCTGAGCAAGCGAAGGACCAACCTGGTGGGGACGGTCTTTTCACTGAAAGATCCCTGATGAGGGATCTGATGTGTTCCGCTCTTTCGTCGGGAAGAAAGGCTTTCCCTTGGACGGTGTCCAGAACTGCGCCTATGAACTGCAGCTTCTGGGACGGTACTAGGAGAGACTTCTCATAGTTGATAAGAATCCTCAGAGACTGGAACAGGTCCTGGGTGCTCTGAATAGCCATCAACAGTGCCTCTTTGGAGGCGGCCATGAGAAGCCAGTCCAGGTATGGGAACACGTAGTGGCCCTGTCTCCTTAGAGACGCTGCCACGACTGTCATACACTTGGTAAAGACCCTGGGGGCTGAAGACAGTCTGAACAGAAGGGACCGGAACTGAAAGTGGTGGCTGAGAAATTTGAAACGCAGGAACCTCCTGTGCACTTCAGCTACTGGGATGTGCAGGTAGGCGTCCTGCATGTCCAGGGACGCTAAGAAGGCGTCCTTTTTCAGCATGGGAATGAGTTCTTGGAGGGTCACCATGCGAAAACGTTTGTAGGCAACCGACATGTTGAGGTCGCTGAGGTCCAGGATTGGATGGAGGTCCCCTGTTTTCTTCAGAACCAGAAAGAAGTGGGGATAGTATCTGGATCCTATGTGGCTCTCTGGGACATACTCCACCGCTCCCTTTTGCAGGAGCGCGAGTACCTCTTGCCTGATGAGTGATCTGTGCTGACCTGAGTAACGGGAGAGCAGAGGAGGCCTTGTGGGTAGCTTGTCCACGAATTCTATAAAGTGGCCTCTTTCGACCAACTGAAGGACCCACCTGTCAGTGGTTATGGACTGCCACCCTGGCAGGTGGTTCACAATGTGGCCCCCGACCTTGGTGTCCCATTGATCCTGAGGGGCGGGGTCCAGGAAGGAGTCATGCTGTGGCAGCTGAGGGTCCAGCAGGCTGGGTCGACTTAGCTGGTCATTGACCTCGGCCCGCTGACGACTTCCCCTGGGCTCTGCGGGAGAAGGAGCCCCTCTGTTGAGGACCGGTGCAGGACCGCTGTCTCTGCATCCAGCCTCAAAAACGGCTTTGGTTCCTATGAAAGGAACTAAGCTTGGGTCTGTACATGGCCTGGACAGACCGTACCGCCTTCCCAGCCTCTTGAATTTTGGTGAGGACCTTCTCCGAGGACTCACCAAAAAGAACTTCTCCATGAAATGAGGCGTCCAGGATGTTCTTCTGAACGTCCGGGGTGAATCCGGAAACACGGAGCCATGAGTGTCTCCGGAGGCATACGCCTGAAGCTGCCGATCTGGCCGAGGAGTCCATGGAATGATACGCGGCTCGCAGCTCCTGGGTTCCCACGTCCGAACCCGTACAGAGGAGCTGTAGCAACTCCTCCTTCTGCTCATCTTCTGGCATCTTTTCCGCCAGATCCAGTCCCTGCTCCCACAAGGCATTTTGAAACTGTACCATGTGGGTTAAGTAGTTGAGGGATCTGATGGTGCAGGTAGTGGAGGCATACGTGCGCCTGCCCATAGCGTCCAGCTGTTTGGACTCTGGGTCCGGTGGCAGGGTGCTCAAATGTTGCGGCCTCTGGGACCAGTCATGAGAGGCTGTAATGACCAGAGAATCAGCCACAGGATGTGATGCCAAGTACTGGTCCTCCCTAGGGGCCTTGTACAGGCGGTCAGCTTTCTTCGGCATCACCGGAAGCGAGTGTGGATGTTTTCACACTGCCTTGGTGATGTCCATGAAAGTGTCCACCAAGGGTGGCACCACCACAGGCTTAGGATCTTTTTGCCAAAGATATCTGGCAAGGCGTAATCTCTCGGGGTCTAGTTCCTCTGCGTCCCAGCCCATGTTCTCCTGGATATGCCTCATAGTCTCTGAGAATGATGGGTCATCCGGAGGAGATCTTGGGAGCTCACATGGGTCCGGAGAAGGGACATTGATCGGAGAGGGGGATCTGGATCTGTCCGAGAAGTCCGATCCCGTGTCCTCCATTGAAGGCAAACGGTGGTGTCTTCTGGGTCTCTTGGGGCTGAGTGACCCTGAAGAAGATCTGGACGGAGGTCTCCTATTTCATGATCTACCCCTAGGAGGGTCCGTAGGCTCCTGGGGGGAGGGTACTCGGCCCACATCCCTGGGTGAAGTAGGGGGCGCGGGGGCCGGTGGAGTAGCCGGAGGAGGAGGTGATGTGGGAACCACATCCCTTTTAATGATGTCCCACCAGGAAGAAAACAACTCCTTGACCTCGGATATGCTGAGGCCCAACGATGGACCGGGTGCCGATGGCCGGTCGTCGGGTTCCGGCGTCGGCTCCTCAGGGGCCTCAGGTTCCCTGGGGGGTACGACAGGACTGGGTTCACCCGTCTGGTCCTTGGGCAGGGTCAGCTCCTACTCCGTGATCGCCTCTTGACCGACGTCGGTGGGAGGTGAGGCGGTCCTCTTCTCGGTAGATGCGGATGTCAGTCCCCCGGCCAGCGTCCATGGAGGCGAAGGCCTGACTGGCAACGGGTGTCTGGTGGTCGTCAGTGCTCGAGACCAATGGTGTTTGGCCGACGTCGGAGGGGCCAGCGTCAGGGCCAATGATCTCTTGAGAGAAGTCAGTTCTTTGGTCTTCCGCTGGGGAGGAGGAGGCAAAGAGACTAACCTGGCGTCGGGTTCTGAATGGCAGGAATCAGACTTGTGATGGTGGTGATGGTCCCCTGACCTCAACTGGGCCTTGGTGGTTGAAGACGAAGAAGGTCTGGAAGTCTTGGCCTGCGAAAGAGAAGAGGAACCCAAGGAGGTCTTCACCGCTGCAGGGGGAGGCTGAGAGCAGGCCCGGAAGGGGAGCGGTTGGACCGGGAGCCGGAGCTACAGGAGTCAGAGACCCTAGACAGGGACCTGGATCTCACTCTCTCCCTATGCTTCTCTAAGTGTCTCTGGGCCTTGTCGGAAGATTCCACCTTGGAGGCTGCATCCATGGCTTTAATCTTCTCCTCGAGCAGGAAAGCCTGAAGGGCCTTCTGGCGACGGATCCGGGTCCGGCTGTTGAATCCCTGGCAGAAGGAACAGGCCCAGGTGTCGTGGTCTGGGCCTAGGCACCGGACGCAGGCCGAATGCGGGTCTTTGAATGGGATTTGCTTCCCACAGGCGCACTTCGAAGGATGGCCTTCAACGGAAGTTGGAGAGGACATCAGATAGAAAATGAGCCGGAAAAACGAACTTTTTCCTGAAGGAAGAACTTAACCAGGCATCGCGTGCTAGAAATGAACCAAAGGGTCGAAACATGCAAGTCGACGGCGGGAAAGAACTGGTGAATCTGGCGGGACCGCCTCCTTATGTACTACGTCTGATGTCGGGGGCCGGACCGAAGTTGGAGGCGGTTCCCGCTGAAGACTGCTAGCTAGAAGATTTCCGTGGGGTCCTGATGCCTGCCGGCTTCAGTCCTAATGGTGTTACCTGCTGCAAGAGCTGTATCTCAAAGTAAGATCTGAGGGCAGCATGGGGCCACCCACATTTATATGGGAGGGATGATGTTGGCTGATGTCGTTGTGGGTGGCCCCTCCTAGTCTGCTAGCTAGAAAGTTTTCAGTGTGGTACTAGTGCCTGATGGTTATAGTTCCATAGGTGTGGCTTGTTGCAAGAAATATCCTTGAAGAATCTTTTGCTGAATGTCTGTGGTGAAGCTAGCAGCCCACAGACAGAAATGCCATTTGATACAGGTACCTGCAGCTGCAGAGCGAGCTGCTGCATCAAAGGCATCCATAGAGGCTTTAGGCTGGTGGCTGTTAGATTCAATACCTTAACAGCTAGAAACACTTCTTGTTTTGCCTCTGTGTGGGCAGAGACTTAAGCTTGCTCCAGAGGGCATAGTCATACTTAAGAAAGGGACACTGGTAGTTAGCAATCCTCATACCAAAGGTAGCCAAGGCATAAATCCACTTGCCTATGGTATCCCCTTTGCATGACTCCTTGTTAGTAGGGTGTGCTGTGACTTCCTTAGACATTATGGCTTTGTCATTCTCTGCTAGACTGATAATGGCATCACTTATGGGCTGAAATACACTGGTTTAGTTTTAGGCACCACATACTCCTTCTGCACCTGTTTGGGAGCAGCTGCCACAATAGCAGGTTTCCTCCAAACTGTAAGAACAAAACTATTAAAATAGTTTAATTTTTATTATCATTATTACTCTTGCATTATTAATTACTATTTTATATTCTTTATAATGGCTTAACTATACGGGAGGCTTATTGTAAAAACTTCTGGTTAAAATTAATGTCTACATGGGTTTTTTAACTGCAAGGAGAAACACAGTGCTTAAATCTTAAACACTAGAAAGGAAAAATGCTGCCTTCAAAAGTTTGAAAAAAAAAGGTTTAGTCAAGCCAGTTTAAAATTGAGAACTTCCCTAAGACATGCCTCTTAACAGAACTGGTGGAAGTTAAAGTTTTGTTTTAAGAGAGAAGTACCATGGATACTTGACAAATAATGAAGGGACATGTTTTTCTGTGCCAGCTAGTTTCCAGTAATGCTTGCTATACTGGAAATATTTTTTTAAACAGGTGCATTAAATTTCATGGAACCAAATAAACTTTTATCCATTAAAAAAATGTTTTAAGTCCTATTAAGACTAAACTTAGAGACCTAATAAGGAGTTTAGGAATTATATACAGTAAGATGACTGAATCTCAGGTCTACAGCAGTCTTGTAATCATTGCCAGTTGCAAAATATCGTGGCATCCAAACTGTCATGAATAAACAGTCCAGTTTAGTCTTAAAAGAAAGCTAACCTTATAATCTTTCTGGATATATATCTCTTAACTGTCTAAAAGCAGAAAGTTGTCGCTCTTTTCCAAAGTTTTTCAATCAGCAGCATGGTCATGCCTCACCGAGCTCAAACAAAGAGAATCCCCTTCAGAAAGAAGCTTTTCAATCCTATAGACTGTGTGAAAATAACATACAAGAAGGATATATATCCTCTTGAACTGCAAGAACTGTAGATCATGAATATCTGAAGCTTTTTTAAGATAGCTATAAAATAAGTTTTATAAAACATTTTATAGACTGTGAACTGTATATTAAAGTTAACTACCATTTTGGTACCTAATTACTCCAGGTTTCAAGCTGAATCTAAAAATATAAGTTTTAAGTTTGTGCTAAAATGTTTCTGGATGCAAGAAAGAGAAATTGTTTTATACAAAAAGTTTGTCCAAAGTTGAGATCATTTCTGAAGAAAAAAAAGATTCTTGGGAGTGGTATAAAACCACACCTCCATAATCTACTGTACATGAAACAATCAGATCGGGTAATGATGTCACTTCGAGTTGGAAACATATATGCAAATTCAGCCAGGTCCAACCCAGAAATTTCTGGATTTTTGAAGGTGTGAGGATTCATGTCAATTGACTGAAAAATCTTGTGGTCTTGGGACTTTTACTAGGCTGGAAGCCTATAGCCACACCTTGGAGGCCTGCTTGGAGGTCTAGGACCAGTTTCTGGTTAAACCATTGATGTATCTGCCAGCGCTGCGGAGGTCAAGTCTGCAAGATGACACAAGGTCCAGCTGCAAGAAAGATCAGTTACCCAAAGACTTTTGCCATAACAGTATATCTTCTAGGAATATCTCTTGCAGTAAGTCATTACTTCTGGGAGTTCCTGATAGGTGGCGTTCCAGCACGGAAGTCTCTTCCAGGAGTCTCCACACCAGGGACCACCCACATGACCCAACTTCCTGGGCTGTACCTATGTGGATGGTCCCTGGTAAGCTCCGTTCCCCACCGGTTTCAGCTCAGGAAAGCGGGGAACCAAGGTACCAAAGCTTCCCAACCCTACATCAGTTTTCCTGTCATAGAATGGCAGGGGATTGGAGGGAAGGAGGGAAACAACTTACTGCAAGAGACATTCCTAGAAGATCTACTGTTACAGCAAAAGTCTTTGCATAGCTGATCTATCTTCCACAGAATGGTCTCTTGCAGTAAGTCATTACTTCTGGGAGATTCCCAAGCAGTTATATGGCAGTGGGGTGGCCAAATATGGCATTCTGCCATAAGTATAATGTGGTCATAGGACCAATAAATGCTGCGAGTAGTATGTCAGCACATAGAAGAATTTTTGTCTTCTATTTGTAACTTCTTACATTATCTTATTCGTGATAGGGTTATGGCTAAACTATAAGCCAGACCTGCTTTTATTAGGTGTTCATCAGATGTATTAAGAGAATGGCAGCCCGATCAGGATAAGACATGTCAATTATATCTATAATTCAGAAGGAATTCCACCATATTATGGAGTGAATAGTAGTTGACAGTGATCTGCAGTGAATAGACAGTCTCAGTCAAAGGCTACTGTGTTCCAAGTTGTAACAGTAGCTCAAATAGTGTTATTCTTAAGAAGTGCGACAATGTATCAAGTTAAGAATTTTACCATGTCTGTCAAGACATTAGAAAATGTATCCATTTAGCATAACTAGGATACTAAAATAGCAGATAATGTTGCAAAATGAAACAATGTATCTGTGACATAAAGGAAGTCAGTAATTCTTAGAATCAGTAGCTATAGTCAATTTTGCATTTGATTTTAAGCAACATGTGAAGTAATAGAGTAATGTTGACATATCCATCTTGTATTAGTAATCTTACTTACAAGGGGGTCCCAGGTATGTCAGGGCCTGCAACCTTGTTAGGCATAATTCTAAAATGTTTGTACGGTGAATCCATTATATGCAGTGTTTGGAAAACAGAAGCTAAAATAATGACTAATATAATTGAAATCATAAGGCAGTGGATCTCATTCTTGAGATTCCTTAAACACATATGTATATACATTTTTTTTTCTTTTTTTTTTTGACCAGGCAAAAAAATATGCAGAATTTTTTGAGACTTATAATCTCTGTATATGTACTCACCCTTGTTCATGTGATCTTCGTTCATGATCAAGTGAAAGCTGCTTATAGCAGTAGAATGTTAAAAAAATAATATGATCCATATCAGGATATATTGATTGCATCTCAGCATGTGAGCAGTAGTAATAGGTGGACCTGTTCGTGGGAGGGACATGGAGTCCAACGCACAATAGACCGAGAGGCATCCCAGTGGAATGGCCGTGATGGTCTGTAACAGTGATACCTCAGAAAAAGTGGCTAAATCAAATCAAACTTTATTTAACCAGGCATCAACACCATTGAGCAAGCTCATTTTCAAAGTGGTCCTGGACAGAAAACAAATAGAATAATAGATAGGTTCTGGTGTATTACAAGGCAGTAATTCCATCGATTGGTTCTGGGGACACAAGAAATCTCAAGAGCAAAGCTCGAGAGGTTTCTTGTGTCCCCAGAACCTCGAGATGGAATTTCTGCCTTGAAATACCAGAACCTATTTGTTATTTTTTGTAATATATGGATGCGAGGAATTAAGTTCTTACTTGTGCATGCAGTACAGCGCTGCGGTCTGCAGAGTTAGTAAGACTCCTGAGTGTTGTTCCTCGCTCGCACCCCCCTCCGCCCCCGCCACTGCCACTGCTCCCACTCGCAGTCCCATTCCGCTTCTTTCTCTCACAAAAAAAACCCAAAACAAAACATGGTTCACACAGTAGTCCCATCAGTAATCCCAACGATACTATTACGAGGACCGGAAGTATAGTATTATTGGACTGGAAGTATACTATTACGGGACTAACTAATATATTACAAGGAATTTTTTGTATGCATTTTGGGGGTATTATTTTCATTATCCATATATTACAATACAATACATGGACATAGATGCAAAGAATTGGGAACAGCAACATAATACAGGTAAAGGTCAATATAGACCAACGTAAGTCTAACATAGGTTCTCGCAGGTACAATTTCATAATAAATCTCATAGGAGAAAGGAGAAGGTAAAACTAGGATAGTATTACTAAATGGAGGCTAGTGCCTTCAAGAGGATGTATTGGAGGGCAGAAGGAACGATAGTGCACTAGGGAGGAGGGGAGTATATGCCAGGAAGGCGGAGAAATATCTAGAAGTGCTGGGCATCCCAAGAAGGGACGTGAGATGGGTGGCATTCTAATGGGTTAGCAGTGTGATGGAGCCAGAGACTGAAGCCTCAAGGTCACCTAAAGCAGCTGCAGGTTTCCCTCAAGAGTTCAGAATATTAGGGCTTTGAAAGTGAAAAGGCTTGGTAATAATGAGAGCTTAAGTGAGCTTTGCAGTGTGTTCCACTGAGATGGGAGTGAAAAATTGATTGCGGACGTTCCGTAGGTAGTTTTCATTCTAGGCAATTGGAAGCTAAGTGTAGCATAACATCTAAGGCCATAGAAACCATTGGCATGTTTGAAAAAACTAGAGATGTATGTGGGAAGCTTGTCAGAGAGTGCTCTAAAGAACCAAAGGAGAGCATTGCTTTTTCTCCTTGTTGAGAGTGAAAGCCATCCCGTCTTTGGTACAGAAGGCAGTGGTGAGTGAGTAAAGATGAATCTTAGGGCTCAGTGGTACAGGGTGCCAAGGTTACTTAGTGCTGACGGGGGCAATGTTTGTAGAGGAAGTTGGTGTAATCGAGTATGGGTAGGAAAGTGGATTGTACTAATCTTTTTCTAACTTCTACAGTAAGCAAGTGTTTAATACAGTAGAATAAGCCTAGCCGCTGTCTTAGCTTTTTCAAGACTTCATTTAAATGGCACAGAAAGTTGAGTTTGTTGTCCAGCCAGAATCCTAGATATTTAAAGATATCAACTAATTCAAGGGGTTCACCCAAAAGCGTTAGTATCAATGGAATATGTGTAGGTTCGGAGGCTGCCTTTGGTGAGAGAATCATGGCTTTAGTCTTTTTGGCATTGAGTAGGAGTTTGTGTTTGACAAGGCTATGCTGAAGAGTGATAAAGTCTCGTTGTAAGTCCTCGTGTGCCATGTGAAGTGAAGAGTTTGAAGTGTAGAGTACTGTATCATCAGCAAATAGGTGCACATTTGCTGTGCATAGATGAGAGTCCAGGTTATTGATGTAGACTGCAAATAGGATAAGGGCCAGTATGGAGCCTTGTGGGACTTCTCACAGTAAAGATTTTTGTGGAGACAGGTCACCTGTTGATTTAACTTGTTGCAATCTATTGGTGAGGTAACTGGCGAACCAGTTAGTGGCAGAGTTGTCAAGACTGATATTGCTCAATGAGGTAAGCAAGATATTGTGGTCCACGGTGTCAAAGGCCTTGTTGAGATCAAGAAATAGAGCAACTACATGTTTCTTAGAGTCTAGGGTGATTTGCCAATCAGTAGTTACTTTTGCAAGGGCAGAAATGGTACTGTGTTTGACCCTGAACCTGGACTGGGCAGGGTTTAGAAGTTTGTGTGAGGCCAAGAGTTCTCTAATTTGGGTATTGACAATTTTTTCCAGGACTTTTGAAAGGGTGGAAAGTATAGAAATGGGCTGATAATTGTTCAGGTTGCACAGGTCCCCTGACTTGAATAGAGGTAGGATGTATGTAGTTTTCCATGACACCGGCAGTTCACCCTGTTTCAGGGAGGTGTTAAATAGGTGGGTGATGGGGCGGTCAAGTAGAAATAGCCAAGCTTTAGGAAGAATGGTTCAACATTATCTGCAGCAGCACTTTTTTAGTGTCGTGACAAAAGGAGGTCCTCTACTTGTTTAATCGTAACTGTGGAGAAGCTGAATGGAGTAGGGTGAGGTTGGTTAGGATAGAGATTAGCATTTGGGCTAGCTGAGCTATCCCCTGCAGGGCTAAGCTTGCTGAAGGGTGAGACATTGAAGGCAAGCCCTGCAGTGGAAAAGTGATCATTGAACTGCTCTAATATGGCAGTTCTGTCCGTATATGTAACTCCAAGGCCATAAACAAGATGGAAGAAAGCCGTCCAGTGGAGGGAAACTAAAACGGTGCAGGGTCTGCACCAGAACACATATGAAGAGAGACTAAAGGAGCTTAATGTGTATAGCCTCGAGGAAAGGAGGGAGAGGGGGGACATGATAGAAACTTTCAAGTACCTCAAGGGAATCAACAAAGTCCAAGAGGGTAGCATCTTTCAAAAAAAGAAAGAGGTGTGCAAGAACAAGGGGGCACAATTTGAAGATAGAAGGGGGGCGGCTCAGAGGTAATTTAAGGAAGTATTTTTTCACAGAGAGGGTTGTGGATGCATGGAATGGCCTTCCGGAGGAGGTTGTGGAGTCAAAAACAGTGGTGGAATTCAAGCATGCATGGGACAGTCATAAGGCAACTCTAGGGGGTTGGGGTAGGAAGAAGTAGGCTGCTGGTTATCTAGGATCTGCAGCTTATCCATTAGGTAGGGAAATGGGCAGACTGGGTGGGCCAAGCAGTCCTTATCTACCATCAAATTCTATGTTCCATTGGCCACAATTTTGGCTGGAAGGGAGGCGTCAGGATGCTAACCTTCAACCTCTTTGAGGATGCTCCAGAATTTGGCAGAGTTGTTTTTGTTGTCTTCAAGTTTTGCCTGGAAATACCTAGTTTTTTTCGGACCTAATTAGTTTGGTGCAGACATTTCTGGAGAAGTGAAATACTAGCCAGTCTGCCTCCAGGTGTGATTGCCGCACTCTTTTCCACTAGTAGTCTCTTTCTTTGAGCGCTTTCTTCAGGTTAGGGGAGAACCAGCCAGGAGATCTTTTTTTTGACCTAGTCAGCCGAAGGGGGGCATGTTTGTCAATTTGCCTCATTAGGAGGCTGTGAAAAATATTAAATGTCTCGCTAAGTGATGGGGCTAGACAGAAATCCTGCCATCTGATGTTATTTAGGTGCTAGATGTATAGAGCCTTCTGGAAAATGCATCTTTTTTTTTGTCTTCACTTGTTCTTTTCCCTTAAAGGTTTCTCTTTGGATATAATTATGTCCAGTTTTATATGAATAATTACATTGAGGGCATGGTTTGTGGTACATGTATTGTACTGTGTTTAGTTGTCTGCCTGAGGCTTGTAGGTTATCCAATATTGTTTGAGCCCTGGGCCAAAAAGATGGTTGCCTGAAAAGGGGGCATTAGCCACTTTCTGTTGAATATCAGGTGCTAGCCCTGAGAGTTGGAGCCATGCCCGGTGTATAAGAAGATACAGTTACGTAGGAACTTACCATAACAGTAGACCGTCAAGAGAGGTTCCTTCAGTAGGTCATTACATATTGGACTGGCACCACCTGGCGTTGGGCCGCATGGCAGACTTTTCTAGCAATACCTGATGGGGCACCACTCACCTGATGGACATCAGCGTGACTGTATATAGTGGGCAGTCCCCATGCCCACCCTCCAGTTCTCCTACAGACCAAAAGGGAGTGCTTGAAACTGAAAGTGCTCCCCCTGGAAGCGAAAGCACAGGAACTGGTGAGTGGCTGAGGAAATGGGGATGTGCAGGTAGGCATCCTGCATATCCGGAGCGCAGAGCCAGTGGTTCTCCATGAGGAGTGGGAGGAGGCTCTGGAGTGTCAGCGTCCAAAATTTTTTGTACTCAACAAACTGATTTAGTTGGCTTAGAAGTAAGTGGTCTGAAGTCCCCATTCTTTTTTGGAACCAGGAAAAAGTGGTAGTAGAACCCCTTTCCCCTTTGCTAGAGGGGAACATGCTCTATTGCTTCTTTGAGCAACAGCGAGTTTACCTCCTTGCGAACTAGGAGGGCCTGGTCCCGGGAGTAAGAGGACTTCTTTGGTATAGTTTCCAGAGGGATTTCCAGAAACTCTATTGTGTGTCCAATGGACACTAGCTGCAGGACCCATTCATCGGAGGTGAC
Source organism: Neoceratodus forsteri (assembly GCA_016271365.2). NCBI lineage: Eukaryota > Metazoa > Chordata > Ceratodontiformes > Ceratodontidae > Neoceratodus > Neoceratodus forsteri. Next base: position 766,759,904 of record CM057450.1, on the reverse strand, counting down.
CGCCCTCCACTCTTGCGTGTGGCGGGTGAACCCCCCCACCTGCTCCTCATCGCGAGACTGAGGAGGCAGTGGGGATGGGGAGTCAAGAAGTGGCAGGACATTCATGGGGAGAACCTCCTGAACATCTCTGATTTTTGGAGGCAGTAGAGGTGGCTGTACTTGTGGCCTTACGCTTCCCTTGGCGGCACGCCGGGGCGTTCATTCTCTGCCTCTAGGTCCTTTTTTGAAAGGGCTGCTGCTGGGAGCCTGATCAGTACATTAACCTCAAAGACCTAAGTGTAAGTCCCCTGTCCTGTAGGTCTGTGATAATGTCTTTGGTGTCCCCACCAAAGAGCACTGAGCCCCTGAAGGGGGCGTCCTGAATCGCAGACTGGACTTCGTTGGCTAGTATGGAGTGGTGAAGCCAGGAATGCCATCTAAGGGCAACGGCAGTTGCAGAGGTACATGCCACCAAATCGACAGAGTCAGAAGTGGCGCGTAAGGCATGCCTACACGAAACTATGGAGAAGCAGAGATCCTTGGCAAGTTTCTCCTTCAAAGGCGAGGGGTCCATGGACTGAACTTGTGGTTCTAGCCTGGTCAAGGTAGCCTATTGGTGGGACACCATGTGGGCCATGTAATTAAGGGACTGGAGGGTGCACGTAGCCGAAGAATAAATCTTTCTCCCGAACTGGTCCATCTGCCTCGACTCTTTGTCTGGAGGAGAGGTGCTCATGTGCTTTGGTGCTGAGGAGTGATCATGAGCTGTAGGGATGAGCCTTCAGGAATGGGGCATCCTTTGGCACCCGGTAAAGTCTGTCCGCCAGTTTAAGATCAGCCAGGAGGAATGAGGCATCTGCCAGATGGTAGTAGTAAGGTCTTGGTGAGGTGCCATCTGGGAGGAATGGGGACCGGAGACAGAGACTCTAAGTCAAGATGCTCTGCGAGCCTCTGTCTCATGGGGTCCTGTTCCTCCAACTCCCAGTTGAAATAATCTTTCATGGACCTCAGAAGATCCGAAAAGGCAGGGTCCTCTGGTGGAGATTTCAGGGATGCCTTGCCTTTCTGGCCCTCAGGCACCTCCGGGACCTCCTCTGAAGTGTTGTCAGCCCCCTCTGAGCTATCATCGTAGTCCGCCTTCTTGACAGGACAACGTCGGGTATTGGGAAGGGAAACATCCTGACGAGTCTTCCCCGAGACATTGACAGTGGTAACAGAGGAACTGCTGAGGGATGAGGACCCGGGAGACCACGGTTGTGGGAACCTAGTCTCCAGGTCCAAGACCAACTCAGACCATGCTCCCTGCCGCCAAGACTGGATTAGAGCCTTGAAATCTGGAGCAACCAGAGGAGGGGGGTGGAGTAGGCAGAGGCTGAGGGGGAGGAGGAGGAATAACCGGTGGAGGGTAATAACCCTGGAACCCCTGAAAGGTAGCATAGGGATTAAATCCCGGGTAGAACTGTTCGAAGTGACTCCATTTCGGAGTGGGACTCGCTGGGTAGTGGTCCCCAGGAAACCCTTGCAGGTAATGCAGGACAGTTTGGGGTCTAGAATGAATCCCTGTTGTCAGATCTGGCATCGGGTGTACCCACATTGGACCCACCACAGTGTATACCGGCTGGCGATCCGGTGTCGGGACAGCCCACGTTAGGGGAACCGACATCGGGACCTGCACCACCCGATCCGGTGCCGGAAGGGGATCCAACATCAGAGGGGCTGGCGTCAGAGCTGGACGAAGGGGCCATGGTGGCGGGACCTGATCTGGCATTGAGGCCACAGGCTGAGGCCGGTCAATGGGTCCTGGCCGGGGGACTGACGTCGGGACAACCGACATCAGAGGAGGCGCCGGGAGCCCACCGGAAGGCGGAGGAGGAGCCTCTTTCTCCTTGACCCCGAGAGGGGAATGTGGAGCTGACCCCAAAGCATCAACAATGTTGAGGGGTTCTCAGTCATCATTGCCAGAGGTACCCGCCAGTGAAGCGGAGGGTACAGGCGAAGAAGGAGGAGAGAGAGGGACTTTCTCCCTTTAGTTCTGCCAGATGTCAGGTGAGGTGCTGCCAGGCCGTGACAGGGGACCCACACCCGTGTGACTGTCAGGAACGGCAGGCTTAGTGGGTGGAGTTGGGTGGGCAGGAGAAGAGCCCCCGACTGGCGCCGGGTAAGTACCCACAGTCTGGGTAGTCAACTTACCAGCCACCGCGCGATCCCCAGAGGCCAACTTATCAGCTGAGGTGGTACGGTCAGAGGAGGAGCAGACAGCTGACTGACCCACCGCAGATTTGCCAGACTTACCATCCGATTTTCTGGGCGGCGGCTGGGCCTTGCTTGTCGAGGGCTGTGTGTCGTCCGCAGAGTGCTCCCGCTCCCTGGATTTCTCCTTGTGCTTTTTGGAAGGAGAAGATTTTTCAGTCGAGGATTCTCTAAGCCGGTTCATCATCTTCTCAAGGGAAGCCAGGCGAGCTTTTAAAAGGTGGGCCTCCAAACCCTGCTGTCACCTCTTCTTTGTGACCTGATTAAAGGTCTGGCACTCAGGGCAGGAGGGCACAGGATGGTCCGGGCCTAAACAGAGGACGCACTTGAGGTGACCGTCTTTGTGCGGGATCTGTGTGCCACAAGACGAGCACTTCTTCTTGGGTGAAGACATCAATAAATTGAAAAAGAATTTGAGAAATTAGCAAAGGAAACTCTGACGCAAGACACTTTCACAACGATCGCTATATGGAAGTTTGCAATGCGACTGACATGAAGCGGCGGCAGGAAAGAACTGGTGGGCAGGCGTGGGGACCGCCCACTATATACAGTCATGCTGACATCAGTCACGTGATGTCGGGTGGGCGGTCCCCCATCAGGAACTGCTAGAAAAGTCTGCCGTTCAGCCTGATGCCAGTCCAATATGTAATGACCTACTGAAGGAACCCTCTTGAAGTAAGATTACCGATTACAGAGGCTCTAGTTGAAGCATTGACAATATTGGATGCTGATCTTAATAAATGCCAAGGAAGGGAAATGTAAGTTGTTCTTTTTCAGGGGATAGAGGTAGTCTATTCATAAAGTAACCTGCAAAGGTACTTACCTGACGCTGGTATTGCAGCATATGTCCGATATAATTAGGTATTTTGATATGTAGAGTGTTTGGAGCAAACACCTTCTTCCGCATCTATTTGAAGCATTTAGAGTCTCTCTCTGGAGGTATTGTACTTGTATGTGTAGGTTTGCCAGTGCGGCCATGAGCAGCTGCAAGAACCACAGAATCCGCAGTGGTTATATTTGTTAAATTTGAATAGTCAAAGAGGAGCCGGATAAAGCCTGTGTGCTTTTCTAGGTAGTTCCTGTGCTATTATGGGTTTAACTCCATGCTTCAGTAATCGCATTTCTAAATGTTGGTTTAAAGGGAAGGGCTGTCCAGATAGGATCTTCCAGAATGGCCAGTCTTTCGTCCCAGTAAGATGGTGCATCATAAGGGGACTCGCATTCTCTTGTATTAGGAGAATCATCATAATTTGTGTGACGTTTTTAATTTCTCTGAAATAGTCTTCTGAATATTCATGAAAAGGCATGACTGGTGAGCATTCTGGCACTGTGTGTGCCCATCTTGATGGAGGCGGAGACACAGTCTTTGATTGAGGGTTATGTCTCTGAGTGTGTGTATGGTCAAAAACCCATAGAATCTACACTCTATCTGTTATTTCTTCAATATTTAGAACTTGTGAGGATGGAATTGCCATGTAAGCTGGTTCCAAGTCCTGTGTATATGGCATTGGGGATCAATTTGTGCCTCTCAGTAGAGTGATCCAGTTTTGGAGTTTTATGTTCACCACAGACTGGTGTGTGGGTATCATGCATGAGAGCAAAGGAGTCTGGTTTGCCTCTGCATTTTGTAGTATATCATTCTTTATTTTATGGTGATGCAGCCCCATAAGTGTCTTTTGATGCATGTCCCTGAAAGTATTAATGGTATTTTATGGTAGACTTTCTGTAAGCATCTTCCATAGTCATATTATATGCAGGTAGAGGTGCTGTTTTATGATGAAGGGGCTGCTCTGTTGGCGGTGGGATCAGTCACAGCAATGGTAGAGGAAGAGAAGCATGCCTCATTGATGGTGAAATGTGTCTTAATGATGGCAGATAAGTAAAGGCATGCTCCATCAATGGTGGAATACACTCCGGCAATAATGAGGAAGTCAGTACATGCCCTGTGGACAGTGGGATGTGCTCCATCGACGATGGGATAGTGAGTACATGTTCCATAAATGATGGAAATGCCGTCGTCGATGATGAGGAGTAGAGTGCATGCTCTGTTGACGGTGGTAGGCATCCTGTCGACGATGGAGCATAGGGAGCATGTCCCGTTGATAGGAGAGGCAGTCCCATCGATGATAAAAGATGTAGAGTGTGCTCCACTGACAGTGGTATCAGCCTTGTCGATGGAAGAGGAGAAACATGCTTCATCGATGATGAACTATATCTTATGGATGAAGGGTTAGTAAAAGCATGCTCCGTCAATGGTGAAATACACTCTGTCGATGGTGGGATGTGCTCCGTCGACGATGGAAATGCTATCATCGATGATGAGAAGTTGAGTGCATGCTCTGTCAATGGTGGTAGGCTTCTTGGTGACAATGGAGCATAGGGAGCATGTCCCGTTGATGGGGGTAGCAGCCCCGTTGATGGTGAAGCATGTAGAGTGAACACCGTTGATAGGGGAGGTGTTCTCATCGATGAGGATGTCATGTAGGGCCCTCCCCTTGAGAGGGGAGTATGCCCCGTTGATGGGGAAGGCAGCAGGACCTCTGTCGTTGACGGTGAATGAGGCCTCGTCGAAGGGAGAGTTGAAGAATGAAGTTCTGTCGATGAGGAATGTTCCTTTCTGTGAGAGATTGTACCTCTGTGTTCTTTTGATGAAGTAGTGCCTGCTGTTGACGGAAGTGTATTGCCCGTTGACGATGAATGTCTTCTCGATTAGCCACATTTCAGAAGTATGGCTGCTGAAAGGCAGTCAAGCAGGACTTAAGGTGAAGGTGTTTCCTTCCCCATTTTATTTCTTGAAGAGGACTCTGAGTTTTTGAGCCCTTTGATTAAGTACCCGGCGTGTATGACAGGGAAACATCCATTGAAGCACTCTTAGAGTACAGAAATCTGGTGCCGTGTATGAAGCCCAGGCACCTCAGGCTATGAATTCAGGAATCTGGTGCTGTGTATGAAGCCCAGGCACCTCAGGGCTATGAGTTCAATCCATGTCGTATACTGCTGTAGAAGAGATGCTATCAGAGCTGAAGCCATTGGGAAAATGAACGGAGCTTACCAGGGACCACCCACTTTTATAGTTACAGCCCAGGAAGTGAGGTCGTGTGGGTGGTCCCTGGTGTGGAGACTGCTGGAAGAAACTTCCGTGCTGGAGCACCACCTATTGGGAACTCCCAAAAGTAATGACTTACTGCAAGAGACCATTCTGTGGAAGATCTGCTTGTTAGAAAAAGGACATTTTCCAATATTGGATGAAGCAAAGTGTGTAGTTTAAATACTGGACATCCTGACTGAAGTAATGTTTTCGGAATTTTTGCTAAAGCCTGGACAAGAAACTGACTGTTAACAAGAGTCCAGTGTCATGAGGTTCAAGTGGAAATGAACTGAAACAGAAAAAGTCATAAATCCAGTTACCAAGAACTTTGCTGTCCATAAGAAAAACCTTTTCTGCAACAACTGCAGTGGTAAAGGAGTCTACCATTGTGCCTTGAACTGTTAGTATCATATTGTCTGATGTTCCCGCCAAAAATCCTGATAAGTGACTTATGATGATTCGGGACATCTCAAGCATAGCGGATCCAGTTTGCACTGCTGAGTTAATTCCAGAGGAGTCCAGAGTCACAGATTCCAGGGAGAACAAGGGAAAAGGCAAGTGCTCCAGCCAACCCTGACACTACCAAACTTCGTCCAGAAAAAGCAATTCTCACAAACATTTTTAAAGTTAAAAAAGGAAAAGACCAATCTCCACATTTTTTTAACCCTGTATTTATGCTCCTCCTGCCCTCTTCTCTCCACTCTCTCAGACTACCTGTGTTACCTCCCTCATCTGGGTCTGCTCCTAGAGTATGCAGTCCACTAACCTAGGTGCCCGTATAAGCCCCGGGTAGGGTGAGGAGGCACTCCCCACTTACCTCCTCCAAACCATGCTTACTGCGACATGGACCAGTACAGTGGAGTCTGCACGATGAACCTGAGGACACGCAGTGAGGAGTCGCCTAGGTGATTTTCCCCTGTTCGTTCCCCGATGCTGGCATGCAATGAGGGCAATGAGCACGGAGGCACGCTGCTGACATCTGCCCTATCCCTGTGCTGCTACTCCCTCCTACTGCACCTTCCACCCGGGTTCCCCTAGGTGGTGGTATTGTAGCAGGAGCATGCAGGTAACTCCCCCCCCCCCGGAGAAGGACAGCAGCCATTGGGTGCTCAATCCTTCTCCTCCCCAGCTGAGCCCCGGCGGCCCGTGCTCATTCCCAAACCCGGGTTGCCAGCGTTGTATGAGGTAAGGCATCCAGCACCTCAGCTCTCAGCGCCACCGGGCCGGCCTTCCAATCTCTACATTTAACCAGAAATTTTAGTATTTTCTTCATTTCATTTTTATTTTTTATAGTTGTAGACCAGATGAGCAAAATGCCCCTTTTCACAGGTGACAAGTTTAACAATAATACAATAACATGACAATAAAAAACATTCAAGATTAATCAATGCATTGTACAGGTACATTCATTTCGAGCTAAAAGCCATTAAGTCAAATTTTAAAACACAAAATAGTGTTACTTTCAGCAATTTCAGAAGGGATTGAGTTAAAAAATGTGGGTGCCCTAAACAATAAGGATCTCTGCCCAACTATTTTTTTGAATAATGGAATTCTGAAGTATACCTAGACAGAATTAACAAACCTAGGAATCAAATCAACTAATGAGGGGGGATAGAACCCTTTCCTAACTTTGAAAAGGAAAACACCCATTTCATAGAAGACCCGATTATCAAAAGAAAGTGAGGCTGATTGCTCATGCAAGAGACAGCGATGAGTACGGTATGGGAGATTTAACCAGAATCAAAGCACTGATTGATAAGTAACCTTTAAACAATTTAAGGTACAACTACTAGTGGAAGAGTAAATTACTAGCCCATAGTCCAAAATGCTAAAATAAAACTGTGTGTTAGCAATGTCCTGGAATCTAAAGTCAAAAAAGGCTTAATCCTGTGTAACAACCCCAACCTTTTGTGTAAAGTTTTCCTTAAATATTGTATATAGAATTCAAAAGTAAACTCACTATCCAAAAATATTCCTAGATATTTAATACCTCAACATACTCAAAAATGGTGCCTTTGTTATCAATAACGGGTGGAAGTTCAGAAATAACATGCTTTTTTACGGGAAAACATCACCGGTTAGATGTTAGCCAATCTTGAAAGTGATCAAAATCTTTCTGAAGATTCTGGAAAACAATATCAGTACTAGGGACAAGACTATAAATAATGGCATCATCTGCATAAAATGTCATTCTAGTACACACACATATTTTGGGAACTGAATCCATGTAAAGTGAGAAAATTAGTGGCTCCAGGATTGAACCCTGGGGCACACCACAATATATATTTATAGACTGAGAAATAGAAGTTCCAATTAAAGTTCTACATTGCCCATTAGACAAATAGTCGATATACCACCTAATGACACCCTCTGAAAAATTACATTTCTAAATCCCAGGGAGCAAACCATGTTTGATTAAATCGAAGGCCTTGGCAAGGTCCACAGAGCAGCACCAGAATGCTCTTTATCAAAGGCTTCCTGTATGCTGCTTGTGAACCCCACCAAGGCCGGCTCAGTATTTTAATCATTTTAATATTATGATTTGGCTTATCTGGGGAGGTAACATACTAACTTACTTTTAATCACAAAAATCTTGGGATATAGTTAAGCTCGAGTTTAAACCAAAAGAAAAACATTTTGGCATGCTATAAAGAATCAAAGCAAGTTTTATACAGAAGTATAATCTGAGACACTAACGTAATGAGTTTACACGTTCTTATACAAGAAGGTCATGCTAAATACAAAGCACATTAAAACACACAGCATATAGCCAATACCATTCATTGTGTTGAACCCTGCTCATTTCTTGGCTGTATTTTCTGAAAATTGTTTTATTTCTTGGTTTTATTTGATCTCCTGAAACCTTTGTTTATGTTTACAGTTTTGTTAGGTTTACAATGTATATTTATGTTAATTAGGAATATTCAGAATTTGTGTATAGGTGTTAATAAATTCTAAGTGCATCAGAAACATTTTTCACATTATCTAGTACTGGGAAAATAGGTATAATATATTTGAATTTTATAATTATTTGGGGGCATTTTGAAAATATTCTTGGGCAAGGCCTGAGGTAAATCCAAGTGCCTATTATAAAGATTGATATTATAACTTACTGTTATGACAAAACTACCTGTGAGCATTTCTCTGGAGCTGGTGGGATGGAAGGAATTAAGCTGAGTGGATATTAGGCACATTTAAAAACTCCAGTTGGAGGCATCTAGCTTGGTCTATGGCCACTCCTTCAATGCAGAATGCATATTTCTGAGTACAGCCTGGAAGAAGAGGTCCCCCTGAGATACAGACATAAAGAACTGGGACTGAGGACTCTGGACCGTAATATGAGTCATTGTCCTCACCATCAAAAATGATGAGGTCAGGGTCTGACTCGTCTCCCTCTACACCCTCACTTGGACAGTAACAGACAGAAGGGTGTCAAAGAGCTGAGAGCGCAGAGCATGGACGTGGCAATACTGGCCCCAGGAGCCTGGAAAACAGTGGCGGCAGTGGTGCCACAGACAATGCTGTGGGCAGTGCCACAAGAGTCCTTGGAGAAATGCTCCCAATGCTGCTAGTGGCACCAGGGTACACCCCAAGGGACCAGACTCTGCCCTGCATACAGTGTCAATGACCCAAACAGCACCAAAGTGACAGTGGCACTGTGGCTGCCCATGTCCCTGAAAAGGATACAGGCAACACTACAAGTAAGGCAGGGATAGGCAGCACCTGCAGCACCAGCCCAGAACCAGCACCACAGATGACCTCATGACTAAGTCAAGCAGGCACAGCAGGCAGCCAACCCCGAGGGGTCAGAGGCCATCACCAGAAAGAGTGCAGCATGGCTTATATGCTGCACCCACTGCTCCATAAGAGCTGCCCTTTGACTGAACTGTCCACCAGGGTCCTCTCTTGTAGACAGAGACAGGCTCCGGGATGGCGACACCAACCTCATAGGCCAAGGCAACCCAAACAAACAAAGCTGGCAACAATATGAAACCCAGACCTGTGGAAGTCAGGTGTCTCACAGCAGAATGGTCAGAGAATGACCTTGACCGCTGTTGTTTCTTCCAGTTCTTGCAAGAAGAGCAAAATGTCAAGGTCGAACAATGCAAAGATCCCAAAGCTGAGCATGTGTGGGATCTGGACCATATCATTTTGCGTTGTCAGGAGAACTGTCCTTCTCCCTGGGTGTCAGATTGCCCATTGTCACAGCACCTATACAGGCAGACGGTGCTGATCAGACAGCTCCGTTGTCAGAGTAATCTGCCTTTTCAGGCTCCCTACCTTCTTCCATGGTCATAACCATTAGCATGAGGTAGAGCAAAGAGAAACTGCTGAAAGTTTTTGTTAAATACTACTAACCTGGCACAAAAATAACAAACTCGTAATATTTTAAACACTTAAAACTGAAGAACTGAATGCTGTTGTCATATGTATGGTAAAGTTCTGATCTCCAACAAGGAGAGTGACAATGCTACTGATGCGCACACATGATGGCAGGGGAAAAGGAACTGAGGTGACTGGGGACTGGTGCGGTTGTATACCAGCAGGTGCATGTGTCAACATGCAATGTCGCACGTGTGGTGTCTACCGCATCACCAGTCCCCAGAAAAGTTCTGGTTCTGGTGGGGTCCTAGCACCTCCGGCACAGACCCACAAGTGACAATCAATGGTGTAGATTGCTTCTTGAAAGATCTGTTACTCACCTGTAACTGAAGATTTCTGAAGTTGTGGATTCAGTTCCCTACCTACTCACAGGTGAACTCCTAGCAGTCCTCAGAGAGGAGAAGGCAAGGCATGCATCCCTATTTGGCAATACAGACTGGAGGAATGAGGCCACAAAAGCAGCATCTCAATGACCTATTACATCAGTGCTGTTATGGGAGATGAAGGTATGCGCTTTTGCCCAGGTTACTGCCCTGAATATCTCTGCAAGGGGATCTCCCTGGAAGCAGCTTCCAAAGCAGTGGTACATCAGGTGGTATGATCCCTAGGCTCCTTGGGTGACTCCCTACCAGCCAACCTGTAGCAGAGGTCGATGCAGGATGTAATCCACCTGGCAGTCATCTGCTTAGTTGCCAGTCTGCCCTGAGTGACTTCAGCACAGCTGACAAACAGCTAGTGAGCACAAAACTCCCATAGTGTGCTCTGTGAGTGCACCCTCTGTAAATCCAAAGAATGGACCCTACAATCGGTGTCCAATGTCAGATTTAAAAAGTAAACTGGAAGGTTAATCAGCTAAAACTCTGACATGACCTTCAGAAACAGCTTTGTACTGGGGCAAAGGACCACCCTGTCCTTATGGAAGATGAAATAAGGAGACCCCACTGAGAGTGCCTGGAGGTCACTGATCTGTATGGCTGACCTAATGGCCACTAGGAAGGCAGTATTCCACGAGTGTAACACCTCACACTTGGGCACAGGCTCAAACAGTTGCCCAGAACCATAGCCAGCACCAGGTCCCAGAGAGGCGGTGGTTTGCGTACTGGAGAGGACAGGTTTTCCACACCTTTGACATGTGCCCAGGCCACCACTGGCATACCAACGCACACCTGGTACACAGAAATGGCTGCCAGATGCACTTTCAGGGTTGTGGCTCGCAGCCCTAATTGAGACAATGACCAGAGATAGTAAAGAATGCTTGTGAGTGGGCAGGTAAGGGGATCAAGCTCCTTCCCCGGCACAGATCGAGAATCTCTTTCAATACACAGCTTTTTATTGAATTTTGTTGACCCAGTAGGCCCACTGAGACTAAAAGTCCCTTTTTCAGGGGCAACTGGGGAGGGGATATAGATGGTAAGCAACTGAAATTGAACCAGATTGAGCTGTTGGTGGTATTTTTAGTGAATGGGGGAAATTCCCCTACTCTTGTACCAGGGGGCTCTTCTTCCTATGAGCAAGGATGGAGGAGCCCAGTTTGGAGCCGGACAGAGGAGGAGGAAAAAGTGAATGCAGGGGGCTCTGTCTCTCTGTGGAGAGGATGGAGGAGCCCATTTTGTCAATGGATGCTGGAGGAGATGGATGCACCTCAGGAGAGGTGCTGGATGATTTAGTTACAAACATCAATATGGTGGCTGATGCTACAGATCTTACTTTCCCTCAGCCTCTTGCAGAGGCTACGACGGATCAGACGGATTCTACAGACCAGATGGAAATGAATGGAAATATGGAGGATAAGAGTCTATCGGCAGCTGAGGTGACACTAAAAGAAAAACTGGCTCAGAAAAAAAACAAAAAAAAAGCTTTACAATATGCTCAAGGAAGCAGAGCAAGAATGTAAAAATTCCAAACAGCAGTTGGATAAGGAAAAGAAAAGAAAATGTTCTTGGGTCAGCCCACATTTTTACTAGCAAATGATTTCATTTAAATGCACCCATTTCAGCAGCTGATACAGTCCCAGCCACAGAAGTAGTGACTGATAACCAACCGCTAAGCGAGTTCTCGGAGGGTGAGTAGATTCCCGAGCAGGCACTCCAGTAAGCGGGATGGTGTTCTGAAAAATGGGAGATGGGTTCCTGACCCAACAATCCCGATTCCAGGGTCCTCTGAGAATAATGTGGAACAAAATGTTAGTGAGACAGCCCACCAAGTGTTTTTATGATAACCTGTGGTAGCCCTCCTGCGTAGAAGGAATTCACCCAGCCTACAGGGGTAGCTGCTCCCACATTCCGGCCAGAGGCCTCAACACACGCAGCCTCTGACGATCAACGGGGCTCACACTCCAGTGAAACAATGGCTACTAGGTCACAGTTTTAATCTAACCAAGGAGAACCTACAGCTGTGGAGGTTACCGATTCAGAAGGGGACTTCAAAATGGCTTCAGAAGGTAATGCTCCACTCGTTTTGGCAGACAAAATTAATGTTTTACAAGAGGACGTTGGGGAAGAAGGGGGGCCCCTGCAAGCTAAATCAGAACAAATCCCACTAACCAAATCTACCTATGCAAACTTATTTAAAAAGCCTGTGGAGGCAGCTAAAAGAATATTTGTGGTTAGATTACGTTGTAGAGGAGACCAAGAAAAAAGTACAGTTACGTAAGAACTTACTGTAACAGTAGATCTTCGAGAGGTTCCTGCAGTAGGTTATAACACGTAGGACTGTGCCCTCTGGCGTCAGGACCACACAGCAAACTTTTGCTAGCAATGCCTGGGGGGGGGGACTGCCCACCCGACATGTCACATGACTAACGTCAGCGTGACCCTGTAAGTGGGTGGTCCCCGGACCCACCTTCCAGTTCTCCTGCTGGAGACCCAAGAGAGAGCGACAGGAGAAAAGGATATCATCCCTGGAGCCCAATCCAAAGAGGCCTGCAAGAGCAAACAGAAGACTGGGGGAAGGAGAGAGGGAAAAAGGTGACCTACTGCAGGAACCTCTCTCAAAGATCTACTGTCACAGTACGTTCTTACGTAACTGTACTATCTTACTTCGAGAGGGTTCCTGCAGTAGGTCATGTAGGACTGAGTCTCAGCCAGTCAACTGATCAGGACAAACTGAAGCATGGGAGGAAGGAAGGTCCGCAGAAAGACCAGAGCAGGTCTACGACAGAAGGCCCTGCAGGACAGCTAGGCCAAAACCCGCCCTATGCCTCGAGGCAATGTCCAGACTGTAATGTTTCATGAAGGTATGAACTGAACTCTAAGTGGCTGCAGCACAAATCTCTGCTGCGGACACTTTCCTGAAAAAAAGCAGCGGAGGCAGCTGCACCTCTGATGGAATGACCTTTGACCTCTCCTGGAAGAGGCTTGTCATACTTCTGCTAGCAGAAATGGATGCAGTCAGCCAACCATTTGGACAAGCACTGCTTAGAGACTGCTGACCCCAGAGTCTTGGGGCAAAGGAAACAAAAAGCTGGTTGTCTTTACGGACATCCTTGGTCCTGTTATTGTAGTAGCGCAATATCCTGTGCACATCTAGTGTGTGCAGGAGCACCTCACCCCTATTAGAGTAGGCCGGATAACAGCCTGGCAGTTCGACAGTTTGATTCAGAGTGAACTCAGAAACCACCTTGAGAAGAAACTTTAGGATTTGTACGCAGAGCCACCTGGTCTCTGTGTAAAATCAGAAAGGTTCCTTAAACATCAGGGCCTGGAGCTTGGGAGATCTTTCGAGCAGAAGTAATAGCAACTCAAAAGAGCACCTTCCAAGACAGATAGCTCATCTCACAGCTTACTGCTGGTTCAAAGGGAGGTAAAGTAAGCTTTTCTAACATAAAATTCAAATCCCAAGGTGGGGTGGGGTTACATATAGGGGGTTTCAGACAGAGGATCCCTCTCAGAAATGTTTTGGATACCTCCAACTTAGCAACTGTCTTCCCATCTACCAGGGAGTGGTAGGTGGAGATAGCTGACAGGTGGACTTTTAGCGAAGAGTAGCTGAGTCCTGAGTCAGACAGGTGCAAGAGGTACTACATCACCTGGGGCACCGGGCAAGAAAGAGGGCCCCTCTCTTTTGAGGCCGCCCAAATGAAAAACCATTTCCATTTCATAGCATAAGTAGCTCTAGTGGAAAGCTTTCTAGCCTCCACCAGAACTTGGGCAACCCTGTCAGAGACTCCAAAATGGCCAGCGATTATGTCTGAAGAAACCACGCATTGAGGTGTAGGGGACCAGAGGCCCAGATACACCAGTCTGCCCTGATCCTGCATCAACAGGTTGCACCAAAGAGGCAGAGGTACTGGGGGTTCCACAGCCAACTGCTGTAGGAGTGGAAACCAAATTTGCCTGGGCCGGAGGGGGGGTGATCAGCAACAGTTGTGCCCTCTTCTGCAGAATGGGAAAGGGAGGGAAGGCGTAAATGTATCTCCCTGTCCAACAGAGAGATAACGCATCTAGCCAGACAATACCAGGCCCTTGAATGAGTGAGCAGAGCTTGGGAAGCTTTGCGTTGGATGGGGAGGCGAACAGATCTACCTCTGAACGCCTCCAGCAGTGGAACAGATTTTCTGCCACTTCCTGGTGTAGTTACCATTCGTGAGCTAGAGCTAAGGAACGGTTGAGGCTGTTCGCCAGGGTGTTGAGCACTCCTGAAATGTGCATGGCTGAGAGATGTAGGCCGTGCTGGACTGCCCAGTACCAGACCCGCATCACTTCTCCGTACAGGGGGTACACTTGGGTGCCTCCTTGCTTGATGATGTACCAGACCACGGACATATTGTCGGTCTGTATCAACGGTGTTCCCAGTATCAGAAGGAGCTGGAAGGCCTGAAGGGCATACAGGACCGCTCTCATCTCCAGAATGTTTATGTGGAGCAAGGATTCCAACTGGGACCATTTCCTTTGGGTTTGGTGGTGGTCTAGGTGAGCTCCCCATCCCAGACCCAATGCACCTGTGGTGAGGGTCCAAGAGGGCCTGAACGGTATCCGAGACATGTTCAGAGTGTCCTGCCACCACAAAAGGTTCTTCTTGAGTGCACTGGACACCAGAATAGGATGATCCATGTTGTCTGTACCCTGATCCCACTGGACTCGTAAGGTCCATTGGGTGACTCTTATGTGCAGCCTGGCCGGCCATCAAGCCGACAAGGCATAAAAATACCCTGGCTGGGGCATGGCTGGAGGAGGCTACCAGTTTGGCCTGCTCCTGCAAAGTATCCACTCTGTCTGCTGGGAGGAAGGCCTTACCCTGGACCATGTCCAGTATCACCTCAATGAATTGGAGGCACTGAGATGTGACCAGATATGATTTGGAGTAATTGATGGTACTACCTGGTCGTGCAAAAAGGTCCAGGATGGAGGATGGGGAATCCTCCAGGCTGCTCCTGGATGGAGCTGCTATGAGCTAATCATCCGGGTATGAGAACACATAAATTCCCTGGTGACAAAGTGCCACTGCCACCACTGCTAGGCACTTGGTGAAGACTCTGGGTGCTGAAGAAGGGCCAAAGGGGAGGGCTCTGAACTGGAAGTGTTCCCCTCAGAAGGAAAACTGCAGGAAGCGGCGGTGGCCTGGGAAAACCGGTATGTGCAGGTATGCATCCTGCATATCCAGTGCACAGAACCAATAGTCTGTCTGAAGTAGAAGTCCCTGAAGCATCAGCATGCTGAACCTTTTGTATTCTACATAAAGGTTCAGATGGCTGAGGTCTAAGATGGGCCTGAGGTCACCCATCATTTTGGGGATGAGGAAAAAATGGGAGTAATTCCCTTTTCCCCTCTGTGCCCAGGGAACTGGCTCTATCGCGGATTTTTGGAGTACAGCCTGGATTTTGTCCCTTACTAGAGTTACATGGTCTGAAGGATAATGAGATCATCTTGAAGAAGAGTCTGGAGGTTTTTCCAGAAACTTGATCGTGTGCCCTCTTGCTATGAGCTGAATGACCCAGGAATACAGTGTGATGCCCTACCACTCTATTAGGTAGAGGGCAACTCTTCCACCCCACTGGCACCACATTGTTTAGAGGTGGAGAATGAGGGAGTCTGAAGGAGTCAGGAGGTGGAGGAATGGGCGGGGAAAGCACCACCAGCAGCTTGTTGGGTCTTGGAGGCAGAGGGAAAGGTAATGGCAGGTCCCGATGCTCTCTTCTTATTCTGACGCCTATTAAATGGCTGCTTGCCGTAGCACTTTTTCTGGCACCGAAAGAGCTGCTTAGGCTTAAAGCCCACCTTGTACATGGACTTAACTGATCTCAGGGCCTGTCCACTATCCTGGAGGCCCATGATGTCTTTGGTACTGCCCCTGAAGAGGATGGATTCTTGGAAGGGGCATCCTGTATGGCTGCCTGAACATCCTGAGAGAGTGCAGAAATACGGAGCCAAGCATGGCGCCTGAGGCAGACTGCTGTAGCCGTAGAGCGAGCCACAGCATCTACAGAGTTGTAGGTAGCCCTCAACGCATGCCTGCAAGATATTTTTGACAGCCTCAGGGCCTTGGTGAGCTCCGACTTAAGGTCTGAATCCTCCACCATTTCTAGCCTGGCCTTGAGCTGAGCCATGGCAGCTTTTTGGTATGAAATCATATGTGCCACATAGCTTAAGGAATATAAGGCACATGTAGATGAGGAGTAGATGTTACGGCTGAACTAATCTAACTGCCTTGACTCCTTGTCAGGAGGGAGGTGCTCATATGTTTAGGTTTGGCAGTCTGGTCGTGAACTGCAGCGATCAAGATGGGAGTCTGCCTTTGGGTGGGAGCACAAATAAGGAGTGCTCTCAGGTGAATGGTAGGCCCAGTCCGCCTTCTTGGGGATGGCAGAAGACAACAGGAGAAAGGACTGCTGTGTGACTGAACTTCTCTGCTGGGACTAAAGTAGAAGAACTTTTGTATTTGGACCTTTAATTTAGGGTAAAAAAACTAACATACAAAAACAAAAAAAAAGTGTGTGTTTGGGTTAACTGAACTGAATGGGTAACTGAAAAGTCATCTAGGTGTAAATCTCAGGTGACTGAAAGGACTTAACTGCTGTGAGGTTTAAATTACTTGTAGAAAGATCTGGTAAGTAGGGGGTAGGCTTAGCTAGAAGGAAGCTACATTTAAAGACTGCCTTAGAAAGATTCTGCTAATAGCTTGGCAGAAGACAACAGGAGAAAGGACTGCTGTGTGACTGAACTTCTCTGGGACTAAAGTAGAAGAACTTTTGTATTTGGACCTTTAATTTAGGGTAAAAACTAACATACAAAACAAAAAAAAAAGTGTGTGTTTGGGTTAACTGAACTGAATGGGTAACTGAAAAGTCATCTAGGTGTAAATCTCAGGTGACTGAAAGGACTTAACTGCTGTGAGGTTTAAATTACTTGTAGAAAGATCTGGTAAGTAGGGGGGAGTGGTTTAGCTAGAAAGAAGCTACATTTAAAGACTGCCTTAGAAATATGCTGCTAATAGCTTGGCAGAAGACAACAGGAGAAAGGACTGCTGTGTGACTGAACTTCTCTACTGGGACTATATTGCCCTCCTTCCCTCCCCACCCAAAGCTAGTTCTATTTTTATAGGCACAGGATTTGACTGACAACAGGAACTTCCTGTTTAGGGGCAGGAAGTGAGTGAGCACAGAACCACCAAGGACCCACCATCCTAGAAGGGCAAGAGTAGCTCTCCGGCCGCCCCCTCTAGCTGCTGGAGGTCTGCCTCTGAACAAGTAAGTGGTCTACTGAGAAATATAGGATATTCTTGTCTCAGAACAGGACAATCAGGAGCTTAAAGGGCACACAGGCAGAAAGTAAGGAAAGAGAGAAAAAAAAACAGAGGAAAGAGTAAGGATTGCAAACAGTTAAGGGGCCAGAAATAAGACATGATTGGAGTGGTGCAGTGCAGTGGCTGTGGAGCAGCAGTCTTCCGGGAGATGTTCTGGAGGATGCGGTGTTGTCCCATCTGCAGGCACCTCTCTGGGCTGAGGGAGGAGGTTGCTCATCTCCAGGCTGAGTTGGCCAGGATTTGTGGGACCTCCTCTTCCATCCAGGGACCACCAGTGCCACTGCCGTTGCCTCAGAGGTTGCCAAGAAAGAGGAGCGGTTGGACCACAGTGGGCTCAGGGAGGGTGAGAGTGGTGGAACAGAGGCACATCCCTCCAGTTGTACCTCTCCACAATTCCTATGCCATTCTGGCAAAGTGTGGTTCCTCTATGGAGGCACCTACAGTGGAGACCAAGGAGGATGCTGGGAACCTCCACAAAGGAGACCCACAGGAGGGTGGCAGGGGACCCTGCAGGGGAAGGAAACAACTCCTGGTGGGATACTCCATTGTCAGGAAGGTAGAACTGGGCAAGGAAGGGGAGAGGGAGGTAAGGTGCCTGCCTGGCGCCATGGCTTGGAGAGACAGGGAGCGAATCCTCAGGATTGCCGGAGCAGCTGCACAGGGGAAGGAGCTGGATGTCATTGTCCACCTAGGGACAAATGACCTGGCTAAGAAAGGGATTAGAGAAGTGCAGGAAGAGTTGTGGAATTGGGGAGGGGCCTTAGTCAAGTAGCATGCATGGTAACCTTCTCGGAGGTGCTACCCATCTATGGCATAGGAGAGGCTAGGGTGTTCCGCATCATGGGATTCAATCAGTGGTTGAAAAACTGGTGTGGAGCTCAGGGATTTGGCTTCATTGGGGACTGGGGGTCCACCTGGAGTGATGCAAGCCTATACTGGCATGATGGGCTGCATCTGTCCGGGAGGGGAACCAGGATCCTAGGTGATAGGTTTAAATGCTTCATTGGCAAGCTTTTAAACTAGCCAAGGGGGGAGGCACTGGAAAGGAGCAGGAAAATCCTAGACCCCCAAACAATCACGGTAGTAAGTGTGGCAAACACCAACATGGAGGTGTTGATAGGGGGAAGGGCAGGGGTAAATGGAGAAAGTGACAAAGGCAAGAAGGACAGGGATGGGGCAAAAGAGGGTAAGGCCATCAGGAAATGGAGGGTAATGAGTACCAATGCCCGTAGTCTGGGCAACAAGCTCCCTGAGCTGGTGGCCTTAATGGAAGAGGGATGCCTGGATATTGTAGCAGTCACAGAGACATGGTACACAGAGAACCATGACTGGGATGTTAACATACCAGGGTACATAACCTACAGGAGAGACAGGCAGGGGAGAAGAGGGGGAGGAGTAGCTCTCTATGTAAAGGAAGGATAAAAGCAACTGAACAAAAGAGTAAACAGGGAGGAGAGGAGGCACTGTGGGTCACCTTGGAGACTGGAAAGGCACCACAATCCGCACAGGGTTAGTACAGACCCCATGTCAGGGGAAGAAATGGACAAGGATATGATGGAAGGCATTCTAGAATGGCAGAGAAAGGGAGATACTGTTGATGGGAGACCTGAATATGCCAGATGTTAACTGGAGCACATTTGCTGCAGCCACATCCAAGAGCAGGGCCATTCTTGACGCCCTACAGGTGGCAGGCATTAGACAGCTAGTTTCGAACCTACTGTGAGGGAGCAATCTTAGACCTCAGACTTCAAACGGGGCAGTGAGAGGATCTCAGATCTAGAAGTGGGTTGCCATCTGGGGACAAGTGACCATCAAACAGTGTGGTTCACGTTAAACTCAGCTACAGAGTCAAGCCATACAAAAGTGAGGGTACTGGACTTTAGAAGGGCTGACTTTGGCAAGATGGGAGAGTGCCTCAGAAAAGCACTAGCAAACAGGCTAGAAGGAGGTGTGGAGCAACAATGGGGAATTATCAAAACTGCCATCACAGAGGCAACAAGCCTTTGTGTGAAGCAAATAAACAAATCAAAATGAAAGAAAAAGCCACTATGGTTCTCAAGAGAGGTGGTTGTGAAAGTCAGGAAGAAAAAGATAGCATTCCGGAAGTATAAGGAAACACAGAAGGAGCAGGACAGAGAGCTGTACCAGTTAAGGCAGAAAGAAGCAGGGAGGGAAGTCAGAATAGCAAAGGCCCAAACTGAGGAAAAGATAGCCAACTCAGTTAAGAAGGGGGATAAAACCTTTTATAGGTACATCAGCGAGCGTAGAAAGACAAAGGGAGGGATAGTGAGGCTGAATAGAATGAACGGTGGGTGGGCAGAGGGGGACAGTGAAAAAGCAGGAATACTGAACAAATATTTCTGCTCAGTATTCACAAAAGAGGAGGGGGAAGTGCCTAATTCAATTAACAGAAGCACTCTTTGATAGGGGGGTCGATCCCAGTCCTTTCACAGAAGAAAGGGTTCTGCAAGAACTCCTAAAACTGCTGGAATTCACCCCAGAATTCTAAAAGAATTAAGGAAGGAACTAGTGAAACCACTGGCTACTCTTTTTAATAAATCATGGGAGGATGGTGTGGTACCCGAGGACTGGAGGAAGGTGGATGTGATTCCCCTTCACAAAAGTGGGACCAAGACAGAGGCAGGAAACTACAGACCTGTCAGTCTGACCTCTGTGGTAGGGAAAGTGATGGAGTCACTCTGAAGGAAAGAATAGTTGAGTACCTAGAGGTCAGTGGAGCACAGGATCCAAGGCAGCATGGGTTCACAGCGGAAGGTCATGTCAGATGAATCTAATAGATTTCTTTGACTGGGTGACCAAAGTAGTAGACCAGGGAAGGGCTGTGGACATGGCCTACCTAGACTTTAGCAAGGCATTTGACACAGTCCCACACAAAAGATTATTAGTCAAATTAACCAGCCTGGGAGTGGGTCCCAGGGTGGTAGCCTGGGTAAAACATTGGCTGGACAACAGGACACAGAAGGTAATTGTAAATGGAGTCCACTCTGAAGAAAGGGCAGTTACCAGTGGGGTACCGCAGGGTTCAGTATTGGGTCCAGTCCTTTTTAATGTCTTCATCAGTGACATTGCAGAGGGACTGGAAGGAAAAGTATGCCTTTTTGCAGATGACACAAAGATCTGCAACAGGGTTGATACACAAGAAGGCGTGGAAAGGATGAAAAGGGACTTGGCAAGGTTGGAGGAATGGTCAGACGATGGCAGCTAGGATTCAATGCAAAAAGTGCAAATAATGCACCTGGGAAACAAGAACCCAGGGAAGAATACACAATGGGTGGGGAGGTAGTAACAACAACAAAACAGGAAAGGGACCTGGGGTAATCATATCAGATGACCTTAAGGTTAGCAAGCAATGTGAGAAGGCAGTAGGGAGGGCCGGGGTATACTGGGATGTATAGGAGAGGCATCAGCAGCAGAAAACAGGAAGTTGTTATCCTCTGTACAGACAGTTGGTGAGACCCCATCTGGAATACTGTGTCCAGTTCTGGAGACCCCATCTCCGCAAGGACATAGACAGGATAGAGGCAGTCCAGAGGAGGGCAACTAAAATGGTGCAGGGTCTGCAAGAGAAGCCGAGGAGGAGAGACTAAAGGAGCTAATATGTATCACCTTGAGGAAAGAAGGAGGGGGGACATGATAGAAACTTTCTGGCACCTCAAGGGAATCAACAAAGTCCAAGAGGGTAGCATCTTTCAGAAAAGAGACTTGCAAGAACAAGGGACACAATTTAAAGATAGAAGGAGGGCGGTTCAGGGCAATGTGAGGAAGTATTATTTCACAGAGAGGGTAGTGGATGCATGGAACAGCCTTCCTGAGGAAGTTGTGGGGTCTAAAACTGTGGGAGAATTCAAGAATGCATGGGACAGACATAAGGCAATTCTTGTGGGGGGCAGGAAGATATAGGCTGTTGGTTAACTAGGATCTGCGGCCTATCCTGTAGGTAGGGAAATGGGCAGACTAGATGGGCCTAGCGGTCCTTATCTGCCGTCAAAGTCTATGTTTCTATCTATGGCTGGAATGGAGTGAGGCATCTGCCAGATAGTGGAGGGGAGATCTTCGTGTGGCTCCGTCCATGGGGGATCGGTATGTGTGATGCCTCAGCTAAGTCCAAGTGTTCTGCCAGGTGCTTGCATTTCATGTCCTGCTCCTCTGCATTCCAACCACTGGCTTGCTGGAGGATGCGGAGGAGTTCGGTGAAGGAAGGGTCTTCAGGAAGGGACTTGGAAGACTCCTTACCCTTGAACAGTATGGCTTCTGAAAGGCTTCCAGAGGACGAGTCTAAGGAATCCATGTTATCTGCCACTGGTTGCTCTCCTAGGTAAGGATCTTCCAAAGGGGCCTGATACAGGTGGTCCGCCTTTTTAGGGGCTGCTGAGGAAGTGAGAGGGTGCTTCCAAGCAACCTTGGTCATGTCCTGAGAAGGATTTAATAATGGCGGGACTACCACTGGTTTGGGATCCTTTTGCCTTAGATACTTGGCGAGGTGGCACCTCTCCAGATCCAAGTCTTCTGTGTCCCACCCTATGTTTTCTTAGATATTCGCATTATATCCTTAAATGTTGGGTCATCTGGGGGGGGGGGAACTTAGGCAAATCTCTTGGATCTGGTGAAGGGATGCTGAACGGAGAGTTTGATCTGGAAGATACAGAGAATGAGGAGTGCAATTCATCTGAGGAATCTGACCTCCTGTGATGCTGTCTGGGCCTGTCCACGCTGGGTGAGCAGGAAGGGGTCTGTGAAGGACACCTCCGCCGCTTTTCTTTGTGTGATGGCCGCTTTTTGTCCTTAGACCGCCCCTAGGTTTGGGACTCTCCTCTCTATGAAGTGGTCTGACTAGGCTTTTCTCCTTTGGAGGAGGCTGTTTCTCCACCAGTGGTTTGGTGAGAACGTTCTTCCTAATGGTTTCCCACCAATAGGAAAACAATTCTTTCACCTTGGAAATGTTGACACCCATCTGACCTGGCGTCTGTCCTTCTCGAGGTGCCGTCTGACCGTTTCCAGTGTCTGACGGTCTGTGGCCTGAAACACCCGTCGTCTGATCCTTGGGTGGCATCGGGTTGCGTGGAAGGTTTACTTCCTCCTTATCGCCTGATGCCTGGTCATTGCTAAGTTGCTCAACCCCTTTGTCAGTACCTTTGTCATTCGAATGTCCAGTATGGATGAGGTGATGTCCTTTCTCTGAGAGTGGACCTCTGTCAGTGGTTGTTGGTCCTTAGGACATTTTGTGGGCATCTGCTCAGTCTGTTTAGGGTCTGAGGTCCACTTAAGGGATGTCAGATCTGAAGCCTGTTTAGTGCAGGGCAGCCACCAGCACTCAGTGCAGGAAGAAGGTGGGGACGGACAAGAGCCGCATCAAGGAGAGGGTGGCGGCCATCCGTGCCTCCCAGAATACCACCGGAGGGGGGCCTGCAACTGTGCCACTGCTCATGGCACAGGAAGAGTTGTGGCAGCCACCATCCGCCGCAGCATGGTGGAAGGTGTGCCTGATGGTGGATACCAGACAGGTGGCAGCCCATCACTGCATGGTAAGTATGTCAGCCACGTACAGCTGGGGGTGTGGAGGGTGCGGACACGGACATGTTGGTGTGTGTGCGGCATGCCTGTCACATGCATGTGTGTGCATGCCATGCTGCAGGGCACAGGCAGTGGGGGGGGCCGCACATGTGGGCAATGCATCACTAACATGCCTCTCTTTCTCTTGCAGCACCAGCACGCCTCCGTGCGGATGATGGGGCGCCGGCGGCAGCAGCCATGGCCACTGGAGCGGCCCCAGAGGACCAGCCTTCCACCTCCATGGGCATCTGGGGGCCTGACAGGCTACAGCTCACCACTGCTGTGCAGGCAGATGTCCTGGACCTGGGGTCAGACGAGGCCCTTGATGTGTTCTTGCAGGATGCCAACCTTGGGGTCCTGTGCGCAAAAACACAGATTGGGGCGGGGTTCAACACCGATGACGACATAACGCTCATCCTGGATAGCATGGCCACTGTTGTGGGGAAGACGCCCCTGCTGGCCACTGACACAGGCTGCATGCCCAGCGCCCTGCCGGCAGCATAACAGCTGCCCGCCATCCACTGCAGGCGCGGCGGTGTGCACTGCCCAAGCAGTGCCCTGTAGTGGTGGTGGTGCTGCTGTGCAGGTACTGGGTGGTGTGCAGTGGCCGGATGGACAGCAGCAGCAGTGCCACTGGGCAGCCAGACACAGGGGAGTCCGTTCAGTAACAGGTGCTGTTCGCCATTGGGGTATGCGCATTGCATGCGGAGGTGCGCCAGTTAGCTGAGCAGCAGGAGAGAGGCATTGCGCTGATCCTGGCGGGGATACAGCGCATGCAGAAGGCCATGATCACCTCCCTGGGTCACACTGCCACCACAATCTTGGATGGCTTTGTGCTGCTGGATGTCACTGGGTGTGGCCAGGCACAGATGCCCCCCCCCCCGCAGTGCGCTATCCACCCCACATACCTGGCGTCGGGCGACCCCTGTGCAGTCGACCCTGGCTCAGATGTCAGCATCCCAGGCATGCCCTGGGCTGGGCTGTTTGGGTGCCTCGATGCAGACGCGGGTCCCACCCCTGGGGCTGTGGCTGCCGATTGGCCCAGGTGTGGCCATGGTTCCGCGCAGTGGCCCTGATGTGCAGCCCACCCCACCTGCAGCAGAGTGCGCGCCTGGGCGGTGTGTGTGTGCTTGCTGCAAATGTGGTGCCTGTGTCGCGCCACATGCTGTGTGCATGCTTGCCCGGCCACTGGGCCATGTGCATGATGACAGCAGTCCTGCACCAGTTGCACCTGCGCAATGTATCTGAGCCACACCACATACCCTCGCCGGTGTGTGTGTATTGGGGGGGCTGTGTGTGGTTGTGTGTCCCTGTCACCCTTACCCCTGCTTCCCGCCTTAGTGTGTGCATACCCATTGCCATACACGCCCCTGCATGTGTGCTGTACCTGTTTGTGTGGCCTAGTGTTTCGTACCACCTACCCGTGTGCACCAAAGTGCTCCTGTGCTATGGTGCCCCTGTGCCATCTTGCCTGCTGGATCAGTCGGGGATCCCGCTGCCCAGGTGGCTGTCCACCTCCCTCTGGCCCATTGCCTCCATCATCCCCACTACTATCCGCCTCGACAGCTATCCCACGGTCAATGGCCATATTGTGCAGTATGCAGCAGGCCAGGAATAGGCCACAGGCTTTCAAGGAGCTGTACTGTAGGGCACCGCCTGACCTATCTAGGCAACAGAACTGTGCTTTCAGCATGCCAAAGACTCTCTCGATGATGTTGCACATGCTGGCATGTGCCTTGTTGTAGGGTTCCTCTGCTGGGGATGATGGGCGCCGGTATGGGGTGAGCAGCCAGGGCTGCAGTGTATAGGTGCTGTCCCCTGTATGGATAATGACATGGTTAGCCCTCTGCTATACTAGCCTGCACCCCTTGCCAGTCCCTGCTGCCCATGCCAACATGCACCCCCATCCCATGGTATGCTCTGCCCATTGCCCATGCCATACTCACCTACTAGGTGGCCCATGGGTATATCCCCACATTCGAACCTGTGGCACAGCACAGAGCTGTGCCAGATGAACGCATCATTTGCACTCCCAGGATGTGTGGTGCAGACATTGGTTTTGCACCGTGGTGTCGCACACCACCTGGCAGTTGACACACTGGTTCCCCTTCCTATTGATGTACGCCACACCCTCGGGGCCAGGAGGCATGTGGATGCCAATGTGGGTGCAGTCAATGGCCCCACTCATGCCAGGCATATGTGCTACCCTGTGGAAGTCCTGCATGGTTGCTGTGTGCTGAGGAAATGGATGTATTCCAACACACACGGCAGCAGAACATTGAGGAACTGTGTGAGGAGGTGGGCCATAACTGACTGGGTTATGCCTGTGCTGTCCCCTGTTGGTCTCTGGAAGGTGCCCATGGCGAGCAGGCACGACAGCTGTCACCTTCGTCTCCACGGACATGGCATAGCTCCTTCTGGTGGGTACCTACATCTACTCACTGCACAGCTCACAGAGCTGCCTCAGAATGGCCCTGTTCAGGCAGTACCGGCCCACGATCTCTGTGTCACTATACTGCTCGAAGGCGATGCAGGCGCCATACCACCTGTGTCGAGCATACCGCTGACGGGCCCTTCCACAGCCATGTCGCTGTTCCTGTTGCCCCCTCACACCCCTCATTACAGCCTCCATCATGAAGGGCACACTATCCATGGCTCTTGTTGTCCTCTATCCCCGAGTGGTTGGCTGCTGCGGGCTGTGTGCCACCTGGGTGCACTGTCTGTCACACTCTCTTTGCCTGTTTCCCTCTCCACTGCCACCTCTGTCCCTCTCCGTGTCTGCCTTGGTCGGTCTGTCTCACTCTCTCTCCCCCTCGCCTGGCACAAGTGTTTTCTGTTTGCTTGCACCCTGTATTTATAGGAACAAGTCTGCTTGGTGCATCTTTGATTTGCTCTGCACTTGCACCATGGTTCCATGGTTGGATATCGCACTGTGCTGGATATTCATGGGCACGCTCCCTGCACTGCGCCTGCATTCATCATAGTTGCGCTGAATATTTGCTCCTTCGCGCAAGTCCTCAGTTGCACCAAACGCAACTGCTTTGAATATCCGGGCCTCAATATGATAGGCAATACAGAGAAAAAAACAAATATGTTGCAGGTGATACCTTTTATTGGACTAACAAAATTATTCTAAGACTAGCTTACAAGAGATAAAACCCACTCCTCAGGTCAAAGTGGAAACAGCTGAGCATTATAACAGATATAAAGGTTGGATGTGGATTCAAAACATATACTAGCAGTTTACAGATCAAAGCACTGCAGTCAATCTGCATTTCTTATGAACAGGAAGACTAATTTTCACCGGTGTGTGTCTGTTGGAGATATCAACTTGTAAGATCAAAGGGCTGCTTAATTTTACTTGGACTCTTGCACCAGTGGTTTGAGTACACCTTCTATGAGTCCAGAAATCTCCTCAGTTAATGTGTCAATTCCAGATACATGATAGGCAGAAATCATTGGAAATGGAGCAGAGGTTTGGAACTCAAGTCAGCAAATGTCAAACCAACCCTTTAGATGATTGTAGCACAAGAGTGCACCATAAAACTATTTCAGAACTTGACTAGTGATGGACAGATAATATCGGACAATGTCTCCATTTTAAAGGAAATGGAAACTTTTACAGAACCAAAATAAACCACCAGATTTAGCTCTTATTTTTCAGGCAGCTAATAATCCTAAACTGGATATTGTACAGTCGCAAGGTTTGATTCAGCCCATTTCATGCATGGAATTGGAGTGGGTTTTCTCACAGCTCAGGACAGGGGTAGCACCAGGCTCAGATGGGATGCCTGGAGAACTTTACAAAGTTCTTTACCAAATAATACCCAAAGAATTAAGTGTTTTTCAATCCTTTTTAACTGATAATATGTATGAAGAATTACTGACTTTCCTTTATTAAATAAAAAAAAGGGGGATCAGATAGATTAAAATAATTGGAGACAAATTACTCTCCTGAATATGAATTTCAAAATTTTAACCAAATTGTTAAGACTCGCAAAGGTTTTGCGAGTCAATAATTCATTGGTCCTAGGACGATGAGTTACTGATGTCTTATTCCTTTTAAGAGAAATCATGGACAAAGGGGAACTCAAGGAAATTAAGTATCTTGTAATTAATTTGGATCAGGAGAAGGCCTTCGATAAAGCGTCCCATGAAGATCTGTGGAATTGTTTGAAGATTTACGTCTTTCCACAATTTATTTCTTGGGTTCAATTATGCTACTCGAAAGCATCTGTAAGGCCATATGATAACAGACGATTGGGAAATAAATGCCATGTGAAGGTAGGTGTACATCAGGGTTGTCCCCTTTTATATATTCTTACTATGGACCCTTTTATTAGAATTATTTCCAAATCACCAAATATCACAGGAATTAGTTATTATGGGAGGGTCCCAGTTAAATCTCTCTCTCTTATGCAGATGATCTTATTCTTACGGTACATAATGCAGATCAGGCATTTTGGCCTGCAAATTAGTACAAGTACTGTCATCAAAAATTAATACGAACAAAAGTAGCTGTGTTCCTGTTCAAAGAGATAGGGTTTTGGATGAGAAAGGCGGAGACATTCCTGTGGCCAGACAACCAAGTAAAATTTGGGGTGTTGTTTTTTGTTTTGGTGCTGAGGATATGCAGACCTATAATTGGGACTTAAAAATAGATAAAGGTCAAAAGATGGCAAGAAATTGGAACAAGTGGCACATGAGTAAGGAAAAAAAAGAGTTTACTTGCTCAAAACTTTTTTGAACCTTTTTTTTTTTTTGTATTTGTGTGTTCCCTATTCCTAAACATCAAGAAACAGTGGTTTTAGCATGTTTTTTTTCCTGTTTATGGGGGAGTTGGTTGAACCCGATAAAAAGATTGATTACATATTTGCCCAGAAAAAAGGGGTGGGGGGTGTAGGGATGGTAAACCTTATAGTTTTCTTTTGGACTATATTTTTTTTATGCAAACTTAAATCCATTGTTGAGACAGTCAGGCACAGTTTGGTCTTTATGGGCCTCTCTTTCGGTAATGGACATCTTACAGGAATGGCAGGATAATTTATTTCAACATAAAAATAAAAGGAAATATAAGTTAAACCAATGGTGGATGGACTGTTTTGATAATTTAAAAAAATGGAAAGTAACCAGTCAGAGATGATTAACCACCATCAGGAAATTTTATTATTCACAGATTATGAATGATCATTATTTCATTCAGCCCTTTGAACATATGTCCCAGCTGACCCAATCATCAATTAAATTGGTATTGAGTGAGACTAGACTACCTCAAACAAGCATTTGTCAATGCCGAATGTTTGCTTGCTGGCACTGGTAGAGTAGAAGTTACAGAGCTGCGTAATAGAAATGGCAGTGAAGTACTGAACTGAAGCCAACCCCACCACCACCCTGCAGAGAGTGACAGGCATTGGGGTGTGCCTTTGGGTTGTCAGGCATAACACACCATTTCACCACACCCCACCCTGCAGACACTGACAAGTGTCACGGTGTGCCTTGGGGTCTTTGGCCCTTATGCGCACCCCATTCCATCAGGAAATACGGTGAGATGGGTGCGGTATAGGAGAATGGGGTGAACTTTGGGGCCGAAGAGTCCAAGGCATACCTCCATGCCTCTCACTGGCTGCAGGGTGTGGAATGGTATGAGCATTACAGGCAAGAATCCCAAGTCACACCCCTGATGCCTGCCATTCTCTACAGGGTTGGGCGTTATGGTTGGAAACCCTAATACCTCAGGCATTCGTTGGTATTTTTCACTCTAAATTTTCAACATGGGTTTTCTGTGACCCCCACCTCATGAACAGTGGCAATATCAGTTTGTTATTCGAAAGCTGCTTATGCACAGCGACTACAGCATTTAGCACCACAGGTGCAAAAACATTCCGAAGAGGATGTAAATGACAGCTGTACTGTTCATGGAGAGGTGTAAAAAATGGCAATGTTGCAAATCTGCAGTAAAAATATTAAAAAAAACTGGTGAAGTCACAAGCGTGCATAGAAACTGTGCAACGCGCACCCGTAATGTAATTAGTTTGGGGATTTTTTACAGCAGATTGTCAACACAGGCATTTTGGGACCTCCGATCATGAACAGTGTCACTGTGATTTTCTTTTATCTGTCCTGAACAGTGATTTCCCACAGCGACCACGCATCTCTGCACTGAAAGTGTGAAAACACATTTCATCCACGCTGTGAAAATGACAGCTGTACTGTTCATAAGGAAGTGTGGAAAAATGCCACTGGTGAAAATCTGGACTGAAAATATTACAAAGTCATGAACTTACGAGGGTGCGTGGAAACTGCGCATTGCTCACGCATTACACAGTCATTTTATGGACTTTTGTCACCAGATTTTCAACATAGCCATTTTAAGACCTCTGCTCATGAGCAGTGTAACTGTAATTTTCTTAGTCTGTCCCAAACATTGCTTTTGCCACCGACTGCACCATTGTGCGCTACATGTGCGAACACACATTTTGGGCGACGTGAAAAATGGCAGCTGTACTGTTCATAAGGAAGTGTAATAAACTGGCAATGTTGAAAATCTGGATTGAAAATTACATTGTTGCATAGAAAATCCGCGAATGCAATTCCAGCCATTACCGTGTCATTTTAGGAATTTTTCACCAAATTTTCAACATACCCATTTTAAGACCTCTGCTCAGGAACAGTGTCACTGTGATTTTCTTAATGTGTCCCAATTGATTTCAAGACACCGACTGCGCCATTGTGCGCTACATGGGCGAAACACATTTTGGGCAAGATGTGAAAAATGATAGCTGTACTGCTCATAAGGAAGTGTGGTAAATGGCAATGTTGAAAATCTGTAGTGAAAATATTGAAAATTTACTTGAACTTACGAGCGTGGCTGAACGCGATATCGACGCTCATAAAACAGTCATTTTGAATTTTTTCACCAAATTTTCAACATAGCCATTGTAAGACCTCTGCTCATGAACAGTGTCACTGTGATTTTCTTAATGTGTCTCATACATTGATTTCACACACAGACTGCGCCATTGTGCGCAATATGGGCGGAAACACGTTTTGGGTGAGATGTGAAAAATGACAGCTGTACTACTCATAAGAAGGTGTGATAAAATGGCAATGTTGAAAATCTGGAGTGAAAATACTGAAAATTTGCGAACTTAAGAGCCTGCATAGGAACTGCACAACGCATGCTTGTAAAAGTCATTTTTTGGAATTTTTCCAAATTTTCAAAATAGGCTTCTTGAGAGCCCACCTTATGAACAGTGGCAGTGTCATTTCGTTAATCAGTCCCAAAAAGTGATTTCGCTCAGTGACTGGGAAATCACCCTTCGGGCCCGAATAACGCCATGACAGTGACAGCACTCATGAGAAGGGGTCCCAAAAACCCACGCTGAAAATTTGTTCAAAAATTCCAAAAATGCCTGAGATATGCAGCAAAGTTGAAAAACCCTATCTATCCCATTATACAGCTTACTGGCATTTCCTCAGTTTCGCGGTCGGCTTTGAAGAATGCAGGCGTGTTCCCGGTCCACCGATGATTGTCGCGCCGAGCTCTGGAGGTAAGTATGGGTGAAGGGGGGTGGGGAGGCAGGGTGCACAGTGGGTGGGTGCAGGTTGTGGGGGAGGGGCGGGGAGACTGCGAGGAACGCTTTTCTTTACAGGGTTTTAGACTACACGGACGCTTGATACGCTGGGAGTCCGGAAAGGGTGTTTGGGGGCTGGAGCCGATGGGGATTGGGCACCCCGGCCAGCTAGAACATTTTGCCACGCTGGGGTGGGCTCCCAGCGTGGCACCTGGATGCTTAGTGAGGGGAGACAATGGAGCTGATGGGGATTGGGCACCCCATCGGCGACGGCATGGGGAAGACAGTGGAGCTGATGGGGGATTGGGCACCCCTGCTAGGCTATACATCACAGAGCCACTTGGGGTGGCACCCAGCGTGGCATTTGAAGCGGCTTTTGGGAAGTGCAGCGCCGATGGGGATTGGGCACCCCGTCGGCTATACAGTGTGTGTGCGTGGGGGCCGCAGGTGTGCGTGGTGTAGGGGGAGCACTGCATGAGCAGGCGATATCTGATTGCTGCTCACTGAAGCATAGCTCCCCCTTTCAACTGTATGCCACTGCATTTTGGAGCTGTCATAAACAGCTCAGCAGGCATTGGAGAACTGCGGCAGCGCCTGCAAACACACTGACTGAATTGGAAGAGGGCTGCCACACCTCCGAAAACTCGGATGATGGCACTATGTTTCTTGCACATGTGTGCAAGCAAACATAAAAATGAAAGCTGTAGTCTGGTTAGATGTACATAGGAAAATAAATGTGCGGAATAAGCACAAGGAGATTAAAGATCGATATTGTCCTAGGGAAACATGCATAATGGAATTAGAGACAATGGATCACCTATATTTACAGTGCCTACATATTTTAGAGTTCTGGACTGTTTTAGCTACCAAGTGGAAATCTCATGGTTTTTGCAACATTACAGCAGATATGCTGTATTTTGGAGACATTCCCCCATGATGGGTAAAATATAATGCTGGTAGTATTAGAATACTGATGGCGACCTTTTTATATATATTTATATATCAGTGCTTTGGCTTCTCAGAAGGAACTAGAAGGGGGACAAGATCAGATCTACAGTACAGTAGCTTCTTGTTGTTTTACATTGTTTCTTGTGGATTCTACTTGGTAGAAGGTTATTTCTTTTCTTTCTTACTACTACGGGGCTAGCAGGGTATTGTTTAGGGCTGCTGGAATTTTGAAACCTGTTTTGGTACCTATAAGTGGGCTAATTTGTTTGATTCACTGTGTGGCAGGCTACATTTGTACAGACCTATTTTTTTCTGTTTTAAAACATAATTGGTGTGATTTAACTGTGTCTGTTTCTTTGAATTGGAGACATATATCTTCTAATTCCAAGCCTATTTTGATGTGTTGTTGGTGAAGCTGTTTGAATTGGAGTCCTGTTTCTCTGGGTAGCAAACTTATTTTGGGGGCTTTGAGTAGAATTGTGATTCATTGTTGCTGGCTTCACTAGCTGCAAAGTTTGAGTGCAGAGTGGGGGAAGGGTGCTAATGGTCTGACCAGAGGCCTCACCTACCTGATTGTTTCTGGAAGACTTGGGCTGGTCCCACCCTTGGTCCATTATTTCCTTTATACCAGGGGTTCTGACATCACTTCCTCAAACAGGCAAAGGATATGCACCTGTCATAGCAGAAGCAGACATCCAGGAAAGGAACGGCAGCAAGTGAAGAGGTGACTGCTATCTCAGTGGAAGGGAAGTAAATGCAAATCTAGGAGCTTTCATTATTACTTATTCGCATTGATATTGCAGTGGAGAAAGGAGGAGTAGGAGTTTGAAGAAGGTTGTGCAACGGCTACTTAAAGTCTGTTTTTGAGTGTGGATAGGAAGATAAAAAGCAGTTGCTCAATATATCTAAACGTGTGCAACAAAGGAGGTAAGGGAAATAAAGAAAATGTTTTGCACTGATAGAGGGGGGAGAGGGAGACTTGGGGAGTGTTTGGCATCCTGCATCTGAAGGGTGGGGGTCGCCAGGGCAACAACAGCAATGGCATGTGGTATGCTGCAACAACTGCGGTGCACCAATCTTTCTAAAATTGCCTGGGAGTGTGGGAGGATGTTTAGTGTGCAACCACATAGAAAACTTAGAAAGGAGATTGAGGTCTGCAGGAGGAACTAAGACAGGCAAGGCAGATTGGGGGTGGGTTTAGCCCAATACTGGAGGGAGGAAGATGGGGAGATGAGGGAGGGCGATTTAAGCCAACAGTGGTGAGGAGAGGGTCAGAAGAAGGGAAGCAGAGACAAAGGGGCACAGGCCAGGAAGAACAATTGCCGGGGAAACCAGGTCAGGAGACAAAAGACAAATGGAAGGAGGAGATAGGGACTTGTGAGGGGAGGCGAAGAAGTGGCAAAAGTCATGGAGTGGAAAGGAGAGAACAGGTTGTGAAGGGCCTTCAGAAAATAGTTGTGCACTGCTAGAGAGGAAGAAGGTGGAGGAGGGAATTATGAAATTAGAGGAGTAATTGATAAATGCCTGGACCAAACTGGAGCAGGTGGGGGAAGTTCTGCTGGGAGAATTGCAACAGGGGTAAAAGGGGGAAATAATGTGCAGGAGGAAGAAGAGGAGCTGGAAATCAGAGAGGGAGATGAATGGAAGCAAGCAGGGAGTAAGAGGGTGGAATCTTAGTGCTGGGGACCAATACTAAGAGGAGTTAGGTGGGGCAAAGGGAGAGGCATAGTCGTATTTGGGTGGAGGCCATGCCAGGAATGACAGCGGAAAGGGTGGGACAGTCTGTTCTGAAATATGCTAGAAGGGGTAGGGACAAGCCTCATTTAATTATACATCTTGGGACAAACGACTTGGCTGACAAGACAGTAGATACAGTCCAGAGGAGGTTTGAGGAACTAGCACAATTATGTGAGGGGGCAGGAAGATCAGTAACTTTTTCAGAGATACTTCCTGTGCCAAAGGCAAGCACAACAAGAA
Organism: Neoceratodus forsteri; assembly: GCA_016271365.2. Taxonomy (NCBI): domain Eukaryota; kingdom Metazoa; phylum Chordata; order Ceratodontiformes; family Ceratodontidae; genus Neoceratodus; species Neoceratodus forsteri. The sequence continues at coordinate 766,726,394 of CM057450.1, read as the reverse complement.
AGCTGAGAATAGAAGAATTTAATGGATGGCTAAGAACCTGGTGTTGTGCTAAAGGGTATGGGCTGTTGGGGTGGTGGGGAGGGACCTGGGAGGACAATAGTCTCTATGCCAAGGACAGACTACACTTGAGTGAAGAGGGAAAGAAAGTGTTGAAACAGAGGATGGAGGAGTACATAGAGGAAGTTGGGAATTTAAACTAGGAGGGGGGGCTGGCAGTTGGGGAAGAGAGATGCAGAGACCACAGATTGGGAAACCATATGAGCTTACCCCCTATAACAGTGACAAAGGACAAATAGCAAGTACTGTTGGTGATGCTAGGAAAGGAGGGCAGGATGGGGGGGAAGTGTGGAGGGTGGTTACCCTTAATGCTAGGAGCCTTGGGAGGAAAACTGCAGAGTTACAGGTTCTCATGGCAGAGGGAGAGGTGGACATTGCAGTCATCATGGAAACATGGGCCACCCAATACAATGACTGGGACCTGTCTGTACCAGGGTACAGATTATTTCGTAGGGACAGAGTGATTGGGAAAGGAGGGGGGGGTGGCACTATATGTGAAGGAAGGACTGAAATGTGTAAGGGAGAAAGGGGAGGAGGGTAGTACGGAGTCACTTTGGATGCAAATCCAGGATTCCAAGAATAGGATTCTTAGAATGGGAGTGGTGTACAGGCCACCATCTCAGACGGAGGAGTCAGACAGGGAACTAGCGGGACAGATCAGGAGGACCTGCAAGAAGGGTAGTGTGGTGATTGTGGGGGACTTCAACATGCCAGGAGTGGACTGGGGCACCCCAACAATCAGGAACAGAAGGGAGCAGGTACTGCTGGATGCCTTTCAGGACAGCTTCCTGCTGCAAATGGTCAGTGAACCAACCAGGTTAGAAAATACCCTTGACCTTGTGCTGGCAAATGGGGACTTTGTGAGGGAACTTACAGTGGAGGAACTGCTGTCAGGGAGTGACCACCGCACAGTATGGCTCACATTGGATATGGGCAAGGAAGGAGTGGAATCTGGCACAATAGTGCTGGACTTCAGGAGGGCCGACTTTGGGAGGATGGGAGAAGTGGTAAAAGGGTACCTGGCCAGAATTCAATCTAGTATGGACACTAACCAGAGGTGGGAGCTCATAAAGCTGGGGATAGTGGAGGCAACCAAAACCTGCTGCAAAGCCCAGAGAAAGAAGGCTAGGGCTAAGAAACCGATCTGGCTGAGCAAGGAGGTCATGGAAAAGGTAAGGAGGAAAAGAGCTGCCTTTAGGAAGTACAAGAAAACAGGGAGGAGTACTTGACAGAATCGAAGGAGGTGACAAGGGCAGTAAGGGGAGCCAAAGCATCTACGGAACTCAGGCTGGCACAAGGCATTAAGAAGGGGGAGAAGGACTTCTTTAAGTACATCAGGGAGAAAAGGAGCTGTAAGGACCACATAGTAAGGATTAGGAAGCAGGGTGTGATAAGGCAGAAGCACTAAATGAGTACTTCTGCTCAGTATTTACTAAAGAGAAGAGGGGGGTGACACCCAAGGTGGGAGAAATGGCAGAAGCAGGGGGGAACTGGTGACAGATGGGGAAATCATGGAGAGCAGAGTTCGAGAGGGTTTGAAGGCACTGAGGGTGGACAAGGCGCCAGGCCCAGATGGCATCCACCCCAGGGTACTGAAGGAGCTGGCAGAGATCCTTGTAGGACCTTTGGCAGACCTATTTAATGCCTCACTACATTCGGGGTGTGTACCTCAGGACTGGAGGATGGCTCATGTGGTGCCCCTCCACAAGAGTGGCCCCAAGGATGAACCAGGAAACTACAGACTAGTGAGCCTCACATCCATCGTGGGTAAGCTAATGGAGACTATCCTGAAGGAGAGGCTGGTGGCCCTCCTAGAGGCCAAAGGACTACAGGACAGCAGACAGCATGGCTTTACACGTGGCAGATCCTACCAAACCAACCTGGTCGAGTTCTATGACTGGGTAACTAGGCAACTGGACAGGGGCCATGCAGTGGATGTCCTGTATCTGGACTCTGTAAGGCATCTGACCCAGTGCCACATGGAAGGCTGGAAGGAGTTAGTAGGCACGGGCGGTGCAAAGCTGGTGAGATGGGTAGGAAACTGGCTGCAGGGAAGGCAACAGAGGGTGGTGGTGGGTGGGGAGCTCTCACACTCAAGGGCAGTGATGAGCGGTGTTCCACAGGGCTCAGTGTTGGGACCAGTGTTGTTTGGGATATTCGTTGCAGACATATCATGGGTCATCAAGAGCAAGATCAGTCTGTTTGCTGATGATACCAAGGTAGGCACGGTGGCGGATGACCTAGGGGGATGGCAGGGGTTGCAGGATGATCTGGCAAAGCTTGAAACCTGGTCAGACACCTGGCAACTGGGCTTTAATGCCAGAAAGTGCAAGGTGCTGCATTTTGGGATGAAGAACCCAAGAAGAAGTTACCAGCTAGGGGGAGTGCAGCTAGCCCAGACAGAGGAGGAGGAGAAGAAGGATCTGGGTGTGCTCATTACAGGGTCAATGAACAACTCAGCACAATGTAGGACGGCAGCTGCAAAGGCCAACAAAATGCTGGGTTGTATTGCAAGGGGTATATCCTCGAGGAGGGAGGAGGTGATGATTCTGCCACTGTATAGGTCATTAGTTAGACCACACCTGGAATACTGCGTGCAGTACTGGCATCCATATCTGAAGAGGGACATTAAGTTACTGGAGGGGGTGCAGCGCAGAGCAACAAAGATGATCAAGGGGCTGGGGGACTTATCATACGAGAGGAGGTTGAAGGAGTTGAACATGTACTCACTGGAGGAGAGGAGAGACAGGGTGACATGATTGAAACCTTTAAATACATGAAAGGAATAAACAAGACGGGTACAGAGGGGCTGTTCAAAGTAAAGGAGGGGAGGGCCATGATATGAGACTGGAGTGAGGAAAGTTCAGGAGGGAAATGAGGAGACACTTTTTTACAGAGAGGGTGGTGGCTGGGTGGAATGCGTTACCTGCTGAAGTGGTATGCAGTAGAACAGTGGACTGCTTCAAATGAGGATAGGACAGGACAAGGGGGAGGGTTAATGAAGGGGCAGCTGCAGAATAAGGGGTGCTAGCTGCACATTCGAGCAGACTTGACAGACCTCTAGGCCTTTATCTGCTGGCAAATTTCGTATGTTCGTATATTAGATATGGGGCAATGTAGGTGTAAATTAGTGCTACAAGTTATTACTCAAATAGAGTTATTTCATATAATTCATAAAGAGTTACTACTGATTAGACACACTGAAAAAGGCAAAATCAGAGTTAAAACATGGCAAGACCGATGGGACCCTTTTCTTTGGTTAACATAAATTGGTACCCACCTATTTAGGTTCCCTATAAGTTTTATGTTTAAAAAGTGTTACCAGTTTGTTCAAATGGATTTTTCTTAAAAGAAAACACTCAAAAATTGCCATCTAAATTACAGTAGAGTGTTTTATTGATTTTTTTTTTTATTAATTTGGTTTAGACAGCATAAATAATTTCTGTGAAGTACTAACTCCCAGTGATGCGCAAGGAGCAATGGGTTGCATGGGCAGCTCACATACTCTAGGATTTCATCAAGTGAATTAAAATGGTTAGATACCAGAGTTATGTTTCAACTAAATGTTTCTCTTACACTCCCCCCCCAAAAGTGTTGATACTTTTTCTTTCCAAAACAAACTCGGTACACTGGGATAGGTGGAGGATTTCGTGCTTACGTTTTTCTCTAAAGATAGGTTATATGCATTATTTAAGGTGATGTTAACCCGTTTTCATTTTAATGTTGCCCTTAGAACAAATATATAATTTCTGGGAAGGGGGAAGAGAGGATTGGTTTGGGGATGTATGCATTAGTATGTAATTTTGATTTGTATTATGGTTCTTTGGCTTTTAGTACTGGGTTTTTGTTTTTAAAAGGGGATATATATGTATGAATACTTTTATTACAGTATAGTATGTTTTCTTCTTTATTTGATATGTTATGTATTATGTTTTTTGGATACCAAATAAACAATTCCCTTACTCCTTTTGAGAAGTGCCATGGGATCTATAACATCCACCTGAACAGGCAGATGGGACCTCAGTTTTAATGTCTCATCCGAAAGATGGCACTTCAGGAGTGCAGCCCCCCCCCCCAAATGCTGAATTAGAGTCAGTATTGCGATTTAACCCAAGTACCTGGTGTGGGGATAGAACCCACAGCCCTTGTGATCTTCCGGCCTCAGAGGTGAGTGTGCAACCTGCTGAGCCACTGACACCATCCTGAGTAGACTCGTTACTGGATGCCTCCACCACGTGGTGGGCATCTTATGAAAGGCCTAAAGCTTGAAACTCTAGCCATTCATGACCCAGGCTGAGAGATGCAGTGACTCAAGATCCAGGTGCAGCAGCATCCTCTGATACTCGGTCAGCAGATAAGAGTGGAGAGGCAATCTACACAGAGGCCTGCTACTGAGGATATCTGGGTGCCAGAACTTCCTGGGCCAATCTGCAGCTATCAGCATCATCTGTGCCTTGTCCTTCTGGGCCATGATCACAACACTGTGAACCAAGGAAAGGTGTACAAAAGGGATGGGGTCCAGGGCTTGGAGAAGACATACCCCTGCAGTGTCCTGGATTGAGGGGGGCCCATAACAGCCTTAGTTCTCTGTTTTCCCATGAGGCAAACAGGTCCACCGAAGGGTCATACTGAGAGAAGAGGCGGTCTACCACCTCCTAATTCAGGGGCCACTCTTGCAACATCTACATGGCTGACAGCACCTCCCACTCAGTTGTTCTCTCCTGTGACATGGATCACAGAAGATGCAGAGAGCTTTCCGACATAATAGAAAGGAGTGTGTCCCACCTTGCAAGTTCAAGTGTTGTATGTTTGGACCTGAACAACCCAACACTGAATCCATGGAGCAAATTTTGTCAGCGACAGATGTACTGAACAGAGACCCAGCAGGCTGAGGTGGTATTGGGACTCCCGAGGACCCTGTGGTTTCCAAGGTGAGCTTCCCACCCTTTCAAAGACCATGTCTGTTGTGTGATAGATCGGTTTGAGTGGACGTACCAGATTCCCTCCTCCAGATGTCAACTGCCCTCATTAGCAGCACAGCCACCAATGGATGGCATCCCACATCAGCTGGGTCACCAAGACTAGCTGCTCCAGGCAATCTTGGTGGTGGAATCATTGCCGGCCTAGCTCCCATTGCAGGGGGTGCATCCTCCAGTGGGCCCACTGGACTACACTGGTAGAAGCTCCCATATGCCTCAGTAGCCACAGGAAGTCCAGAGCAGGGCATAAGCACCCAACTTAAAAGGACGGACAAAGGAGCTAAGATCTGATGCCTGTTCTGCCACAACATGACCCACATGGAGTCGAGTTCTGCCCCGATTAACATAATCACCTGCAAGGGGACCAATTCTGACCTCTCCAGGTTGACCAAAAAGCCCAAATCTTGGCAGGTCTGGAGGGCCAGATCCCAGGATTGATTCACAGCATCCTTAGATGGCTGGCTAGTAGCCTGCCATCCCAGTAGAGATATACCAATGCTCTTGCACTTCATGTAGGCTACCACCACTGTTGTGCACTTGAAGACCCTCTGTCTGGACCAAAGGCTAAAAGGCACGACCTGAAACTGGTAGAGCACCCTTTCTGCACAGAACAGAAGGTACCAGCCATGGGATGAATGGACTGGGATGTGGAAGAACACATCCTAGAGGACCAGGGAAAAGAACTCCATTCCCTGCTCCATGGATGGTATGATCTGATTCAGTGTGACCATCCTGAACTTGAACTTTTTCAGATTATACAAGTCCAGCATGGAAAGCCAGACCAATGTTCATTTCCAAACCACAAAATACCTTGACACATAGCCTTGAGTTGTCAGGGTGTCATGAACTATTGCCCCATGCTCCAAGAACTGAGCTATATCATCGTATAGTGTGGACATATCCTTTGGAACCCTGAACTTCCCCAAGGAGCACAGAGCTGGTAATACAGGAGAGCCTCAAAGTCCAGAGGTGACCCCTTGCCCACCACTTCTAGGACCCACCCATCTGAGGTACTGGTGGACCACTGCTGAAAGAAAAGGTGCAATCGACCCCCCGCTGGGATCTAGGACAGAGTGTGGATGGAAGGGGGAAAAGGCAGGCTCCAGCAGATGGGGCCACAGAGGCACACCCCCTTTTGCCAAAAATAGGCTTTGGACGCCAGTGTGGATAATCGTTTGCTGGTGAGGCTCTTGGGCTGAAAGTCTTTCTTCTTAGGCTTAAAGGGTTTCGGGTCCTTCTGGGACAAAGCCACAGAATCCAAGGTGGCACTGGTTTTCTCAGTGTGGGTGAGATACCCTTCCACCCCAGGGCAAAAAAGGTCAGCGCCTAGGAAAAGAACATAGGCCAACTTGTGCCAAGTGCCCACAGTGAAAGTGGATAGCCTTAGACAGACCCCACAACTCACGATGGCCAATGCCAACTGTTGCAGTAATGGAAACCATATCTGCTGCAGCCAGTAGGGCACTACCAGGATAATGCTGGCACCCTCCATCTGCAACTTGATTAATAACCTCTGAATCAGAGGAAATGGAGGTAAGGCGTACAGGAATCTCCCGCTCCAAGAGAGGGACAACGCATCTTGCCAAGAAACTCCAGGCACTGGATCTAGCGAGCAAAAATTGGTCAGTTTTGCGTTAAGTAGGGATGCAAAAAGGTCAAACTCTGTATCACCCCACCTGTCGAACAGGTCTTCTGCAACAGACAACGGAAGCTTCTATTCGTGCATCCTGGACAGAGTCCGGTTGAGGCTGTCTGCCAGAGTGTTCAGCATGCCTGGAATATGGACTGCTGATAGTTCCAAGCCGTGGTCCAGTGCCCAGTACCATACCCTCATTGCTTCCCTGCAAAGGGGCTACAAATGCATCCCCCCATTTGTTGATATAGTAGTCTACACTGAGATTGTGACTGAATCAATAACTGGCCCAGAGAGAGGTGGTTCTGGAAGGCCTGCATGGCATACAGAACCATCCTCATCTTGAGGATGTTTACATGGAGGAATGTCTTGACCTGGGACCAGATACCCTGAGTCTGGAAGGGACACAAGTTCACCCCCCCCAGCAAATCCGGAGGCATCCGTAGTGAGAATCTGCTGGGGAGACAAGATCAGGAAGGGGACCCCCTTCAGAGATTTAGGGGTGCCATCGATCACTGAAGGACTTTGCAGACCGGAAAGACCGCACCAGTTGATCGGTGCGTTGGCCCCACTGGAGCATCCGCATGTGCAGGCGGGGCAGGGGGACAGCGGCAATGGCAGCTACCATGAGGCTCAGAAGCCGCAGGTCAATTCTCGCAGAAACATAGCAGCTCTGAGCCACCACCTGTGCCCGAGATGTGAGGCACTTCACTCTGTCTAGCAGCAGGAATGCCTCACCTTGCGCCAAGTCCAGGATCGCTTCTATGTACTGCAGTCTTTGAGCTGGGATCAGAACGGACTTGGGCAGGTTAACAGTAATGCCCAGGAAGTGGAACACTGGAGGATCCTCTCCAAAGCCCTTAAAAGCTGAGCCCTGGACAGGGCCTTGAGTAGCTAGTCGTCGAGGTAGGAGAAGTAGTACAGGCCTTCCCAATAAAGGGTGATAGTCACTGATGTCAAGCACTTTGTAAAAACCTGAGGCGCAGAAGAAAACCTAAATACAGACTCTGAACTGGTAATGCTCGCCTTTAAAAGGAAACCTATGTGGTGGGCACATCAAAATATGTAAGTAGGAATCCTGCATATTGAGAGAGCACAGTCAGTCACCCTGTTCGAGCAGGGGCAACAGACCTGGCAGAGTGACCATGCAAAACTTTTTGTATTGGATGTAGAGACTGAGGTCTTTGAGATCTAGAATATGCCTCAGATGCCTGGTTCTTTTAGGGACCCGGAAGAACCTGGAATAAAACCCTTGGTTCCACTGCTGCCTGGGCACTGGTTCTATCACTTTTTCACAGAAGGGAGTGTACCTCCTCCTGAAGGATCACCGTGGGCTGCTCTAAAAGCTCCAGAGTGTGACCTCTCTCTATTATCTAAAGAATCCAAACATCTGAGGTTACGATTCTCCATTGATTGAGATGGAGGGAGAACCAATCTCTGTCCACCACCTCTTGGCTGAGGCCTGGAAAAGGGGGGTCTGACAGAGTCAGGCAGAGGCAGATCTGGCCTCTGGTCTGTTTTGTGGCAGGACCCGAGGAGGAGGAGGAGGGGGTAGGCAAGGCAGAACAGGTTTTCCTTTTATCCAGGAGTCATACGCCCGTACCAGACTTGTGAGACACCTCTGGGGCTGAGTATGGTAGAGCGAGTAGACAGATTTGAGGGCCCTGCAAATCATTAATTATGTCTTGGACATCAGGCCCGAAGAGCTTCCAGCCATTGAAAGGGGTACCAAAAACCTTTTGCTGGACATCTGCCGCAAAACCAGATACCCTCAACCAGGTGTGCCTATGCAGGTAAATGCTGGTAGGAGCAGCCCTGGCATCAGTGTCCGACGTATCATACAAGGCCCTGAGGAGGTGCTTACTGATACCCTCAGTGGACTGATGGGACTTAAGGACCTCCTGTTTCTGGGAACCAGGGAGGGACTGGTAAGCCGTCCTGCCCTTTTCCATATTGTATTTTGATACTTGACCACATGGGAGAGGTAATTTGCAATCCAGAGTCCTAGAGTAGAGGAGGCATCAACTCTCTTACCCCAGAGATCAATCCTCCTAGATGTTTTACTTATTGAAGAGTTTCACCAGGAAGGGCACACTGAACAACAGGTTGCTCATCTCATGGTGCATCCGGGGGTTAATGGAGAAGCTTACATTAATACAGAACACACAGAAAACAGCAAGATGAGAATATTATAGTATACAGCAATAAATAGAGCTCACAAGTACTACAATAGTACATATGCACATAATGAGCAGAGGAACAGGTCAAGTAAGTGTAATATAATGGGTAAAAGCTTACAGCTTGAAGATACAACACCGTCGGATCAATTGCAGGTGCACTTTACAAAGAGGAAGTTATGATTTCCTGTTGGGGGAAGGAGCTGAGGTGTTTTGGCACCTTGGACCTATTGTGAGCTGCTTTGATGACCACAGAATCGGTCTTAGGCTGGCAGCATAATAAAGCTGCCCGGGGCATGGTATAACTATCGGCCCTCCTGGCTATGGAGGAACCACGTCAGGGTGGTGCCATGCAGCAGTGGTGGCATTCCTTAGTGCTGGCAAAACGGAGGGAATGACCTTTGATGGAGATCTGGGCATCTCCAAAAGTCCATGAGGTCCCTTCTGGTGGCATCCTGTCACCACAGCAGCACACAACTGCTTCATGACATTGAAGATGGTGGGGGTCCTTAGGAGGGGACCTGGGAGTGTGCTTCATTGAGTCCTCTCTCACTGAAGAGGTTGTAGACCTGTCTGAAGAAAAGACCTCCTCCTCTTCTTCCTCAGGGAGTAGGAGATCTGGATGGTACTCCTCCTCAACGTCGACCCGTTGTGGCTCAGGGTCTGACAAATGAGGGACTGACAGCCCTCTAGAGGGCACAGCCCAAACAAGCATCAATAAGAGGGTGCGCAACAGTACCAGAAACACTGTTCTATGAGCACCAAGCTGATGCATCAAGGCCATCGTCAGCAGAGTTAAAATAGAATTGAGATCAATGGCACGTACAGGCTGCGGAGGAAGAGGAATTGTTGGGATCAAAGCGCAATGAACTATCAATCAGGTCCTGAGAACCTGATGTCCCTGGCATCTTAGGACCTGGAGAGGCATCCCACCTTGACGGAGGGGCAGGGATCAAATGCCAGCCTCCCTATGAAGAGAGAGTTGACGGCAGTCTGTATGGGTCTGGTAGAAGCAGAGGCCTACACAGCAGGGGTTGTCAGTGTGGCAGTAGCTGATGAAGTAAACCCGAAAGAAGAAGCCACTGGGGAGCAGTCCCAATCCCTTCTGTGACTACTGCTTTAGGACTTGTCTCAGGCCATCGAGCTCGACGAACCCAGCGCGACTGGGAAGGAGGGATCCTGGAGGACACCCTTCCCAGAACTGGCTACCAGCTGTTCCATAAGGAAGTTCTTTGAAGCCCTTTACTGATGTCTTTGGGTTGTAAGATTGAATGTTTGGCCGAGCTTACAGGCAAAAACTTTGGTTAAGTCCAAGACAGCAGACACAGAGGTTGTGGTCATCTGAAGCTATCTTCTTTCCGCAGTAGCAGTGACAGAAGAGAGATGTGGAAGGAGTGACTCCTCATAAACTTGGTAAAAATCTCTTTATTAAAAAGAAATTCCCAAAACGCTGAAGAAAAAAAAAGCTTAGTCAAAAGGCATGAACTGCGACAGAGCTCCCGTGGTAACCCATGCGAGTGGAGTCATCCACGGGAAAGAACTGAGGAGGGAGCAGGGCCGCTCACACCTTTATAGGGTTGATTAAGTCGGCAGTGAGTGGCCCCAGCTGTACTGCTGCAAAAGTCTTCAGTGTAGATCCTGCTTCACTGATGAAGTTCCTACGGTGTGACCTGATGACTGAGATACCCCTCAAGAAGATCTACAATTACACTTGGTGCAATGCTTACAGACAAAACAAAAAAAAAAAAAAGGACGGTCATAGCAGGAAATAAACTTTATTTCAGATTAAACAAATCCTTAAAACTTTATGGAGAATTTTCACAATGTAAGAGCACAAAAGAAAAACGTGCATATGCCAGTTTTACAGCAAGATAAAGATTATGTAGATGCTACATATATGAAAAGAAAATACATGAAGGGACAAACTTTACTTTCAAAAAAAGCAAACATAACTACTGGATTACAACTGGTAACTCACACGAAATTCAATTTTCTTAATGAAACCCATTTCACAGCCACACCATAGTTTGGTATGTGGGTGCGGTCCCTTAGTAGGTAATCCTGTGTATCAATCATGGAGTACCCAAAAAAAAAATGAAGCACCTTTTTATTCCAATAAACACAATATTAGTGTTACAGATTAATAATTCACAAAAAGATTATATATATTTAAAGTCTCAATGTATAAAGAAATTAAACTTCCCTTCTAAACACAAAATGATCGGGCTAGCCCATCACTCTTTGCTTGGTTAGGGTTGAGACATTCAATGGGATAAGGAAAGGAATTTGGTTTTATACAGGGCTGAAAAGTGCTTTACAAATCAGGAGAGGGAAGGGAGAGAATGTTGTTGCCAGTAGTGGTGCCAAAAGCCAAAGAACTCAGTGATAGAGAGAGATCTCACTAAGAAGTTAAGCCCAGAGAGTGAAAGCAACTTATTCAGAATCACACATCAAGTAAGCGTTGAGGAATTCAAATATATTCACAGCTTTAGTTTCTTCAAACACTGTTAAAAGACCTAATTCTGCAAGTCTTGGTCTTCTCCGAATCTAACAAACTCTTGTCAGAGCCACAATGGCTGCCAATGCAATAGTAATGATGCAATGTGACATTAACCATGATGTAGAAGTAATTAAACAAAAAAAGAACAGTTCCAGTGCACATCTCCTTCATATCAGCAGAAACAACTTGCCAGAGTCTAGTCACTTAGTGAGCTGAAAGAAGTTATATGAAGGGTTGTCTAGTCAGGTTGGAACATATATAAAACATAGGGGAGTGTGGGCTGTGGCACGTTACCAGTCCACATGTATGCCGCACAAACTACTGTATCAGTATATTCTGGTATACTGATGCAAGGGTTTCTGTTATCTGAAGTCAGACATGGACTGACGATGGAGGCAGGATGTGCTAAAGGATGGTGTAGGAAGAGTGGGTGCCAGTAAATACCAGGTAGGCTTTGGCTAGGGTCTGAGAGATGGAAGGGTCTGCTACTAGGTACCAGAAAGAATCTGGATTAGAATTACCCAGATGGGGGATGAAGCTGCACAACAATCTGCAACAAAGCTTTGGTGATGCAAACAGAGTCGCATACACCAAAGGTACACAACAGTACCACTCATTTTCCCTGTAATGAATGATGGTAGGATACATGTATCAGAGCATCACTGATCAAAAACACCAGCAGAACTGGGAGTAAATAGATCCCCATTAACCCAACAGTGGTGGGAGTAATTATATTCCATTAGTAATAGATATATAAACCCCCACCAGCACAGGGAGTAAATAAGGTCTGACACTCAACCCACCCAACGTAGGAAATCTTTGCAGCTCCGCCCTTTACTATCATTGGGTTTCCATATTTGTGTTGAAACAGCTCTGACTTCCATCACACACCTATTTGTGAACAGTATAGGGATACTTATGACACTATAAGAAAAATGGAAAGGACTTAAAGAGTACCATCTGCTCATATTACCTATGGCTCACAAGGATCCGCTGCAATTGGCTGAAATATAGCTGGGGTTAGTTGCTTGATGTACGATATGCTTTTTGTGAATAACATCTGAATAGCTTTCAATAAAGATGGCTATGGCTAGAACAGTCAAAAACGAGGGAGCGGGTCCAGGTGCCTCAATGGGCCAGAGCTGCTACACAGGGGACATGAGGTTGTGACTGAACTCTTGAGTATCCCATGAGGGGCGAGTCAGTTCAGAACAAGCTACTGTGGGCGAAGAAACTGGGAAGGGCAGGTGGCATGTGCCGCTATCACAGCAGCTGGACCAGAGAGCTTAATTCTGCTGTAGGAAGCACGGTGTGTGTGTGGCGGACTTAAAACGTTCCCATCCCTGGGGAGGTGGAAGAAGGTAAAGGAAGACAAAAAAACAGCTTTGCTGTGGCAGGATGAAGATCAGCACCCCTGCACATTCCACACTACCAACCTGCTCCCATATCCTCTCCATGATCTGGACCCTGGAGGAGAAAGGGCGAGCGTAACAATGTCAAGATGGGCTGCCGGCAACCCGGGTTCAGGTACAAGCCTGGGGCGTCGGCAGGGAGGACTGGGATCCAGCGTCTGTAGACTGCTCTCCTAGTCCTGGGGTGGGCTAGGGAACTTCACCATACTGTAGCGTCCCCTGGGGACACCTGAGGGCACTACTAGCATCAGTGACACTAGAGGGAAGCGCAGCGGACATCAGCACGTTGTGCCTGGACGTCATTGCACGTCCATGCTCCAGGGGCCAATAAGGTGGAAAAATGGCTGGGCGTGACCGTGCAGCCTGATGGCCGCGCTCTGAGCCGCCCGGAGGACTTTGGCGGAGTCCTGTCGGGGAGGGTCCAGGGCTGTCCTGGCTGGTAAAGGCAGAGGGGGAGCTCTCCAGCAGGATAGCAAGACAGCCATCCCGGATCCTCCTGGGTGCAGTTTGAGCTACCCTGCTCTCCGGGCGGGCGGAGCTGGTGACTAGATGCCCCGAGCCGGAGTGCTGCAGCGGGGAGGAAAAAAGTAGTCGTGATTAAAAAAAAAAAAAACCCAAGATGAGGAAAGTCCTGGAGATTTTGATTATTGAGGTGGCACATCAATAGGGGCTGGCCAGCTGGTAGACTAAAATCTTCAAGGGGGAAGAGGGTCATCCTTCAACTAGCCATGGTGATACAAAAGCTAGATAACATGGGGTGCTGCTTTAAAGTAGAGGGTGTGGACTTTAGCAAGCATTACTGGTTAAATATTTAATTGATCTTCCATGCTGCTTATGCACTGCTTCACAGGTCACTTTGGAAAGTACACAGAAACGACAGCACTGTATAAACTTTAAGCTACAAGGTATAGCTCCATTATGACAAGCCCCCCCTCTCCGGAGCCACTTTGGGTGACGATATGTGGGGGCTGTTGCTCTGTGCTCCCTATGCACCAATACAGTAAATGATGTTATTTGCTTCTGAAATAGTGATGTGTGTGTTTTTTTCTAAATTTCTATTTACTTGGCAAAGCCAGTACCTTAGGGACACGGGTGTACTCTCCCCTCTGCCTTTTCACATCATGACAAGTGGCCTGTGGCTTAATATATCATCACTGAATCCACTAGAGAAAAGGCAGTAACTTCCCTGGTTCATATTAGGAACTTTCTCAGACTCTATGGCGACAATACATATTCTACATAATTTTGCTTGCCAAGCACTGATGCTGTTACTTAAATCAGTGCAAATTGGACCTCCAGAGAGAGAACTGGACCAGAGCAGTAAAATCGGGACTGACCAGTCCGGAAGGACCAGGCGCACGCGCAACCTGCACCAATAATGCACTTCCGGCCACTTTGGCCAGACAGACCAATCCGATTTTTACTTACCTATATGTGATCTGGTTCAACCTTAGTGCCCCAGGTTTTACACTGTCCTGGGTAGGGGTGAAACCCAGACCAGATAGGTTAAAGCTAGACCTGCCCGTCTGTCCAGTGTGGCAGGACCACCAATATCAGTGCAACTTGAGCCCAATCTGGCAAGCCGGGCCTGACCAGTCAGAATTTTACTGATCTGGCAGAAATTTCAGGTCTCTTCATACTTCACTAATAAGTCTTCTGTATGCAAAAGTTTTTCCCCCAGGCAAATAACACACCCAAGGGGAAAAAACATTTACTGACAAAATAAAGAAACAAGGGTTTCTAGATGCCGTGTAGAACTTTGAGTGATTATGGCAAGAGCACTGTGTGTTACATTTTAATACTGAGCCAAGATTCACTTACGTGCAGACAATTTTCACTGGTGTGACAAGAGTTCTTATGACAATTACTGTTGTTTTACAAAAAGTGAAATTTCAACCATATCTCGTACACCAGGGCAGACAGTGGGGTTAGGAGATCAGAAAAATCACTGATGGCACATAGCACAGCTGCTCCCACTCCCTAGGGCTGGCAATGGGGTTGGGAGATGATGCACAGTTGCCCTCCAACCCCAGGGCAGGTAGTGGGCTCTGTAGTGGAGGAGAGCTGCCGATGGCGGACAAACATACAGTTTCATTGGAAATCAAGACCCGTCAATGGCAGCCTAATGCACAGTCCTCCCCTATGCTAGTGCAGGGTACCAGGTCGCAAACACAGAAGAGCTGCCAATAGTGGTGGAATGCACAGCTGCTCCAACACTCACAATTTGGGTTATGTTGGACACTGTCCCTAAAAATGTAGAACTTCTTGTTATTAAATCTTATCCAAATGCAGAACACCATGGGGCAACCTTTGTTTTTAATTAGTGCAAAGTATTGACTTGGCATCAGAGATTATTCATTTCTGCTTTAATGAGCTCATGACAATCTCAAGGGGGAACTGGAAAAAAAAAAAAAACTTTCTAGATGCATTTCACCATATATTCTTTATATTTAGCTTTGTCTCTTTTCATTCACCTATGTGTCCTTCAGTGCTGTCCTCTCTGTCCCATTTTTGGTTCTCTGGCAACCTCCGAGCCCTGTCTCCTGCTGCCACCAACAATCAGCACAGGGAGGGGGGAATTTGTGGGGGAACCAGGTCCAGAGATAAGTCTGAGATGGCAGGGGACAAAGCTGGCTGAATGGTAGGAAAGGTGGGGTCCATACATTCAGGAGAATAAACAGACGGGGAGAATACACTGCTGCCCATATGGACTAAATGGAGCCCTTTTTACATGGTTTTATCAGCTTTCAAAAACATAAACAGTTTACGCTTCAGAATTCGCACTGCTTTCAAAGTCTAAAATGACCATGATGTTGGTTCACTGACGTCACTGTAATAAGCACTCTAACTCTGTTACTGTTCCTATGGTACAGTGTATTTATAATATATAAAACAGGTCCAGGATTGGGTGGTGATTTGAGTGACGTGACTAGCTAGTGAGACCCTGTCAGCCCTTGTATAAATTCTTGAAACATGACCAGATCTCAAGGCCACATCCCATCTCTGGAATCAAAACACATACATACTCAGTTTGGCAGCCATGTTCTCCTCACCCTTTAAAGTACTGTCTCCACATCATACAAATACATTCTGCTCCCCAGCCACCCAGCTGCCATCAAACCCCCAAAAGTACACTGGTTTGTAATTCAAGAAAGGAAAAAGTACTTGTCTCTGATCCTGATTTCCCAGATTGCCCCCAACCCTGCTCACAACATACTTGTCTCCTACTTCTCCATCTCTCACAGTCATAATTGTTAAAATAAAAAAAAAAATAAAAAAAAGTACTGTCACTGAGTCACTCGTGATCATAAACCTTCCCTCTGACCCTGTAATTTTCTGTGAAGTACGCCAACTCAGATGTGTTCAACTTAAAGTCAGCATTCGGGTAGCAGAGAAAGACTGAAAACTGAATCACAAGCATTACTATGGAAACACTTAACTGACTGCCGACGAAGTTAGAAACATCAGAGTAATCTGCTAAGTGTTACTTTACAAAAACATATATGGGCAGTGGAAGAATGTATGGTAGTTGGGTGGTTTGATGGGTGTACTTTTTGTTTTACAAATATAACAATGAGAACACTGGAAGTAGCACACTTGAGCATGGATCAAACAAGTATGTTTTCTCTGTTTTTATTATAAACCTCTAAACTTGGAAATGGGAGGGTTTGCACTCGGAAGCTGGGTGGTTGGTGGAAGTTACACTTTTTTCTATAAAGGAGGTACCATCTCTATAAGGAAGGCAGTACAACTGAAATGTGTGGGTGGCGGGGGGGTGAGGTCTGTAGCCATAGTCAAGGACCATGTTTTTTAAACACCCTTTTTGTAAAAAAAAAAAAAAAAAAGGCAATCTACAGTTTATTTATATTTTGACAGCAGCACAGAGCAAAACCTGGTCATACAAAATCTGAATTTCAGGCCCTTACCCGTCACATAAAACTGGATATTTTCTCAGACTTCATTTGTTATGATGTTTATAGCTGCTGTGACATCATAATCCTCGGTTTATGACATTGCAACCTATTGCCACAGATATGATTCTGACGTCACAAGTAACTGATTCTGATTTCAAGGCAGGAAAAGCAGCAAGGTAAGATGAAGTGCATGGGGTAAAGAGCCTTGTTTACGACAAATGTCTTCTAGTAATAAAGAATAGAATGTTTTGAACTGTATATTGTTTTGGAACGTTATAAGCCTCGAGTCATGTTGATGTCAACTATAATTTTTCTTTTCAGGAAACTGAAAAATCACTGTAAAGGTGACTGACAATGGCTATGAGAAGCCAGCTGCTGTAGCATACCTCTGAAGAGTGTTACTGGACTCCAGCTGAGCTGTTTACATCCCCCCCCCCCAAAAAAAACTTGTTTATTTTTAATGTAGTGTTAATTCAGCAAGTAGGGGCAGCTGCATGGCGCCCCATGGCCCCCGATCGTGTGGTAACAAACGGAAGCAGGAATTGTGATGCAGATTCCATCACTACTACAAATGAAGCAGCAATGGTTGTGTATCACACTAGAATTTTAATTGCCTTAATGGAAGTTTTGTGTTTAAAATAATTCTTGCATTAACACTCTAAGACTGGTGTATTATTGTAAACATTAAACGCCGGCTTAAACAATAAAAACACTAGTGTAAGACCCAGCCACTGCAGATTCATTTATGGCAGTGATGGGATTTACATAACAATTCCTGCTTTATTTCCTATGCAGTTTTGTTGCCACTCAAGTGCTATGCGATTCCTAGTTTATACAATTCATATGGTATTAAACATAAAACAAGCAAGTCAGTAAACTACAGATAGTTCAGCTGGCGTCCAGTACCACTCGTTTCTAATAAACACTGACTGACATCCTTAGAGGGGCACTGTCAACTTGAAGGTCTCATAGTTTCTAGAGAACAAAAAAAATACGCCTGCTCACTGTCTGTAGAATTTGCTGACAAAACTGCTTGTTTTCCATCTGATTCCTTTTCTTAGCAAATTCTTCAGAAGGTAAGCAATCAGAAAATGTGTTAAAGCAAAGAACCATTAGATACCTAAAAGTCAGCAGCTTATCAACACATACAGGATCTTAGGGTCATTAAGCAAATCCTTGTGCAACATTAAGTGATGGTGTCTGGCAAACCCTGGAATCCCACAATGAGGACAGAATGTGCTGTGGAGGCAAGACGTGTGCTACCCAGTGCATGCATACAGCCGGCATACTAATCAAGGACAGATAATACAATCAGCTGCAAAAGTAGCCATTTGCCAGCTCCTTCAGCCAATGGATGGGCACAGTCATGAGCATCCATGTTTGTCAAACAGAGAACAAAGGACAAAATGTCAAGAAGAAAACTATATTATTGCCTTGCTGATATATACACTTTTTAAATCAATGCAAGTGAAATCAGGTTCACCGTTTTTTTCCTAACCCCCCCCCCCTTTTTTTGGTTCAGTATCCCCCTGCTGTTTGGGGTCACCATGGCTGCACCATCCTTGGACCAGGAGGGCAGGCAGATGGCTGCTTTCAGAGCTTACCAGCAATGCTATCCGTCAACTGGCTAGAAGGGGGTATGAGAATGCCTCATGTCCCACTCTCTCCCTCAAGCTTCCAGCTCACCTTTGCAAGGTTTACTAGATAAATGCATAAATCATGTTAGTCTATAAAAAGCAGCACAGTCTGGTATCTAAAGCACAGGCTTGGTTAACAGGCGGCCCAGGTTCAAATCCCACCAGAGCCACCTACTAGCTAAGTGACCCCGAGAAAATCACAGCCTCTCAGTGCTTCATCAGTTCAGCTAGCTAGAGACTTGAGTAGACGCACGACTGCACTGAAAACAAAAATGAAATACTGCAGCAGGGCTTGAAATAATGTACAGCTAGTCCATATTTCCACAGAAAAGCACTCTTGCAGTAGGAAATGTTGCTAAAAAAATAAAGCCTTTCCTTCTGGAAATGTAATTTCGAAGCAGGAAGCACAAGAGCAGTCTGAGGCAGAAGGAGGACCCAGATTAACAGTAGTAGCAGATACTAAAGCAGCAGCAGGTGTGGCAGAATGTGTCAGGTCAATGATTTGAAATAGGAACTTACCCATCAAATACAGAAGTCACTGCTTTCAGGCCAGTGTGGTAGACAGCTATACTTTTATTGTTTTTTTTTTTTTTGGGGGGGGGGGGGCCTTGATGTGCTGGGAGTGGGGTGGAAAAGGCAAAATTAAAATGAAAGATAGTAACAGCAGAGTTAGAAGGACCCCACGGTAGACAGGGTAGAAAGGCAACAATAGAAGAGACGAACTTGATGAGAAGCAGAAGAAAGAAATAAGCAGTAACCTTGCCCACTTCACTGCCAGAGTGGAGGAAGTCTCATCTTTCCAATAAAGCCTGGTGGAAAACTGGGCCAGTCGAATGTGTTCAGGGCTGGTGGATCTCCCCAGTGACTGGTCTGGCTCAATGAGGGTACTTTAAAGAGCTACAGCAAAAATTTACAAACAATATGTTGTGTATAGCGTTTTTATGTGTGTGTGTGTGTGTAGTCCTAGTGTGTTCTTTTGTTTGCTGTTGAGTTTTTTTTTTCTCTAAATTTGCCTGTTTTATGGCCCTTGGGGATTTTGGTGTTTGTACGTTTTATTGCCTTTCATTTTCCCACAATGCTTCCTGTCTAGTGACAGTGATGTATCGGAGATCATTAATTCGGTAAGGGCTGGTACTCTCTGCAGTTTACAGCAGTATAATTGTGATTTTATGTGCCTCTCCTTACCTAACAAGCACTTACAAAGGCTACATTCAGAGTCTGAAAAGTATCTCGGGGATAATCGAGTGGGTTATTCTTTTTTTTTTTTTTGTATATTCTATTTATACCCCCGTTGTGCTCTGGAGCTGCCTCTCCTTTGGGCTGCCATGACCCTCAAACATCCTCCTACCTCCTCCAAGTCACCTTACCGCAGATCTGCGGCCATCCTCGGGGTAGCCCAGCGTAACCCTATACCGGGTGGGTCCCTCTCTTCCGAGGGGGAAGGCACCGGCCGGGAGAAGACCGGCACACTATTTTTCCTTGGTCCCGGGCACTGCTGAGGCTTTCTGTGGCTTCCTAGGAGTCTTCAGAGGTGTCCGGGGCCGGCAGCCGTCATCCGGCCAGTCCCCAGAGCAATATTTCCATTTTTCTGTGGTGTTCCTGGTCTCCACCGGGGGCCGCTGCAGAGTGACCATGCATCCTCAACCCACCCCAGGGGTGAAGAGCAGTCCTATGGATGCTCAATCCTACCCCTTCCTCTAATGACCTCCGGCGCCCAAGTCCGTTCCCGACCCCGGGTTGCCAGCGTGGTTCGAGGTGTGACGTCCAGCGCCTCAACCCTCTGCGCCACCAGGGGCTATTCTTTTAGGAATAAGTTGGGTCTTCACCAATTATAGCATTGGTGACCTGTGTGTCTTTTTTCATGGCTAGATGTGGTTTGATGAAAAGAAAAACTTTAATCAATTTATTCACTCCTGCTGGCTAGACCTGGGCATACACATTAAACAGAAAGACTAAATTAGAAAGTGTTATTCATTTGAAGCCAGAACAACAGGCTACCAACAACACAGTGCTGCTACACAGTGAACAGTAAGGAAGCACTCACTGAATCAATGGTCTTGGACACATCACTGTCACATAGGACAGGAGGCATTGTAGAAAAATGTAATGAAACATATAGACACTGAGATCCCAAGAAGCTATACAAGTAGGCAAATTTAGAAAACAACTAACAGAAAGCAAAGAATGCACTAGGACCACATATACAAATCAAAATACTTAGCATAACACTTTTTTTGTAAATTTTGACTGTAGTTCTCCTTTCTGGAAATGTAAAAAGTGCTCAAAGACACAAACTGCCAGGTTCACACTGCTGATGGAAATGTAGCAGTAGAATCTTTCTGTCTAGCCATGCTTCCATCTCGGCTGGGCTATGTTAGGTATATAAAATTGTAACAACACAAAAATAACAGAGGGCTACCAGTACAACTAGTGTTGACGTCAGTCAATAATGACATTTCTTTACTAAGGAAACATCCATCATTAGCTGACTTTAAACCCTGGTGGGCTTTGCTAGCTCCACTCCCCAGCTGGTCTCCAGTCTGCCCGACTGGCAGTATTCAGCAGCCCCAACGGCTGATTGGCTCCTCCATGGATGGGAAGTAGTGACTACAGTTAAACAAAGAAACACCCCGCCTCTCCCAGTAGACATCCCACAGCATGTAATGGGAAAAGCAACTACTAGGATTAGTTGAAGAAGGTTCTTCATTATTAAACTGAAGTAGAACTCCAGACAGCACTGAGCTCCATGTAACCCCACCTGGAAGGTCATTCAGCAAACTACTATTAGCAATCAGGGTAATATTTGCCATTGAACTGCAGATAGTGCAGCATAAGGCTGGGTACTGCCCAACTGCTGACCTCCGGAATGTAAGATAAATACCAACCAAAACCATTTTTATGAATACTCTTCACCAGTTAGTTTTACCTCTTTTTTTTTTTTTAATACAACCCTTGTACCTTTGAGGAGGGAAAAATAATTTAGGGAGCGTTGGAAAGGGCTTGAGCTGAAGGTGCGATGGCATGCAGAAATTATTTTTCGCTACCTCTACATTGCAGAGTTCCTCTGTAACATGGGATCAGATAGTAGGCATCTCGCTCCCTCTACCTACCTCCTCGCAGAATCTGTACACAGCACAGTAGTGACCTCACGTGCATGCAGCAAGACCCCTTTCAGGGACCTAAAACTCTGATCCACCATGGCGGGTGGAGGGGTAGTGGTGGAAGAAAATGACACCAAACTCAGCCAGCCCGTCGGTCCAGCGGTTGGATTTTTCCTTGCGACGCCGGCAACCCGGGTTCAAGACCGAACTCTGGTCACTGGAGGGCCAGCTGGGGGAGAAGGCTTGAACGTCCCATGACTGCTCGCCTTCTTCAGGGGAGGGAGGGGACCAAGGTCTGCAGTTTGCCTGACCCTGGGTGGAGGCTCGAGGTACAGCAAGTTCTGCAGTTGCAGGAGGGGCTGGTGGGAGCTGTGTGGTGGACGTCAGGCATGTAGCACCTTAATGTCAGAGTGCACCCACACAAAGGGAGAAAACGTGAGGAAAAGGCACCGCCGGAGCATGAGTAGACAGCACCAGTATCGACCCTCATTACGGCTGCCTGCCTGACCTCCGGGGGACCCGAGGAAATATAGAAGATATCGAGGTGTCCAGGCCCTGCGCCATCCCCACCTGGGGGGTACAAACACAGCTCCATGGGGAACCTGGATTCAGGTAAGGCAGCTGGGGTGCTTCACAGGTGTCTCCCAAGAAGCATAGCTCTGGTTGGTGGTAGGAAGTTAAACTGGGACTACACTAAACTCCCCACAATTTGAAACAGTCCAGTAAATTCTGGGTAAGTTTCTACCTACAACAGTAAGAAAAAATGTTTTAGCCAGTAAGAAAGTTTATCAAAAAAAAACTTGAAAAAACCAAAAACAAGCACTCACAATCCAACACTTACAATAAGAAAATAAAACCTTACACATAAAACCTAATGGAGAGGCAGCCGCTGTTGACTTTAGTTCTAAAGTAAAATGTACTGTAGCTATTGACTCAGCTACTCCAGAAATCCACTGCACTGCCTCTGCTATTGCTCAAGATGGTTAGTGAAAACGAAAATGAAAATGTCAGGTCTACGCGGAATGATTTAAACCCACCTCAGTATTCTGATTATTTCCAGATACTATCCAAGGAAAAACTAAAATCAGACACAAAACATGCAAATCATATTCCCAGATCCTATCAAAAGAAAAAACTGAAATCAGACAAGGCTTGTTGTCTTAACTGTATAGATACAAAGCATGCAAATTATTATCTTAACTGTATAACTGCCAAATACAGCATGGCCACATAAGGTTTTAAGATTTGGATATTCTAGTCTTTATCCTAGTTTTTTCTATTTTCCTTTCATGGAAAATTCTAGTACTGGGTACGTCTTGCAGCCTTGGGATTCATTCCTTGAACAGGCCCACAAGCTGTTTCTGTGGCCATTCACCAAGGTCAGTTGAAGCACAGTGGGCCTTCAGTTGATTCTTTACATGCTGATAAACTTTGGCATTCATCTGAAATATAAAAAAAAAAAAAATTCAAATGAACAGTTATGTAAGAACTTACCGTAACAGTAGATCTTCGAGAACAGCTCTTGCAGCAGGTTACACCATTAGGACTGAAGCCGGTAGGTGTCAGGACCCCACGGAAATTTTCTAGCTAGCAGTCTTCGGCTGGGACCGCCCCCGACGTCAGGCGTAGTACATAAGGAGGCGGTCCCCCCATAATCCTCAGTTCTCCCGCTGGAGGCTCCCGGCCGCTGGATGACATCAGAAGAGGAGACCGAGGATCCACCACCAGATAGCCAAGACTAGAGAATAGGAATGTCCCATCCTGTAAGATGGGTGCTTGACTACGACCTACCTCCAAAAGAAGGGGGATGGTGGGTGGGAAGGTACCTGCTGCAAGAGCTGTTATCGAAGATCTACTGTTACGATAACTTCTTATGTAACTGTACTATCTTACTTCGAGATACAGCTCTTGCAGCAGGTTACACCATTAGGACTGATTTCCAAGCAATAGTGGCAATCATGCGCCACTGGGAGGAGGAAAGGCAGAGATCCCGATATTGCTCGAGCCTAGGACAGAAGTCCCTGAAGGACGACTAGACCGAACCCTGCTCTTTGCCTCGATGCAATGTCCAGACTGTAATGCCTGATAAAGGTATGCACAGAGCTCCAAGTAGCTACAGCGCAAATAGCTGAGGTGGAGACGTTCTTTAACGCTGCAAAGGAAGTAGCCACCCCTCTTGTGGAATGACCCTTGACCGCACCCAGTAAGGGGGCTTTATTGCGCTTGTCATAACAGAAAGTGATGCACTGGATGAGCCACCTGAGTGACTGTTTGGAGACAGGAGTTCCTTTCATCCTGTGAACAAAGGAGACGAAAAGTTGGTCTGCCTTTCGAAACTGTTTGGTTCTGGTCAGATAGTATCTGAGGCACCGATGCACGTCGAGGGTGTGTGGAAGGGCTTCTCCTCGATTAGTGTATCTTGGGAAATACACTGGTAAATCAATATCCTGGTTGAGGGTGAGGGCTGAAACCACCTTAAGCAAAAACTTTGGGTTTGTCCTTAGGGATACCCTGTCCTGATGGAAAACCAAATAAGGCTCTTTGTACATAAGAGCATGTAATTCCGAGATCCTTCTCACCGAAGTAACAGCAACTAAAAATAACGTTTTCCAAGAGAGAAAACGTAGCTCGCAATCCACGGCTGGTTTAAAAGGCGGCAGCATAAGCTGCTTCAGGACAAAAGGTAAGTCCCAAGGAGGAATTGGATCCTTGATGGGAGGCCTAAGGTGGAGGACTCCCCTTAAGAAGGCACGAGTAGTGTCCTGCTGGGCCACCGTCCGATGGCCTACTGGGGCATGGTAAGCAGAAATTGCACAAAGGTGCACTTTAATCGAGGAGTAAGCCAGTCCGGAGTGGAAAAGGGAAAGCAGGTAGTCCAGAACCAGCTTTTCGGGACAGCCTAACAGCAAAAAAACGTGCGCTTGAGCCCACGAACAGAATCTACGCCATTTCATGGCGACGCTGGCGGGTTTTTCCTTTCTGGCGTGCAGAGAGTACATCTGCACTTCTTGGCGACCTCAGACGTATATCATGACTATGTCTCTAAGAGCCAAGCGTGCAGGTTCATTGAATGTAAGTCTGGGTGGACCAATGAACCCGCCTCCTGAGACAACAGATGGGAGCTGATTGGCAACAGAACTGGAGGTTCCCGGGATAGCTGGTGCAGAAGAGTGAACCAAGCTTGTCTGGGCCAGAAAGGCGTGATCAAAATGAGAGTAGCTTGCTCCCTGCGCAATTTTAAGGGAACCCTCTGGATCAATGGGAAAGGAGAGAAGACAGAGGAATCTGCCCACCCAGGAGAGGGACAACACGTCTTGCCAGGAAACACCAGGCCCTGGATCTAGCGAGCAAAAATTGGGCAGTTTTGCGTTGGATGGGGACACGAAAAGGTCCAACTCTGGAGTGCCCCATCTGTGAAACAGATCCTCTGCCCCCTCCTGTAGAAGCTCCCATTCGTGGATTCTTGCCTGAGAGCGGCTCAGACTGTCTGCGACGGTGTTGTCCACTCCCGGGACGTGTACTGCAATTAGGTTTGCGCCGTATTGCAATATCCACTCCCACACTCTCATGGTCTCCCTGCAAAGCGGGTAGGAGTGAGTGCCTCCTTGTTTGTTGAGGTAATACATCACCGCGGTATTGTCAGTTTGTAACAAGAGTGTACCCGGTGGAATCTCTGACTGGAAGGCTTGCAAAACGTAAAGGACTGCCCTCATTTCCAAAATGCTGGTGTGCTCCCTACCCGAGGCGTCTGTGGAGAGTGTCACAGTCGGAGACGGCGCTATGAAGGGAACCCCTGCAGAGAGGTTCCCCGGATTTAGCCACCATTGCCAATCCCGAATGATTGGCTGCTGCAGATGGTCTTGCCTTTGGTCCCACTGCACCCTTAGTATCCACTGGGTTACCCGCATGTGGAGACGTGCCAGCGGGACTGCTGCAATGGCCACAGCCATGTGTCCGAGCAGGCGAAGGACTGATTTGGCCGGGACGGTCTTCTTCGTCGACAGGTCCCTGATGAGGGATTTGATGTGTTCCGCTCTGTCCAAGGGAAGAAAAACTTTCCCTCTGACGGTGTCCAGAACTGCTCCTATAAACTGCAGTTTCTGGGAAGGCACCAGGAGTGACTTCTCGTAGTTGATGAGAATACCCAGTGATTGAAAAAGGGACTGGGTGCAGTGAATGGCCGTCATCAGTGCCTCCCGGGAGGGTGCCATGAAAAACCAGTCATCCAGGTATGGGAACACGTAGTGGCCTTGTCTCCTTAGAGACGCCACTACGACTGCCATGCACTTCGAAAATACGTGAGGTGCCGATGACAGCCCAAAGGGAAGAGCTCGGAACTGATAATGGCGGCTCTGAAACTCGAAGCGCAGGAACCCGCGGCGCGT
This sequence comes from Neoceratodus forsteri, assembly GCA_016271365.2. Taxonomy (NCBI): domain Eukaryota; kingdom Metazoa; phylum Chordata; order Ceratodontiformes; family Ceratodontidae; genus Neoceratodus; species Neoceratodus forsteri. Next base: position 766,700,599 of record CM057450.1, on the reverse strand, counting down.
TGAGCAATCGGAATATGCAGGTAGGCGCTCCAGACGTCCAAAGACGCCAGAGGCGCCCCGCTTCAGCATGGGAATTAGGCCCGGAAGGGTCACCATGCGGAAGCGTTTGTAAACAATAGACAGGTTGAGGTCGCTGAGATCCAGTATTGGATGGAGGTCCCCTGCTTTCTTTGGAACCAGGAAGAAGTGAGAATAGTACCCTAGTCCTCTCTGGTTCTCTGGAACATGCTCTAAGGCTTCTTTTTCCAGAAGCGTGAGCACCTCCTGCTGTATGAGCAGGGCATGCTGACCCGAATATCGGGAAAGCAGGGGAGGTCTTGTGGGTGGACTGCCTACAAATTCTATACAGTGGCCTTTTTTGACCAGTTGCAGAACCCACCTGTCGGTGGTGATCACCGCTCTGGCAAGCGGCGCATGATGCACCCCAACTTCTTTCCTGTTGATCCTGAGGAGAGGAGGGGGCCGGGAAGGAGTCATGCTGTGGCAGCATTCGATTCGGCAGGCTGTGCCGACTTTACAAATCGTTGGCTTCTGCCTGGGGATGACTTGGCCTGGGCTTTACGGGTGAAAGTGCCCCTCTGCTGTTGGCCGCAACATGGCTGTTGCCTCTGTAGCTGGCCACGGAAGTGGCTCTGGTTCCTACGGAAGGAACTGGGCCGAGACCTGTACATGGCCCGCATAGATTGGACTGCCTTCCCTGCATCCTGAAGTTTGGTGATTACTTTCTCGAAGGCTTCACCAAATAGGACCACCGCTATAAGGGACGCTTAAGATGTTCTTCTTACGTCCGTAAAACCGAGACACGAGCCAAGAGTGCTTCTGGAGACACATCCTGAGGCTGCAGCTCTGGCTGAAGAGTCCGCAGATTCATATGTGGCTCTGAGCACCTGGGTCCCCACATCCGAACCCGTGCGGAGGAGGTTCAAAAGCTCCTTTTGATCGCCATTGGGCATCTTCTCGACCAGGTCCTGTCCCTGTTCCCACAGTGTGTTCTGGAACTGAACCATGTGGGTGAGGTAATTCAGCGACCCGATGGCGCAAGTCGTAGCTGCGTACGTGCGCCTACCCAGGACATCCAATTGCTTGGATTCCTGGTCTGGTGGCTGTGTGCTCAAATGCTGAGGTCTTTGCGACTGGTCATGCGAAGCAGTGATGACCAGGGAGTCAGCCAGAGGATGGTTCGCCAGATACTGGTCCTCCCTAGGGGCCTTGTATAGGCAGTCAGCCTTCTTCGGCACTGCTGGAGTGGAATGCGCATTTCAGGCAGCCTTGGTGACGTCCGCAAAGGTATCCACCAAGGGCAGCACTACCACAGGCTTCGGGTCTTTCTGCCGAAGGTAGCGGGCAAGGCGTCGTCTCTCGGGGTCGAGCTCTTCAGCATCCCACCCCATATTCTCCTGGATGTGCCTCATAATCTCCGCGAAAGAGGGATCATCCAGAGGAGACCTAGGTAGGTCGTGTGGGTCCGGAGAGGGAATGCTGATGGGAGAAGGCGATCTGGAGCACCCTGAGGTGTCAGATCTAGAATCTTCCCCAGACGGGGTGTACTGGCGTCATCTGGGTCTCTTGGGACTGAGTGACCCTGAGGTGGATCTGGAGGGAGGTCTTCTCCTGTCTGAGGATCTGCCCCGAGGAGGCGGTGTTTGCTCCTTGGGGGTTCGCGACCCTCCTACGGGCCCCTTGGGCGGAGGAGGGGGCGTAGGCAGTGAAGGAGTAGGAGGAGGCGGAGTTGGAGTAGGACGTGTGGCGACCACATCTTTTCTGATGGTGTCCCACCAGAAGGTAAAGAGCTCCTTTACCTCTGCCAAGTTCATGCCCGATGACGGGCCCGGCGCTGGTGGCCTGTCGCCGGGTCCCCGGGGGTCTCCCACTCTGGGGAAGGTTACAGTGGGAGCCCGGTGTCACCTGCCTGGTCCTCGGGCTCTGTGGTATCCTCCTCCGAGTCCTTCCGACTGGTGTCAGCCGGCGACGATGGTGCGGTCCTCTTCTCTGGGGTAGCCGAATCCGGTCCAGTGGCCGACGCCCTTGGAGGCGAACACCTAGCCGGCGACGGGTGTTTTGGTGTCGCCGGTTCCTGGGGGCGCTGGTGATGCTTGACCGACGTCGGGTGGGGGGACGTCAGGTCCTTGGTCTTGCGAGGAACCGGATCCAACCCACACAGAGGCTGGGAAACCGACCTGGCGTCGGAGTCCCGCCGGCGGGAAGATTTATGGCGCTCCCCAGACTTCGACAAGGTCTTAGATGGAGTGGAATATGCCAATGGCCTGGAAGTCTTCAGGGGCTACAAAGAAGAGGAACCGCTGGAGGATCTGACCTGGGGGAGGTTGCGATTGAGCCTTGGAAGGACAGCGGTCCGATCGCGAGCCAGAGCTTCGGGAGTCCGAGGCCCTCGCAGGGGACCTGGGCCTTTCCTTTTCCCGGTGTTTATCTCGGTGCTTGTGGGTTTTACCTGATGACTCCCCCCAGGAGGAAGGTTCTTTGTCCATGGTTTTCAGTTTTTCCTCTAAGACAAACGCTTGAAGGGCCTTCTGGCGGCGGATCCTGGTGCGACTGTTGAAGCCCTGGCAGAAGGAGCAGGCCTTAGTGTCGTGTTCCGGGTCTAGGCAGTGCACGCAGGCCGAGTGTGGATCCTTGAAGGGGATCTGTTTGCCGCAGGCACACTTCGATTGGTGACCCTCCAGAGAAGTATTTGGAGAGGACATCAGTTGAATCCAAAGTCGTGAAGAAAGACAAAATCATTGCAGCTCTAAATGTCGTCGCACACTACAAAAAGGACCGAGAGACCGATACTTGTGATGTTGACGGCGGGAAAAGAACTGAGGATTATTGAGGGGGGCGGGGGGGACCGCCTCCTTATGTACTACGCCTGACTTCGGGGGTGGGACCGACGTCGGAGGTGGTCCCCACTGAAGACTGCTAGCTAGAAAATTTCTGTGGGGTCCTGACGCCTGCCGGCTTCAGTCCTAATGGTGTAACCTGCTGCAAGAGCTGTATCTCGAGGTAAGATCTTGCCATAACAGTAGATCTTCAAGGGGATCTCTGTGATAAGGTCACACCGTCGGAACTTCACTGTTGGTAAAGCAGGATCCACACGCAAGACTTTTCCAGCAGGACAACTGGGGCCACCCATGCCAATGTTGCCTGCCAACATCATCACCCCTATAAAGGCATGAGCGTCTCTGCTTCCTCCTCAGTTCTTTATCCTGGAGACAAATGGAGCAAACTCCTGCAATGGTGGATCGAAGAGAGAGAGAGGTGTCCAGGCAGAAATAAAAGGCTGGAGACACCAGATAGCCAGTCCAAAAACAGGACCCCAAGAAGGGGGATGGTGGGAGGGAAGGCAGACCTGATGACTGAGACCCCCTCGAAGATCTATTGTGTCTTCTTCGGGGGTATCTCAGTCATTACGTCACATTGCAGGAACGGGTCCCAAGCAACTACAAGCACATGAGGACAGTCTGGGAGGCAAGCAGACTGAGGTCTAAGGCAGAAGGCCTTGAAGTACATGTGCAGCCAAAGCCTGCATGGGCTCTGGAGGCAATGTTCAGATTGTCGTGCCTGGTGAAAGTATGGACAGTACTCCAGGTAGCAGCAGCGCAGATGTTAGCTGCAGTCACCCCCTTGAAACAAGCTACAGAGGCAGCCATGTCCCTCGTGGAGTGGGCTTTCACCGCCCCCGGCAACTCCTTATCATGTTTATTGTAACAAAACACAATCTAGTTGGCCAACCATTTGGACAAACAATATTTGGAAACCTGAATGCCCTCTCTTCCTTGGGCAAAAGAAACAAAAAGCTGCTTTGACTTTCTGCAGTCCTTAGTTTGCGGCATGTAATACTTCAGAATCCTGCACACATCTAAAGTATGCAGCAGTGCTTACCCTGGATTGGCACGCTCTGGGAAATACACAGAAGTGGACAGATTGGTTCAGGGTACACTATGACACCACCTTAGGAAGAAATGTAAGATTTGTGTGCAAAGACACCCTGTCTGCTGGGACAGGGTTGTGGAGTGGAGGCTTCAGATGCAGAATGCCTCTGAGAAAAGTACAGGTCACATCTAGCTGAGTAACGGTACAACCATCCACAAGCTCGTGGAAGGCAGATATAGCCGAAAGGTGCACCTTGAGGGATTAAATACTGGAGGCCCGAGTCTGATAATGAGATCAGGTAGTCCAGGATTTGACTAACTAGACAGCTGAAAGGGTCCAGATGGTGCTTGGCAGCCCAGATGGCGAACCTTTACCACTTCATGGTGTAGGTGGCCCTAGTGGAGGGCTTCCAAGCTGCCACGAGTGTGTCAGCCACCTTCTGGGAAACCCCAAACCAGGCAATGGCTACGTCCTTAGGAGTCAGGCATGCAGATGTAGGAACTTGAGGTGTGAATGGAACAGGTTCCCCTAAGCCTGCATCAACAAATCCCTGCAGAGAGGAAGGGTAATCAGAGATTCTGCTAGCTCTTGTAGTAATGGAAACCATATCTGCCGTGGCCAGTAGGGCGCTACCAGGATCATGCTGGCTCCCTCCATCTGCGGCTCGATTAATATCCTCTGAATCAGAGGAAATGGAGGGAAGGCATACAGGAACCTCCTGCTCGAAGAGAGGGACAACACGTCTCACCAGAAAACTCCAGGCCCTGAATCTAGTGAGCAAAAATTGGGTAGTTCTGCATCGAGTGAGGATGCAAAAAGGTCCAACTCTGGATGACCCCACCTGTCGAACCGGTCTTTTGCAACGCATGACAGAAGCTTCCATTCGTGCATCCTGGACTGAGTCTGGCAAAGGCTATCTGCCAGGGTGTTCAGCATGCCTGGGACATGGACTGCCGAGAAGTCCAGGCCGTGGTCCAGTGCTCAGTATCAGACCCTCACTGCTTCCTCCAAAAGCGGTATGAATGTGTCCTCCGCTTGTTGATATAGTAGAACAGTTGGGGTGCTTCAAGGAAGGGGCCACTAGAGGCATAGGTAGCTGGAGGGGGGAGATTCAGGGAGAAAGGAGGAGGTGCTACTTCACTGAGAGGGTGGTGGAGCCATGGAATGCACTGCCTAGGGGGCTAGTGGAGGCAGAGACAGTGGAGGGGTTCAAGAGGGGGTGGGACAGGTACAGGGGAAGGGTTCTGGAAGCAAAATCCAATGCAGCAAGAATATCCGGAACTGGGAAGGGAGAAGCCAGAGAAGGCGAGAGGGACAGCAAGGTCAGCACCCAGGCTGGGGACTGACCAAACGAGCAGACACGAAAGACCGTTAGGCCTATTCTGCTGGCATTTTAGTATGTTAGACCACACTGAGATTATCTAACTGAATCAACTAGCCCGGAGAGAGAGGTGATTCTGGAAGGCCTACGTGGCATACAAAACCAACCTCATCTCGAGGATGTTTATATGGAGGGACAACTAGACCTGGGACCAGGTACCCCAAGTCTGGAAGGGACCCAAGTGCACCCCCCAGCCAAAACCGGAGGCATCAATAGTAAGGATCTGCTGAAAGAGACAAGATCAGAAAGGGAACCCCTCTTATAGGATTTCGGAATTCCATCCACCACTGAAGGACTTTGCGGTTCGGAGAGGAGACCAGTGCCAGCTGCTCCAGGTTGTCGTCGTGTTGGTCCCACTGCATCTGAGGGGCCACTGAAGCACCCGCATGTGCAGTCTGACCATGTGGACGGTGGCAAGGCCCAGGAGCCGCCGGTAAATTCTTGTGGAAACACAGCGGCTCTGAGCCACCACCTGCACCTGTGACATAAGGCACTCCGCTCTGTCTGGCAGCAGGAAGGCCTTGCCCTGAGCGGAGTCTAGGACCACTCCTATGTACTGCAGCCTCTGAGCAGGGATCAAAATGGACTTGGGCATGCTGACAATAATGCCCAGGGATTGTAACAACTGGAGGGACCTTGAGTAGCAAGTCATCCAGGTAGGGGAAGACGTATAGGCCTTTTTGCCGAAGGGCGGCAGCTACCGCTGCTAAGCATTTTGTAAAAACCTGTGATGCAGAGGACAAGCCAAATGGAAAGATTCTATACTGATAATGCCCGTCTTGGAAAAAAAAAACAAAAAAAAACAGAGGAACCTCCTGTGCAGTGTGCACATCGAAATAAGCAGGTAGGCATCCTGCACATTGAAGGAGCACAGCCAGTCACCCTGTTTGAGCAGGGGCAACAGACCTGGCAAAGTGACAATATGAAACTTTTTGTACTGGATGTACAGATTGAGGTCACTGAGATCCAGAATAAGCCTCAGATCTCCGGTTCTTTTGGGGACCAGGAAGAACCTGGAATAAAAATGGTTTTATGTGATAAGGGCAAGTTTTTTAAGTCGCTGACTAATAACAGTAACTAAAAAACTGCCCGAAGTCAACACAGCGAGCAACATAATATCAACCGCTGCAAACAGCAATGGTCACAATAAAATCCTTCCTCCATCAGGACCCGGGTCCTCGAGCTCCTCAGGTGGTGGCTCTAACCACTACGCCAAATGGCCAGCTCGGCAGGGCTTGGCCAAACAAACCAACATATCCTATTCGAGCGAGTCCGCTCAGTGCTGCACTTGCTCTAAAAGTACTTATCGGTGTTTTCTTATACTTGCTCCTTTTACAAGCGGTTTTACTGAGTTGCTCAAATTAAGATGTTCAATAAAACATGTTCAGATCACTGTACACCATAAAAACCCTGTTCTGCTACTTCCTGGGCACTGGTTTGAGAGCCATTTTTCGCAGAAGGTAGTGCACCTCCTCCCGAAGTACCTCTGTGTAGACTGAAGGGTAGGTGGAAGGCACCAGAGGAGATTCTGGGGGCTATTCTAAAAGTTTGAGTGTGTGACCTCTCTCCATTATCTGAAGAATCCAAACATCCAAGTTTATGGTTCTTCACTGATTGAGATGGGAAGGGAGAACTGACCTCCAATAATCACCTATTGATCGCGGTCTGGAAGGGGGAGGTCTGGCAAGGAGTCAGGCAGAGCTGGCCGCAGGGGGCTGATCCATGTCCTCTGGGCCGCTTCACAGCAAGACCTGAGGAGGGGGTAGGCAAGTTGGAATTGGCTTTCCTTTTACCCTGGAAGCTGCAGCCTGTGGGATACCTTCCGAAAGGGCGGCCTCTGCCTGCTACAAGGCTGGTCATGATAGAATGAGTGGACAGATTTGAGGGCCCTGCCCAAGGCCTGGAAATCATTATGTCTTGGACATCAGGCCTGAAGAGCTTCAAGCTGCTGAAAGGGGCATCAAGTACCTTTTGCTGGACATCTGCCGCAAAACTAGATATCCTCAGCCTACGCCAGGCAAATACCCATGGCAGCAGTGTCCTGACATATCATACAAGGCCCTGAGGAGGTGCTTACTGGTATCTTCGGTGGCCTGGAGGGCCTTCAGGACCTCCTGTTTCTGAGAACCCTCTGGGAGGGCCTGGGCAGCCGTCCTGCCCCTTTTCCATATGGTATTTTGATACCTGACCATATCGGAGAGGTAATTTGCAATTGGGAGTCCCAGACTGGAGGAGGCATAAATCCTCTTACCACAGAGGTCTATCCTCTGAGATTCCTGTCGGGGAGCTAAGTGTTTTGGCACCTGGGACCTATCATGAACTGCTTTGATGACCACAGAATCTGTTTCAGGCTGGGAAGCATAATAGGGCAAGCCCTGGGAAGCATGACAGAGCTTATCTGCCCTCCTAGGCATAGCGGGGACCATGTCTGGCAGGTGCCATGCAGTAGTGGTGGCATTCCTTAGAGCTGGCAAAATAGGGGAATGACCTCTGATAGAGATTAGGAGATCTCCAAAAAGTCCACCAGGTCAATTCTGGTGGCATCCTCTTCCTTGGTGTGGAATCCCATAGCAGCAGACACCTGCTTCATATGTGGGGTCTTCAGGAGGGGACCTGGGAGTGTGCTTCACAAGAGTTCTCGCTCACTGAAGAGGCTGCAGACCTGCTCAAGCCAAATACCTCCTCTTCTTCTTCAGGGAGGATAAGATCTGGATGATACTCCTCTACGCTGACCTGTTCTGGCTCAGGGTCTGACAAACGAGGGACCAAAAGCCCCTAAAGAGCGCAGCCTGAAGAGGCTGAACAGGCGATGATGGGGCACCCAACGGCACCATATATACTGGTCTATGAGCACCAAGTTGGTGCACCAAAGCCATTGCCAGCCGAGTTAAAATAGTACTAAGATTGACAGCAAGCGAAGGCAGCATCAAAAGAGAAGTAATCGTCTGATCACAGTGCGACGAACCATCGTTCGGGTCCTGAGAGCCAGATGTCCCTGGCATCTGAGGGCCTGGAGAGGCATCAGGCCTCGACAGAGGGGCAGGAGATGATGATCTGCCGATGACGAAATGGTTGAAGGCTGGCTTCCCTGTGAAGAGGGAGTTGGGGCTGTCAGTATGGGCCTGGCAGGAGCAGAAATCATCAGTGTGGCAGCAACCGATGAAGTTGCTGCCACACCTCCTTTGCCCGAATACCAGCATCTGTCCCACCAGAAGATCGGAACACCAGCCTCTCCAGGTCCCCAGATGCCGGACCACACAGGGCCAAAGATCTTTTGCCTATCGTGCTCCCAGCTGGTACAATGCCCTGAGCTCGCTCATTACATCCTCCACATCACTAGGAGCTTTCAAATCTATGCTTTACTCTCACCTCTCAGCCTCTAGCTCCTGTGACTGCCTTGACTAATGATTCTTCCCTCATGGCTGTTTTTACTGTTTTTCATCCTCCTCCTCTGCTCCTTTCTTGACAAAGGCATCTGAGTACCTCTAACTACTCTAAGTCTGCTCCCCTTCCCATATCTCCTCCTACCCTTCCCACCATGACCATTCCTCCAATGTTTTGTTTTTTTCCTGTGATATACTGTATTATACTGGCTTATTGAAACTTTTATAATTTGCTGACCATTCTATGTAACGTGTGTTTGTTTGTACATTGATGACATGGAACCTTTGTAAAAAACCCATTGGCTCAAAGGTAATAATTCCTAGAACAAAATAAAAAAAAAATTAAAAAAGTGCACCTGGCAGAAGAGGAAGAAGCCACTGGGGAGCGGTCACAGTTATTTTAGTGACCCCCCGCAAGAGGACTTATCTCAGGCCTTCGAGCTCGATGAACCCACCAGTGACTAGGAAGGAGGGACCCTGGAGGACAACTGCCCAGAACTGGTTACCTGCTGTTCCATGAGGAATTTCTTCAGAGGCTTTTTTCGATACCTTTCGGTTGTTAAGATTGAATATTTGGCAGCGCTCACAGGCAGGAAAGTAGAGTTATGTAAGAAAGTTCAGTTACGTAAGAACTTGTCGTAACAGTAGATCTTTGAGAGAGATCTTCAAGAGAGGCTCTTGCAGTAGGTAATTACATATAGGACTGACGTTAGCAGGACCCCATGGAAAAATTTCTAGCTAGCAGTCCCTGGCGAGGGACTGCCCCCACATCAGGTGACCGGCGTCAGGAGACATTGGTATAAAGGAGCGGTCCCTGACGCCCGCCTTCCAGTTCTTTCCCGCCACAGGCCAAAAGAGTCCGGACGAGAGAGGAGCGGATATTTCCCTCAATGGAAAAGGAGCTGAAAAAGCTTAGGGGGATGGTGGGCGGGAAGGTATTACCTACTGCAAGAGCCTCTCTCGAAGATCTACTGTTACGGTAAGTTCTAACGTAACTGACCTATCTTACTTCGAGAGGCCTCTTGCAGTAGGTAAGTACATACAGGACTGAGTCCCAAGCAGTCTGGAACAAGAAGAAGCACATGGGAGGAGGAAATCTTCTCCAAGTAGAACCTCTAGCTGTGCAAGCCCTAAGATAGGAGGCCTTGCATAACAGCCAGCCCAAAGCCTGCTCTACGGCGAGAGGCAATATCCAAACTGTAGTGTTTTGTAAAGGTATGGACGGAGGTCCAGGTGGCGGCAGCATGGATGTCCGCCACTGACATTCTTAAAACAAGCTGCTGAGGTAGCGACTCCCCTGGTGGAGTGGCCTCTTACTTGACCCGGCAGGGTCTTCTTGTACTTGTCATAACAGAAAGTGATGCAATGAGCCAACCATTTAGAAAGGCATCAGCACTGCCTTCTCTTTTGGGTGGAAAAGAGACAAACAGTTGATCTGTTTTTCTGAGATCCTTTGTCCTGTTGGTATAGTATCTCAGAATTCGGTGAACGTCCATAGTATGGAGTAAATACTCCCCTTGATTGGAGTACTGCGTAAAGAAGGTAGGTAACTCTATGGACTGATTCAGAGTAGACTCCGCTACCACCTTAGGGAGAAATTTAGGGTTAGTGCGCATAGCCACACGTTCCTTGTGAAAAATCAAGTATGGAATTTTACACATTAAGGGCTTGGAGCTCGGAAATTCTCTGAGTGGAGGTAATAGCTACCAGGAAGAGAATATTCCATGAAAGGAACTTCAAGTCTGCGGAAGCTGCTGGTTCGAAAGGAGGCAGAGTAAGTTTCTCGAGAACAAAGTTCAAATCCCAAGGTGGGGCAGGAGTACCTATAGGAGGCCTCAGATGGAGGACCCCTCTAAGGAAAGTCTTAGAGACCTCCAGTTGAGCAAATGTCTTGTCTGCAAAGGGAACATGCTAGGCCGAGATGGCCGCCATATGGACTTTCAGAGAAGAATGACTAAGACCCAGGACAAAAAGATAGTGTAGGTACTCCGGCAGTAGCCCAGCCGAACAGGAAAAGGGTTCCACATCCTTTGAAGCAGCCCAGATAGTGAGCCTTTTCCACCTCACGGCGTAAGTAGATCTAGTAGAGGGTTTTCTAGCCTCCACCAGAATCTCCGCCACTTGGAGAGAAACCCCAAAGCAAGACCGAGCCAAGTCTGCAGGAGCCATGCATAGAGCTGAAGTGACTTGAGACCTGGATGGACCAGAGTCCCCTGATCCTGGGTCAGCAAACCTCGTGATAGAGGAAGAGGAAGAGGATGATCCTCTAAGTACTGTTGTAGAAGAGAGAAGCAAACTTGCCTGGGCCAGAAAGGAGCAATCAGAATCATTTTGCTCCTTCTGAAACTAGTTTCTGTAAGACTTGTGGGATAAGAGGAATTGGGGGAAAGGCATACACGAATCTGTCCTTCCAGTCTAGAGACAGATCGTCTCTCCAGAAAACGCCTCGCTCTGGAACGAGCGAGCAGTAGTTGGGAAGCTTTGCGTTTAAAGGAGAAGCGAACAGGTCGACCTGTGGTGTTCCCCAGTGTCGGAAGATACCTTCTAGAACCCCCTGGTCCAATTCCCACTTGTGAGCTAGAGTGGACGAGTGACTTAGCTTGTCTGCCAAGGTGTTGTCGATTCTCGGAACATGAATTGCCGTCAGGTGAAGGTCATGTTGTGTTACCCAATCCCAATCCCTCACTGCTTCCTGCAAAAGGATAGGACCGAGTCCCCCGTTTGCTGATGTACCAAACCACGCACATATTGTCCGCTCTGGACGGCCAGGAAGAATGTAGGGGTAAAGAGCTTGGAGAGTGTACAACACTGCCTGGCTCGACATGATGTGGAGTGTCTGTTCGAGCTTGGACCAAGAGCCCTGGGTCCAATGGGGACTGAGATGGGCTCCCCAACCTTCACCCGAGGTGTCTGTGGTTAGAGTCGGGGGGGGGGGGGACTCCCCGAAGCAGGTTCGCTCGAACCATCCACCACTGCAAGTCTCGAAGCATTGTCGAGGAGACTAGAACTGGGTGATCTAAGTCGTCCACTAACTGATCCCATTGGGAGCAGAGTGTCCACTGAGAAACTCTCATGTGGAGCCGAGCGCGAGGGACTGTCGGGATAGTGGCCGCCATGAGCCCGAGAAGGCAAAGGACCGATCTTGCACTGACCCACCTGTGGCCGGACAACAGACTTATCTGAGTCTGGAGGGTGGATGCCTGGTCCGGTGGCAGGAAGGCCCTGCCAATGGTCGTGTCTAGAATCATCCCTATAAACTGTAGTCTCTGAGATGGGATCAAGTGAGACTTGGAATGGTTGATGGTAATACCCAGGCAGGCAAAAACCTGCTGGGTAAGGGTGAGGCAGCGCAGGAGTTCCTCCCTGGATGAGGCCGCCAGGAGCCAATCGTCCAGGTATGGGAAAACCTGCCCTCGAGTACGCAGGTAGGCCGCCACCACCGCAAGGCATTTGGTAAATACTGGGAGCCGAGGATAGGGCAAATGGAAGTGCCTTGTACTGACAGTGGTCCCCTGGAACGCAAAACGAAGATATTTGCAGTGAGACGGGCGAATGGAAATGTGCAGGTAAGCATCCTGCATATCCAGAGTGCACAGCCGTTATCCCGAACGAAGGAGGAGCAGAAGGCTCTGCAAAGAGAGCATTCTGAACCTTATGTATTCCACAAAAAGATTGAGGGAACTGAAATCTAGAATGGGTCTTAGATCTCCTGTCTTTTTGGGACCAGGAAGAAGTGGGAATAGTAACCCGTCCCTTGAGGATGAAGAGGGACGGGTTCTATTGCTTCTTTCAGTAACAGAGCTGAAATCTCTTTCTGGACCAAGAGAAGATGTTCCCGTGAATACGGCGACTTTGGGGGCGAGGTGGTTTCTGTAGAAACTCTATTTAGAGTGTCCTTCTGCGATCAGCTGGAGCACCCAAGAATCTGATGGTATCCTCTCCCACAGCCCGGAAGGTGGAGGGAAAACCTCCCTCCTACTGGTTCCTCCGGGGAGTCCAGAGGCTGTGGGAGAGGAGAGGAGTCAGGTGGTGTGGGGCAGCACCGCAGCTGAAGCACCCACTGCTTTTTTGGGGCGGGGCGGGGCTTAGCAGCTGTGGGGACCCGACATTGTGGCCTGCTTTCCCTGGGGTTTCGCCTTGGGCTGATTCCGTCTGTGAAAGGGACAGCGCTACGGCTGGTGGGGATGGTACATGGAGTCAATGGACTTTAGTGCCATCCCCTTCTCCTGCTAATCGGTGATGATGTCTTTGACATCACCACCAAAAAGCACCGACCCCCGGAAGGGCTCTTCCTGGATAGCAGACTACACTTCCGGGACCAACCCTGACACACTGAGCCAAGCATGACGACGCAAGCCTACAGCGAAAGCTGAGCTCCGTCCAGCAGTGTCCACTGCATCGTAGGTCACACGAGGCATGTGTCGACTGGCCGAACGTGCAGAGCGGACAAGATCAGCCAACTCCTGCTTGACCCGAGAGTCTGGCAGGGAGTCCAATTTGGCTTCCACCTGAGTAAGAATGGTCTTCTGGTAATCCCTCATATGATCGACATAGTTCAGGGCCCTGATCCCCAGCGTGGAAGAGGCAAAAATCTTTTTATCATACTGGTCCAGTAGGTGGAATTCTTTGTCAGGTGGCGACGAGCTAAGGTGTGTTGGGTTAGCCGACCGGCCCTGAGCGGCACTAATCGCTACCGAGTCAGCACAAGGGTGAGAATCTAAGTCAACACCCTCGCGAACCTGGTATAGCCTGTTCGACTTCCGCAGAAGTGGGGCTAGAGCCGATGGCTGTTTCCAAATGGTGGTAACAAGGTCGGCATGAGGCTCTATACAGGGTGGCACCAAAGTGGGAGCTGTCACGGGCAGATTCAGATGCTCGGCAAGTTTCAACCGCTGAGGGTCTGGTTCCAAAGAATGCCACGGATGAACCTCCTGGATTCTGCGTAGCTACTCCGTAAACGAAGGATCTTCCGGAGGTGACTTCAGAGGAGTCCTTGGCCTGGGCTTCGACGGAGAGCGTGGCTCATCGTCCCTTTCGGAGCAACCGCCGCAGGAGTCCGAGGGGGAAGAGGAAGAAGAAAAGGAAAAAGACTCCCTTTCCCGACCCGTGGGAGGAACGGACCCCTTGGGAAGCCCCCGAGGGAGTGTATCCTGCCCCTCTCTGGACCCAGAGGGAATATCCCTGGTGTCCGGAGGTGGTGAGGGAGTGTGCCGCCATGGGCATACGGGAACCTGGGTTGGCACCGTCGTCGGTAGGCAGCTCTCCACCTCCCTGGTGAGCTGAGCCTTGGCCTCAGCCCACCAGGGGGCCAGAGTCTCCTGCAAATCCACCAGCTGCTGGGGCGGCGAGGGAGGAGGAGGAGGGGGATAAGGGTATGGATTATATCCATACGGAGTGTATCCAAAACCCGGTGGCGGAAAACCAGGCGTCGGGTATTGTGGCGCCGGGTACTGCGGGGTTGGAAAGACCGGCGTAGGGTACTGTGGCACCGGATACCGTGGTCCCGAATATGACGGCGTCGGATAGGATGGAGGGTATCCGGGAGCCGGAGGAGCTGCCGGAGCAGACGGCCTGGCTGGCAGGACCAGGTTGGAGGGCCTGGCATCGGGGCGACATGTCAGCCAGAGTTGGTAGAGCCGGCGTCCGGGGAACCGTCAGATCCGGTGGACCCAAAGGTGGACGGTCTGATGGAGGAGGAACCCCAGCGTCGCCCGGGGATGGAGGGGAAGAATCCCCAGGGTCAGGCTGGGGAACTCAGGGTCCCTGGAGGGCAGCGTAGTCTGCGGAAAGCCAGGACGAAAGACGGTGTGTGTGTGTGTGTGTGTGCATGGGGGGTCTGTTGTCGGCTCTTCGCTGACCAGACGTCAGACAAACCCGTCGAGCTTTTCAGCGAGATCCAGCGGGCGCCAGAGGGAGCCGGCATCCGACTTACAGGACCCCTAGCCGGGAGGATCGGCCTGATCCCGGCGGCAGAGGGGCGATGTGTCACCTGAAGGGTCGTGTGACTTACTGGCCTTCTCTGCGCGGACGTTGGAGGAGCTGACGTCTGGCTTACCGGAGTCGCCCGTGCCAGTAGGCCGCGAAGCTACGGCCAAACCGGGGGCAGAGGCCTCCAATAGCCCGGAGGTGCCCGAAAGCGAGCCAGACGGGCGGGCCGACGCCACCTCAGAAGCCTCTGAGGCGGCAGTCAAGGAGCGGTCCCCCGGAAGGGACATTACCTGAATCACGGCAACTCCTGAGGGAGACGCGGTGGAGGAGCCCTTGTCCCGGTGCCTCTCCTGGTCTTTCTTCTTCCGATGGCCTTTGGAGCAAGTGGACGCCTGCCTCAGGTTTTTGAACTCCTTCTCCATAGAACTCATCTTTTTCTTCAGGATGTGGACTTCCAAGGATTGCTGCCGCCTTTTCCGGGTAGCTGCACTGAAGCTGAGGCAGTGTTGGCACTTCTCGACCGGGTGATCGGGGCCTAGACAGAACAGGCACAGGGAATGGCCGTCCTTGTGCGGGAGTTGGGCGCCGCACGAGTCGCACTTATTTCTGTGCTCGGAGGGTGTAGGGACAACATACAATCAATGGATGTCCACACGTATTGGTTGAAAAGCAAGAATACCGGTAAAACCGACTTAAGGGAGGCTGACGGCGGAAGAACTTTTCCGCAAGGCGCTGCATGAGCTAATGGCGGAAAGAACTGGAAGGTGGATCGTTAGAACCGCCTTTATACCGCTCTCTGACGCTGTCACCTGACGGGGCGGTCCTTCAGGACTGCTAGCTAGAAATTTTTTCCGTGGGGTCCTGCCGCCTGCAGACGCCGTCCTATATGCAATTACCTACTGCAAGAGCCCTCGAAGCAAGATCTTACTGCAACAGTAGATTTTTGAGAGGAGCTCTTGCAGCAGTAAATACATTTAGGACTGAAGCCATGAGTGCCAGGACTGCAGAAAACTTCTAGCTATCGTCTATAGTGGGGACTGCCCTGACGCCGTAGCCTGCCCCGTCACGAATGGTATAAAAAGGGGCGTTCCTCAGCTCAATCCTCCGTTTTCCCGTTTGGAGAATCAGTAAAAGGAGTAAAATTGGAGAACTGAGGAGGTTCCTTGAAAACGAGGAAAGACAAAGATGACCATAATGGAAAAGCAGCTACCGTGGGAAGGCAGGAGGGAAAATAGCACCTGCTGCAAGAGCTCTTCTCAAAGATCTACTGTTACAGTAAGTTCTTATGTAACTGTACTATCTTTCTTTCAAGTGGTTCTGTCAGCTGGTAACACCTTTAGGACAGAGTCCCCAGCAGTAAGGGAGAGACTCCAGTGAGCTGGGTGGAGGCAGAAATCTCCCAAAGAGGTTTAGGAGAGGAGGCCTTCCAGGACTGCCAGTCCGAAGCCTACTCTGCATCTTGACGCAATGTCTAAACTGTAGTGCTTGACCAAGGTTTGGACAGAACTCCCAAGTAGCGGCTGCCCAAATGTCAGTGGCTGATACGTTCCTCAAAGAGGCAAAAGAGGCAGCCATGCTCCTGGTAGAGTGGCCTTTAACCGAGCCCAGTAAAGGCTTGTCATACTTGTAGCAGAAAACAATGCAATTAACCAAACATTTGGATAAACATTGCTTAGAAACAGGAACCCCTTTTATTCTGGGGCAAAAGACACAAACAACTGATCAGATTTCCTAGTAGCTCGGATGTGCTCCAAGTAATAACATATGAACATACGAAATTGCCAGCAGATAAAGGCCTTATGGTCTATGAAGTCTGCTCGATTGTGCAGCTAGCAGTCCTTATACTGCAGCTGCCCCTCCCTTCCCTTACCCTGTCCCAGCCCCTTTTGAAGCAGTCCACTGTTGTACAGGATACCACTTCCTCTGGCAATGCGTTCCACCCAGATACCACCCTCTCTGTAAAAAAGTGTCTCCTCATTTCTCTCCTGAACCTTCCCTCTTCCAATCTGAGATTGTGCCCGGGAGTCTCCCTCCCCCTCCTTAATTTGAAAGCCCTTCTGTGCCTGTATTATTTATTCCCTTCACGTATTTGAAGGTTTCAATCATGTCCCCCCAATCCCTCCTTTCCTCCAGGGAGTGCATGTTCCAACTCGGTAGCTCCTCCTTGGGTTTTTTGCACCAAAATGTAGCACCTTACATTACCTGGCATTGAACCCCTGCTGCCAAGTGTCCAACCAGGCCTCCAATTTTGCCAGATCGTCTTACAACCCCTGCCACCCTCCTAAGTCATCCACTACTGCTCCCATCTTGGTGTCATCTGCAAACAGACTGATCTTGATCTTCATGCCTATTGCGAAGCCTGCTATGAAGATCCCAAACAACACCGGTCCCAGCACAGAGCCCTGTGGCACCCCGCTTGTCATCGCCCTAAGAGATAAGAGCTCCCCTCCCATCACCACCCTCTGCTGTCCCTTTGCAGCCAGTTCACTAACCATCCCATCTTCTTCGCCCCTGCCCCTGTTCCTTCCAGCTTATTTCCTAGCCTCCCATGTGACACCGAATCAAAGGCCTCACTGAAGTCCAGGTACAGGACATCCACTGCATGGCTCTTCTCTAACTGCCTGGTTACCCAGTCACAGTACTATCCAGGTTGGTCTGACAGGATCTGCCCGAGAAAAACCCATGTTGTCTGCTGTCCTGCAGCCCATTAGCCTCTAGGAGGGAAACCAGCCTCTCCTTCAGGATTGTCTCCATCAGCTTTCCCACAATGGATGTGAGGCTCACCTATGTAGTTTTCTGACATCCTTGGGGCTGCTCCTGTGGAGGGGTACCATGTGCGCCATCCTCCAGTCCTGAGGTACACTCCGAGTCCAGGGAGGCATTGAACAGGTCTGCCAAAGGTTCTGCCAGTTCCTTTAGCGCCCTGGGGTGTATACCATCTGGCCCAGGCGCCCTGTCAACCCAGTGCCCTCAATCCCTCCAGTACCCTGCCCACCGGGATTTCCCCGTCTGTCCCTCCCCCCATGCCCACTTTCCCAACCTCTTTGGGTACAGATCCCCCTTTCTCTTTAGTAAATACTGAGCAGAAGTACTCGTTTAACACTTCTGCCTGTTCTAACCATTTCCATCCATCCCTCTTGATCCTTACTATCTGGTCCTTACAACTCCTTTTCTCCCAGATGTACCTGAAAAAGTCCTTCTCCCCCTCTTTGATGCCCTGTGCTATCCTGAGTTCCCTGTATGCCTTGGCTGCCCTGACTGCACTTGTCACCTTCCCCTGACTCCTTCAGGCATTCCTCCCCGTCATCCCCTCTCCCTGTTTTTCTGTACCTTCTAAAGGTGGCTCTTCTTCCTCACTTTTTCCATGAACCCCCTGCTCACCCAGATAGGCCTCTTGGCTCTAGCCTTCTTACTCTGGACTCTTGTACATGCTGCGGTTGCCTCTTCAATTCCCAGTTTAATGACCCCCCACTTCTGGTTAGCACCCTATGAACATCCAGAATATGAAGTAGTGCCTCTTTCTCAGCTGGAGTACTCTGGGTAGTAGATAGGAGGGTAGATGTCCTGATTCAATGTAAACTCTGACACCACCTTAGGAAGAATCTTAGGATTAGTCTGCAAGGACATCCGGTCCTTGTGGAAAACCAAATAAGACTCTTTACACATCAGAGCCTGAAGCTCGGAAATCCTTTGAGCAGAAGTAATGGCAACTATAATTCACGCTTTCCACGACAGAAAGTGCAGCTCGAAACTTGCGGCAGGTTCAAAGGGAGGCATGGTAAGCTTTTCCAAAAAAAAAAAAGATTCCATGGCGGAACTGAGAAAGGGTTGAATATGGTCCTGTCCCAGCTGTTATGCAGAAAGTGTTAGAATGCAAGGATCTGTTCTATTATCTCCTTTTTCTGTCTCTTCTCTGTCTGGTTACGTAATTAAATTTTCTCATGAGACCTAGGACCTGATCACCCCAATGGTCTTGTAATTCTTTGCCTCTCACCATCACTTGCTGTTCTGTATTTTCTTTTCCCTTGCATATCTGCTAGTATAAAAATATATGTGAATCATTTTGTGGAAATGTAATTGATACTGGGATCCTATGCTTCCTGACCTGTGCCTTGATGACAGGGACTGGGTCCCTAATGAGAGGCTTCAAATGCAGAATGCCCCATAGGAACGTACAGGGAAGATCCATCTGGGTGAGAGTTTTGCCCTCAATAGGTGCATGATAGGCAGAGATGGCAGACAGATGCACCTTTAGAGGGGAGTACCTCAGCCCTGAGTCCGACAAGGAGAGAAGATACTCCAGTATTGAATTTTCCAGGCAGGTGAAAAGGTCCAAATGGTTTCCCAGATGCAGAACCTCTTCCATTTCATTGCGTAAGTGGCCCTGGTGGAAAGTTTCCTAGTGGTCACCAAGACTTCAGTCACCCTGGGGGAACACTGAACCGGGATACAGCTAGGTCTGCAGGAGCCACGCATGGAGATGCAGAGATTTGAGATCCGGATGGACTAGGGTTCCCTGCTTCTGGGAGAGAAAGTCTGAGCATAAGGGCAGGGAGATCGGAGGTTCCACTGCAAGTTGCTGAAGAAGTGGAAACCAAATCTGGTGTGGCCAGAAGGGCACCACTAGAATTATCTCTGCAGTAAAGGAAAGGGAGGAAATGCGTAAAGGAACCTCCCCATCCAAGAGAGGGGCAACACGTCTTGCCAGAAAACTCCAGGCCCTGGTTCTAGCAAGCAGTAACTGGGCAGTTTGTGTTGGATGGGGAGGCAAACAGATCCAATTCTAGATGTCCCCATCTGGTGAAGAGGTCTTCGACCACTTAAGGAAGAAGTTCACTGCTGTGGGCCCTGGATTGGAACTGGCTTAGGCTGTTGGCCAGAGTGTTTTGTATGCCTGGAACATGGACTGCTGTGAAGGCCAAGTGATGATTCACTGCCCATGACCAGACTTTAATAGCCTCCCTGCAGACGGGATAAGTAAAAGCCCCCCCCCCCCGGGGTTTATGCAGAAGATCACCAACGTGTCCGTCTCGATCAACAGAGGGCCGGGTAGCATAACTGTCTGAAAGGTCTGAAGAGCATACAGAATTGCCTGCATCTTCAGGAAACTTACGTGGAGATTGAGTTCGTGCTGGGACCAGGTCCCTTGTGTCTGACGGTCTCCCAAGTGGGCTCCCCAGCCTTGGCTCGATGTGTGTGGTCAGAATCTGACTGGGAGATGCCTTCCGCAGAAAAACCCCTTTGGAAAGATTGGAAGGATTTAGCCACCATGCTAGAGCCTGTTGTACAGGGTTTGACACCAAGACAGGCTGTTCTAGGAAGCCTGAATGCTGGTTCCATTAAACTCTCAGGTTCCAGTGGACCACCCTCGTGTAAAGCTGAGCCAGGAGAACTGCGGCAATGACCGTTGCCATGTGACACAGGAGTCTTAGGACATATCTGGCCGGGACCTGTTGAGGAGATTTGCCGAGTTTTCACCTGAAGACACTCTGCTCTGTCTGGAAGTAGGAAGGCTTTGCCTTGTGCCATGACCATGATCACCCCTATATACTGCAGCCTCTGACTTGGCCAAAGAGAGGAACTGGGGAGATTTTAAGGTAATCCCCAAGTCCTGAAACAGGGTGAAGGTGGCCTTCATGGTGTGTAGGAGCTGGTCCCTGGTGGGAATGGTCAACAACCAGTCTTCCAGGTAATGGAAGACATAAAGACCATGTCTCAAGGCTGCAGCCACCACTGCAAGGCATTTGTTGAAAACTCTGGGTACCGAGGATGGATCGAAAAGCAGAGCCCGAAACTGGTAGTGACTTCCTGGAAGTGGAAGCGGAAGCGAAGAAATCTGCTGTGGGTTTGGAAAACCGGAATGTGAAGGTATGCGTCCTGCATGTCCAGAAAGCAAACCAATCCCCATGATGGAGGAGAGGAAGAAGACTGAACTGAGTGATCATCCTGAACCTTTTGTACTCTATGTACTGATTTAGGTGGCCAAGATAAGAGTGTAGAATGCAGGTTGTTTTTTTTTTTTTGGTACCAGGAACAAGTGGGAATAAAACCCTTCCCCCTTTGTGCCAGAGGAACTGGCTTTATGGCCTGCTTCTGCAATAGGGCCTGAATCTCTTCACTGAGGGCGAGGTTAGCCTGTGAGTAATGGGAGGGGACAGACTGGTTGTCTGGGGGAAATGCTGTGAATTCCAGAGTGGGCCACTTCTCCACCAACTGAAGAACCCACTGGTCTGAGGTTATCTGGCACCAACCTTCTATGTACACATAGACTCAACACCCCCACCACCTCCCCTAGGGCTTCGGCTGGGGGAAGGGAGTCAGGTTGAGGAACCAGGGAGGGGCAGTGCAGCCTGGGAGGTGGAACCTCCTGCAAGCAGGGGTGGAGGATTTACGCTTGAATCCTGCTCTGTGCTGCTGCCCCCTAGATTGTTGTCTGGCATTCCTCTGAAAGGACTGCTTAGGATGTTGTTTAGGCTGAGATTTATACATGGTATGTACAGATCTGATAGCTTTTCCCGATTCCTGCAGGCATGTAATAATATTTTGAGAGTCCTCGCTGAACAGGACAGGACCCCTGAAGGGGGTATCCATTATTTTGGATTGTACAGCCAGTGCGAAGCTGGACACCCTCAGCCAAGAATATCGATGAATACAGATTGTGGAGGCCGCAGCCCGTCCCACGGAATCCAATGCATCACAAGAGGCTCGAAGGACGTGGCTGACAACATCCAAGCCCAACTTCAGGATGGCCATCAGCTATGCCCTACCAGGGCTGTCAGTCATGGCCTGAGTCACCTCCACAGTACTGTCTCACAGGGCATTCTGGCACTGGACCATGTGGGCAAGGAAATTCTGAGACCGTATAGCATCTGTGGTCGAGGAATAAACCTTCCTGGCCAACTGCCCAATTTGTTTGGAGTCTTTATTTGGAGGTTGAGAACTTGGGAGCCTAGGCGGCCTGGAGCAATCATGGGCCGCATTAATAACAACAGAGTCTTCCTCCGGGTGCTCCCCATAAAAGGGAATCTGGCAGCACAATACCGCCGGTCTGACTTTTTGGAGACAGCAGGTCAGTAGCGGGGCCAGGTTTGGGAGTATTTGGGAGCCGGGGGGCAGTCAGTCAATCATGGGCTCCACAGTGGGCACTAAACAGTGAATAAAGATGGTGGTGGGGCACCGCTACTCACACTGGGGCAGCCAGGAGAAGAGACGGCCCTCCCAGCCCCCCTCTAGCTCCACCACTGCTGCAGGCATCGAAGAAGGGCACTTCCAGGCTGCCCTGTTGACATCCTTATAGGAGTCAATAAACCATGGGCAGGGTGTCCTCCTTTCTAAGAAAAGAGGCTAGCTGACGTCACTCGGGATACAGTTCCTCTGTGTCCCAGCCATTCAGCTGCTGGATGTGCTGCATGACGTCCATGAAGGTTGGATAGTTTGGGGGTGGGGGGGCCACGGAGGACAAAGAGTGTCTTTAGTCCCCTCTGGCTCCAATGGAAGGTTGGAGTCGTCACGGTCTGAGGAGGAGTACCACCCATCCGAATCCTCAGAATCTGGGGAGGGCGAAGAGGAGCAGGGTTGATGGTCGTGGCCTCCCTTTTGGTTGGGGGGGAACTGGCGCTATCCGGTGTCAGAGCTGCTCCACTAGGTGGAGGAGGACTAGGTGGTTGAACTGGAGGACTGTCAGGAGGTGGGCCCTGAGGAATAGGTTTGGAGGGCTCCTTAGGGGTCTCCTTGTCCTTAAACTAGGCCCACCAGGTTGTAATAAGCTCATTTAAAGCCTGTGACGGATTAAACAGCGGGCTGGTGATCCGGCATTTTTGGGGTTGGCTTAGAAGGTCCTAGCATTTGGTCATCAGGCTGGGGAACTTCGGCATCTGTGTCGGTTGATCTGGGTTACCGGTGTTGGTCCCAGGGAGACACTGCCATCCGGCGTCAGATGGGCTGGACTGGGCGTTGGCTGAGGGTGTACGTCAGGCCTTGATGGTGACTAAGGAGGGTTAGGTGATGACAGAGTCGCCGGAGACATTGGAGAAGCCTGCATCGAGGGAACAGGCGTAGGCACGTGCTGGACTGGTGATTCAGCCAGTGTCTACCTAAGAGGAGTCGCCTGAACTGGGGAGCTGGCTCCCGAGTGGGACAAAGGCGCCACTCTCACGGGGGAGGACAGCCCCTGTCCTGGGTGTTGCCTGGTGAAGTCAGCCCATGAAGTCAGGGAAGACTCAGCAGACACCCTGGCTGGGACAGCAACAGGCAAAGACCTGCCGACTGAAGATCCCCTGGCTGAGCCACTAGGCTCAGAACCCGCTTCAGTGGCTGAGAGGCGGGGGACGAAGTCCCGAGCCCCAAAGAACCTCCTCCCGATACAGTAAGGAGGGAGGGAGGTTTAGTTACCAGGAGCCCAGAGGAAGAAAGGTCTGCTACGGTGGAAGGCGCTGACCCTCCGGGGGGGGGGGGACACAGAAGTGGTTGGTAACCTGGAGTGGGAAGCTGACCAGTGTTTCTCCTTATGCTTGTGCTTGCCACCAGACTTTCTCTCCTTATGGGAAGAGGAAGAAGCTGAAGCCCCAAAGGCCAGGAAAGAAGATAAACTTTTTTGGTGAAACTCCTTCTCCATCTTGGTAAGCTTTCTGGAAAACAAGAAGACTTCAAGGGTCTTCTGGCGGTGGAGCAGAGTGCGCTGATTAAAATATTGACAATTCTGGCAGGCCTCTATGTCGTGGCCCAGGAATAGGCAGAACAGGCAAGCCGAATGGCCGTCC
Organism: Neoceratodus forsteri; assembly: GCA_016271365.2. NCBI lineage: Eukaryota > Metazoa > Chordata > Ceratodontiformes > Ceratodontidae > Neoceratodus > Neoceratodus forsteri. Next base: position 766,677,278 of record CM057450.1, on the reverse strand, counting down.
TTATGAGGGATCTGCTTGCCACAAGCACACTTTAAAGAAGACATGCAAAAGATCCTGTAGCAGTAAAGACCTTCAGCAAAAATAACAAAATGTGGGAAGCGCGATTAAAGATGACGGTCAACAGCAGAAGGCGTTCGTGGAGGTCCGACTTGATCTGCGTGGGTCAACGGTGGGAAAAGAACAGACACTGGGCTGGAGGACCAACCCCTTTATACCATTCGTGAAGTTAAGGGCGGTCCCCCGCTACAGACTGCTAGCTAGAAGTTTTCCATGGGGTCCTGGCACCTGCCAGATTCAGTCCTAAAGGTATTACCTGCTGCAAGAGCACCCTCAAAGAAAGACAGTCGTGGTTACGCCCAAGACAGCAGACGCAGAGGTTGTGGTCATCTGAAGAAGCTTCTTTCCGCGCAGCAGCAACAGAAGAGAAAAGTGGAAGTGACTCTCGACATAAACAAGGTAAGAGAGGTTCCTAAACAAAACACAGAAGAAAAAAGCATAGGTAAAAAGAAGCAAACTATGATGGAGCTTCTGCAGAGACCCATGTGAGTGGAGTCAAAGGTGGGAAAGAAATGAGGAGGGAGCAGGACCCCTCACACCTTTATAGGGTTGACGATGACGGCAGGTGACGTCGGCGTGGCAATCTCAGCTGTACTGCTGGAAAAGTCTTCTATGTGGATCCTGCTTCACCGACAGTGAAGTTCCTACGGTATGACCGCATGACTGAGATACCCCAAAGAAGATCTTTTACTTAAGTGTTATACAAGATTATGGAACACTTTTAAATATTATATCCATTCATAGCTCAACTTGACTTTAATTTTCGGTGCTCATTATTACTGTGGACATTTGCATGAGAACATTTATTTTTGTCCCCTCCCCCCACCACATCCTCGTGCCTGTGCCCCGCTGAAGTTATAATGCTCTGTGACATCATAATCTGTTGCTGTGACATTAAGCAATAAGACATGACCAGTAGGTTAGATTAACAGTCTATTAACCACCCCAGGGGTGTAATGTGACATGAGGCACAGTAGAGTGCCATGTTGCCCCGGGGGGGAGGGGGGGGGTTAACTGACTGTTAATCTAACTCATGGGAATGCCTTATTGCTATTATAAAAAAACTAAGTGCTAAAAGTATACTTTTTGAATGCTTTCCTCATTTAGAGGGAATTTTTTAATAAAATAGTTCTTCCACCAACAGTTGAAGAATGTTGGTTCAAAATCACAGTGCATCATTTCTGTCATTCAACAGTGCTAGAGAATGAAATGCTGTGCCACGGTGTTCAGGCTGCAAATGACAATGTAAAAGGGATTAATGTAACGCTGTTGGAATCCTAACAGTCAATCAGATTGCAGCATTTCTGAGACCCTTTTTAGTTCGCCACACATGTGAACTTCTTCCTACAAGTGGCTTTGAGATGGGTGTGACACTGTCCAATGCTGAGTGGTCTGAAATGGGCGAGACAGTGTCAGACCACTCATCAGCGAGGCTAATGCTTATCGTGGGCCGAAACTGCGTGGTGACCAAAAGAAAAAGCCGAGCCAATAATATGGTGGCTCTTTCCTTTGACCTACAGGACACCGCTCAGCAAACAGCTGATCAGTGTTGTAATGTGACTGACACTGTCACTTTCAGCGGCAATGCTGCCGAGACACCCCCCACCCTCCGATCGTTGTCCCTTGTGTATCTGTGACACCCCCTCACCCTCCGATCGCTGGGCATCCCTCGTCCTCCATCCCCCCACCCAGCAGCCCGTTGTTTATTTTATGCTGCCATCGGGCTGCCCAATCAGTTATCAGCTTTACAAGCCCCCCCCACCCAGTAGTGTGGAACACTGGGGAGCTCACCCCCATGTCCTGAAAAAACAGGTTACTCACCTGTAACAGTAGTTCTAGGAGTGGTATATGTTGTTCATCCACACTCTTTGGCATGTCCCTTTCCCCTTTAAATCTGGCCGGACGTCTTCAAGCTGGCTCCTCCCCATGACGCCAGATCTTAGCCCGCTGGAAGCAAGGTGGTGCGCCTAAAGCCGGGGAGGTCGGGTGGGTGCGTGTGGATTAACAACATATACCACTCCTAGAACTACTGTTACAGGTCAGTAAATACAGGTTACCACCTGTAACAGGAGTTCTAGGAGTGGTATGTTGTTCATCCACACTTATTGGCAGGTTCCTTGCCGCTTAAATCTTGCCGGAGGTCTTCAGTTGGCTCCTCCCACCCACCCGGGTGGTAAAACTCTCGGCTCTGCCCCATGACGCCAGATCTAGACCACTGGCAGCCAGGTTGTGCGCTGAAGCCGGGGAGGTTGGGTGGGTTGTGTGGATGAACAACATATACCACTCCTAGAACTCCTGTTACAGGTGAGTAACCTGTATTTCTAGGGACATGGATATGTTGTTTATCCACACTTATTGGCAGACTCCTAGCAGTTCTCTGGGAGGAGGGAGGCAAGGCGCACACCCCCTACTTAGGTAGAAAGACTGGAGAACCGAGGCCCCGACCAGCATCCCGGCGTGATCCAAGGTCGATGTGGAAGGGCAAAAACGGTAAAGCCTGCTTCCAGATAGAAGCCCTGTGGATATCCTAGACCGGAGTATCCTCGGAAGCAGCCACCGATGCAGCGGAAGGGCGGGTACAATGAGCACTTATCCCTCTGGGAGGCTCCATGCCCGCCCACCTATAGCGGAGACCTATGCAGGAGGTGACCCACCCAGTTGTCCGCTTGGCTGCAGGTCTGCCAGGTGCGGCTTCAGCGTAGATGACAAACAGCTGGCGAACCTCTCCCGAACTTCAGCCCTACGCTCCCTGGGTAGGTGAGCGTTAAATAGGGTCCCATGGATCCTATATACGGCCTCCGAGGCGTGAATGGGGATGAACCCCTGCAGAGACAATGCCCGGTTAGGGAAGACTCCGCCACCGCCTACGGAAGGAACTTCGGGTGGGGCGCAGGACAACCTTGTCCCTGTGGAAGACCAGATAGGGAGATTCAAAGGAGCGCCTGGAACTCTCCCCTCCTTCTGGATGGCAGAGTAGCCCCAAGAAGGTGTTCTTCCACAACAGGTGGGGGAACTCACACCTGTGCAAAGGTTCGAACGGCTTGCCTGTGAGCTAAGCCCATACCAGCGAAGATCCCACAGAAATGGGGGTACTCTCCCCCAAAGGGGAGGTGTGATCAAGGCCTAGAAAAGTGCCAGACCACCTTTTCTGCACCACCGACTGCCTTCTGGCCTGCGCCCGCAAGACAGGGGTGACCAACAGAAGCACCTAGAGGGTCATCGGCCGAAGCCCTAGTTCAAAAGAACGGACCGCAGATGGTCCGGAATGCTCGCCAGGGATGGGAGAGGGGCCCAGGCCCTATCCCATCACCAAATGGAGAACTCTTCCAATTGAAGGCGAGCATGTTTGGCCGACTTCTAGCAGGACGCCTCGAAAACGTCGAGGACCTTGCCGAAGGACCCAAGGCCTGGCCCCTAGCCGCACAGGGACCAGGCCTGCCGTTGCAAGAATTGAAGGTCCAAATGAAAAGATCTTCCCCTGAAGAGAGAGATCAGGACCGGGTGGGCTGGAAGCCGCGTCGGGAGCCTGGGGCTGAGACTGAGGAGAGCTGGATACCAGAGCTGGTAATCCAGTCTGGGGCTACCAGCATCGCCTGCGCCTAGTCCCTCCTCGCCTTGCCCGTGGGTCAAGGGAAATGTGGGAGATGCGTAGAAAAGGCCTGGGGTCCGCGGCCTCGATGACATCCCCTACAGCAAACCTTGCTGAGGGGGCGGGCATGAAATAGTCTCGGCCTCGTATTCTCCCTGGAGGGAAGGAGGGAGAAGATGCTGTGCTACCTCCGGCAGGGGAGACCACTCGTGAGGCGCAGCCTATGTCCGGCTTAGGGCTTCAGCCAGGGTGCTGGAGGCTCCTGCCATCAAATGGCTAGGAAACCGCCTCCGGCTGCGCAAAGACCCAATGGGAGAACCTCTTACGCCGAGATAAGGGCACGACCGAACCTGGCGGGGTAGGTAGCACATGGTCGTGGTGTTGTCCGCTTGGACTTAAACCACTAGACCCCGCACAAACGGAGCAAGCGGTGCAAGCTAAGCGGACCGCCTGGAGCTCCAGCGGGTAGGAAAGACATCGGGACTCCCGAGAGGACCAGAGGCAAAGCACTCTGTATTCCCCTAGATGGGCACCCCCACCCATCCGAGAAGCATCGGTCTGAGAAGACAGTCGACTCAGGGCGGACGAACAGGATGTTCTCCTGCAAGAGCTGGAACGGTCTGAGGGGGAGCGTTCCCCTAACTCCTGGGCTGTAGTCACTAACTGGTCTGAGGAACGCAGCACTGTGACCGCTGGCTGGCCAGTCCCCACTAGGGGAACGCATGAACCAGCGGGTCCAACAGACCATGCTGGAGCCGGCCGCCGCGAGGCCCAGGAGGTCCCGGCAGGGCGCAATTGCCCAGTCAGACCTGACTAGGTAAGGGAGGAAGAACCTCAGCCCTGTCCGCCAGGAGCCGAGCTCGGACTCAAGAGTCGAGCCTCGTCCCGAAGAAGGATCACCCGCTAAGACACGAGTTCCAACGTGGCTCCGATAAAGGGAGACCAGTCTGAGAGCCAGAACACCGGACCGTCCCCTTCCGCCTGGAAGGGTTGTAGTCAGGCCGCCATCCGGGTGGGGTTATGCCTGGAACCCTCAATGCCGCAGAAAGCTGCTGAGCAGAGAACGAAGGAAAGGGAGGAGTCTCCCAAGAAACGGACGGAACGAGGAGCAAGTACGTCCTGAAGGCCCAGGAAAGAAGCCACACGCCTCATTCTGAGGATGGGATATCTGAGGCAGAGAGACCATCCAGGCGTGCAGAAGAATGGGGCGCAAGTCCCCCGTCCGTTTGAGACCAGGAATACCTGGACACGAACCCAGGGTCAGAAGGAGGGTCCGCAACCTTCCTGATCACCTCTAATTAGAGGGCCAGGCAAGTCGGCTCAGCGGGCTGATGAAGAGGCTGTGGACCCCAAGATCCCCGTGGAGCAACGGCTCAAAAAGGGTGGAACCTGCTCGCAACCCGCGACAGGACCTACCCTTAGCACCTCCGACCCCTAGAGGTCTGGGAAGCGGACCAAGAGGAAGAGGTGCGGAGCCATCTCCTCATGGGGAAACCCGGGTAGGGACGACGGGGCGGGACAGCGCCCCTAGCCTGGCACTGAGCAGGCTTGGGGAGGAAGAGGCCAGGAGCTCTCGACCTTCATCTCCCTGCTTCTTTGGAAGAAGACGCTGGTTTGGCGCCAGGCCGCCCAGCCGCATGCCTGCTGGGCGGGTCGAGCCGAGGGGTCTGGGGGCAAGGGCTACGCAGTTGCGTTGGTTGCCCTTGTCCCCTCCGGGCGGGAGTGACCAAGTCCGAGTGGCATTGGACCTCTCGGACCCCTGGAGGTGTCCCTCCACTCCAGGGCCGAAAAGGTCAGTCCCCAAGAAGGGAATGTCCGCCAACTCATGCTGGGTTTCTAAAGAGAAGGAGGATAACCTCAGCCACGCCCTGCGGCGCATGGCCACCACGGCTGCCACTGATCTGGCACAGGAGTCGCCCAGATCCAGAGCCATCTGGAGCTGCTATTTCGCCACCGCCCTACCCTGGTCCTGCACCCGGCGGACCGTGGTCCGCAGGTCGACCGGGAGATGAGGGAGGACCTCATCCAGGGAGCCCAAGAGGGCGTGGAAGAAATGTGCCATCAGTGCCGCCGAGCTGGCCTGACGGAGACCTAGGGAGGACGCAGCGTAAACCTTGCGCCCGACATTTTCCATCCTTTTGGACTCCTTGTCAGGGGGCCTATCCACATCCCTAGCGTTTCCAGAACACTGGAAAACATTGTCGGTGACTACCCCCTCAGTAGAGGGGTGTTCCGAGAAACCGGGCAGGGAACCGACAGGGACAGAGAATTTCCTGGCCAAAGGCGCAGTGCAGGAAGTAGGCTGCCGCCAGAGCTCCAAGGCCGGGCCCACGATTGCCTCAGCCACCGGGAAGGCCTCTGAGGGTGAACCTCCTTGGTCTAGAATCTCCGTAAGGGGCCCGTTTGGAAACGGGCTCGAGCTGCATTCCAGTGAATTCCGAGATGAGCTGGAGCAGACCCATAAAGGACGATGGGCTGTCGTCCACGGAACGTTCTGGAGAAGACCATGGGTCCTCCCTGCTAGGAAACATAGAGGAGTCGATTTCGGCCCGAGGGTCTCGCAAAAGCTGCCGCAGGCCTGAATCACTTCTTCTGTCACGCCGGGCGGGCGGGAGTGAGGGAACAGATGAACTCGCGGGACAGGTCATCCGGTCTGCTGGGTTCCACCGAGGACGGTGGGGCAGCAGGGATCGGACGAGCAACCGCCCCCGGAGAGGGCACCGACTGCCCTCGAGCCGCGGCCGGGCCGACCGGCTGCAGCTGCTTACTAGCCGGAGAGAATGAATCGGGTCGACTGATCCTGGACAACAGCTGCTGCCACATAAACTCCTCGTAACGTCGACGCCAACGGCATCGAAGCCACTCCTCATCCCAGGAGGGGGACGAGGAAGAACGGCAATGCCACTTGACTCGGTGCCCCGACCAAGAACGCCGAGGTTGGCGTGAGCGGCTAGACCAAGAGGAGGACAGAGACCCGAATCCTCGGGGGAACCGAGGGCGGGCCTGGGAAGGAGCGGGGCGCGCCCGCTCCTCCTCCGGCTCGGAAGAAAGGGCCGAGGACTGTTGACCTAAAGGTACAGGCAGAACCTCAGCCTCCACCGGGGGAACCGGTGAAGGGATGGCGGCACCAGCAGAAGACAGCCCAGATGACGGGTCGAGAGACTCGACAATGTCGATGGGAGTCCTGGCCGGCTGACCTGACGGGGATACCGTGAGGCCAGCGGCCAAAGCCGCATCCTCGACCGAGGTCGAACGTCAGGGGAAGGGGAACTCTCCCGCTCCCTCCAGAGCCGATGAAGGGACTTAGCCTGTGACTCCTTGGACTTGGGCCGAGAGGCAGGTCCCAAAGGTCCCTCTCCCTTCAAGGAAAGGGACTGGCGAAGCTCCTTGAACGAAGCTGCATGAGGAGAACTCAAGGAGAGCGGGATGAGCACCGCGACCGAGGAAGAGGGCGGGGCAGCCACCCCCTTCCCGGAGGAAAGAAGATCGAGCTGCTCAGCTGAGACAGCCGACGAGTCTACGAGGAATTTTCCGGAGTGGAAAAAATTACCGGTCGCCCGAGCCCCAAACGGGCCGCGCGATCCTCCAGAGAGCTGGCCGAAAGGGCACAACACAATCCACAAAGTTGAGGATCATGATCCAAGTCAAGGCAGTAAACGCACGTGGAGTGCGGGTCTCTCCTGGAGGAATTAACCGGGCGCCTCCCGGAGCCGGAAATCGAATGAGCCATCGCCGCAGCGAAGAAAAAGAAGTTTCAGAAAACTTCCAATTGATTTCGAAGACCAAAATTTCCAGGAACCAGTTGAAAACGCAGAGCGCTAAGGAGGGAACCTGAGCTTCCAAGCGGTAAGGAAGATCTGGTGTCATGGGGCCGAGCCGAGTTTTACCACCCGGTGGGTGGGAGGAGCCAGCTTGAAGACCTTCCGCAAGATTTAAAGCGCAAGAAACTCTGTTAATAGTGATGAACAACATATCCATGTCCCTAGAACCTGTATTTCTAGGGACGTGGATATGTTGTTCTATCCACACTTACTGGAAGACTCCTAGCAGTCCTCCGGGAGGAGGGAGGGAGGCAAGGTGCACACCCCCTACTTAGGAAATAAGGACTGGAGAACCGAGGTCCCAAAACCAGCATTCCGGCGTGACTCAAGGTCGATGTGGTAGTGGGTAATGAAGGTGTGTTCTGACTTCCAGGTAGCAGCCCTGCACATTTCCTGGATAGGGACGTCCCTAGAAGCAGCAGTATGGTGGGTAGAATGAGCTCTTATCCCTTTGGGAGGCTCCATGCCCGCCAACCTATAGCAGAGATCTATGCAGGAGGTGACCCACCTGCCTATCATCCGCTTGGCTACAGGTCTGCCAGGTGCGGCTTCAGCGTAGGTGACCAACAGCTGGCAAACCTCTCCCCGAACTTCAGCCGTCCACTCTTATAATAGAGGCTCTTCTAGGGTCCAGAGTATGAAGCCCATAGCCTGCCTCCGAGGTGACTGGGTAGAACACCGCACAGTCAACACCTGGTTAAGGTGAAACTCAACACCACCTTCGGAAGGAATTTCGGGTGGGGGCGCAGGACAACCTTGTCCCTATGGAAGACCAGATAAGGAGACTCGATGGAAAACGCCTGGAGCTCTCTCATCCTTCTGGCTGACATGATAGCCACCAAGAAGGCAGTCTTCCATGAGAGGTGAGAGATATCACACCTGTGCATCGGTTCGAATGGCTTGCCCATAAGCTTAGCCAGTGCCAGCAGTAGATCCCACGGAGGTGGAGGTTCTCGCACCGGACGGGATATGTGATCAAGGCCTTTGAAAAAGCACCCGACCACCTTCTCCTGCGCCACCGACTGCTTCCCCGCCTGCGCCCGGTAAGCAGAGACGGTTGCCAGGTGCACCTTAACGGCCATCGACCGAAGCCCTAGCTGAGAAAGGGACCACAGGTAGTCCAGAATGCTTGCCAAGGAACAGGAGGAAGGGTCCAGCCCCTTGCCCTGACACCAAATGGAGAATCTCTTCCATTTAAAGGCATAGCATTTCCTGGTCGACTCCTTACGGGAAGCCTCAACAATGTTGAGGACCTCGTCGGAAAGACCCAAAGCCTGGAATTCTAGCCGTTCAGGAACCGGGCCGTCAGGTGCAGGGATTGATGATCCGGGTGGAATACCTTCCCCTGGTTGACTGAGATCAGTTCCGGGTGGTCTGGAAGTCACCTCGGGAGCCTGGAGCTGAGGCTGAGGAGATCTGGATACCAGAACTGGGCGGGCCAGTCTGGGGCTACCAGAATCACCTGCACCTTGTCCCTCCTCACCTTGGAGAAGCACCTTGTGGATTAAGGGAAATGGGGAAAGGCGAGAAGCCCAGGGTCCACGGCCCTGAGAAGGCTTCTCACAGCGAGCCCTGATGAGGGGGGCGGGCACGGTACAGCCTCAGCTTGGTGTTCTCCCTGGAGGCAAACAGATCCACCAATGGTTTGTCCCCAACGGGAGAACAGATTGTAAGCTACCTCTGGATGGAGAGACCACTCGTGGGATGTCTGCCCTATGCGGCTGAAAACATCCGCCAGATGGTTCGAGACTCCTGCCACATGGATGGCAAGAAGATCCACCTCCAACTGGCTGATGAGGGTCCAGATCCAGAGCGCCTCCTTGCATAGCAGACGGGAGTGCGTGCCGCCCTGTTTGTTGCGGCAGTACATGGTCGTGGTATTGTCCATCTGGACTTGAACCACTTGACCCCAGAGCTGAGGAGCGAAAGCTGACAGTGTCAGTCTGACTGCTCTGAGCTCCAGCAGGTTGATGTGGCATCAGGACTCCTCAGGAGTCCAGAACCCGAGGGCTCTATTGTCCCCCATGTGGGTTCCCCAGCCCATGAGAGAGACATCGGTCGGGAGAACGACCGTCGGCTCAGGGCAGACAAACGGGATCCCTTCCTGCAGACGACCTGGGACGGTCCACCATTGGAGAGCATCCCACATCTTCTGGGTGACAGTGACCAGCTGGTCAAATTGACCCTGACGCTGAGTCCACTGAGCGTCCAGTTCCCACTGGAGGGGGTGCATGTGCAATCTGGCCCAACAGACCACTGAGGTGCATGCTGCCATGTAACCCAGAAGGCGCAGAAAGTCCCAGGCAAGGCGCAAGTGCCCAACCAGAAATGACTGGGTAAAGGAGGAAAGAACCTCCGCCCTGTCTGCCGGGAACCAAGCTCTGGCTTGACGAGAGTCTAGCTCTGCCCCGATAAAGCCCATCACCTGAGAAGGCACAAGTTCTGACTTGGTCTCGCTGATCAGGAGGCCTAACTGGGAACAGGTTTGGAGGGCCAGGTCCCTGGACCTCTCCACCTCCTGCAGGGAGGAACCCACCAGGAGCCAATTGTCGAGGTAGGGGTATATCCGAACCCCTTGACGCCGTAGATGGGCCGCCACCACTGCGATGCACTTGGTGAAGACCCGAGGGGCCGATGACGGCTGAACAGCATGGCTTCGAACTCGTACAGGGTCCCTTCCACCCTGAAGCGGAGGAACCGCTGGTGGGATGGACGGATTGGGATGTGGAAAAACGTGTCCTGTAGATCCAATGAACAGAAACCACATGTTTTGCTCCAGAGATGGTATGATCTTATTCCGAGTTACCATCCGGAAGGTGCAAGACCTGAGATATTGATTCAGGTTGTGGAGATCCAGGATGGGGCACCAACCCCCGTCCGCTTGGGCACCAGGAAGTACCTGGACATGAAGCCTGGGTCTGTAGGTGGATCCGACACTGGAGCTACCTCCTCCTTTTGGAGGAGCTGAGCAATGTCATCCCGAAGGGCCGACTGAGTGCCAACTGAGATACTTTCCTCCCGAGGAGCACAGGCTTGGCAGGGAGGGTACTGCTCGAATTCTAGAGGCAGTCCCCGACCGACCACTTCCAGGACCCACCTATCCGAAGTGATACCGGACCAGGCGGAAAGAAAGTGCCAGAGCCGGCCCCCCACGGGAGGACCCAGAACTGGCGTGACGGGTGTAGGGGAGGCCACTCCTGACTGAGCAGGCTTAGAGGAGGAGGAGGAGGCTCCTGGAACGGCACCTCAACCTCTTTTGAGGGGCTGTTGGGGACCCTGCTTGGGCCTGGGGCGCCAAGCTTGGGCCTGCTGTTGCTGCTGACCTCCCTGGAAGGAGGGCTGTCTAATCACAGGAGAAGAGTGCCAAAAAGGCTTCTTCTTGCGCTTCTGTTTGTTCTTGCCCAAAGAACCCTTTGCAGAAGTGGCATCCAAGGTGGCACTGGACTGCTCTATGCGCTGGAGGTGACCTGCCACTCCCAGACTGAAGAGATCGGTGCCAAGGAAGGGCACGTCAGCTAGCTTGTGCTGAGTATCCACCGGGAAACAGGATAATCTCAGCCAGACCCTGCGGCGAGTGACCACTGCGGCTGCTAGTGAGCGGGCACAGAAATCTCCAATATCCAAGGCCGTCTTGAGCTGCAGTTTTGCAACAGCATGACCCTGGTAGCGGACCTGCTTAACCGTGGTCTGCATGTCCGCTGAGAGATGACGGAGGACTTCATTTAGCGACCCCAAGATGACGTGAGAGAAGTGTGCCATGATCACTGCTGAGCTGGCCTGACGAAGGCCCAAGGATGAGGCCGCATACATCTTTCGGGCAGAATGGTCCATATTCTTGGGACTCCTTGTCCGGAGGGCGGTCAGTATCCGCTGAGCTACCCGTGCGTCTAAACACAGAGGCAGTCACAAGGCTCTCGGCCGAGGGATGCTCTGTGAAACCCACCAAGGACCCCATGGGTACAGTGTACTTGCGAGCCATGCAGGCAGACAGAGCCGGGCAAGAGGCAGGGCGCTGCCATAGCTCAAGGGCTGGGCCAACACTGGGAAGACCTCCGTCGGGGTATTCCCCCCCCCCCTAAGGATATCCGTGACAGGATATTCCACCTTCTTTTGGACAGGCTCCAAGGGCATACCAGTTGACTCTGAAATAAGGTGGAGGATGCCCTGGAAAGAGGAAGGACCTTCCTCCAAGCCTGTCACTGACAACTCATCATCGGGGTGTGAGTGTAGACCAGTGGTATCCGAGTCCAAAGAGTCAGGATATAAGAGTCTCCCGCCTATGTCCCCTTCAATACGCTGAGGGCAATTGGGGACAACAGTGATGGACAGACGACGGGGCAGGCCCGTATCTGTCCGGTCCTCTTTTGACGGAGCCCCTGCCTGAGGCTACTTAGGTGGTGGCTCCACCAAAATTGGTGGGGAGACCGGAATAGGCCGAACAGAATACGTGCCGGTCCTACTGGAGGAAGAAACGGAGTCTTTGGTTCCGGAGGGGTTGGCCTAAGAGGCCGGGGCCAAGTAATGGCCGGTGTAGCCGGCGGAGAAGGCTTATGACCAGTCAGAATTAGCCGCTGCCACATAAGGTCCTCATAACGCCGACGGAGTTTCCGTCGAAGTCTCTCCTCGTCCGAGGAGGAGAAGGATGAGGATCGGTAGCGACGCCTCTTCCGAGAGTGTTTGTGACCTTTTTCGGGGTTTTTTTGGTAGCTTATGATGACACCCCTTAGCAATAACAGTTTAGTCACAGATTGTTTCTGAAACAGCCCACAATCACACAAAACAATAAAAATCTCACTCAGGCAGGTTTCTTAAATAAAAAAAAAAAAACAAGTTTTTACTAAATACTTAAATCATGATCATACATTTACAGCTCAAAGGTTTCATCAATTTGGTCACAGAATAACACACATAAAAGTGGAAAATATACATGAAAAACCCACTGTAACTTATCTAAAGTTCTACTAAATGGTAGTCTGCAAAAATAAGTGAAATTTGAAAAATCTTTTCTTCCTTTTCAGCCACTGGCAGGTTGTTCTGTGTCTTGTCAGGAGAGTGTCCAGAATGAAAATGAGCTCAGAATGCTGTGTGGAAGGGTCTTAAATAGCCATCTCTGGCAATCTGAAAAAGTCCTTGTCTTGTCGTAACTCACAGGCCAGTAGATGTCACTCTTGCCTTTCCCAAAAGTTTTTTATTAAGAACTCCTATATTTATTAGTCAGATCCTCTTACAATTTCAATATCCTGCCAGCTAACCAATGTACTTATACCATGACAGTTTCCTGGAACCAAAACATCCTGCCTTTGAAGTGTAAATTTATGATAGGGGAAGATGTTTTCCTATCCCCTGACAATTTATGATTCTCTGCCTTTGATCAGCTACCCCCAAGCTTTTGACAAGTAATTGTCAGCTTCCTGGCAAGCAGCTGGTTCATCTCGCATTAGGAATGTCACATATTTTACAAGGCCTTTTTTCATTTTCTGTGATCTTTCAGTAACACTATGGACTCCTTTTTAAAAAAAACACATGGGCAACTTTTGTGGCATTTAACATACACAAAAGCACATCAAAACTAATATAACAGAAATATATTTGCAAATAATAACTGGCAGAGGCATAGCTTGCCACACCGAGGACAAGCCAAACGGGAAAGTTCGGAACTGGAAATGTGCCTCCTGAAACTGAAATCTGAGGTACTGTCTCGTGTGTGTGTGTGTGTGTGGGGGGGGGGGGGCGCGCACATATCTTGATATGAAGATATGTGTCCTGTACATCAAGGGAGCATATCCAAGCCCCTCTGTTCACGAGGGGCAACACCCCTGAAGGGTTACCATCCAAAACGTTTTGTACTGGATAAGAAGATTTAACTCTGAGGTCCAGAATAGGCTGGAGGTTGTCTGTGCATTTTGGGACCAGGAAGAAATTGGAATAGAACCCTCTGCCCCACTGGACTTCTAGCATGGGTTCTATGAATAACTTTTCCTGAGCAGGGACTGAATTTTCCTCCCAAAGAACGGGGATGTGGGTGGGGATTGAGAAAAAGGGACTGGAGGTCTCTCTGAGGGCTACTCAGTGTTCCAGATTGTGGCCGTGGCTTATGAGCTGTAACACCCCGCTGTAAACTGTGATCTCTGCCCACCTGTCTTGGAGCAGGGAGACCCCCTACTGCCTCCACCAGATCCACTGGGGTTGTTGGGCAAAGAAGTAGGCAGAGGTGTCACTCCTCCTCCTCTAAAATGTTTGCTGGGGGGGGGTGGGCAGAGCTGAGGCAGCCTTACGTTTGGTTGGCTTGCAGGCACACTGGAGTCTGTGGGTAGCCAGAAGAAAGGGCACCCGTCGGGCACTCTTTGTTTGAATATGGTACATTGAATGTACTGCCTGCAGGGCACGTCTAGAGTCTTATAAGTTGGATAGCACATCCTGAACATCAGCTTTGAATTTATACCCGCTGAAGGGAGCATTCAGGATGGACATCTGAACATCTTGAGCAAGCCCCGACATCCTCAGCCAGGAGTGCCAGTGAAGGCATATTTTTCCACTGCTGCTGCCCAGGCCAAAGCATCTACTGAAACACAGTCCAAGCACAGGAGGTGCCAGCTGATGTCCGCCCCAGATTTGAGGGCATGGACGAGCTGGTGGCTATCCGGTCCTTCAGGCAAAGATTTGACCATCTCCACGGTTTGATCCCATAGAATATCCTTGTACTGGATCATGTGGGCCATATAATTAATGATCCAGATGGCCAAGGTGGCAAAGGCGAAAGCCCGTTTGACAAAGTGGTCCAGCCTCTGGGATTCCGTCGGGGGAGGGGGATTAGGTGTTTCGGCCACTCAGTGCAGTCGTGCGCCGCATTAAATGACTACCACGCCCGCCTGTGGCTGTTCTCCAAAGAAAGGCTTACCCATGGGTGCCACGTATAATTTATCTGCCTTCCTAAGCATAGCCGGTATGAGATTCAGGCAATGCCACGTGCCCATGATGGCATCCTCAAATGTGTCAACCAATGGGGGGGACCACCAGAGGGGAAGAGTCCGGTAGGTGGACAGCTGGCGACGGGAAGGGTCCCATTCCTCAGTTTCAAACCCCATGACCAACTGAATCTAGCGAATGACCCCGCTGAAAGATGGGTCATCTGGGGGAGACTGTAGTATGCATTTCTGGGTCTCTTACCCATCAGAAGAAACTGTGGAGGGAGAGGGGGAAGCCCTCTCATCCTCACTGGACTTCTCAGACTCGTCAGGAGACTGGAGATCCTGGTGGTATTCCACCTCCTCTCTCTCGGGTGCACAGGATGTGTATAGGATGCCAGGCGACGTGGGGCAGGGTGTGGGTCCCCGGGCACATCGGATCCTGCAGAGGTAGAAGCCGCATCTGCAAGAAATCCCATAGGGACGTCAGCATAGACAGGAAGTCCACTGTCACAAATGTCGAGTAGCCCGGCCGCACTGGTTGAGGAGCCGGCACTGGTTGAGGAGCTACCAAATGCGCTGGCTGAGGGGCCAAACAGGTGTTGGAGGAGGGAGAGGCCTGACTGGTGCTGGTGCAGGGTGAGGAGAGGCCGGCGTCATCCGGGGAGACGTCTGTGGCAGACACCTTGGGAGCTGGCGAAGGCAACCGAGCGACGGCCGGAGGGGACACCGGGGAAGGCTTAGGGTCCATGGCTGTGGAGTAGGTTGCCTTCGAAGTAGAGGGCAGTGGATGGGTGGTAGGAGAAGAGCCTGAGCTCACCGAACCGATGCCAGACTGAGCAGAACCAGCGAAGCCTGACTGCAGTTTTGCTACCAGAAGGGACCTGAACAGCAGAGGCTGGGGGACTGGCAGGATACCGCCCTTCGAAGAGCTGCCGCCTGATAAGGAGAGGTTGGCTGGCGGCACTGCCAGGGGTAGCCCTTTTGAGGATAGGGTGCGTAAGGCGGAAGAGGCCGACCCCAAAGAGGTGGCCGACTGCGTCGCAGACTTAGGCTTATGCGGGGACCACAAACGGGAAGAGGATCAGAGTTTTTCGCAGTCCTTGTGCTTGCCACTGCGTCCCCACCCAACCCCGAGGGTTGCGACCCCAAAAACGGGGCTGGAATGACCAAGAGCTTCTGGTCTGCAACTCCTATTCCATGTTGGCGAACTTCTGCTGCAGGAGGAATTCTTCTAGGGCCCGTTGGTGATGGTGTTGAGTGGCCTGCTTAAAGTCTCTTAAGTTGTCGCAGGCCTGAGTGTCATGAGAAGGCTTGAGGCAGCAGATGCAGGAATAGTGGCCGTCCTCCTCTGGGAGCTGCTTCCCACAAGCACACTGACATGGAGGCCTGGTCGGAAGACAAAGATGAGTATGACATGCAAAAATAATGGAAGAAAACAAAAAACTGGAATGAGAAAATAAAGGAAAATTCAGAAGAAACTGATGGTCGACTGAAGCTCGCGGAGATCTCTGGAGGTCCGCCGTGTGTTGGTCAGCGGTGGGAAAAGAACTAAGGAAAGAGTGGGGGCCACCCACTCTTATAGGGTTGACTGGCATCAGAGGATGACGTTGGAGTGGGCAGCCCTCAGACTCACTGCTTGATAGAAAACTTTCTAGGTGGTCCTAGTGCCTGGCGGCGACAGTTCTATAGATGTGGTCTGCTGCAAGAGATACCTCAACGTCAGATCTGTAATAGCCCAAAAAAGAACAATTGTGTTAGCATGATAGCAAGTAGCTCCCAAACACAGAGAAAGTAGAATACTAAAGTCTTACTAAGCAAACAGTCATGTCTTAGAGACATCCTCCTCTGAGTCTGCTACAGAGACAGGAGTGGCAAAATCTTAATTTTTGACCGGCATCAGCGGGATCATTATACAGAAAGGTTTTACCATATACGTAATTTTAAGTCTCGCCAGCAACTGAAGCGCATGATTTATGCCAAGTTCTCGCAATCCAGCTCTCACAGTATCAAAGTCATGGCGTCTCATACAAGTGGGGTAGCTAAGATCTGGAAAGCAATGTAAGGTGGTCCCATCTGGCAAAGTTAAAAGATCCTGCAAGGGCTGCACTTTTAGCTTTTTAGAGAGTTGTCCCGTACATGAACCTCGGCAGTACCAACCAAGAAAGTATATGGGAGACGGGGGTTACTGGGATAAGCTGACAGGCCAGTACTTGGAATAAATCCAAAATAAGTTTTTGCACATAGTTGAGTGAATCGGTATCTTCAAGTCCCTCAGGCGTACCGAAGGAAACGGAGATTGGACATTTGGGCACCATTCTTCAAATACTCCAACCGTTCTCGAAGAAGCTTATTTTCCTTCAACACGTCATGTACGACCACTGTAGCTTTTGTGACCATGTCCTGAAGGATTGTACAATGGTACTCCAAGGTGGTAACCTTTGATTCGACTTGTGCTAGTCTATTATTATAGGTCTCCACCTTTTTGTCTAATTGTTGGGCCGCCTCAAAGATGGCTTGGACTGTGGCTTCCAAATTCTAGGGTAGCCCACCTGGCAGAACACTGCTAGTAGCGCCACTCGAGGGTGCAGGTCCTTTCCCTTTCTCCGAATCCTTAGATGCATCTCCCCATATCGACAGCCAAGTGAAAATTCTCCAAAATAATCCAAAAGGTAATTGCTGTCTATTAGTAAAGGAAGAGAGGTGTATTTTTAATCACTCTTGTAGCTATTAGGGCTGGGATCTGTGTGAAGAGTGTATTCACTTGTCAGTTGCTGCCCCCCCCCCCCATGTGTTCCAGCTTGGCATCATACCCACTACCTACTCTAAGGGATAGTTCCTATGACCCCCCTCACTGACTGAGAGATAAACAACTCTCATATGGAACTCCATGCTCCAGGTTCATTATACCGGATTTTACACCCCACCCTCTTCCCTCTCTGGATTCTTTTAGTTGGCTACAACTCTCCCCATTAGATTTTTTTGAGGAATGTTTACTACTTCTGTTCTGCCGAATGGCTGAAGAGAGACCCACAATCCCAGAGAACAATAATACTGGAAGCCACTGTCACGAGGAAGACACTATGACTCGAACCTGTTAGCATTTTGCCAGGATTGGGGTGTCCAGAGTCACAGGCGCAGTTTCCTGCGAGTATGGATCTTCACCATGAACCAAGCACAACTGCTGAGCTCAGTGTTTATGTTATTGCTTCCTGTTGGAGTTTGTTAAATGTTATAATCAAACTGTGCAAAACAAGTGTATTGGTTTGAAAAACCCTACAAGGAAAGGTTATCAAAACGTGCTTGTTTTACCATCCTACCCGAAAGACACTGAAGGTTACAACTTGTTCCTCCGTTTTGATACAATCTGGTACTGATGAAAACAGTGTCATATAATACACTAAAGGGATGAATAATCACATACGGAGAACCCAAATTCTTTCTCAGCTTAAACAGCTACGCCTTAAAGTTCAGTTTGCCTTGATGCTATTCAGGAGTTAAGACCATAATCCTTGGCTTCTGACATCACAATCTGTTGATATGGAAAAGTGAGAAGAAACAGATACATCACAAACTTTTTATTTTTTGTTTACCTTCAGCTCATGATAGGTTTCCACATTCAACAGATCCTGCTTTCCTATTTCTTGAATGACTCTTCGGAATGAACTCAGCATAGCAGCTTTGCAGAGCCGACTTGCACCAGATTTGCCATTTTGGAATGTAGGCCTGATGTGGGAGGAAAAAGGGGGGGGGGAGAAAAAGAGTGTGTGGGTGAGTGCACAGCAACTGTGAACATGGGTACAGAACTTCCAGACAACTGAACTACATGCTAGAGTGTGGCTGACCAGGACCAGGCATTTCACAGGTTAATAATCACCAAGCTACAGTATCTCAGGCGAATGCAGAGTAGTTACCACTATTGCAATAGTACCATGGTAATGCACATGATCCTGATCAGCATCACTGTGGAAATACAGTACATAGCTTCCCGTCATCACCCCACATACTCTTCTCTGATCTTCCCTCTGGTAACATCCACAATTTCAAGGGATTTGTCTCCTTGGCACCAGTTCAAGCTGGTCGTTCTGCAATGTATTTCACAGTCAGGTGGGCTGATCGATGGTCCACGGAAAAAATGAACCTCTTTCGGAGAATACAGCTTTGGTAGCGCCTTCCTTAAACTGTCACCCACACGCTGGAATATCGCTACGTTTGCTGCTTGTGTGTCATGGAAGCTATCCCCTGAAGAAAAAACAAAAAAAATGAAAATTATGTACTTACTGTAATTATTAATCTTCCCAAGTATGTTTACCATTCATTATTAATGGGTCCAGCCAGAGATCAGGACCCACTCGGGAATATGAAGAGCACTGCCTCTTTAAATTTTTCAGAGCTGGAGGAGCTGATGTGGGGGTGGCGCTGCCCATGAGGCTTGGCCAGTAACCGATGCTGACTCCTTCCAGCCCTCAGTTCCGTCCATCAGGAGAGGAAGAGAAAGACAGGGACAGAGAGAGGGCAAGGGTGCCCGAAAGAACGGGGGGGGGGAGGGATAAGCCAATTGAAAGGGTATAGACAAGAGGGATGGACTAGGTAGGGCACGGATGGCCCTGGGCAGCCTTTAGAGGCAGAAGAAACAAAGTGGGAGAGTGAAAAACGAGAGGCAACAGTCCTCCTCCTCCTGAGAAGGCTCGCTCCTTCCCCATACACTTTCATCGTCGTCTTTTTTTTGTACATATGGTCCCCTGTGTGGGAGTCATGCAAGGCTCTCTAACCCATTTCTCAACAGACAGGAGCCTGGAGGAGGAGGGAGAAGGATTTTGGTCCAGCTGGGACAAGAAGAGGCACCAGGTGTGAATACACTGACCTCTGCCCAGCTGAGAGCACTCCTGCTTGTCCAGAGGGAGGAGGGGAGGGAAGAGATTAGGCCTCCACTACAGACCTCAGAAGGGGTACTGTAGAGACCCCAATGGTCTCACTCTATGCCTGCTCATCTTTTTTTTTTTTTGAAGCATGCAGAGGGGACCCACTAGCAAGTGGACCCATGCAGAGTGAAGATGGCCCTTGAAGGCAGGAGACCTAGAAGATGCCGAAGAGAAGACTCCCAGAGGTGAGCTTCTCACTGTCTAGAAGAAAGGAAGAAAACAGCCTCTTCCAGTAGGCCAGTCTAGGAGAGGACAGCAGGACGCCAGATGGCGTAAGGAGGAGGGTTTGCCCCTAGAACAGCCACCCCCCAACTCTTTTCCCAGACTCAAGAAGTAGGGATAAGGGGGAGAGAGACAGTGCTACCCAGCCCCTGGTTACAGGGAGGGTGGGTGTAATGAATGGTGAAGATACTTGGGAAGATCAATAATTACGTTAAGTATGTAATTTTCATATTTTACCCAAGTTAATCTTCATTGCTAATGGGTCTGAGTGCCAAGATAATAAACCCTGTGGGGAAAAAGATTTTCCCCCAGCCCCCTGTGGGGGATTATCACAGGAGGAGAGGCCAGAGGCTGGCTGATGCTCTTGAGATCCGGGAGATGGAAGGTGCCCCTGCAGTTCACACTGTGAACTTCGAGAAAAAGACTAGGGCCCCCCCCCCCCAAGAATGGTGAGGAGAGCACCCTACGCCGACCCAAGGGTGACAACCTCGAAAGAAGAAGCCATGCAGTCCGCCTAATGCAGACCGAGGTTACCACCAGCCTGGAAACCACCATGTTGGCATCATACACTGCCCTTGAAATATGTCTTGCTAGCTTCGGGCCCTGTGCAGTGAGGCAAATGGCTTGCCAAGTTTCCATCACGCATGGCCGCAAGGAGCTGATCCAGCAGTGTCCAGATGTGCCTAGCATAGGCTGCCTAATGAGCAGCTATCACCAACAGAAGGCATGCTGAGGACAACATTCTTCTCCCCCATCGGTCAAACTTCACCGGGGGGGGGGGGGCAGTCATGACAAGGGTGACGATGCCCGGATGGGGTGTCAAGGAGTTCCACTCCCGAAGTGGGGTGGGGCATGCCACCTGGAGACCCCACTGGAGCACAATACCTGTGCATGCAGTCCCTAAGGGCAGGAGCTGACGTGGCAAGACATTGCCAGATGGCATGCAAGGCCATCGCAAACGTGGCCAGGGAGATATGACCAAATAGCACTGTACTTCCCCAGGAATGACAGTGTCGCACAGCCTGGGTTATGTCCAACAAAGTGGGAGAGATGGAGCTCCTCCAACATCTTCACTAGGAAGCGCTGGCAGGACGTGAAGCCAGCATCACCAAAGTAGTGGAAGGAGGCATCCTCTTCCTCGGTGGAGGAAGTCGAAGACTCAGAGGAGCTCGATTCAGGGGCATGCGGTGCAGGGGTCTGAGGTATAAAAATGACCTCATGGGAGTGCCCTAAGAGGGAAAACGTAGCTGCCGAACCCCTGAAATGTTCCCATGTCATGGGGCCCCTTGGGCCAAGGAGACCAGGAAGAGGGGGCGAAGGCAGAGGAACAGAAAAAGGGTCAGCCTGGCGAACCACGGAAGGTCCTCTGCAAGGACTGTGGGATCGTGCAGGAGTCCTCTCCCGAAGGTGGGGGCTGCCTATCCTGCCCACCTCAGTGCACCCAACTGATGAGGGGCCGACCAGGTGCTGCACTTTGGTAGACTGCAGCCATGCAGGGTCCCCATCCATACCAACTGCAGCACCCTCGTCTGAAGTGGAGACAGACAGCAACGTGTCCGCGATACGGCTTCTCCCGTGTCCCCAAAGGGCTCCCCAAGGAAGCTGCTGCCAAGAATGAGCCCTGCCAGCCCAAACCGAAGGAAAGAGACCTGCCCCCTGGGAGAAGGCAACTGGAGGAGTCTGGGCTTACAGGCAAGGCAGGTGAAGCCCCAGTCACTGCAAGAGTGACCATGGGACTCTGACACCAAAAGCAAGCTTGTGCTCCTCAGCGTTAGGTGGGGTGCTGACTAGGCAGCAAGCCAAAGTCCAGCAAAGCAAGTCAATTAAGTCAGCACTCCAAAACAGGCACTCCTTACCAAGTTGATGCAAAAGTAAGTAATTAATTGTGAAGAATCAAAGATGTGACTACAAGCAAACTTCTATCAGATGCCCCTGGGACTCCCCTGAGCACCATCCTCATCAGCCAGGATCCACACCATAACCAGAGTGGATCTGGCAATAGAGATGGCGTAGGCTTGCAAGTTGGCGCTGGGCACCGAACCGGTGCCACCTGCAGCACCACAAGAGACTCCCCAACAGAGCCCCCAGAACCGGAACGGCGGCGCCGCTAGTGGCACTGTCTGAAGTCACCGCATGCCAGAGATCCTCAGAAGGCCTCAGAGTCTCTGAGGTGGAATCAAACGACTCTCAGAGCCTGGCAACCAAACAGGATCATCCCGACCATCACCCTCCGAGGCAGGGAATGAGAGCAGGGAGCTCTCTAAACTGGCAACACCCTGGATTCTTGATCCTCCTGCACAGAGAGTGGCATCAGAGGGGAGCCCAGGTGGCACCGGCCCATGGCACAGAGAGGACAAACTGAGCAAACCCTGCATATAGCTGAGGCACCACACCAGGGGTCGTCTGTGTCTCTCAGGAGACCCTAGACTGCGAGAGGTGACCAGCCCCCCCCCCCGGGCTGTTTTACCAACCCCTAGCTGGGACACCTTGCTCCAGCAAGCTGTGGGGCAGAAAGGGGCCCGTACCAGCTGGCCTGTATAGACCCGGAGAGAGCAGAGACCTGGCTTGGCGTCACAAGTGCACTGGCGCCCTCCGAAGGTTCGAGGGTCTCTCCCTAATTTTGTCACGCGGATGACAAGCGTACCGTAGTCCACTGAGAAACAGGCATTACACTCATCCATCTCGTGGCTGGGACCCAGACAAGAGAAGCAGCAGTCGTGGGGGTCCGTTACACTCATTGACTTGTGCGCAGGAGCACAGATGCACTGGGGCAACTCCTGTTCACTCTGACGATTTACACCCCGACCTCAAAATTACCGTCATGCAGAAATTAAAACAAAAGGGAGAAATTCACCTAAAACTAATACACTGGCGCCGCAATATAAGAAAGTAAGAAAAAAAACTCTGGAACCAATGATGGGACCAATACTTATGGAGCTGGAAAATTCACTACCAGTAGCGTCCTAGCAGACTGAACTATGCAGTCTTGACAGCAGTCTTCCATTGACGGTGGTAAAAACAGAACTGAGGGCTGGGAGCAGTCGGTGCCAGTTACTGGCCAACACACAAGCACCATGCAGAATGTTAGCCTCATGGGTGGTGCCACCCCAACACTGGCTCCTCTGGCTCAGAAAAATTTAAACAGGCAGTGCTCTTTTTATTTCCGAGTGGGTCCTGACCTCCGGCTGGACCCATTAGAAATGAATGGTGAAGATTGGAAAAGATCAGTCTTTTAGACTAGGTTTTATTAAGGGACCTTCAGAAGTAAATGTTTTTGTTTTCTCAGAGCTTTTTTTCCTGCACCTGGATTGCCCTCCCTCAGACAGCATGCCCCAAACAGCCACGTCACCTAACCTTCTCAGGGACATACAGGTTTGTGACAGGGTTAAGTAAGGCCCTGGCCCACTTGTTATGCAGCAAGAGTTAAACCCTTGCTATGCCGCTGACGTGTATACATGTCCTAAAAACTTATATGTTCTTGCAATGATCTGTTCTATACTCTCCTTTTCTGCCTCTAGTTCGTCTGGTAGAGCAATCAAATGTTCTTGTGAGACCTAGGAAAGTACAGTTACGTAGGAATTTACTATAACAGTAGATCTTCGAGAAGAGCTCTTGCAGCAGGCAATAACCTTAAGGAACAAGCTGCCAGGCGCCAGGACCCCACGGAAACCTTCTAGCTAGCAGTCTTCAGCAAGGAACTGCCCCCGACATCAGCCCGCCCAGTCAGCCAATGGTATAAAGGGGCAGGTCCCCAGCCCCACCTCAGTTCTCCTGCCGGAGACCCAGATTCTATTATGGAAGGAGAACCAGGCAGGTTCTTGCCAAAAGGAAAGGCAGAAATAAAACCCAGGGGGAAGGAGGGAGGGAAAGCAGTGCCTGCTACAAGACCTCTTCATGAAGATTTACTGTTACGGTAAGTTCTTACATAACTGTACTATCTTACTGCGAGTAAGAGCTCTTGCAGCAAGCAATAACCTTAAGGACTGACTCCCAAGCAATCAAGGGAGGATGAATAGACTAGCAAGGGAGAAGGCAGAAAAAATAGTCAGCAAAGGTTTAGGAGAGCAGACCCTGAAGAACTGAAAGACCGAACCCAGTCCTACACCTGGAAGCCACATCCAAGCTGCTTGATGAAAGTATGAATAGAGCGCCAGGTGGCAGCTGCGCAAATGTCTGCAGTGGAAACGTTCCTCAACGAGGCAAAGAAGGTGGCAACTCCCCTGATGGAATGGCCTTTGACCAAGCCCGGTAAAGGATTTTCGTATTTTTGGTAACAGAAAACTATGCAGTTAACTAACCACTTAAGACAGTCTGCTTAGTAACTGGTGCTCCCTGAGTTTTGGGAGCAAACGATACAAACAATTGGTCAGTCTTCCTCAAAGGACTGGTATGGTTCAAATAAAAACAAAGCATCGGGAGGACATCCAGAGTATGCAACAGCGCTTCTCCCATCAGAATACTCTGGGTAGGAGACAGGCAGGTGAATGCCTGGTTCAAAGTAAATTCGGACACCACCTTAGGCAAAAATTTAGGATTGGTCTGTAAGGACACCCTGTCCTTATGGAAGGCCAAATAAGGCTCTTTACACATCAGAGCATGAAGTTCGGAAATCCTCTGAGTGGAAGTAACTGCAACTAAAAATAATGCTTTCCAAGACAGAAAGCGTAGCTCGCAATCCGCGGCTGGTTCAAGAGGGAGAGCGTCAGTTTGTCTAACAGGAAGAGGAGGTCCCATGAAGGAACAGGGTTCCTGATGGGAGATCTCATATGCAATATGCCCCATAGGAAGGTATGGGATAAATCCAGTTGAGCAAGGGGTTTACCCTCCACCAGCGCATGGTACGCAGAGATGGCAGAGATGCACCTTGATAGAGGAGTATCTCAGGCATGTGTCAAACAGAGAGAGGAGATACTCAAGAATGGAATTCACTGTGCAGGAGAAGGGGTTGAGTCGAAGGTCGGCAGCCCACAAGCATAACCTCTTCCACTTCATGGCATGGTGGAACTAGTGGAGGGCTTTCTTGCTGCTACTAGGATGTTGGCTACTCTGGAAGAAACCCCATACCTGGTTAACTGCTAAATCTGCAGGAACCAAGCGTGCAGATGCAGGGATTTGAGATCCAGAGGGACTAAGGTGCCCTGGTCCTGGGACAGCAAGTGCAAGCTCAGGGGCAGAAGACCTGTTGGTTCCGAGGCTAGCTGTTGGAGCAGAGGGAACCAAATCTGATGAGGCCAGAAGGGAGCAATGAGAATCATCTCTGCTCCTTCCACCTGAAGTTTGACGAGTATCCTCTGAAGAATGGGGAAGGGAAGGAAGGCGTAAAGAAAATTCCCCGTCCAACAGAGGGACAACACATCTCCCCAGAAAACTTCAGGCCCTGGATCTAACGAGCATAAATTGGGCAGTTTGGCGTTGAGTAGAGACGCGAAGAGGTCCAACTCTGGCCGACCCCGTCTATCGAACAATTGCTCTGTCACTGACTGGAGGAGCTCCCACTCATGGGCCTTGGACCAAGACCTGCTTAGGCTGTTGGCAAAGACGTTTTGGATGCCTGGAACATAATGATATGCTTTATTTATATATTGCAATTCTTAAAATCAAAGCGCTTCACAAAAAATACATCACAGACAACATAAATAGTTAAAATTCTGATAACAGCAATTAAAATCCAGTATAACTTTACAGAAACGCAAGATAAAATAAGTGAGCTTTCAGAGTGGCCTTGAAGCTCTCCAACATCAGGCACTCCAGGACCCGAAGCGGTGAGGAATTCCACAGGGTCGGGGGTACAGAAGCAAAAGCACGCGCACCAGATGACTTCAACCGAACCCTGCAATCCCTCGTCAGTGGATCGGAGTGGTTGGGAGGGGACTTAGGGCACAGAAGCTCTTGCAGGTAGTGCGGTCCCAAATCGTGTAGGGCTTTTTAGGTCAGTAAACCGACCATGAAGGTAATCCTCCACGAACTGGAAGCTAATGCAGCTCGCTTAGACAGGTGTAATATGATCAAGAAAGCCAGTTGTAACCTGGCTGCCGATTCCGCACCAGCCGCAGTCGGCGCGGATTTCTACCCCGCCAAACCTAGGTAGGGTTGGGGTACGCCTGATGAGCCGATGCAAATGGGCTGACGGCAGGAAAAGAACCCATGTGGGGCTGGGGACCGCCTTTATATCACCACTGGCTAACGCCGGGCGCCAAGAGACGTGTGCAGTCCCCACTGAAGACCGCTAGCTGGAAGGTTTCCGTGAGGTCCTGGTGCCTGGCGGCTTAGTTTTTAAGGTTACTGCCTGCTGTAAGAGCTCTTACTCGAATTAAGATCTGATCACTCTGACGGTCTTGCGATTCTCCGCCTCTCGCTATCTCTGCCTTTTCACTTGCTGTTTCTGTCTTTTCTTCCCCCTTGCATATCTGCGGTTATAAAAATATATGTGAATCTTTGTATGAAACCGTAATTGATACTGGGATCCCTTTGTTTGAAACTGTATAAAGTTATACAGTTGAAATGATTGCAAAAAGCTATTTGGAATTTAGGGGGTTAACCTGAGTTGCAGTTTGAGCTCCTCTCAAGCTTGTTTGCAATTTCTTTTGCAGACCTGTCAAGTAGGAGGCCACCTTGGGACACTGTTCTACTTGCAAGCGTGCTCTACAAACTGACAAGAACTCATATATTTTATGAGAAACAGTATGCCTCCTTAACGAGCTCAGGATGAAGAAGTTAATTGTCACACAAAGACTTGTTGCAACAAAGGCAGCAGTATTTGTGCTGGAAACTGGAAAGAAACCCTGAGATGAAGAGCTTTTGTTGTCTCTGTTTGTACTGCCTTTGTAAATAGTTATACTGAAAACATTTTATTTTACTGTTATTGATAATGAAACGCTACTGGTGAATTTTATAACTGTTCCTGGTTTTCCTATGCTTCCTGACCTGTGCCTCAATGACAGATAGTATCTCAAGTGGGATTTACGCCGTGCGTACTCTAAGCTGAGAGTTTTGTGTGTGGGTACTAGCCCGGGTACCAGGGAAGCATAGAGAAAGGTATGGATTCTGCAGCAGCAAGTTCAGTAGTCATTACCAGAAGAATGGCAGCCAAACTAGCACAGACAGAAGTTCAAGCTGTGACCGTACAGCAAGAACAAGTGATGGAAAAAGAACAGGCAGTGGCAGAACCTGAAGGCCTGACTGCCTTTTTCAAATGGTGAGCTATACAACAAGATACGGAGTAGCAGAGAAAAGAAGAGATGTAGCGACAGGAGCAGCAATGGCTAGATGCCTTGCAAGCTATCAAAGCTGGATGATCTGGGACAGGTCCAGCAGAGCAACAAAACACAAACAACTTAAAAGACATTACACTTACAAAGTTGTGTCCCTAAGATGATATCGAAGCATACCTGCAACTTTTGCAAGGGTTGCCACAGAATGCCAATGGCCAAAGCAGCAATGGACAATCAGGCTAGTACCTTACCTAACAGGTAAAGCCCAACTTGCCTACAGCAATATGGACACTGCACAGTCAGAAAACTATGACCTGGTGAAAAGAGAAATCCTTAAAAGATATGACATCTCAGGAGAGATCCACAAACAAAGATTCCAGTCTCTGAAATACAACTCAGTTGACAATCCTCGAGAAGCCTTCACCTGACGTGGAGAACTCCTTATTAAATGACTCCAACCAGAGGGCAAAACAGTCCCTCAGATCAACACACTTGCAATGGAGCAGTTCATGAACATCCCTGCCTATAGACATGCAGCTCTGGCTAAAAGAGCACTGACCAGAAAGTGGGTAAATGGTCGTTTCTTTGGCTGAAGACAACCAGATGGCCAGACAGGTGCCACAACATTGAGGTAACAGCCAAGCACTGGCAAGACCCTCTTTTTCCCACAGATTTAACAATCTGATAAGAACTGTGGTGGGGGTAACAAATCTGCACCCAAACACTTTACTTGCTATAACTGTAATAAGCCAGGCCATATTGCAAGAAACCACCGTAGTAAGGAGGATAACACTGGAGCAGATTTGGCCTTAGCAAATTGGGGCAATGATCTGGTAGATGTCAAGGTGGGAGGTAACACTGTGAAAGGACTTATAGATTTGGAAAGTGGACAGACCCTGGTGCATGTTGATGTGCTGGGAAAACACTGTGCAAAAGGACCAGGTACTGGCGTCATCTGCCTCTATGGGGACACTCAATACAATCCCACCACCCAAGTGACTCTGAATAGTAAAGTGGTGTTGCATCAAATGAAAGTGGGGGAAGTACCGAAGTAACCTGTACCTGTGATTACTGGAAATGACTTTTGAGGATTTAGTGAGTTAACCACAGAGGAAGTAAAACGTGCAGTTTCAGCAGCTGTGATTACAAGAGCACAGGCAAAGAAATCTCAGATGGTAGGAACCCTTCTCCTTTCAGTGATTTTTGATTTGGACTTCTCTGAGCATAGCTCCAAGATCTGGAAGTCCAGGAAAGAAAGACGACACTTGAAGAAACAGTGGCAACAAAAGACTGATGGACATAATGATAAGGGGTTAATATATGAAAATGCTGAAAATAAATTGACGGTGATTTTGTTTCAGAGCAAGCTAATGATGTTTCTCTCCAGGCTTATTTTAAGCAGCTGGGGGTGAAATCAAAACAAGATGAACGAATCTTTAAAATATGCAATGGGTTATTATACAGAGTTGGGGTTAAACCTCAGACACAGGAACAGACAGAACAACTGGTTATACCACAAAAGTATACACTTGAGTTGTTACAGACAGCACATGATAGCCTTTGGCTGGCCACTCAGGAAGGGATCACACCCTTGCCAGATTGCTACACACATTACCAGAGGGGTAAAGCGCAGACGTGGTTAAAGAAATACAAAACATGTAATAGTTAGATATCACAGAAGAGCAGAGAAGTGCCTGGTCATCACCAGTGGTGAATAAATAAAAATCAGAAAGTGTAAGAATCTGCCTTGATTTTAGGAAACAATCAAGTATCAGAATTTGACAGTTATTGTATAGACAGGACAGATGATATGGTGGACAGATTGGGGAGTGCCAAGTGTATCAGTACCCTCGACCTCACCAAGGGTTACTGGCAAATCCCTCTAAAGAATCCAGAAACAAAACTACATTTGTCACTCTTAATGGATTCCATCAGTTCACTACCATGCCGCTTGGTTTACATGACGCACCCGCTACATTCCAGTGGTACATGGATGTAATTTTATCCCCTCACACTGGTTATTGTGCTGTGTACCTAGATGATGTCGTGGTGTACAGTCCAGACTGAAAAGCCACCTAAAACACCTATGAGCAGTTATCCAATCTATCAAAAAGGCAGGTCCAACAATTAATCCTACCAAATGTGCACTGGGCATGCAGGAAACCAGACATTTGAACTAGGTTTTGGAAATGGAGAAGTAAAGCCAGAGATTTCTAAGACAGAAGCTGTAGCTAACAGTCCTATCCCTAAAACAAAGAAAGATGTTAGGTCATTTGTTGGGCTGGCTGGTTATTGGAGATGTGTTCCCAACTTTGCCTAGCCAGCTACTCCCCTCACTGAACTCACGAAGAAACAGTTCCCGAATAATGTGAAATGGACCCAAGAGAGTGATGAAGCCTTTTGGGCCATCAAGGCAACATTATGTTCAGCCCCTGTTTTTTTGAGAAGCCCAGAGTTTGAGAAGCAATTCTTGTTACAACAGATGCACCAGGCGTAGGCTTAGGTGCAGTCGTGAATCAAAATACAGATGGGAAGGAACATCCCATTCTATATAACAGTAGGAAGTCGCACAACAGAGAGAAAAGGTACTCCACCATTGAAAAGGAATGCCTTGCGGCAAAGTGGGCCATGGAGTCCCTTAAGTTGTATTTGCTAGGAGCTGACCTTGTACTTATGACAGATCACAACCCTCTCTGTTGGCTTAACCAAATGAAGGATAAAAATTACAGAATCACATGGTGGTACCTGGCACTACAGCCATTTAAATTTAAAGTGCTGCACAACTCTGGGAAAGAGAATGTCAGTGCTGTCAAGATATGGATCAGGAATTGAGAATTCCAAAGGCTGAAAAACAAAATGTGTCGAGTTTAAAACTTCTGTTTGCTATACTGCATATGCAATGAACTGTAAAGATTACAAGGTAACGTTAAAAGAGCATTAACAGAAAGAATTGGAAACCAGTGTTTTTTAAAAAAAGGTTCCCTCTTAAAGAGGGGGATATGTGACAGGGTTGAATAAGGCCCTGTCTCATTTGTTGCAGAAAGAGTTGCATGCAAGGATCTGTTCTATCCTCTCCTCTCCCGGCTCGTCTGTCTGGTTGAGCAACCAAACATTCCCGTGAGACCTAGGAACTGATCACTCTTGAAGTCTTGCAATTCTCTGCCTCTTGATATCTCTCTGCCTTCACTTACTGTTTCTGTCTTTTCTTCCCACTTGCACATCTGCAGTTATAAAAATATATGTGAAACTGTAAGTAATACTGGGATCCCTTTGTTTGAAACTGTATACAGTAATACTGTTCTTCAGGCCTTTCAGCACCTGCTTCACCAGGACACACTGTTAGTACAATCAGATAACATGTACGTAGTCTGGTACTTCAACAAGCAAGGAGGCACTCGCTCGTATCCCCTATGCAGGGAGGCGATGCAGGTGTGGAACTGGGCTGTTCTGCACCAAATTCACCTCACAGCTGTTTACACGCTGGGCAAACAAAATGTCCTAGCGGACAGTCTCAGCCGCACCAGAAAAAGAGCCCACGAATGGGAGCTCAAGCAGGAGATGGTCAACCACATTTTTGATCTGTGGGTCGGCCGGAACTGGATCTGTTCGCCTCCCCATACAACGCAAAACTACCCAGATTTTGCTCGCTTGCTCCAGGGCATGGTGTTTTCTGGCCGGACGTGCTATCTCTTTGCTGGACAGGGAGGTTTTTGTATGCTTTCCCTTCCTTTCCACTTCTACAGAGGGTTCTGCTCAAGCTCAAGGAGGAAAGGGCCCCCGTTTTGGCCCCGCCAAGTTTGTTTTCCGCTCCTTCAGCAGTTAGCAGTGGAACCTCCAGTTCCCCTGCCCCTCTGCACAGATTTTCTGACTCAGGAGGAGGGCACGCTGGTCCATCCAGGAATGGCATCCCTTCACCTTCACGCATGGCACCTCAGGACGTAACAGTTTTACGCTCTGGAGTTTCCTCCAGAGTGGCCATTCTCAAAGAGGCTAGAAAACGTTCTACAAGACAACATATACTATGAAGTGGAAGCGTTTTTCCATCTGGGCCACCTCGAAAGGTTGGGACCTTTTTTCGTGCCCTGCTCCGTCTGTCTTGGATTATCTCCTACACCTGTACAATTTGGGTCTGAGTTATTCATCTTTAAAGGTCCATCTGTCAGCTGTCTCTGCCTATCATTCGTTGGTAGATGGTAGGACAGTGGCTCAACTGAAGTTTCTAAAATATTTTTGGAGGGAATTCTGCATCTCGGATCCTCGGTTCGCAGTCCTGCGCCACCTTGGGACCTTAATTTTATTTTAGAAAAACTGACTCTGCATCCATTTGAACCTGCTGGTTCCTCTGATATGAGCTACTTGTCATGGAAGGCACTTTTCTTGGTGGCAGTTACTTCAGCTCGAAGCATTTCAGAGCTTCAGGCCCCAATTTGTAAGGAGCCTTATTTGATTTTTCAGAGAGACTGGGTGGTGTCACAAACCCACGCAGCAGGACAGCCCTCTACTCCCAAAGTGTCAACCTCCGAGTGCAGTCCTGTGAACAGTTAACAGACACATGGTAACCCTCCTGGTCTGTTTTGTGTGTTTCAAATCAACCTTTGGTCTAAAGTTCTGGAGGGATTCAAACTGTGAACCTCTTGTTAGCGTACCCAATGTACAGGCTCAGATAATTCTGTCTTCGGGGGCCAGATATCTTTGCCTACGGGCACCTAACCAGGTGTACAGAAATGAACCTTTAAAAACTTTAATAAAGACCTCAGATTTAAAACGCTTACCTTTTTCCAGTTTGGTATCACCATTCAAGCTTATGCCTAATGTCAGCTATAACCATATATACTTTTCTTGCTACAGAAAGAAATTCAAAAACAGAACAAGTAGGCTCTAAAATTAGAATTTTACTAAAAATAGATAAAAATCTGTAACATACAGAACTTATATCACAAGACATACAAATCTTTTAAACAAAACAGCTTGTAAAAGTGCAATTCCTACTACAGTACTTAGATTTGTATCGCTCTCTAA
This sequence comes from Neoceratodus forsteri, assembly GCA_016271365.2. Taxonomy (NCBI): domain Eukaryota; kingdom Metazoa; phylum Chordata; order Ceratodontiformes; family Ceratodontidae; genus Neoceratodus; species Neoceratodus forsteri. The sequence continues at coordinate 766,645,532 of CM057450.1, read as the reverse complement.
ATACCTGCTTAAAGTGCTCACAGATGTTTCTTTGTCAGAGTCTAGATAGAAGTGTCTCTGAAGAAAAACAGAATAATGTTTAAAAGCTGGATTTCCCCACCTATTTGCATGAGGTCGCCTAGCTCCTCCCTGTCAGAATATATATAAAAAAATATATCTACATAAAAACAGGATGTCTTTTCCAAGTATTAAATTCTGCAACCTCAGCATAACTCATGTTCTTCAAATGACTCTCTCTCTGTTCTAATGATAAGCTTCCCCCTTCCAGGACATGAAAGCATCTTTTATGACTTTGCACTAAAACGTCACAACCTGCTCAAGCGTTATAAAACTTTAGGAGATCCTTGATCAAGGCCTGTTCTACTCCATAATTAGCTTCTGGCCTTCTACGTAACACCTTGCATCTAAAACCTCTGTGTGATCTCACATGTTGTTTCAGCATTTCTCATGGGAGACAGTTCATAACACATTTTTTTATTTGACAAAAAATCATACAGCACTCAGAACTGGCTGTCCATGTCACAGGTGGCTCTTTGTATCAACTCTAAGTTCTTACCCAAGGTGGTTTCTGAGTTTACTTTAAACCAGTCGATTCAACTTCCAGTGTATTACCCTGAGCATGCAAATCGGGGAGACGCGAGTCTTCATACCTTAGATGTACACAGAATCTTACGCTATCATACTAATATGACAAAGTCTGTCCAGAAAACAGATCAGCTTTTTGTTTCTTTTGCACCCAAGAGAGAAGGTGCAGCAGTTTCCAAATAGTGTTTATTCAAATTGTTGGCAAACTGCATTGTTTTCTGTTACCAGAAGTATGGTAAACCCCTTCCGGGGAGGTCAAGGGACATTCCACCAGGAGTATGGCTGCCTCTACTGCTTGTTTCAGGAATGTGTCAGCCACTGATATCAATCAATCAAAATTTGTAAAAACAGCGCTATTCCTGAAAACCACAGTGCTAGTACATAAACAGTAAAACAAACTCGTGTTAAAAAAACAACTGCAGCAGCTCATATAAAATCAGAATATGCCAAAGTAAATGAATAAGTTTTCACGGCAGATTTGAAACTCTCCACCGCCAGGCAATGTCGTATTCGATGAGGTAGAGAATTCCACATGGGAGGGGCCGCAAATTCAAAAGCTCGAGCCCCAGATGACTTTAATTGGACCCTTGGAATCTCTAGCAATCCCTTGTCAGTGAAGCTGCCAGAAGGGACAGTAGGGATGAAGAAGATCTTACAGATAACTTGGCCCCTGTCCGTGTAGGGCCTTATAGGTCAGTAAACTGACCTTAAAGGTGATCCGCCACTGAATGGGCAGCCAATGCAGATCGCGTAGCACCGGCGTGACATGGCAACTATGAGGTAGCCCAGTCAATAGCCTAGCTGCTGCGGTTCTGCACCAGCTGCAAGCGGCAGATATCAACCCCTGGAAGCCTTAGGTAAAGGGCATTACAGTAATCAAGGCACAAGGTTACAAAGGTGTGAACCAAAACTGGCAGGTCATCGGGCAGAACTAGGTGTTTGATCCAGGCAACATTCCTTAGATGGTAAAAAGCAGTCTTGACGACGGACGACACCTGATGTTTAAGCAACAATCCATCATCAAGAATCACACCCAGATCTCGCACTCGTTCAGAGGTTGTCAGCTGGCGACCACCGACTCAAAGCCCTGAAGCTCGCCCCTCCGACGGCCCCTCTACCCAACGACCCGGGTCCACCACCAACACCTCAGTCTTACCGGAGTTCAACCTCAGCCAGCGGGCACTCATCCAGTCCTCTATCTCAGAAATGCAGTTGTTTAAGTTTGAGATAGCTCCCTCCTGAACACTGTGAACAACATGGGAGAGAGTACAGAGCCCTGCAGGACCCCACATGGCAGGGAGACCTTGTCAGAGGAGTAAATCCCACTGACAACTCTCTCAGACTTGCCAGTGAGTAAGGAGTGGAACCATTTGAGGTCTGTACCAGACAGTCCACAGATCAGCCGCAGGTGCGTGACTAGCACTCCATGGGCCACAGTGTCAAATGCCACGAGAGATCAAGAAGAACCAGGATGGAGCGGCTCCTCCGATCTCTTGCTGTTAGGAGATATTTGTGCTGCGGCTACCTGGAGTTCAGTCCATACTTTCACAAAGCATTACAGTCTAGACCTTGCTTCTAAGCGAAGAGCAGGTTTTGGCCTAGTGGTGCTTCACAGACTCCTGTCCTAAACTGTCTGCATTTAGCAGTTGTTTTCCTGCCTCCCGTGTTTCAGCTTCTTCTGATTCACACTGCTTGGGACTCAGTCCTCAAAGTAATTACCTACTACAAGAGACCTCTCGAAGTAAGGTAGTACAGTTATGTAAGAACTTACCGTAACAGTAGATCACAGAGAGAGGCTCTTGCAGTAGGTAACCTTTTTCGATCTCTCCATCCCTCAAATTTATTTGGTTTTACTGATCTTTATGAGCTCATTCTGGGCTCCAGGAGCCTCAGTTTCCTTTTCTCCTGTCGCTCCTCCTCAGAAGTCTCCATTGGGAGAACTGGCAGGCGGGCGTGGGAACCGCCCACTATATAGGATCACGCTGATGTCCGTCATGTGACATCGAATGGGCAGTCCCCCGTCAGATACTGCTGGCTAAAGCTTTCTGTGTAGTCCTGATGCCAGGGGGCACAGTCCTCAAAGTAATTACCTACTGCAAGAGTGGAGGAGGGGATTAAAGGCCTGAAGGGCGTACAGCACTGCGCGCATCTCTAACACACTGATGTGCAGAGAGAGCTCCCACTGAGACAGGATCCCAGAGTCTTGTGATCCTCAAGGTGAGTGCCCAGCCCTGGCTGGAAGCACCCGTTGTCAGAGTCTGGGTAGGGGAGGGAGACTGAAAAGGAGCCCCTCGACAGAGATTGCTCAGATCCTGCTACCATAGAAGGTCCAGACGCATGGGGTTAGATACCAGGATTCTGTGATTTATGTCATCTGATCTCTGGTCCCACTGTACTGTCAGTGTCCACTGCATAACTCGCATGTGGAGCCTGGCTAGAAGAACAGTGGGAATAGCCACGGCCATGAGACCCAGTAGGCATAAGATGGACTGGCCATGGTCCATTGGCTGGTTGCTACTTGGTTGGCCTGTTGTCGCAAGGTCTCTGCCCTGTCCTAAGGGAGGAAGGCCTGACCCAGAACTATATCCAGCACCGTCCCAATAAAATGGAGGCACTGCAAAGGAACAAGGTGGGACCTGGGATAGGTCACCGTAATTCCCACCTGCTGAAAAGGTCCAGGGTGACGGAAAAAGAGGCTACCAGGCTGTCCCTTGATTGCGCCGACAGAAGCCAGTCGTTGAGGTACGGGAACACATACGTGCTCTGGCAGCGCAACGCTGCTGCCACCACCACTAAGCACTTGGTGAACACCCTGGGAGCCAAGGAAAGGCCAAAGGGGAGCACCTTGAACTGAAAATGTTCCCCTTGGAAAGTAAACCAGAGGAAGCAGTGGTGGGAGGGAAAGACTGAAATACGCAGGTAAGCATCCTGCATATCCAGGGTACAAAGCCAATGTCCCTGGTGAAATAGTGGCAACAGACCCAGCAGGGTCAGCATGCGAAATCTTTTGTACTCTACATACAGACTGAGGGTACTGAGATCCAGGATCAGATGGAAGTCCCCCACCTTTCTAGGGACCAGGAAGAAGTGGGAGTAATATCCCCTTCCCACCTGGTTCCGAGGAACGGGCTCTATGGCAGATTTTTCCACAAGAGCTTGTATTTCCTCTCTGATGAGAGGAATGTGACCCTTTGAATAGTGAGAGAGACCTGGAGGATTTGTTGGAAGTCCTTCTGTTAATTCTATGGTGTGGCCTTGAGCGACCAGCTGAAGGACCCACGAGTCTTTGGTGATCACCTCCCATCTGGGTAGATGTCTGACGAATCTGCTCCCAACTGGTACCTCCGGAGTTGACGGCAGAGGCTGGGGGCCCTGCCGCAAGCAGAAGGCAGAGGGTGGGGGAGCAGCACCCCGGAAGCCCACTGTGACTTGGCTGGAGGGGTGGCTGCTGTCGAAGGAGCCCTTTTGGTCTGACGTCGGGCAGGCTGTTGTCTGTTTTGACGCCTTTGCTGGCGATGAAAAGGCTGCTTAGGCTTAGAGCTGGAATGATACATGGACTGGACAGAGCGCAAGGCCTTGCCACTATCCCGTAAGCTCAGTTATGATGTCTTTGATGTCACCCTCAAAGAGAACTGGACCTCAGAAGGGGGCATCCTGAATGGCTGCTTGGACACCTTGGGCCAGTCCAGATACCCGCAGCCAGGAGTACCAACACATGCTAACAGTAGTAGCGGTGCTCCAGGTAGAAGCATCTACAGCATCATATGTAGCCCTTATGGAATGACGGCAGGAGATTTCTGCTGTCCTGATCGTTTGGGCAATCTTAGTTTTAGCCTCGGTGTCGGGCAAGGCCTCAAACTCCGACTTAAGCTGACCTAGGATGGCTCTTCCAGTACACGATCATGTGTGCCAGATGATTCGGGGCTCTAAGGGCCAATGTGGGGGACGAATAAACTTTATGTCCAAACTGGTCTAGTTGCCTGGACTCATCAGGAGTGGAGGTGCTCATATGTTTTTGCCTAACTGTATGGTCATGGTCCGCATTAATGATCAGAGTCCACCTTAGGATGAGAACTGCGGTGGTCTTTACCCTCAGGGACCCGGTATCTGTCGGCCTTCTTGGCAACCGTGGCCACCGACGAAGGCTGCTGCCAAACCATGGAGGTTAAATCCTTATGTGGGCCTATCCACAGAGGAAAGAGAAGTGGCGACAGCTCTGGCATGTCTAGGTGTTCCGCCAGTTCCTTACGTTGAGGGTCTTGGTCCTCTGTCTTCCACCCATTCGCTGCTTGAATTTTCCAAAGGATCTCTACGAAAGAGGGATCGTTGGGGGGAGGGGAACGACTTTAGAATCCTTGGGCTTGGGATCCTCCAGGGAGGGTCTCAAAGCCCAAAGTGGAGGAGGGGGAAAAGTCAAGAGTCCGATGAAAGGCTTCTGTCCGGGGACAGAGCTCACAGATTAGGGATCCTCAGAAGAGACCATGAGGCCCCTATCATCGCCTGCTACTGGGGTAGGACATGAGGCCTGGCCCAAGGTAGAAGGATGAGATTCCACTGGTGAAAGGGACCTGAGCGTAGGTTCCAGTCGGACTGGCGGGCAGGCTGCGACTGGCTGACGGTCCAATTCCGAAACCAGCTGGGTCTTGGTCTCACACCACCAAGATTGAAGTGCTTCCCTAAAGTCCACCTGAGGCGGAGGAGGCTGGTACGTTGGTAGGTAGCCTGGAAAGTGATAACCTGGTGTCCAATAACCAGGCGTCAGGTAATGATAGCCTTGAGCACCATAGCTGGGTGTGGGATAGCCTGGCGGCAGATACCCCAGCATGGGGTATCCTGGCATCTGGTACCCTGGTGAAGGGTAGTGAGGCGCAGGGAAGCCTGGCATCAGAAGGCCGGACGAAGGCCCAGACAGCGGAGCAAAGGGTCCTGATGGTGGATAACCAGGTGAAGGCCCCGAGGGAGGGGCCAAGGGCCCTGACGGAGGGTAGGAAGGGCCTGGTAATGTCGGGTCTGGCACCGCACCTGCCAGAAGTTCTGGCGTCGGCCCCGAAAGAGCAGAGGATCCCACAAGAGTCTGGGAAAGGGCAATGGGCCCAGATGGGGTAGTGTGCGGCGGAGTCATCGGACAGCTAGGCCAAAGCCTGCCCTACTCCTAAAGGCAATGTCCAGACTGTAATCCTTTGTGAAAGCGTGGACAGAACTCCAAGTAGCCATGGCACAAATGTCAGCGACTGACACATTCTTGAAACAAGCAGTAGAGGCAGCCATGCTTCTGGTGGAATGCCACTTAACCTCCCCCAGAAGAGTTTACCATACTTCTGGTAACACAAAACAACACAGTTTGCCAACCATCTGGATAAACACTGTTTGGAAACAGCTGCACCTTCTCTCTTTTGGTGTGAAACAAAGTTGGTCCAATTTCCGGACAGACTTGGTCCTGTTAGTGTAATAACGCAGGCTTCTAGGAACATCAAAGGTATGCAGAATTACCCCCCGACTGGAATGATTGGGGTAGTACACTGGCAGGTGAAACAAATAGTTCCACGTGAATTTGGACACCACCTTCGGTACAAACTGAGGGTTGGTACGCAGAGCCACCCAGTCTCTGTGAAAAATTAAATAAGGCTCCTTATACATCAGGTCCTGAAGCTCGGAAATCCACTGAGTAGAAGTGACAGCAACTAAAAAGAGCGCTTTCCATAACAAATAGCGCACATCACAAGAAGCAGCTGGTTCGAAGGTAGGCAGAGTCAACTTTTCCAAAATAAAATTAAGGTCCTAAGGTGGCACAGGGCTGCACACCGGGGGGTTTATGTGAAGGATTCCATTCATGAAGGTGTTGGAAACCTCCAGCGGAGCTACTGTTTTACCTTATACCAAAGTGTGGTAGGCAGAAACAGCAGACAGGTGGACCTTCAGTGAGGAGTAACTCAGGACCAGGTCATAAAGATGCAGGAGATACTCCACGACTTCAGGAACGGGGCACGAAAATGGGTCCCAACCCTTTGAGGTGGCCCAATGGAGAAACGCTTCTACTTCACGGCATATGTCATCCTCAAAGATGGCTTTCTAGCCTCTACCAGGACCTGCACCACTCTGGAGGAAACTCCAAAACATGAAGCAGCTATGTCCTGAGGTGCCACACGTGAAGGTAAAGGGACTTCAGCCCCGGATGGACCAGCGTGCCCCTCTCCTGAGTCAGGAGATTGTGGCAGAGAGGGGAACCAGAGGCTCTACTGCAAGCTGCTCAAGAACTGTAAACCAAATCGGTGAGGTCAATGCAGGGCAATCAGAATCATGCAAGCTCCCTCCACCTGTAGCTTGAGCAGCACACTGCAGAACTGGAAAAGAAGGGAAGGCGTACAAAAACCTCCCTGTCCAGCAGAGAGCGCGCATCTTGCCAAAAAGCACCATGGCGAGGAGTGAGCAAAACCTGGGTAGTTTTATGCTGTATGGGGAGGCTAACAGATCAAGGTCCAGACGACCCCACAGGTCGAAAATGTGGTCGACCACCTCTTGCTTGAGCTCCCATTCATAGGCTCTTACTCTGGTGCGGCTAAGATTGTCCGCTAGGACATTCTGCACGCCCGAAAAGTGAACGGCTGTGATGTGAATTTGATGCAGAACTGCCCAGTTTTCACTCCCTGCAGAGGGGATACGAGGGAGTGCTCTCTTACTTGTTGAGGTACCAGATTAAGCACATATTGTCCGACTGGACTAACAGTGGGACCTGGTGGAGCAAGTGCTGGAAGGCTTGAAGTGCATACAGCACTGCTCTCATCTCCAACACATTTATGTGCAGAGAGCGCTCTGACGGAGACCACCGTCCTCGAGTCCTGTGGCTCCCAAGGTGAGCGCCCCCAACCCATCCCTGACGCATCTGTAGTGAGGGTTTGGGTAGGAGGGGATTGGAAGGGGAACCCCTCGGTGAGGTTGTTGAGATCCTGCCACCATAGAAGATCCCGCTGCACTGAACTGGAGACCATGACCAAGTGGTCTAGGTCATCCAATCTCTGATCCCACTGTGCCCAGAGTATCCACTGCGAGATTCGCATGTGTATCCTGGCTAAAGGAACAGTGGGGATGGCTCTGCCATAAGGCCAAGCAGTCGAAGAATCAACCTGGCTGGTACCCACCTGCTGGAGGCTACCAGACGAGCCTGTCTCTGCAATGTTTCCGCCTTGTCCAGAGGGAGAAAAGCCATACCCTGGATTGTATCCAACACCACTCCAATAAATTGGAGGTGCTGGGAAGGGGCAAGTTGGGATTTTGAGACATTTACAGTGATCCACACCGGCATGAAAAGGTCCAAGGTAGCTGAGAGGGGAAGTTTCAACTGCTTCCTTGATGGGGCTGACAGAAGCCAGTTGTTGAGGTAGGGGAACACACAGTGGCCCTGATGCCTCAGGGCCGCCACCACCACCGCCAGGCATTTGGTAAATACCTGAGGTGCCAAGGACAAGCCAAAGGGGAGGGCCTTGAACTGGTAATGCTCCCCTTGAAAGGAGCATCGGTAGTAGCGGCAATGAGCCTGAAAGATTGGGATATGCATCCTGCATATCCAGAGCACAGAGCCACTGTTCCTCATCCAGGAGGGGCAGCAAGCCGGTGAGGGTCAGCATTCAAAACCGTTTGTACTCTACCTACAGGTTTAGAATGCTGAGGTCCAAAATGGGATGCAAGTCTCCAGTCTTTCTGGGGACAAGGAAGAAGCGGGAATAATACCCCTTTCCTACTTGGCGGGATGGAACAGGTTCTATTGCCTCCTTTTGTAACAGAGCCTCGATTTCTTCCCTTAAGAGAGGGATGTGCGCCTTTGGACAGTGGGACACTACTGGGGGACTGTCTGGAGGTTTCTCCAGAAACTCCCAAGATGTGGCCCTGTCCGAGGACCCATAAGTCGGCAGTTGCTGCCCACCACCCAGGCAGATGACTGATAAACCTTCCGCACACTGGCTCCTCCGAGGGAGAGGGAAGGCAGACTGCGAGTCAAGAGAGGGAGGAGGGGTTGGGAAGAGCTGTGTCGGAGGCTCTCTGGGCCTTCGCAGGAGGGGCGGCTGTAGCTGACGGAGCTCGACGTTTTGGCTGTCTGCTGTTGCTTCATCTGCAGCTTTGCCTGGTGACGAAAAGGCTTTTTGGCGATACACTGTGTGGACCAACCTAAGGGCCTGGCCCTTATCCCGCAGACTGGTGATGATGTCTTGAGCATCACCCCTGAAGAGAACTGAGCCCCTGTAGGGAGCATCCTGGATGGCCACCTGCCAGTCCAGATACTCTTAGCCAGGAAAATCTCCTGACGCTAACCACCGTGGTGGCACCCCTGGCCTAGGAGTCCATGGCATCATAGGTGGCCCTTAAAGAAAGCCTTCAGGCAACCTTGGCAGACCTAATGGAGTCTGCCAGAATGGATTTGGACTCAAGAGTTGGGCAGTGCCATGATGGTCGGCTCCGGCTGATTAAGAGAGACTTTTGGTAGACCAACATATGGGCTACATAGTTTAAGGTGCCCATGGCCACTGTTGATGAGGAATAGAACTTCCTCCCAAATTGGTCCAGCTGTCTTGACTCCTTATCAGGAGAAGAGGTGCTCATATGTCTTGGCTTGGACGAGCCATCATGGGCCGCAGTAATGACTACTGACTCCACCTTGGGATGGACGCTAAGATAGTCTTTCCCCTCTGGCATCCGATATGTCTGGTCAGCCTTTTTGGCTACCGCCAGTATCCAAGAGGGCATTATCGAAATCGTGTGGCTCCAACCAAGGGGGAGTGAGGACAGCAGCTGCTTCTTGTATGTCCAGATGCTCTGCCAGCCTTTGGCGCTTAGGATCTTGAGCATCAGACTTCCACTTATAGACCTCCGTAATCTTCTTGAGAAGGTCTGCAAAAGAAGGTCCTCAGGTGGAGATTTTGGGGACTCCTTAGGATGAGGTTCGTTTGTGGGAGGAGTCTCAGCCGCAGGAAACCCTGGTGTTGGGTAGCCTGGCGTATGATAAGCTTGCGTTGGCTAACCCGGTAGAGGTTAAGCGGGTGAATATCCCAGCGTCTGGTATCCTGACGGTGGGTAGCCGGTGTGGTGTACATTGGAAAATGTGGTGTCAGTTAACCCAGCGGAGGAAGCCCAATGTAAGACCTGACGGTGGTGTCGGAGGTCCTGAAGGGCCCTTAAGCCTGACCCCGAAGGACCTGGAAGATTCAGGTTGAATGTCAGACTGGTGAGCGGTAGACATGGTGTCGGAGTCGATGTCTCAGTCGGAAAATCCGACGACAATGTCTAAAGGTTACCTGGGATGACCAACTTCAGATTCGGAGGTGAGCTGTGGAAGGTGCCACCTGATGGATGACCCCCATCGTCTGCACCTCTCTTGCCTGGGGAGGAAGCTCTTCCATGGGGGAGGATGGGTGACCCAGTGCGGGAATCCAACCAAGGAGAGCTGTGGCAGATCCAGCAACTTGGAATCGTCGGGGCCCTCACCGGACCCTGATGCCAGATTGGTCGGGCAGACGATGGGTAAACCGACGCCCGACTTATCAGGCTGGTCGGGCAGACGGTGGTACTGACGCCCGACTTATTCACAATAGCCGGGGAGGCACCGGGGTCTCCGGAACGAGATGATACAACTTGGGCTGGGCTCTCGACAGAAGATCTGATGAGCAGATTATCGGCCCCGCCAGGCAACTTAGACCCACTGCTGAAAAGTGCCTTAAGAGCAGCAGAAGCCTTGGGCATAGTCGAGGCACCCAAGGACTGCTCCTGGGGCAGGGCAGGCTTGGCCGCAGCAGCCAACTTCCCGGACAAAGAAGACTGCCGCTCACCTGAGGGGGACCTTGTCCTGGTCTCGATGTTTTTTTTTCTTCCTCTTCTTGTGCATGGAGGTATCACTACAGAGTTTTTGAAGCTCTTTTTCCATCATGGCCATTTTTTGTTTCAGCTAATGGGCCTCGAGGGCCTTCTGCGACACTTCTAAATGGCCTGGTTGAAGCTGGAACAGGCCTCGCAATCCTCGACCTTGTGCTCTGGGCCTAGGCAGAAGAGGCAGAGGGTGTGAGAATCTTTGTGTGGGAGCTGCGTGCTGCACAAAGTGCACTTTTTTTTTTTTTTAAATACGTTTATTCAAGTTTTTACAGTTGTAACAAAAATGACAAACATTATTACATTATTTAAGAACAAAGATCCACTAAGGCATATGAAATTCATCCATTAATCAGTGTTACCAAGATGCCAGTCCAAATATCCACACCAAACAGTTCCCAAGGGGTATCATCCCTCCCAGTCTAATGGACGCCAAAGAGCCTACAGTGGGTTTAACAGTATAGTAATAAAAGCCATAAGCTATAGAAAAAAGGTGAAAGGAAGAGTGAAGTGAGATGAAAAGGAAGACAGAAAACAGAACAGAGGAGGAAGAAACAGAGAAGAGCACTAAAGAGGGAAGAAGGGTGATGGCAGAGGGATCAAAATTTATATGAAGTCTAGGCAAGGGAGGATGACAAAGGGAGAAAAAGGAAAAAGAGAAAAGGGTCATAGATTTTATATTTTCATTCATCAAGCATAGTTTGCCAGGACTTCCAGAATATTCTTCTGGTCTTTGGAAGCCATATAGTGGAAGAAAGTACAGTTACGCAACAACTTACTGTAACAGTAGATCTTCGAGAACAGCTCTTGCAGCAGGTTACACCATTAGGACTGAAACCGGCAGGCGCCAGGACCCCACGGAAAATTTCTAGCTAGCAGTATCCAGCGGGGATCGCCCCTGACGTCGGCCCCGCCCCCCACGTCAGGCATCGTATAAAAGGGGGCGGTCCCCCAGAATCCCCAGTTCTCCCGCCGGAGACTCCTGGCCGTTCGATGTTACATCAGAAGTGGAGACTGAGGATCCGCCATCAAAAGGTATTCAGAACGGTGTTAGAAACACCCAATCCCAGAAAAGAGATATCGGAACAACTCTACCTCCAGAGGGGATGGTGGGAGGGAAACTACCTGCTGCAAGAGCTGTTCTCGAAGATCTACTGTTACAGTAAGTTCTTACGTAACTGTACTATCTTACTTCGAGAAACAGCTCTTGCAGCAGGTTACACCATTAGGACTGATTCCCAAGCAATATTGGAAATCCCTCGCAGGTGGCAGGAGGCTAGGTAGAGATTGCGAGTTGGACCGAAGCCTAGGATAGTAGTCCCTGAAGGACTGCTAGACCAAAACCAACTCTTCGCTGTGATGCTACATCCAGGCTGTAATGCCTGATAAAGGTGTGTACGGTGCTCCAAGTAGCTGCTGCGCAGATGGCTGAAGTGAACACGTTCTTCATAGCCGCAAAGGAGGTAGCCACCCCCCTTGTGGAATGACCCTTAACAGAGCCCAGTAAAGCTTTGTTACGTTTCTGGTAACAGAATGTGATATAATGGATGAGCTACCAGGACAGCGATTGTTTAGAAACTGGAGCTCCCATCATCCTATGGGCGAAGGAGACGAAAAGCTGATCAGATTTACAGTGGTGCCTGGTTCTGGTCAGGTAGTATCTTAGATATCTATGCACATCTAGAGTGTGCAACAGGGACTCTCCTCTATTACAGTATTTAGGAAAGTACACTGGTAAGTCAATGTCCTGATTGAGGGTGAGAGCTGAGACCACCTTGGGTAGAAACTTTGGATTTGTTCTTAGGACACCCTGTCCTGGTGAAAAACCAAATAAGGATCTTTGCACATCAGTGCGTGAAGTTCAGAAATCCTTCTGGCCGAAGTAACGGCAACTAAAAATAATGTCTTCCATGTTAGGAGACGTATATCGCAATCCGTGGCTGGTTCAAAAGGCGGCAGCGTGAGCTGCTCCAGGACAAAGGGTAAATTCCATGGAGAAACAGGATCCTTAATCGGAGGTCTAAGGTGGAGAACACCTCTCAGAAAGGCTCGTGCTGTGTCCAACCGAGTTATGGGACGTCGGCCTATAGGTGTATGATAGGCTGAAATGGCACAAAGGTGTACTTTAATAGAGGAGCAGGCCAAGCCTGCCTGGAAGAGAGACAGGAGGTAGTCCAGGACCGACCTTTCCGGACAAACCATCTGGGAAAATCCTCGTGCTTCAGCCCAAAGGCAAAATCTGCGCCATTCTATGGCACATGTGGCCGGTTTTCCAGCAGCCGCGAGAACATCTGCTACGTCTTTCGAGACCCCGCACCGCATGATAGCTATGTCCCTAGGAGCCAGGCGTGCAGGTTCAGACAGCGAAGGTCCGGATGGACCAAAGAGCCTGCCTCCTGGGACAATAAGTGAAAGCTGATTGGCAGAGGCACCGGAGGTTCCTGGGACAGTTGGTGCAACAGAGGGAACCAAATCTGTCTGTGCCAAAAAGGCGCGATAAATATCAGCGTCGCCTGCTCTCTGCGGAGTTTCAATAGGACCCTCTGGATCAACGGGAAGAGAGGAAAGCCGTAGAGGAATCTGCCCGTCCAGGAGAGGGACAACGCGTCTTGCCAGAAAACACCAGGCCCTGGATCTAGTGAACAAAAATTGGGCAGTTTTACGTTGGATGGGGACACAAAAAGGTCTAACTCTGGTGTGCCCCATCTGTGAAACAGATCCTCTTCTACCTCCTGGAGTAGTTTCCATTTGTGGACTCTGGCCTGAGAGCGGCTCAGGCTGTCTGCGATGACGCTGTCCACTCCTGGGACATGAACAGCAATGAGGTTTGCGCCGTGTTGTAGAACCCAATCCCACACCCTCATGGCCTCCCTGCAAAGCGGGCAGGAATGGGTGCCTCCTTGTTTGTTGAGGTAATACATCACCGCAGTATTGTCTGTTTGTAACAGCAGAGTGACCGGTGGGATCTCCGACTGGAAGGCCTGCAGCGCATAAAGAACTGCTCTCATTTCCAAAATATTTATGTGGAGATGAGCTTCCTGAGGCGTCCATGAGCCCTGAGACCTGACCCTGTCGAGGTGTGCTCCCCAGCCGAACCCTGAGGCGTCTGTGGAGAGCGTCACAATCGGAGATGGCGCAATGAAGGGGACCCCCGCTGACAGGTTCTTTGAATCTAGCCACCATTGACAATCCCAGATGACGGTATCTGTGATCCGAACTGGAAGCTGCAAATGGTCTTGCTTCTGATCCCATTGTACCCGTAACATCCACTGGGTCACCCGCATGTGGAGACGGGCTAGCGGGACTGTTGCAATGGCCGCAGCCATGTGTCCGAGCAGGCAAAGGACCAGTCTGGCTGGGACAGTCTTCTTTGCCAAGAAGTCCCTGATGAGGGATCTGATGTGTTCCACTCGGTCCTGGGGCAGAAAAGCTCTCCCCTGGACGGTGTCCAGAACTGCGCCTATGAACTGTAGATTCTGTGACGGAACCAGGCGGGACTTCTCCTGATTGATGATGATGCCCAACGTCCCGAACAGGGACGGAGTACAGTGAATTGCGGACATCAGAGCCTCCTGAGAGGGTGCCATGAGGAGCCAGTCGTCCAGGTAGGGAAACACGTAGTGGCCTTGTCTCCTTAGAGCCGCTGCTACGACTGCCATGCACTTCGTAAACACCTGAAGTGCCGATGACAGTCCGAAAGGGAGGGCTCGGAACTAATAATGGTGACCTAGAAATTTGAAGCGCAAGAACGTCCTGTGCGCTCGAGCAATGGGTATGTGCAGGTAGGCATCCTGCATGTCCAAGGATGCTAGGAAGGCACCCTGCTTGAGCATGGGTATCAGACCGGGAAGGGTCACCATGCGGAAGCGTTTGTAGAAAACTGAAGCGTTGAGATTGCTGAGGTCCAGTATCGGATGTAGGTCCCCTGTCTTTTTGGGAACCAGAAAGAAGTGGGAATAGTAATCTGCACCTCTCTGGTTCCTCAGTACGTGCTCTATAGCTTCCTCTCCTAGAAGCGCGAGCACCTCCTACTGTATGAGCAGTGCATGCTGACCCGAATAACGGGAAAGCAGGGGATGGTCGAGGAATTCTATAAAGTGACCTCTCTTGACCATCTGAAGAACCCACTGATCGGTGGTAATCAACTGCCACCCTGAAAAGTGGCGAGCGATGCGACCCCCGACCTTTTCTGCCCATTGATCCAGAGGAGGGGCGGGGGCTGGGAAGGAGTCATGTTGTGGCAGCGTTGGTTCCCGCAGGCTAGGCCGCTTTGGTATACCACTGACCTCTGCCTGGGGAAGATTTAGGTTGGGCCTTACGGTGGAAGGTGCCCCTTTGCTGCTGGCCGGAACATGGCTGCTGTCATTGTTGCCGGCTGCGAAAATGGTTCTGGTTCCTAAGAAAGGAACCAGATTTGGATCTGAACATGGCCTGTACAGACCTTACTGCCTTCCCGGCGTCCTGAAGTTTGGTGATGACCTTTTCAGAGGGTTTACCAAACAGGACTTCTCCGCTGTAAGGGACGTCGAGAATACTTTTCTGTATGTCTGGGATAAAACCGGAGACACGGAGCCAGGAGTGTCTCCGGAAACAGACGCCTGAAGCTGCGCCCCTGGCGGACGAGTCCGCAGAATGATATGCAGCTCGTAACACTTGGGATCCCCACATCTGACCCTGTGTGGAGGAGGTTCAAGAGCTCCACCTTCTGCTCGCCATCCGGTAGCTTATCAACTAGGTCCTGACCCTGTTCCCATAGGGAATTCTGAAACTGAACCATACGAGACAGATAGTTCAGGGACCTAAAGCAGCATGTAGCAGCCGCATACATGCGCCTCCCCAGGGCATCCAACTGCTTGGATTCCTGGTCTGGTGGCTGTGTGCTCAGATGCTGTGGTCGTTGGGACCTGTCATGAGAGGCCGTAATGACCAGGGAATCAGCCAGAGGTTGTTGCGCCAAGTACTGGTCCTCTGTCGGGGCCCTGTACAGGCGGTCAGCTTTCTTCTGCACTGCAGGGGTGGAGTGCGGATGCTTCCACGCAGCCTTGGTGACGTCCGCGAAGGTGTCCACCAAGGGTGGCACCACCACATACTTAGGGTCCTTCCGCCGAAGTTAACGAGCTAGGCGCTGTCTCTCGGGGTCGAGAGCTTCCGGATCCCATCCCATGTTCTCTGGATGTGCCTCGTGATCTCGGAA
Organism: Neoceratodus forsteri; assembly: GCA_016271365.2. Taxonomy (NCBI): domain Eukaryota; kingdom Metazoa; phylum Chordata; order Ceratodontiformes; family Ceratodontidae; genus Neoceratodus; species Neoceratodus forsteri. The sequence goes on along the minus strand of CM057450.1, from coordinate 766,629,901 downwards.
AAGAAGGGATCATCCGGAAGTGACCTGGGTAGGTCTTGTGGGTCAGGTGATGGGATGCTGAGTGGAGAAGGAGATCTGGAGAATTCAGAGGTATCCGATCTGGAGTCCTCCCCTGACGGAGTGTACAAAAAAAGGAACTGAAGTGGTTGAGAGCTGGTGCCAATGTAAGCCATGCAGTGTGAGCCAGTTTCGTGGTACTGTGCGCATCAGCGCCTACCTCGGCGTCAGCACTCCTGAAAAGTTCTGGCTCCTGTACGGTCCTATCGTCTCTGGCTCAGACCCATCAATGTGGATCAATAGTGGATACTGACTCCTGGAAGACTGCGAGGTATCAGTTTATAAAAAAAAGTAGTTACGTAAGAAGTTAAGGTAAAGTACAGTTACATAAGAACTTACCGTAAACAGCAGATCTTCGAAAGGAGCTCTTGCAGCAGGCTATAACAATTAGGACTATACCGCAGGCACTAGGACCCTCCGGAAACCTCTTCTGCCAGCAGTATACAGCAGGGACCGCCCCCAACGCCGGCCCTGGTACAAAAGGGGGCGGACCCAGCTCCACCTCAGTTCCCCCGCCAAGGCCCGCAAACAAGCCCTGACAAGAGAAGGAGACAAAGCACTCGATGGAGATATAGATGAAGATGGATCTGCACACCTCGAGGGGGAAGGCGGGTGGGAAAGTAACGTCTGCTGCAAGAGCTCCTCTCGAAGATCTACTGTTATGGTAAGTTCTTACGTAACTGTACTATCTTACTTCGAGTGGGAGCTCTTGCAGCAGGCTATAACAATTAGGACTGAATACCAAGCAGTCCCTCGCCAAAGAGGCAGATGACCCCGGGAGGTGGAATATACTGACTCCAGAGGCCTAGGACAAAAGTCCCTGTAAAACAGCCTGGCTGAAACCGGCATGGCGTCTGGAGACGATATCCAAGCTGTAATGCCTGACAAAGGTATGCACCGAATTCCAGGTAGTGGCCGCACATATGTCCCTGATAGAGACATTTCTCAGGGTGGCAAAAGAAGTAGACACTTCCCTAGTGGAGTGACCCCTAACTGGACCCGGTAGGGGCTTATTGTGTTTTTCATAGCAGAAGGATACGCAGTGGACGATCCACTTCAAAATTGTCTGCTTGGTCACCGGTTTGCCCAAACATTGTGGTGCAAAGGCCACAAAGAGTTGCTCCGACTGACGGTGTGTAGCCGTCCGTTTGAGGTAATACCTCAAAGTCCTGTGAACATCCAGTGTGAGAAGGAGAGCCTCCTCTCGATTAGATGGGGAAGGAAAATAGACTGGAAGGTCAACCGACTGGTTGATGGTCAACTCCGAGACCACTTTCGGAAGAAACTTAGGATTTGTTCTAAGGGAAACCCTTTCCCTGTGGAAAATCAAATACAGCTCTTTACACATCAGAGCCTGAAGCTCAGAAACTCTTCAAGCTGAGGTAATAGCAACTAAAAAACACACCTTCCAAAAAAGATAACGCAGCTCACAATCTGCTGCCAGCTCAAAGGGAAGGTGAGCTTCTCCAACACATAAAGGAGATCCCAGGGTGGGATAGCGTCCCGAATGGGAGGTCTCATGTGTAAAATTCCTCTCAAAAAGGTGCGGGCTACATCCAGCTGTGCTAACGCCTTGTCCACAATCAGAGCATGATAGGCAGAGACAGCCCACATGTGAACCTTAATAGAGGAGTAACTCAGGCCATGTTGGTACAAGAAGAGGAGATACTGTAACGCTGAGTTCACTGGACAGGTGACGGGGTCCAAATGTTGTGACAAGGCCCACAAACAAAACCACTTCCATTTCATAGCATAGCTGGAGCGGGTGGAGGGCTTCCTTGCCGACACTAGGACTGCTGCCACTTCCGGGGAAACCCCGTATTTCTGTTGAGCTGTGTCTGAAGGAGCCAAGCATGCAGATGTAAGGAACGAAGATCCAGATGGACCAGCGATGCCTGTTCCTGGGACAGCAACTGCGAGCATATGGGCAGTGGGGTTGCAGGTTCTATGGATAACCACTGCAGGAGTGGGAATCAAATCTGCTGAGGCCATTTGAGGGCTACTAGAATCATTTGAGCCTCTTCTGCCTGTAACTTCAGCAGGACTCTCTGGATGAGAGGGAAGGACGGGAAGGCATAGAGAAACCTCCCCACCCAGCAAAGGGATAACGCGTCTGGCCAGAAAACTCCAGGCACGTGCTCGCGCGAGCAAAAACTTGGCACTTTGGCGTTGCGTGGTGACGCAAAGAGGTCCAGCTCTGGATGACCCCACTTGTCGAAGAGCTGATCTGCTACGGACTGTAGCAGCTCCCACTCGTGTGCTCTGGAACGAGACCTGCTTAGGCTGTCGGCCAGATTGTTCTGGATACCTGGAACGTGCACTGCGGACAACAGGATGTGCTTTTTCAATGCCCAGTGCCCGACTCTCATCACATCCCTGCAAAGGGGATACGAGTGAGTACCCCCCTGCTTGTTGATGTAGAAGACAACTGTCATATTGTGTGTCTGAATTAGAAGAGAGCCCGGCACCAGATTCTCTTGAAAGGCCTGTAAGGCACAGAGAACCGCTCGCATCTCCAAAACGTTGATATGGAGAGATCGCTCCTCGGGTGTCCAAACCCCTTGCGTCTGATAAGCACCCAGGTGCGTTCCCCATCCCAGATCCAAAGCATCTTTCGTAAGAGTCTGACCTGGTGGCTCCGGACGAAACTTGACCCCTTTTCTCCAAATTCCGGGGGTCCATCCACCAAAGCAAGGTTCTCCTGACTGGGTCGGTGATCCTGACCATAAAGTCTAGATTGTTGTAGCCCTGGTCCCACTGTACCCTGAGCATCCACTGTGGGACCCGCATGTGGAGGCGGGCAAAAGGAGTGACTGGAATGGCCGCTGCCATGTGCCCCAGTAGCCTGAGGAAGTTCCGCGCTGGAACTTGAGGAGTTACTGAAATCCATTCGGCAATCTCTTGCAGGCGATTGCCCCTGTCCAGGGGTAGAAAAGCCATGCCCTGGATAGAATCCAGGACCGCTCCAATGAAGACGAGTCTTTGACTGGGCTCGCGGGACGATTTCCGAATGTTCAGGGTGATCTCCAGCTCTCGGAACAGAGTATAGGCGTCTCTGAGGGCGTGAAGTAGGCATGACCTTGATGGGGCTGTAAGCAGCCAATCGTCGAGGTATGGGAAAACGTAGTGCCCCATGCGCCTAGAGCTGCAGCCACGACTGCCAAGCATTTTGTAAAGACTCGCGGAGCGGAGGAGAGGCCGAACGGAAGAACTCAGAATTGGTAGTGCTCCCCTTGGAAGTGGAACCTCACAAACTTCCTGTGAGGAGGGAAGACCCTGATATGCATATATGCATCTTGCATGTCCAGGGAGCAGAGCCAGTCTCCTTGATGCAGCAGGGGAAGAAGACCTGGAAGGGTCACCATCCTGAACCTTTTGTACTCTATAAAAAGACTGAGAGAGCTGGGGTCCAGAATGGGTTGAAGGTCCTGCGTCTTTTTTGTGACCAGGAAGAAGTGGGACTAAAACCCCTTTCCCTGCTGATGCAAGGGGACTACACCTCTATTTGCCTTTTTCTGCAAGAGGGTCTGAATTTCTTCTTCTATCAGTGGGATGTGAGGAGGAGGAGGATATCGGGAGTACTTTGGTTGAGTACTTCGAGGAAACACAGTGAACTCTAGCGTGTGACCTCTCTCGACGATATCTAGGACCCATTGCTCGGCAGTGATCGACTTCCACCCTTCGAGATGAAGGGAGAAGCGCCCCCGACCGTCTCCCCTGAGTCTTCCTCTGGAGGGGGTGGGGCGGAAGGGAGTCATTGGGCTGAGCCAGGCGTGGTTAGAGAGGCCTGGGAGGACTTGGGCCCACGGGTAGGAGCACCTCCAGGCTGCTGGTTACTGGCAGTTCTATGAAAGCCGCCTCTCTGACTCTGCTGATTACCACGGGCGTGTCCTTGACCACCTGATGTCTTGCAAAATGGCAGTTTCCGCTGCCGTCGCCGTGGTACATTTGGCGGACCGACCAGATGGACTTGCCCGACTCCTGTAGACGAGAAATCAAAGCTTCTGTCTCCCGCCCAAACAACACGGTACCTTGGAATGGCAAATCCTTGATACTGGACTGCAGATCCTGGTGGAAACCCGAAACTCTCAACCAGGCATGGCGCCGAAGGCACACCCCAGAAGCGCCTTCCTTGGCTGCCGTATCTGCAGTATCGTACAAGGCTCTCAGGACATGGGACCCTATGTCGGAGCCTGATTTCATAATATCCAGAAGTTCCATTTTCTGATCGGAAGCTGGCATGGCTTTCAGCAGCTCAGTCCCCTCTCCCACAGAGCATTCTGGTACTGGACCATATGTGTCAGGAAGTTAAGGGACCAGATGGAGCAGGTGGAGGCAGAGTAGACTTTCTTGCCCACCTGGTCCAGATACCGAGACTCCGGATCGGGAGGCTGCAAGCTAAGGTGCCTTGGCTGCTTGGACTTGTCATGAGCAGCCGTGATGACCGAAGAGTCCGCCTGAGGGTTCTCTGCTAGAAAAGCTTCTGCCCTGGGGGCCTTATACAGCCTATCCGATTTCTTGGGAACAGCCGGGATGGACGCCGGATGCCTCCAGGTAGTCTGAATCACATCCTGGAAAGTGTCCACTAAAGGAGGGACCACCAAAGGTTTCGGCTCCCTTTGCCTCAGAGGTATTTTGCCAATCTCCAGCGTTCCGGATCCAGGTCCTCCGTTTCCCACTAATTGGAGGCCTGGATGTGCCTCATGACGTCCATGAAGGTTGGATCGTTGGGAGGCAAGCGAGGCTGGTCCTTCTCTCTCGGGGACCGTTCTAAGCTGAGAGAGGAAGATGATAAGGACGAAGAAGAGGGAGACCGACTACAAGATCTGGAATAGTCTGATCTCTCCTTGTGACCAGACTTCCTGTTGTCGGTAGCTGGGGGGGGCAGACGGTCCGAAGACCGACTCCGGTCCCCAGCGAAGACCGACGTCCGTCAGAGGACCGATGTCGGGAGTGCTCTCGTCCAGGAGAACGAGAAGGGCTGCGTGTATGAGACCTGGACCAGCGACAGTCTCCGGAATCCTTGGAGCGTCAGCAGTGGTCTTTGGACCGGCGTGGGAATGAGCCCTGGAAGGAGGTGTAGGCGGTCGCTCCGGGGACTTCCGCAGGGAAGGCTCACCTCCCGGCTGTGGTTTGCCCGCTGGGTCCGGTACCGGTGTCTGGGCCGGCGACAGGTGGTTTGGGGGGCTTCTGGACCTGCCCCCACCAAAAGGGGAACAACTCCTGCAGCTCGTCCTTCGAAAAGAGTTCAGCAGCTCGGCCCAGAAAGGAAGTCTCCGGGACGTCGGCCCGCGAAGGAGAGCCCTCTTGAGAGCCCCGGGGGGGGGGGGGGAGGAGGACTTGGGAGACGGGGACGTCGGCTCTTCCATGGCTGCTCCCTCACCCATCGCCCCTTCAACCAGCGTCAGTGGTGGGACCGACAACGGGGGTGCCGCTGGACAGTCCTTGGGCTCTGGAGGTGCGCCTTTAGCAGGCAGCGCCGGGCCTTGAGAGGTGGGGCCGCAGCTTTCACCTCCACGGGCTTGGTGGTAACCCTGTGCGGGGTTACCTTCGGCTTGGCCGGCTTCTCCCCGATGGGCCGGCCATGGCCTGGGATGACTTTGGGCACTCTCCTGAGCCCGAGGAAATATGGGCCTTCTTGGGAGAGGGCCGCGAACGAGAACAGGACTGCGACCGGGACTGGTGCCAGGGCTGACTACAGTCCTTCCTGTGGCGCTCGATTTTTTCCTTATGCTTTCCCTCGTAGGAGTGCAGATCCATCTTCTCCAACAGAAAAGCCTTAAGGGCCTTCAGACGTCAGATCCGGGTCCGGCTGGTAAACGCCTGGCAGGCTGAGCAGGTCACAGTATCATGGTCCGGCCCGAGGCAAAAAAACACAACTCTTGTGCCCGTCCTTTGCAGGGATCTGCCTCCCACAGTCACACTTGTTTTGGTGTGGCTCTGGAGACACCAACGACGGAGAAGACATCCGTTGACCAAACTGGAAAAACCGTCAGAAACGGCCCGTTGATGGTACTTAGAAAAAACTGTTGAAAACGGTACAAAAAGCGGGTCGTAACAGTAGAAAATCGCTGTTCCTGGCAAGCTGGAACTAAAGTCCTTCTCACGTGCGAGACACGGCGGGAAAAGAACAAAGGTGGAGCAATGTCCGCCCCCTTTTGTACCAGGGCTGACATCGGGGCCGGTCCCTGCCGTATACTGCTGGCTGAAAAGGTTTCCGGGGGTCCTAGTGCCTGCGGCATGGTTCTAATAGTTACAGCTTGCTACAAGAACTCCCACTCAAAGTAAGATCAGTAGATCTTCGAGAGGAACCTTGCAGCAGGCTATAACAATTAGGACTAACGCCCCAGGCCTCAGGACCCACCGGAAAAATTCTTAGCTAGCAGTACCCAGCAGGGACCACCCCTTGATGTCGGCTCCACCCCGACGTCAGTCACGGTACATAAGGGGCAAGACCACGGCTCCACCCCAGTTCCCCCACCAAGACCCACGAACGGGCCCTAATGAGAGAAAGAAGCAAAGCCTGTAGATGATATGCTGAACACCTCACCCAGGGGATGGAGGGCGGGAAAGCAGCGCCTGCTGTAATAGCTCCTCTTGAAAATAGTACAGTTACGTAAGAACTTACTGTAACAGTAGATCTTCGAGAGAGGCTCTTGCAGTAGGCAATTACAAATAGGACTGAAGCCGGCAGGCGTCAGGACCCCACGGAAAAATTTCTAGCTAGCAGTCTCTGGTGGGGGACTGCCCTCACGTCAGGTGACCGACGTCAGTATAAAGGGGCGGTTCCCCACGCCCGCCTTCCAGTTCTTTCCTGCCAAAGGCCAAAAAAGGCAAGACGAGAGAGAAGCGGATGTTTTCCTTACTGGAAAAGGAGCTGAAAAAGCTTAAAGGGATTGGGGGGAGGTATTACCTACTGCAAGAGTCTCTCTCGAAGGTCTACTATGTAACTGTACTATTTTACTTCGAGAGGGCTGTTGCAGTAGGTAATTACAAATAGGACTGAGTCCCAAGCAGTCTGGAACAAGCATAAGCAAACAGGAGGAGGGAAAACTACCCAAAAGTAGACCCTCTGGCAGTGAAGGTCTTAGGAAAGAAGACCTTGCAGAACAGCCAACCCGAAGCCCGGTCTACGGCGAGAGGCAATATCCAAACTGTAGTGTTTTGTAAAGGTATGAATAGAAGTCCAAGTTGCGGCTGCACAGATGTCTGCCGCTGACACATTCTTGAAACAAGCAGCAGAGGCAGCAACCCCTCTGGTGGAGTGGCCTCTGACTTGACCCGGCAGGGTTTGTTGTACTTGTAACAGAAGTGATACAATGAACCAACCATTTAGATAGGCATTGCTTGGAAACAGCACTGCCTCCTCTTTCAGGAGCAAAAGAGATAAAGAGTTGATCAGTTTTTCTGAGATCCTTTGTCCTGGTGGTGTAGTATCTCAGAATTTGGTGACCATCCAAGTATGCAAGAGGTACTCCCCTTGATTGGAGTGCTGCGTAAAGAAAGCAGGCAGCTCTATGGATTGATTCAGCGTAGATTCTGCTACCACCTTGGGAAGAAACTTAGGGTTGGTACACAGAGCCAGACGTTCCTTCTGAAAAATCAAATATGGGATTTTGCACATGACGGCCTGGAGCTTGGAAATCCTTCAAGCAGAAGTAATGGCCACAAGGAAGAGAGTCTTCCATGAAAGGAGCTTTAGGTCTGCTGAGGCTGCCGGCTCGAAAGGAGGCAGGCTAAGCTTCTCAAGGATAAAATTCAAATCCCAAGGATGGGCAGGAACCCGAATGGGGGTCTCAAGTGGAGGACCCCTCTAAGAAAGGTCTTGGAGACCTCCAGTTGCGCAAAGTCCTGTCCTCAAAAGGAACATGGTAAGCGGAGATGGCTGCCATGTGAATCTTCAGAGAGGAATGACTGAGACCAAGATCAAAGAGGTGTCACAAGTAATCCAAAAGCCGCCCAACAGAGCACGAGAAAGGCTCGAAATCTTTGGAAACGGCTCAAATAGAGAAGCGTTTCCATTTCATGGCATAGGTACAGTAGATCTAGTGGAGGGTTTCCTGGCCTCCACCAGAATCTCAGCCACCAGTGGGGGAACCCTGAATTGGGCTTGAGCTACGTCTGCAGGAGCCATGCGTGCAACTGAAGGGACTTGAGGCCTGGATGGACCAGGGTCCCCTGATCCTGGGTCAGCAAAAGTTGTGACAGAGGAAGAGGAGGTTCCTCTGAACACTGTTGCAGAAGAGAGAACCAAACTTGCCTGGGCCAGAAAGGAGCAATGAGAATCATGCGAGCTCCTTCCGAGATGAGTTTCTGTAAGACCCTCGGAATCAAGGGGATCGGGGGGAAGGCACAGATGAATCTTCCCTTCCAGTCTAGATACAGAGCGTGTCTCCAAAAAATGCCACGCCCTGGAGCGAGTGAGCAGAAGGCGGGAAGTTTTGCGTTGAGAGGAGACGCAAACAGGTTTACCGGAAGGGTTCCCCAGTGTAGAAAGATGTCGTCTGCTCCCCCTGATCTAGTTCCCATTCGTGGGCGTGAGCAGACGACTGACTGAGGTGGTCTGCCAACGTGTTCTTGACCCCCGGGATGTGAACGGCCATGAGGTGAAGGTTGTGCTGCACTGCCCATTCCCAAACCCGCATCGCCTCCCTGCAGAGAGGGTAGGAACGAGTTCCTCCCCGTTTGTTGATGTACCAGACTACACACATATTGTCAGTCTGGACAGCCAGATGCTCGGGAAGCAGATAAAGATGCAGAGCCTGAAGAGCATGGCCTGAAGCTTGAGCACATTGATGTGGAGAGATTTTTCGAGCTGGGACCAGGAGCCCTGGGTCCTGTGAGGCCCAAGATTGGCTCCCCAACCCTCGCCCGAGGCATCTGTAGTCAGCGTCTAGGAGGAGGGAGAAAGGCAGAAGGGAACTCCCTGGCAAAGGTTCTCCTGAACCGCCCACCATTGCAAGTCCCGAGCTATAAGGTTGGAGACCAGAACTAGTTGATCTAGGTAATCCACCAGCCGATCCCACTGAGACCAAAGCGTCCACTGAGAGACTCTCATGTGGAGCTGAGCGCAGGTGACTGTCAGAATAGCAGCCGCCATGAGCCCGAGGAGGCGAAGGACTGACCTGGCGCTGACTCGCCTACGGCTGGACAAGAGGCTTACCTGAGCCTGGAGTGAGGCTGCCCTGTCCAGTGGCAGGAATGCCATGCCAGAGGTCGTGTCCAGGATCGCCCCGATAAACTGGAACCTCTGGGATGGGATCAGGTGGGACTTGGCCTGGTTGACGGTAACACCCAGGCAGGCAAAAACCTGCAGGGTAAGAGAAAGGAACCACAGGAGTTCCTCCCTGGACGAGGCCGCCTGGAGCCAATCGTCCAGGTACGGGAAAACCTGCACCCCCTGGGTAAGCAGGTAGGCCGCTACCACTGAAACACATTAGGTAAATGCTCGAGGCGCTGAGGAAAGACCAAATGGGAGGGCCTTGAACTGGTAGTGGTCCCCCTGGAACACAAAACGCAGGCACTTGCGGTGGGAAGGGCGAATAGGGATATGCAGGTATGCATCCTGTATGTCCAGAGCGCACAGCCACTGTCCCGGCCGAAGAAGGGGCAGAAGACTCTGCAGAGAAAGCATCCTGAACCTTTTGTACTCCACGAACAAGTTCACGGAGCTGAGGTCAAGAATCTGCCTCACCTCTCCTGACTTCTTCGTGACCAGGAAGAAATGGGAGTAGTAGCCCGTCCCCCGAAGATGTGGAGGAATAGGCTCTATCGCCTCCTTCAGAAGAACAGACAATATTTCTTCCCAAACCAGAAGATGATGTTCTGGGGAGTTAGATGATCGGGGGGGTGGGGTGTTGAGGCTGTTTCTGAAGAAGCTCTATTGAGTGTCCTTCTGCGACCAGCTGGAGCACTCAGGTGTCTGAAGTGATCCTCTACCAACCCAGTATATGGAGGGAGAATCTCCCTACTACCGGTTCCTCTGGAAGGCCCAGTGGCTGTGGGAGAGGAAAGGAGTCAGGTAGTGTGAGGCAGCGTCGCGGCTGAAGCCCCCGCTGCTTTATTGGGTGGGTGGGGGCCCCTGTTTATTGGTCCGCTTTCCCTGAGGTTTCGCCTTTTGCCAAGAACGTCTGCGAAAGGGACGACGCTGAACCTGAGGGGGTCTGTACATGGAGTCAACCGACTTAAATGCAGTACCCTTCTCCTGCAGATCGGTGATGATGTCGCTGACATCGCCACGGAACAGCACTGAACCCCTGAAGGGCATGTCCTGGATAGCAGACTGCACCTCTGGGATAAAACCTGACACCTGGAGCCAGGCATGATGCCGCAAACCCACGGCGACAGCCGAGCTCTGACCAGCAGCGTCCACTGCGTCGTATGTGGCACGAAGCATGTGCCGACTGGCCGGATGTGCAGACCGGACTAGACCCGCCACTTCCTGCTTCGTCTGAGACTCAGGAAGGGAGTCCAATTTAGCCTCCACCTCGCTAAGGATCGCTTCTGGTAATCCCTCACATGACCAACATAATTCAGGGCCCTAATACCCAGAGTGGAAGAAGCACAGACCTTCTTTCCATACTGATCCAGAAGGCGGGATTCCTTGTCGGGTGGTGACGAGCTCAAGTGCTTGGGGTTAGCTGACCAGCCGTAAGCGGTGCCAATCACGACCGAATCAGCTCGAGGGTGCGAATTTAAAGAGTCAACACCCTCCGGAGCCTGATAAAGCCTGTCCGACTTCCTAGGAAGGGTGGCTAATGCTGACGGTTGCTTCCAAATGGTGGAAACAAGGTCGGCATGAGACTCAATCCAGGGTGGCACCAGGGGAGGAGCAGTCTCAGGCAGATCCAGGAGTGCAGCGAGTTTCTTACGCTGTGGATCCGGCTCCAAGGAATGCCACTGATGAACTGCCTGGATTTTGCGCAACTCCGTAAAGGAAGGATCTTCCGGAGACTTCGGAAGAGTTCTTGGCCTGGGATTGTCTGGAGTGCAGGGCTCGTTGTCTGGGTTGGAACGACCATCGGAGTCATCCGAGGTCTCAGATGAGGATGAAGACTCCTCCTCTCCTGGTGTGAGGGAGGAATGGACCCCTTGGGAAGCCCTCGGGGAAGCGTATCCTGCCCTGCCCTAGAACCAGAGGGCTCGCCTCTGGTATCCGGAGGTGGGGAGGGGGGTCTCTCGTCTCCGATGTAGGGGGCCCGGAACAGAGACTGGCGTCAGAAGACTGCTCTCTACCTCCCTGGTGAGCTGAGCCTTGGCCTCAGCCCACCAGGAAGCCAGAGTCTCCTTCAAGTCCACCGGCGGCGAGGGGGCGGTGGAGAAGGGGGATACGGATACAGAGGGTATCCGTACCCCGACAGCGGGAAGCCCGGCATCGGGTACTGGGGCACTGTGTACTGCGGCGTTGGGTAGGCCAGCGTCGGGCACTGGATACTGCAGGCCTGGGTATGACAGCGTCTGACAGGACGGGGTCGGATACCCAGGGACCGTGGGATCTGCGGGAGCAGAAGGCCATGGAAACGGCCCAGCGGGCAGGTCTGGAACAGGAGGCCCGGAGGGTGGCAGGCCTGGCGTAGGGGCAGCGTCCAGTGATGGGATGTTGGGCAGGCCGGTATCTGCGTCTGAGGATCTGGCATCGGGTCATCCGGCCCAGCGGGAGGGAGACCCGATGGCAGCGTACCTATCTCCATCCTCCGTGTCGCCCGGGGAATAAGGACCACCATCCCGGGATCCAGCAGAGAGACACTGGCACAGCAAGTGCAATGAGTGTTGCGGCAAGCTCGGGACGACGAAAAGGCCAGAAGTGTCCGGCGTCGGCTCGAATGCCGAGTGGACGTCGCAGGAGCTGACGTCCGCTTATCGACAGGATCCGGGCGGACGCTGGAGGAGCCAGCGCCCGATGAAGGAGGGGCGGGTTTGGCGGGTGCTTTGGAGGACGTGTGCTGCCCTGGAGGGGCGGGAGTCTGAGGAGCCGACGTCCGTCTTATCGGGCCCACTCAAACCAGAAGGCCGCATGGTGGCGACCTTACATGGAGCAGCTGCCTCCATGGACCGGAGGCTCCCAAGGAGCCAGAAGCCTGAGCCCGACGGGAGGGCTGATGCTGCTTGGAAGCCTTCAAGATGGCCACGGATCTTTCCCGGAGAGGGCATTACCTGCACCACCGCGACCGATGAGGAGTCCCGGTGCTGCTTCTTGTGGTGGCCCTCCGAAGAAGCTGAAGCCCGCCAAAGTTTTTTCAGTTCCTTTTCCATGGAGGTCTTTTTGTTTAAAAACGTGTTCCTCCAGGGACTGCTGCCTCCGCTTTCGGATGGCCACATTAAACTTCGGGCAGAGCTGGCACTTCGACGGGGTGATAGGGGCCTAGACAAAAAAGGCACTGGGAATGTCCGTCCTTATGCGGGAGCTGGGCACCACAAGAATCGCATTTATTCTTGTGCTCAGAGGGAGTCAGGGACGACATACACGGCAGCTGTAGGTAAGGCTGACGAAAATCAGGAAAAAAGTAGAAAACAGGTGGTAAAAACTACCGACGATTGACTGCGAAGCAGTGAACTTAACCGTGAGGTGCTGCATGAGCTAACGGCAGGAAAGAACTGGAAGGCGGCCGTGGGGGACCGCCCCTTTATACTGACGTTGGTCACCTGAAGTGGGGGCGGTCCCCCGCCAGAGACTGCTAGCTAGAAATTTTTCCGTGGGGTCCTGACACCGGATGGCTTCAGTCCTATTTGTAATTACCTACTGCAAGAGCCCTCTCGAAGTAAGATCTACTATTACAGTAAGTTCTTACACAACTGTACTATCTTACTTCGAGTGGGAGCTCTTACAGCAGGCTATAACCATTAGGACTGAATCCCAAGCAGTCCCGTGCCAAGGAGGTGCCTTACCCCAGGAGGAGGAGGAGGAAGGATGGTAATAAAGCTGACAACACAGCAAGTCAGGACAGGAGTCCTTGAAGGACTGCTAAGCCAAAACCGGCATGGTGTCTGGATGCAATGTCCAGGCTACAGTACTTCATAAATGTGTGCATAATATTCCAGGTGACTGCCACACATATGTCTCTTACAGAGACATTCTTCAAGGTGGCAAAAGAAGCCGAGACTCCCCTGGTAGAGCGACCCCTAACCGGGCCTGGAAGGGATTTGTTGTGCTTCTCACAGCAAACCACAATACAGTGGACAATCAACTTAGAAATTGTCTGTTTAGACACTGGTTTGCCCAAGTGTTGTGGCGCGAAGGCCACAAGCAGTCGCTCCGATTTACGGTGTATAGCTGTGTGCTTGAGGTAAGTACCTCAGTGTCCTGTGAATGGCCAGTGTGTGTGAAGGAGAGCTTCTCCCCTACTGGAAGGAGAAGAAAAATAAACTGGAAGGTCAACCGATTGGTTGAGGGTCAACTCAGAGACCACTTTGGGAAGGAACTTAGGATTTGTTCGAAGGGAAACCCTTTCCCTGTGAAAAACCAAATAAGGCTCTTTACACATCAGAGCCTGGAGCTTGGAAACTCTTCGAGCTGAGGTAACAGCAACTAAAAAAACAAATCTTCCAGGAAAGGTAACGCAGCTCACAATCAACCTCTGGCTCAAAAAGGGTGAGAGTGAGCTTCTCCAATACAAACAGGAGGTCCAAGGGAGGTATAGGATCCCTAATGGGAGGTCTCATATGCAAAATACCTCATAAAAAGGTGCGGGCTACATCCAGCTGGGCTGAGGTGCTAAGGTTCTATCCCCCAAAAGGACATGATATGCAGAAATGGCCCAATGTGTGCACCTTTATCAAAGAGTAGCTCAAGCCTTGCTGGTATAAGGAGAGGAGATACTGCAATGCTGAGTTCACCGGACGGGTAAGGGGGTCTAGACGGTGAGACGATGCCCATAAGCAAAAAAGCTTCCATTCCACAGCATGAGAGAAGAGCTTCCTCGCTGAGACGAGGATTTCCGCCACCTCCTGGAAGACCCCATCCCTTGATTTTGCTACGTCTGCAGGAGCCAAACATGAAGGTGCAAAGACCTGAGATCCGGATGGGACAGCAACTGCGAGCATATTGGCAGCGGAATTGGTGGTTCCGAGGACAATTGCTGAAGTAGTGGGAACCAAATCTGCCGAAGCCACAATGGGTCGATCAGAATCATCTGAGCCCCCTCGGCCTGTATCTTCAACAGTACTCTCTGAATGAGAGGGAAAGCGTAAAGAAACCTCCCTGCCCAACAAAGGGACAACGCATCTGGCCAGAAAGCACCAGGCGCGAGCTCTCACGAGCAGAAAATTGGCAGTTTGGCACTGCGTGGGGACGCAAAGAGGTCCAGCTCTGGACGACCCCATGTGTCAAAGAGCTGGTCCACTACAGATTGTAGTAACTCCCACTCACGCACCTTGGACTGAGACCTGCTGAGGCTGTCTGCTAAGTCATTTAGGAAGCCTGGAACGTGCACTGCGGACAGAGAGATGCAACACTCCAGCGCCCAGTACCAGACTCTCATCGCCTCCCTGCATTTTGGGGGAGGGGGGGGAGTCCATTCCCCCTTGCTTGTTGATATAAAAGATAACTGCCATGTGGTCCATCTGAACTAGGAGAGCCTGGGATAAGGTCCTCTTGGAAGGCATGTAGTGCACGGAGGACCGCCTGCATCTCCAGGACACTGATGTGGACGTCATGCTCCTCTGGGGTCCAGACCCCCTGCGTTTGGCGGGCCCCTAGGTGCACCCCCCCATTCCAAATCTAATGTATCCATTGCTGGGGTCTGATTTGGGGGCTCCTAATGGAAAGGGACCCCATTCTCTAGATTGAGGGGGTTCAGCCACCAAAGTAGTATCCTCTTGACCGGCTCTGTGACTCTGACCATGTGGTCTAGCTCATCTTGAGCACTGATCCCACTGCACCCTGAGCATCCATCATGGGATTCTCACGTGGAGGCGGGCCAAAGGAGTGACAGGAATGGCCACCGCCACGTGCCCCAGAAGTTTGAAGATGGTCCTGGCCTGGACCTGAGGGGCTACTAGGACTGATCCGGCTATCTCCCGCAGGCGACTGCCCCTCTCTGGAGGCAGAAAAGTCATGCCCTGGACCGAGTCCAGAACCGCCCCTATGAAGACGAGTCTTTGGCTGGGCTCTGGGGAAGACTTTGGAAGGTTCGGGGTGAGCCCCACCTCTCGGAATAGAGTATAGGCGTCTCAGCCTGAAGGAGGCGCGTCCTTGATGGGGCCGCAAGCAGCCAATCATCTAGGTAAGGGAAGACGTAATGCCCCAGGTGCCTTACAGCCGCAGCTACCACTGCCAAACATTTGGTGAAGACTCGAGGAGCGGGGGAGAGGCCGAACGGAAGAACCCGAAACTGATAATACTGCCCCTGGAAGTGGAACCTCAGGTACTTCCTGTGAGGGGGAAAGATCCTGATGTGCATGTACGCATTTTGCATGTCTAGGCAGCAGAGACAGTCTCCCTGGTGCAGCAGAGGAATAAGACCTGGAAGGGTCACCATCCTGAACCTTCGGTACTCTACACAGTACTTTAAAGAGCCGAGGTCCAGGATGGGCCGAAGATCTTACGTCTTTTTTGGAACTAGGAAAAAGTGGGAGTAATATCCCTTTCCCTGCTGCTGCAGAGAAAAGTACAGTTACGTAAGAACTTACCGTAACAGTAGATCTTCGAGAACAGCTCTTGCAGCAGGAAACACCATTAGGACTGAAGCCAGCAGGCGTCAGGACCCCAGTCATTCTGAGCTAGCTATCTTCAGCGGGCACCGCCCGACATCAGTCCCGCCTCCCGACGCCAGGCGTAGTACATAGAAGGGGGTCCATGAGATTCCCCAGTTCTCCGAGGAGACTTCCGGCCGCAGGATGACATCAGAATGGGAGACTGAGATCCACCGTCAGAAGACAAAGAGGTATAAGTCCGTTAAAGGCTCGAGGAGCCATGCCTCCTCAAGGGGGAAGGTGGGCGGGAAGGCACCTGCTGCAAGAGCTGTTCTCAAAGATCTACTGTTACGGTAAGTTTTTACGTAACTGCACTATCTTACTTCGAGATACAGCTCTTGCAGCAGGTAACACCATTAGGACTGATTTCCAAGCAGTAGCGCTTGCAAACACTCTGGGAGAAGGAAACTAGAAGGCTCATTCCAAGTCCTGGTTCTAGGACAGGAGACCCTGTAGCACGGCCAGGCCGAAGCCGGCTCTTCGCCGTAAAGCAATGTCTAGGCTATAATGCCTGATAAAGGTATGGACAGAGCTCCAAGTGGCTGCAGCACAAATGGCTGAGGTGGAGACGTTGCGAAGTGCTGCAAAGGAGGTGGCCACTCCTCTAGTGGAATGGCCCCGAACTGATCCTGGGAGGGGCTTCTTTTTGAGATAGCAGTATGATATGCACTGGACAAGCCAGCGAGAAAGGGACTGTTTCGAGACTGGCTGGCCCATCATCCTTTCAGTAAAGGAAACAAAAAGCTGCTCCGACTGACGAAGCTGCTTGGTCCTGCTTAGGTAGTACCTTAAACTGCGGTGAACATCCAGGGTGTGGAGCAGCACCTCTCCTCTATTAGAATAATTAGGGAAGTAGACCGGCAGGTCAATGTCCTGATTGAGAGTGAGTGTGGAGACCACCTTAGGCAGGAACTTAGGGTTCGTCCTCAGGGAAACTCTGTCCTGGTGAAAAACCAAATAAGGTTCCTTACACATGACAGCCTGAAGCTCGGAAACTCTTCTCGCTGACGTAACAGCAACTAAAAATAACGTTTTCCACGACAGAAAACGCAGCTCGCAATCGCGGCAGGTTCAAAGGGGGGAAGCGTGAGCTGTTCCAGGACGAAGAGTATATCCCATGGAGGCACAGGGTCCTTAATGGGAGGCCTAAGATGCAGCACCCCTCTCAGGAATTCCCGACAGGCATCTAATTGCGCCACAGTGCGCTGTCCCACCGGAAGGTGATAAGCGGAAACAGCACAGAGGTGCACCTTAATAGAGGAGTGGGCGAGACCCGAACGGAAAAGGAGAGCAGGTACTCAGCACCGCCTCACGGACAACTAGAGGAAAGGCCACAGCTATGGACTATAAACAAAAAAAACGGCGCCATTTCATGGCTGTGATGTTGTACGCGCGTCGGCTTTCTGGCTGCTGGAAGGACTTCTGCCACCTCTTAGGGACCCGTGTGCAAAATGGCTATGTCTCTAAGAGCCATGCATGCAGGTTCAGAGAGCGTAAGTCCGGGTGGACCAGTGAACCCTCCTCCTGAGACAAGAGATGGGAGCTTAACGGCAACGGGAGCGGAGGTTCCCGGGATAGCTGCATTAGCAAAGGGAACCAGATCTGTCTGGGCCAAAAGGGGGCCACCAGAATCATTGATGCATGCTCCCTGCGCAGTTCGAGAAGAACTCTCTGGATCAATGGGAAGGGAGGGAAAGCGTAGAGGAATCTGTCCGCCCAGGAGAGGGACAACGCGTCTCGCCAGAAAACACCAGGCCCTGGATCTAGCGAGCAAAAATTGGGCAGTTTTGCATTGGATGGGGAAGCGAACAAGTCCAATTCTGAAGTTTCCCATCGAAGAAATAGAGTCTCTGCTACCTCCTGAAGAAGTTCCCACTCGTGGACTCTGGCCTGGGAACGACTCAGGCCGTCTGCGATTGTGTTGTCCACCCCGGGAACATGTACTGTGATCAGGTTCGCGCCGTGTCGGATTACCCAATCCCACACCCTCATGGCCTCCCTGCAAAGAGGGTAAGAGTGTGCGCCTCCTTGTTTGTTGAGGTAATACATCACCGCCGTGTTGTCTGTCTGAAGCAGGAGAATACTTGGCGGAATCTCTGACTGAAATGCCTGCAGGGCATAAAGGACCGCCCTCATCTCTAGGACGTTGATATGGAGGTGAGCCTCCTGAGGGGTCCACGTTCCCTGGGACTTCACCCCGTCCAGGTGTGCTCCCCACCCTAGTCCTGAGGCGTCTGTGGTGAGGATTACCTCCGGGGACAGTGCTATAAACGGGACGCCCGTAGAGTGTGTCCCTGGGTCTAGCCACCATTGCCAGTCTTGAATCACGGCGTTCGTGATTCTGACCGGATGCTGCATGTGGTCTTGCCTTTGGTCCCATTGCACCTTGAGCATCCACTGAGTTACCTGCATGTGGAGCCTTGCGAAAGGGACGGTCGGAATGGCCGCAGCCATGTGTCCGAGCAGGTGAAGGACCGACCTGGCTGGGACGGTCTTCTTCGACGAAAGATCCCTGATGAGGGATCTGATGCGCTCCGCTCTGTCATCTGGAAGAAATGCTCTTCCCTGAATGGTGTCCAGAACTGCGCCTATGAACTGCAGCTTCTGCGACGGTACCAGGAGGGACTTCTCGTGGTTGATTAAGATGCCCAGAGATCGAAACAGGTCCTGGGTATTCTGGATCACCAGTAACAACGCCTCTCTGGAGGCGGCCATGAGAAGCCAATCGTCCAGGTACGGGAACACATAATGGCCCTGTCTCCTTAGAGACGCTGCCACGACTGCCATGCATTTGGTAAAGACCATGGGTGCCGATGACAGCCCGAATGGAAGGGCTCGGAACTGAAGACGGTGGCCGAGAAACTCGAAGCGCAGGAACCTCCTGTGCGCTTGAGCTATAGGGATGTGCAGGTATGCGTCCTGCATGTCTAGAGATGCTAAGAAGGCGTCCTGCTTTAGCATGGGAATAAGACCCGGAAGAGTCACCAAGCGGAATCTTTTGCAGGCGACTGACATATTGAGGTCGCTGAGGTCGCGAATTGGACGGAGGTCCCCTGTTTTCTTTGGAACCAGGAAGAAGTGGGAATAGTATCCGCATCCTCTCTGGTTCTCTGGGACGTACTGTACTCTATCGCTCCCTTTTGCAGGAGCGCGAATACTTCTTGTTGATCACTGACTTGTGCTGATCCGAGTACCGGGAGAGCAGAAGAGGCCTCGAGGGTGGCTTTTCTGCGAATTCTATAAAGTGGCCTCTTCCGACCATCTGGAGAACCCACCTGTCGGTGGTTATAGACTGCCATCCTGGCAGGAAATTCGCAATGCGACCACCGACCATGAAATCCCGTTGATCCTGAGGGGCGGGGGCCGGAAATGAGTCAGGCTGTGGCGGCTGAGGGCCCGCTGGCTGGGCCGACTTAGGGTGCACTGGCCTCGACTCTACGGTTGTTTTCCTGGGCTCTATGGAAACCGGAGCCCTCTGTTGTGGAACCGGGCGGACTGTTGTCTCATGTCTGTCTACACGAATCGGCTTTGGTTCCTACGAAAGGAACCAAGCTCGGTCGTACATGGCCTGAACTGACCTCACCGCCTTCCCAGCCTCTTGAGTTTGGTGATTACCTTCCGGAGGGTTGACCAAATAAAACTTCTCCCTCGAATGGGGTGTCCATGATGTTTTTCTGGACGTCCGGGGTAAAACCGGAGACACGCAGCCAAGAGTGCCTCCAGAGGCATACGCCTGAAGCTGCTGCTCGGGCCGAGGAGTCTGCGGAGTCGTATGCGGCTCGTAGCACTTGGGTTCCCACGTCCGAACCCGTACGGAGGAGCTGCAACATCTCCTCCTTCTGCTCACCTTCCGGCAATTTCTCAGCCGCATCCAGACCCTGCTCCCACAGGGCATTTTGGAACTGCACCATGTGGGTCAAATAATTCAGGGATCTGATGGCGCAGGTAGCGGAAGCATATGTGCGCATACCCATGGCGTCCAGCTGCTTGGACTCTGGGTCCGGTGGCAGGGTGCTCAAATGTTGCGGTCTCTGGGACCGGTCATGAGAGGCTGTTATGACCAGAGAGTCGGCCTGAGGATGTTGAGCCAAGTACTGGTCTTCCCCTGGAGCCCTGTACAGGCGGTCAGCTTTCTTTGGCATAGTCGGGAGTGAATGTGGACGCTTCCACGCTGCCTTGGTGACGTCCACGAAAGTGTCTACCAAGGGTGGCACCACCACAGGCTTGGGGTCCTTCTGCCGAAGATATTTCGCAAGGTGTAGCCTTTCGGGGTGTAACTCTTCCGCATCCCATCCCATGTTCTCTTGGATGTGTCTCATGATATCCGAGAACGAAGGGTCATCCGGAGAAGACTTTGGAAGCTCACGTGGGTCCGGAGAAGGGATAGAGAGGGGAGATGGGGATCTGGATCCTGTTGAAAACTCTGATCCCGTGTCCTCCATCGAAGGCGAACGGCGGCGTCTTCTGGGTCTCTTAGGGCTGGGTGACCCAGAAGAGGATCTGGACGGAGGTCTCCTTTTATCTGGTCTCCCCCTTGGAGGGATCCTGGGCTCCCGGGGAGGAGATAACCGGCCTGCAGACCCAGATGGAGAACGGGGCACAGGCACCGGAGGAGTAACCGGTGTAGGAGGAGGAGGAGGTGGGAGAGGAGGTGGAGTGGGGACCATGTCCTTTTTGATGGTATCCCACCAGCAAGTGAAAAGCTCCTTCACCTCTGAAAAAGAAAGGCCCGACGGACCGGGCGCCGGTGGTCGGTCGTCGGGTCCTGGTGTCGGCTCCACAGGGGCCTCGGGTTGCGGGGAGGGTTCCCTGGGAGTCTCGACAGGACCGGGGTCGCCCGTCTGGTCCTCGGGCTGTGTCAGCTCCTCCTCAGTGATGGTCTCCTGACCGACGTCAGTCAGAGGCGTCGGGGTCCTCTTCTAGATTGGTGTGGGCGCCGGTCCCCCTACCGGCGTCCAGGGATGAGTAGGCTTAGCCGGCGACGGTCTTCTGACGGATGACGGCTCTGGGGACCTGTGGCGAGAGGCCGACGCCGGGCGAACCGGCGTCGGGTCCAACAGCTTCTTAAGTGAGGTGAGCTCCTTGGTCTTCTGCTGGGGAGGAGGAGGCAAGGAGGCGGACCTGACGGGTTCAGAATGGCGGGAACCCGTCTTGTGGTGATGGTGACGATCCCCAGACTTAGCCAGGGCCTTGGAGGACAAGGAAGGCCTGGGAGTCTTGGCCTGAGAAGAGGAGCCTGAAGATTTTCTCACCGCAGCAGGGGGAGGCTGAGAGCTGGCCCGGGAAGGAGAGCGGTCGGACCTGGAGCCGGAGCTGCGCGAGTCGGAGGCCCTAGATGGGGACCTGGAAGGGGCCTCCTCTCTATGCTTCTCAGAATGCTTACGGGCCTTCTCTGAAGAATCCCCCCAGGAAGCCATGGTCTTGAGTTGTTCCTCAAGCAGGAACGCCTGTAGGGCCTTCTGGCGACGGATCCGGGTTCTGCTGTTGAAACCCTGGCAAAAGGTGCAGGACCGGGTGTCGTGGTCTGGGCCTAGGCACCGGACACAGGCCGAGTGCGGATCCTTGAATGGGATCTGCTTCTCACAGGTGCACTTCAAGGAGTGACCGGAGGTTGGAGAGGACATCAGACAAAAAGCTGAATGAAGAGAACGAATTTCCCGTAGGAAAACACTTTACCACACGTCGCGCGCTAGAAACTGAACCGAAGGGTCGAGACATGCAAGTCGACGGCGGGAAAGAACTGGGGAATCTGGCTGGACCGCCCCCTTATGTACTACGCCTGACGTCGGAGGCGGGGCCGACGTCAGGGGTGGTCCCCGCTGAAGATAGCTAGCTAGAAGAATTCCGTGAGGTCCTGACGCCTGCCGGCTTCAGTCCTAATGGTGTTACCTGCTGCAAGAGCTGTATCTCGAAGTAAGATCTGGTTCTATCGCTCTTTTTCACAGGAGGGCCTGAATCTCTCCTTCTATAAGAGGTATGCGAGAAGGAGGATATCTTGAGGACCTTGGTGGAGTGTCTGGAGGAATTCTGGTGAACTCCAGCGTATGCCCCCTCCTTATAATGTCTAGGACTCACTGGTCCGCTGTAACAAGAGCTCCAACCCATCAGATGAAGGGAGAAGCGATCCCATACTGCCTCCCCAGGAACCAGGGGAGGTCAGGAGGGAGTCATTGGGCGGAGCCAGGAGTGGGCAGAGAGGCTTGGGAGGACTTGGGGCCTCGAAAAGGAGCGCCTCCAGGTTGCTGGCTTTCCCTCTGAAGCCACCTCTCTGGCCCTGTTGGTTTCCACGGGCTTGAGAGCCTGAGGGCTTACGAAATAGCAGTCTCACATGTTTCTGGTCCCCTCTGTACATCTGCCTGATGGACCAGATAGATTTGCCAGACTCCTGGAGACAAGAGATAAGAGACTCAGTCTCCTGCCCAAAAAGGACAGAACCCTGGAACAGGAGGTCCCGGATTCTGGATTGCAAATCCTGGTGAAAACCTGAGACTCTCAACCAGGCATGGCACCGGAGGTAGACACCTGATGCTGCCGCTGTATCTGCAGTCTCGTACGAGGCATGGAGAATATGCGTGCCTATGTCCGAGCCCGATTTTAATATGTCCAGAAACTCCGTCTGTTGTGCGGAGTCCAGCAAGGCATTGGCTAGCTCCTGCCCTCTCTCCCACAATGCATTCTGGTACTGGACCATATGCATGAGGAAGTTAAGGGATCTAATGGAGCAGGTGGAGGCAGAGGAGACCTTCTTGCCCACCTGGTCCAAGTAGCGGGATTCTGGGTCAGGAGGCTGGGAGCTTAGGTGCTTAGGCTGTTTAGACTTGGCGTGAGCTGCCGTAATGACCGATGAGTCCGCCTGAGGGGGTTCCGCCAGGACAGGCTCATCCCTCGGGGCTCTATACAGCCTGACTTCTTCGTAACAGCCGGGACTGAGTCTGGATGCTTCCAAGTTATCCTTGTGAGATCTTGGAAGGTGTCCACTAAAGGAGGCACCACCAGAGGCTTGGGCTCCTTTTGCCTCAGGTAACGGGCCAGTCGACGGCGTTCCGGATCCAGGTCCTCCGTCTCCTGGATGTGCCTCATGACATCCATAGAAGTCGGATCGTCAGGAGGTAAGTGGGGTTGGTTCTTCTCCCTCGGGGAAACCCCCAACCCCCAAAAGGGATGAGGAAGCAGAAGAAGGAGATGACGGCCTGCTATTGGGCCTAGACTAGCCTGAGCTGCGTCTAGGACTCCCCCAGCACGAGTGTTGGTAGCTACCGGACTGACGTTGGTCCAAGGACCGGCGAAGGTTGTGGGACCGATGACAGAGCAATGACTGATGGCGGCCTGGGATCATGCGCGCGAGCGTGCCCGCCTGGGAGAGTGGGATCGGCCCCTGGGCTGAGACAGGGACCGAAGACAACTGCCCAATCGAGAAGGGCGCTGACGACTGTCATGGGACTGAGAACGAGCCTTCGAGGGCAGGCAAGATAGCTGTCACTAGGGGGTCTTCTTCAGAGAAGGAGCGGGAAGGCCCTCGGACTCAAGGTTGTCCGGCCAGTCAGGAACTGGTGTCGGGTCTGGCTTCCGTAGAGCCTCCTCCTTCTTTACCTGACTCCACCAAAAGGAGAAGAGCTCCTGCAACTCTTCTTTGTTAAAAACAGCGGCTGCTGTTCCCGGGAAGGGGCCTGGAGGATCCGGGAGGGCATGAGTGGAGGAGTCCCCAAAAGAGCCCTGCGAAGTGGAAGATCTGGGGGGTCGCCGGAATGTTAGCGTGAGTCCCCTCTGCCAGAATGTCTTCCACAGGAAGAACCTCCACCGGCATCTGTGTCGGGACCGATGTCGGTTTCACCGGAGGTGGTATCTGGGTGTCTATCACCCGGCGGCTTCTCTGAAGCTGATGAAGCCGAGGCCTTCTTGGACAGGGCCAAGGTTTGTGCAGAAGAGGCCTTGGTCATGGAGCGAAGGCTACCTTTGGGCTTCGCCTACTTTCTTTCTCGGCTGGATTGTCCTCACTTCGACCGGGCGCTGCTTTTTTGGCGATAGGGCTGTTTCTTTGAGGTCCTTCCAGTATTCTCCGAGCCTGAGGAGGAAGAGGCTTTCTTGGAGGGGGAGCGGGAATGGGACCGATAATGGGACCGGCTACGGTCCTTGTCCCGGGAACACTTACGAGGCTTGTCACAGTGTTTACCCTTGTCCCCCAAGGTGTGCAGGACATCCATCTGTTTTTCTAAGAGGTAGGCTTTTAGGGCCTTCAGGCATCGAATTCCCGTCCTGCTGGTGAAGCCTCTACAAGTGCTGCAGGCTGCACTGTCATGGTCTGGACCTAGGCAGAAGACGCACTTGGAGTGGCTGTCTTTGGATGGTAACTGGCGGCTACAATTACACTTGTTCCTCTTTGGTTCAGAGGAGGATACTGAAAACGGAGATGACATCCGCTGCACTGAAGTCGAAACTGAAGGAAGAACGGTTGAATTCCGAAGAAAAAATCCAAAATGTTGCTGGAACTGCTGTGATAGTGAAGAACTTCCCCAACGTGAGCAGGTCACGGCAGGAAAAGAACTGGGGTGGAGCCGGGGTCTGCCTCCATATGTACCGTGACCGACTTCGGGGTGGAGCCGCTTCAGGGTATGGTCCCTGCTGGGTACTGCTAGCTAAGATTTTTCCGGTGGGTCCCAAGACCTGCGGTGTTAGTCCTAATGGTTACAGCCTGCAGCAAGAGCTCCCACTCGAAGCAAGATCAGATGTTCCAGAACCCTTAGCGTATAATGAAAAAAATGATCAGATTCGAAAGAAACAAACTGGAATTCAACATTATTCACAGGAAGGGCAGTGGAAAAGGCTTCTATGCTTATGTAAATAAGCAAAGTAGGACCAACACACGCAGGTGGGACCCATTAAACATGAGGTAAAAACATTGAACATGCCTTTAGACATAGCAAATGCATTCAACAGAGTTCTGTTCTGTTTTTGGAAAAAGTAATAGTGATGGTAGTAACAAATCACTTGGGATCAAGTATCCAACTCTGACTTTAGAAATTATTGATCAGGAAATAGAGGATCTTTGGGGGAAATTAAAAGAAAACAAATCATCTGGGCCTGATCTTCTGCACCTAAACTATTAAGAGAGACACGACAAATCTTGAAACCATTAGCGGTTTTGTTTAATGCCTCATTTACTACAGGTAACGTACCTTTAGACTGGAGAATTGCCACAGTAGTGCCACTGTATAAACAAACACAAGCCAGAGCCGATAGGGCTGTGAAGAGCTACCAAATGACCAAAGTTATTTTCTTGTTGGTGACATATAGTGCCGTTTAGTCACAACCATCAAAAACTGTCATGCTGATAATTTAGTCAGAGTACATGCTGCTGCTGCTTGTGTGTACGTTATGTGTGTGTGTGTGTGTGTGTGTATATATATATATATATATAAATAGATAGATATAGTGTAAGAACATGCAACCTGTTATGCCCATAGGAATGAGACAGCTAACACAGCTGCACTGTCTGTAATCTGACACTGTAGGCTGACTTTCAGAGTTCCAGTAAATTCCAAAACAGATGAGTTAACCCCTAGGTTGCTGAAAGAAATAGAACAAATCTATTAGACTGAACTGGACAGATAGAAGCAGCAGTTTAAAAAGGTTTTTTTTGGTTAATATCCTGAGATGTTCTGAGGTACAATACAGTAACATCCCCCTCCCTTCAGATGCCTTTACCATAGAGCAGCAAATAGGAAAAAGCACAGGGGGAGTACACTATTTTGCAGCTGTGGAGGAATACTTTCAAAAGACCAAAAAGGGAGTTCCACAATTAGCCGTTTTAGAGCTACAATCTGATCCCAATAGGGCTGTAGGCTCCGCCCACAGTCCCAAAAAGGTGATTGAGCATTACAAGCTAATTAGACCAATCAGCTTAATGCCAGTTTCGTGTAAAACTGCAGAAAGTTGTTTCAAATTGAAACTCAAGAAGAACGTAGATATAATTGAATACAGGGACACCAGGCAACATGGCTTTAGGAAAAGCAGGGCATGCATTACGAATCAGTTAAGTTTTTATGAGTCTGCGAATAAAAACATAAGTGACAAAATCCCAGTGGATGTGTTATTCTTGGACTTCCAGAGGGCTTCTCATAATAGGCATCGACAGTAGGTTAGTTTGATGGATAGGTAATTGGCCGAGTATGAGGAGACAGAGGGTAAGAGCGAGAGGGAGCTATTCAATAGATGGTGGTGAGACCATTGGGGTTCCCCATGGGCCAGTCCTGGGGCCCACATTATTTGCCCTGTTTGTAACTGACCTACACCATGATATTTTCAGTTGGCTAGTCAAATTTGCAGATGACGTGAAATTGGGTGGCCCTGTGGACACCAAAGAGAATTGCCTAAAGCTAAAAGGAGATTTACATAAAATTGAAAATTGGGCATCAGATAATGGTATGTTTTTCAGTGTAGAGAAATGTACTATCCTGCACTTGGGTAAGAACAACAAAAAGGCAAGACTACCATTTGAATTCGACTACACTAAAGAAAGTGGAAATAGAGAAGGGTTTTGGTGTTTATGTGGACCAAAATTTAAACTTTAAGATACATCGCACTAAATTATTACAAAAATCTAACTTCATGATTAAAAATATTAAGAGAAGTTTTCCAAACAGGTCGACAGCTTGTATGTTACCATTGTACAGGTCTTTTGTGAAACCATATTTGGATTATGGTTCCCCTCTGTGGAGCCCATATCAGAGGGGAGAGGAGGACAGGGTTGAAAGAGTTCAACGCAGGCTAACAAAGATGACTGGGGGTTTAAGGGAGCTGCTATATGAGGAGAGGTTGCAACAATTAGGCCTTCACAGTCTGGAGCAAAGAAGGACTAGATACGATCTGCTAGTCCTGTACAAACTTATGCAGCATTCGGAACTAATGGATGAAATGGGAATAATAATACAAGTCAAACCACTGGGACTGAGAGCCCTCAAGCTCCAGATTAAGCTAGATATGGTTACACACACTAAAAAACGAGAGGTATCACTTCTACCTCCAAAGTACCGTAAGGCTGTAGAACAACTTGCCTGCAAGGGTGGTTGACAGCCCCAATCTTGAAACTTTCAAGAAAAATTTGGATACACTACTCTCTAATGGGAAGATCATTTGGACCCGCTGATGTGGGTGGATGGCACCAATGGGCTTACTGCGTTCTCCTGTCCAGTCCCCAGTATGAATACCCAGTATGACTACCCTAGTCAGGAGCATTACAGAGCTGAGACAGGAACAGAAAAACAGTTACTGCAGTGATATATTTAAAAGGGAGGTTTTAGAGAAACTGACACGCTAAGAGGTTGGTAATTCGGCAGGGCCACATGAACTCCACCAAAGGGTCCTTAAGGACTTAGCTAGCCAAGGAATCAGCACACCACTGATTAACTTATTTACCTCATCCACTCTTTACATTACTACAAGATAACAACAGATCAAATTCTGTTAGGGACCAGGGTTAAAATAGGTGGGGGAAAGTACAGTTCGTAACAACTTACCATAACAGCAGATCTTGAGAGAGGCTCTTGCAGTAGGTAATTACATTACAGGACGGGGCCTTGACGGCTGGAACCTACGTAAAATTTCTAGCTAGCAGTCCCTGGCGGACCGCCCCATGTCAGGTGACCAGCGCCATACAATGTCAGTATAAAGGGGCATAGTCCTGACGCCCGCTCTTCCAGCTCTTCTCGCCACAGGCCCGATGAGAGAGAAGCAGATGTTTCCATTCCTGGAAAAAGAGCTGAAAAAGCCTAGGGGATGGAGGAGAGGTACCTCTGCAAGAGCCTCTCAAAGATCTACTGTTACGGTAAGTTCTTACTTAACTGTACTAGCTTACTTCGAGAGGGCTCTTGCAGTAGGTAATTACATAAAGGACTGAATCCCAAGCAGTCTGGAACAAATAAAAGGCACCGGGAGGAGGAAACTACTACAGAAAGTAGCAGTAGCCTTGCAAGCCTCAAGACAGGAGGCCTTGCAAAACAGCTAGCCCGAAGCCTGCTCTATGGCGAGAGGCAATGTCTAAACTGTAGTGTTTCGTAAAGGTATGGACGGAAGTCCAGGTGGTGGCAGCGCATATGTCTGCCGCAGACACATTCTTGAAACAAGCCGCAGAGGCCGCTACTCCTCGTGTGGAGTGACCTCTCACTTGACCCGGAAGGGTCTTGTTGTACTTGTCATAATAGAAAGCGAAGCAATGAGCCAACCACTTCAACAGGCATTGCTTGGAAACAGCATTGCCTTCCCTTTTATGAGCAAAAGAGACGAACAACTGATCAGTCTTTCTGAGATCCTTCGTCCTGTCAGTGTAGTATC
Source organism: Neoceratodus forsteri (assembly GCA_016271365.2). NCBI lineage: Eukaryota > Metazoa > Chordata > Ceratodontiformes > Ceratodontidae > Neoceratodus > Neoceratodus forsteri. The sequence goes on along the minus strand of CM057450.1, from coordinate 766,601,827 downwards.
TCAGAATCCAGTGAACATCCATGGTATGGAGTAAATATTCTCCTTGGTTGGAGTACTGCGTGAAAAAGGCAGGTAACTCTATAGACTGATTTAAGGTAGACTCTGCTAACACTTTAGGTAGAAACTTAGGGTTCGTGCGAACAGCCACTCGTTCTTTGTGAAAAATCAAATAGGGAATTTTACACATAAGGGCCTGGAGCTCGGAAATTCTTCGCGGAGGTAATGGCCACCAAGAAGAGCGTCTTCCACGAAAGAAACTTCAGATCTGCGGTTGCTGCAGGTTCGAAGGGAGGAAGGGTAAGTTTCTCGAGAACAAAGTTCAAGTCCCAAGGGGGAGCAGGAGTTCGGATGGGGGGCCTCAGATGAAGGACCCCTCTAAGAAAGGTCTTAGAGACCTCTAATTGGGCAAACGCTTTATCTGTGAAAGGAACATGGTAGGCTGAAATAGCAGCCATGTGCACCTTCAAGGAGGAATGACTGAGACTCAGGTCGAAGAGATGACGTAAATATTCCAGCAAACGGCCACTGAACAGGAGAAGAGCTCCACGTTCCTAGAGGCGGCCCAAATAGAAAATCTCTTCCATTTCATGGCATAAGTGGACCTAGTGGAGGGTTTTCTAGCCTCCACCAGAATCTCCACCACTTTTGGAGAGACACCAAAATGAGATTGAGCTAGGTCTGCAGGAGCCATGCATGAAGTTGTAGGGACTTGAGGCCCGGATGGACCAGGGTCCCCTGATCCTGGGTCAGCAAACCTCGAGATAAAGGAAGAGGAAGAGGAGGAACCTCTGAGTATTGTTGAAGAGAGAACCAGATTTGCCTGGGCCAGAAAGGAGCGATCAGAATCATTCTCGCTCCTTCTGAGGTTAGTTTCTGCTATACACGAGGGACCAGAGGAATTGGAGGAAAGTATAGACGAACCTGCCCTTCCAGTCTAGAGACAGAGCGTCGCTCCAGAAAGCGCCTCGCTCTGAACGAGCGAGCAAAAGATGGGAAGTTTTGCATTTTGGGAAGAGGCGAACAGGTCTACCTGCGGAGTCCCCCAAAGCTGAAAGATATCGTCTAGCACCTTTTGGTCCAATTCCCACTTCTGTGGCAGGGCAGAGGAGCGCTTAGCTTGTCTGCCAGGGTGTTGTCGACTCCTGGAACGTGAATCGCAGTGAGGTGAAGGTTGTGTTGAGTTGCCCAGTCCCAAACAATCATTGCTTCCCTGCATAGAGGGTAGGATCGAGTCCCCCCCTGCTTGTTGATGTACCACACCACGCACATGTTGTCTGTCTGGACGGCGAGGTGACCAGGAAGAATGTATTGGTGAAGGACTTGGAGAGCATATAGTACTGCTCGAAGCTCGAGCACATTGATGTGGAGAGCTAGTTCCAATCTGGACCATAATCCCTGGGTTTGGTGAGGACCCAGATGGGCTCCCCAACCTTCGCCTGATGCGTCTGTGGTCAGAGTCTGGGAGGGGGAAGGATGACAGAAGGGGACCCCCCCGAAACAGGTTCTCTCGAACTATCCACCATTGCAAGTCTTGTGCCATCGGCGAGGAGATCAGAACTAGATGATCTAGGTCGTCTACGAGTTGATCCCACTGGGAGCGAAGAGTCCACTGAGAGATCCTCATGTGGAGTCGAGCTCGAGGGACCGTCGGAATAGTGGCCGCCATGAGCCCCAGGAGACGGAGAACCGACCTCGCCGGAACCCTCCAGCATTCTGATAGCAGAGAAATCTGTGACTGAAGAGAGGCCGCCCTGTCCGGAGGCAGGAAGCCTTGCTCACCGTCATATCGAGGATAGCTCCAATGAACGTAGTCTCTAGGAGGGATCCAGATGAGACTTGGAATGGTTGATGGTAATACCCAGGCAAGTAAAAACCTGCTGGGCGAGGGACAGAAAATGCAGGAGCTCCTCCCTGGACGAGGCCGCCAGGAGCCAGTCGTCCAGGTAAGGGAACACCTGTACTCCCATCGTACGCAGGTGGGCCGCTACCACAGCCAGGCATTTGGTAAATACTCGGGGTGCTGAGGAAAGACCAAACGGGAGGGCCGGAATTGGTAATGGTCCCCCTGAAACGCAAACCGAAGATACTTGCGGTGAGAAGGGCGAATGGGAATGTGCAGATATGCATCCTGCATATCCAGCGCACAAAGCCACTGACCCGGCCGAAGGAGGGGCAGAAGGGTCTGTAGGGAGAGCATCCTGAACCTTTTGTATTCTGCGTAAAGGTTCAAGGAACTGAGATCGAGAATAGGTCTGAGATCTCCCGTCTTCTTTGGGACCAGGAAGAAATGTGAATAGTAACCCGTCCCTTGAAGGGGAACAGGTTCTATGGCCCTCTTCGCGAGGAGGGCAGAGATTTCTTCCCGGACCAAAGGAAGATGATCCCTTGCATAGGACGATTTCAGGGGTGGGTGGCGGGGTGGTTACTATAGAAACTCTATAGAGTGCCCTTCTGCTATAAACTGGAGCACCCAAGAATCCGTTGTTATCCTCTCCCAACCCGGAAGGTGGAGGGAGGCGGTGGGAGAGGGGAGGAGTCAGGTGGTGTGGGGCAGCGCCGCAGCTGGGGCACCCGCTGCTTTTTTGGGCGGGGGGGGCCTGGCAGCTCCGGGGGCCCAACGTTTAGTGGCCCGCCTCATGGGGTTTAGCTTGGCTGACTGAGTCTGCGAAAAGGACGGCGCTGCGGGTGATGGGGACGGTACATGGAATCCACCAATTTCAGAGCCGTCCCCTTCTCCTGTAAGTCAGTGATGATGTCCTTGACATCACCCCCGAAAAGCACCAACCTCCTGAAGGTGCTTCCTGGATTCTTGATTGCCTCCGGTACCAAACCCCGACACGCAGAGCCAGGCTTGGCGCGCATAGACTCACGGGCGAAGCAGAGCTCCGCCCGGCAGTGTCCACTGCATCGTCGTCGTCCTGCAGAATGTGGCGACTGGCCGAACGAGCAGAACGGACTAGATCGGCTAACTCCTGCTTGACTTGAGAGTCAGGTAAGGAGTCTATCTTAGATTCCGCCTGGGTAAGGATGGACTTCTGGTAATCCCCCATATGTGCGACGTAATTCAGGGCCCGAATTCCCAGTGTGGAAGAGGCGTAAATCTTTCTTCCATACTGGTCCAGGAGGCGAGATTCCTTATCCGGGGGAGACGAGCTTAGATGTTTGGGGTGGCTGATCGGCTGTGGCCGGCGCTAATCGACCGAATCTGCCATGAGTGTAGGAGTCAGGTAGTCTACACCCTCTGGAGCCTGGTATAGCCTGTTAGACTTCCTAGGAAGTGGGGCTAACCCGACGGTTGTTTCCAAATCGTGGAAACAAGGTGGGCATGAGGCTCAATCCAGGGTGGCACTAAAGTTGGAGCTGTCAGGGGCAGGTCCAGATGTTCGGTGAGTTTAAGTCGCTGAGGATCTGGTTCCAAGGAGTGCCACTGATGAACTTCCTGGATTTTTCTGAGCAACTCCGTGAAGGAAGGATCCTCTGGAGGAGACTTCGGAGGGGTTCTCGGCCGGGGCTTAGACAGAGAGCGAGGCTCGTCGTCTCTCTCGGAGCATCCTTCGGAAGAATCCGGAGGGAAGAAGAATCGAAGCAGAATAAGACTCCCTAACGCAGGGTTGGGGCAGAGAGCAGGTTCCTTGGGGTACCCTGGACGGCGTGTCCTGCCCCTCGAGATCCAGAGGGAAGGGGTCTGGAGGCAGTGAGGGAGTGTGCCGCCTCGGGCGTACGGGAGCCGGGGGCGGCACCATTGCCGTAAGGCGGCTCTCTACCTCCTTGGTGAGCTGAGCCTTGGCCTCAGCCCACCATGAGGCCAAAGTCTCCTGCAGATCCACCGGTGGCCGTAGGGGGCGGTGGAGGAGGAGGAGGAGGAAGAGGGAGAAAGGCGTATGGGTTGTACCCGTAGGGAAGTATTGAAACCCAGCTGCGAAAACGGCACCGAGGAATTGTGGCGTCGGGTACTGCAGCGCTGGATACTCGGCCCCAGATGCGGCATCGGATAAAAAGGTACCAGGCGCGGAGGAGCTGCGAGCAGGCAGCCCGGATGGTGGCCCCGCAGGCGGATCAACATGAGAAGGCCCGGAGGGTGGAGCCTGACGGAAGGAAAATCCAAAGGTGTCGTCGGGGCGGCGTCAGGTCGGTTCGCCGGATAGAGGGTCTGACGGAGGTGGAAGATCCCCGCATCGCCCGGGGATTGGGGAGAAATCCCGGGGTCAGGCTGGGGTGACTCGGGCTCCCCAGGCAAGCAGCGAAGGCTGCGGGGAACTGGAGTACGACAGGCGTGGGGGGTCGTCATAGGTTCCAGCGCCCGGCGCATGTGGGGAGCCAACGTGCGGCGCAGGGCTGGTTCCCTGCGGACGCCAGGAGCCGGCATCCGGCAGGGGTCCTCATCGGAGGTGGGCCGATGTGGAGGGGCGAATGTTCTGTGGGGTCCTGCGCGCGGCGTCAGTCCTATATGTAATTACCTGCTAAGAGCCCTCTCGAGTAAGATCAGTAGATCTTCGAGAGGCTCTTGCATAAATGATACATATAGACACGCCGCAGCGGCAGACCCACAGAAAATCTATCTATGAGCAGTCCTGCGAGGCCGCCCCCATGTCAGGTTACTGGCATCAGGAGGCGTCGTTATAAAAGGCGGTCCCGGATGCCCGCCTTCCAGTTCTTTCCGCCACAGGCCAAAAGAGGCCGGACGAGAGGAAGTGGATATTTCCTCAATGGAAAAGGAGCTGAAAAAGCCTGGGGATGGAGGCGGGAAGGTGTTACTTACTGCAAGAGCCTCTCTCGAAGATCTACTGTTCACGGTAATTTCTTACGTAACTGTACTATCTTACTTCAAGAGGGCTCTTGCAGTAAGTAATTACATATAGGACTGCATCCCAAGCAGTCTGGAACAAAGGGAGGCACCAGGAGGAGGAAAACTACTCCAAAAAGCAGTTCTGGTTGTGCAAGTCTCAAGATAGGAGGCCTTGCAAAACAGCCAGCCCGAAGCCTGCTCTACAGCGAGAGGCAACATCCAAACTGTAGTGTTTAGTAAAGGTATGGACGGAAGTCCAGGTGGCGGCAGTGCAGATATCTGCCGCTGACACATTCTTGAAACAAGCCAATGAGGCAGCCATTCCTCTTGTGGGGTGGCCTCTGACTTGACCCGGGAGGGTCTTGTTGTATTTGTCATAACAAAAAAGTGATGCAATGAGCCACCCACTTAAGACAGGCATTGCTTGGAAACAGCATTACCTTCCCTTTTATGAGCAAAAGAGACGAACAATTGATCGGTCTTTCTGAGATCCTTGGTCTTGTTGGTGTAGTATCTCAGAATCCGGTGAACATCCATAGTTTGGAGTAAATACTCCCCTTGATTACAGTACTGTGTAAAAAATGCAGGTAACTCTATGGACTGATTTAGAGTAGACTCAGCTACTACTTTAGGGAGAAACTTAGGATTCGTGAGAAGAGCAACACGTTCCTTGTGAAAAATCAAGTATGGGATTTTACACATCAGGGCCTGGAGCTCGGAAATTCTCAGAGCAGAAGTAATGGCCACCAATGAGAGAGTCTTCCACGAAAGGAACTTCAAATCCACAGAAGCTGCCGGTTTGAAGGGAGGGAGAGTAAGTTTCTCGAGAACAAAGTTCAAGTCCCAAGGGGGAGCAGGAGTACGGATGGGGGGCCTCAGATGGAGGACCCCTGTGAGAAGGGTCTTAGAGACCTCCAGTTGAGTGAAAGCTTTGTCTGCGAAGGGAACATGATAGGCCGAGATGGCCGCCATGTGTACCTTCAGAGAAGAATGGCTGAGACCCAGGTCAAACAGATGACGTAGATACTCCAGCAGAAGCCCCGCTGAACAGGAGAAGGGTTCCACGTTCTTGGAAGCGGCCCAGATAGTGAATCTTTTCCACTTCATGGCATAAGTGGATCTGGTGGAGGGTTTTCTGGCCTCCACCAAAATCTCTGCCACTTTGGGAGACACTCCAAAACAGGACTGAGCTAAGTCTGCAGGAGCCATGCATGCAGTTGAAGGGATTTGAGGCCTGGATGGACCAGGGTCCCCTGATCCTGGGTCAACAAACCTTGAGATAGAGGAAGAGAAAAAGGAGGATCCTCTGAGTATCGTTGTAGAAGAGAGAACCAAACTTGCCTGGGCCAGAAAGGAGCGATCAGAATCATTCGCTCTCCTTCTGAAGCTAGTTTCGTGGGATAAGTGGAACTGGGGGGAAGGCATAGACGAATCTGTCCTTCCAGTCTAGAGACAGAGCGTCACTCCATAAAGCGCCTCCCTCTGGAACGAGCGAGCAGAAAACAGGAAGTTTTGCGTTTAGTGGGATGCGAACAGGTTGACCTGTGGTGTTCCCCAAAGTTGGAAGATATTGTCTAGGACCCCTTGGTCCAGTTCCCACTTGTGAGTCAGAGCAGAAGAGCGACTCAGCTTGCCTGCCAGGGTGTTGTCGACTCCCGGAACGTGAACTGCCGTGAGGTGAAGGTCGTGTTTTGTTGCCCAATCCCAAACCCTCACTGCCTCCCTGCAAAGAGGGTAGGGCCGAGTCCCTCCCTGTTTGTTGATGTACCACACCACGCACATGTTGTCCGTCTGGACGGCTACGTGGCTGGGAAGGATGTACTGGTGAAGGGCTTGGAGAGCATACAACACTGCCCGAAGCTCGAGCACATTGATGTTCTAGCTTGGACCAGGAGCCCTGGGTCCGATGAGGGCCTAGATGGGCTCCCCAACCTTCGCCCGAGGCGTCTGTGGTTAGAGTCTGGGAGAGGGGAGGATGAATGAAAGGAACTCACCGAAACAGGTTCTCTCAAACCATCCACCACTGCAAGTCCCGAATCATCGGCGAGGAGATCAGAACTGGGTGATCTAGGTCGTCCACTTGCTGATCCCATTGAGAGCGTAGAGTCCACTGAGAAATCCCCATGTGGAGTCGAGCAAGAGGCACCATCGGGATAGCAGCCACCATGAGCCCGAGAAGGCGAAGGACCGACCTCGCAGAGACCATCCTGTGGTTGGACAACAGACTTATTTGAGTCTGAAGGGTGGACGCCCTGTCCGTAGGCAGGAAGGATTTGCCCGTGGTCGTATCGAGAACTGCCCCAATAAACTGTAGCCTCTGGGATGGCTCCAGATGAGACTTGGAATGGTTGATGGTAACACCCAGGCAGGCAAAAACCTGCTGGGTGAGGGAGAGGTAACACAGGAGTTCCTCCCTGGACGAGGCCACCAGGAGCCAGTCGTCCAGGTACGGGAAAACCTGCACTCCCTGGTACGCAGGTGGGCCGCCACCACTGCCAGGCATTTGGTAAAACTCGGGGGGTCCGAGATAGACCAAACGAGAGCGCCGTGAACTGGTAGTGGTCCCCCTGGAACGCAAAACGAAGGTATTTGCGATGAGATGGGTGAATGGGAATGTGCAGGTAAGCATCCTGCATATCCAGAGCACAAAGCCATTGACACGGCCGGAGGAGGGGCAGAAGGCTCTGCAAAGAGAGCATCCTGAACCTTTTGTATTCTACATAAAGATTCAGGGAACTGAGATCTCCTGTCTTCTTTGGGACCAGCAAGAAATGGGAATAGTAACCCGTCCCTAGCAGATGAAGGGGAACGGGCTCTAATACTTGTTTCAGCAGGAGAGCCGAAATTTCCTCCTGGACCAAGAGAAGATGCTCCTGTGAATACGACAACTTCAGAGGGGGGTGGTTTCTGAAGAAACTCTATCAAGTGTCCTTCTGCTATGAGCTGGGGCACCCAAGAATCTGTGGTTATCCTCTCCCATCCCGGAAGGTGGATGGAAAACCTCCCTCCTACCGGTTCCTCCGGGGAGTCTGAGGCAGTGGGAGAGGAAAGAAGTCAGGTGGTGTGGGGCAGCACTGCAGCTGAAGCACCGTTGCTTTTAGGCGGGGGCTTGGCAGCTTAGGGACCCGGTGTTTTGTGGCCCGCCTTCCCTGGGGTTTCACCTTTGGCCGATTCCATCTGCGAAAGGGACGGCGCTGCTGCTGATGGGGACGGTACATGGAATCAACTGACATCAGTGCCGTCCCCTTCTCTTGCAAATCGGTGATGATGTCCTTGACATCACCCCCGAAAAGCACCAACCCTCGGAATGGTGCTTCCTGGATAGCAGATTGCACCTCCGGAACCAACCCTGACACACGGAGCAAAGCATGATGCCGTAGGCCTACAGCGAAAGCAGAGCTCTGCCCAGCAGTGTCCACTGCATCGTATGTCGCATGTAGCATGTGTCGACTAGCCGAACGAGCAGAGCGGATGAGATCAGCCAACTCCTGCTTGACTTGGGAGTCAGGCAAGGTGTCCAATTTGGCCTCTGCCTGAGTCAGAATGGCCTTCTGGTAGTTCCCCATATGGCCGACATAGTTCAGGGCCCTGATCCCCAGCGTGGAGGGAGCATAAATCTTTCTCCCATACTGGTCCAGAAGGCGAAATTCCTTATCAGGTGGTGACGAGGTAAGATGTTTGGGGGTTCGCCGACCGGCCGTGAGCGGCGCTAATCACAACTGAGTCGGCACGAGGGTGAGAATCCAGAAAATCAACACTCTCTGGAGCCTGATATAGTGTTCGACTTCCTAGGAAGAGGGGATAGGGCCGACGGCTGTTTCCATATTGTGGTAACTAGGTCGGCGTGCGGCTCTATCCAGGGTGGCACCAAGGTAGGAGCTGTCACGGGCAGATCCAGATGTTCAGCGAGTTTCAGATGCTGAGGATCTGGTTCCAGGGAGTGCCACTGATGAATCTCCTGGATTTTTCTAAGCAACTCCGTAAAAGAAGGATCCTCCGGAGGAGTCCTTGGCCTGGGCTTCAACAGAGAGCGTGGCTCGTCATCTCTCTCAGAGCAACCCTTCGGAAGAGTCCGAGGATGAAGAGGAGAAAGACTCCCTTTCCCAACCCGGGGGAGGAACGGACCCCTTGGGAAGTCCCTGGGGAAGCGTGTCCTGCCCTACTCTGGATCCAAATGGAAGAACCCTGGAGTCCAGAGGTGGTGAGGGAGTGTGCAGCTTCGGACGTACGGGAACCTGGGACGGCACAGACGCCGGAAGGCGGCTCTCGACCTCTTTGGTGAGCTGAGCCTTGGCCTCAGCCCACCAGGAGGCCAGAGTCTCCTGCAGGTCCACCGGCCGCCGCGAGGGTGGTGGAGGAGGAGGCGGGGATAAGGATATGGGTTGTAACCATATGGAGCGTATCCAAAACCTGGCTGCGGGTAGCCCGGCATCGGGTATTGTGGCGTCGAGTACTGCGGCACCGGATACTGCGGTCCCGGGTACGCTGGCATCGGATAGGACAGAGGGTACCTGGGAGCCGGGGGGGGGTGGGCTGCTGGAGCAGACGGCACGGCCGGTGGCCTCATGGGCAGGACCACAGTGGAGAGCCCGGATGACCCGATGGGAGCGGAATGTCTCCTGGAGTCGGTAAGATGAGCCCGGATGACCCGATGGCAGCGGAATGTCTCCTGGAGTCGGTAAGATGGACGTCAGGGCCGACGGTGGAGGCCCTGGCATCGGAGGTACCAACGTCGGAACCGGCGTCCGGGGAGCCGACGTCAGGTCCGGCGCACCAGGTGGCGGAAGGACTGATGGAGGCAAAAGATCCCCAGCTTCGCCTGGGGATGGAGGGGAAAAATCCTTGGGTCGACTGGGGAGACTCTGGTTCCCAGATGGCAGCGAAGGCTGCGGAACCGCTACGCATAGACGGTGGGGGGTTCCGCCGTCGTTCCTCACCAGTCGGACATCGGACGCAGCCGACGTGAGATTTAGGGCAAGTCTCGGCGGGTGCCGGAGAAGCCGGCGCTCGACTTCAGAGCCAGTCACCGGAGGCGGGCCGAGTGGGAGGGAGGCCGCGCGCCAACCCGGAGGGTCAGATGTCTTACCGGCCCTCTCCGGGCGGACGAAAGAGGAGCCGACGCCTGACTTACCGGAGTCACCCACAGTGGCAGGCCACGAGCCTGCGTCCGAACCAGGGGCAGAGGCCTCCACCTGCCCGGAGGTGCCCGCAAGGCCCAAGCGTGAGTCAGATGGGTGGGCCGACGCCCCCTCGGAAACCTCCGAGGCGGCCGTCGAGGAGCGATCCCCCGGAGGGGATGTTACCTGCATCCCAGCGACTCCCGAAGGAGACGCGGTGGAGAAGCCCTTGTCCCAGTGCCTCTCCTTCTTCTTTCGATGGCCTTCGGGGGAAGTGGACGCCTCCCTCAGTTTTTTGAGCTCCTTCTCCACAGAACTCATTTTAGTCTTCAGAATATGGGCTTCCAGGGATTGCGGCCGCCTTTTCCGGGTAGCCATGTTGAAACTGAGGCAGTGCTGGCACTTCTCAACCGGGTGATCGGGGCCTAAGCAGAACAGGCACAGGGAGTGGCCGTCCTTGTGCGGTAGTTGGCTCCGCATTTAATTGCACTTATTCTTTTGCAGAGTAGCAATGACACACTCGACGACAGTACTGAGGTAAAAAACAATCATTTTCGGTGAAAAAACGACAAAGGCAGGGCTGACAAAGCACAAACTTTTCCGTGAGGCACTGCATGAGCTAACAGCGGGAAAGAACTGGAAGGCGGTCATCCGGGACCACCCCTTTATACCGTCTCCTGATGCCGGTCACCTGACATGGGGGCAGTCCCTCGCCAGGGACTGCTAGCTAGAAGTTTTTCCGTTGGGTCCTGCCGCCTGCCGGCATCAGTCCTATATGTAATTACCTACTGGAAGAGACCTCTCGACGTAAGATCTCAGTTTCTTTAACAGGTGGTGGAAATGAGTCTCTGTGGGCTTTTGCCCAATTTACCACCTGGTCAGCCAGACACACGTAACTGACCCGGTTGGCGTCCCAACTCCTGAAAGATCAAGTTCTTTTCTGGCTCAAACCTGCAACTGAATAAAAAGCAGGATCTGCAAATGTCACATCTGATACTTTTTCCATTACAGATTTCATGACGCAGATATCAGTTAAATCTTTATTATATACGTCTTTCAACAAGGCGTATTACTGTAATACAATACAAGCTACACATGCATATATGAATAGAGAGAAATGTTTGTACTATACAGGGTGTGTCTAGATTTTTCATTTTGTAAAGACACTAGCTAGTATTGAATATTTCTTGGTAATGATCTCAGTATCTCTTCATATAGTATATACATAGGAAACAAGTCACTTACCAAGAACAATGCTCACAATATACACTGGACTAATTAGATGGCTAAGGAGGGCCCCCTGGACACCCAAGACTGTCCAGCGCATCAGTTTGTCACTACCAGACATGCAGCAGACCCGAGCACCCAACACACTGGGACGACAATAAACAGCAGGCAATAAAGAATTTTTTGCATGAATATGAAGCCGAAGTGCAGTGTTCCTGTCTCCAGCAGAATGTCTATGAAGAAAAAAAAAAAATCCAGTTCAACAGACTGTAAATCCACAGCGATTGATAAAAACAGAGGTTCTAAAAGCGTGGATACAGCTCATTATCCATGGAATGTCTTCAAGCTAAGCTCCTCCCACCACCACCCCAGTGGTATATTTTCAGCTCTGCCCCATGATGTCAGATCTTTTCTTCCGCTGGAAGGGACAGATTTCCTCCTTTGCAGCTTGTGTACCTTGAAGGATTTTGAGTCTCAAAGCACTGTCTTCAGCGAATTTTGACTTTTCAAGTCCACGTTCGATGTTTAAGTTGCCCTGTGTCTTCCAACTTTGATCTGCAATCTATCCACTATGGTAAAGAAGAAGTTGGTGTTCAAGTTCTGCACCCGGTGTAGGCAGAAAAAAAAAATTAAAATTACGTACTTACCATAATTCCTAATCTTCTAGGAATATCTTCACCATTTATTCACACTGTTGGGTCTGCGCCGAAGGCACTAGGACCCCGCAGGATCAAGAATTTGTCAAGAAGGGGCTGGTGCAGAGGCCAGTAGTGCACATGCACAGCACCGTGAGAGTGGCTTGCGGTCCCAGGCTTACCTTGGTACCAGCCCCTGACCATCTCAGTTCTTTTTTTTACCAAGGGGGTGCAGTAAAAACAATAACTAGAGGTCACAAGTCCTATGAGGACAGGTTGAAGGAACTGAACATGTACTCCCTGGAGGAGAGGAGGGAGAGAGGGGATATGATAGAGACATACAAGTATCTTACAGGGAGGAACAGGGTGCAGGAATACACTATTTTTAAGCGAAAAAGATGTTCCAGGACTAGAGGGCATGGGATGAAGTTGGAGGGAGGACGATTCAGAGGAAACGTGAGGAAGAATTTCTTCACAGAACGGGTGGTGGACAAGTGGAACACCCTGCCAGAGGAAGTGGCGGGGGCTGAAACAATCATGGTATTTAAGAATGCATGGGATAGACAAAGGAATTCTGGAGGTCAGGGGTAAGAGGCAACAGACTTCTAGGAAAACATAAACTGAACTTACAAGCTCAAATGGGCAGACTGGGTGGGCCATAGGCCCTTATCTGCCGACACTGTCTATGTATCTACGTATCTTAAAGGGATAAAGAGCCTAGAAGATTTGTGTAAAAATGGACAGTATGGAGAAGGCAACATCCTTATAGTGCAAGACTTGCACCATGGAGAAGGGCAACATATTGAAGGGAGCTCAGTGGATGGCGAGTCGGCGTGTGAATAAATGGTGAAGATATTCCTGGATGATTAGGAATTACGGTAAGCACATAATTTTCGTATCTTCACCATTTATTCACACTGTTGGGTCAGAGTACCAAGCTGAAAAGAACCCCCGATAGGGAGGTAGGAGTGTACAGCTCACTCAGGACCAGACCTCTGTGGGGCAGTCTTTTTAAGTGGCACATTGTCTGTTAAAGAATGCAGGGCATAGAGAGAGGCCTTATGCATGCTGTAATCCAAGTCTTAGCATTGCAATGCACCACTAACATGCGCAGAGAAACCCCCCTTGCCAGAGATGAAAAAGCAGAGAAGCACAGTACATGTCTGACTTCGAGATGGGCCTCTACCATGGCACAGCAGAGGAGATGTTCGTCATCTAGGCAGAAAAGCACTTCAGAGGCGCAAGAGGTGCTCTCAACTGGGGGAAGGGATCCGAGCAATTGGATTGCTAGAAGTCCTAGGCCTCTCCAGGTAGACATGAGGGACCTCCGAACATTCAGAGAATGGAGAGAAAGAGACGCTCCTCAAAAATGCAGAACAAAAACAGGAAGTGGCACAGTGGCTAGTTCAGTTGGAACTATCTTGCTACTTAAGAACGGAATACTAACGAGACATGGGAATGGAATATTGTGTACAGTACACCTTCACACTTCAGCTCCAGACGGAGAATAACAGAAGTGTGGAATTACAGCATATCCAAGACCCTAGAAAAAATATCCTACCTCGGTGTAAACAGGCTATGGAGATCTGCGGACAAGGAAAAGATTTTTGACACACTGTGCACAGAGTTGACCACTAGAAGCTGGTTTCAAGGGAAAAAATTGTAGCTCACATGTTGCAAGACTCAAGGGACTTGCAGATGAGCATGCCAGTAACGGGGTTGAAATACCTGGCAAGGTGCCAGTTCCTGGAAACTTACATGTGTGCAAATGCACCGAAGAAATCCCAAGAGTCAAGAGGGCTAGAAGGAGGGAGCAAAGAACTCCTGGAATGGAGTTCTGACCCATAACGAAGCTTGACCGAGGGTGCTGAATCCAGCATCAGCAGGTGCAAACGTATCCCGAAATCTGAAGAGGACCCTCAAGGCCCCCACAGGTTAGGGTAGGGGATTAACCTTCCCACTAGGCTGCGAGTCATGATATAGGGAGATCATGGGCAGAGGAGAGAATTTCAGAAAACTTTAGAAAAGATCTGAAGCAATCCCCTCCATTTCCTTAGAATCAGATGCAGTCCAAGGGAATACTAGTAGGGCTGGACTAAGACCAACTGTCCAACCTGAAAGAGGGGTCGTCTGTGCTCATGTTCTTTGAGGTCAAGGGGGAGTGATAAGGATGACCGTGACTCAAACTGCAACTCAGTAATATAGTTTGCAAAGGTTCACACTTGAATAGATCCCACTACCATCAGCAAACTCACTGTAGAAAAGGGACCTGTTACTAGCTAATTTTGCAGAAGATGCTAGACTACCAGCAGATAGAGGGCCTAGAGAATAATTTCCCATTGAAGTGCTGTTACCCAGCAATGGGTAGAAACAGGCCTACGAAGCTTGTTATGCCACAGGTCCAGGACTTCCAACTGCTCAGAAGGGATCACATGAACTGAAGAGGTCCACCCAGATATGGACATCGCCCCTCCAAGACAGGAGGGAATTCACAGACTGGTCCCAAACAAATGTATCTGGAGCTCTAAGAAGGTAGCCTCCCCAAAAACTGAATTGGGGAACTCTGAAGAAGTCTGAAGAAGCACCATGCGTACTGCTCCAAGAAGAGGGATGGTAAACGGTGCTCAATTCCACAACTCCGGTGGAAATGAAAACATATCTCCGAATTACTGCAGGAGGCAAAAGAAGAAGAGGGGTGAGAATCCTAAAAGACAAAGATCTCAAAACTGCGGTACAAGAAAAACAAAAATATGCCTAAACGAAGAGCAAGCAAGAGCTCGGAAAAAAAAAACATAGAGAATGCTAGCCCTCATGGCCCACCAACAGGCTGAGATCGGAGCATCGGGCACGCGATCCCCACAGCATAAGTCCGGAGAAACACATTCACACCCTTCCCGCATGAACAGAATGCTCCACGGAGCTAAGAGAGCTGTCTTGAGATTAACCATACAACATAAACTGCAGGGCAGTTAACAGTACCCCTGTGAGCCTTTTTTTTTTTTTTAAACAAACCCCAAAGAGATACATGAGGAGCTAGCTAAAGCCAAAAACCTGTAGAAAGCCAGGTGCTAGCAAGGAGAGAGAGGGTACAAGAGCACTGAAGACTTGGTGCCGGGACCAGGGACAATGGCAGGTACTGAAGACAGAATCGGGCCACCAACAGATGGCACCGGATCACACAAGTGCCAAGCAAGGCACCACAGCTAAAGAAACAAAAGCTAAGATAGCTTGGACCAGTCTCCCACGTACAATTTCCAAACCCAGCTGGTATGACAGACCCCGAGGAGAAATGCCTGGAGAATCACAGCACTAGGAGGGTCATCATCACTGCTAGATGCGGAATCAGTGAGAAATTCGGTGGCGGAAAAACCTGGCAGCGGGGACCGCTGGTGAGGGACCAGCAACGACACATTGAAATGCGGCACTGAACCAAGACCGGAAACTGGTTAGGCAGGGGGGAGAGAGAGTCTTGCACTAGAGGAGGTGCTGAGACTAGTGCAAACGTGGCACCAAGCAGGGCCCGAAGGCCTAACTCAGCGTCGATGCCTGCACCAGACCAAGAGCCATGGAGCCAGACCTAGGAAGGCCTGCCAACATCACTCAACCAAGGTTCCCAGAGTGGTACCCTGACAGTCCTACTAAGACACAAAAAGGTAGGGGAGCAGCGAGCAGGGCAGGAGTCAGCAGCATAGTTGTCAGCAAGGGCAGAGGCCGTTGACGGAGCCAACGCTCTACCTGGCTATGGGTCCACCATCCCAGAAGTCAGTACCACAAAAACAGGGACTGAACCACAAGCAGCGAAGCCTTATGCTGTACCTGCTGCTCCAAAGAGCTACCCAAGTAGGGACTGACCACCAAGGGACAGGAGGGGGGTCCCCAGGCCGAGACTCCAGATTCCCAGGACGAAACCCCACGTCCACACAGACAGCGCCGACAGGTGCCACGACTCAGGAACCAGGAACTTGTGGAAGGCCCCATCAGGTGACTTTGAGAGGTACTGCTCCCCCTCCCCCCGGAAGGCAATGGGAAGATCTTGAGGTCGAGCACTGCCAAACCCACAACCGGAATCGGGATCAGCCTGCTCCTCTGTGCCCCAGGAGGCCTTCCTTCCGGAAAGCACAATACCGCTTGTGGTAAAAACCCTTCCTTCGAGGGAAAGTGGACCGGACACAGCCCCTGCTGCACAAGCAGCTGCCAAAAGACTCCCTACCAAGAACTATAAAAGACGTCAAGCGGAGCTCGGGAGGCAGAGAAATATTGACAGAAAAATTAACATACATCTAATAAACTGTTACAAAAATAAACTTAGCTTTAGACAATAGAAAACTTAGAGAACTGAAGACAGCTGTCGTACAGACGCTGAAATTCTGATTCCCAAAGAGCAAGTGATGTAGTCACTGTAGTGCACTCAATGGTGGGAAAAAAGGAACCGAGACAGTTAGGGGCTCGTGCTGAGGTAAGCCTGGGACCATGAGTCATTCTCGTGGTGCCGCACATGTGTACTGCTTGCCTCAGCACCAGACCCTTCTAGATAAGTTCCTGCTCCTGCAAGGCCCTAGTGCCTACAACGCAGACACAACAGTGTGAATAAATGGTGACGATACATTCCTGGAAGATCAAGTTACTCACCTGTAACTGTAGTTCTAGAAGTGGTATATGGTGTACATCCACAAATCTGGAAGAACTCCTTTACCTTTTAAGAATCGCTGAAAGGTCTTCAAGCTGGCTCCTCAGACCCACCTGGGTGGTATCCTCCTTGGTACCACCCCATGACGTGGGATCTTACTTGCTGGAAGCAAAAGAATTGTGCAACTTGTCAGGGGAGGCTGGGTGGGTTGTGTGGGTTGTATATACCACTCTTAAAAAGTACAGTTACGTTAAGAACTTACTTTAACAGTAGATCTTCGAGAGAAGCTTTTGCAGCAGTTAACACAGTTAGGACTGTTGCCGACAGGCAACAGGACCCCACAGCAAACTTCCAGCCAGCAGTCTACGGCACGGTGTCCCCCCCCCCCCAATCATGCATGGTATAAAGGGTGGGCAGTTCCCAACGTGCCCCCATTCTTCCGCCCGAGACTCCAGCATCCCGATGTAATGTGATCCGAACCAGGGAACCAAGATTAATACCTCATGGAGCAATACATGTATTAATTGACAAAGGTCTTCTGCAGCAGAAAACCTCTAGGGGGAAGGAGGGCAGGAAATATACCTGCTGCAAGAGCTTCTCTCGAAGATCTACTGTTATGGTAAGTTCTTACGTAACTGTACTATCTTACTTTGAGAGTCAGCTCTTGCAGCAGGTAACACAGTTAGGACTCATTCCCAAGCAGTACAAAAAACTACTAAACCCGGGAGGTAGGTAAGAGGAAAGGGAAAGTTTTCTTAAGAGAGGAGACCCTGCAAAACTGCAAGGCCGAAGCCTGCTCTATGTCGAGATGTGATGTCCAGACTGTAGTGCCTTATGAAGGTATGGACTGTGTGCCACGTAGCGGCTGCACAAATGTCAGATGCAGATACGTTTTTACGTGTAGCGAAGGAGGCCACTACGCCCCTCATGGAGTGACCTCTCACAGAGCTTGGCAAGATCTTGTTGTGCATCTGATAACAATGGGAGATACAATGGACTAGCCACTTTGACAGGGTCTGTTTGGCCACAGGGGCCCCTTGAGTCCTGGGGGCAAAAGAAAAACTGATCAGAACGTCTACTGTGTTTGGTTCTGGACAAACAGAACCGCAAAATGCAGTGACCATCTAAAGAACGGAGAAGAGCCTCTCCCCTATTGGAATGATTAGGGTAATATACCGGAAGCTGGATGTCCTGATTTAAAGTCATCTCAGACATCACCTTGGGTAAGAACTTAAGATTGGTGTTCAAGGCCACTCGGTCCTCGTGGAATACCAAATAAGGCTCCTTGCACATCAGGGCCTGAAGCTCAGAAATCCTTTGAGCAGAAGTAACCGTAACTAAAAAAAAAAAAAAAGTCTGGTCAGATCCACCACGGCTGCATAATGAAGTTACTGAAGTTGTGTGGATTTGTTAAGGAAGTATGGAGAAACAACACAATGATTTGTAAGTGGTAAGATTTGTTTTAGTTTCTGTTCTAAGAAAGGCATACACATTATTAGAAATATATACGGAGGTGTACATTTTAATGGAAGGAATAGGAAGCAATATAGGTTTCGAAAAGAACCCCAGAGCAAATGCTACTGAGGTATGTGTTATCCCGGATGATACTGGCTAGCAGCCAAATTTTAAAGAAAACACAATTGCACTTACCCCAATAATGCAAAGCAACATGGGAAACGTATTCAAATCCCCATGATGGTACAGAAAGTGGCAGTACATGAAAAAGTAATGGCTGGCATATGTTCAGCCTAGGGATTATTTACATTTTATAGAGAAACAGGGTTTTTGTCCATGAGGTCATGTAAGTTATATTTAAGCAATGTGTTGATGTCAGGAAGTCAGGTGTAATGATTTATTTATTTATTTGCTTTTGTTGACCAGGTAAGTCACACTAGACAGCCAAGTGCCTATTTTCAGGTGCAACCCGGGCGAGTTACAAACTTAAGTAGGTAGGTACAGTGACAAATCAGTCTTACATACAGTGGGATAACAGGTGATGGAACAGAATGACAACCAGTAACAAGTCACGAACCCGGGGGGTGTTACAGGTGACCCGGGGGAGTTATAAGCTAGAGCACACACAAAACAATGAGCGAGTCAAGATTTACATATGGCACTCAAGGAGGAGATGGTGGACTGTTAGCAGAGAAAATGTGCTTTCAGAGGGGGTCGCTTTTGATAAGGGTAAGGTAGTTATGCTTGTGATAATGGGAATATTAGGAAAGTATGAGGTCTATGCAGAAGTGGAGTACAAATATGCACAGTTTCATAAGTATGTGCTCAGAGTGCAGGCAAATGTGATATGCAGGTTCGTTTTAGAAATAGGTAAAAACAGCGATACATGCAATTGATAGATAATTACAGACAGATAGATAGAGAGACACACACAGACAGGCAGAATAGGAATGGCAGTGAAGTACTGCAGTGACGCCAACCCCTGCCCCACCACTCAGAGATGGACTGGCACTGGGGTGTGCCTTTGGGTCGTTGCCCATAACGCTCACGCCATTTCACCTCACCCTACCCTGCAGACGTAGACAAGTGTCGAGGTGTGTCTTGGGGTGTTCAAGCTTTATACTCACCCCATTCCATAAGGAAATACGCTGAAATGGGTACAGTACTGTATATGAAAATGGAGTGAGCTTTGGGGCTGAAGAGTCAAAGTCACACCTTGATACCCGTCACTGGCTGCAGGGTGGGGATGGGGGTGGAATGGTGTGAGCATCACTGCTGACGATCCCCAAGTCACACCCCTGATGCCTGTCAGTCCCTACAGTGCAGGGTGTAATGGTCAGAAATCCTAATGCCCTGGGTGTTATGTGACTTCTTAACCTAGCAACAGCATTTAATGCATTACATTATAAGAACAAGTAAATGTTTTTAATACATGGACAGGCACTGGGGTGTGCCTTTGGGTCACTGCCCATAATGCTCACGCCATTTCTCCTCATCCTACCCTGCAGACACAGACAACTGTCGAGGTGTACCTTGGGGTGTTCAAGCTTTACACTCACCCCATTCCATAAGAAAATATGCTGAAATGGGTACAGTACTGTATAAGAAAATGGAATGAACTTTGAGGCTGAAGAGTCAAAGGCACACCTCAAGACCGGTCATTGGCTGCAGGGTGGGGATGGAGGTGGAATGGCGTGGGCATTACTGTTGACAATCCCAAGTCACACCCCTGATGCATGTCAGTCCCTACAGGGCAGGGTGTTATGGTCAGAAACCCCAATGCCCTGGGCATTGTTATATGACTTCTTAACCTAGCAACAGCATTTAATGTATTATATTATAAGCACAAGTAAACATTTTCAGTACATTTACAGACAGTTACATAAACTTAATTTTCTTCATAGAATAATTTAAATTTATTAACAGTGGTAGTACAAAGCAATTACCCTGACAACTTGAAAACTATAACTACTTTATATTGTACATTGACGCCCCTAAGGACCTCCTTGAAATGGAGATGCAAATGTCACACATTTATCAGTTTTCTAACAGGAATATTTTACTATCCAAAATACATTTCTTGCTTCAGTAAAGTACAGTTACGTAAGAACTTACCGTAACAGTAGATCTTCGAGAACAGCTCTTGCAGCAGGTAACACCATTAGGACTGAAGCCGGCA
The DNA here is from genome assembly GCA_016271365.2 of Neoceratodus forsteri. Taxonomy (NCBI): domain Eukaryota; kingdom Metazoa; phylum Chordata; order Ceratodontiformes; family Ceratodontidae; genus Neoceratodus; species Neoceratodus forsteri. Next base: position 766,581,801 of record CM057450.1, on the reverse strand, counting down.
GGCGGCAGGACCCCACGGAATTCTTCTAGCTAGCTACCTTCAGCGGGGACTGCCCCCGATGTCGGTCCCGCCTCCGACGTCAGGCGTAGTACATAAGGGGGCAGTCCCGCCCGATTCCCCAGTTCTCCCGCTGGAGACTTCCCAGCACAGGACGACATCGGAATGGGAGACCGAGGATCCACCGTCAGAAGACAAAAGGGCGTAAGCCCCTGCCAAAGACTCGGTAAGCCAAGCCTCCTCCAAGGGGGAAGGTGGGCGGGAAGGCACCTGCTGCAAGAGCTGTTCTTGAAGATCTACTGTTACGGTAAGTTCTTACGTAACTGTACTATCTTACTTCGAGATACAGCTCTTGAAGCAGGTAACACCATTAGGACTGATTTCCAAGCAATATCGCTTGTAAGCGCTCTGGGAGGAGGAAAGGAATAAAATCTATATCAAGTCCTGACTCTAGGACAGGAGACCCTGTATTACAGCCAGGCCGAAACCGGCTCTTTGCCGTGAAGCAATGTCCAGGCTATAATGCCTGATAAAAGAATGCACAGAGCTCCAAGTGGCTGCAGCACAAATGGCAGAGGAGGAGACATTACGGAGTGCTGCAAAGGAGGTAGCCACCCCCCTAGTGGAATGGCCCCGGACTGTACCCGGGAGGGGTTTCTGCTTTGTATCATAGCAGTATGATATACACTGGACAAGCCAGCGAGAGAGGGACTGCTTCGATACTGGTTGGCCCATCATCCTCTCAGTGAAGGAAACGAAGAGTTGCTCCGACTTGCGAAGCTGTCGAGTCCTGTTCAGGTAATACCTAAGACAGCGGTGAACATCCAGGGTGTGGAGCAGCGCCTCTCTTCTATTGGAATATTTAGGGAAATATACAGGCAGGTCAAAGTCCTGATTGAGGGTGAGTGCAGAGACCACCTTAGGCAAGAACTTAGGATTCGTCCTCAGGGACACACTGTCCTGGTGGAAAATCAAATAAGGTTCCTTACACATGAGAGCGTGAAGCTCGGAAACTCTCCTTGCTGACGTAACAGCAACTAAAAATAACATTTTCCATGACAGGAAACGCAGCTCGCAATCCGCGGCAGATTCAAAAAGGGGGAGCGCGAGTTGCTCCAGGATGAAGAGTAAATCCCATGGAGGAACAGGTTCCTTAATGGGTGGCCTAAGGTGTAACACCCCTCTCAGAAATTCCCGAGAGGCGTCAAGTTGCGCCACTGTGCGCTGTCCCAGCGGGAGGTGGTAAGCAGAAATAGCGCAGAGGTGAACCTTAATAGAGGAGTAGGCTAGACCCGAATGGAAAAGGGAGAGCAGATATTCTAATACCGCTTTCACCGGGCAACCGAGAGGGGAAAGGCCGCATGCTTGCGACCATAAGTAAAAACGGTGCCATTTCATGGCATACGTCGCATGCGTTGCCGGCTTTCTGGCCGCGGAAAGAACTTCCGCCACCTCTTGCGAGACCCCGTGTCGCAAAATGGCTACGTCTCTAGGAGCCATGCATGCAGGTTAAGTGAGCGTAAGTCCGGGTGGACCAGTGAACCTTCCTCCTGAGACAAGAGATGGGAGCTGAAGGGCAACGGGACCAGAGGTTCCCGGGATTGCTGCGTGAGCAAGGGGAACCAGATCTGTCTGGGCCAGAAAGGCGCTACCAGGATCATTGTTGCATGCTCCCTGCGCAGTTTGAGAAGAACTCTCTGGATCAATGGGAAAGGAGGGAAGGCATAGAGGAATCTGTTCGCCCAGGAGAGGGACAACGCGTCTCACCAGAAAACACCAGGCCCTGGATCTAGCGAGCAAAAATTGGGCAGTTTTGCGTTGGATGGGGAAGCGAATAAGTCCAGTTCTGGAGTGCCCCACTGAAGAAACAGATCCTCTGCGACCCCTTGAAGAAGTTCCCACTCGTGGACCCTGGCCTGGGAACGACTCAGGCCGTCTGCAATTGTGTTGTCCACTCTGGGAACGTGAACTGCAATCAGGTTCGCGCCGTGTCAGATTACCCAATCCCACACTCTCATAGCTTCCCTGCAAAGGGGGTTAGAGTGTGTGCCTCCTTGTTTGTTGAGGTAATACATCACCGCCGTGTTGTCTGTCTGAAGCAGAAGAGTACTCGATGGAATTTCTGACTGAAAGGCTTGCAGGGCATAAAGGACCGCCCTCATCTCCAACACGTTGATGTGGAGGTGGGCTTCCTGAGGGGTCCATGTTCCCTGGGACCTCACGCCGTTCAAGTGCGCTCCCCACCCCAGCCCTGAGGCGTCTGTGGAGAGGATTGCCTCCGGGGTCGGCGCTGTAAACGGGACACCTGCAGAAAGGGTCCCTGGGTCTAGCCACCACTGCCAGTCTCGAATCACGGCCTTCGTGATTCTGACTGGATGCTGCATGTGGTCTTGCCTTTGGTCCCACTGCACCTTGAGCATCCATTGAGTTACCCGCATGTGGAGCCTTGCCAAGGGGATGGTCGGAATGGCCGCAGCCATGTGTCCGAGCAGGTGAAGGACCAGCCTGGCCGGGACAGTCTTCTTCTTCTTCGACATCCCCGATGAGGGATCTGATGCATTCCACTCTGTCTGGGAGAAATGCTTTGCCCTGAACGGTGTCCAGAACTGCGCCTATGAACTGCAGCTTCTGTGACGGTATGAGGAGAGACTTCTCGTAGTTGATTAGAATGCCCAGAGACTGGAACAGGTCCTGGGTGCTCTGAATAGCCAGCAACAGTGCCTCTCTGGAGGCGGCCGTGAGAAGCCAATCGTCCAGGTACCGGAACACCTAGTGGCCCTGTCTCCTTAAAGACGCTGCCACGACTACCATGCATTTGGTAAAGACCCTGGGGGCCGATGACAGTCCAAATGGAAGAGCTCGGAACTGAAAATGGTGGCCGAGAAACTCGAAGCGCAGGAACCTCCTGTGCGCTTGAGCCACAGGGATGTGCAGGTAGGCGTCTTGCATATCTAGGGACGCTAATAAGGCGTCCTGCTTGAGCATGGGAATAAGACCCGGAAGGGTCACCATGCGAAATCGTTCGTAGGCGACCGATGTATTTAGGTCGCTGAGGTCCAAGATTGGACGGAGGTCCCCTGTTTTCTTGGGAACCAGAAAGAAGTGGGAATAGTATCCGGATCATATCTGGTTCTCTGGAACATACTCCACTGCTCCCTTCTGCAGGAGCGCGAGTATTTCTTGCCTGATAAGCAATTTGTGCTGACCCGAGTAACGGGAGAGCAGAGAAGGCCTCGAGGGTGGTTTGTCTGCGAATTCTATAAAGTGGCCTTTTTTGACCATCTGAAGAACCCATCTGTCGGTAGTTATAGACTGCCATCCTGACAGGTAATTCGCAATACGACCCCCGACCTTGATGTCCTGTTGATCCTGAGGGGCGGGGGCCGGGAAGGAATCAGGCTATGGCGGCGGAGGGGCCCGGGGCTGTCTTCCTGGGCTCTGCTGGGACGGAACCCCTCTGTTGTGGACCGATCTTGGGACTGTTGTCTCTAACGTCCGTCCACGAAAGCGGCTTTGGTTCCTATGAAAGGAACTAAGCCTCGTCGGTACATTGCCTGGACCGACCTCACCCTCCCGGCCTCTTGGAGCTTGGTGAGAACCTTCTCAGAGGGTGCACCAAAGAACTTCTCCTTCAAAGAGGCATCCATGATGTTCTTCTGGACGTCCGGGGTAAATCCGGAGACATGAAGCCATGAGTGTCTCCAGAGGCATACGCCTGAAGCTGCTGCTCTGGCCGAGGAGTACGTGGCTCGCAGCACCTGGGTTCCCACGTCTGAACCCGTACGGAGGAGCTGTAACATCTCCTCTTTCTGCTCACCTTCTGGCAATTTCTCCACCAGATCCAGTCCCTGTTCCCACAAAGCATTTTGGAACTGCACCATGTGGGTCAAGTAGTTCAGGGATCTGATGGCGCATGTAGCGGAAGCATACGTGCGCCTGCCCATAGCGTCCAGCTGTTTGGACTCCGGGTCCAGTGGCAAGGTGCTCAAATGTTGCGGTCTCTGGGACCAGTCATGAGAGGCTGTTATGACCAGAGAGTTGGCCAGAGGATGTTGAGCCAAGTACTGGTCCTCCTTAGGAGCCTTGTACAGGCAATCAGCTTTCTTCGGCATTGACGGGAGCGCATGTGGACGCTTCCACGCTGCCTTGGTGACGTCCACAAAAGTGTCCACCAAGGGTGGCACCACCACAGGCTTGGGATCCTTCTGCCTAAGATACCTAGCAAGGCGTAGTCTCTCGGGGTCTAACTCTTCCGCATCCCAGCCCATGTTCTCCTGGATATGCCTCATGATTTCCGAGAATGATGGGTCATCCGGAGGAGACCTAGGAAGCTCACGTGGGTCTGGAGACGGGATTGGAAGGGGAGAGAGAGAGCTGGATCCCGTCGAGGATTCCGATCTTGTATCCTCCATCGAAGGTGAACGTCGGCGTCTTCTGGGTCTCTTAGGACTAGGTGACCCTGAAGAGGATCTAGACGGAGGTCTCCCTTTCATCTGGTCTTCCCCTTGGAGGGTCTGTAGGCTCCTGGGGGAGAGGTACTCGGCCTGCTGCCCCAGACAGAGAAGGGGGCGCAGGGGCCAGTGGGGTCGCAGGTGACGGAGGAGGAGGAGGTGGTGTGGGAACCACGTCCTTTTTAATGGTGTCCCACCAGTAGGTAAAGAGCTCCTTGACCTCTGAAAAGGAAAGGCCCGACGACGGACCGGGCGCCGGTCGTCGGGTTCCGGCGTCGGCTCCTCGGGTTGCGGGGAGGGTTCCCTGTGGGGCTCGACAGGACCGGGTTCGCCCATCTGGTCCTTGGGCTGTGTCAGCTCCTCCTCCGTGATAGTCTCCTGACCGACATTGGTAGGAGGCATTAGGGTCCTCTTCTCGACTCGTGCGGACGTCGGCCCTCCTGCCGACGACCGAGAGGGTGAAGGCCTGACTGGCGTCTGGCGGTCGACGGCTCCTGGGACCTGTGATGAGTGGCCGACGTCGAGTCTGACGGCTTCTTGAGCGAGGTAAGCTCCTTGGTCTTCCGCTGGGGAGGAGGAGGCAAGGAGGCGGACCTGACGTCGGGTTCGGAATGGCGGGAACCCGACTTGTGGCGATGGTGATGGTCCCCAGACCTAACCAGGGCTTTGGAAGAAGACGAAGAGGGCCTGGAGGTCTTGGCTTGAGAGGAGGACGAGGAGCCCGAAGGTTTCTTCACCGCAGCGGAGGGAGGCTGAGAGCGGGCCCTGGATGGCGAACGGTCGGACTGGGAGCCGGAGCTACAGGAGTCGGAGGCCCTAGACGGGGACTTGAATGGAGCCTTCTCCCTGTGCTTCTCAGAATGTTTCTGGGCTTTCTCAGCAGAACTCCCCTTGGAGGTGTCCATGGCCTTAACTTTCTCCTCGAGCAGGAACGCCTGCAACGCCTTCTGGCGACGGGTCCGGCTGTTGAACCGCTGGCAGAAAATGCAGGACCGGGTGTCGTGGTCTGGGCCTAGGCACCGGACGCAGGTCGAATGTGGATCCTTGAAGGGGACTTGCTTCCCACAGGCGCACTTCGAGGGATGGCCTTCAACGGAGGTAGGGAGAGGACATCAGACAACAACTGAGCAAAAAAATCAACTTTTTCGAAGAAGAACTTAACCATGTGTTGCACGCTAGAAACGATCGAAGGGTCGAGACATGCAAGTCGTGGCCGGGGAAAGAACTGGGAATCGAGTAGGGACAGCCTTACTACGCCTGATGTGGAGGCAGGACCGGCGTTAGAGTGATCCCGCTGAAGGATAAGCTAGCTAGAAGAATTGCGGTCCTGCCGCCCCGTCGCTTCAGCGTCCTAATGGTGTTACTCAAGGCAAGAGCTGTATCTCGAAGTAAGATCTGCTCGGTACATCTATTGCATGACCTACTTACTTGACATTTTACACCTGCTATGCAATGTACTGCTGCTTACTTCACCAACATCATGAATCATAAAAAAGATGAGTGCCATAACTAGGGAGGCAGAATAGCACAGTGGTTTAAGGCTCTGAGCTGCAAATGTGGAGATCTGGGTTTGAATCCCACAGCCCCATTTGCATACTGGGTGACCCTGAGCAAGTCATTTAACTTCCACGTGCTCCCAGGTTGCCCCTGTAAACAAGCTTTCAGCTTAGTGTGCCACTCCTGGTTAAACAATTGAAAGAAAACAAACAAAAAAAACCAATATATTTTTCTTGCTTTATTTTGCTACTAAGGTAATATGTTAGATAGAAAAGTCTAATTGTATTGTGGTAAGAGTTTTTTGTACTTTAACCTTGTTCTTTTTAGTGACTGTATGTTTTGTGATATATGGATCTGTGTTTACATTTTACATATTGTTATCCATTTTAAAGTAAATCTATATTTAAAAAGACTGCCTGGGTGTGTGTTCGAAGTTCTTTCTTTTGCATGTGATGCATGGAGGGTTAAGCTTGACAAAACTGTTCATAAGCTTAATGGTGTTACCAAACTGGGAAAAGATAAGAATATACCTAAGGTATTTTACAGAGTTTTAAGGGTTCATTTTGGATACCTGGTTAGGTGCCCTTAGGTGAAAGATATCTGGCATCCCCCGAAGAGCAGATTATCTGAGCCTGTACATTTGGGTACACTAGTATAAGGTTCACAGTTTGAATCCCCCCCAGAACTTGAGACCAAAGGTGAGTCGGACCCACACGAAGACAGGAGGGTTACCCTGTTCTGTTACCTGTTCACAATACTGTGCTCGGAGGTTGGCACTGAGGGAGCAGAGGACCTAACCTGCTGCGTGGGTTTGTGACAGTATCTCCTTCCTTTTCAGGTGCCCATAACACTATGTATATATATTTTAGTTTCAAAGCACTAAACCTTTTCAAATGCACAAAACACAAGACTTTATTCTCTTCACACATTACTGCTAAACTTCAGGTCCCAGAGAGATAAAAATGTAGAGCTTCCCCTAGCTACAGTATTTGGGTGGATGCTTCGGCTGTGTGTGTGTTTTTGTTTTGGGGAGTATAAAAGCCTTTAAGAAACAGACACGCTAGTATCCAATATGGGATAGCCTTCTTTGGGTGACATTTTACTCCTTTGTGGGCTTATACCTTAATTGTCATTCTTGTGTTGCCAAGTGCTTGCCTTCCTCAAGTGCTGTAATTTCAGGATGCAGTTTCAGGCACTCCTTAACTGCTTTTTCTTTCCTTCTGAACCTTAAGCTCTGATGCTTCAGGCAGCTCTGATAGGCAGTTGTTCCAACATGACACATCCACCTCATGCCCCTCCCACATGAACCAAAAAAAAAGGTGGGGGTGGATCTTTAGGAGCTTCTCAGGTGGAGGTGTGTGGGGGGGGTGGATCTTACCAACAAAAAAACTAATGCTGCCTCCCACTACTCAGGTTCCAGTTCTTGTACCTCCCATTTAAGAAAGAAAATAGTGCCCTGCAACCATTGACTAACATGAAAGTGTATTTATTTGAGGGCGGAAAGCATTTCTTGGAGGTGGGTAAGGTGGAGGGTACTATTTACACCTTCAGCTAGTTCCATGGATAGAAAACATGACATCAGCCCTTTTGTACACGCAAAACGTCTGCAGGCATAATACTTTCCAAGAGAGGAAGCGAAGCTCGCAATCTGTGGCTGGTCAAAAAGGGGTAAGGATAGCTTCTCCAGAACAAACAAGTCCCAAGGAGGGACGGGGTCCCTTACGGGTTGGGGGGAGGGGGTGTTATGTGTAGGATACCTCGAAGAAAGATATGCGTTACCGCCATCTGTGCTACAGTTCTGCCCTGGACAGGAATATGGTAGGCAGAAATGGCTGCTAAATGCACTCTGATGGGAGAAGTAGCCCAAGCCAGAGTCTGAAAGGGACAAGTACTTGAGGAGAACGTTCACCGGACAGGCCAAAGGGTTTAGGTGACGAGCCATAACCCAGAGACAAAAGTGTTTCCACTTCATGGCATAGGTCGCTCTGGTGGAATGTTTCCTGGCAGTCACCAGGATGTCAGCTACCTTGTCTGAGACTCCGAAGTGGAATCTAGCTAAGTCCTCAGGAGCCATGCATGCAGGTGCAGTGACCGAAGGTTCGGGTGAACCAGGGTCCCACTGTCCTGGGAAAGCAAGGTAAGTGCTCACTGGCAAGATCATCAGAGGTTCCGCAGCCAGCTGCTGCAGCAGTGGGAACCAGACCTTTCGAGGCCATAGTGGCGCCACCAGGACCACCGTTGCCCCCTCTGCTTGTACCTTGAGAAGAACCTTCTGAAGGAGCGTAAATGGGGGAAAGACGTAGAGGAATCTCCCCTTCCAGGAAACGGACAATGCATCTCGCCAGAAAACACCAGGCCCTGGATCTGGCAAGCAAAAACTGGGCAGTTCTGCATTAGTAGGTGAGGCGAAGAGATCCAGTTCGGGTTTCCCCCATCTGTTGAAGAGTCCATTCGTGAGCTCTTGATGGAGTTTGGCTGAAGCGTCAGCAGAACACCACTGACACGTCTGTTTGCACAAGGAGGCGTTCTGTTCGGAGCAGAGTGCTCAAGGCTTGCAAGGCATAGAGAATAGCTCTCATCTCTAAGATATGTATGTGAAGAGATTCCTTGTTCACGACCCAGGAGCCCTGAGTCCAGTGAATGCCTACATGCATTCCCCATCCTGAGCCTGATTTGTCGGACATTAAGACCTGGTCTGGCACTTCCCTTTGAAAGGGCATCCCTTCGTGCAACGAAGGGTATGACATCCACCACTGGAGTTCCTGACGGACTGGCTTTGTGATGGAGACGGTTTGATCCAAGTCGTCCCATCTTTGGTCCCACTGGACGCGTAGGGTCCACTGGACTATCCTCATGTGGAGTCTCAAAAAGGAGACTGTAATGATGGATGCTTCCAAGTGACCTAACAGCCATAACAGAGCTCTGGTTGGTACTGCCTAGGCAGAAATGACGTGGCGAGCTATGGTCTGAAGCGTGGCAGCTTTGTCTTGGGGTAGATGGGCCCCTCCCTCGAGCAGTATTGAGGTGCACCCTGATGAAGTTCAGGTTCTGGGATGGAATTAGGAAGGATTTCGGGATGCTGATCGTGATGCCTAGTTCCTCGGAGAGAGAACAGGTGACCCGAATGGTTTGTTGCAGTTGTTCTTTGGATGGTGCTGTAACTAGCCAGTCATCCAAGTATGGGAATATGTAATGACCCATCCTTCGAAGTGCTGCTGCTACCACCGCGAGGCACTTTGTGAAGACTCTTGGTGCTGATGAAAGGCCGAAGAGTAGTGCCCTGAATTGAAAATGCTTGCCCTCAAAGGTGAACCTGAGGAACCTCCTGGGAGGCTTTGCCACGAGGATGTGTAGGTAAGTATCCTGCATGTCCAGTGATGCCAGCCAGTCCCTGTGATGTATCATGGGGAGCAGGCCCTGAAGGGTGACCATTCAAAACCTCTTGTACTCTACAAATTTGCTGAGTTCACGGAGGTCCAGAATGGGTCTCAGGTCGCCTGTCTTTTCTGGCACAAGGAAGAAGTGTGAATAGAAACCTGTCCCTCTCTGGGCTGGGGGAACATGTTCTATGACCTTGTATAGCAGAGCCTGAGTCTCTGCGTTAATCAGTCTTGCGTGCCCCGTTAAGTAACGGGATGGGGGGCCCCCTGTCTGGTGGGAACTGAACAAATTCTATCGAGTGTCCATTGTCTATGAGTTGGTGAACCCACTGACTGGAGGTCACCTTCCGCCAGGTTTCTGTGTAGAGCGAAAAGCGGCGACCTCTGACCACCTCCCCTGCTGGGGTCAGGGGAGGATGTGGGTCCATCCAGGAGTCAGGCAGTAGTTGGAGGGGGGGGGGGGAAGGTGGCTTGGGTTGGTTTGGCTGTGCGAGACGCATGTCTTGCACAGCCTCTATGACCGCCTCTCTGACTATAGCCTCCCTACTGTGGCTGTTGGTGCTGAAAGTGGAGTTGCTGTGACTGTTGTCTCCCTCGGCCACGAAAACGAGACTTGCAAAATTGTCTGTACTTCGGGTGGTACATGGACTGTACAGTCCGAACTCCCTTGCCAGAATCTTGTAATTTTGTAATAATTATCTCTGTGTCCTCGCCAAAGAGGACTGAATCTCGGAAAGGTGCATCCAGGAGGTTAGATTGTATGTCCTACGCAAACTCTGAAACCGGAGCCAAGAGTGACGGCGTAGACATACTCCTGTTGCTGCCGCTCTTGCTGCCATATCTGCAGAATTGTAGGCTGAGTGGAGGACATTGGTGCCAACGTCCGATCCGGTCTGCAGAAGCGTGAGGAGTTCCGCCTTCTGCAGACAGTCTGGGATTTCTTGGACAATGTCCATCCCATTCACAAATAGCGTTCTGGAACTGAACCACGTGTGTTAAAAAGTTCAAGCTCCTGATACTGCAAGTGGCAGAGGAATATATTTTGTGTTCCATGGAGTCCAACTGCTTAGACTCTTTGTCCGGGGGCTGTGTGCTGAGCTGTTTCGGCCTCTAAGACTGATCATGGGCTGCCAAAATCGCCACAGAATCAGCTAATGGATGCTTCGCCAAAAAAGTCTATTCTTTGGAGGCCCTACAGAGAGATCTGCCTTCTTTGGGACTGCGGTGGAGGTATGTGGGCACTTCCACGCTGCCTGTCTGACATCCACGAAGGTGTCCACCAGGGGTGGGATAACCATTGGCTTCGGAACTTAATTTTTTCCCCGAATTATTTTTCACTCCTTACACTGGACTCCAAGGCATCTCTCCACTGGGCCACGAAGTCTCATGCCTCCACCGCCCGACTGAACCCTTACCCGACCGGGACATTGGATATGCTGGGTCCTCCCTCCTCTCCCGGGCCACATGAGAGGCAGAGAACCATGAAGAGCCAAACTGGGTTTGGGCCAGCACTGGGCATGTGGCATGTCCACAGGGCACCACCTTCACCTCCTCACAGCAAAGGATTTTCCCTTTGTTCCCCCCCCCCGACACAGAACGTGCAATGCTGTCCGTGCGAGACGTGAGTGTGCCCACCCAAGCCGCATGATGGCCATACAATGTCCCCATTACACGGCCCCTCAGTTGCTGTGCCTCCCCCCCCCACCAGGAGCCACAAGCGCCGTGGGACAGGGAACCCCCCTCTCTCCCAGGAGAGGAGAGCAGTTGGATGGACGTTCAATCCTACTCCTCCCCGACTAACCCCTGGCTCCCAAGTTCACTCCCGAACCTGGGTCGCTGGCGTGGCATCCGGCGCCTCAACTCTCAGCGCCACTGGGCCCACTTAGGATCTTTTTGGTGGAGATATATCATCAAGCGCATTCTCTCTGGGTCTAGGTCCTCGGTGTCCCATCCCAAATTAGACTGGATGTGCCTCATGATTGCCATGAAAGAGGGCTCATCAGGAGGGGATTTGGGTGTATCTTCCGGGTCCAGAGGAGAAAGGTTTCCGATGGACAAGTCCGAATAGGATGAGTCCGAGGGCTGGTACAAGTCAGAGGAGTGGGATCTGCGTCACCTCTTCCTACGTCCATGCCGGTCAGGAGAGCTTGAGGGGCTCAGGCTCCATGACCACGACCTGTGATGTCTCTTACGGGGAGCCTTCCCTTTTGGTTTGTCATGCGGAGGAGGCTTTTTGCTATGGCCCTTATCTGGAGGGGGTGAAGGTGCCTTGGCTATGTCCAGGCTTGGGGTAGGAACCTTTGCAGGGGCCCCATTATCTTGAGCTTTAGTCACATCTGATGCTTGTGTCACATTGTGGCTTTGGAGGGAGGATGTCTGAATGAATAGTCTCCCACAAATGGCTGAAAAGGTCTTTGACCTGTAAAAGGTTACATTTTGGGTCTGAACCTGATGCTAGGTCCGATGTAGGTCCAGCTCCTTTGTCCTGACTGGTGTCGGTGTCTGGCCGCCGTGTGTCTGTCTGGCATCTGTGGACATATCTGGTGTGACGGCATGGTGGCGTTAGCCGTACCGTTGTCGGTGGTCAGTCTGTCTTGGGGGATCGACACCTGTTCATTCTCCACAGGGCTGTCGGGTCTGTCAACTGGAGAAACCAGAGACGATGGAGCTACTGCTGGCGTGTGGATAACCTTAGGAGTGTCGTCAAAGGTCCGATGTCGGTGCTGGTCCAGCGAGATGCTAATAGGGGCGGACGTTTGTCTGCGCTAGATATTTACCCACCGGCACATGAGAGTTTCTACGCCCGGCTTCTTAGGGTGCCTGGTGGGAGGGAGGACGAGCTCCCAGAAGAGTGACCCGAGGCCTTTTGTCTGTCCCAGGAGTTGGCAGAGGCAGACTGGGAAGGAACTGACTGGTGCCCCTTACCTGTGTCAGTAGAGCGAGCCGCCTGTCGGTGGTACCGGCTTTTTTTTTTTTATGGGCTGTCCTTGTTGCCAGGACCATGGCCGGAGGCTTGACCATGGTGAGTCTGGACTCATGGGAAGCAGAGTCTGAACTGCTCCTGGAGGCAGAGTGAGAGCCAGAGGATCTTTTTCTTTTTTATTTTCTTCTTGTTGGCTCAGCGCGTAGATGCTTAAATCATTATGTCCATTCCTGAAGTCTTATCTCTTTATCATAGCCAACTTCCCTCACCGAAGTAAAATTTTTTTTTTTTAATTATTCCCCAATTCCCAAATAGTTTATAAAAGGTATCCAAATTAAGTTATATTTTTCATTTTTATCTTCTAAAAGATATGATTTGTCAACCTTACTAACATCTAACATCTGACCAATCCACTCCTTATAATCCGGAGGCCCTGGGTCCTTCCAGTGCTGCAACAATACTTTCTTTGCCACAGTTAAAAGCTGCGTTCAAGAATATCTTCTGATATTTCATATTATCCCTCTGGTGTATTTGATGACCAAAAATAACAATTCCTAGGTCAAAAGGGGTGTCTTGTCCTAATATCATTCCCATAGTTATCTTATCCCAATAAAGTTTTATATTATCACATTCCCACAACATACGGATAAGTGTACCCTTAATCTTACTGCATCTCTGACAGAATGGTGATATTTGCCATTTTATATAACCTACCAGGGGTCAAACAAGTCATATGATATGTGTTGAAAGGAATTTGAAAAAGCTTATTATTCTTTATACCTAAGGCCTTTAAATTGCTGACCCTAGTCCATGCATGGTCAGGGACAGAGACTGAACATTCTTTTTTGCATGCAATTTTGAGAGAAGAATTCGGATATACTGATTTCTCGCTCAAAAAAACACAGATTTTGAATCACAGATGTTTATCTGAGTCCAATCCTTTGAAAAAGTCCTCCAGTATTTTTCCTTCTACTTTGAAGGAGTTTTCTTTTTTTTTTTTTTTAACTCTTGACTTGCAAGTATTGCCATACATGCCTATCTAATTGACCAAATTCTACTTTTAACTGATTAAACGTTTTAATCAAGTTCTGAGAAATAAAGTTGTCAGTAATATGAGGTCCTTTCCCAAAATACCACTGCTGATAATTCACATAATTTCCATAAGGAGGAAAAAGTTTATTACTGAATACAAGAGTAAGTTTAGATAATTTTTCTTGAATCTTCATGTATTTCAAAGTCCTAGACCACACATATTTAACTTTTAGTTGAATTTACTAACTCTAGTCTCTTAAGAGCTTTCTGCTCTATTCATAAACCAGCTACTAAAGGGTTATCTGGCTTAAGAAACAAATAATAAACCATCTCCAAAGGAGCTGCTACACAATAAAAGCACACATTTGGACAATTCAAGCCTCCTTGAGACTGATGCAAACATAATTTTTGTAATGTAATTCTAGGACGTTTTCCTTGCCAAAGAAAGTTTCTGATTATTCTAATTTTAGAAAGAAGGTTTCCTTCAGGATTACTGGGATACACTGAAATAAGAACAGCAGTCTAGGTAGCGCATTCATTTTAAGAATACTTATTCTTCCCTTTAATGTTAGTGGGAGATGTTGCTACTTATCAAGATCCTTTTCAAGTGCATTTATTAATGGGTCATAATTCAGCCGAGTCACTGTGTTCATTTTCTGAGCTAATTGCACCCCTAAATATCTTATTTTTTCTGTAATATTAATTACTGAGGGTTAGTTATATGTGAAGAAATCCCAAAATATAAAGCTTCAGTCTTATCCCAGTTCACCTGATATCTGGAGACCCCCCCCCCCAAAAAAATTCCTGTAGAATCCCCATAATAGTAGATAATTGACTATTAGGATATTTGTTTTACTGCGAGCAGAATATCGTCTGCATAAAAATGTCATGTGCTTCTCCTATTGGTATTCCCAACAGTAGACCTTGAGATATGATTTTAATAGCCAGAGGCTCCAAAAATAAGGCAAATAATAATGGGGAAAGTGGGCACCCCTGTCTGGTCCCTCCAAATAACTGGAAAATATTATGAGTAATTTTGTATTTGTCTTAACTCGCCTCTGAGGCCGGGAGATCAAAAGGCTATGGGTTCTATCCCCACACTAGGCTGTTGGGTTAATATCCCAACACTGACACTGTAGTGCAGCATGCGAGGGGTGCTGCACTCCTGAGGTGCTGTCTTTTGGATGAGACGTTAAACCGAGGTCCCATCTGCCTATTTTTGTGGTAGTTAAGGTGGCTGTTAAAGATCCCATGGCACTTCTTGAAAAGAGCAGGAGAATTTCCCCGGTGCCTTGGCCAAATTTCCCCTCATTCACTAAAAATACCATCAACAGCTTAATCTGGTTCAAGGTCAGTTGGCATTCATCTGTGTCCCCTCCCCCGGGTTGTGCCCAAAAATAGGCAGGATTTGTCTAGTGCACTTACCCGGTCAATAAAAACAAATAAACTCTTGCTTCTGTTTTTTTTTTTTTTATACATCAACCTTATCTGATCCAGGAAGTTTCCCCTCTATCCCATAGCTTTTCAAAGTTTCAGTCAGGAACGGCCACTGCACTCTGCCGAATGCTTTTTCTGCATATAACGAGAGAAGTGCAGTGTTCGTTCCTCCATATGCCCGAATCAGGTTAACTGCTCTTCTTATATGATCTTCAGTTTTCCACAAATCTTATTTGGTCTGGATGGATCATTTTACCCACATCTTTTGCTAATCTATTTGACAATATTTTTGTGTAAATTTTATAATCACTGTTTAACAGGGAGATGGGGCAGTAAGAGCCACATTTATTCCGAGCTTTCCCCTTTTTTTGAATATGATGTCTGCTTGATCGAAGGATGGTTGCATTTTATTCTTGTATAAGAAAATACCACCTTAGGTTTTGGTGCTAATGGATTTATTAGATATTTATAGAATTCAAAAGGTAGCCCATCAGGGCCTGGGCTCTTTCCATTTGGGGAGTTATTAATAGTAATAATGATTTCTTCTTCCATTAGATCTTTATTTAGCCTTTCGATCTCCTGGTCAGACCACTATGGTAATTTTAATGCTCCCAAATACTCCCTAATTTGTGTGTTATCCATTTGCTGCTCAGGGGTATCTAGGGTATCATTGATTCCCTGTTCTGTTGTTACTAGCACTTGATTTTCATCCCTTATTTCTGGGATTTAATTTTTCTTTGCCTCATTTCTTAATTGATAAGCTAAGAGTTTGCCCGGAAGCTCTCCTGCACGATAATATTTGGCCCTTACCTGATATAGTCCATTGTCAACCTGCTCCTGTACTAATTTTTCTAATTTGTCTCTGTCGCCATTTTAATCTGCTTGTTCTGACCTACTGAGAGCATGCTTATCTTGCGCAGCGAGAAGTTCCTGCTCTAGTCTTTGAACCTGTGCTACCCGAGATTTTTTCTTATACCTACCTGTGCTGCTATCCAGCCTCTGAGATAAGCTCTCGTAGAGTCCCAAACCATCAAGAAGTTTTGTTCTTGAAGTGTGTTAATTTCCCAATACCATTCAATTTCCTGTTTTATGTTTTCTATAAATCCTGGGTACTGCCACAAAGAATTATCCAAAAACCATTTATGCATAGGTAATTGGTGTATTAGAGATATCAGTATTTAACCAAACTGGTGTATGATCTGAAACCCTAATAGGTTCATATATTGTATGTACAACATCTTTGATTAAAGACTTAGAGACCAAAAAAAATCCAGTCTAGAATAAATATTATGTACTTTTGAGAAGTGTGAGAACTTTTTCAAAGTTGGAAAAAGAGATCTAAATGGGTCCTGAAGCTGTTGGTCCATCATGATCTGTTTTAACAGCATCAGAGTCCTTTTCTTTCTGTTCAATGCCGGAGGTGCTCTGTCCAAATAATGAAAGGTTAAATTAAAATCACCCCCAATGATAAGTGGTGAGCCGGACTGAACTGCCTCCAATATAAATTCTGAAAAAAATCTGGATCCTCGATGTCTGGACCATATATTGAAACCAGTGTATATTTCATTTCCTGAAATAGAAGTTCAACTAGTACAAATCTACCCCTTTGGTCCACCACGGATCTGCAAAGCTTATAATCCAAGTGCTTTTTAGATATATAGCCACCCCTCTAGCATAAGCGGAAAGGTAGGAAAATAGCCTGTAACCTTAAACTTATTTCAAAAAAACCTTGCATCAATGTTTGTAAAATGTGTTTCTTGAAGAAATAGGCAACCAATATGCCTTTCATTAGCAATTTTTATTATCTTTCTGATTTTCACTCTATCCCTGGCCCCATTTAAATTCCAAGACAACATATTAAAGTCTGTCATCATAAAAGATTAGACCCAGTCTCCTCTGTGCCTTCAAATCCTTATTTCCCCCTCCCTTACTAATATTGCTCATGCCTCTCCTCTGATAGCACCCAGGAACTTTAATAATAATTCCCTTTTGTAACTATAATTTTTGAGTTTTAAACTAACAAAAGAAGAGAAGAAAGTTTTCTTTATTTTACCAAAAAGTCCAAAAAAGAAACAAAAAATATATAAAATAGTGCACCCACGCTCATACTTTTTCTGTTTATTATTCTATCCTATTTTAAAAAAAAACTAAATCAATTAACAAGAAAGAATACATTTCTTAAAACAACCCCCCGGCATCCTAAAAGCAAACGGACAGCCTTTAACCCCACCACCACCAAACTGAGGTTAGTAAACAAACTGAAGAACTTCTATTCAGCCGCTTCAAGGGTCATTCTACGCAAAAATGTTTTCCCCCTACGTCTTTTCTCCCCGGCCCCCCCCCAGCACACAGACCGCACTAACGACCCCCATTTTCAGATGTTTATGGAGTTGGCTTCTGTGGATCCTGTTGTGAAATGTTACTGGAATATCCTACCCTAGAAGCTAGAGCGTCATCTACCTCCTCAGGGGAGAAAAAAACATTTTAACCATCAAGGTTTACCATAAGTTTTGCAGGATACAACATCACGAACGGAATACCTTCCTTCCTAAGTCTGTCTCAATATTATCAAATTTTTTTTGTAGAACTGGTGGGGGAATATCTGGATAGATCTGCAATTTCAAGCCTTTTTAATGTAATCCTTTATCTATTCTTGCTTTTGAAAGCATTTTTTCCCTATCCTGATATCTCAAAGTTTTTACATATAAAAATCTGGGTCTGGTTTGATCGTTTCTTGATACAAAAGCTCTGTGAGCCCTGGCTAATTCAATTCTTTGTTGAGGGTATTGGGGTCCCATGGCTGTGGTTAACAACTCTTCACAGTAAGAGAGCGGGTCTAGGCCCTCTGACCCCTCAGGCAGACCCCCGATTTTTAGATCTGCCTGCCGAGATCTAGATTCCAGATCGTCTAGTTTGACTTTCAGTAATTCTAACTCTCTGCTACCCCTTTCCACATTCTTAATTAGCCTGGGTATAGTATCTTCCAGTTTCCCAATGCGGTCCTCACATTCTGCAGTTCGTAAAGCCAGTCCCTCAAATTTCTCCACTGCCTCTGAGACCTTATTTGATAGTGAGGAAACCGCTATATTAACTTAAGAGAATCCTTGCTTAATTTTTTCTAAGAGAGTTCATTTTATACTTTCTTCACTTTCACTAAAGGTTTCATCCGCCATGTTTTTTTTCTTCTTTATCCAGCTCTGCGGTTCCCCCTTTCTCCCTAGCCTTATTCTAAATTTTTGAACTTTTAGATTTCAATATGGTAGCCATGAGTTCTGCATTTTCCTTCCCCCTCTACCAAAGATATCATAGAAGCAAGTCGGAGATGCTAAAATTTCACCTGTATGCAGAGGTTTCAGTTCTCTCGGATTGTTATTTGCCCCAAAATCCTTTGCCTTTGTTTTGTTTCCCCTTTTTCTTTGCTTTTATGCTAGACATAAATATATACATTTTCTTAGCATAAAGGCAGTTTTATCCAAAGAAATTTTATAGTAAAGTGAACCCCTGTCCTGGGTTTCCCAAGGCAGGGGGTTACCTGTCCCATTAACAGCTGAACGTAAAGGATCTTTCCTGAACCTCCGTTGCTGGTCTGATGAGTTGCTCATGAAGGGCTCTTCAAAATCTGAATTCTCTCTGTTGGAAGAAGATGAAACGGCTCCTTCCCGGTCGTGTAACACTCTTGAAATCTCTGCTACATGGCGGTACTGTTTTGACATGCCCTGCCGTTGTAAATTACAAAGGATTGAGGAACACAATAATAGTGTGTTTAAAAGCTTTTGTAAACTAACCGTTTGTCACCAGCCCCAACTTAAGAGAGTGAACACCGCCACAGCTCCGAAGAAATGAAATCAACATACCAGGTTTGGGGGGGGGGGGGACAGAGAGGAGCGAAGAGACTAAACCGAGCAAAGTTTCTCTTTCCAGTCACTACATTTTTTCCTTTTCCAACAACTCACCTCCATAGAGGACTTGTTCTTAACCATGCATTGAGTTTCAACAAAAATGCCCCGATATGCGCAGTCGGGCCCGACTCCTCCTCTGGAATGATCAGAGCCAGAGGATCTCAGTTGCGAAGGGGGCCTCTCCTTCTCTCTCCTCTTATCTTTGTGTTTCCCCGAAGACTTTCTGTGGGAATGGTGGGAAGATTCTTTCTCAGAAGAGGATTCCTGCTGCATGGCGGCCAACCGCTGCTCCGTGAGATAAGGCTGCAGGGTTTTCTGGTGACGGATCCGTGTCCAGCTGTTGAATTTTTGACACTATGGGCAATTCTGGGTGTTGTGGTCTGGGCCCAGACACAGCAGACAGGCCGAGTGGCCGTCTTTAGCCGGGATCTGCTTCCCGCAGGCACACTTGTTAGCGTGTCTAGAAGAGGGTGTCGGGGAAGATAACATACAGATGAAATGATCGCTAAAAATATGACTTTTGATGAAAATAACACACTAACTTTAAAAGAAAATGGCAGTCGGACTATTGAGAGACAAGGCGTGGAGCCGATGAATGTGAGTCGACGGCAGGAAAAGAACTAGTGCACATCGGGGACCGCCCACCCTTTATACCATGCGTGACGCCAGGGTCTGTCCCGCCATAGACTGCTGGCTAGAAGTCTGCCGTGGGGTCATGTTGCCTGCCAGCTACAGTCCTGTGTTACCTACTGCAAGAAAAAATTACTTACCATAGTAATGTTGTTTCTTCTAATGGAGTCTTGCTGTATTCTGACATAATGCAGTTAGCCCCAGCACTTGAACTGCCTCTGAGAGGAAAGAGTTAACTCTATGTAGAAGCATAGAACGTTGAGCTCGAGCTCGGTTTTCAAACCTCTGTCTGTGGTACTTCTCAGTGTAACCATCAGATTCTTAGGAGCAACTAACCGAGTACTAAACTATGGAAATTGTTCAGAATATGTAAGCCAAAAGGCAACAATTTGGGTCCAAAAGACTCAAGTCGAGAACCCAAGAAGAAAGGTAGTGCCAATATTAAATATATATACCACGAGAAAAGAACCCATAAAACAACTACCACACTGTAAAGAGGGAGGGTACAAGGTACACCCCTGAGGTGCAACACTATACCTGCTAGCCCACTTCCCAAAAACTAGGTTCTGAGAGGGGAGGTCAGAATACAGCAAGACTCCATTAGAAGAAACAACATTACTATGGTGAGTAATTTTTAATTCAAACAACATGAATACTTGCTGTATTCTGACAGAATGCAGACTACCAAGCAGTTCCCTATGGAGGGGGGAATGCAGAACCTACTTTGGGAACAAGTACTGCTGTGTCAAACCTAGCAAAACTCCTAGCCTGGATATCCAGAGAGTAATGCTTGGTGAATGTATGTACTGTTTTCCAGGTGGCTGCTTTACAGATCTCTAATAAGGGTATATCTCTGGCCGCAGCCAGAGTAGCAGATGTACCCCTAGTCGAGTGAGCCCTCAGGCCTGAAGGGGGTTTTTTACCCAATTTGTCATAGCAGAATTATATACAAGAGACAATCCACCTGGCAATAGTTCTTTTAGTGACAGGCTTACCTTTTCCCACCTCATTCAATTATCCGCCTGGCAGAAGTAATAGCTACCAGGAACTCAGTTTTCCAGGTCAAGTACTTCAACTCGGCCGAAGCCAGAGGTTCCAATGGTGGCTGCATAATCTGAGCAATGCAGACATTAAGATACCAAGCCAGAGTCGGTGCTCTAAAGGGAGGATTAATTTGAACCAGACCTTTGAAAAACTTACTAAAAACAGGATGAGATGCCAGGGAAGATCCCTTCCCTGCTGAAAGGAATGCAGAGACAGCTGCTAGGTGAACTTTCAGAGTTGCAGGCCTAAGGCCTAGACCATTAAGATGAACCAGATACTCTAAGGCTGTAGCAATGCCTGCAGAATCAGGCACAATGCTCTTCCGAGAACACCAAATGCTGAATATTTTCCATTTGGAATTATACGTTTTTCTAGTGGAAGGTTTCCTGGAAGCCTTCAAAATATCCAGAACTCCCTGAGAAAGATGCAGGCCTGCATACTCTAACTCTTCAAGAGCCAGGCCTTGAGGTTGAGAGACTGGAGATTGGGGTACCAGATCCTCCCCTGGGAGGACAGGAGATTGTATCTCCTGGCAAGAGACAGGGAATGTGAGACTGTCAAGGACAGCAGCAAAAGATACCAAGGCTGTCTGGCCCAATCTGGAGCCACTAGTATCACTGTGCAGGGTTGAGTTCTGATTTTGATCAGGACTCTAAATAGCAGAGGGAAGGCATAGAGAAACCTATCCTTCCAAGCCAAGATAAGAGCATCCTGGGGCACAGTCCCCAGGAGTGGAGGTCTACAACAAAACAAAGGAAGTTGATTGTCCGGTGCTGAAAAGAGATCCATCTCTGGAGTGCCTCACCTGGAGAAGATGACCTGCAGGATGTGAGGGTCCAGGGACTATTCGTGATGTCCCTGTGAGATTCTGCTCAGGGCATCTGCTAGTACATTGTCCTTCTCTGGAAGGTGAACTGCTGCTAGGTAAGTCTGAAGAGAATAGGCCAGAGACCACAGTTTCATAGCTTCTGTGCACGAGGCCGTGGACCGAGTGCCTCCCTGCTTGCTGATGTACCACATTGTGGTGGTGTTGTCTGTTCTGACTTGGACCACCTTGCCCTTGACTGAGTCTGAGAAGCACTGAAGGGCTAGGAAAACTGCCCTGAGTTCCAGGAGGTTGCTACGAAGGACAGACTCCTGTGGAGACCAGACCCCTTGGACTGTCGGGGCTCCCCCAACTAGGAGAGAAGCATCTGTAGTTAGAACTATCGGGGGGACTTGAGGAAGAAATGGGACTTCTTGTCCGAGGTTGTCCTGGTCCAGCCACCACTGGAAAGCTTGGACCAGAGTCTGAGTCACTGGAATCAGTTTGGTGAGGGAGTCCTTTTTCTGTGACCAAAAAGACCTTAGGTAGAACTGAATGTCCCTCACCTGAAATCTGGCTCCCTGTACCACTGCAGTGGAAGCTGCCATGTGGCCCAGGCACTGGAGGAACTGTCTTTCTGGACAAGAGACCTGAGGTCGAAAAGAAGAAGCCAGATCTACTAGGGCCTTCACCCTTGCCAGGGGAAGGAAAGCTTTCGCTTGGGTAGTGTCCAGTTCTATTCCTATGAAAGTAAGAAGTTGTACTGTTTTGAGGACAGACTTTGGGAAACTGAGAAGAAACCCCAGGGAACTGAGGAAGTCCTAGGTGGTTTGCAGAGCTGACCTGACCTGGTGTGATGACTGACCTACAATTAGCCACTCGTCCAGATATGGAAAAATGGTGATACCCTGTCCTCTGAGGTAAGCCACCACTACTGCAAGGCACTCTGTGAATACCCTTGAAGCTGATGTTAGACCGAATGGTGTAACCCTGAATTGGTAATGGCTGACGGCAACTTGAACCAGAGGTATTTTCTGTGGGAGCACCTGATAGGGATATGGAAATAGGCATCCCTAAGGTCCAGGGATGCTAGCCAATCTCATGGCCTTATAGAGGGAAGGATTATTCCCAGAGTTACCATTTTGAATTTGGGTTTTGAAATGTATTTGTTCAAATACCTTAAGTCTAGGATGGGTCGCAACTCCCCCGTTTTCTTTCGGGTAAGGAAGTACCTGAAGTACAGTCCTTTTCCCCTGTGCTGAGTAGGAACATTCTCTACAGCTCTGAGAGCCAGAAGAGAGGAAACCTCTGCCTCTAGGGCAAGGGTTTCTGAGACTGATGCAGGTGGAAAAGACCTGGCCCTCTTTTTGGGAACTTTTTGAAGCTGATGGCCAGTCCCTGGCTTACTACTTCCAAGACCCACTTGTCTGGGGTCATAGACTTCCAGGTCTGAAAGTATAGTAAGCCAGCCTGCCTACTACTGGGATTGGGGAGTCGACCCGGGCTGACACATCAGGGTGACTGCTTGGCAGGAGCCTTAGACTAGGAGGAGGGAGCAGCCCTGCTCATCCCCCTCCCTTGGAAAAACACCCTCTGTGGGAAGGGAGAGGAGGCCTGGGCTTGGTGAAAAGGCCTGCCCCTAGACTGCTGCTTTTGTGGAGTGACTTGCCTTTCCTTTCCTTGGCCTGTGCACTCCTGTAAGTGGTTCTGTATTCATCCATTTTCTACATGTAAGCCTTTGTCTGCTCCCCAGAGAGTTACCCACCACAGGAAAATCCATAGCCTTGGTCTAGGTATCCTGTGAAAGGCTAGTACATACATAGATACATAGACAGTGTCGGCAGATAAGGGCCTATGGCCCACCTAGTCTGCCCATTTGAGCTTGTAAGTTCAGTTTGTTTTCCTAGAAGTCTATTTCCCCTTACCCCTGACCTCTAGAATTCCTTTATGTCATCCCATGCATTCTTAAATCCGTGATTGTTTCAGCCCCCACCACTTCCTCTGGCAGGTGTTCCACTTGTCCACCACCCGTTCTGTGAAGAAATTCTTTCTCATGTTTCCTCTGAATCGTCCTCCCTCCAACTTCATCCCATGCCTCTAGTCCCAAACATCTTTTCGCTAAAAATAGTGTTTTCCTGCACCCTGTTCCTCCCTGTAAATACTTGTATGTCTCTATCATATCCTCTCTCCTCCTCTCCTCCAGGGAGTACATGTTCAGTTCCTTCAACCTGTCTTCATAGGACTTGTGATGCAACCCATGCACCATCTTTGTTGCCCTCCTCTGAACCTTCTCTACCCTGTCTATGTCCTTACTTAGGTATGGTCTCCAGAACTGTCACACTGTACTCCAGGTGGGGCCTCACTAGTGTCTTGTATAGCGGAATTCATGACCTCCCTTCTCTGCTGGTGATGCCCTGCCTATACATCCCAGCATCCTATTTGCTTTACCTGATGCCTTGTCACACTGTTTCACTTTGAGGTCATCAGAGATGACAACCCCAAGATCCCTTTCCTGCTTGGTGCATGCTATATCCTCACCCCCAACTGATATATTGTGCCAGGGTTTTGTGCCCCATATGCATTAACTTGCACTTTTTTGCATTGAATTTCAACTGCCAAACCCTTGGACCATTCTTCAAGTTTCTGCAGGTCCCTTCTCATTCTGTCTACACCCTCTGGTGTGTCTACTCTGTTACAGAGCTTTGTGTCATCAGCGAACAGTGAAATTCTGCCTTCTATATCCTGTGCAATGTCACTGATGAAGATGTTGAATAGGACCGGTCCCAGCACTGATCCCTGTGGTACCCCACTGGTCACTCTTCCCTCTGTGGAGTGACAGCCATTTACCACCACCCTCTGTATCCTGCCACCCAGCCAGTTACCTACCCACCACACTACTGTCCTGCCCACACCCATTATTCCCAGTTTGTGTAATAGTCTTCTATGTGGCACAGTGTCAAAGGCCTTGCTGAAGTCCAGATAGGCCACGTCCACTGCCTCCCCTGATCCACCTCCTAGTCACCCAGTCAAAATTCAATGAGGTTGGTCTGGACATGACCTCCCTGGTGAAACCATGCTGCCTTGGGTCCTGCAGTCCATTGACAACCAGATGTTCCACCAATCTCTCCTTCAGTGTGCTTCCATGATCTTTCCCACTACCGAGGTGAGGCTGACTGGTCTGTAGTTCCCCGCTTCCTCTTTGTTCCCACTTTTGTATAAGGGGACTACATCTGCTGTCCTCCAGTCTTTGGGTCCTCCCTGTTTCCAGTGATTGGCTGAACAGGATAGCCAGAGGTTCAGCCACCACCTCTCTTAGTTCTTTAAGGACCCCGTTGTCCCCATCTGGCCCCATTGCTTTATCAGCTCTTATTACTTCCAGTTCCTTCAGGACTTTTTGTCGTGAAAGGGACTTGTGTCCATTTCTGCACCATTCTCACCCTTGTATCCCCTTCAGACCCATTACACCTCTTCCTTAGTAAAGACTGAGCAGAAATATTCGTTCAATATGTCAGCTTTACTGTTGTCATCCTCCACGTGGCTCCGCATCCTCCCCTTCAGTCTCACTATCCCTCCCTTTCTCCTTCTTTTTCTTTATGTACCTGTAAAGGTTTTGTCCCTTTAACCACTGATTTTGCAATGTGTTCTTCTGTCTGAGCTTTGGCTTCCTTACTGACTTCCCTGCCTCCTTTGTTTCTCCTGGTACTTCTCCTATCCCTTCTGCCTGTGTCTTTTTGTATTGCCTGAATGTAATCTTTTGGCTTTCACTTTCTTGCTACCTCTTTGAAAACCATAATGGTCTCCTCTTTCTTTTCCTCTTGCTAACCTGCTTAATGCATAATTCTGTTGTTCTTATAATCCCCATTTTAAATACTGCCCACTGTTCCTCAATCCCTGATTCCTGTCCCATTCCCTTAATGCCTCTTTCAAGTATCTCCCATTTTCCCAAAGTCTGCCCCCTAAAATCCAGGATACGTGTTTTGTGTGGTTTGGTTCTGCTCTTTCTGTGATTTCAAACCACAATGACTGGTGGTCACTGTTACCCAGGTGCTCCCCACTGTCCCCCCATCACGCTGTCCCTGTTTGTGAGACAAGGTCCAGTATTGCCTTCTGCCGAGTTGGTTCCATGACCAGTTGCTTGAGGAAGGCACCCTGAAAGGAGTCCAGGATAAATCTGCTCCCTAGTTGATGCTGCTGCTGGGATGCTCCAGTCCACGCCTGGTATGTTGAAGTCTCAACCAGTACTACCTCACCTTGTCTGCCATCCTTTGGATGGCTAGCATCAACTCCCTATCTGTTTCTTCCTCCTGGGCTGGTGGTCTATAGACCACACCCAGGATGCTGGCCCCATTTTCCTTTCCAGCTAACCCACAGTATCTCTCCCCATTTTGTTCCTCCTGGATCTGTGTGGGCCTTATGTCATTTCACATACAGTGCCACCTCCTCCCTTCCTGCCTGCTCTGTCTCTTCTGAATATGTTGTAGCCAGGTATGACCATCTCCCAGTCATGGTTATCTTACACCAGGTTTCAGTGATGGCCACAATGTCCAGGTCTGACTGTACCATGACAGCCTCCAGATCTTCCATCTTGTTGCTAAGGCTCTGGCATTTGCACACATGGCTTTCCATGATTTGACCTCCCTAGACTGCTTCACTGTTCTACCCAGCCCTTCCTTGGTTGTCATTTATCCCTGGTTCTCCTTGCTGTCTGCCCTTCTGTTGAATTTTGCCCCTATTCTGCTTATCCACCTTTTGGACACTAATCTCCATCTTTTGCACACTGCTTTGCAGAGATAGCCACTCCTCTGGTTCACTGGTTCCATTACTAGCTGTGGGGGGTGAGCAAGTAGGTATCATCCTTGCTGGCCTGCCACCCCCTTTGCTAGTTTAAATGCTTGTCAATGTAGCATGTAAACTTATCATTGAGTGCTTGGATTCCCTCCAGGATGGATGCAGCCGTCAGGCTTGAACAAACCTCCATCCTCTCAGATGGGTCCCTGTCACCAATGAATCCAAACCCTTCCTCACAGCACCAGTTCTTCAACCATGAGTTAAAGTTCCTTGCATGCACTCTATGCTCTCCTGTCTCTCACAGGTAGTACTTGAGAAAGTGACAGAAGTAGCACTTGCTTGAGACCCTCCCCAGTTTCCTAAACTCTTCCTGAACTTCCTTTGGCTCCCCATTTGCCAAGTCATTGTACCCTAGGTGGATAATGACATCCAGCTCACCCTCCTGTCTTGCCTTCCCAGTGATCCCCAGTATCTTCCTTCCACCCTCCATGCTGTGGCACCTGGAGGCACCCCACCTCCCTGTCCTCCCCTCCTGTGTTCTAGCTGGATCCTTCTTATGATGGAGTCCCCACCAGGATTACTTCCTCCTCCTCTGGGGTCCACTGCTTTCCCCACTGAGGTCACCTCCTTGCCCAACCTCCACATCCTTTCCTTCCACTTCCAATTCCTCTGTTTGGTTGTCCTCATTTGCCAGTGTGGCATATGAGTTCTTGAGAGGAATAGGATCTGGGATGCCTCTGCCTGACTGCTCTAAC
This sequence comes from Neoceratodus forsteri, assembly GCA_016271365.2. Lineage (NCBI taxonomy): Eukaryota > Metazoa > Chordata > Ceratodontiformes > Ceratodontidae > Neoceratodus > Neoceratodus forsteri. The sequence goes on along the minus strand of CM057450.1, from coordinate 766,555,163 downwards.
CCTCCTGAGCCCACTGTCATCCAAGTGCTCTCGTTCTCGGCATCCTTTGAGGCAGCTGCATTGGACTGGGTGGTTCCTGGACAGGGTGATGGTACTCCTGACCCAGTTTACTTCCGCTCTGAGTCTGGCTACCTCATCCCTGGTCCAGAGAGATGCATGCAGATAGGGCAGCACCTCAGTGTCAGAAGGTCTGCCTGAATATGGCTGCCCCACAGCCACTGCATTGCACCACCCCACATTATACTGCAATTCCTCTACTTACTCTGCTACTGAAGCTCTCTTAGTTCTCTTTTTATTTATTTACAGTACTAAAAATCCTGTAACTGATCCTCAGATATATATTTTTAAGGAAAAGAAACCAATAAATAAATAAATGAGTCAAAAACTTGTCGTAGCTGAGGGTGGTCTTCTTCCCCTTATGCCCTCCTACTTACACCTCTTACTATACCCTGTGTTTAGCTCCTGTCAATCAGATTTATCAGGGCATATAATTAAGAAGTTGGGGAAGGTGGGAGCAATCAACACCCTTCACCCAGCTACAGGACAGTCAGACAAGCCAAAGATAAAATTTGCAGCAATTAAAGACAGCACAGAATTACACCACCACTATTTTTAAATTTTCAACAGCCCAAAACAATTATAAAGTAAAGACAACACAGAAAGAAAGTATAGTGTCACTACAAGCCTACAATCTAAGTTTAAAAGAAAAAACACAGTTACCAGTTACTCTGAAGCACTGAATTGAATATGTTTCCTTCCTTCACCTTCTGGCTTCTTCTGAGAAGATGAACTTCTGTTTGCTGCTTTAACTGTGACTAAGCCCCACCTCCAGTTATCACGTAGCTGAGGTCAGAGGCCAGACAATTAACACCCTTCACCCAGCTACAGGACAGTCAGACAAGCCAAGATAAAATTTGCAGCAATTAAAGACAGCACAGAATTACACCACCACTATTTTTAAAATTTTCAACAGCCCAAAAACAATTATAAGTAAAGACAACACAGAAAGAAAGTATAGTGTCACTACAAGCCCACAATCTAAGTTTAAAAGAAAAATACCAGTTACCAGTTACTCTGAAGCACTGAATTGAATATGTTTCCTTCCTTCACCTTCTGGCTTCTTCTGAGAAGATGAACTTCTGTTTGCTGCTTTAACTGTGACTAAGCCCCACCTCCAGTTATCACGTAGCTGAGGTCAGAGGCCAGACAATTAACACCCTTCACCCAGCTACAGGACAGTCAGACAAGCCAAGATAAAATTTGCAGCAATTAAAGACAGCACAGAATTACACCACCACTATTTTTTAAATTTTCAACAGCCCAAAAACAATTATAAGTAAAGACAACACAGAAAGAAAGTAGAGTGTCACTACAAGCCTACAATCTAAGTTTAAAAGAAAAATACCAGTTACCAGTTACTCTGAAGCACTGAATTGAATATGTTTCCTTCCTTCACCTTCTGGCTTCTTCTGAGAAGATGAACTTCTGTTTGCTGCTTTAACTGTGACTAAGCCCCACCTCCAGTTATCACGTAGCTGAGGTCAGAGGCCAGACAATTAACACCCTTCACCCAGCTACAGGACAGTCAGACAAGCCAAGATAAAATTTGAGCAATTAAAGACAGCACAGAATTACACCACCACTATTTTAAAATTTTCAACAGCCCAAAAACAATTATAAGTAAAGACAACACAGAAAGAAAGTATAGTGTCACTACAAGCCTACAATCTAAGTTTAAAAGAAAATACCAGTTACCAGTTACTCTGAAGCACTGAATTGAATATGTTTCTTCCTTCACCTTCTGGCTTCTTCTGAGAAGATGAACTTCGTTTGCTGCTTTAACTGTGACTAAGCCCCACCTCCAGTTATCACGTAGCTGAGGTCAGAGGCAGACAATTAACACCTTCACCCAGCTACAGGACAGTCAGACAAGCCAAGATAAAATTTGCAGCAATTAAAGACAGCACAGAATTACACCACCACTATTTTTAAAATTTTCAACAGCCCAAAAACAATTATAAGTAAAGACAACACAGAAAGAAAGTATAGTGTCACTACAAGCCTACAATCTAAGTTTAAAAGAAAAATACCAGTTACCAGTTACTCTGAAGCACTGAATTGAATATGTTTCCTTCCAGTAAGCCTTTGTCTGCTCCCCAGAGAGTTACTCACCACAGGAAAATCCATAGCCTTGGTCTGGGTATCCTGTGAAAGGCTAGTACATCTGAGCCAAGCATGTCTTCTGACAGACACAGATGTAGCCACCCATGACTCTTGATGCCACATCATTGGAGTCCACAGTAGCATGAAATTGTACTTTAGATGCCTCAATTCCATCCGCAGCCACCTCCTGCAGCTCCTTGACTAGCTGGGAGAGGCCTGTTTAGCCAGTTCCAGAAGAGTATCCCATCTAGACTTCTGGTACCTGGCTGTGTAGGCCATGTAGTTCGCCTGCCTGAGTCCCAAAGAGGATGCCAAATATTCTTTTTTGGCCACTGCATCAACTTTCCTGGAGTCCTTGTCCGGAGTAGGCTGCAGCCTGCACTACCCCAACATGGCTGCTATGATTATAAAGGGATTCCGTACCTGAGCCTGATAACATATACCTTCTGTCCATTCTTTTATCCACAGGAAGGAAAGACTTAGGAGTTTGTAAAATTTTTTTATGTCTGTTTCCCCAAGGACTTATGAAGAGGGATAGACAATCTTTTGGACAGTGGGATGTCCATCATTTCCACAAAATCAGGCTCTTCCTCCTCCTCAAAAACTTCAACCAAGGGGAGCTGGAGGGTTTCGGCCACCTTCTTGTAGAAAAAGAAGTGTGAAGGATACTCAGAAAGCCTGGGAAGGGAGACATTTGAGGGCCTGTCTGGGGAGATGTCCGGTTCAATGGGCACATCCAGACCCCCCAGGTCATCATCTTCATCATCGGATAGTCTTCGTCCCTTCCAACTCCCTCACAGAAAGCATCTGGGATCGTAATCCGAAGGAGACGGAGCTGACCGAATGACTCCGCTTAACCGGCGGGTACCGTTTGGTCAGAATCAGCAAAGCGATGTGAACAATGCTAATCACTTTGGCTATTTCGTCCGCGGTTGGAGTATGAGGTACTGGATCCGAACCAGTAGACCTGCGTTTCCTTTTTGATGGAACCGGACCCTCAGAGTCATCTCTCCTTTTGCCTAAGGAGGTATCGCCTAGGTGAGCAGGCACCACCTCAGGTTCGGCTAACTGAACCAGGCTGGCCATCCGGATCTACGGACTTCTTGGCCTCCCTTTCCTTCAGCCTACTCAATCTTTTTTATAGAGTGACTTTGGGAAAGTTTTTACCAATTTAGCAGTCTGACTTGAGGTGGTCAAACCCCAGACAAACACAGCTGAGGTGGGGGTCAGCTTTGGCAAAGGCCTCCCCACACTCATTACAGTGTTGAAACCTAGTGGGACCGGTTTTCTTCTTGGGTTTCTCAGACATGGCCAACCTACTAAATTACCCTATAGCAGTTTTTAAGCCAGGCAATGAATCACCGATCGGTTATAAACTGTGTCACGGGTTTTGAAAAATAACCAGAAAAAGCCCGGTTCTTTTGAAACTGATCGGTACCGAAACACCACTCTAATCCCAGAAATTCAGAAAAGTTAAACAGAAGAAAAAAACGTCAGTTCCAAACTGGACTGACCAATAAGAAACTGAGGAAAGAACAATTTCCACACTTTTTTTTTTTTTTTTTAAATAAAACACAGCTACTACCTATCTACTACACTACCTGTACCATAGACAAAGGCTGGAAATCCGAAAAACAACAAATAGATACGGTTTAAACCGAACGCTTTTTTACTTTACAAACTGAACAGAGGAATCTTCGGAGCAACTTCACTGTTAGGCGGAGTAAAGAATCTGACAGTTATGCTGGGTAGTACCACAGACAGAGGTATGAAGAGAGTGTTCGAGCTCAACATTCTATGCTTCTGCATAGAGTTAACTCTTTCCTCTCTGGGGCAGTTCAAGTGCTGTGGCTAAATGCATTATGTCAGAATACAGCAAGACTTCATGTTGTTTGAAGAGCTGACTCTTGAAGTAAGATCGTACAGTTACGTAAGAACTTACCGTAACAGTAGATCTTTGAAAGAGGCTCTTGCAGTAGGTAATTACATATAGGACTGACGCCGGCTAGCGGCAGGACCCCACGGAAAAATTTCTAGCTAGCGGTCCCTGGCGAGGGACCACCCCCACATCAGGTGACCGGCGTCATACGACGTCGGTATAAAGGGGCGGTCCCAGACGCCCGCCTTCCAATTCTTTCCCGCCACAAGCCCGGACGAGAGAGAAGCAGAGGTTTCCATTCGTGGAAAAAGAGCTGAAAAGCCTAGGAGGATGGAGGGCGGGAAGGTATTTTACTGTCAAAGAGCCTCTCTCGAAGATCTGCTGTTACGTAAGTTCTTACGTAACTGTACTATCTTACCTGAGGGCTCCTGCAGTAGGTAATGGCATATAGGACTAAATCCCAAGCAGTCTGGAACAAATAAAAGGCACCGGGAGGAAGAAACTACTCCAGAAAGTAGCAGAAGCCTTGCAATCCTCAAGACAGGAGGCCTTGCAAAACAGCTAGCCCGAAGCCTGCTCTACGGCGAGAGGCAATGTCCAAACTGTAGTGTTTCATAAAGGTATGGATGGAAGTCCATGTGGCAGCAGCGCATATGTCTGCCACAGACACATTCTTGAAACAAGCCGCAGTGGCCGCTACTCCTCGCGTGGAGTGATCTCTGACCTGACCCGGAAGGGTCTTGTTGTACTTGTCATAACAGAAAGTGATGCAATGAGCCAACCACTTCGACAGGCATTGCTTGGAAACAGCATTGCCTTCCCTTTTGTGAACAAAAGAGATGAAAAACTGATCAGTCTTTCTGAGATCCTTCGTCCTGTCGATTGTAGTATCTCAGAATCCGGTGAACATCCATGGTATGGAGTAAATATTCTCCTTGGTTTGAGTACTGCGTGAAAAGGCAGGTAACTCTATAGACTGATTAAGGTAGACTTGCTACCACTTTAGGTAGAAACTTAGGTTAGTGAAGAGCCACTCGCTCTTTGTGAAAATCAAATAGGAATTTTACACATAGTGGGCCTGAGCTCGAAAATTCTTCGAGCTAGAATGGGCACCAAGAAGAGCTGCCTTCCACTAAAGAAATTTCTGATCTGCAGTTGCTACAGGTTCAAGGAGGAAGGTAAGTTTCTAGAACAAAGTTCAAGTCCCAAGGGGAGCAGGAGTTCGGATGGGGGCCTCAGATGAAGGACCCCTCTGAGAAAGGTCTTAAGAGACCTCTAATTGGGTAAACGCTTTATCTGCGAAAGGAACATGGTAGGCTGAAATAGCAGCCATGTGCACCTTCAAGGAGGAATGACTGAGACCCAGGTCGAAGAGACGACGTAAATATTCCAGCAGAACGGCCACTGAACAGGAGAAGGGCTCCACGTTCCTAGAGGCGGCCCAAATAGAAAATCTCTTCCATTTCACGGCATAAGTGGACCTAGTGGAGGGTTTTCTAGCCTCCACCAGAATCCCCGCCACTTTTGGAGAGACACCAAAACGAGATTGAGCTAGGTCTGCAGGAGTCATGCATGAAGATGTAGGGACTTGAGGCCCGGATGGACCAGGGTCCCCTGATCCTGGGTCAGCAAACCTCGAGATAAAGGAAGAGGAAGAGGAGGAACCTCTGAGTACTGTTGTAGAAGACAGAACCAGATTTGCCTGGGCCAGAAAGGAGCGATCAGAATAATTCTCGCTCCTTCTGTGGTAAGTTTCTGCAATACACGAGGGACCAGAGGAATTGGGGGAAAAGCATAGACATATCTGCCCTTCCAGTCTAGAGACAGAGCGTCGCTCCAGAAAGCGCTTCACTCTGGAATGAGCGAGCAAAAGATGGGAAGTTTTGCGTTTTGGGAAGAGGCGAACAGGTCTACCTGCAGAGTCCCCCAAAGCTGAAAGATATCGTCTAGCACCTTTTGGTCCAATTCCCACTCGTGCGGCAGGGCAGAGGAGCGGCTTAGCTTGTCTGCCAGGGTGTTGTCGACTCCTGGAACGTGAATCGCAGAGAGGTTGTGTTGAGTTGCCCAGTCCCAAACCCTCATTGCTTCCTGCATAGAGGGTAGGATCGAGTCCATCCCTGCTTGTTGATGTACCACACCACGCACATGTTGTCTGTCTGACGCAGTAGGTGACCGGAAGAATGTATTGGTGAAGGGCTTGAGAGCATATAGTACTGCTCAAGCTCAGTAATATTGATGTGGAGAGCTAGTTCAATCTGGACCATAATCCCTGGGTTCGTGAGGACCTAGATGGGCTCCCCAACCTTCGCCTGATGCATCTGTGGTCAGAGTCTGGGGGGATGACAGAAGGGGACCCCCCCCCGAAACAGGTTCTCTCGAACCATCCACCATTGCAAGTCTCGTGCCATCTGCGAGGAGATCAGAACTAGATGATCTAGGTCGTCTACGAGTTGATCCCACTGGGAGCGAAGAGTTCACTGAGAGATCCTCATGTGGAGTCGAGCTCGAGGGACCGTCGGAATAGCAGCCGCCATGAGCCCCAGGAGACGGAGAACCGACCTCGCCAGAACCCTCCGACATTCTGATAGCAGGGAAATCTGTGACTGAAGAGAGGCCGCCCTGTCCGGAGGCAGGAAGCCCTTGCTCACCGTCGTATCGAGGATAGCCCCGATGAGCTGTAGTCTCTGGGAGGGATCCAGATGAGACTTGGAATGGTTGATGGTAATACCCAGGCAAGTAAAAACCTGCTGGGTGAGGGACAGAAAATGCAGGAGCTCCTCCCTGGACGAGGCCGCCAGGAGCCAGCCGTCCAGGTAAGGGAACATCTGTACTCCCATCGTAAGCAGGTGGGCTGCTACCACAGCCAGGCATTTGGTAAATACTCGGGGTGCCGAGGAAAGACCAAACGGGAGCGCCTGAATTGGTAATGGTCCCCTGAAACGCAAACTCAAGATACTTCGGTGAGAAGGGCGAATGGAATGTGCAGATATGCATCCTGCATATTCAGCGCAAAAGCCATTGACCCAGCCGAAGGAGGGGCAGAAGGGTCTGTAGGGAGAGCATCCTGAACCTTTTGTATTCCACGTAAAGGTTCAAGGAACTGAGATCGAGAATAGGTCTGAGATCTCCCATCTTCTTTGGGACCAGGAAGAAATGCAGAGAATTCTTCCCGGACCAAAGGAAGATGATCCCTTGCGTAGGACGATTTCAGGGGTGGGCGGCGGGGTGGTATCTGTAGAAACTCTATAGAGTGCCCTTCCGCTATAATCTGGAGCACCCAAGAATCCGTTATCATCCTCTCCCAACCCGGAAGGTGGAGGGAAAACCTCCCTCCTACCGGTTCCTCCGGTGTGTCCGGAGGTGGTGGGAGAGGGGAGGAGTCAGGTGGTGTGGGGCAGTCGCGCTGGGGCACCCGCTTTTTGGGCGGGGGGCCTGGCAGCTGCGGGGCCCAGTTTAGTGGCTCGCCTTCCTGGGGTTTCGCTTGTGGCTGACGCGCTCTCAAAAAGGACAAGCCTGTGGTGATGGGGACGGTACATGGAATCCACCGATTTCAGAGCCGTCCCTTTCCTCAAGTCGGTGATGATGTCCTTGACATCACCACCGAAAAGCACCGAACCCCTGAAAGGTGCGTCCTGGATCGCGGATTGCACCTCCAGGACCAAACCTGACACGCGGAGCCAGGCATGACGCCGTAGACTCACAGCGAAAGCGGAGCTCCGCCCGGTAGTGTCCACTGCATCGTATGTCGTCCGCAGAATGTGGCGACTGGCCGAACGAGCAGAACGGACTAGATCAGCTAACTCCTGCTTGACTTGAGAGTCAGGTAAGGAGTCTATCTTAGATTCCGCCTGGGTAAGGATGGCCTTCTGGTAATCCCCCATATGTGCGACGTAATTCAGGGCCCCGATTCCCAGTGTGGAAGAGGCGTAAATCTTTCTTCCATACTGGTCCAGGAGGCGAGATTCCTTATCCAGGGAGACAAACTTAGATGTTTGGGGTGCGCTGACCGGCCGTGAGTGGCGCTAATCACGACCGAATCTGCACGAGGGTGGGAGTCCAGATAGTCTACATCCTCTGGAGCCTGGTATAGCCTGTTAGACTTCCTAGGAAGTGGGACTAACACCAACGGTTGTTTCCAAATCGTGGAAACAAGGTGGGCGTGAGGCTCAATCCAGGGTGGCACTAAAGTTGGAGCTGTCAGGGGCAGGTCCAGATGTTCGGCGAGTTTAAGTCGCTGAGGATCTGGTTCCAAGGAGCGCCACTGATGAACTTCCTGGATTTTTCTGAGCAACTCCGTGAAGGAAGGATCCTCCGGAGGAGACTTCGGAGGGGTCCTCGACCGGGGCTTAGACGGAGAGCGAGGCTCGTCGTCTCTCTCTCGGAGCATCCTTCGGAAGAATCCGAGAGGGAAGAAGAATTGGAAGCAGAATAAGACTCCCTAGCACGGCTTGGGGCAGGAACGGGTTCCTTGGGGGGGGTACCCCTGGATGAGTGTCCTGCCCCTCTCGAGATCCAGAGGGAAGGGCCCTGGAGTCTGGAGGCGGTGAGGAAGTGTGCCGCCTCAGGCGTACGGGAACCGGGGGCGGCACTGTCGCTGTAAGGCGGCTCTCTACCTCCTTGGTGAGCTGAGCCTTGGCCTCAGCCCACCACGAGGCCAGAGTCTCCTGCAGATCCACCGGCGGCTGTAGGGACGGTGGAGGAGGAGGGGGAAAGGCATATGGGTTGTACCCATAAGGCAAGTATCCGAAACCCGGCTGCAGAAAAACCGGCGCTGTGTATTGTGGCGTCAGGTACTGTGGTGTCGGAGGGACCGACGCCGGTACCGCGCGCCGGATACCGCGTCCCGGTACAATGGCGCCGGATAAGATGGCAGGTACCGGGCGCCGGAGGAGCTGCTGGAGCAGACGGCCCAGATGGTGGCCCACAGGCGGATCAACATTGAGAGGCCGGGAGGGTGCAGGGCCCGACGGAAGGGGAAAATCCTCGACGGTGTCGGGCGGGCCGGCGCCAGATCCAGTTCTTCGGAGGAGGGTCTGATGGGAGGTGGAAAATCCTCGCACGCCTGGGATGGGGAGAGAATCCGGGTCAGGCTGGGGTGACTGGTTCCCCAGACGGCAGCGAAGGCTGCGGGAACCGGCACGACGGGTGTTTGGGGGGTCCGTCAGAGGTTCCATCGCCCGGCACATGTCGGGGGAGCCGACGTGCGGCTTAGGGGCTAGTTCCCTGCGGGCGCCGGGGGAGCCGGCGTCCGGCTTACGGGGTCCCTCATCGGAGGCGGGCAGAGGTGAAGGAGCGGCCCAGTCAGAAGGGGACGTGGTTGTGCGCTGCCCTGAAGGGTCGGGCATCTTCTCGACCCTCTCCCGGCCGTCGTCGTCGGAGCAGACATCCAACTTATGGGAGTTGTCCACGCCAGTAGGCCGCAAGCCTGTGGCCAAACTGAGGGCGGAAGCCTCCTTTTGGCCGGAGGCGCCCGCAAGGCCCGAGCGCGAGCCAGACGGGCGGGGCCAACGCCTCCTTGGAGGCTGCCGTCGGACGGTTCCCCGGAGGGGATGTTACCTGGGCCGCGACTCCAGCCGGAGTCATGGAAGAGGAGGCCTTCTCCCGGTGCCTCTCCTTGTCCCGCTTTTTGCGATGTCCTTCCAGAGAAGTAGACGCCTGCCTCAGCTTCTTCAACTCTTTCTCCATCGAAGACATCTTTTTCTTGAGAAGATGGGCTTTCAGGGACTGTTGACGTCGTTTGAGGGTAGCCGCGTTGAAGTTGAGGCAATGCTGGCACTTGTCGACCAGGTGGTCGGAGCCTAGGCAGAGAGAATGGCCGTCCTTGTGGGGCAGTTGGGCGCCGCACGAGTCGCACTTGTTTTTGTGCTCGGAGGGTGTAGGGGACGACATACACTGACGTTGACCTGACGACAGAAGAAAAAATAATTTTAATTTTCGGTAAACCGATGAAAGGGTAGGGCTGACGGAAGCACAAACTTTTCTGTGAGGTGCTGCAGGCTAGCGGGAAGAACTGGGCAGGCGTGGGACTGCCCCTTTTATACCAGCGTTGTATGGCGCCGGTCACTGACGTTGGGGGCAGTCCTCGCCAGGGACCGCTAGCAAGAAATTTTTCCGGGGTCTCAAGCCGCCAGCCGGCGTCAGTCCTATATGTAATGACCTAATGCAAGAGCCCTCTCGAAGTAAGATCTACGCCTACAGGTAGTAACTTGTCTTTTAAAGGGCGTTTATATGATGTACTATCCACACTTCTGGCAGACTCCTAGTAGTTCTCCTGGGAGGAGGGGGCAAGGTGCACACCCCCTACTTAGGGAAGAGAGACTGGAGAATTGAGGACCCAGAACCAGTATCCCAGAGTTACTCAAGATTGATGTGGCAAATAGGAGAGGAGGGTGTGCAACGTCTTACGGGTAGCAACCCTGCAGATGATCTGGATAGGGAAGTCCCTGGTAGCAGCCACTGAGGCAGCAGTATGTCCGGTGGAATGAGCCCTAAGCCCTACGGGATGCTTTCTACCAGCCAACCTACAGCAGAGGTCTATACAGGAGCCTATACACTTGCCAATCATCGGCTTTGCTGCCAGTCTGCCTTCAGTGTAGGTGACCAACAGCTGGCGAACCTCTCCCTGAACTCCAGCCGTGCTTTGCTTACAGTAGGCAAGCGCTTGGCTTAGGTCCAAGGTAGGCAGGCTGTGTTCGGCCTCCGAGATCAGATGTGTGAACAACACTGGGAGATTCATCACCTGGTTAAGGTGAAACTTCGAAACAACCTTCGGAAGGAACTTCAGTTTGGGGCGGAGGACAACCCTGTCCTTGCAGAAGACCAAGTAAGGAGACTCCACTGAGGGCACCTGGAGCTCGCTGATCCTTCTGGTGGAGGCGACAGCTATCAAGATGGCAATCTTCCACAACAGGTGTGACATCTCACACCTACCTAAGCACTGGTTCAAATGGCTTGCCCATGAGCACTGCCAACACCTGCAACAAGTCCCAAGGTGGTGGTAGTTCATGCACCACAGGGGAAATGTGGTCAAAACCTCTGAAGACAAGCCTGACCACCTCCTGTGCCACCGCTGACATACCAGTCGGCACCCGGTATGCAGAGATGGCTGCCAGGTGCACCCTGAGGGTCGTCGACCAAAGACCCAACTGTGAGAGAGACCACAGTTTATCAAGGATGCAAGTCACAAGGCAGACAAGGGGTCAAGCTCCTTGTCCTGGCACCAAACGGAAAACCTTTTCCACTTAAATGGCATGACACTGAGTCAGCTCCTTCCAAGAGACCTTAACCACATGCAGGACTTCATCAGACAGACCCAAAGCCTGGAACTCTAGTCATTCAGGAACCAGACTGTAAGGTGCAGGGGCTGAAGGCCTGGGTGGAGGACCTTCCCCTGAGAAATTGAGAGCAGATCCGGAAGAAGAGGCAGATGCCACCGAGGCTGAGGAGATACAGGTACCAGACCTCAAACGGCCAGTCAGGAGCCACCAGGATCATCCGTCCCTTGTCCCTCTGAATTCTGAGCAACACCTTGTGGATCCAAAGAAAGAAGGGGTACACGAGGCCCAGGGCATCCCCCAGCAGCATATCCTGCTTAGGGAGCGAGCACAAAACAGCCTCAGCTTTGAGTCCTCCTGGGAGCCAAACAGGTCCACCTTGGGGGTGCCCCACTGGCAGAACAGGTAATCTACTACCTCATGGTAAAGGGAACACTCGTGGAACGCCTTGCCCACTCGGCTTAGGCCGTGTGCCAGCTGGCTGGACATGCCAAACACATGAATAACCAAAAGGTTGGAGGCCAAGCTGCCAACAAAGGTCCACATGCGGAGAGCTTCCCGGAATAACAGGAGGGAATGTGTCCTGCCCTGCTAGTTGAGGTAGTACATGGTCATCGTGTAGTCCGTCTGGACCTGGATGACCTTACTCCGAAGATGTGGAGCTAAGGCAGTCAGTACCAGACACACTGCCCGAAGCTCTAGAAGGTTGATGTGACAATGGGACTCCTCAGGGATTAAGAGTCCGTGGACCCTGTGGTCCCCCCAAGTGGGCACCCCAACCCATCAGAGAGGCATCAGTCGTGAGAGTGACCACTGGCTCCAGGCGGACAAACATGCCTCCATTCTGGAGATGGTCCAGAAACGGCCACCACTGATTGGCATCCCACATCGGCTGAGTCACCGTGATCATCTGGTCGAGGTGATTGTGGTGCTGAGACCACTGACAGGCCAGTCCTCACTGCAGGGAGCGCATTCTCCAGCTGGCCTAATAGACTACACTGGTGAAGGCTGCTACGTACCCCAAGAGACGCAGGAAGTCCTGGGTAGGGCGCAACTGCCCAACCTGAAATGATTGGGCCAAGGAGGAAAAATCCTCTGCCCTGTCTGCTGGCAGCCGGGCTCAACAAGAGTCGAGCTTCGCCCTGATGAAGTGAATCACCTGAGAGAGAACAAGTTCCAACTTGGCCTAGTTGACTAGGAGGACTAGGTTCAAGCTGGTTTGGAGGGTCAAGTCCCTAGACCACTCCACCTCTGCCCTGGAGGGGCCTGCAATCAGCCAGTCGTACAGGTATGGGTACACCCGGACCCCTTGGCACCGCAGGAAGGCTGTTACTACTACCATGCATTTGGTGAAGACCTGGGGTCCAAAGAAAGGCAGAAATGCATGGCCTGGAACTCGTAGAGGGTCCCCTCCATGTGGAACTGGAGAACAGCCAGATAGGAACGTGAAAGAAGGCATCCTGGAGGTCCAGTGAGCAGAACTATTTCCTGTTCCAGGGACGGGATGATATGGTTCACAGTGACCATCCTGAAAGTGCACAAATGTAGGTACCTGTTTAGGTCATGCAGGTGTAACATGGGGCATCCCCCCAACTTGTCACTGGGCAGGCCTGGAGGCGGATGCAGGGCTAGCAGAGGACGGAGCTGACCCCCATTCGCCAGGCTTCTAGACGACGGAAGACACAGACTTAGACCGGGGACGCCAAGCCTGCTGCTGCTCTTCAGGGGGCTGGAACAGCTTGACTGCAGGGGCAAACTAAGGCCGAAACTGAAAGGACTTTTTCTTGGGTTTTGAACCCTTAATGTCCTTTTGTGCAGTGATAATGGAGTTCAGCCCGGCATTGGACTTCTCAGTTCAGGTAAGATGGCCATCCACCCCTAGTCCGAACAAGCTGGTACCCAAGAAAGGAACATGTACCAGTTTGTACTGGGTATCTGCTGTGAAGGTCGAGATCTGCAGACAAGCCCCGTGGTGCATAGCCACTGCCGCAGTTATGAACTGGGCACAAGAGTCACCTATGTCCACAGACATCTGGAGCTGCCGTTTCACAACAACATAGCTTTGATCCCAGACCAGCTTGACCTTCATCTGCAGGTCAGCTGGTAGCTGAGGCACCACCTGTTCAAGGGTGCCCAGCAAGGCATGGGCAAAGTGGGCCATCAAGAAGGCCGAATTAGCCTGCCTCAGTACGAGACATGAGGACACGTACACTTTACTGGCCGCATAATCAGATTTCTTGGACTCCTTGTCGGGAGGCTTATCAACATCCCTGACACAGCCAGTCCACTGAAAAACTGAGTCTGCAATCAGCCCTTCATCTGAAGGGTGTTCCGTGAACCCATAGAGAGAGCTTGTAGGGACTGTGTACTTGCAGTTGACATGGGCTGGCTGTGTGGGGCAGGAGGCTGAATGTTGCCACAGCTCCAATGTGGGACAAGAATGGTCTCAGCAACCAGGAAAGCGACCCCAGGGGAGTCATCCTAATCGAAGATCTTGGTAAGGGGATATCTAGCCTGCCTCTGAATGGCTCCAACTGTATCCCCAATGCGCTAGAAATCAGGCTGAGCATGGCCCCAAAGGAGGTAGGATCATGGTCAGCCGACAGATATTCCCCAGACATTAGGTCAAATAAAGGAGTAGGGCAAGAATGCATGTAGGAATCCTCCAATGCTGAAGATTCATAAAAGACAGGCCGACCCCTGGAGTCCCCGCTAACCCTGCAGTGCTCATTGGTATGGCATACCATGACTGACAGTCAATGAGAAAGCATGGGAGAAGTACAGGCGTCCTTAGGAGGTGGACCCTCCTTAGGCTGGATCGGCAGGGGTTCCACCCAAATGGTTGGAAAGGCCGGAATCGGCAGAGCTGGAGGAGTAAGCTCAGGCTGAAGGGGTGGTGGCTACGGAAGCACTGGAGAAGGAGGAGCTGGCACTGGCTTGGACCCAGCACCCATAAGCAGCTGCTGCCAAATAAGGTCCTCGTAGAACTGCCACAATTTGCGGTGGAGCTGGTCCTCAACAGATGAGGAGTAAGAGGAGGAATAAAGGCAATGTCGTTTGCCTGAGTGTTGAGAGTGAGACCAGCGACACTGGCAGGGGCTGCTTGACCTCAAGCTATGGGACATCGACTGCCGGTGGATCAGACAGTGAGGGAAAACGGGAACTGGCAAAGGATGCCTGGGGTCCCCAGAGGGATCGAGGTCCCAACAGTTAGGGTCTAGCTCAGCTTGCTGATCAGACCTGCCTTGGGAAAGCAGAGGCAGGATTGGAGACCTGGTTAGGGAAGTATTACCCTTCATCCTGCAACAACAGGTTGACCGGGTCATGGAATATCTTGAACGGCTGGTCAGCCCGCATCTCAGCTAAACAACCCAGACGGGGACATCACGGAGCCAGTGGCCTGGACAGAAAGTTGGCCGAAGCTGACACTTCGATGAAAGTCGAAGTGGCAAACTCACGAGAACCTAAGGCCTGAGAGCGTTCGCAATCCCACAACCTGTGGTAGGACTTTTTAGGCTTTTCCTTAGAGTCTCACTTTGCAGACTTTGAAGGTTTCGACCCACAGGAAGGGCCCTCCCCGGGGGTCAAAAGGGACTAACACAAGTCCAAGAATGCCGAAGAGAACGTGGTGCCCAAGCCCAGAGGACACAGAGGAAGTGCCCACCATGGACTAGACTGCTGCTTCTTTAAAAGCAGCCATCTGCTCGTCAGAGCCTACAGCCGCAGAAGCCGTCTGACGGATGTTCTTAGACTTGATGGGTGCTGAATAAGGCCCTGTCCCATTTGTTATGCAGAAAGGGTTAAAATAGAAGAAAATACAGGTTACTCACCTGTAACAGGAGTTCTAGGAATGGTATATGTTGTTCATCCACACTCATTGGCAGTATCCTTGCCGCTTTAAATCTTGCCGGAAGGTCTTCAAGCTTGCTCCTCCCACCCACCCGGGTGGTATAACTCTCGGCTCCGCCCCATGACGCCAGATCTGGCCCGCTGGAA
The DNA here is from genome assembly GCA_016271365.2 of Neoceratodus forsteri. Taxonomy (NCBI): domain Eukaryota; kingdom Metazoa; phylum Chordata; order Ceratodontiformes; family Ceratodontidae; genus Neoceratodus; species Neoceratodus forsteri. The sequence goes on along the minus strand of CM057450.1, from coordinate 766,539,851 downwards.
GCTCAGGTTGTGCGTCGAAGCCGGGGAGGTCGGGTGGGTGGGATGAACAACATATACCATTCCTAGAACTCCTGTTACAGGTGAGTAACCTGTATTTCTAGGGACATGGATATGTTGTTCATCCACACTCATTGGCAGACTCCTAGCAGTTCTCCGGAGGAGGGAGGCAAGACGACACCCCAATACTTACTTGGAAAGAGAGACTGAGAACCGAGGCCCCAAAACCAGCATCCCGGCGTGACTCAAGGGTCGATGTGGTAATGGGTAATAAAGGTGTTTGCTGACTTCCAGGTAGCAGCCCTGCAGATTTCCTGGATAAGGGACGTCCCTGGAAGCAGCCACCGCTGCAGCAGTATGGCGGGTAGAATGAGCTCTTATCCTCTGGGAGGCTCCATGCCCGCTAACTTATAGCAGAGATCTATGCAGGAGGTTACCCACCTGCTTATCGTCCGCTTGGCTGCAGGTCTGCCAGATGCGTCTTCAGCGTAGGTGACAAACAGCTGGCAACCTCTCCCCGATTTCAGCCGCAGGCCTTTATAATAAGCGAGCCCTCTAGGTCCAGAGTATGGAGCCTATATTCGGCCTCCGAGGTGTGATTGGGGTAGAACACCGCAGAGTCAACACCTGGTTAAGGTGAAACTCCGACACCACCTTCGGAAGGAATTTCGGTGGGGGCGAGGACAACCTTGTCCCTGTGGAAGACCAGGTAAGGAGACTCGATGGAGCGCCTGGAGCTCTCCCATCCTTCTGGCTGACGGATAGCCACCAAGAAGGCGGTCTTCCACGACAGGTGAGAGAGAGCACACCTGTGCATAGGTTCGAATGGCTTGCCCATGAGCTTTGCCAGTACCAGCAGTAGATCCCACGGAGGTGGGGTTCCCAGACTGAGGGAATGTGATCAAGGCCTTTGAAAAGCGCCAGACCACCTTCTCCTGCGCCATCGACTGCTTCCCGCCCGCGCCTGCAAGCAGAGATGGCTGCCAGGTGCACCCTTAGGGTCGCCGACCCAAGCCCTTGACTAGAAAGGGACCATAAATAGTCCAAGATGCTTGCCAAGGAACAGGAGGAAGGGTCCAAGCCTCTTGCTCTGACACCAAATGGAAAACCTTTTCCATTTGAAGGCATAGCATTTTCTGGTCGACTCCTACGGGACGCCTAACTACATTGAGGACCTCGCCGGAAAGACCCAAAGCCTGGAACTCTAGCCGCCAGGAACCAGGCCGTCAGGTGCAGGGATTGAAGGTCCGGATGGAACACCTTCCCGATTGACTGAGAGCAGGTCCGGGCGAGCTGGAAGCTGCCGATGAGTCCTGGAGCTGAGACTGAGGAGATCTGGGTACCAGAACTGGCGAGGCCAGTCTGGGGCTATCAGAATCACCCGCGCCTGTCCCTCCTCGCCTTGAGAAGCACCTTGTGGATCAAGGGAAATGGGGAAAGGCGAAGAGGCCCGGGGTCCATTGCCTCGAGAAGGCATCCCCTGCAGCGAGCCCTGCTGAGGGGGCGGGCATGGAACAGACTCAGCTTCGCTCTCCGTGGAGGCAAACAGGTCCACCTGAGGTGTGCCCCAAAGGGAGAACAGATGCTGTACTACCTCGCAGGAGAGACCACTGGGATGCAGCCCCTATCCGCTCAGGGCATCGGCCAGGGTGTTGGAGGCTCCTGCCACGTGAATGGCTAGGAGATCCGCCTCCAGGCTGCGCGACGAGTGACCAAATGCGGAGAGCTTCCTTGCATAGAAGCATGGAGCGCGCCCCGCCCTGGCGGTTTAGATAGTACATGGTCGTGGTATTGTCCGCCTGACTCGGACCACTTGACCCCGGAGGAACGGAGCAAAGGCGGTGAGAGCTAGGCGGACCGCCGGAGCTCCAGCAGGTTGATGTGGCATCGACCTCCAGGGACCAGAGGCCATGAGCCCGGTGTTCCCCAGATGGGCACCCCAACCCATCAGAGAGGCATCGGTCGACAGAGAGACCGCCGGCTCGGGCGGACGAACGGATGCCCTCCTGCAATTGATCTGGAACGGTCCACCACTGGAGAGCATTCCACATCCCCTGTGTCACCGACACAAGCTGGTCCAAGGATCGCAGCGCCAGGACCACTGGCTGGCCAGTCCTACTGAAGGGGACGATGTTCCAGCGGGCCCAACGGACCACGCTGGTACAGGCCGCCATGAGACCCAGGAGGCGAGGAAGTCCCGGCAGGGCGAATTGCCCAACCAGAAATGATCGGGCAAAGGAGGAAAGAACCCCGGCCCTGTCCGGCCGAGCCGCGCCTGGCTCAAGAGCCGAGCTGCGCCTGATGAATAAAATCACCTGCTTCGGCTCGAGTTCCGACTTGGTCTCGCTGGACAAGGAGGCCCAGTTGAGAGCAGACCTGGAGGGCCAGATCTCTGGACCACTCCGCCCTTCCTGGAGGGAGCTGCTATCAGCCAGTCGTCCAGGTAAGGGTACACCCGACCCTCGGCGCCGTGAGAATGCTGTCACCACTGCCATGCATTTGGTGAAGACCCTGGAGCTGGAGACAAGCCGAAGGGCATGGCTTGAATCAAGAGAGATCCTTCCGCTCGAAGCGAAGGAATCTCTGGTGAGACGGACGGATAGGGACGTGAAAACGCTGGCCCTGCAAGTCCAGAGAGCAGAACCACACGCTGCTCCAAGGATGGTATTATCTGAGCCAGAGTGACCATCCTGAAGGTTCGAGACCTTAGGAACTTGTTTAGGTCGCAGGTCGAGAATGGGCGCCAGCCCCCGTCTGCTTCGAACCAGGAAGTACCTGGACACAAACCCTGGGTCTGAAGGAGGGTCCACCACCTTCTCTTACCACCTCCTTCTGGAGGAGGAGAGTGATGTCGGCTCGACGAGCCGCCAGTGAGGCTGGGATCCCGAGCCCCGAGGGGCGACGGCCCTGAAGGGTGGTGCCTGCCTGAATTCCAGAGGCAGGCCTCTTCCCACCACCTTCCAAGACCCACCTGTCCGTGGTAACAGCGACCAGGCGGAACGGAAGTGCCTGGAGCCGCCCCACGGGGGACCTAGGGGTAAGGTGACGGGATGGGGGCGACACCCCCAGCCCGTCACTGGGCAGGCTTGGAGGAGGGACCGCCGAGGGACCCTCCTGGGCCTTCCTCCTGCCTCCTGTTAGAGGAAGCCGCGGCTTGGGTTTGGGATGCCAAGGCCGAGCCTGCTGGCCCTGACGTTGTTGGCCGGGCGCCAAGGCCAGAAGGACCAAAGGGCTTAGGCTGTGGTTTGCGGCCTTTGTCCTTCTGAGCGGAAGAGACCGAGTCCAAGGTGGCATTGGACTTCTCGATCCTCTGCAGGTGACCTTCCACCCCAGGGTCAAGAGGTCAGTCCTCAAAAGGGAACATCCGCCAACTTGTGCTGGGTATCCGGCAAAGGTGGATATCCTCAGCCAAGCCCGACGACGATAGCCACTGCGGCCGCCACCGATCTGGCACATGAGTCCCCTACATCCAAAGCAGTCTGGAGCTGCTGTTTGGCCACTGCCCTGCCCTGGTCCCGCACCTGCTTAACCGTAGTCTGCAGATCGGCGGGAAGATGAGGGATGACCTCATCCAGGGAGCCCAACAGGGCATGAGAAAATGTGCCATGAGGACGGGCCGAACTGGCCTGACGAAGGCGAGAGAGGACGCAGCGACTTTTCGCCGGAATAGTCCACTTTCTTGGACTCCTTGTCAGGAGGTTTGTCCACATCCCTGGCGTTGCCGGCGCGCCGGAAAACGCTGTCGGTAACCAACCCCTCAGCAGAGGGGTGTTCCGAAAAACCGGACAAGGAACCGGTAGGGACCGCATACTTCCTGGCCATCCTGGCCGAAGGCGCAGGGCAGGAAGCAGGGCGCTGCCAAAGTTCCAGTGCCGGACCCACTATGGCCTCGGCCACCGGAAAGGCCTCCGTCGGAGAATCCCCTCGGTCCAGAATCTCCGTGAGGGGATACCTGGCCCGTTTGGAAACGGGTTCGAGCTCCATCCCGGTAGACTCCGAGATGAGCCGAAGCAGTCCTAGGAAGGACGACGGGCTATCGTCCATTGGCTGACCTCCTGAAGACTCCAAGTCCAGTCGCTTGGAGAAGAAGGAGGAATCATCTTCGGACTCGGAAGAGTCCTCAAGACTTCTCTGGCCTGAGCCACCCTTCACCTGCCGAGGTCGGGTCGGGAGTGAGGGTAACTGACAGCCGATGGGAAACCTCAGCCGACCGAGAATCCTGGTCGGAGCCCCAATTGGTGGCTGTGGAGGCGGAGGTTCCACCGCAACGGTGGAGCAGCTGGTTTTGGCCAACAACCGCCTGGGTATAGGCCTCGGCAAGTCGAGGGTTGTGTCGGCCGTTCGTGACAGTTACTTAATGGTCGGGAAGGCGCCGGAGTCGGCTTATTCCCGCCAGGAGGAGTTGTTAGAACATAAGGTTCCGCATCGCCGACGTAATTTACGCCGAAGCCTCCCCTCATCCGAGGAGGAGGACGAGGACGAGCGGCGACGCCGCTTACCGCGGTGCCGAGACCGAGACCGCCTATGACGGTGGGAACGGCTGGACCGCGAAGAGGTCCGAGACCGAGACCGAGAGTCCCGGAATTTCCGGGGTCGGTGCAGGGAGGTGTCGGCCGGAACCGACACTCCCTTCGGCTCGGAAGGTCCATCCGAGGGCTCCGGAACCGGAGGCACAGGCGAGCCCACGGGATCCTCAACTCCTCCCGGGGGAACCGGGGAGAGGGGAATCTCGGCTGCTAAAGGCGACAGCCCGTCCAATGGGTCGAGAAAAATCTCGACTTCATCAGTGGGAGTCTCGGTCAACTGACCTGACGGGACACCGTGAGGCCAGTGGCCGGGTTGAGCGGTCGACTCAAGCCGACGGTCGACGGCCCGGGGAGAGGGACCTTTCCCGCTCCCAAGAGCGTCGACGGAGGGACTTACCCTTGTCCCTCTTTTTGGACCGAGAAAAAGGTCCAGCAGACGCAGGCCCTTCTCCTTTAGTGGAGAGGGACAGACAAAGCTCCTTAAAGGAAGCCGTGTAGGAAGAACCCAGAGAGAGCGGGATAAATGCCGCGGCCGAGGAAGATACGGCCCGCGCCGCCTCCTCTTCGAGGGCTTACCATCCGCCGAGCTGATCCGGCCGAAACTACCGGCCAGCGACACCGCCAACCGGGCCTCCTTGACTTCACCGAGGGAACGCTCGACGGCCCAGTTGCAATCGGGCAGCACGGTTCCGAGGACGAGGCCGAGAAAGATGAGCACAGGTCGCAAGCCCGCGGGTCGTGCTCAAGGCCTAAGCAGTAGACACACGGAGTGTGGATCCGTCCGAGACATCTTCAGCCGCATGGGCATCTCCGAACTGGAGTCGATTATCCATCGTAGTCATGAGGGATCAAGAAGACTGAAGTCTTTGCAAAATATTATTTTTAAATCCGCAAACGGAGAAATAGGAACCAGTCACAAACGCAGAGCGTTAAGGAGGGAACCTGAGCTTCCAAGCGGTAAGGAAGATCTGGCGTCATGGGGCGGAGCCGAGAGTTATACCACCCGGGTGGGTGGGAGGAGCAAGCTTGAAGACCTTCCGGCAAGATTTAAAGCGGCAAGGATACTGCCAATGAGTGTGGATGAACAACATATCCATGTCCCTAGAACTGTTCTTTTTCTGCCTCTTGTCTGTCTGGTTGCGTATCCAAATGTTCTTCCGAGACTTAGGAACTGATCACTGTCAGTCTCGCGATTCTCCCCCTCTCACTATCTCTGCCTTTACTTGCTGCTTCTGTCTTTTCTTCACCTTTGCATATACGATTATAAAAATACATGTGAATCTTTATTTAATCTTGCTTTTGATATTACTTTAATTAGCTAGTATGAGATGTCAGCATTTTAATTAACGTTTTTATGTTTTATACTTTTGTAAAGCCATGACGTTCTGAATTGCACTTAATAAAGAAAGTTGTTATTTATGTGAAACTGGGATCCCATGGTTTGAAATGTATACAAATGTAAGAAACTGTCAGCAGATAAAGGCCTTATGGTCTATCAAGTCTGTTGGACTGTGCAGCTAGCAGCCCTTATATACTGCAGCTGGCCCCCCTTCCCCTCCCCCCTCACTCTGTCCCAGCCCCTTCTGAAGCAGCCTACTGTTCTACAGGATACCACTTCCTCTGGCAATGCGTTCCACCCAAACACTACCCTCTCTGTAAAAATGTCTCATTTCCCTCCTGAACCTTTCCCTTTCCAATCTCAGATCGTGCCTTTGAGTGTGTCTCCCCCTCCTATGGGGTTATACTGTTGAAATGATTGCAAAAAGCTATTTAGAATTTGGGGGTTAACTTGAGATGCAGTTTGAGCTCCTCTCAGGCTTGTTTGCAAACTTTTGCAGAGCTGTAAGGAGGAGGCCAGCTTGGGACACTTCTATTTGCAAGTCTGCTCTGCTAAGAAACTGACAAGAATGCTGATACGTTTTGTGAGAAACAGGATGTCTCCTTAATGAGCTCAGGATGAAGAAGTTAATTGTAGGCAAAGACTTGTTATAAAAAGAGCTGCAGTATTTTTTGCTAGAGACACATCTTGGAAACAAACCATCATATGAAGGACTTTTTTCCTCTGCTTGCACTGCCTTTGTATAGCACTATCCTGAACAACTATTTTTTATTTTTATTGATAATAAAACATTCCTTGCAAATTTTGCAACTGCTTCTGGTTTTCCTATGATTCTTGACCGGTGCCTCGAAGACAATGGGGGATCCCCACTCATTCTGATGACCCAAAAGAAGTCACACTTACCGATCCTTCAGGGCTGAAGGATGCACGATGCGGCACAGGCTGCAAGCCTGGAGTTGTGTTGCTGGCTCAGGCAGTACACGCACATGACGTGTGGGTCCATGCAATACATTTTCTGGCCACAAGGGCACCGTTTAAACCTGGAATCAGACTTGCAATTTGCCAATTTAATAACGCAACCACGGGTGAAAAACTGTGAAGCAAAAACTGAAGACCCAGCCTACACCTAATGCAGTGCACAATGGAGGGAACCTGTCTCTTCCTGTAGAAAGTAAGAGCTCACATCACGGGGCGGTGCTGAGGAGGATATCACCTGGGTGGGATGGGGAAGAGCTAGCTTGAAGACCTTCTGGCGATTCTTAAAGGGGAAAGGAAATCTGCCAGAAGTTTGGACAGTACACCATATCCACGCACCTAGAAGAATAGGTTATTCACCTGTAACCGTAGTTCTAGGAGTGGGATATGGTTCACATCCACACTGGAATGAGGCTATTAGTCAGACGTCTTTAAATGAAGCTCCTTCTACCACCCAGGTGGTACATTCCCCCAATTCTACCCATGACATCAGATCTTACATGCTGGGAGCAGGATCCCTGTGCCACTTGCCAGGGGTGGCTGGGTGTGTTGTGTGGATGTAAACCATATAACATGGTGACAAGTAAGTAACCTATTCTTCTGGGGTGTGAATATAATTCACTTATCCACACTCTGGCAGACTCCAAGTAATTCTCTGGGAGAAGGGGGCAAGGCAGGTACCCCTATTTGGCGAACAGAGACTGGAAAACCGAGGTCTCAAAATTTGCATCCTGGCATTACTCGAGGTCGATGCGGTAACTGGAAATGAAGGTGCGTGTGGACTTTCAAGTAGCAGCCCTATAGATCTCCTGTATGGGGACATCTCTGGAGGCAGCCACCAAAGCAGCAGTATGACTGGTGTAATGAGCCCTAATCCCGATGGGAGGTTCCCAACCAGACAACCTACAGCAGAAGTGGATACAGGATGTGATGCATCTCGCAATCGTCTGCATTGCTGCCTGTCTGCTAGGTGCAGCTTCCGTGTAACTGACAAACAGCTGGCAAGCCTGCCCCTGAACTGCAGCAGTGTGCTCCACATAAAGTACAGTTACGTAAGAACTTACCGTAACAGTAGATCTTCGAGAGGAGCTCTTGCAGCAGGCTACAACAATTAGAACTATGCTGCAGGCACTAGGACCACACGGAAAAACTTCTGCCAGCAATACCAGCGGGGGACCACCCCCAACGCCCGCCCCGCCCCGTGGGTCAGGGTACAAGAGGGGGCGGACCCAGCTCCACCTCAGTTCTTCCGCCAGTACCCAGCAGAAGGCCTGACAAGAGAAGGAGGTGAAGCCTACCAACGATAAGAGAAGAGAATATACCTGCACACTCCGAGGGGGAAGGCGGGAGGGAAAACAGCGCCTGCTGCAAGAGCTCCTCTCGAAGATCTACTGTTATGGTAAGTTCTTACAAAACTGTACTATCTTACTTCGAGATAGAGCTCTTGCAGCAGGCTATAACAATTAGGACTGAGTCCAGAGCAGTCCCACAGCGAAGAGGTAGCCGACCCCGGGAGGAGGAATATGCTGACTCCAGAGAACTTCAGGACAAGAGTCCCTGCAAAACCGCTAGGCCAAAGCCAGCACAGCGTCTGGAGACGATATCCAAGCTGTAATGCTTGACAAAGGTATGCACCGAATTCCAGGTCGCGGCCACACAGATGTCCTGAATGGCGACATTCCGCATCGCGGCAAAAGAAGCTGACACTCCCCTGGTGGAGTGACCCCTAACCGGACCCGGCAGGGGTTTCTTGTGATGCTCGTAGCAAAATGAGACGCAATGGACTATCCATTTGGAGATAGTCTGCTTGGACACCGGTTGATCTAAGCGCCAGGCTAAAGCCACAAAGAGCTGTCTGATTTACGGTGTTGAACCGCTCTATTGACGTAATACCTCAGGGACCTGTGGACATCCAATGTGGAAGGAGAACCTCCCTCTATTGGAAGGGGAAGGAAAATAAACTGGAAGATCAACCGACTGGTTGAGGGTCAACTCCGAGACCACTTTGGGAAGAAACTTAGGATTAGTTCTGAGGGAAACCCTTTCCCTATGAAAAACCAAATAGGGCTCTTTACACATCAGAGCCTGAAGCTCGGAAACTCTTCGAGCGGAAGTAACAGCAACCAGAAAACAAACTTTCCAAGACAGGTATCGCAGCTCACAACTCGCTGCAGGTTCAAAAGGGGGAAGGGTGAGTTTCTCCAACACAAAAAGGAGGTCCCAGGGTGGGACAGGGTCCATGATGGGAGATCTCATGTGAAGAACCCCCCTAAGGAAGGTGCGGGCCACCTCCAACTGGGCCAATGCTCTGTCTCCCACTAGAGCATGATAGGCCGAGATCGCCCACATATGCACCTTGATAGAGGAATAGCTCAGGCCTTTCTCGTATAAGGAGAGGAGATACTGCAAAGCGGAGTTCACAGAGCAGGTGACTGGGTCTAAATGCTGTGGCAAGGCCCAAAGGCAGAAACGTTTCCACTTCATAGCGTAAGTGGAGTGAGTGAGGGTTTCTTGCGGACGCTAAGACCTCAGCCACTTCGGGAAACCCGATCTGTTCTTAGCTACGCCTGGAGGAGCCAAGCATGAAGGTGCAGGGATCTGAGATCCGGTGAACCAGAGAACCCTGGTCCTGGGACAGCAGTTGTGGCATATGGGCAGCGGGACTGGAGGTTCCTGGGACAACCGCTGCAGGAGTGGGAACCAAATCTGTTGGAGCCATTGGGCCACAAGGATCGTGCGCGCCTCTGCCTGTAGTTTGAGCAGAACCTCTGGATGAGAGGGAAGGGCGGAAAGGCATAAAGAAACCTCCTGCCCAACAAAGGGATAAGCGTCTGGCCAAGCGTAGCAGTGCTCTCGTAAACAAAATCGCTGGCAGTTTGGCGTCAGGGTGGTGACGCAAGAGATCTAGCTCGGAAGGCTCCACCTCCGAAGAGCTGATCTGCTACGGACTGAAGCACCCCATCAGGCGCTCTGGCCCACGACCTGAAGAGATCGTCGGCCAGCTTGTTTAGGACTCCTGGAACGTGCATCGCCGACAGACGAATGCCCCGTCCCAGCGCCCAGTACCAGACTCTCATTGCCTCCTGGCAAAGAGGATAGGAATGAGTGCCTCCTTGCTTGTTGATGTAAAAGACGACCGCCATGTTGTCCGTCTGAACTAGAAGAGAGCCGGGTACCAGGTAATCCTGAAATGCCTGAAGAGCGTAGAGGACCGCTCGCATTTCCAGGACATTGATGTGGAGGGACTGTTCCTCGGTGACCAAACCCCTTGCGTTCGGTGAACACCGAGATGAGCCCCCCAACCCAGGTCTGAGGCATCCGCCGTTAGAGTCTGACCTGGAGGCTTCGGATGAAAGCTGACCCCTTTCTCCAGATTGCTGGGGTCCAGCCACCAAAGTAACGTTCTCCTGACTGGCTCCGAGATCCTGACTAAAGTGTCCAGGTCGTCGGAGTATTGAGCCCACTGCACTCTGAGCATCCACTGTGGGATTCTCATGTGGAAGCGGGCCAAGGGTGTTACTGGGATGGCCGCCGCCATATGCCCCAGTAGACTGAGGAAGTTCCGAGCCGGAACTCGAGGTGCTATGGAGATCCGTTCTGCCAAACTTCGCAGGTGAATTCCCCTGTCCTGTGGGAGAAAAGCCATGCCCTGGACGGAGTCCAGAGTCGCTTCAATGAAGGCGAGGGTTTGGCTGGGCTCTGGGGATGACTTTTTCAAGTTTAGGATGATCCCCAGCTCTCGGAATAGAGTATAGGCATCTCCGAGAGAGCGTAGGAGGCCGTCCCTTGACGGGGCTGTGAGAAGCCAGTCGTCGAGGTAAGGGAAAACATAATGGCCTGATCGCCTGAGAGCCGCAGCCACCACTGCTAGGCATTTGGTAAAGACTCGCGAAGTGGAAGAAAGGCCGAACGGGAGCACCCGGAATTGATAATGCTCTCCTAGGAAGTGGAACCTCAGAAACTTCCTGTGGGGAGGAAAGACCCCAATATGCATGTACACATCCTGCATGTCAAGAGAACAGAGCCAATCCCCTTGGTGCAGCAGAGGAAGGAGACCCTGAAGAGTCACCATCCTGAACTTTTTGTACTCTATAAAGAGATTTAAAGGACGGAGATCCAGAATGGGACGAAGGTCCCCCGTCTTTTTTGAGATCAGAAAAAAGTGGGAGTAGAACCCCTGACCCCACTGCTCCATGGGAACTCTTGCTATTGCTCTCTTTTGCAGGAGGTCCTGAATTTCTCCTTCCAAGAGTGGAATGTGAGAAGGAGGATAACGGGAGAGCTTTGGCAGAGTACATGGAAGGAACTCTGTGAACTCTAACGTGTGTCCTCTCCGAATGACGTCCAAGACCCATCGATCTGTGGTAATAGAGCTCCACCCTTCGAGATGAAGGGAGAAGCAGCCCCCGACCGGTTCCCCCGGACGTCTGACCACGGGGGGGGGGGGCGCGGAAGGGAGTCATTGGGCAGAACCGGGGGTAGGGAGAGAGGCCTGGGAGGACTTGGGCCCACGGGCGGAAGGTCCACCAGACTGCTGGTTTCCGGATCTCCGGCGGAAGCCACCTCTCTGCCCCTGCTGGGAACCTCGGGCTGAAGTCTGACTGCCTGAGGACTTGCGAAAAAGCAGATGGCGATGGGGGCGTCGCTGGTCGCCACGGTACATCTGGCGGACCGACCAGATCGACTTACCCGATTCCTGGAGATGGGAGATCAAGGCCTCCGTCTCCTGCCTAAACAAAACGGTACCCTGAAACGGTAGGTCCCGGATACTGGACTGCAGATCCTGGTGGAAGCCCGAAAGCCTCAACCAGGCATGGCGCCTGAGACAAACCCCAGAGGCGGCTGCTCTGGCTGCTGTATCTGGAGTATCGTACGAGGCCCTCAGAACATGAGTGCCTACGTCCGAGCCCGACTGTAAGAGGGCCAGGAGCTCCGTCTTCTTATCGGATTCTGGCATGGCCTGTGCCAGCTCAAGACCCCGTTCACACAACGCATTCTGGAACTGCACCATATGCGTGAGGAAGTTCAGGGATCTAATGGAACAGGTGGAAGCAGCGTAAACTTTCTTGCCCACCTGATCCAGGTAACGGGACTCCAAGTCGGGAGGCTGGGAGCTGAGGTGCTGCGGCTGTCGAGACCTGTCACGAGCAGCCGTGATCACAGTGGAATCTGCCTGAGGGTGTTCCGCCAAGAAGGGTTCAGCCCTCGGAACCTTGTAAAGCCTATCTGACTTTTTGGGAACCGCTGGGATGGAGGCTGGGCGCAGCCAGGTGGATCTAGTCAGGTCCTGAAAAGTATCCACCAGAGGAGGAATGACCAAAGACTTTGGCTCCTTCTGCCTCAGGTATCTGGCCAATCTCCAGCGTTCCGGGTCCAGGTCTTCCGTGTCCCACTCATTGGAAGCCTGGATATGCCTCATGACGTCCATGAACGTGGGATAGTCCGGAGGCGAGCGAGGCATGTCCTTCTCCTCAGGGGAGCGCTTGAGGCTGAGGGAAGACGAAGATGATGACGAGGAAGAGGAGGACCGACTATCCGACAGAGTAGTCTGGTTCTGCATCATGTCTATGCCTACGCTGACGTCGGTATGCAGGGGACCGACGACGGTCCGAAGACCGACTCTGGTCCCTGGACCGACGACAGGCGCTGAGCGCGGGAAGTGCTCCGGGAACGAGACCGGGACCGACGTCGGTCATTCGAAACCACGGAGCTACGTCGGTGGTCCTCGGATCGGGAGCGGAAGCGAGCCCTAGACAGGGGTGAAAACGGCACTGGGACCCAACGGAGAGGTCTCGCTCTGGCTGTGGTTCACCCGCAGGATCCGTACCGTGTCTGGCCGCGACGGGTGGTACGCTTGTGAACCTGCCCCCACCAAAACGAAAAAGCTGTTAGCTCGTCCAGGAGAATATTTCGGCTGCCCGCTGCGGGAAAGAAGTCTCCTGAGCGGTGGGTCACGACGGCGAGCTCTCCTGATGACCCGGGAGGACTTAGGCGACGGGAAGTCGGCAGGACAATGACCGACCCGTCCTGCTCCTTCAACCGCGCTGTACTGCAACCGACGACGGGTGATGACAGGGGGCTGGAGCGCACTTTAGCAGTAGGCGCGCTGTGCTGCGGGTCGCAGGGCCGAAGCAGGTACCGCCACGGACTTTGTGATGACTTTAATCGGAGTCACCTTCGCTTGGCTGGCTGCCCCCGACGGGCCGGACTTAGCCTGAGACGAGCGCGCGACTCACCCGAGCCCAGGGACGGCCTTCTTGGGGAAGGTCGCGAAGGGACCGAGACCGTGCCGGACCGACTCGCGCCTTACTATGATGCTTTTTCTTCTTCTTTTCTTGGACGAGTGCAGGTCCATTTTCTTCTCTAACAGGTAGGCCTTCAGGCGTCGGATGAGAGTCTGGCTTGTAAAAGCTTGGCAGTCGGCGCAGTTAGCGGTGTCGTGGTCCGGGCCCAAGCAAAAAACGCACCGCCGATGACAGTCTTTGGCGGGAATTTGCCGGCTGCACTCGCACTTGTTTAGGTGTTCTGGGGAAACAGACGCCCGGGAAGACATTGAACCCGTGGGAAGAAACTACGGTACTGACATCGGCACCCACGGCGGTAACACCGAGGCAAAGTACGACGAACACTGGGAAAACCGAGTTTACTCAGGCTGCAACCGCACAGGCGCCGGTCACGGTAAGAAAAAAAAAACTAAAAAACGCCGAAAACTTGCTTGAAGATCCTGTTCTCGCTTGGTGAATCGCAGGCAGCAGCTATTCACGACGCGGGTACACGGCGGAAAGAACTGAGGTGGAGCTGTGTCCGCCCTCTTGTACCCTGGACCGACATCGGGCAGGACAAGCGCCACATCCCCGCTGGTATTGCAGAAGTTTTCCGCAGAGGTCCTAGTACCATGCATAGTCCTAATTGTTATAGCCTGCTGCAAGAGCTCTATCTCAAGTAAGATTAGAGTTCTCTCTCCGCAGGTCCAAGGTATGGAGCCTGCAGTTGGCCTCCGAAGATGGTTTGCTAAATATACACTACCGGTCAGAAGTTTTAGAACACCCCCATTTTTCCAGTTTTTATTGAAATTTAAGCAATCCAAGTCCAGTGAATAACCTGAAATGGTACAAAGGTAAGCGGTAAACTGCTAGAGGTTAAAAAAAAAAGTTTAGGTTAGCAAAAACTGCTTTAGAGAAATTGCAAAGAAAGCCAAGGTAAACAGTGAGTACAGTTTCACACCATCAAAAGGCACTTGGAAACTGGAGGAAACTCTGACAGGAAGAGGTCTGGCAGACCCAAAGCCACAACAGAATAAGAAGACAAGTTTCTGAGAGTCAACAGCTATGGATAGGCGGCTCACAGGACAACAGCACAGAGTGACTGGCACCCTGAACCAAATGGGCTACCACAGCATTTTGCAGCCATGCAATACTCTCTGGTCTCACGCCTAGTTGGTCAGGGTTCATCCTACAGCGAGATAATGACCCAAAACATACCTCCAGGCTATGTCAGAACTACCTTCGAGGAAAAGAACAAGACGGTAGGCTTCAAATCATGGAATGGCCAGCACACTCTCCAGACTTAAACCCCATCGAGCTGGTTTGGGATGAACTGGACAGAAGGGTGAAAGCAAAGCAACCTACAAGTGCAACACATTTGTGGAACTTCTGCAACAGTGTTGGAAGAACTTCCAACAATATTTGATGTCCATTGTAGGAAGAATGCCACTAGTGTGTTCGACGGTTACAGTACATCTGCAAAAGGTGGCTACTTTGATGAGTCAAAAATTTAGATTAAATTTTGTTAAAATGATTCTATGATTTCTTTTTTATCTCCAATTGTTTATTTGTTCTATGCTTCAATTTCAGAGTACATTGAGACATTAACCTGCGTAAATTTCAATAAAAACTGGAAAAATGGGGGTGTTCTAAAACTTTTGACCGGTAGTGTACCAGTAAGTTAATCACTTGGTTAAGGTGAAAAGTACAGTTACGTAAGAACTTACCGTAACAGTAGATCTTCGAGAACAGCTCTTGCAGCAGGTTACACCATTAGGACTGAAGCCGGCAGGCGACAGGACCCCATGGAATTCTTCTAGCTAGCTATCTTCAGCGGGGACCGCAGCCGACGTCGGTCCCGGCCCCGACATCAGGCATAGTACATAAGGGGGCGGTCCCGCCAGAGTCCCCAGTTCTCCCGCCGGAGACTCCCGGCCGCAGAATGACATCAGAATGGGAGACAGAGGATCCGTCACCAAAAGACAAAGGGCGTAAGCCCCTGCACAAGGCTCGGTAAGCCATGCTTCCTCCAAGGGGGAATGGTGGGCGGGAAGGTACCTGCTGCAACAGCTGTTTTCGAAGATCTACTGTTACGGTAAATTCTTACGTAACTGTACTATCTTACTTCGAGAAACAGCTCTTGCAGCAGGTTACACCATTAGGACTGATTTCCAAGCAATAGCGTCTGTAAGCCTTCTGGGAGGAGGAAACTAGGAAAGATCTTGACAAGTCCTGACTCTAGGACAGGAGATCCTGTAGCACGGCCAGGCCGAAACCGGCTCTCCGCCGTGATGCAATATCCAGGCTATAGCGCCTAATGAATGTGTGCACAGAGCTCTAAGTAGCTGCGGCACAAATGGCAGAGGTGGAGACGTTACGAAATGCTGCAAACGAGGTAGCCACCCCCCTTGTCGAATGGCCCCGGACTGTACCCGGGAGGGGCTTCTGTTTGCTGTCATACAGAATGAGATACACTGGACAAGCCAGCGAGAAAGAGACTGCTTTGAGACAGGTTGGCCCAGCATCCTCTCAGCAAAGGAAATGAATAGTTGCTCCGACTTGCGAAGCTGTTTAGTTCTGTTCAGGTAATACCTTAGACAGCGGGGAACATCCAGGGTGTGAAGCAATGCCTCTCCTCTATTGGAATATTTAGGAAAATATACAGGTAAATCGATGTCCTGGTTGAGAGTGAGGGCAGAGGCCACCTTAGGCAAAAACTTAGGATTCGTCCTCAGAGATATTCTGTCCTGGTGGAAAATTAAATAAGGCTCCTTACACATGACAGCGTGGAGCTCGGAAACTCTCCTTGCTGATGTGACAGCAACCAAAAATAACATTTTCCACGACAGAAAACGCAGCTCGCAATCCGCTGCAGGTTCAAAGGGGGAGCGTGAGCTGTTCCAGGACAAAGAGTAAGTCCCATGGAGGAAATGGATCCTTAATGGGCGGCCTAAGGTGTAACACCCCTCTCAGGAACTCTCGAGAGGCATCAAGCTGTGCCTCTGTGCGCTGTCCCACTGGGAAGTGGTAAGCAGAAATCGCACAAAGGTGCACCTTAATAGAGGAGTAAGCGAGACCCGAATGGAATAGGGAAAGCAGGTATTCCAGCACCACTTTCACCAGGCATCCTAGAGGGGAAAGGCCACGTGCCTGCGACCACAAGCAAGCGCGCATTTCATGGCGTACGTCGCATGTGTTGCCGGCTTTCTGGCCACGGAAAGAACTTCCGCCACCTCTTGCGAGACCCCATGTCGCAAAATGGCTATGTCTCTAGGAGCCATGCATGCAAGTTCAGTGAGCGTAAGTCCGGGTGGACTAGAGAACCTTCCTCCTGAGACAAGAGATGGGAGCTGAAAGGCAACGGAATTGGAGGTTCCCGGGACAGCTGCGTTAGCAAGGGGAACCAGATCTGTCTGGGCCAGAATGGGGCTACCAGGATCATTGCTGCATGCTCCCTGCACAGTTTGAGAAGAACTCTC
Source organism: Neoceratodus forsteri (assembly GCA_016271365.2). Classification (NCBI taxonomy): domain Eukaryota; kingdom Metazoa; phylum Chordata; order Ceratodontiformes; family Ceratodontidae; genus Neoceratodus; species Neoceratodus forsteri. The sequence continues at coordinate 766,523,272 of CM057450.1, read as the reverse complement.
TGGATCAACGGGAAGGGAGGGAAAGCGTAGAAGAATCTGTCTGCCCAGGAGAGGGACAACGCGTCTCGCCAGAAAACACCAGGCCCTGGATCTAGCGAGCAAAAATTGGGCAGTTTTGCGTTGGATGGGGAGGCGAATAAGTCCAGTTCTGGAGTGCCCCATCGAAGAAACAGATCCTCTGCTACCCCTTGAAGAAGTTCCCACTCGTGGACCTTGGCCTGGGAACGACTCAGGCCGCCTGCGATTGTGTTGTCCACTCCGGGAACGTGAACTGCAATCAGGCTCGCGCCGTGTTGGATTACCTAATCCCACACCCTCATCGCTTCCCTGCAAAGGGGGTAAGAGTGTGCGCCTCCTTGTTTGTTGAGGTAATACATCACCGCCGTATTGTCTGTTTGGACCAAAAGAGTATTCGGCGGGATCTCTGAATGAAAGGCCTGCAAGGCGTAAAGGACCGCCCTCATCTCCAGAATGTTGATGTGGAGATGAGCTTCTTGAGGGGTTCACGTTCCCTGGGACCTCACCCCGTTCAGGTGTGCTCCCCACCCGAGCCCTGAGGCGTCTGTGGAAAGAATCACCTCCGGGGACGGCGCTGTGAACGGAACACCCGCAGAGAGTGTACCTGGGTCTAGCCACCACTGCCAGTCTCGAATCACGGCATTCGTGATTCTGACCGGCTGCTGCATGTGGTCTTGCCTTTGGTCCCACTACACCTTGAGCATCCACTGAGTTACCTGCATGTGCAGCCTTGCCAAAGGGACGGTTGGAATGGCCGCAGCCATGTGTCCAAGAAAACGAAGGACCAGCCTGGCAGGGACAGTCTTCTTCGCCAAGAGGTCCCTGATAGGGGATCTGATGCATTCCGCTCTTTCGTCGGGAAGAAATGCTTACCCTTGGACGGTGTCCAGAACTGCGCCTATGAACTGCAGCTTCTGTGACGGTACGAGGAGAGACTTCTCGTAATTGATTAGGATGCCCAGAGACTGGAACAGGTCCTGGGTGCTCTGGATAGCCAGCAACAACGCCTCTCTGGGGGCCGCCATGATAAGCCAATCGTCCAAGTACGGGAACACACAGTGGCCCTGTCTCTTTAAAGACGCTGCCACGACTGCCATGCACTTGGTAAAGACCCTAGGGGCCGATGACGGTCCGAACGGAAGAGCGTGGAACTGAAAATGGTGGCCGAGAAACTCGAAGCGCAGGAACCTCCTGTGCGCTTGAGCCACAGGGATATGCAGGTAGGCGTCCTGCATGTCTAGGGACACTAAGAAGGCGTCCTGCTTTAGCATGGGAATGAGACCCTGAAGGGTCACCATGCGAAATCGTTTGTAGGCGACTGATGTATTTAGGTCGCTGAGGTCCAAGATTGGACGGAGGTCCCCTGTCTTCTTCGGAACCAGAAAGAAGTGGGAATAGTATCCGGATCATATCTGGTTCTCTGGAACATACTCCACCGCTCCCTTCTGCAGGAGCGCGAGTATTTCTTGCTTGATAAGCAATTTGTGCTGACCCGAGTAACGGGAGAGCAGAGGAGGCCTCGAGGGTGGCTTGTCTGCGAATTCTACAAAGTGGCCTCTTTCGACCAACTGAAGGACCCACCTGTCGGTGGTTATGGACTGCCACCCTGGCAGGTAGTCCGCAATGCGACCCCCGACCTTGATGTCCCGTTGATCCTGAGGGGCGGGGGCCGGGAAGGAGTCATGCTGTGGCGGCTGAGGGTCCAGCGGGCTGAGCTGGTCGCTGGCTTCGGCCCGTGGACGACTTCCCCTGGGCTCTGCGGGAGAAGGAGCCCCTCTGTTGCGGGCCGGCGTGGGACTGTTGTCTCTGCACCCAGCCTCGAAAACAGCTTTGGTTCCTACGAAAGGAACTAAGCTTGGGTATTTACATAGCCTGGACAGACCGCACCGCCTTCCCAGCCTCTTGAAGTTTTGGTGAGGACCTTCTCTGAGGACTCACCAAAAAGAACTTCTCCATGAAACGAGGCGGTGAATCCGGAGACACGGAGCCATGAGTGTCTCCGGAAGCATACGCCCGAAGCTGCCGCTCTGGCCGAGGAGTCCGTGGAATCGTACGCGGCTCACAGCACCTGGGTTCCCACGTCCGAACCCGTACGGAGGAGTTGCAACATCTCCTCCTTCTGCTCACCGTCTGGCAATTTGTCCGCCAGGTCCAGTCCCTGCTCCCACAAGGCATTTTGGAACTGTACCATGTGGGTTAAGTAGTTCAGGGATCTGATGGTGCAAGTAGCGGAAGCGTACATGCGCCTGCCCATAGCGTCCAGCTGTTTGGATCTGGTGGCAGGGTGCTCAAATGTTGCGGTCTCTGGGACTGGTCATGAGAGGCTGTGATGACCAGAGAGTCGGCCACAGGATGTGAAGCCAGATACTGGTCCTCCCTAGGGGCCTTGTACAGGCAGTCAGCTTTCTTCGGTATCGCCGGGAGCGAGTGTGGACGCTTCCACGCTGCCTTGGTGACGTCCACGAAAGTGTCCACCAAGGGTGGTACCACCACAGGCTTGGGATCTTTCTGCTGAAGATACCTGGCAAGGCGTAGTCTCCTGGGGTCTAATTCTTCTGCATCCCAGCCCATGTTCTCTTGGATATGCCTCATGATCTCTGAGAATGATGGGTCATCCGGAGGAGATCTAGGAAGTTCACGTGGGTCCGGAGAAGGGATGTGGATCGGAGAGGGGGATCTGGATCCTTCCGAGAATTCCGATCCCGTGTCCTCCGTCGAAGGCGAATGGCGGCGTCTTCTGGGTCTCTTAGGGCTGGGTGACCCTGAAGAAGATCTGGACGGAGGTCTCCTTTTGTCTGGTCTCCACCTAGGAGGATCCGCCGGCTCCTGGGGGGAAGGTACTTGGCCTGCCGCCCAGGATGGAGAAGAGGGCGCAGGGGCCGGTGGGGTCGCAGGTGGAGGAAGAGGAGGAGAGGTGGGAACCACATCCCTTTTTATGGTGTCCCATCAGTAAGTGAACAACTCCTTGACCTCAGATATGGAGAGGCCCGACGACGGACCGGGCTCCGATGGCCGGTAGTCGGGTTCCGGCGTCGGCTCCCCAGGGGTCTCAGGTTCCGGAGAGGGCTCCCTGGGGGGTGCGACAGGACCAGGTTCGCCCGTCTGGTCCTCGGGCTGGGTCAGCTCCTCCTCCGTAATCGTCTCCTGATCGACGCCGGTGGAGGCGCCGTCCTCTCAATGGGTACGGGTACGGACGCCGGTCCCCCGGCTGACGACTCGAGAAGACGTGAGGCTGACCAGCGTGGGGGCGCCTGGGCGGTCGAGTTCTCTGGGACCTATGTAGGGGTCAAGCTGGACGGGCTGCTCGGGTCCAATGGCTTCTTTAAGGAGGTAAGTTTTGGTCTTCCTCTGGGGAGGAGGAGGCAAGGAGGCAGACCTGACGGTTCGAACGGGGGAACCGGACTTATGGTGGTGATGACGGTCCTCCGACTCTAGCCAGGGCCTTAGAAGAGGAAGATGAGGAAGGCCTGGAGGTCTTGGCCTGTGAGGCAGAAGAGGAGCCCAAGGGGTCTTCACCGCTGTGGGGAGGCTGAGAAAGGGCCCGGAAGGAGAGCGGTCGACGGGAGCCGGAGCTACGGGAGTCAGAGGCCCAGACAGGGACTTGGATCTAACTCTCTCCTGTGCTTCTCGGTGTCTCCGGCCTTCTCTGAGGATTCCCCTGGAGGCCGCATCCATGGTCCTGATTTTCTTCGAGCACCTAACGCCTGAAGGGCCTTCTGCGCGGATCCGGTCCGCTGTTGAACCCCTGGCAAAAGAGCAGGACCAGGTGTCGGTCTGGGCCCAGGCACGACGCAGGCCGAATGCGGATCCTTAAATGGGATTTGCTTCCCACAGGCGCATTTCAGGATGGCCTTCAACGGAGGTTGAGAGGACATCAGACAGCAAAAGAGCTGAAAAACAAACTTTTTCCGAAGGAAGAACTTAACTGAGCGTGCGGCTAGAAACGAGCAAGGGTCGAGACATGCAAGTCGACGGCGGAAAGAACTGGGGAATCTGGGGGACCGCCCCTTATGTACTACACCTGACGCCGGGGGCGGACCGACACAAGTAGTCTCGCTGAAGATAGCTAGCTAGAAGAATTCGGGTTCTGATGCCTCGCCGGCTTCAGTCCTAATGGTGTAACCTGCTGCAAGAGCTGTTTCTCGAAGTAAGATCTCTAGCCACTCAGGAACCAGGAAGTTGAGGAGCAGGGACTGAAGGTCCTGGTGCAGGAATGTCCCCTGGTCAACAGGTCTAGACAGAGAGGCAGTTGCCACAGAGACCTCGTGCTGAGGTTGAGTAGATATACGTATCAGAACTGCTCTGGCAAGTATGGAGCTATCAGGATCATCTGCGCCTTGTCCTTCCTGACCTTGATCAGTACTCTGTGGATCATGGGAAAGGGACGAAAGGCATACAGGAGGCCTGGGGTCCAGAGCCTCGCTAAGGCATCCCCACCAATGTCCTGGACTAAGGGAGGTGAGCACAAAACAGCCTCAGTCTAGCACTCTCTGTGACACGGTTGAATATGGCCCTGTCTCAGTTGTTATGGAGAAAGAGTTTAAATGCAAGGGTCTGTTTTAGCCTCTCCTTTTCTGTCTCTTTTTGTCTGGTTGTGCAACCACATTTTCTCATGAGACCTAGGACTTGATTACCCTGATGGTTTTGCAATTCTCTGCCCCTTGTGATCGCTCTACCCTCACTTGCTGTCCTGTCTTTTCTTCCCCCTTACATATCTGCAGGATTAAAAATATACGTGAATCTTTTTGTGGAAATGTAATTGATACTGGGATCCCTTTGCTTAAAACTGTATATAGTTATATTGTTGAAATGACTGCAAAGCTAAAACTGTATATAGTTATACCGTTGAAATGTTTGCAAAGCTATTTGGCACTCACGGGGTTAACCGGAGATGCAATTTTTAAGCCTTTTGCAGAAGATGTAAACAAGAGGTCAGTTCTGGGTCACAATGTTCTTTTTGCTGCACGTGCTGAAACTGACAAGAACGTTGGAAATTTACAAGAACACTGTGTGAGAAGAATGCTATTTTCTTAACGAGCTCCAGCACAGACTTCTAAAAAGCTGCTGCAATGTTTTGCAAAAGAGACACATAGGCTGAGACTGGAAATTAAGAAAAACTCAGAAGGACTCTTCAATGTTTCTACTGCCATTGTAAATAGTTATTCTGAACAATTTCATTGTTTATTTTACTGTTATTAATAATAAACACTTGTTGAAAATTTTACAACTACTCCTGGTATTCCTTTGCTTCCTGACCTGTACCTTGATGACAGATGGTGTTATAAGTGGGATTTATGCCGCGCATAATCCAAGCCAGAAGTTTTGTGCGTGGGTATCAGACCTGGTACCAGGGAAGGATAGAAGAAAGGTATGGATTCTGTAGCAGCAAGCTCACGAGTGGTTACCAGGAGAATGGCAGCCAAATTAGCAGAGACAGAAGTCTAAGCTGAGACTGTACAGCCAGCACCGGTTATATAAATAGAAAAGGCAGTGACAGAACCTGAAAGCCTGACTGCCATTTTCAAATGGTGGGCTATACAACAAAAAGATGAAAAGAAGAAATGTAACAATTCGAGCAACACAGGAGAGAAGAGATGCAGCGACAGGAGCAGTGGTGGCTGGATGCCTTGCAGGCTATCAAAGGCTGAGGATCTGGCACAGATCCAGACGAGCAACAGAACACAGGTAACTTGAAATACACTAAACTTACAAAGTTGTGTCCCTCCGATGATATGAAAGCATACCTGACAACTTTTGAAAGGGTTGCTGCAGCCTGCCAGTGGCCAAAGCAGCAATGGGCAATCCGACTGGTAACTTACCTAACAGGTAAAATCCAACATGTCTACAGCAATATGGACACTGCACATTCAGAAAACTATGACCTGGTGAAAAGTGAAATCCTGAAAAGGTATGACATCTCAGGAGATCTACAGGCAGAGATTTTGGTCTCTGAAGTACTCCTTAGTCGACAATCCCTGAGAAGCCTTCGACTGACTCAGAACTCCTGATAAAATGGCTCCAACCAGAGGGCAAAACAGTCCCACAGATCATTGACACATCTGCAAGGGAGCAATTCATCAACATCCTGCCTACAGGTGTGCAGCTTTGGGTGAAAGAACACTGACCAGAAAATGGTGAGAAGGCTGTTTCTTTGGCTGAAGAACTACCAAATGGCCAGACAGACGCCACAGCAGCGAGGTAACAGCCAAACACCGGTAAGACATTCTTCTTCCCATTTAAACTCCAAATCAGATAACAACTCTGGTGGGGGTAACAAATCTCCATCCAAATACTTTATTTGCTATAACTATAATAAGCTAGGTCACATGGCAAGAAATTGCCATAGTAAGAAGAGTGGCACTGGAGCAGATTGGTCCTTAGCAAATTGGTGCAAGTACTTAACAGATGTGAAGGTTGGAGATAAGACTGTGAAGGAACTTATAGATTTGGGAAGCAGACCCTACTGTATATTGGAAGTGCTGGGAAAACAATGTCCAAAAGAACCAGATACTGGTGTCATCTGCATCCACCGGGACACTCGATACTATCCTATTAGCCAAGTGACTGACTATTAAGGGTGTACTGCACCAAATGAAAGTGGAGGTAGTACCCAAATTACCTATACCTGTGAGGAAATGACTTTCCAGGATTTACTGAGTTAATCAAAGAGGGAGTAAATACTAATGTTTCTGCAGCTGTGGTGATAAGAACTCAGGCAAAGAAAATCTCAGATGGTGGGGACTCTTTTCCTTTTGCAGACTTTGATTCAGACTTGTTTGACCACAGCTCTAAGATCCAGAAGTCCAGGAAAAAAAAAAGACGACGACTGAAGAAACAGTGGCAATGAAAGACTGATGGACATAAGGGGTTAAACATATGAAAATGCTGAAACTAAACTGATCACTGTGATTTTCTTTCAGAACAAGCTAACAATGTTTCTCTCCAGGGTTATTTTAAGCAGCTGGGGGTGAAACCAAAACAGGGTGAACCTATGTTTAAAAAATGTAATGGGCTACTGTACAGAGTTTGGGTTAAACCTCAGGCACAGGGCCAGATAGAACAATTGGTTATGCCACAAAAGTATAGATTGGAGTTGTTACAGATAGCACATGACAGTCCTATGGCTAGTCACTCGGGGAAGGATCGCACCCTTGCCAATTGCCGTACAGCTTTTACTGACCTGGAATTCATGAAGATGTTGCTACCTATTGCAGTTCTTGTGCTGAATGTCAGAAAGCAGACCCAGTGATTAAAAAAGACAAGGTGCCCCTTGTACCTGTACCCTTGACAGATGTGCCTTTTGAGAGAATTGCAATGGATGTGGTTGGCCCCTTAGACAAAAGTAAAAAGGTAACCTATTCATTTTGGTAGCATGTGACTATGTATGCATGCATACTGCCAGTCCCAAAAGTGGCAGCAGAGCTTGCTAAAATTTTCAGCAGGGTGGGCATACCAAAAAAGATTATTACTGATCAGGGTACTAAGTTTGGTGCTACATTACTGAAGGCGCTGTACTGACTACTAGGTATCACTGCCATAAGAACCTCCCCTTATCACCCTCAGACAGACGGTCTTATTGAGCGTTTTAATCAAACCCTAAAACACATGTTTAAAAAGGTTTGTAAAAGGGGAAGGGAAAGACTGGGACCAATACTTACCTTACCTGCTTTTTACTTACAGAGAAGTGCCACAGACATCAACAGGTTTTTCATCATTTGAAATGCTGTATGGTAGACAGCTCAGAGGGCCACTAGATGTAATAAAAGAAACATGGGAAGATAACCACCATGAGAAACAATTTATTACATCTTACATGTCTGGCCTGATGAAGAAACTGGCAAAATATGCTGAAATTGCTCATAGTAATCAGGAAGGGGCCCCAAACCAGCAGAAAGTGTATTATGATCATGGGGTAAAAGAGAAAGGTTTTTGAGCCAGGTGAAAAGGTCATGCTACTGTTACCCACTACAAAAAATAAACTGTTACTGAAGTGGCAAAAGCCTTACAAAGTGCTTACACATACTGGCACAGTTAATTATGAGATCGAAACCCCTGATAGGAAAAATCCTACTAAGATATACCATGCTAACCTCCTCAAGAAACTGGTTGAAAAAACACCAAAAGCTGTTTGGCTAGTTTTATCGGAAACTGATAAAGATGATATTGATGTAGCTTATGATAGACTGTAACAAACTGTTACTGCTGATGCTGTAAAGGTGAATGTTTCCTTAACCTCCGAACAGACCACAGAAATCTGTAAGTTGCTAAAGTCTTTTAACAGTACTTTCACCATAGTACCAGTCCGAGCAAAAGGGGTCGAGTACGTAATAGTGACAAGGAATGCTCACCCTATTAGACAAAGGGCATACAGATTACCAGAGCGGTTAAGAGCTGACATGGCTAAGGAAATAAATGAAAGAACTGGGTATCATAGAAGAGTTGAGAAGTGCTTGATCATGACCAGGGCCCCTACTTTTCTACGGCACAGTGGGACCAAGTTCTGCGGCAAGACTACCATTTGCCGCAGAACTTCTGCGGCTGTGGTTTGTAATTTCAAGAAGTTCTGCGCACTAACAACCACTATATCACAGTGTCAGCTTTTCATCCTGACTTCACTTTCATGGCAGTGGTTATAGCAATCAGGATGGTGGAAAGCACAGTAACACTAGTTCAAAAAATAACAGACTTATAAAAATAATTTTATGCCTAAAAAAGCAAAACAAATGTCTTTCCCTAAGGTCCTAGCCTGTTGCATAAATGACATATGCAGAGAGGATCTTATGTGATAAATAAGGTATTTCTATATGCATGCTATCTATCCCACTAATGAGGTCTCCACTGTCTATCACTTATATATTTGTGTGTGCTTTCTATACCACTCATGAGGTTCCACTGTGATCACTTATATATTTATATGCAATCTATAACATACATACAAATATATGTGTGTGTGTGTGTGTGTGTGTGGTGAGAGAGACAGAGATACTGTATATGTGTGCGTGTGTGTATATATATTATTTTTTTTTATTTCCATGAACTTGCATCCTCATTCATACAGGTCCCACTGGAAATGGAACAGAGGAGTTATTGCAAAACTCATTTTTCATGTCAACCTGCTTTCCCTGATGTACTGCGTAACACCATCAGGCCATGACATGCATGTGAACCAACTGTGAGATAGAGCTCTCCAACCCATCACAGTGTGTCCACCATGTGACAGAACACTGCACCATACCTTCCCAGGCTCTGAGCAGTGATGTGTTCCACCAATCCTTGTGCTGCCCAGCCAGCTCCCAGAGCTACAGTAATCTCTGAACCTGAGTTGCCAGTACGGAGAAACAGCATGCTACCCTGTGGCCCAACAGCTGTCCCTGCACACAACATTTCTCCATAACTTTTAGGTGATTCTATCAACCAATGACAATATGCCCTGGCAAAAATGCGTACAGGGCAATTATTTATTTAACAGGTCTATTCTTTCAACAGGTCTACACATTATTATATTCCACTTTTCGGGGCATAATTACTTTATTTTTCTTAAAAATGAGAGTTAAATTCATTTTACCAGTTATTCATTTCAGATAGTGTCTGTATACCTTAAAGGCACAAATAGGTTTGTACAAAGTGAGGTATGGACTTAACAGGTCTGTGCTACTGACAAGGTTTTGTTTAAGTTGGCCCTAGTGCAATAATGTAAGACTGAAAATTGTATTAGGCTGTAGTGCAGGTTGAGCAAATATCACCATGCATGATGTGATGTGCCACCGTCTCTGGCAGTGGGAGCTGTGGTAGATAAGTGACTATTCATTTCTGTTGCAGAATGCAGCCATTTCATTAGCTAATGTACGACGTTATAGCAATGATAACATCACATTCTGAGCATATAGGGGGTTTGGATGTAAAGAGAGGGACAGGAACCAGATTCTATGGATAAACAGAAATATTAATAAAAAAATCACCAAGAAGAGTGAATTCTGCAGTAGATTGCAAGTTCTGCAACAAAATTCTGCGGCCACAGAATTCTAGGGGCCTTGATCATGACCCTTTGGCGATTGTAAAAAAAAGAAGGGAGTATAAGAATTTGACTTGATTTTAGAAAACTTAATCAAGTGTCAGAATTTGACAGCTATACTATGCTCATAATAGATGATTTGGGGGAGCAGACTGGGGATTGCCAAATATATCAGTACCCGTAGTCTCACCAAGGGTTACTGGCAAATTCCCCTAGCTAAAGAATCCTGAGACAAAACTGCATCTGCCACTCCTATAGGATTCTATCAGTTCACTACCACACCGTTTGGTTACATGGCGTGCCCGCTATATTGAAGCAGTACATGGATGTAATTTTATCACCTCACACTGGTTATTGAGCTGCGTACCGGGATGATGTCATGGTGTACAGTCCAGACTGGAAAAGCCAGCTGGAACACCTACCAGCGGTTATCCAATCAGTCAAAAAGGCAGTTCTGACAATTAAGTCTACCAAGTGTGCACTGGGCATGCAGGAAACCAGATATTTGGGCTATGTTTTGGGAAATGGAGAAGTCAAACCAGACGTTTTTAAGATAGAAGCTGTAGCTAACAGCCCTGTCCCAAAAACAAAGAAGCATGTCAGGTCATTTTTAGGGCTGGCTGGTTATTACCGGACATTTGTTCCCAGCTCTGCCGAGTTAGCTACTCCCCTCACTGAACTCACAAAAAATAAAGTTCCCAAATAATGTGAAATGGACCCCAGAGTGTGACTAGGCTTTTCCGCCCATTAAGGCTGCCTAGACTTTGAGAAACAATTTCTGTTACAGACTGATGCATCAGATAGGCCTAGGTGCAGTCTTTAGTCAGCACACAGATGGGAAAGAAATACAGGTTACTCACCTGTAACAGGACTTCCAGGAATGGCATATGTTGTTCATCCACACTGTCTGGCAGGTTCCTTGCCGCTTTAAATCTTGCTGGAAGGTCTTCTTCAAGCTGGCTCCTCCCACCACCCGGGTGGTAAAACTCTCGGCTCCGCCCCATGATGCCAGATCTAGCCTGCTGGAAGCCAGGTTGTGAGTTGAAGCCGGGGAGGCCGGGTGGGTCTTGTGGATGAACAACATATACCATTCCTAGAACTCCTGTTACAGGTGAGTAACCTGCATTTCTAGGGATATGGATATGTTGTTCATCCACACTGTCTGGCACACTCTAGCAGTTCGGGAGGAGGGAGGCAACGCACACCCCCTACTTAGGGAATAATGACTGGAGAACTGAGGCCCCAAAACCAGCATCCTGGCGTGACTCAAGGTCGATGTGGTAGTGGGTAATGAAGGTGTGTGCTGACTTCCAGGTAGCAGCCCTGCAGATTTCCTGGATAGGGACATCCCTGGAAGCAGCCACCGATGCAGCGGTATGGCAGGTAGAATGAGCTCTTATCCCTCTGGAAGGCTCCACGCCTGCCAACCTATAGCAGAGATCTATGCAGGAAGTGACCCACCTGCCTATCGTCCGCTTGGCTGCAGGTCTGCCAGGTGCGGCTTCAGCGTAGGTGACAAACAGCTGGCGAACCTCTCCCTGAACTTCAGCCGTCCGCTCCTTTTCATAAGCGAGCGCCCTTCTAGGGTCAAAAGTATGGAGCCTATATTCGGCCTCCGAGGTGTGACTGGGGTAGAACACCAGCAGAGTCAACACCTGGTTAAGGTGAAACTCCGACACCACCTTCGGAAGGAATTTCGGGTGGGGGCGCAGGACAACCTTGTCCCTGTGGAAGACCAGATAAGGAGACTCGATGGAAAGCGCCTGGAGCTCTCCCATCCTTCTGGCTGACGTGATAGCCATCAAGAAGGCGGTCTTCCACGACAGGTGAGATGTGTCACAACTGTGCATCGGTTCGAATGGCTTGCCCATCAGCTTAGCCAGTACCAGCAGTAAATCCCACGGAGGTGGTGGTTCTTGCACCGGAGGGAATATGTGATCAAGGCCTTTGAAAAAGTGCCCGACCACCTTCTCCTGCGCCCAGTAAGCAGAGATGGCTGCCAGGTGCACCTCAAGGGTCGTTGACCGAAGCCCTTGCTGAGAAAGGAACCACAATTAGTCCAGAATGCTTGCCAAGGAGCAGGAGAAAGGGTCCAGGCCCTTGCCCTGACACCAAATGGAGAATCTCTTCCATTTAAAGGCGTAGTATTTTCTGGTCGACTCCTTACGAGAAGCCTCAACAACGTTAAGGACCTCGACAGAAAGACCCAAGGCCTGGAACTCTAGCCGCTCAGGAACCAGGCCGTCAGGTGCAGGGATTGAAGGTCCGGATGGAATATCTTCCCCTGACTGACTGAGATCAGGTCCGGGCCGGCTGGAAGCCGCCTCGAGAGCCTGGAGCTGAGACTGAGGAGCTTTAGATACCAGAACTGGCGGGGCCAAGCTGGGGCTACCAGAATCACCTGCGCCTTGTCCCTCCTCGCCTTGAGGAGCACCTTGTGGATCAAGAGAAATGGGGGAAAGATGTAGAAGAGGTCCGAGGTCCACGGCCTCGAGAAGGCATCCCCCTGCAGCGAGCCCTGCTGAGGGGGTGGGCATGAAACAGTCTCAGCTTCGCATTCTCCCTGAAGGCAAACAGGTCCACCTGAGGCATGCCCCAGTGGGAGAACAGATCTTGTACTACCTCCGGCATGAGAGACCACTCATGGGACGCAGCTCCCATCCGGCTTAGGGCATCGCCAGAATGTTGGAGGCTCCTGCCACATGGACGGCAAGGAGATTCCGCCCACGCTGGGCGTGAAGAGGGACTAAATGCGGAGAGCTTCCCTGCACAGAGGCATGGAGCGCGTCCCGCCCTGGCGGTTTAGGTAGTACATGGTCGTGGTATTGTCCGTCTGGACCTGGACCACTTGACCCCATACAAACGGAGCGAAGGCGGTGAGGGCTAGACGAACTGCTCGAAGCTCCAGCAGGTTGATGTGGCATCAGGACTCCCGAGGGGAACAGAGGCCGTGCGCTCTGTGCTCCCCCAGATGAGCACCCCAACCCATCAAAGAGGCATTGGTCGATAAAGAGACAGTCGGCTCGGGGCGGACAAATGGGATGCCCTCCTGCAGATGAGCTGGAACGGTCCACCACTGGAGCGCGTTCCACATCTCCAGGGTCACTGTCACTGGATGTGACCACTGGCTGGCCAATACCCACTGTAGGGCACGCATGTGCCAATGGGCCCAATGGACCATGGTGAAGGCCGCCAGGAGGCGCAGGAAGTCCCGGGCAGGGCGCAATTGCACAACCTGAAATGATTGGGCAAAGGAGGAAAAGAACCTCGGCCCTGTCCGCCGGCAGCCGTGCTCTGGCTCGCAGAGAGTTGAGCTCTGCCACAATGAATTGGATTGCCTGCTTTGGCATGAGTTCCGACTTGGCCTCGTTGATGAGGAGGCCAACTTGAGAGCAAACCTGGAGGGCCAGATCCCTGGACCGCTCCACCTCCATTCTGGAGGAGGTCACAATCAGCCAATCATCCAGGTAGGGGTACACCCGGACCCTTCAGCGCCGCAGGAATGTTGTCACCACTGCCATGCATTTGGTGAAGATCCTGAGAGCTGGAGAGAGGCAGAAGTGCATGGCCCGGAACTCGTAGAGGGACCCCTCTGCTCTGAGGTGGAGGAATCGTTAGTGAGACGGACGGATTGGGATGTGAAATAGTGTGTCCCGGAGGTCCAGAGAACAGAACCACATGACTCGTTCCAAGGATGGAATGATCTGTGCCAGAGTGACCATCCTGAAGGTTCGAGACCGTAGGAACTTGTTCAGGTTGTGTAGGTCTAGAATGGGGTGCCAGCCCCCACCCCGTTCATTTTGGGACCAGGAAATACCTGGACACAAACCCTGGGTCTGGTGGAGGATCCGCCCCCTCCCTGATCACCTCCTTTTAGAGGAGCTGGGCAATGTCCGCTCAACGAGCCGACAGAAAGGCCACGGACCCCGTAGCCCCCATGGGGCGACGGCTCGATAGGGTGGGGCCTGCTCGAATTCCAGAGGCAGAGCTTTTCCTACCACTTCCAACACCCAGCGGTCAGTGGTGATAGCGGACCAGGCGGAAAGGAAGTGGTAGAGCCGTCCCCCCATGGGGGAACCCGGGGGGGGGGAGTGACGAGGCTGGGGCGACACCCCTCAACCCGTCACTCGGCAGGCTTGGAGGAAGGACCGGCCGAGGGACCTCCTGGGCCTTTTCCTCCCGGCTTCCTGCAGGAGGAAGCTGGAGGCTTGGCTTTGGGGTGCCAAGTGCAAGCCTGCTGGCCCTGATGCTGGTGTTGCTGGACTGGACGTGCCGCAGGGCAGAAGGCCGAAAGGGCTTACACTGCTGCTGGTGGCCTTTGTCCTTCTGGGCAGACGTGACCGAGTCCAAGGTGGCACTGGACTTTTTGATCCTCTGCAAGTGACCCTCCACCCCAGGACTGAACAAGTCAGTACCCAGGAAGGGCACGTCTGCCAGCTTGTGCTGGGTATCCGCCGTGAAGGTGGAGATCCGCAGCCAAGCTCTGCGGCGCATGGCCACTGCAGCCGCTACTGTCCGGGCACAAGAGTCTCCAATGTCAAGAGCAGTTTGGAGCTGCTGCTTTGCCACCGCCCTTCCCTGATCCCACATCTGCTTGACCGTAGTCTGGAGGTCAGACTGGAGATGAGGAATCACCTCATCCAGGGAGCCCATAAGGGCGTGGGAAAAGTGTGCCATCAGTACGGCTGAACTGTCCTGACAAAGGCCTAAGAAGGATGCAACGTAGACTTTACGCCCCGCGGAGTCCAGTTTCTTGGACTATTTATCGGGAGGCTTGTCCACGTCCCTAGCGTTTCCAGAACACTGGAAAACACTGTCGGTCACAAGCCCCTCCGCAGAGGGGTGCTCCGAGAATCCGGAGAGTGAGCCGGTGGAGACCGCATACTTCCTAGCCGAAGGAGCTGGACAAGAAGCCGGCTGCTGCCATAACTCCAAAGCTGGGCCAGCAATGGCTTCAGATACCGGAAAGGCCTCCGTTGGAGAACCTCCTCGGTCCAGTATCTTTGTGAGGGGATACTTGGCCCGCTTTGACACGGGTTCGAGCTTCATCCCAGTAGATTCTGAAATGAGCCGAAGCATTCCCATGAATGAGGATGGGCTCTCGTCCACAGACTATCCCCCAGTGGACTCCAGGTCGAGGGGCCTGAAGAACAGGGAAGAGTCATCATCAGACTCCGAGGAGTCTGCAAACAGCTGCCAAGGGCCTGAGCCACTCTCCACTTGCCGAGGCCGATCGGGAGTGAGGGTGACCGACAAGCAACCCCTGACCCGACTGAGAATCCTTGGTCGGAGCCCCAGTTTTAGGTTGTGGAGGCGGGGTTCCACCACAATGGGTGGTGCAGCTGGTTTTGGCCGAACAACCGGCGCCGGCTTCGGCTCCTCGATGACCACGAGGGGTTGTTTCGGCCGCTCAGGTGACAGCCACTTAATGGCCGGGGAAGGCGACGGGGTTGGCTTGTTCCCAGTCAAAAGTAGCTGCTGCCACATCAGGTCCTCATAGCGCTGACACAATCTGCGCCTGAGCCTATCCTTCGAGGAGGACAAAGATGAGGATGAGCGGCGACGCCGCTTCCCTCGGTGCTGAGACAGCCTATGTCAGCGGGACTGGCTGGACCGAGAAGAGGTCCGAGACCTTCGGTGTTTCCGAGTGTGGGTCTGGGAGGGAGCAGGAGAAACCTTAATCGGGGACTCCAGCACAGGCAAGTCCTCGGTTTCCACTGGGGGAACCGGTGAAGAAGGGCTGTCTGCTTCTCCAGTTGACAGCCTGTCCGACGGGTCGAGAAAAATCTCAACTGCCTTGACGGGTGTCTCGACCAGCTGACCTGATGGGGACACCGTGAAGCCAGAGGCCTTAGTAGCAACCTCGACCGAAGTAGAGTGTTGACTATCCGGTGAAGGGGACCTCTCCCACTCCCACGAATGTAGACGGTGGGACTTACCCTTTGAGTCCCTCTTCTTGGTCCGAGAGGAATGTCTCGATGGACCCTCACCTTTGGTAGAGAGGGACTGACAAAGCTCTCTGAAAGAAGCCGTGTAGGAGGAGCCCAAGGAGAGCGGGATAAATGCCGCTACCGAGGAAGAAGAAGATGCAGCCTGGGCCGCCTCCTCCTCGAGGGCGATCATCTGCTCAAGTTGCTCAGCCGAGCCCGCCGCCGGACACCGCCCAATGGGCCTCCTTTGACTTCACCGAGGAATAAGTCTCTCGGGGCACCCAAGTTGAAGTCTGGCAGCACGGTCTTCGAGAATGTTGACCGAGGAGGACTTGCACAATTTGCAGGCCTGCGGATTGTGATCGAGCCCAAGACAGTAAACGCATGTGGAGTGCGGATCGGTCCGAGACATCTTCTGCCCGCAAGGGCACCGTCGAAATCCGGGAGTCAACTTGTCCATCGCAGCCACGAAGGAAGAAAAAGACCAAAGTCTAGTAACTTTAAGCACGAGTTTCAGTTTAACCAACGAGTTTGGATCCAGGCCTAAAACACAGAGCTCTAAGGAGGGAATCTGAGCTTCCAAGCAGTAAGGAAGATCTGGCGTCATGTGGGGAAGCCGAGAGTTTTGACACCCGGGTGGGTGGGAGGAGCCAGCTTGAAGACCTTCCGGCAAGATTTAAAGCAGCAAGGAACCTGCCAAGAAGTGTGGATTGAGCAACATATCCATGTCCCTAGAAAAACAGGTTACTCACCTGTAACAGTAGTTCTAGGAGTGGTATATGTTGTTCATCTACACTTGTTGGCATGTCCTTTCCCTTTAAAGATTCTTGCCGGAAGGTCTGAAAGCGGGCTCCTCTCACCCACCCGGGTGGTATATGCCTCAGCTCCGCCCCTTGATGCCAGATCTTGCTCGCTGAAGCTGAGGTGTTATCCATCTGCAAATCGTCTGCTTTGCTGCAGGTCTGCCATGTGTGGCTTCAGTGTAGGTGACAAACAGCTGACGAACCTCTCACCGAACTTCAGACGTTCGCTCCTTATAAGAGGGCTCTTGTCTCAGGTCCAAAGTATGGAGCCTGTACTCGGACTCCAAGGTGTAATTGGGGTAGTACCCTGGCAGAGTCAACACCTGGTTAAGGTGAATCTCCAACACCACCTTTGGAAGGAATTTCGGGTGGCGGCGCAGGACAACCTTGTCCCTGTGGAAGAGCAGACAGGGAGACTCAACAGAGAACGCCTGTAGTTCCCCAGTCCTTCTGGCTGACGTGATAGCCACCAAGAAGGTGGTCTTCCATGACAGGTGTGGTGGTTCACACAGCGGAGAGGAAATATGATAGAGTCCTTTAAAGAAGCACCAGACCACCTTCTCCTGTGCCACCGTCTGCTGACTGGCCCGCACCCGGTAAGCAGAGATGGATGCCAGGTTCACCTTAAGGGTAGTTAGACCAAAGACCCCCTTTGGACAGAGACCAAAGGTAGTCAAGGATACTAGCCACTGGGCAGGACAAAGGGTCTATGCCCTTGCCCTGACAACAAATGGAAAACCTTTTCCATTTGAAGGCACAGCACCTCCTGGTCGACTCCTTTCTGGATGCTGTGAGTACATCCTCAGAGAGACCCAAAGCCTGGAACTCTAGCCGCTCAGGAACCAGGCTGTCAGGTGCAGGGATTAAAGGTCTAGATGGAATACCTTCCCCTGACTGACATCAGGTCCAGGCGTACTGGAAGACACCTTGGAAGCCTGGAGCTGAGGAGATCTGGATACCAGAAATGGCAAGGCCAGTCTGGGGCTACCAGGATCACCTGCGCCTTGTCCCTCCTAACCATGTTGTTAACCAAGGGCAGTGGAGGGAAGGCATATGAGAGGCCTGGGGTCCACAGCCTCGAGAAGGCATCTCACTGCAGCGAGCCCTGCTGAGGGGGGGCGGGCATGAAACAGCCTCGGCTTCGCGTTCTCCCTGGAGGCGAACAGATCTACCTGAGGTTTGCCCCAGTGGGAGAACAGGTTATGTACTATCTCAGGATAGAGAGACCACTCGTTGGACGTCTCACCCACATGGCT
This sequence comes from Neoceratodus forsteri, assembly GCA_016271365.2. Lineage (NCBI taxonomy): Eukaryota > Metazoa > Chordata > Ceratodontiformes > Ceratodontidae > Neoceratodus > Neoceratodus forsteri. The sequence continues at coordinate 766,505,253 of CM057450.1, read as the reverse complement.
GAGAGCATCTGCCAGTTGGTTCGAGGCTCCTGCCACATGGATGGCTAAGAGATCTGCCTCCAGTCGGCACACGAGGGTTCAGATGCAGAGCGCGTGCCACCCTGCTAGTTGAGATAGTACATGGTCATGGTATTGTCCGTCTGGACTTGCACCACTTCACCCCGAAACAGCAAATGCTGACAGTGCCAGTCGGACCGCTCTGAGCTCCAGCAGGTTGATATGACTTCGGGATTCCTCAGGGGTCCAGAGCCCATGGACTCTGATTCCCCATGTGAGCACCCCAGCCCATGAGAGAGGCATCCGTCGTGAGAACCACTGGCATGGGACGGACAAATGGGATCCCTTTCTGCAAATGTGCTAGGATGGTCCACCACTGGAGAGCGTTCCACATCTTCTGGGTCACCGTGACCAGCTGATCGAAATGATCATGTCGCTGAATCCACTGGCTGGCCAGCTCCCATTGAAGGGGGTGCATATGCCACCGGGCACATCGAACCATAGCAGTTCAGGCCGCCATGTACCCCAGAAGGTGCAGAAAGTCCCAGGCAGGCGCAAGTGCCCAACCAGAAATGACTGGGCAAAGGAGGAGAGAACCTCCGCCCTGTCTGTCGGAAGCCTGGCTCTGCAAGAGTCGAGCTCTACCCTGATGAAGCAGATCACCTGCGAAGGTGCGAGTTCAGACTTAGCCTCGTTGACCAGGAGGCCAAGATCAATGCAAGTCTGGAGAGCTAGATCCCTGGACCTCTCCACCTCCAGTCTGGAGGAACCCACTATGAGCCAGTCATCAAGACAGGGGTACACCCTGACCCTCAATGCCAAAGATGAGCCGCCACCACTGCAATGCATTTGATGAAGACCTGGGGGGCAGGTGGAATGGCACGGCTCAGAACTCAAAGAGGGCTCCCTATGCTTGAAAGCGAGGGATCCTCTAGTGAGACGGACTGATTGGAACGTGAAAGAATGTATCCTGGAGATCCGGAGAGCAAAACCACATGTTCTGCTCGAGAGACAGTATGATCTACGACACAGTTACCATCCTGCATGTGCGTGATCTGAGAAATTGGTTCAGGTCATGCAGATCTAGAATGGGGCGCCAACCTCCCCTCGGTTTCGGGATCAGGAAATACCTGGAAACAAACTCTGGGTTGATAAGGGGGTCCACGACTCTGGCCACCACCCCGCAATGGAGGAGCTGGGCGATGTCATCCCAGACAGCTGACTGAGTGTGTACGGACACCATTTCCTTCCATGGTACGCAGGCTTGGCTTGGTGGGTACTGCTCGAATACCAAAGGCAGTCCCTGGCCGACCACTTCTAAAACCCTCCTGTTCATTTTAACAGCGGACCAGGTGGAAAGGAAGTGGCGGAGCCAGCCCCCCATGGGAGGACCCAGAGCTGGTATGTCTGGTATGGGGTGGCCATGCCATCCCATCACTGGGTAGGTTTGGAGGAAGAGTGTCCAGTATGGGGACCGCCTGAACCCTGTCCTCCGGGTTTATGGGCTGCCGGGGGCCCAGACTTGGGCCGAGGGTGCAAAGGTTGAGCCTGCTGCTGATGCTGCCCAGATTGGAAATGGGGCTGCTTGGTTGCAGGGACAGAAGGTCGAAAGGGTTTTTTCTTTTGCTCTTTGGAACCCTGGGATTCCTTCTGAGCAGAGGTCACAGAGTCCAAGCTGACACTGGACTTTTCAATGCGTTGCAGGTGACTGTCCACACCTGGGCCAAAAAGGTCTGTACCCAGTAAAGGGACGTCCGTCAGCTTGTGCTAGATGTTCCCCGTAAAGGTGTAGACCTGCATCCAAGCCCTGCAGTGCATGGCAACCACGGCCACCTCCGAGCGGGCGCAGGAGTCCCAGAGGTCCAGGGCTGACTGGAGCTGCTGCTTTGCAACCGCCCGACCCTGGTCGCAGACCTGCTTGACTGTGGTCTGGAGGTCTGTGGGGAGATAAGGTAGAACCTCATCGAGAGAGCCCAGGAGGGCATGGGAGAAGTGCTCCATGACGACGGCCAAGCTTGCTTGTCGAAGGCCCAGCAAAGAGGTAGCACAGACTTTCCAGGCCGAATGGTCCAGTATTTTGGACTCTCTTTATGGGGGTCTATCGGTGTCTTCTGAATTACCCGACCGTCCTGAACACAGACTGTCACGAGTCCCTCAGCGGAGGGGTGCTCTGAGAAACCCAATGGGCACTGTGTACTTGCGGGTCATCTGGGCTGAAGGCGCAAGGCAGGGTGCTGCCACAGCTCCCAGGCCGGACCAACAATGGCCTCGCCCACTGGGAAGGCCTCCATTGGTGAATCCCCTCCTTTGAGGATGTCAGTGTTGGGGTATTCGGCCCATTTCTGAATGGGTTCCAAGGGCATCCCTGTGGATTTGGAGATGAGGCAGAGGATGCCCATGAAGGAAGAAGGGCCTTCCTCTGTTGAAAGACTCCAGACAGATACCTCGTCCAAGGGGTGAGAATGTAGGCCAGAGTCCTCGGACTCAGAGGAGTCCAGATAGATCGGCCGGCCACCAGTCACCCTGTACCCGCCTAGGACGGTCAGGTGTGAGGGTGACAGCCTACGTGGGCGGAGTAGTAGGAGCCTCCCAAGGAGGTTACTTAGATGGCGGCTCCACCACAATCGGTGGAGAGGTCAGTTTCCGCCAAGCAGGAATGCTCTTGACCGACTCCGCAGGGGGAAGAACGGTACGGACTAGCTCCTGAGGAGTAGACGTTGGCCTAGAGGGCGACATCCAAGTAATGGCCAGGATGGAAGCCGGAGCCGACGTCTGGCCTGACATAATCAGCTGCTGCCACATTAAATCCTTGTAGCACTGAAGGAGTTTCCATCGAAGCCTCTCTTCATCCGAGGACAAGGAAAAATGGCGCCGGCGCTGCTTCTTACAGTGCTTGTGCGCTTTCCTTGGCCTGTCGGTTGAAGGTGTCCAAGACCTCGACTTGGACCATCAGGGGGACTGACAGTGTCGCTCGGAAGGAGCCGGGGAGAACCGCGGCTCTTCCTGGTCAGGGATCAAGACCACGGGAGGATTCCCAGCGGGCTAGGTCTCCTCCTCAGTGGCAGGCAGGATCGGGGCCCTGAATAAGGAGTTGTCAGCCTCATCAAGAGACGATGGGTTGACGGGCTCGAGGATAAGCTCAACCAGATCGTCGTCCTGCGTGTCAGCCGGCTGGCCTGACAGGGTTACCGTGAAGCCAACAGCCAAGGCTGCAACTCTGACTGATGTTTCCTGGGACCAAGATCTCGCACGGTTCCAGGAGAGTCGTTGGTGAGAAGAAGTTTCCTTAGGCTTCTTGTCCTTTTTACGGGACCAAGAGACGAGCGCACCCAAGGGGCCCTCTCCCTTGGTAGGGAGGGAAGGACTGGCACAACTTCCTAAAGGAGCCTGAGAAGGTGGAGCCCAAATTGATCGGGACGAAGATGGACACAGAAGAGGACCAATCCACGGCCCGAGCTGCCTCCTCTTCGAAGGTCTTCA